>JAUCED010000002.1:14800000-16000000 GCA_033557995.1 Phytophthora crassamura | reverse complement strand
GCTTGCTGATGTCAGCCCACTCACTGTTCGTAAACAGGTTGATGAGTTTCTATCAACGCGACTGAGTGTCCTTCGACAGGTGCGTGACGCTATGGCTGAGAGCCAAGACAAGCAGAAGGAACAGGCTGATGCCAGGGGCAGAGGCAATGTTGACAGCTTTGAGGTCGGGGACCTAGTGTTGCTTAACGCTAAAAACCTACCTACACATGCAGTGTCTGCGGTCTTCAAGACCAAGTTGCGCCCGCGCTTCGTTGGACCGTTCACGGTCGTGGCCAAGAAGGGCCTAGCGTATACGCTCAATCTTCTGAAGAAGATGCGCACACACCCCGTGTTTTACGTGGGCTTGATCAAGCCGTACCGGGACCCGGCGCAGGTGGGTTCCAGGAGCTGGCGCCCAGCGTGGCGGAGCCACAGCGCCCTGCTGAAGTCGCAGCAACAGGTCGACCTGACCTTCCAGCCGCGCGAAACTTTGCTCAAGGCGCGCCAGGCGTTGAGTCGCCGACTCAGCAGCCTCACACCACTGGAGGCGCTCCTGGAGATCGCGGATCTCATTCACGGTGGTGTCAGATTCCCTCTCGGCTTGATCGAGCCTCCGCCCATGGGGCTCCAGGGTCTGACGCACGTCGCTCAGCGATCTCTCCAAGCTCTCCAACTCCTCAGGACGGACAGGTTCCTCAACGTGCGAGGACACGGGCGCCGCCGGCGCTGCTCGACGAGCAAGGTGATCTCCACTACCATGTGGAAAGGCTGTTAGCCCGACGCCGTTACCAGGGGCAATACCAGTATCTGGTGAAGTGGAGAGGGTATCCCCACACAGAGAACTCATGGGAGTTTGAGGTACCTCTACGGCAAGACTGCCCCGACGTCGTCGACGCTTTTGATCGCCATGATCACCAGCCAAGGCAGGGCCTCCGGCCGCGTGAGCGGTCAAACAGCTCTTCCCACTAGGTGGGGGAGCTCATGGGTCAGTGACCGAGCTCAAGTCCTGACCTAGGACTGTTGTGGCAGCCAGCACCTAGTGCATTAGCTGCCCATGCAGTAAGAGCGTGCGCAATGCTCCTGCTTATGCTTAGTAAAGCGCCGTGGCCGTGGCCATCTACGCGGAAGCCACACCACAC
Organism: Phytophthora crassamura; assembly: GCA_033557995.1. Taxonomy (NCBI): domain Eukaryota; phylum Oomycota; class Peronosporomycetes; order Peronosporales; family Peronosporaceae; genus Phytophthora; species Phytophthora crassamura. The sequence continues at coordinate 15,998,882 of JAUCED010000002.1, read as the reverse complement.
CCGGCTCCCAGAGCCAACACCTATGACGCGCGGCGTCTATGGTTATGGGCTTTGACAGCCCCATCAGTTCATTGGTCTAGGACCACGAGTCTATTTGCCAGCTGCACAGTCGTGCACGAGCTGCAACAGCGTGACGGTATGCTGCGAAGGCTGCAGCGTCAGCTGTAGTATCGGACGGCATGCCGCCCTGCCCTGCCGGGCTCAACTTCAAACCAATAGCCGCTACGCGGCGTTCCAGAGCGAGGACCGCAGGAGCAAGACCCCCTTCGGCTTCGAAAGCCTCTGTGCCAGGTATGGATACCTTGTCGGCGTTGGACAAAGCGTAGAACGCGCTGGAGAGGCGGTGACATGCACGTAATATAGTCTGGGACTGCACGAGCTGGCTCCGACAAGCTCTCACGGCGCCCTAGGCGGAACATGAGTGGCCCCACCTGCTTGATAAGCATGAGGCCCCTGTTGGTGAGCGGTGGCAGTGCCTGCCGATGCGTGTAGCACGCTAGAGGCGCCGCGCAGTCCGCGCTTGCCTCTCCGCCGCAGCCTCGGCTGATTTGTGGCGTCAGTGTTTTCTTCGTCCGGATACGACCCTCCGTATCCGGCGTCTTGGTGGGGGAGGGTGTAACGGGGTTACATCGAATAGTGTGATGCACACAAGCTAGGTGCCACACATAAGTTGAGTTCCACACATATGTTACGTGGGTCACCCCAGATAGGAGTGGGTGGCTCACAGCCAATGGATATGCATTAGACTAGGCTCTACTATGATAGATAGTGAGTCCTATACATACATACAACAGGCGGCTCTGCCGCGATAAACAACAATACATTCAGTTCACATTTGAAGCCTAAGAGTTCACTAGCCTTGTTTAAGGTACTTCTGTCTCTTGGAGTCCTTAATTAGCTATATTAAGGTACTCGAGCAAACTGTCGTATAGAGTTTGCTAGCTATCAATATTACTGGAGACTCTCTGAGTCTGTGTCTTCCTCTGACGCTAAAGCTACGGCAGCCCCGCTGCACATCGGGCATCCTCTCCGCGCAAGAAAATGAGGAAATTCAGCCGTGCTCTCCAGAACGCAAGCACGTCTGTAGCAACACCTGGTGAACAAACTCGGATTCCGGACTTCTTCATCTCCATCGGGAAGACCGAGAAGCTACGACATGCGGAGACGAGTTCAAATAGGAGAAGCAAAGGCTAAGAACTGCCGATGACGCCAGGAGAGAGAACGGGGGCGTGGGCGGCAAAAACAGGGAGCAGGCCACGGCACAGCACACGGATGAGCAGACCTTCGGAATGATCACTCAGAACGTCAATGGATTTGGCACTTCCGACGCGGGCCAGGCCGCGTGGTTCCAGTCTTTCAAAACAACCGATACTCACGGCCGGCAGGACGTTGCGCTCCTTCAAGAAACCCACGTCGCCACGTCGGAGGTGCGCAGCATGGAGCGCTGTCATGCCAAACATTGGGGCTTCACGCAGGGCAATGGGTCACAGCGTATGTCATTTTGGTCGCCTGCCGAGGACAACCGGGGCGGGGTTGGCATTCTTGTTGATCCTTAGGCGGGTTCACCAAGGTGCAACCTTACGCTGCCGCGGACTGGACACCGCACTTTATGGCAGTCTCCGGGGAGCATGAGGGATTGCAGCTGATCGTCGTCAACGTATGTGCGCCACATCTCCCAGCCAGACGTGAACAGTTCTATCGGCGGTTTATCAGTATGCGCTTCCCTGTGGAGACACGGGTAGTGGTGGGCGGTGATTACAACAGCACGATGGACGCGGTGGCGGACAGGACTCACAGTCGACATACATCCTCACATTTTTTGCGGCGCTACATGAGGTAATTGCGCACTGGGGGCTCATTGACCCCGTTGCCCTCGACAGGCCTTCCAACTGGACAGAAGAGACTCTCGACGGCACCAACGCAGCACACATACTTACTTGAACCCGATATGGACATATTTGCTAATACATAATTAATTATAATAAACTTAATTTTATTATATTTAAATGTTACGTATATACTTAACCCTACACGACACCGGGCAAGGAACAAGCTTCTTCTCGACTTGACCGTTTGTACGTCTCTCCCCCGTGCTGGAATGGGTGGCTAGCAGCGAAACGTACGACGCGGGGACCAGGTCGGATCACAAAGGTGTCAAGATGCATATGGTCTCGCCCACAGATCCTGTTCGAATACGCAAACCCGCTCGAGTCTTCCCGGTTCCGAAGTATGCTGAGGCGGCAGCCCGCAAGCTTGCGCAACAGCTCATTAGCGATCTGCACGACGGGCTGGCGGGAGAAACTAATCTCCGGACGAGTGGGCGGTTTTCTGGGAAGAATTCAAGGTTGCTGTAGTCAAGGCCACATTAAGAGCCAAGAAAGAGCGCCGACAAGCGGTCAACCGGGGGCTCCAGCAGACGCTCAAGCGCTTGTTGAAACAACAACAACGTCACCTGGAGGAGGAGTGCGGAATCAAGGGGACGGTGGCGTCGAAACTGACTTACTAGCCGCGTTGTCCCTAGATGACGTCGGAGGGCCCAACCGGTCCGCGCGCCTAAGGAGGGCGATCTCCGATAGCAAGCGAGAGCTACCCGAACTGAGAACACGGCGGCTCTTCCGGGACGGAGGACACTGGGCAGGCAAAACCACCCGGAGCATGTTCCGTCGGGTCTCCGCCAAGTTTCAGGATAACACAGTTCGAAGACTTGACCCGGTGGAAGGAGCCCCATTACGTGGAGCGCATGCCAAAGGGGATACGTTCGGCGACGCCTGGACGCCGATACTCCAGCAGACAGCGGCTCTGTTGAGCAAAGTCGAGGAGGTCACGGAGTGGATGGAGAAACAGCGGGACCCTTCACCAACGCAACTGCAGAGGCAGCTCCGATTACTGAACTGGAAGTCCGCGCGGCCATCAATGCTTGTAAGCTCGGGAAAGCCACTGGGCCGGACAAATTGGGGAACGACTGGTACAGAGCATTTGCAGAGGAGCTGGTGCCGGTCCTTACGCTGCTTCTGGACGATGGGTACGAGGCAGGCACTTTCCAGCCTCCTTCCTTGATGTGGACATCTTCTGCCTCAAGAACGGAGGCAATGAGCACAACGCTCTGAATTTCCGCCCGCTCGCACTACTGAACACCGCTACAAAGTGCTCACACGGATTCTTGCAACCCGGGTGAGCCCAAGATTAGCAGAACGGATTCATCCGAACCAGAACGGCTTTGTTCCAGGGCGCACGATCCACGAAACGCTGCATTTGTTCGAAGCAGCACAGCCATGGTGCTTGCGGACCCCGAGCAAAGGGGGGCATTGGCAATGCTCCTCGACTTCCGCAAGGCGTACGACTCGCTGGACAGACAATACATGATCAGCATTATCAGACAACATGGCAACCCGGAAAAGTTCGTGCAAGCTGTGTGGAAACTACACGAGGGCACGCACGTGCAGTTCCTGGCCAACGGCAGCAAGTCGCGGCGGATTACAGTAACGAGTCGCATCCGCCAAGGCTGTCCGCTCGCGCCATTGTTATTTATTCTAGCGCTGGAGCCCCTTTATCGTCGACTGGACTCGGATGAGAACATCAAAGGCGTTGTGGTACAATCGGAGGCAGGCACACTGGAATTACGAGTGGCGGGGTATGCCGATGACACGGCGGTTTACCTCAGCTCGCCCGAACATATGCGCCACATGCGCAGTATCACTAAGATATTTGGCCAGGCTTCTGGCCTGCAGCTAAATGAAGGCAAGACAATTGTCATTGCATTAGGACCGGAGGGACCTCCATTTCAGGCCTCTCTCCCGCCCCCGCTGGCGTATCAGGAACATGGGGGTATCTGGGCGATACCTGGAGGTAGCGGATGCTCAGCTTCGCGTAACCCGCACTGGCATGCCGCAAGACGACTACCGTGGATCAGCGCAGCAGGATAGCGGCAGCGGTGATCATACCTAAACTGGCCTACGTTGCACAGCACGCGTGGCCCTCGGTTGGGACTGTAAACGGTTTTGCTTGGAAAATAAGGAACTATGTTTGGCATGCGGTGTTCGCGGAGGAGGTGGCAGGAGCAAGGGCGTGGACTTGATCAGGATATTGCTGCACTTGATCGAATGAGCGGCGGACTAGCAGCACCTGATTTAAGGGCGGAGGCGATGGCTATGGTGGCAACAATTGTCGATCGGCGGGCTACATCGGGTACGAGATTGCTGCATATTGCAGGCGATGTTCTTTCTCCAACGCTAAGCTGGGCAGGACCCCAAAGGTCTGCGTCAGGTCCAATTTTCTCCCACCTACCCGGTGCAGGACGTCGATGGGCAGTACGATGTGGAACACCGGCAGGAAACTCATTACCCAAGCAGGGTGTGGGTCCTCACCCACAGCGGGCGCAGATTGTGGCGGCCATGCGCTCGCTCGCTCTCGACTTCGGGCAGCTTACGATTACCTGGGAGGGAGATGCTTATCGAGTGGAGGGGGTCAGGATGCTCGGGTCGGTTCACCACCTGGCTACTTGTGCTCTCGACAAAATGGAAGGCGAGCAACGGCTCGAATGGTTACCGATGGCTGGCCTTTCTGCTCTACACTTGATTCACGATGGGGGAGAAGTTTTGTCGGCCAAGCACACAGTGCCCGGGGCGCCGGCACTCGGGTCGATCGCGGACGTGGTCACTTGGACGTTGGAGCAGCGCGGTATACTGTGGATGCTGCCGACCAGGCCACGATGGAGAGGATATAGAGGGCCATCCAGTTGGCTGGGAGATTTCATCACGGTGCTACTCACCAATTTCCCGTTGATACTGGTCCGCCCGTATTACAGAGAGGAGGTGCACCTGATGGCGACGCCAGCGGATCGCCCGATCACGGCGACGGTGAACATGGCGAGAAGACTCGCAATCACCACTGGCATCTCGCACTCCGTGTTCTTCGAGGGGATCGACAGTCATGCAGACCTGACCAAGCGGCTAGTGGTGACGGCTGGATCAGAGGCGCGCGTGACCTAAGTTCACCCGCATCCAAATATTTCTCGAAGGATCTGTCTTTGGCGAGCTGGTCGCCGAAGGCCTCATGCTCGCCGACATTACAAGCACCAAGTGCAGTTCGCGTCGCATCACCAAGGCGAATGACATACACGGAGGAGAGCTGCACGGTGGGCTACGACCTGCGCGGCAGCGGCCGCTGGACTCGCAAACTTGGAGTGGATCCGGATCCGCAGTATCTGCGGCCTGGGTGTCTTGGGGGAGCAGGTATTTTACCGCCTTAAAGCGCGCGCTTACTCCATGTATGACGTTCGGAACGGACGCATGGGCTGTCCGCATCCCAGTTGTGAGCATGAACTCGACGTGGATATTTACCATGTTTTTTTGGGGTGCCCTGTTGCTCGACGGTTGCGAGAGATTTTTATAGCGCCGTGGCGCGCAATGGGTTTAGCAGGCAGCGAAGTTGAGGGGGCATGCTTCAGTCTGACATTACCAGGGGTGCCGGTGCTCTGGGAGGAGATGGCCCAACACCGATTAACAATGACGGGGACACCCGGCGACCTGGAGAGCTGCATTTCACGGCCATGGCAGAAGGATGCTGGCGCTTGGGAGCTGTATTATACTTCCAGGCGGTGTGGCGGTGGCGGGTCGCTCACTTCGACGTGACCAACAATGTCTCGGAGCAGTGACATACATTGCTGTTCTCCAACCGGTTACGACAGGATATCACACCATTCCCTGGTATATGAACTCGTTCGGGCAGAGCGGACCTGCGGCAGCGGCGGCGCGCATCACGCAGCGAGCATTGATGAACCATGGGAGGGAGTGCACTACGAGGTGCGGGACACCAGTCACTCTGCAGGTATATACTGTTCTTCGACGGAGGCTCACGCGGCAATCCTGGACCTGGGGGTGCTGGGGCAGTGGTCGTACGACTAACACTGGAGGATTGCGGCCCGTATCAAATAGTCTGGGCTGGCAGCATGTCATATGATGCAAAGACAACTACAAATAACATCGCTGAAATCTGGGGCTAGTTGCAGGACTCACAGCGTGCCGGTGCCACGGCTTCTCACCGGTACACGTGGCTGGGGACAGCGCAATGATCGTCAACCAGCAGCGGGCCCGGAAACCGCCGAAGGCTTTCCATCTGGCACCGCTGTATTGGCGAAGCCGCAGACAGGCAGCAAGGGTCAAGGTGCTATCGTGGCAGCATCACCTGCGGCAGCACAGCAAGATGGCTGACTACTTGGCGAATTTGGCGATGGATACACAGCGCCGCATTCAAGTGCAACTCGACCAAGAGTTACTGAAAGAAGGAAAATGGATTAAATTGGCAAGATTGCAAGGCAAGATATTGGGCACTGGCTGCTCAACAACACGGAAGTGGACGCATCGGAGTCCACGGTTGTCACGCCTTAGGGAATGACGACCGCCCCAGTCAAGACTATTAGGTCGAGGCGGGGGCGAAGCTGTAGGCTGATACAGAGGCAACCTATGGGACGGACATAGGAAGTCGTTAGTGACTAGAACTAAGTGACATCAATGTACCTCACTGCAAAACGAAACGAGAATGTTGCGCCTGCATCTTCGACGGCCATCAGTACCTAAGCAGGGGTCTCGTGCAGCAATTCCGAGGACTGGCATCACGCACTGTAATACGCCAGCTCATCGCGCCGCAAGCAGATGCACACGCGGATGGAGGAGCAAGACGGCGCCATGATCACTGATTACGACCGTTTCCTGCCGCCCAGGACCATCATAGACGCTTGCGCATGCCGACCATGGGAAATAACGGCAGCGTTTGCACCAATCGCATCACCGCGCAGGAACGTTGAATCCATAGCAAAAAGGTAACGACAACGACAGTTTATAAAGTTGCATTCCAACTGGAACAGCCCGGAGTCCACCAGAATTGGCATGCACAGAAATCTGCAACGGCCATTTCTGGTCTTGCGTGTCTTAAAGCATCTCAGATAAGACGGCTCCTTCGCCTTGTGAGCTCAATGTGCCATCCCAACATTTAGCAAGTAGCTTCGCAGCACTTTCATTTCGGTTGGATCGCCCTCAGCGCCATGAGGGGCCCGCCTGAAAGGACCGGAACATGGGCCGCCCAGTACCATATCGAGAAGGAGCAGCAAGCCAGCAGTCGCAATTGGAGGTCACTACTTCACCCGTCAGTGTTACAAGCAGTACTCGCTGTGAGTGGACGCTGTTTGGTTGCTCCACTGTTGCTGCTTATTGTTTGTGGGATCACGAGCTACTTCACGGAGGCCACGTTCTTCATTCAGGCCGAGGACAGCTACTTCGCTTACAGCCAACTTGACCCAGTGATGCATGGTGGCTGCAGCGGGTGCATCTGCTCATGTCGAAAGGTGTTCATCCAGCTGAGTGCGTTCGGAACTGACGCCATTTTGAGCAAGCCAGCGTACGAAGATCTCCAAGCCATAGCGACCGAAGCAGTGGCGAATGGCGATTACAGTCGATTAACCCCGGAGGCGATCGCACTGGCCGATGAACTCGACGCGAATGGAGCCGTGTGCTCCACGGGGACAAACGACTGGGGAACACCCAACGTCGTGCTTGCAAGCGGTCCGGACGGGGTTCTGGACGTTATCAACACGCTGAAATTGTCGCTTCCTCCACAGATGCGGCGTGAGCTCGAAGTGGCTGTCGAAAAGAAGGACGAGTGCGTCTCGAGGTGGGATATTGGCATTCTCTTGCGTCTGCACAAGTTCCAGACTGTCAAAGGGAGCTCCGACTACGCCTCAGTACCAGTCGCTGATATCAACACGTTCCCGCACTACACGGATTGTCGACCTGACATCCAGAATGAAGGCATTATCGGTGAAAAGCTCGCTCTTGCTACGGACGGAGAGGATCTACTGGCCGTCGTTCCCGAGATTTTGAAGCTCTTTCCTTATGAGTTCACGGATAGCACTCTCCCTCCCATTTCACGGTACATCGAGACCAAACCGACCATTTACGGGATGACTACAGTCACACAGCCGCTATTTCGCTCGTACTACGCTGGGTGTCGAGTGCGCGTCGTGAATACTACTGGGGTCTACATCGAAGACACGTGCACAATGGTGGATCACTGGCGTTCCTACGGTCTGACGCTGCAAGCCCCCGACGATCTTCCCGTCTGCTCTACCGGAGACGTTTGCGTGCGTAACCAATACAATTCCCAGTGGGAATACACAAACGACTTGAGCACGACGGACCCGACCAGACTCGAGCAGATTATCAGCGTGTTTCGCAGTCGCTATGCCGATACAGTGGAGCTCAGCGTCCTGCCGTGTGTGGTGGTCTCCCAAATTCTCATCATGGGGCTCATCAGTCTGTACCAAGTGATGTCGCACAAGCGCTCCGTGCTGCTTGCTCAGATTTGGGCCTACCGCTCTCAAAACGGACGCATGCAGCCGTTCTACCTCGCCCAAGTCACGTACCACCTCGCGTTCAACTCCAACATGTACTACCTGGGGCTATCGACAGGCACCTTGTCGTCTGCTTCGGTGCTCAACCTGTCGCTCTGCTTCTTCGCCTTCGCCTATTCGACTGTCAATCTCCTCAAAGCTCGCAGTGGTGAACAAATCCTTGATCGCGATTTCCGCCTTCCGTGGGAAGTTGTTCTCCTCGCAGCTACCGTGTGCGTAGGAGCCGTGGTCTCTTCCTACCGGGTCACGTCGTTGGCATTCATCGGCGATAAAAACGGTCAGCTTCTCCGTCGAACGTCGACACTTGGAGCCAAGTACTGTGGCCTCCAAGATTCGTGCTACGTCTTCACGTACAACTTGGTGTTCGTAGTGGCTGCGGCTTCCCTCGCACTCGGATTTATTGCCGCTACCATCACTCTTTTAGTAAAGCTGTACAAGAAGTTCCGGCCGAGTAAGCAGCTGTATCACTACCGCGTCAGCAACGCTGGACTGCCAGGGGCTGAGCCCACGAAGCTGCGACTCACGTCGTTCGAAGAGAACTGCCTGGGAGTACCGTTCACCAGGCTTTTCAAGGACTGCGACGACTTTGCGTACACAATGTACATGGACAAAAGGTGCTCGACAGTGGAGGTTGTGCTTCTCTGTGGCTACCTTTTCTACGGAGAACATATCTACCAAGCGAGCTCCGTGGTACTGCTGCTCATGGCCAGATTCATTCCGCGCAAGGTCATCCGGACGTTCAATCAACTGCTTCTGCGCTGGTACATGGACCCAGACGTCGGCTCGCTGTCGTACCCGATGTCTTGCACTTGGTACAGTGCCAGTGCCGAGAAGGTTAACCTCTCCGAGGCCACACCTGTTGCCTGAATTGGCCGCAAGAGAAATGGATAGATTGCTGAACTGGGCTTTGTTTCAAGGAGATTGATACAATTGATTCTTTAGAAAGTCAGCCAACTTGAGCGCAGCCTTAGAGTTCCTCTACTTCCTGCAAAAATTGATCTTTGCACGTTCTTGAGATGTATAGAAAAATATAAAAACAAAAAAATACTTAGTATTCGATATACATTGCAAAGCAGCACGTGTCGAGTTATTCAAACCCACTTTCCAGGTCATCAATGATCCCGCGGAGCCACGCTAGGTCTACTTTAACTGCATCTTCTTCGTGTCCAACCAAGGCCGTGGGGATGGCGACGCCATGATAAAGCGCTTGGACCGGAATGCTGATCGAGCCCAGCTCACTTCCTGCCAGATCCACGACATCTTCGTAAAAAGTGTTGTCATCGACGCGCTGAAAGATCATCAGACGACGTTCGTCGTGAAAGATCTTGATCCCAATGGCGACCTGGACAGCGGAAGCAGGCATCATGTAGCCAAGCAGCTTTTTCTCAAGGTGATACCACGATTCCGTGTACGCGGCATGCACAACGAGAGTGGGAAGACCACGCAGAAATGCTCTTCGAGGCTGTAAAGCGCCGTCAGCCGCCATCAGGTAAGTCCCAAGCCGAAGCGTGGGAAATGGCAGCGTCAACATAGTCTCGGACAGGTCTTCGTCGTCTCCGATGCGAACGATTTCCTTTCGAATCTCGGTGATAATCCCACTGACAGCGAGCGTTTGAGCTGCAGTCGGGAAATAATACAGAACCACTCGGCCGGTCTCCTCCGTAAGCGGCTCGTAGTCCCAGAAGCGAACATCGTCGTCGTCTTCGTGCTTCCCAAGCCATGCGGAAAAGTCGTCGCGAGAAATGCCCTCGAACAGCACGACTTCGTTGCAGGCCGCCGTGTCGTCGCCTCTTTCATCGGCTTCCTCGCGTTTGTAGAGCTCTTCGCGGACTTGGTTTAGAGCCGCTGCTGTGATGTCATCCATCTTGATCTTGCTTGTAAGGGGGTTAACAAAAAGTGAGGCTGCGTGTCTCGCACCAACGCTATCTTGGTGGCTTGCTGCAAGGACGAGGACGGTCGATGCATTCACGACCAAAAAACCACAATTCTTGTGCGTAAGTTTTTCCGCGTTATACAAGGGGGAGATCAGAACAGTTCAACGTGTCAGAATAAGCGCACCAAGTACTTGTCGCGACATTTTACCAGCATAGTGGCTCACGGAGTGAAAATATGAGGGCACTACAGTACATACCCGCTTAGGCTGCGGTCGAGAACTACCCCGTTTGTCATTTTGAAATTCGTTTCTTTCTGATATACTGTACACCGGCGGCAAAGATGATTATTGAATGGCGACGTGAGTTGAGGAAAATCTTGGCGTAGTGTGTTTAAATCCTAGTGGCTTGTCCGCATGTGTGGATTTGGCCCCGGGACGGGGCGAGGGCGAATGGCCACACCCAACCGAGAGCAAACGTTAAGCAATAGTTATCATCCTGCGATGTCCTGTGGTCTGAGGAAAGCCGTTGACTTATTTTTAACGGAACATCTCCGTTTGCACTTGAAGTACATTTAGCGTAATACTTAGTTAAAAGTTCAATGCAGATCCATCATGTTGCAGATTCCCTAGAAGACGCTGCCGGTGTCCAGGAAATAGTAGATGCGTGGGATACGCGCACGAAGTTCTTGAGAGTAGTAGCGACAATTGCCATCGACGAAAGTATCCAATCAAGAGCAAGTCAACGCAACACATAAAGTGGTGGGTAGCAAAAGTAACATCAAAAGCTTGTTGCCTGGCATCTGAGCATCAACACTTAAGCGATTTCGAGTCCTTTTCACAGAACAACCCCAGCTAAAACTACAGCCAAAAGCTCATACCGGCGTGGCATACACTTCAACATGGTCATCTCGGTCTGCGACATGTGCCTGCGCCGTCACCCCATTCGTCAAAACTCCACTCCGCCCTGCAAAGATTGCACCTAAATTACCCTCCCAACAACCGTTCTCTGCTAGAATCATTTCAATACAGTTTCCTTCCAAAAGTTGCAGTCGTATTGGCAGTTTCCCTTCTGTACCCGAAGGGAGAAAGCAAAGAATCTCCACGAGCCGCGCTACATCGCCTTCTACGCCGTTGCCCGCGCTGCCCCGCCGCCCACTCCAGCCTTGCCATCTTCTCGTTCTCTCTTCCGCGCGCGTAGCCGTGTTTTCCGCGTCCTCCGCGCGTTCTCCGCGGCGTCAGGAGCTCCATCAAGGCAACTTTGAACGTTGAAGCCCGTAGAACCTCGGTTTTAGCTTCTATACTCGTTAAATTAGCCCATGGAGGCTGTACGTAAGCGCCCAGCGCACCAACGAGCCACCAAGAAGCAAGAACAACGTCAGGACAGAGAAGCGAGTGATGACGAGCAGCTTCACGCCGCTATCGCCGAGCTGAACGCCGTGCAGGAGCCCCCCGCTTCAGACAATGAGATCCGCCGCAACGAGGAGGACCTGTTGGCTCTTTTACAAGGAGGAGAAGCTGCTAAAGAGCAGGAGCTTCTGGTAGCCGAAGGATCGGGCTCCCAGCCGCCTAATAACCACAATAATGACGGAGATCAGGTCACAGAACAGGAACACAAAGAAGATGAGCAGGTTACCGAACAAGAGGCAGCGAGTCCTCCAATACTGCCGGTCATCCCAGTAATGGTGGGAGATTTAGCTCCGTCAGCTCCAGTTTTTGAGGAAGAAGAGACGGTGGGAGCCTCTCCAGAGCAGTTGCCGTTGCAGCCCAAGCCGAGTGCCCCACCGTCGCCGCCTCCGGTGCGGCCATCGATGCCACATGCTTTTCACGAGATTTCAGTGCCGGCGGGGGGTCAGACGACGGCTCCGTCGGCGCCGCCGGAGTTTGACGACGACGTGGTCGTTGCAGACCATTCGAGGACGCCGTCGGCGCCGTCGCTTTCGCCCACGGCGTCGAAGAAACTGCTTCGGGTATCTCCGCGGAACCCGGAGAAGATGAGTCCCGTGGTGAGGATGCCCGTGAAAGAAGCGGCGGTGGCGTCGGTGGAAGGGGCCAGCGTGGCGGTGCGGAATTCATTCGCCAAGTCGCACGAGGCGGAGAAGAAGGCAGGGCTACACAGTGTGTACCCGTCGATGCCGCGTGAAGAAGCGAAGCCAGCAGAGATTCAGTCGAAAGAAGGAGTAGCAGGGGAAGCGCCGGCGAGCTACAAGCAGCTGCTCAAGAAAAAGCCTCTTCGAGTCAAGCTCGAGCCATTCGTCAACTACGAAATGAACTTGATGCGAGCCGAGGCGTCTCAAAAGCGCCAGGAAATGAAGATGCGTCACATTGAGACGAACAAGGGCGAACTGTACGCGCGCATAGAGCGCTACTTGTTCTCCGAGTACATTCTGCACAAGGCTGCGTCAACGATGGACGAGTCCAAGAAGAAGATCGAGGTGCTTGTTAAGAAAGGTACGGCGGAAGCATTTGCTGCATTCAGGTGACGGCTGTAGTAACTTTGATTCGTCTGTTGTCAACAGTCTGGACGCTGGAAAAGAAGCGAGTGGCGTCCACGAAACGCTGTGGCGATAACGTGGAGATTGAGCAGCAAATGGAGTTCCAAACGGCCAAGTTGGAGACGCTACAGTTGGAGAAGCTCAGGACGCACCTGGATAAGCTGCGGCAACTTCGAACGGTCGAGGCGTCGATGCACACTTTCGACCGAGCGATTTCCTACTTTCACGTGGAGCAGTACTTGAACAGCGTGTTGCAAGAGCCGACTTTAGTCGCGTTCTTGAACAAAATGAGCTCTTCCTGTGGCGGCAGCAGTGGCATCGATGACTTGGATCTCGTTCCTGAAGGTGCCAACTTTTACGAAGGAATATCCCAGGGCTCACATCTTGCTTCATCCGTGGACCACTTGAAGTACTGCTTGGATGTCCTGATCTTCTTTGAAAAGAAGGTAACATTGGGAGAGGAAGGCGTGTTTGGACGCGTGCCGCAGTCGTTCTCCCGTGGCGAGCTTATCTGGCATAGTACTCATGCGAACATGCATCACAGCGCGGCTGGAGGGGCAGGTATGGGGCGGAAAATTAAATGCTACGCGTGCGGCAGTTTGAACGCCCCGATGAAAGCCAATCAGTGGTGCAAATTGTGCGAAAGCTGCGACGTGGTGCTTTACCTGCCGCCGTCGTCCGTGTCAACCAAGTCGAACGAGTGGTTCACGAGCGTCTTACGGTTCCGCCAGTCGTTGCAGAAGTGGATTTCCACGTGTGTCCAGAAGCTGATGCGCACGAAGGCTCTGCAGAACATGCCTTACTTGCTGATGCACGTGATGTATCTGCCTCGGATCTCCACCGACGAGCGCTCGTGGTTCTTGCGGTTCCTGCAATTCCCGCGTGCAATGGTCCGGACGGACGGGTCGCTTCGGAATGAGTGGAGCGAGGACCTTGTTGACCATTACATTGCGATGTTGCACTTGGTTTTCCACCCGGAGAAACTGCGGCGGATGTCGATAATTGTTTCCAGTGGGCCGCCTAATGGAACGAAGACGGCAAAGAGTGTCGACGTCGGTGTGCCCGATAGTAAAGGGCTGGTGTCTCCGGAATGGGTGCTGTTGGAGAACCCCGAAATGCTGGACCGCTATTTCCTCTCCGATGACGACTTCGTCGCTGTATTAAACCAATTCCCCAACGCGTTCGCGTTCGAGCAATTGTTCCGTTGCACGTCGGATGTGAAGAAGTGTTTCAGCCGAGCGTTAACGCTGGTGCTCGAGCTCACGCACAGCTTGCGGGCTTTCCAGGAGTTCGAGAAACTGCCGACGCGAATTGCGCAGCTTCTTGGGCAGCTGCTGGCCGACGCGGCGGGGCTGCCTGGTTCAGGAAGACCCAGTGACGCGGGAATGAAAGACGCTGTGATGTACCCGACGCTGTTCGACCAGTTGTTCCTCACCAGTTTGCACGGTCTGATGGCGACGGACTGCAACCGCGTGGCGTGGAAAAGCTTGAACTTGTTTCCTTTCGGGTCGCTTTCGGACCTGGCAAAGTGGGATGTATTGGCCTTGCTGCTCTTTAATCTCCATAGCTTACCGTTGGAGGCAAAGACAGCTTCCGGGTGGATGCAGTTTATCGGCAAGCCAACGTCGCAAGGCGTGGACACTGGGGCCCTGGCACGGCAGCACCTGTACGATCTGATTGAATCTGATACGGACAGCGCAATGTACCTGCTGAATGCAGTAGCGAGTCTTGCGGCGTCGTGCCAGGCCTCTGATGACATCCGGCTTGGCGAGCGCAATGATCTGGTATCGGTCGCAGTACACGAGCTGTTCATGGCAGGGTACACGGTTGAATCCTGCAAGCATGCTCTCGGCGAAAACGGCGAGCGAGCGGCAGGACCTCTGAGCACGATTTGCTTGGCCCATCCATGGGTGCTTTCGCTCCTGATAGCACTGCTGTTCAAGTATCATGAGTGTGCCGCGACGTGGATTCACGTGTTCGAGACGTTCCCGATTAATCGCTGGATGCCTACGCCTCAAGACTTGTTGAATCTACAGGAGTGGCTTGTGCTTGAAGATACGACGGCTCCCCGCAGTGCACTTGCTCGCTTTCTTTTGGACCACATTAATTGGGAGTATGATGTCAAGCAGCAGCGACTGTTTACAAACGCAATGCTGCACCGTCAAGTGGCTCTTATGGTTGCTGAGGCGTTAGTCTTGTACAAGACTCGGCAGGAACGCGTGAGCGACCCCGAGTCAGCTATCGTTCTGTCCGGCGGAGGTTCCCCCCAGAAACTCGAGGTCACGTCGATAGCCAAATCAATTCGTCGTGCGTTATGGCTGGGCGAAAGTGTGGATTTCGACAAGTGGTGCTGGAAACTCATGCTGAAGCTGCGGTTTTACTCTCCCAAAACGCATGAACCGCTTCTGCCACTCATCGATCTGCGCCATGATCGATCACGAGAAGCATTGACGTTGCGTCGGTGGTTTGCTGGCGCCTCTGTGATCCGGATTCTGCCTTCTCGCAAGGTTTTCCCGTTTTATACCTCACTGGAGGAACAAGTCTCTCGCTATGGAGGCAGCGGCAATGACTCTGATAGCTCGACTCAAACGCAGGCTGGTGGAAGCACCGGTGCCCCTATCCAGCAAGAAGGTCGACTGCTTCTGACGCCTCAGAATCCGAATGGAGGCGGCACAGATATCGAGTCGACAGTGTCAGCAACAGCAGCCCCTCGCACGGAACCGATCGTGGCCTACGTGATCTGCCAGATGACCACGTTCGTGTTCAGCGACCGCCTGGATCGGTGGGAACCCTTGCTGGTGCTGCTCAAAAGCGAGTTGTTTCCTGCCGCCATCAAAGTGCTCGAGAATCTGTTTCCGATCCTGTCCCGACTGGATAAAATCAAGGGTTTCTCGGCGAAATCCGTGCCAGCGTCAGCTCATGCAGAAAGTGAAAACGAGTCCAAGACGGCGACTTCTAATAGTGAGGACGATGGAGAGGTTATCTTATCTTCTGAGGAAGTCGACGATGAAGTGGACGTTCATTCCCAAAATGGTGGCGTGTTGCTGGAAATTGACAACGAGCTGGAGGTCTGCATGGCGGCCATGCAAGCGCTATCAACGGACGAGCTGCTGAGCCTCTTGAAGTCCTTGCACGAGTTTTCGTACATCAATACCGACGAGCTTCATCGCATGCAAGAAGTTCTCAACAAAGGATACATCGGTGGGTGGGAAGGCACCGCGAAAGAGCGTATACTGGCGAAACTTCGGTTTGTGCGTGAGTGTAGTCGCTACTTGCACCCCGTCGTGCTCCCGGCCCTCATTAACGAGTGCTTCCCGCAGTCGAGCCCCGTCTCCGTGACAACGTCGGCTTTATTTCATGGTGCTGTGTCGTGGATTTCATCGGCATTGGGAGGTGAGAATAGTGCGGGAGCGTTGTCACCGTCGGCAGCTTCGTCAACGAGTGCTGCGCTGTCGATCCGAAACTCATCGTTGACTGCTGCTTCGCTTGCGATGATAGCAGGGAGCGAGTATTCCTCCTCGACAAAATCATTGTGCGCATTGATCCGACGGTCGTTCGAGTATTCCGTTGACGACATGTCGTTGGCCGACTCGATGCGGTTCTGGATGAAGGCGTTGCTGCAAGTTCCCTTCTGGTATGAAAACGCGGCGTTCCGACACGTGCTGGACGTGATGCTACATTGCAGTATGGAGAGCTCCTATGAGCTCTCGTCAAAGAATCACGAGACGACTGGACACGTGGACAATGGCGTTTCCTACGACATTCTGTACGAACTGGTGGGGCTGCTTGAGGCTGCCTATGGCACTTTCTGCCAGCGTATCGCTCGGCGAGAGGACGATGCAGGACAACCAGAGCAGCAGTTCTTGGAGAATGAGCCGGTCGTCGTCCTGAGCTTCCTCCCAGCGGTAGCTGCCTCGGCAAGCTTCGCGTCACTCTTTGGTGGCTCGTTCGATGTGGCCCAGTACGTTAGCGGGTGTCCGTATCTGGCCTTATGGAGTTTGCTGCTTGAGACTCGGAAGGAAGTGCCGTTGTTCCTAACGATGGGGCAGCTCATGATCAAGTACGAGCCGAAGACGATGAAGAAGCTGGAGAAAATGAAGAAGACCGAGGGCAGACTCACTGCAGCTTTGAATGCCGTGCGAGGCGGGAAAAGCCTGGATGACATGGCGGAAGACGTGATCTATGAGGCTCCCAACCCGACGTCGCGCGTCGAGAACCCGCTCTCGTTCGGCCATACCAGTCTCGATTCCTTGGCTCAGTACAAGATCTACCGCTGGTGCAACTATTGTCTGGATCTGCCGGAATCGGAGCCCACGCAGATCCTTTACTGGCAGGTCTTTTTCGCGCTCTACTTCGCCACTGCCGGCGGATCGCACGTGTTTGGCCATCATTTCTTGGATCGGTCAGGCAGCCGAAGCGCCAAGCGGGTTCACTTGAGGAAGCACTTGCAGATTAAGTTGCGAAAGCTAGTGAACTACTGCTCCAACCAAGCGCAGGTGGTGCTGACTGCGACGGCCGGTTCGGGCGGCGATCGGGCTTCTAGTGGTGTAGGCTCAGCAGCCGAGTTGAAGGAGCGGCGATACGCCCATTTCGTGGCGCTCTCTCAGCTCTACACGGCGATGGATGCGTGGATGGAAGAGAAGGATCCAAACCAGTGGCTGAAAGAGGAGGAAATGGCGGGCTTGCCGCGCCATTACGAGATGGAACGACTCCAAGACGTGCTGCGACTCAGTGATGCTCTACTGAATTCCAATCCTGAGCAGATGAACTGGTCACACTTGCCGCTGTGGACGAACTGGTGTGGCTTCGAATTCACCGTCCGAAGGACATCGTTACAGGTGGGTAGCAGCGAGAGCGGCGCCAAGAATGGGGCTATTGTTCCTTCGCTGTCAGCTCCGCTTGCCACAGGGGAAGAAGACGACTTTGCTTTCGTTGAAGAAGCTTCCGAGCTGGCGAGACGGCACAGTAGCTTCGGGGGACTTACTGGGGCGCCTAGCCTGAACATTCAGCCCCTGCCATTGGTAGCAGATTTGTGTGGACCGGCCAGCTTAACTCAGTTGCCGACAGTGTCGCTTACCATTTCGCCGGAGAGATGTGCCATCACCCCGTCCATCCCTTTGAACAAGGCTGGCTTGAAGGCGGTGACTTTGAAATTCTCGGAGAATCTGTCGGTTCTGGTGGCGCTCGACTCGGAAATGGTGGACAGCGTCTCGCAACTTTACATTAGTAAGGCGAGAACCGTGACGCAGAGCCTTCCGTGCGCGGAAGGCACGAATTGCAACAGCCCAGCAGCATTTCGCTTCGAGTTTTTGGAGTGGATGATGGACTCGAGGATGGAGGATACCATCCACTCGATCCGTGCGCAAGGGGATCGATGTGATATGCAGTCGATGGTGGTGACCAACGTCATGTCATCGCTCAGTGAGCACGAGGGCCAAGGGGACTCGGCGATCTCTTCAATGATGCCTTATGCGGCGGAACAGTTCCTACAGCTCGATGGTGATGGATTCATGCTGTCGCTTCAGATACTGCTCATTGACCAAGTGGTGCGGACGTTAGATCTGGAGCACCAGAAGCTTCAGCGATTGAAACAAACTCTGGAGAACGAAGCTCCACTAGAAGATACGAATGAAGACAAGCCAGTGATTACAGGCTCGGAAGGGGGGAGTGTTGCGGTTACTAGCATGGGGCCAGAAGGTGAGACGCTGACGCCAATGAATCAAGTCGACATGCAGACAGAATGTCTGCACAACAAAGGGCTCGAGTGGTTCCGTCTTCTAACGGAGCTGGACACGAAGCTCTCGCGCATGGTGCCGCCACTGCGGGAAGCGTTATGGCGCTCGATTAAGCAGTTGGGCTTGGGCTTTGTGTGCATGGACGAGCGGGAGACGTGTACGCTATTGCAGCTTATGCTGGAGGACCCGTCGCGCATCAACTTGCTCAGCGAGTGTTTCTTCCCGGCGGCTGCTCCCTCGCGCTTCGTGGAAATGTTTGCCAAGCTGATGAGTTCAAGCAGCTCAGCGCGACTCACTAGCGAAGAGAAACTGACGTTGCTGTGTCGCTTTGACTTCCGCGTGTGGCTACAGACCAAGAGTCCACACACTCCAACGAAATTCGATCGCGACACGGTTCTCTGTATGATTCTGGGGGATATTAGCCACCAGTTCCCGGCAGACCGCACGTTGGTGGACAGTGGGCGAAAGGCGAAGGACAAAAGCGCTTCAGAACACTTGGACGAAGTGCTGCACGTGTACGCGAAGGTGTTGCAGCTCATCTGCTCCGCCAACTTGGAGGATCATGTGGACAAGATGGTCCACGCACTGGTCGGAGTTCATGACGACTACCGGTTTCAAACTTCAACTGGAGGAGAATCAACGTCGTCTGCTGGTAATGAAGACGAGAATTCGTCCGCGTTGGGGGCATTGCCGCGCCCTGTGGACCCAGTGGTGTGGGAAGCTCTGGTTGGGATTCCTTTAGCGTCGTGGAAGGAGCTGCCACGACTGCAAGTCGAAGGCCTTGTGACTTTCCTCAGCCAGCACATGACGTCACTTCGATGGCAAGGAGGGCTGTCGTCCAGCAGTAGCTCCAGTGAAGTTGGAAGCGAGGTGTTACGGGGGAGAGAGGCTTCGAACGCCCCATCAGCTGCTTCATTGGCGAAATACCCGATCGTATACTGGCAGCGGCTGGGCGTTCTCAAAGGGTACCTGGACTTGTTCACGCTGTGCTGTCGTGTAGCCCCGGAGCAGGAGCAGTGGCAACTGATCACCGCGTTCTTCGAGCCGCTGCTTTCGACGCTGTATCAACCAGCTACAAACACCGACGGCTCAGCAATCAATGCGCCATGGTCCGAGCAAGACACGCTTTCCACGGGCACGACGATCTGCTCGTGCTTTGTGGCGACTTGCTCGGAATACCTCAAGAACCAGTCGTCGCCAGGACCTGTGGCGACAAGCAGAAGCGACGACCTGGCGCTGACGCAGACTGCCAAGCTCTCGCAGATCTGGTCGTTCTACTTGGCGGCGCTTGTTCCTCACGCCCCCACGCACATTTGCAAGCACTTCCACCAGTTTGTGACGCGCTTGGCGTGGGAGCACTGGTGCCTGACGCTCGAGATCGTCCAGCAGATGCGCGAGCTCGTCCAGACGGAGAAGCAGCAATTGGCTGGGATTGCGACTGGGGCGAGCGCTCAACTGGTGCCTCCGACGCACTCGACGTTGTCGCCGTATCCGTTTGTGTCGTGGTTGGTGCGCGATGTGTTGTGCCGGACGACGTGGAAGTCGACAGACGCGTGGCTGGCGGCACAGAGTGAGGTCGTCTGCTCTTCGTTCCTCGTAGAATTCGCCAAGCTTTGCTTGGAATTGGTGCTGGATCTGCCCCACTTTCAGCTGCAGTCTGGCCACGCAGCGTCGACGAACGTGCTTCCTCCGTATTTCGTCAACTTCATCAAGCAGCAGTCCGCCTTCTGGGCCAAGTGGAAGATGACCATGAGTGATTTGGAAGTGCTGCGACAGTTTACTTTAGAGGCGCTCAAGGAGCCACTAGCAAGTCGCGTAAGCTCGAAAAGTGGCGGGAATCTGGTTTCAACTGGGCCATTCCCGACGACGCCAAGCGCAGCGATGATGCAAGACGCGTTCACGCGGTTGCAGTTGGTTCTTCGGCTCGTTGGCCAGATCACTACGCTTCAACACGAGAAACTCCCTCGAAGAGAGAGTCTCCAGCGCGTGAACCTCTTTCTGAAGCTGCTCTTTGGCGTATTTGAAGTGAACGACCGCGGTTGTTTGGATGGGAACCGCTACAACTCGGAGCATGCGGCGTGGCTGATGGTGTTGTACGGGTCGAGCTGCACGGCGCTGTATGAAAAACTGGATGAGATTGTGCACTTCTACAAACCAGAAGCTGGCAGGGAAGAAGGTCCAAAGGGCGTTGAGGAGGTCAGAGATGGGATCTCGGAAGAAGACTTGACTGCCACGATCGAAGGCGCGCTGCGACTCTGCAACTTGTCGCTTGTGGAAGTGTTTTTCAAGCAGATGCAGAGCAGTCCAACGGCAGGTAGCGGAGCCGCTTCGTCGGGAATGGGGGCGTTGAACTGGAACAAGTGCGGCAACGTGGTGTTCGTGGAGATCGACGGTCTGGTACGCGACTTCGCGTCCAGCCAGAAGGCCCTTGAACAGCGAAATTACCGGGGTCTTCAACCCTCGGACCGCAATGCGGACAAGGAAGATGAGATGGTCGTATCAGCGACTCAGTCTCCTGCCGAGTCGATTGGCAAGCCGCTGGGGAAAGTGCTTTGGAGCTTTCTAGCCTTCAAAGGCGGCGAGTTGGCCTGCTTGGCTGCATGTGGTCGCGCGTTGGCTTCGGTTCACGTCATGAGCCAGGTAGCTGAGAAGAGTATAGAGAAGTGGATCATTGAGGAGCGACGCGGGATGTGGGACGCACTGGCGCTGCGGCTGCAGGTGCCCGAGCTTAGCGGAGACGAGTTCGAGGCTGCGTGTCTGGAGCAGGGCAAGCTGCTGACGTTGCAGGTTCTGTTCTTACAGCAGCTGCGCCGAGCGCCTGTGCTGACCGAGTCGCTGAGCCTTGCACTCTTGACGAAACTCATGGGCTGGATGGCACGTGCTCGTGTGGGCAGCAGTACGTTAGCGCAGATGAAGCTGCTGTTCCTGGCCGCTGAGGTGACAAACTTCGTCTGCAAGCCACTGGCCGAGGTGTTGCCGTCGACGCTCAAGAAGCAAATGCTGCGTCAACTGTGCGATCTCCTGCTCGAATCGGGCCACGCGCGGCGCAACAACGGCATCATGAAGGCCATCGGGCTCGGTGGGTCGTTGCAGTACGGCGTGGAGTTCCACGTCTCTTGCTTGGCTGCAGGGATCTTCTTGCGGCTGCAGACACGCAACGGCGCTCCGTTACGAGTGGATGATCGGATCCCATTCAAGATGACCCGCACCACGGAGAAGCACGTGCGTTCATTAGAGTCGATGCTCCAGAGTAAGGACGCTTTCCAGCTCGGAAGACGCGCCGATGCGCTCGTCAACTTCGCACGAGATCCACGTCGAAGCCTGGCCGACCAGGACGAGTTCTTCGTGACGCTCTTCTCGAGTATGTACCCGTCGCAAGGGTGGCTGCTTGCCAAGTGCTTGCCATAGGAGCAATAGATAAAAAGTAGTGTAGTAATTATGACGAGAGGCGAGCGAAATAACAAGCCCAAGTTGACAACACCGGCAGAGCAAACTTCCCAAGAAACGCCTTTCAGCAAAACAAACACAAGTTTTACGTTGTGTCAGTCGCCTGCTCCTTGACTATGAGGCTGCAAAAGGAACTCGGCGAAGGCGATCAAGGGACTCCGTTTTAACTTTTTTGCATGTATTATATTTCTTTTATAAAAGTAATACATGTACCGCAAAAAAGGTATGAGGCTCGAGAAAGTACCGTTCGCCGTATCACTGATAACGAAGACCCCATCGAACACGCAGCAAAGATCGATCGTTTGATTAAGTTCGTTTCCAGTCTGTTGAATAGCTGCGAGTCAGTCTTTCTTCACGCAAGGGCTATGGCGCCTCCTCATCCAGCTTGTGCTGGATGTAGATCAGGATATTGACGGCATTTGCTGCTGTCGGCGGTCGATATCTCGTCCAAATCCAGTCAACACTTTTCCGCGCATGCCTCAAACAGTGCTCAGCGCTTAGCTTGGACAGTGCGGATCCACTGGAATCGAGGCTTGAAAACTTGCAAGCACGGCGGCGTTGTAGAAAACGCCGTCCGCGTGGTAAAGAGTTGTAGCCACTTCACTGCAGACCTGACACCGAGCCCAGCGCACGAAGATGTGTGTGCTTCCAGACTCTATTCTACAGTCAGCGGTGCCAACGGCAGCATTGCAGTCTCCACTCAAAACGCTGGATCAAGCTGAACCTTGTCCTTGGCCCCGTCGTTCGCTCTTCTCTCTTGCTTTCACTATACCATCACAACGCAACGACAGCACTACGCCGAAAAATCGTCAATCGTCACCCGGACTTGCAAGAAGCTCAACGTCCTCGGCTTCATGACTGCTCGCAGTTTGCTCCGTCGCAGTCTTAACAGTAGTCGTAGTCGCGAATGCTCAGTAGCGCAGTGCCAAACGCAACGCATTTGTTGCAGCGTCACGCCGGATGGAGCACTTTACTCTGCCAGCTGTTGGTTCTGGTCGACTGGCGACTGGCGTTCGTCCACCCCGAAATGCTCACGGTCTCCGCAAAGCTTCAGCTGTTCCTCCACCTCGCAGCAACAGCTTCCAGCACTGCAGTCTCCTCCATCCACTGCGTTGGTCCTCGCTGCCAGTCAACGGCGACACCTCATTAAGCCGAGCAGCGTGACGTCTTGCGTCTCCAAACTAAGACCATTATCCGTGACTTCGCGCCCGACACGACTCTACGGCGCCGTGCGCTCCTCAACGTTCGGGATCCGGTCGCCATAGACTGGCCACGACGTGCACGGCCTCGCCTCTGCCTGGCTGTCAGTCACCGAAGCTGCCGTTGCCAGCACACAGACAAGAGGGTCACTTCCTTTGACCGGGAGGCCTCCGCTCCACTCCTGGATATCCCTCCCCGTCGGCAGGCCATGTACGACACCGACTACGACGCCAAGACGGTGAACGGCATGGTGCCGCAGCCTCCGCCGAGCAAGATGGAGTTCAGCACGTTCGACTCGCCGCTCGACTTCAACGCCAGCGGCGTGTCGTTCGACGGCCAGGACGGCCGCTTCGTGGCCGGCGAGCAGTTCTACAACCACGAGATGTACGGCAGTCTGCGCAAAGGCGGCGCCGTGGACTTCCTGTCCATGGAGTGTCTGGGCCTCGCGGCCGCCACCTTCACGTCCATGCTGTCGTACCAAGCGCTCGTCGTGCTGGTGCAGCCCATGTACAACACGCAGCTGGGTCTAAGCTCCACGGAGATCGTCGCCGCCGGTCGACTCATCCAGATGCCCATGGCGCTGAGTTTCCTGGTCGGTCTACTGTCCGACTGCTACCCGATCATGGGTCTGCGGCGGAAAGGTTACATGATCCTGGGCTGCATCATCAACGCCGTGGCCGTCTTCGCCATCGCCGGCGTCAGCGCGTTCCTCAGTGACGATGCGTCGGCCAGTAAAGGCGTGACGATTCTAGCGTTGGTCCTCGTGGCGTTGGCCAGTATCGGCTGCATCATCACCTACGTGTGCGTTCACACGCGGGTGATCGAGTACTCGCAACGCGAGTCTCTGCGTGACCGCGGCGCCATTCAAGTGTCGTACCTCATCTTCCGTCGCTTCGTGTCCATCTTCACGTCGGTGCTGTCGTTCCTGGCCTTGGGCACGGGCTCGGAGCCCCACATCTCGGTGTCCACGGCCATGATCATCCTCGGCGTCATCTCCATCCTGCCGCTGCCGCTGGTCTTCCGCTACTGGAACGAAGAGGTCTACTCGCTCAACACGTCCATGAAGATCCGCAGCCAGATCCTGTGGAAGATCATGCAGCAGAAGGCCGTGTGGCGCATCCTCGCCTTCATCTGCTTCTTCACGCTCTTCCTGGGCATCAAGTTCAGCGATTCAAACGCCGTCATCAGCACGTGGGCCGAAGCCAAGGGCGACAACTCGCTGCTGGTCAAGACCATCCAGGACTTGGTCATGATCGGCATCATGCTGGTCTGGCGGTACCTGTTCATCAACCGTCTGTGGCCCATCTTCTTCGCCCTGGCGCCCGCGTTCCAGATCCTGCCCAACCTCTTCGCGTCGCTCATGGTGGCGCTGGACGTCGTACGCAACCGCTACTTCTACCGCGTCTTCTACTCGATGACGTACGTGTCGGACGGTATTGGGCTCTTGAACACCATCGTCCCCGTCACCGAGATCGTCCAGGAAGGGTCGGAAGGCGCTCTGGTCGGTCTCACCTTGACGCTGCAGCGGTGTGTCAATATCTTCGTGGACACGAACGCCTACGGCGTTTTCAAGGGCACCAACTACTACAGCAAGACGGAAGTGGCGGCGGACACGTCGGACGCGCGCTGGGACGTGCTGCTGTCGCTGTTCCTCAACTTTGCGTTGAATGCGCTGGCCTGGGTGGGGCTCTTCTTCCTGCCGTCGCAGAAGCTGGACGCGCAGCAGCTGCGCATGTACGGCGGCTTCACCAAGGCTGCCAGTGGAGCCATCATCGCCTTCTGCCTCGTGCTCTTCATCTACTCGTTCGTGGTGACCCTCATGTCGTTCATCCCGGCCACTTCGTGTCTCACCCTTGTGGGCGGCTCCGGCTGTTAAGCCTGCGGTAATTTATGAAAAGACCAGAGCCATAAGCTTCTTCCCGTCTGTTGTTTGTGCTCGTGGCGCGTACCTCGTTGCGGCATGTCGTTCCTTAGCTTGAGCTTGTCCTGTAACCAGCTGGAGTTGAGTATATCTGCCCGATAAGACAGCACTCTGGTACGATGCAGCTGAGCATCAACAGCTCACGTGGGTAGGAGAGAACGCTCCACTCCAACCTGTACCATATCACTTACCAACTTGCCTCGAACGGCAAGTCCCCCGATTAAAAGTGGAGGAAGTATTGGTCATCGACCTCACGGGCCATCTTCGTCGCGAGACAATGAAGCTCACGTCCTCGTTGGAACTCAAGATGGATTTCAAGAACCTCCCGTCCCCATCGTTCGACCTCAACGAAACCGGAGCTCTCCCTGTTCAAGGCCACTCGGCTACACGCGATATGGAGCTTTCGTCGATGGAGTGCGGTCCGAATCAACCTTTGTACAACGCAGAGATCTACGGCAGCCTGCGCAAGGGAGGCGCGGTCAAGTTCTTCTCGCGATATTGCCTGGGGGTCGTCGCTGCCACGTTCTCGTCGACATTCGCCGTTGGATGCTTGAACAGTGCCATCCAGCCCGTGCTGCAGCAGCACTTTGGTCTCACTGCGGCGCAGTTGGCTGCATCCCAGCGGATCACTTCCATGCCGTTGGTACTGAGCTTCCTGTTCGGGTTGCTCTCCGATTGCTATCCGATCATGGGGCTTCGTCGCAAGGCGTACACTCTTCTCGGCTTGGGGACCTCCGTGCTCAGCATCTGGTGTCTCGCCGCTGTCAACGCGTACGCCGAGTCGCTCGAGTCCGGCACAGCTGGAACTGGTCTGGCCGCTCTCGTCATTGGCTTCGCTACTCTAGCGAGCGCGGGAAACAACGTCATGTACGTCAGCGTCCACACCCGCGTGATTGAGCTCTCCCAGTGTGAACCGCTTGGCCTTCGCGGCTCCATCCAGGCGACGTATCTGATCTTCCGATGCGTCGTGTACCTCATCACGGACGCCTGCGTCTTCGCTGTTCAACGCTCAGCGACGGCAACGTCATCTCACCAAACGACGGCTCTCATAGTGTTCGGCATTGTGATCGCGTTGCCAACGCCGCTGATCGTTCGCTTCTGGGACGAGAAACGCTACTCGCTGTCGACGACGATCAAGACTCGTGGCCAAATCCTGTGGAAGATCATGCAGCAAAAAGCAGTGTGGAGTGTGCTGGCCTTCCAGTGCTTCTTCACGCTGTTCAACCAGGTTTCATTCAATGGACCTACAGTCATCATCAGTGTCTGGGCAGGAGCAAGCGGAGACAACGTCTTCGTGCAGCAAGTCCTGAACTACGGCACTACCATCGTGACGATTCTGGTGTGGCGCTTCTACTTTATGAACCGTCCGTGGCGCGCGTTCTACGCCGCATCGCCGGCTCTGCTCATTGTGCCGCAGTTGATCGTGACCATTCTCGTGAGCCAAGACATCGTTCGAGACCACATTTTCTATCGCGTCATGGGCCTTTTCAGCACCGTGTCGTTCGCCATCGGTTGGCTGAGCAGCGCCATTCCGTTGACTGAGATCATCCAGGAAGGTTCGGAAGGTGCGATGGTCGGCCTCACGCTGTCGCTCTACTTTCTGGTCGGGATCTTCGTGCAGACGAACTCGGTTGGTCTTTTCGAGGGTAGCAACTTCTACGACGTTGCTGGGGTCGCAGCGGATACCGCAGACGCACGGATGGACGTGCTGCTGGCACTGCTGCTTAAGTACGGCATTAACGCACTCTCTTTCTTCGGGCTGTTCTTCCTGCCGCGTCAGAAACTCGACACGCAGCAACTGCGAAGTTATGGCGGATATACCAAGTGTGCAAGTGGGGCCATTGTCACGTTCGCATCGATCCTGTTCCTGTATTCGCTTTTGATTTCAATCATGACGTTCATCCCGTCCACATCATGCATCCGTATCGTTGGCGGCACGGGTTGCTAGACGTTGGCAGCTAACCCAAACTTGGGTCCAAAAGTGTCGTGATAATTGTAATTTTTATTTGGTTTGTTTTTGAGGTTATTTTTTTCTTGCGGCATGAAAGCGATTGCCAGTAGCCCAAGCGTCTACTTCGTACAATATCAAGGTTCATGCATTAACTCATGCTCTCCTCCTATCCTATGGATTCCAAGGTTTCAGATCTCATCCTTCGCACGAAATTACAAAACCAAGTTAATGCATAACATTTCAACAAAAAAATAGTACAAGTAATTGAAAAAAAAATATTTTAAAACTACATGTTAGCACCCTCGTCCGCCTGCAATTCGAAAGCACGTCGTTGCAGGGAGCAATGTAAGCACGGTGATAGTCACTGAGTACAGGAGCAGCACCACGGCAAATGTGACGATAGCGGCACTGGCGCACTTGGTATATCCGCCGTAGATGCGAATCTGCTGTGTGTCGAGTTTCTGCCTCGGTAGGAAGAACAACCCGATAAGCGCGAGCGCGTTGATGCCGTAGTTCAAAATGAGCGCCAGGAGTACGTCGGATCGCGCGTCGTCAGTGTCCAACGCGACGCCTGCGATGTCGTAGAAGTTGGTGCCGTCAAACAACCCAACCGAGTTTGTCTGCACGAAGATGCCGACCAAGAAGTACAGCGACTGCATGAGGCCAACCATTGCACCTTCGGATCCCTCCAGGATGATCTCGGTGAGAGGAGCCATGCTGGCTATCCAGCCGATGCCGGCCGAGACGCTCGTGAACAGTGTCATGACGCGATAGAAGTATCGGTCGCGGATGATGTCCTGGGTCACGAGGATCGCCACGAGCAACTGCGGCACGATGAGGAGAACCACGGACATGGCGTAGAACGTACGCCACGGTCGATTCATGAAGTAATAGCGCCAGGCAACGACCGTGAGTATCATCGCGCCGTAGTACATAACTTGTTGCATGAACGTGTTGTCGCCGCTAGCAGCAGCCCAGATGCTGATAACAACCGTAGGACCGCTGAAAGTGATGCCGCTGAACAACGTGAAAAAGCACATGAAGGCCAGGATACTCCACACGGCTTTCTGCTGCATGATCTTCCACAGGATCTGTCCACGAGTCTTCATGGGCGTCGACAGAGAGTAGTATTTCTCCTGCCACGCCTTCCACACCAACGGGATTGAGAGCGCTACCACCAGACTGAAGAGCATCAACGTTGTGCAGAGGCTCGCCGAGGCGCTTTTGAGAGCGTACGTGCACGCATCCGTGAGGATATACACGAAGCATCGGAAGATCAGGTAAGTTGCCTGGATAGCTCCACGCATCCCCAGTGGTTCACGTTGGGACAGCTCCAGCACTCGAGTTTGGACGCAAATGTACATGACGACGCACCCAGTACTGGCAAACGTCGCGAACGTGATGATCGCAGCAGCCAGACCGGTGCCTGCCGTCCCAGATTCGAGAGACTCGATGTACTCGTCCATACCAGCAAGGACGAGAAAGCTCACGACCGTTGTGGCCATTCCGATGATCAAGTACCCTTTGCGTCGGAAGCCCATGATCGGGTACGAGTCGGACAGCAGTCCGAAGAAGAAGCAGAAGGCCAATGGAAGCGCCGTGAGTCTCTCCGACGCGGCCAATTCCGCCGTCTTGAGGCCGAAGTGCTCGCTCAGCATGGGCGGAATGACGCTGTCAAGGCACTCGATTGCGAAGGTCGACGCGAACGTAGCAGCCACGAGGCCAACGCAATCCATGGAGAAGAAGTCCACGGCGCCTCCTTTGCGCAGACTCCCGTACATTTCAGTGTTGTAAAGTGCTTGACCGGCGCCATTCTCCACGACGGCGTTTTCGTCCTCTCGCGTAGCAGAAGTTCCATCGTACAGAATTGTATCGGTGTCGTTGACATCAACGACTGGCGGCGAGTGGAAGTGCTTGAAGTCCGTCTTGAGGTCCATCGACGACGTCAACTTCATCAGATGCCCCGACAAGTCGACGACTAGAACTTCTTCCTCCAGGGTTTCTGCGGTGGAAGCGAAGGATGAGGCTCCTTCAGCTGCAAAAATGGCAAGTGGCAGGTCTTGGAGCTAGCCCAGAGAGGCTCGCGGGAAGCACGACTGCCGGATGTTCTGGCGTTCGGGTCGCATGGGCTTTGCTTGTTGACGAGCTCACATAGTAAAGAGGACAGTGTGTTCCTTCCTGGCAGATATCATTGTCCAGCTGGACTGCGCTCTACCGCAAGTGTGACCGTCAACTTCCAGCTGTGCTAGCGCCGAAAGTCAAAGCAAGGCAAATCAGAGCAAGTCAGTGTGGTTGAGCTTGCTACAAACAGTGCCAAGAGCTATCTGTAAGATGGGTTACATGTGTATTTTACCGCCGGATGCATGAGCTTGTCACGACGAAGGTACGGTACTTCCCTGCCAGCATATGAAGGAAAACCAAAGAAAGCTTTGCACCCTTCTTAATTTTTTTTATTAATATGTTGCACTTTACAGCTTTGGCAACGACCGATCAAGAGTCTTGATTCAAGATGCGGCTGGCTGGCTTAGATTTTCGTGAAGGTTGAATCGAACTTGCGGTTTACTACGAAGCGATGCAGAGAAGATCGCCGCCACGCTGTAGTGTGATTGCATAAGGCTTTAGCATGACGACCCAAACCGAGAGATCGAGGAATCGCAGAGTCGTGAAGGCAGCAAAAAAAAAAAACAACTGGATGCACAACTGAGCCAAGGTGGTGTTTATCCTGTAAGACGCGTCTCCGTGCCCCCCCATCGAAAACTGCCCTCACTTCCCATTCTGTAGTCGCACACAAGCTTCTGGACCTGACCATGGTCTCACCTTTCGATGATGGACGCTTACGCTGAGATCGCGTCGCCCAGGCCGTGACGACGCCAACAAATTAGCCGCCCGGCTCATCAAACCCAAGCCGATTCTGTACACGAGCATGTTGCTGTCTTGGTTCCAGGGCGGAGGTCCACGGCGCAGATGAACCTGTCGCAGTACAACGACGCGGATGAGTGTAATGCTCGACCCGTGGCCGAAGACACGAGCCTCATGTTCCTAGGATGCTCGAAGCTCGAGTGGACGTTCGTCGTGAACGCCTGAGAGATGATCGGATGCTTAAGCTGCGGCCACTACAGTGACAAGTATGGCCGCAAGAAGGCTCTGATGGAGAACTGCGTCTTCATGATCGTCGGTGGTGTCGTCCAGGCTTCGGTATCAAACGTCTGGTCTTTCGCAGTGGGGATACTGATCTCCGGTCTCGCTTAGGTACCGCCACTGGGACCATCGGGGCCAACGTGAACGAGGTGTCGCCTCCTCATATGTGCCCCACTTGGGTTTGGGACTCCAGCTCTTCACGATACTCAGGATCCTGGTCCAATCGATCTGCTTCTTCGCCAACACCAGCAGTGGCTGGCGCTATCTCGCCGCGTTCCCGTGTGACTTGGCCAAGATCTACCTCGTCTTGGCGCCTACACTGACCATCGAAAGCCCGGCGTGTCTACTGACCAAGTCCCGTACACAGCAAGCCAAGCAGATAATTGCTGCCTTGTGCGGGGAAGAGCACATCAACACTGCCATGTCGTGGCTGGAAGTCAACAAGCCACAGTCTGAAGAGCGGATAGCGAACTAGAAAGAGACCATGTTCGCTCCACGCTATCGCATGCAGCTTCTCGGTGGTCTACTACTATCCTGTGCACAGCAATTATCCGGTATCAACGCCGTTTTTTACTACTCCGGCAGTTTCTTCTCGGATTGCTGGCATCTCGATCGCAACTGATCGTGGGGGTGGCGTACCCGTACATCTCGGACGCACTGGATGACTACCTTTTGTGTTGCTGTTAGCGCTATTCTACATCCTGGCGCTGAAGTTTGTCCCCGAGACGTTGGGCAAGTCCGCCGAGGAAATCCTGGCGGAAAACGATGCGCGGTGTGGAAAGGAAAACGACAAGACAGCGAGCGAGCGAGTGAGGTCTATTGAGTGCAGTTCTTGGTCTTCTGCAGCACGTAGAAGAAGTAGCCCAGGCCGATATCTGCCCACACGAAGCGAAGCGAGGAGAAAAGCAGTTAGCACCGGCATTCTTGCCGGCAGAAGAAAGCACTCACCGATGTTGTGGTAGGAATAGTCCCAGCCGTAGACGGTACTGGTGGGCGCCTGCTCCCCCTCGCCCAGCAGAAAGCGCTTGCGGAAATGCGGCTGCGCGAACGAGATCTGCAGGAACGTCCCCTGCGGCACCAGCACGGACGTGATGCCGTGGCACATGGCGGCGGCCTGCTCGATCACAGCGGCCGAGGGCGACCACACGTCGCCCTCGTCGCACATGAGCGCGTCCATGGCCGCTTTGTCGATGACGACGTCGAAGCTCTCGGGCGCGAAAAGGTCGCGCAACTTGGTCATGTCGGCCTCGAGCCACTTCATCTCGGGCATCTCTTCCTGCAACGACCACGTTAGTAGGAGAAGGAGGAGGACAGACTTCGGATACGCACGCTGTACTTGGCGCTCATGCGCTGGATGACGATCTTGGAGAAGTCGATGTTGGTGATGTTGTGGAAGCCCGCCTTGTACTGCCGGGATGAAAGCGGATGCAGTGAGAACTCAAGCCAAAGCAGCATTCAGTCAGCAAAGCAGAAGCCTACCATGTCGATGCTGAACGTCGAGTTGCCGCAGCCAACCTACCGACCACGAAAGACCAGCCACCACCGTCAATTCCAAATCGACCAGCATCTCAGCGCGGGCGTTGAACGCACCATCAAGATGCGGTCCGACGGACGCACGTACTTCATCAGAAGCTCCGCCACGTTCTCATAGCGGGCGAGCCAGTCGTACGAGTCCTCGCTGGCGGACAGCAAGTGAGCTTTTGTCAGGCCGACCCCAGAAAGTAATTTAACGTCAATACAGCACACCTGTCGAAGCGCGAGTCCCAGTATCCCTTCTCCTTGTACGTGCGGTTGTCCTCGGGCAGGTACTCCGACATGGTCTCCACTAGCGATTTGGCAAAATATGAATGGCAATCGTGGATTAGAGAAAATTTATGCTAATCTGAGTAGATTTGTTATGATTTTATCGGATTGGAGTTCAATCTTTAATTAAAAACAATCGACTCGTTGTGCGCCAGCAACTCACACGTCATTCGCGTAGTAAGGAGAACGTAGCATCCGAGAATGAGAATGGGGCTATGGTGGGCTTTACCTTGAAGGTAAAATACACATATATTTAAGCAGCTTGCTCGCCTTGGTTCGGTTTCTCGTACCTAGCTAGGTAGTCCTTGATACGCTGGGGGATCCGCGATCCCTCTACCTTCATCGATAGTCTCATCAGTACTTGGTGGTTTGTCCTTAAGTGTCATTTTTTCAATGCGAGGGCCGTATAGTAATTACCGTACACCACTGCGCCAACCGTCCTTCCTGGAATGGTTGACCTACCACAACACTAGCGATGACACAGGAGTTCGCTGCCCCATTTGGATGAGCGATAGATCTCCAGTCTTGCGTCCGGCGCGGAGACCAATCGGTGCCTATGTACGAGTTATCGATCAACCGCCATCATTACCTGATGCCCAGCCATTTCGGACAACATGATCTCTCCCGGAGCTTACCTTAGCCATCATTTTGGCATCGCTGAAGGCATGACGAGGTGGTACGCAAAGTGTGGATAATGATACAAGACAGGGAAGAGGAGAGAGAAGTAACTAGTTTGGCTAGTTCGATCGAACTTTCTCGATCTTTGGTTTGAAATCTTACATCTTGTCAGGGAGAAAAAGGAACGTCTACCCAGCTAGACGACGCCTCCAAAAGCAAAAGCAGAACCTTGCAGTTAACCGCATCGTACAGCTTTCAACCCGGAAGACAGGCTTGTTGGTCACAGATCAACAGTGCTTCCACTATCGTGCTCCTCCTCACCGACGTCACTACAGTACCGTATTATCGTCTATGCCGTCCAAGTGATCTGGCGGCGTTGGTTTCGATATTCTGTACAGTGTATCTTGAACCTTGACATGCTTCGAAGTAAGTCGACTTGGGCCGATCGAGTTTCTCACTTCCGATTCTTCCCAGCGGCCTCGTGTTACTTCTCAAGATATTGCTCAAGACGCCCTCGCCGCGCTCGCCGCTTGCCAAGAAGTCCTGAGTATCAGCGAACTGCCGGTGCTGGACGAACAAGACCAAAAAGGCGAGCTGATCGACCGCATCAAGAGCCTGGACAAGCGAACCGCTGGACGGATCGTGCACAGCTAAGGCGTTCTTACAGGCGCCCTTGGACTGAATCGGGTAGTCGATCCCAACCGGCACCACTTCTCCGCGGGGCAATCGGGATCCGAGCTCTTCCACGTGAGCTCGACTTTCACCCCATATCGCTCGGTTCTTCGACATTGGTCGCTCCAATGTAGCTGTTCGGAGCATGTCAGTCCCTCACTTCGGACCGGGCGCGCAGCTGCCAGCCGAGCCGCCCTCCTTCCCTCTGTGGAAGCTTTACCATGTTGGAATCGGAGGAGATGTCTCGTGCGACTCACGTTGACTCCATGCAGCCGGTTCGGGTGTTCAGGCACTTGATTAAGTTGATCTGCTCGGTCGTGTTCGTTCAGTACCTGTAGTTGGCTGACACTCAAGGATTCTTGGCAAGCGGCGAGCACGGGGAGGGCGGTTTTAGCAATGTCTTGAGAAGGCTAATCGAAAGTGAGAAGTTTCAACATAAACACTGTTTTTTTCGAATTTCCTTATGTTATGGCACGCTTTCGGTCGTACCAGTCGCGTTCCTTACTACTTATCGGTAGACGAGGTGGCTAGAAATCTCCGAAGAAGAAACGTACGTGATCTACAATACTGGAGTGCGCTGTAATTCCTGCAGTGCTTTAGGTGGACTTGCAGGAGGACGTGGCAAAGTGTTGCTGCCTTGTCGCCGTTAAACTGTGCAATCGAACCTAGACAGATTGGAGATCGCATGGCAACGAGTTTGGCTTTGTTCTCTAATGGGGAGGCGTACAACACATAGTTTCCAGTGACACAGTTGCAGAAGAATACCAGAAAGATCTTCTCGTTCTGAAAGTGCCGCAATTCTGGTACAAGCTGGTGGCTGCCGACACTGACGCTGCTTGGACGGACTGGGCAGGGAAGTCGCCGACATATTCCTATTGCAACTGATGGTGATACCGTATCTGCTAGCTGAGCAGGTGGCTTACTTTACGAAGAATTCGCAGCCTGATCATGGCGGAGAAGCGTTGGTTTGATGCAAAAGTGATGATGTTGATTGATGTGTGTCGATTGTTGCGGGGATTCCTGTTTCCCGGAAACGGAACCAGTACCGTTGGTACATTTGGAGATTTATCTTTCCTCTCACTTCCGAATTTTCCAGCCGAAGGAAATATGGACAACGAAGACGTATACATCAAGCTCTTCTGTGTGGTCGTTGGCGTAGGGTACCCGCTCCCAGTGGTTATCAACCCGAAGAACAACACGGTCAGGGAGCCGAAGGAAGAGATCAAGGCGAAGAAGATGTACAATTTCTCTGCAGACGAATTGCGGCAGTTCCTGTCGAAGAGAGGCGAGGAAAGCGACTGGATGGATATGGCTGACGCTAGAGCTGTGACACTCAACGAACATGGTGAACTCCCGCAAGACTTGAAGGAGATGAACCCCACACTCCCCCTCAATGATGCCGAGTGTTTTTGCGACAAGTTGCAAACGGCCAGAGGTCAAGTTCACGTGCTGGTGGTTCTTCCAAAGGTTTTATTGGGTAAACGTGGCTGGCGAGACGTCTGGGCTGCTCAGTCGGAGCAACGCAGCAATGAGCCAAGTTTTATCATCGCAGATAACAGGGAAAACCTCAAGTTTGTCGAGCCCTACCAACGCACTGCGGAGAAGTTCAAAACTGCGAATCAAGTGGACGAAGTGTTCGAAGCCATCGCTGTCATCCACGCTGCTCGCGCCCCCACGCTGTTTATCGTCTTGGAATCCTCATCTGGTGCGGGCAAAACGCAGATGGCGTTCAATTTGATGGCTCGTCGTGTCATGGACGTGTTCTATTTCATCTGCGAGGCGGGTAGTGAGGTTATCCAGGACGTGTACACTGCGTTCTCGAATCGGTCGGGCTCATTTAATCGCTGCGTGGTGATGGATTTACCTACCGTAGCTGGTGCTTCCGTTCGTGAGATTGCGTCCGCGCCCAAGCTGTATACGTACGGATTTATTTGGGCGTTGTTCTGGGGTGGACATTTTCGAAGGTGCGCGGACGAGAGCCGATGTTAAACACGCGCGAAAAGAACGGGAAATGTGCGGTGAAAGGGATTTTTTCTTTTTCCTGGACAAGTTTCCTCTTCTCAAGCACCAGAGCGAGAACGGCCTTCGGTTCATTCGAAATGTGTTTCGGTCGTTTGGTTTCACGGTCATCTTGAGTTCAACAGACGAGACAGCGCGGAATCCTCTCCAGTCTGGTCGTTGTCGCTCGAGAGCGAATGCAGAACCGCGCTTGTGGTGTATCGTCCAGCCAACCTTCCCATCGTTTCAAGATCCCGTCGTTGACAGCATGTGCAGTGACTTGCAGGCGATAATTCAACACAGTAGACCATTGTTCGCAACGATGGCGGTGGATTTCATGAACGAGACAAAGACTACTGAAGACCCGAAGACGGATCTGGTCGCGTATCTGGACGAGATGGCTGGAAACCTGGGCAAGCTCTTCGTTTCTTTCAAAAGGAGATCGGACTGGTTTCGCTACGGCCAACTTCGGCTGCTTCTTGCTGCGGACTTTGACAAACGTGGCGACAGTCGTCTTATTAACGAGCACTACGCCAGATTGCAAGACGATAAAATGTTTCGACTTGGCTTCCCACCCGGTGGAAGAGCGAAATTTCGCAAAAAACTGGGACTGTTGGAGAAAATGTAACTTTGACAAACCGTGATGTCGAGTTGGTAAAGAACGATGAGGAGTGGCCATGGATCTGCCGAAGCAAGTTTCCAGATTTAAAAGCGGACGTGCTGCTGTATCTCTGCCTGATGGGCGGCAAGTACTATCAACCCCTGATCGATTCCCGTGGTTGGCCGATCCCATTTTACTGGGCGTATCGTATAGCGGAAGCCGAAGACTGTGCATTGTTCAGACCCATGCGTTTGCAGGCCGTGGCAGCTGGTGCTGTCGTGATGGCGAGTCACCGGAATGGGTTTGCTGGCTTTGACTTTGAAGGCCTTTTGGGCGTCTTGCTGTACGAGTTGGACATGCAGTCGTCCCCCGATATCCGCGTGAAGTTTAGCGACGAAGTGGCAGAGCTATTGGGTTCGCTGAAGGTGCCATTTCTCGCACCGCTCAACTGCCGGTGGCCTGGTTTTCTCAAGAACACGAAGCTGAACTTGGGTGATATAGTGCAGATCCGTAACAAGGACGAGCTCGAGGCTACATTCCACGATGGCAAGATTTCTGTCGAGTGCAAGGACGACGGTAGCCAACCTCTTTCCAGCGAGGAAATGGAGGATGTTTTGGAAAGAGCGGCAAGAACTGAAGCTGTCGTCCACTTGGTCGTGACGACTTCGCTTCAAGGCGAGTGCTTTGGCTTCAAGGAGAGGCCGTCCACGTCAACGAAGGCGTTTCAGGATGTTCACCGCTCACGCATGTATCGGATTGGGGTATTGAATGGTGATCCATTGACGGATGACACAGGGAAGCAGTGGCGCAATGACATGAATCCAGTGGAGTGGATGCGCGACGTATGCCAAGACAACCCTGTCGACATAGTGATCATCTTCTTGGAGACACCGGACGTGTCCAAGTGAGGGACTGTCTTGGATGAATCTTCTACTACTTCCGAGTTGCCTCTCGCAACGGGGCCCCAATAAACTCAAGAAAGTCGCAATTCTCGATTCAGTACGTTGCACGTCGTCGCTTTTGATGCAGCCTTATTGTAAGTGAACGACAAGCCTGCATCTTTTCACTTCAACTTGACTTCCTACTAGATAGAATACTGTATAGAATCTCATGACAAATCGCAGGTGTTTAGGTGGTCCACACGGTGTGGAAGGTGTGGACCACACCTTCCATCTCGCCTTCCTTGTTCGGGCTTATTAAATAACTGTACAAATTTTGTACAGTAACGAGGGCGGGGTATACCATGGGCGTGGAGCGATTGATCCGGGCCGCGTGCTTAGTGGCGTCGCTCTGCTTGCTGGCCGAGACTCAGGCGTACAAGCTCTTCCAGCAGAAACTACCGAACGGGGGCAACGTGCCGGGTGTGAATGCGCTGGGCCACGAGCGCGAGGGCGGCGGCGCCACCAACGACTTTGGAGGGGACTTCGTCGTCGCCATGTTCAAGTGGACCAAGGACTTCTGCATGAAGGACTCGGACGGAGACGGCCAGACCAACGGCCAGGAGCTAGGAGACCCATGCTGCGAGTTCGAGTTCCGCGTGAACGAGAAGGTGCGCTGGACAGAGGGCGTCTCGCATCCCGGAGACCCCGAGCTCAAGGCGGACCCCAAGCTCTGGGAGGGCCTGGTATGTGGAGAAGAAGCGGAGCCGGAAGCTACGAAGATGGAGGAAAAGGCTGAAGATCCTCAGGCTGAAACTGCAGAGACGAAGGACGAAGCTGAAGAGGAGAAGGAAGTAGAGCAGGAAGAGCAACAGGTAGAGCAGACGGAGATGGAGGGGCAGGACCTGAGCGCCGGTGCGCCGGCGCTGCAGTCGTCCATCATGCTGTCGGCTGCAGCTCTGACGGCCGTGGTGCTCTACTTTGTCGTCATGCGCACGGGAAGGCGGGCTACGCGCAACCTGCCGATCTTCCGACAGCGGAGAGGACCCGTGTAGAACGTGTAGAACGAGAGATAGCTCCGATAGAGCTGGTAGAATTCAAGACTTACAGCAATACAGTATGCATGGTATACGTGTAAGTTCGAACTGCAGGCATCTGGCGAGGACGGAGGAAGAGGAGGCTCCAGTTGGCGTCCGTTCATGGGCTGACGTTCAGCACCGAGCATGTCTTTACGCGCCGCCACGTATCTGGTCTTGCTGTGTCTGCCACTTGCCAATCGTCCCAGGAAGCGCTCGGAGCGGACAGATGTACGCTTTGATCGGTGTTGCTGCAGCTATTGCGGCCTTCGCGGCGCCTCAGGCGGCCGGCTACTCCATGTACGCCATGCGCGTGCCCAACGGCGACAAGGTGCCGGGCGTGACGGCGCTGGGCCACATGGATCCCGTGCTGGCGGGGCCCATGAACGAGTTCGGCATGGACATGATCGACGCCGACTTCCACTGGACCAAAGACTTCTGCATGAAGGACTCGGATGGCGATGGCCAGACGAACGGCCAGGAGCTGGGAGACCCGTGCTGCGAGTTCGTGTACCGGAAGAACCCCAAGGCGCGCTGGACCGAGGGCGTCTCGCACCCTGGAGACGCCACGTTGATGTCGGACCCCAAGCTCTGGGAGGGGGTCGTGTGCGCGGAGACGGCGGACGCAGCGGCCAATGCGTCGGTGGACGCTGGTGAGACCGAGACCGAAGCGCCAGGGAAGACGAAGGAGACGGCAGTCAAGGTAGAAACAGTGACGGAGGACACGGAGCAGCCCGTCAAGGTGTCCAGCCAGAAGACGGAAGGCGCCAACGAAACCGCGGAGGAAGAGACTGTACCTCAGAAGGAGAACGCGACGGGAGCGGCACCTGCTCTCGTCTCGTCTAGCTTACTGTCGGCTGCGGTCGTCCTCGGTCTGCTGGTTTTCGTCGTCGTGCGCATGAGAAGACGGCAGGGTTGGACGCTACTCCCGCAGCAGCAACAAGGAAGGCGCACGCATTAAGAGATCTATTGTACAATGGCTCAGTCTGCGCGGTGACGTTCTCAGCAGCATCCTCTTGCGTGGAATAATTAATGGAGCTCTTTTTGCGATTGACTCGGCTCTCGTGGTTGTATGATACTGCTACTGCAGCGGGTTCGTTCGACTGCGAGTGTGTCTTGAACCTTTGTACGAAGGACCGAAAGCTTCCTTTAAGGTGCTTTGTTGCTACAGCACCTCGCTCGATCTTCATTGCTGAGAGGTAATCAACGTGTAAGACGCAACTTTTTCTGGGGCACCATCGATTGTGGAGAAAGAGGAGCAGCTAGTAAAAACAAGTGTTTTCATTTCAACAGTCGACCACATTTTACAGTTGTCTAAGCGGAAGATGGTCGTCTACTCGTCGACGGCGCTGGCATCGTCGTCCATGGTTTCTAACGGCGACGAACAGTGGTTCGGTATGTCAATCTTGAGCCAAGTGATCGGGCGGCGGCGTTATTGGTATCAGCTCGGCGTTGCTCTCGGGAGGGTTTCTGGCTTCAAAATCCTGGACGACCGAGTTCATGTCGGACTCTATCGCATCGAGCGAAGTGCTGGTGATCGTTAGCCTCGCTCGCACAGTTGTCGCCATTACCGCGTCGATGATACGGGGTACGTGCGTTAGCGAGACGAGCGCTATTACCGAGGCCGCTTCGCCGGTCGTCCCGAGGATAATGCAGGTCCCTGTGTATGGCTGCACATTAGTATTGTCAGGGCAAACCATTAGAAAAAATAAAAACATGAAAACAAGTGTACCGTTCTTTTGAGCGAGGCCAGCGTCTTCGCGTTCACAGCCAATGCCGTCCTACAGGCAGTACGGGACTGGATCGGGTAGTCAATCCCAACCGGCGCCACTTCTCCGCGAGGCAATCCATGAGATCGGGATCGGAGCTCTTCCACGTGAGCTCGACATTACCCCTGGTGCAGCTCGATAGTCGCAACCCCTTCTTCTTCGTCATAGGTCACTCCAATGTAGCTGTTGGGAGCACGCCGCTCCTCAGCCTGGACACGCAGCTGACGTCTTGAGAGCCACAGGTTGTACTTCATGTGACCGGTTCGGTTAGCGAAGTTGTTGATAAAGCCGATCAATTCGCTCACTTGATTCTGTCCGTTGAGCACCTGCTCTTGGCTCACACTCAGGGCTGCGAGGGCGTCTTGAGCCACGTCTTGAGAAGCGACAAGAGCGTCTTGAGAAGCGACAAGAGATTCTTGAGCAGCAGTCAGAAGACGCGTCAGGTCTGCGGCGTGGATGTTCGCTTGACTCTCCATCGCCCTGGTACGTGCGAGCTCGGCCTCGAGGCGCCGTTTGTTGGCGACCATGTTCGCGATGCGTTCGAGCAAGACGGCAGGGTTGGGCTCCATCGTCGAAGACGCGGGTTAGTAGGGGGTCAAGACTCGAGGTGGAAAAATGAAAAGTGAGAAGCTCCAACGTACCACTTGTCTTTCCGAGTCTCCCTCACTTCATGGTTCGCTTCCAGTCCATCTTGGTCAATCGGTCACTGTCCAAGATACTTCCAGATACTACTAGTAGTATATACCAATACACTTCCTACCCATGTCTTCTTACAAAGAACCAGTCATCGCTCGTTCACTGTCTTGCGCCGCGTGTCGTGTGCGGCGCGGGTTTCCTCAGCCGGATAACAGCACGACAAACGGCACATACGTGGTCGTCGAGGAGAACGGGAGTTTCAGGGTTTCCACCTGCGTGAGGTTGGAGGTTGAGGCTGCTCGGGTCGCAAGTCTGATCGATGAATTCGGTCGCGCCATTCCAGCGGCCGCCGCCGTCGTCAACGCACAGGTTGTTCTTGCCACGGACACGCAGCCCCCCACACCTCGTTCGGTGAGGATCATCACGATATCCACGTTCACTATCAAGCACTTATTCCGAAGCGAAACATCGAGCCGCCCAAACATCGTCGAAACCTCGGCAATGTCTCACAGTGAGAGTCCAAATGCCCGTTCCAAGTTGAAGAGCTCGAAAGGAGAAAAAAAACAAGACAGTCTAGATCACTCGACAAAACAGGTCGACCTCGACGTTGTCTTCATCGAACCTCGTCCTTGTCCTCCTCCAGAAACTGCTGCAGCTCCTTTCACAAGATGTTAAGCGCTCCTCTCCGTCATTGGCGAACCACACGCGGCTGATGTGCGTGCCTCCCTGGGTATAGCGGCAGAGCATGCTTATCACGGCCCGTAGCTCCGCCTTGCAATCCGCCTCCTGCACATTTTTCATGAGCGTGGGGAACTTTGAGGCCAGCAACCGCTCCACCACGTCCGCACAGAAGAGCGCAGGGTGCCACGAGCCATTGTTCGACGTCTGGAACTCGCAGCTCATTGAAACCCGTCATTTTCGATCGTACCCAATTCAAGGGGGCTGTATCTTGAAGGACCATCACTCCGATCCCGCATTCAAAAGGCGCGCTAAGCGACGAGTGCGGAATCGACTTGGTCATGGGCATCTGCAGCACGCGGCCGCTGCCGCTGGCCCACGCGGAGCTGGCTCTGAGTCCGTCATTCAAGCGGCGCTTCCGCTCGTGGCACCTGGAGCACGTGCGGCTGGCGCTTCAGCGCTACCGACGGCTCACG
Organism: Phytophthora crassamura; assembly: GCA_033557995.1. Classification (NCBI taxonomy): domain Eukaryota; phylum Oomycota; class Peronosporomycetes; order Peronosporales; family Peronosporaceae; genus Phytophthora; species Phytophthora crassamura. The sequence continues at coordinate 15,957,516 of JAUCED010000002.1, read as the reverse complement.
ACGCGCTTCTGCATCGACGCGCTGCAGTTGAGCGCCGTGCTGGGCATCAAGGAGAAGCCAGTGGTGGACGACATCATGCGCCTTTTCATGCCACGCACGCCTACGCGCGTACAGTGCATGGTGGACGTCATGGAGGTGCTGGTCGCGCTTGTGCTCGTGTGCCAGGCGCCCAGCATGCTGCAGCGCTTCGAGTGTAGGTTTTGAAGTTGGATTGTATTGCGTGTATATACGGCTAGCTGATGTGCTCGATGGGGCAGTGATCTTTGACATTGTGGACTTGGAGGGGAAAGGGGCCATTTCCACGACGGACTTGATCCTATGTGAGTGGAGAGAGGGGAGAGAAGAGAAGACGGCAATACTCACTCACGTTGTTATTGTCTTTTATTTATTATTGCGGCAGTGTGTGGAGCGGTGGGGCGTGCTATGATGAAGCTGTTCGAGTACAAGGTGGAGCCGCAGCAGCACGCCGCGATGGCGTATGTGACAGACGTGCTGGACGCGCTCGGCGTGGGCAGGGACGGCTCCATTGGCAAGATGGCGCTCTGCAAGTTCATGCTGTCGGACCGCTTTGCGGTTCACTACGTGAAGCAGTGCACGGGCGACGGTGCGTGCAGGAGGAGGGTTTTGATCAACATGGAGGAACAAATAATGAGTGTTTTGCTGTTTTCTAGACAAACCGAAACTCTACATTATGATGGAGAAGGACGCCGAGTTTCTTGGAGCTGTGGAGTTTAGCAATGAGCAGCAGATGCAGACGACATCGTTGAGAACGGTGCGAGACATGATCTATGCCCAAGTGCATCGGGTGCCAGACGACTTTTTATTCCTGTGCCAAGGGAGGCAGGTCGAGAAAGTCTGGGAAGTCGATCGGCGGGCGTGGTCCATCGTACCGTTTGCTTTGCGAGGCTCGCCAGGCTTACGAACAGACATTTTGGCGAAGAATCGCAGCCTCGAACGACCATCGGTGGCTAGTCCTTTCGAGTTTCGCTACATGGGGAACCTGATCACCCGTTATAAGAAGTGTGTTCACGAGATAAAGCCTGTGTACAAACATCGTGGCTTTCGTCTGCGGAAAAACGCGCCAAGAAAGCGTCTCGAGCCTAGACTTCAGTGGCGTGTGGCAACAACGTGGAGTGGGGAGTGGATTTATGAGCAGCAGTTGATCCAGAAAAAGTCGAAGTCAGAAGTTCTGAAATCTCTGCGAACAGCAGCACGCCCCGAAGAAGGCGTTTTCGTGGTTAAATCACACTTTGGAGAGATATTGTCGCCGTGTTCGATGATCAGTGCAGGTGATGAGGCTCTAGCGGATGATCTTCCTCCGTCATCGTCAATAGAAGATACACCACCAGCACTTTCACAGCCCGAAAAGCGGATGCAGCGGATTGTCGCAATGAATTTGCATCAGCGCAAGATTGAAGACAAATTGCGCAAGCAGAGCATTCAGTGGAAGGCGAGACTCATCGCAATGGATGAGCAACACAAAATGGATGAGCAGCGCAGTTCTCTGACGGAAGCTCACCAGCGCGTATTGTCCCAACACAAACATGCTGTAGGCGTCTCCAAAACGGCACATATTAAAACTGTATTGGTTCATGTTGAAGAGGACAACATCCTGCCATCACGTACCGTGCACTGTGAGCCAAAGAAGCGACGAAGACCGAAGAAGCTGGAGTGGTCAATCTGTCGATGGGATATCCCCGGGCGGTTGTTGTCTTCGTTGCCTCCCAGATGCAAAAAGATGAAAGTGTCGAAAATTAGCGATGACATTTCGTTGGCTACACCGGTAGCAACATCGACGAACAGGCAGCTCGGATTGGGCCGATTTCTTAGCTCAACTCATATTTTCCTCGATGACAACGAAGTTGAGGTATTCCCGGTGCTGATACTACAACCAGTCGAGGAGCAAGTCTGCGTGAATGATCATGTAGATGGCATGAACGAAGACGTTGTATTGTCTTCAGCTCCAAATGATGCGGAAAATATCGCGGAGACTTTGACGGAACCCTGGTTTGCCAGCAAGTCTTATCTTAGCGAGTTTGAATACGAAATCACCGCGACTGAAAGCAACTTCGAAGCGCTTTACCAGCATGTTGCCAGCGGCACACTTCACGATGCAATTCTGCTAAACCGGCGTGATGTTTTCGGCCGCACAATGTTGCACGACGCTGCTGAGTTTGGACATGCGAATGTGATGGAGTTGCTACTAAAAGCTCGAGTTATTGTGGATATCCAAGACAGCAGAGGGGACACACCGCTCCACCACGCCGCTCGACATGGACGACTCAAAGAAGTGAGCTTGTTACTGCGAGAGCACGCGACACCATGGCTGTTAAACGCCGAGGGGAAGTCTCCGTTATATTGTGCTTTGGAAACTGCTGCCAGACGATCTTCGGTACGATCGGTATCGCTCTCGGAAGGCAAAAGTGGAGCCGCATCAAATTCGAATTCATTGGATGGCAACAAGAACTTTTTTCTTGCTCATCGGTCCTATCCGCAGCTTCGACAAGTGATCGACTTGCTGTGGGATAGCTATAAGTTGGAGCACATCGTGAAGAATGACGGTTATGATCGATCCAATTGCTTGGAACTGGAGAAACAAGTTTACGGAGACATGATCCAGGCGTGCCATGACGGGAATTTGTTTCGAGTTGAGAGGTTGGTGGATCTGGAAAAACGCCCCGTATTGCGGTACCTCAATGATCAAATGAAATTCCTAGATCGCACAGCGCTTCATGAAGCAACCGAGCAGGGCCATACAGCTACTGTGGACTTATTGCTGAAGCTTGGAGCGGATGGCAGCTTGCGAGATCAGCGATTGCAAGCGCCTTTGCATCTTGCTGCGTGGAAAGGCTACGATAAAATCGTCAAGTGTCTGATCTCGAAGTTCCCTCTCACGGTGGCGTACCAGGACATCACCGGTTGCACGCCACTTCATTTGGCAATCCAGCAAAAGCGGTGGAGCATCGCTTTAGAGCTCATATCCCCGGCAAAAGCCAATGGTGAGGCCGATCTCAGAGGTGGAATCAATGCTGAAGGCCGACGAGCAAATTGCTTGAATCTCCAAGATATTCACGGGTACACCAGCCTTCATTACGCCTGCATCCACGGCTGCTTCGAAGTATGCAAGGCGCTGGTTAATGCAGGAGCGGCTGTGTCCGTCTCACAATGCGAATATCGTATTGTAACAGGAACGGCTCATCTGATGGGGGTCTGGTGGAAAGGAGACTTGAAGCGTATTGGCAATCGAAAGAGTCTGGAGGCGGTACCTGATCAATGCAAAGTCGTCGATGTTGAGGCACCCGTTGAGATGCTAATACAAGGGTGTAGACAGGATCTTTCGAATCTTCAAGAACGGCAAGACGTCCTGGAGCTGCTTTTACACCACGAGCACGCTGTGGATTCTACCCAAAGACCTCGAGACTTAGTGAAAGTATCCCCATCTCCACTTTTCCATATCGCTGCTCAGCTAGCAGATATCAACATCAGCGTTGCGGTCGAAACATGCCGACGACTCCACAAATTGCAAGTCGAGATCAACATGCCGCACCCTCAGACAAGAGAAACGGTGTTGCTTCAGGAATGCAAGCGGGTCTGTACGCTAGCGCGCGTTTGCTCTGGTACAAAGTCACCTGAAAACGAAATGACGAGCCAGTTGGCACTGATCCGAAGCTTGTTGGAGCTGGGGGCAAATGTTGATCTGGCAAGTGAAACCAACGGCGAGTCCCCGCTGGGATGTGCAGCATGGTACGGTCACTTGGCACTTCTGGATCTTCTGTTGGAGGCGGGGGCTGATAAGAACGGCTTTCTCCGACGTTGCTCCTTTTCACCACTGCACTTTGCAGCGCTAGGAGACAATGTTGCATGCGCCAAGATGCTCATCGGAAGATCTGCTATTGCCAATGTTGAACTGCCGCCATTTAATGCTGAAACACCACTGTACTTCGCAATCCGTTCCAGAAGTGAAGCTATGGTGGATCTCCTTCTTCGTAGCAACGCTGATCCCTGCTCACTTTGCACGGTGCAGCAAGATCGCTCGACTTCCTTCGGAATCGTTCTCTCACACCCGACAGAGGTGGAAAGAGGACGCGGCATTCACAGCAAGACGCTCGAAACCCAACGAGAAGCTGTTGCCCCGATTGTTTCACCGTTGAAGTTTGGTCTGCTGGTTTCGCGGTCCTTACGAGTGTTTGGCGTACCTGAGGAACGAAATTGTACCGTGGAGCGCTCCCAGAAACACACCGAGTGGGAAGAAATGAAGCGTATATGCTTAATGCTCGCAAAGCGGTTGCTTGAAGAAAATGGTGGAAGTAAGGGGGTAGTATCCGGTGAAGACGTTCACCTCGCGAGTGTCCTAGGATTCTGGGAACTGGTGGAGCTGCTCCTGACTCAGCAAGTTGCTCTCTCTGATGCACCTAGCTCGAATGGTTTGAATGCTTTACATCTGGCTGCGGCAGCGGGTCAAACAAAAGTTGTGACTGCTCTGGTTGCTGGCGGAATGGACGTCAACTGCATCATTCGAAATGATTCATGGCAACCGAAGCAAACGACAGGTCGTAGGGTCTGGTACGAGTGGATTGGATGTGGACATAGAGGAGCTCTCTTCTACGCTTTGATACACGGACACACAGAAACTGCAGCTAAGCTTTTGGTGTTAGGTGCAAGCGCTGAGCAGACCATCCCTCACTCGCGAAAGACAATTCGATGGAGACTTCCGAAAGTATACAATAATGACAAGGAATTCTGCGAGCAGACCGTAGCGCGATTTATTGTCAGCGAGGCAATGGTCAAAGCGGCTAGAACGGATCATCTTGAGAGGCGCACACGCTCATCTCCAGAGAGTGGAAGAGACCATGGCAGGATATCGCAAGTGGATGAAGCTGAAGTTAACCTGATTCATTTGATCGAGCGTAGTACCAACCAAAAGGTACCTCTGCTCCATTTAGTTGTTGCCTTAGGGCACTTCACGTTGGCGAAGAAACTTGTTGGGTCTGGAATGAGTATTTTCACCGGATTTGTAGCTCCGCCGCCAACGGACGAGTCAAGTATATCCGGTATCAACGCACCAGCTGAAACTCCGATTCATCTCGCCATTGCTTGTGGACACTTGGAAATTGTGAAGTTCCTTGCGAGCAAGGTGCAAAATCAATTCCCAGGCTGCTTTGTTCGTGACGGGAAAGCCTTCCCGAGTCTCCTGGTCACTGCTTGCGAGTCTCACCAAGTTAGCATATTGCGCTTTCTCTTGGGTCACAACGAAGGCGATGGAGGTGGTGGATTTTCGTACGAGTCATGCAAAGACGAGTTCCAGAGTGCTTTGAGTGCTTGCGCATCGGTTCAGTTTGTTGAGGGCTTCGAGTTGCTGGTTCACTGTGGAGCTACACCTGACGTACACACCCTAGTAAGCACCTTGAAAGGAATCACACAAAAAGCAAGGCATTCAATGGCTAGTTCTCGTGTGAACGAGATCGAGATGTTGGAAAGAGAAGATACACAGGATCACCCAGCGTTTCGTGGAGAGAGATACCAACACGACTTCCGTAAAAACTCTGTGGAAGTTGCCACAATGCTGCTGCACAAGATTCTTTCTCCTGGGTATATCAGAGACATCAGTAACTTCATCGGAACGAGTCCAGTCTACGAGTTGATGCAGAAAATTCTCATCATTTGCTCTCGTTACCAACTTTGGTTTGTTTTAGACCAGCTTTTCGTTCGTCACCGGGAATATTTCGTGGACGTTGCGAGTATCTGGAAGCCCGTACTTGTGCGTGCAGCTTCCAGTTCGTTGATCCTCCACCGAGCGGCGATTCACAATCAAGCCAACGTGATTGCGTTCTTTCTGCGCCTGGGTGTTCCTGCGAATTTACGGATCAGTCCATTGCCACCGTCAAGAAACCCAACATGGTACGCTGCAACGAGAGGCTCTCTCGAAGCATTCCTGTGTTTGGTTTTACATTTGTCACCATTTATGGACGAGCTGGAATCCTGTCGAGTGCTGAACGCGCTGCCCCTTACGTTTCGATCCATCGAGGAATCACGAAGCAACTTGTCAACCAGCAATACCACGTGCAGGTGGCAAAACCTTTGTGTTTTCGGCTGTATTGCCTTGCCGAAAAGACAAACGAGTGGATACTTGATCCAAAAGTTTATTAATTACGGGCTGCAAATTTTGCGGGGGCACGTTGATACCTCCTTACTTCATCATGCGTGTCGACGAGGAGAACTCATTGCCGTTCAAGCTCTCGTTGATGCTGGCGCTGACTTCGCTGCAACAAACCGGAAAGGAGAAACCCCGCTGGAAGTTGCTAGTGGGAGGAAAGACTCGTTTGCTGTCTCCATCGTACGTTACCTGCTATCGGCACTTGCACACAACCAAGTTCTTTCAGCAGCAAATATCATGGATCGCGCGTTGGTTTGTTGTTTCGCTCAGTGTGGCCCCTGCAATCTGATGGTTGCTCACGCATTACTTGATGGAGGCGCAAGTGCTCGCTACACCTGGGAACCAACCGACGATGAAGTTAAAGCTAGAGATGTCGCTCCGATTTCGGCGATATTTTACGCAATGCAGACGGCTCAGCTAGCGGGAGTAAAACTGCTTTTGGACCACGGGGCGGTCATTACTGTGAGGCTGTCAGAAGTCTTTCTATCGCAGTTCTTAATGGATGCGGCGCATCCAGCTCACTCTCACTGGCGGCGATTTTCAAGGATCGTGAAATACAACAGCGGGAAGGCGCTTTTACTGGATGTTGAAGGAGTCATGGAGATTCTCCTGGGGGAGAACGTTTTTGCGGGGGCGATGAATTCAGAGCTGGTTCATCAGATGCTTACGTCAGCCGCTGCACTTGCGAGTACAATTGCGCAGGAAGTTGGCGTAGCCAAGCGCTTCTGGGATGTTGTCAAGACGATCTTGGATCGATACCCGAAAGAAGTCAGCAGTCAAAAGGCTGAGTGGAACCAGAAGTCAGCGCTTCACTTTGCTGTTAGCAACAAGGAAGTACAGATTGTGAACAAACTGCTGGAACTTCGGAGCTTTGATTTGCTGGCCATGGATGAGAACAAGCAGACTCCACTTCATGTGGCTGCTGTGGGTGGAGACGAGATGGTTTGCCGTCTTTTGCTAGCAAAGCTAAAGTCGAATACGGCAAAAACCACCGCCATCGATGTACCTGATATCCACGGCCGAACAGCTTTGCATCTTGCTGTTATTCGTGGCCATGAAGCAGTCGCAAGCATGCTTCTAGCCGCTGGAGCTTCGGTAGAGATACGTTGTCACGACGGCCTGACTGCTCTGCTATATGCTGCCAAGTGCAATCGACTGGCCATCCTCATCGCGTTGTTCTCCCAGTCACTCCCCAAGCCGCATGGAGCTTTGCTTCCAGCAAACGGAGATGCTGGTCTCTTTGTGGCTGCACAATATGGTGCATTCACCGTTGTTCGGTGGTTCATGAACTTGCACGACGAGGCTGATGCGCAGAACACTACCAGTAAAACCAATGTTCAAGGGGAAAGTATCCTTGGCATGCATTGCAGTGTTGGACGTACGATCTTGCACTACGCGGCTTTCTATGGTGACGAAGAAACAGTGAGACTATTGCTCAAGTTAGCAAGACGCGAGGTACAAGACGATTCCGAATCTACAATTTTGGTCGTCCAGAATGTTGTGAATGCGCGAGACAATTTGGGATATACACCATTGATGTTCGCGTTTGCATTTGGCAAACTACGGATCGTTCGCATGCTTTGTGAAGCTGGTGCTGATCCCTACGCAAGTATCGACCACTCAGGAGACCCCGAGGCCCATCCGTACACTGCTAGTTTCGATATCTCTGATTTACAACAGTGGTTTGCGTTACCGGGATGGTACTCGTTTGCTTGCCAGTATCTGCCTCCTGAAGAAAAACCTCGACTGGTACACGCCATTTCTATCGAGGACGACTATCTCTCGCACTCAAGTTACAACTACAGGAAGAAGCGAGGTAGGCCAGCTGTGGAATGGCGTTGCAAATGGCAACGAATCCCTGCCGCTCGACTTTTGAAGTCGGAGCCACAGCATCGAGGAAAGCAATTGACTCGGTCATCTATTCGAAATTGGCGGTTTCCGCAGAAATCAATTTTCGACTTTGCGTGCGAAATTGGCAACGGGCAAATGGTCGAGTTCCTGGTCAATTTGCGCCTGCCTCAGATATTCCGCAGTTTGTCGTATCAAGCACAACGACGCAACTTCTTGCAGGCAGTGCGATGGAATCGACTCGACGTTGTAAAGATCCTTGTGACGTCAGCTGCGCCTGGAAATATGGTGATCGAGCCGACGACAGGGAATCATTTCTTGGATTTCCTGGAGGCAGGGATCGAGTGCTCGATTTCACGAGGCCTGGAAGATATGGCGCTTTACTTGGTGAATCAGTGGCGAGGGATCAAAGAAAATGGTGTGGATAGCGCCACTCCAAGTGCGTTCGCGTTTCAATTCGCATCCGCCTTCCAGATGGCGTGTATACGGCAACTACCTCGCTTGATGGAGCGCATGATTGAGCGTGGGGGTGAACAACTTGTTGAGTTCCACTTGAATGAGGGGCCCGCGCTCGTCTACGCGTTTGCTTTCGGTAATGTGGACATTGCCGCCCTGTTGCTTCGCTACGGAGCAGATCCTAGTCTACCCACAGCAACGTATGCAGTGGCTTCGATTCGCAAGTGGGTGGAGTTTGGTTCGTCAAAAGATGTTCGAGTGTCTTGGGAACCACGTGCAGATGATGAAAGGAATCGCACCAAGCGCCCCGCATTCGTAGGACCTCTTGAAGTGTATGACGCGCCAGCACCGCGGCTTACGCTGGATGAGCTCTGCCGAACATTCGCGAGCATCAGCGTTACCAGAGTTCCTTCAATTCCCACTAATGAAGTTGTAGATCGATTCAGCCATCTGACCATAGCTTCAGATCAAGGGAAGGAAGAAGGTCCAGAACGAAGTCAAGATCTCGAGGGGTTGTCCATGCACGGCAACAATGAGGAAGCTTTTCAAATGCCAGCAGCGGGTGGTGATCAAGAATCGTCTGACGAAAGCGCTCAAGCCCATGAATGTAGCAAGGTGATCGAGAGTGCAACTCAAGTTGAAGACGATAGCGAGCCAGCCGAACCTGTCAACAACGAGACTGAACCAGCTGAGTAGAAACACGCGCTAGGCCTCGGCAGCATCAAAGACAACAAGAAGACAGCAGGTGGAGAATGCAAAATACTTTCATGTTGCCCGGGACGCGAGGTCTATGCGATGCACAGCAAGGAATGCTGGCTGACGTGGCCGGCCGATTCTTACATAAAGTCCGCGGCCGACGTCCGCCCCTTGCTCTTCTTGGTCTTCTTGGACTTGTTCGAGACAACGGGCGACTTGACCTTCAGCACGCCCTTAATGTCCTCCGTGTCCTTCGAGACGGCGTCGCGCTTGGCCGAAGCTTTGAGACGCTTGACCGACACCTCGTGACGCAGCGCCTTGCTCTTGCCGAACGTCACCTTCTTCGACGACTCGGCCTCCTCCTGCTCTTTCCGTGCGGCCTGAGCCTGCGACTCGGCCTTCCGCTTCTTCGAGGCCGAGTTGGCCTTCTTCTTCTGTGTCTTCTGGCTGCGCTCGCAGTGGCCGCACAGCGTCTTGTCCTTGGGCACCAGACCCTTGCCGAACCCGCCACACGAGTTGCAACGCTTGAACTTCTTGCCACTCTTGGTCACCGTCGTGTACACATCCTTCTTCTTCTCTACCTTCTGCTTCGGCTTAGCCTGTTCCTTGGCCGGTGACTTTTCCTGCACCGTCTTGTCTTCCGCAGTCTTCTTCACAACGGTCTCCACGTCCTCCACCTTCACTTCAGCAGCAATTTTCTGCTTTTTCGTCTTCTTCTTCGCGACCGCAGTCTCTGTCTTTTCCGCCTTCACTTCCTCGACCTTTTCAGTCTCCACCTTGGCCTCCACCGCAACGGGCTCCTTTTTCGCCTTGCGCTTCTTTGACTTTTTGGTCTTCTTCTCGCTCACCTCCGCATCCTTAACAGGCTCCTCAGTCTGCGTCTCGACAGGCTTGTCTTCCTGCTTCTTTGACTTTTTGGTCTTCTTCTCGCTCACCTCCGCATCCTTAACAGGCTCCTCAGTCTGCGTCTCGACAGGCTTGTCTTCCTGCTTCTTGGCCTTTGTAACGACCTTCTTGGGCTTCACCGCCTCCTCCTGTGCAGCCTGGAACGAGTCGATGTGCGTCACACTGAAGAACTTCTTGTACAGCGTGTAGAGCGCCGCGCGGTTGCGTTCGGCCGTGCCGTCCGCCGACGCGATGGCGAAGATGCGGTGCTGCACCTGCGCCACGTCCACCTGTTCGAAGACCTTGTCCTCCTCTTCCTCTTCCTCCTCGTCCGTCTCCTCCTTGTCCTCTTCCTCCTTCTCCGGCTGCGGACCGAACTTGTACTTGGTGAGCATCTCCTCGAACACCAGTTCACGGATGCGCTTGAACACCGTCTTGTCGTACTCGCCGCCCAGCAGCGTGAAGAACGGCTCCAGCAGCGTCATAAACGCCTCAGTCGTGACGTCCTTACCCGCCGCGTTGTAAATCTCGGTCAAGTACAGATCCGCCAGGTGCATACGCAAGCCATTGGGCAATTGGCTCACCACCTCGGCGGACAAAATCGTGCCGAACTCCTGCACCAGTTCCTCGTCCCAGTCCTGCACGCGCAGCAGCGCCACCGTCTCGCGCACGAACTTGCGTACCAGGGAGTAGAACTTGTCCAGCCTCAGGCCGTCCAATCCGTGCCATTCACGGTGCATGGTACGGAAAAAGGAGTGCACGAACTCCAGAGCCATCTCAGGCGTCGGAATTCGGTGCACCAGCGCCGCCAAATTGGTAGAAAGCTCCTCCTGAACGGGGCGCTTGTCACTCATCCACATACAGTAGAACAGCGCCTTCCAGAGCTTGTCCCATTCCAGCTCCGTCCACGTCGTCTTCTTGGTCAGGTACACCGTCAGCTTCTTCAATGCTCGGTCACGGTATTTCTTTTCTGTAGTAAAATAAATGACAAGCGTAAAATAAAATAGTAATGCGTCAGTGCCCAATGGGTAATACAGTACCCAGCACGCACTTCCGCCATAGCGGAGCGACGCAATGCGACCGTACCAGTGTGTGCCAAGTGCTGGCCGAAGCGAGAGGCGGCGTTCTCCATTGCAGAGAGATAGCGACGCTAGAAGGTGAACTTTAGAGCGAGGCAAGTGAGCGAATGGCCACCACGAAGTGGGGCTCGGAAGTATCACAACGATATGATTGGTCATAACTCGAATTTGAATATCTACCAATCGTGTCATATTTGATAATATCTAATTGGTTAAAATTTTCCCTTACAATTCTCAAGCTAGATTCTTACCACGGTGCAGTCAGCAACTTAGCGGTGAAGATGGAGGGCGTCCTGTGGACTCGTGAGGGCCGCGGCAAGCTGCTGCGCGGCTGGCACAAGCGCTACTTCGTGCTGAGTGAAGGTGGATCGCTGCGGGAATACGCGGCGGACGTCAAGAGCAAGAAGGAGCTGCTGGCGCGGGCCAGCAGGACCTCCTCTGGCGCTTCCTCCACGGCCTCCTCGTCTCCTGATAGGCCGAATATGGACAACGGCATGACATTAACTCGCGAATGGGCAGACATCAGGGGTGCGGTAGTCAAGACGCTCGCCTTCCCATTGGTTGGAAAGCACAATGCCTTCCAGGTGAATGTACCCACCTCGGAAGCAACAGTCAAGTTGGTGCTGAGTGCACGGCAGGCGGACGAAGTGCGGCAATGGACGGAAGCTTTACGGTCTGCTGCATTGAAGTTGACGATACCGAGACGGCCGAGTCCAATGGGCTGGAGCAGAGAAAGCGAGTCGAGAAAGTCGGAAACTTCAACTTTTGAAAGTGACTTCCTGGAAGTCGAGATGCCGCAACGAGCAGATATGGCGCACCTGAGCTCCGTGTACGAGTGGCTCCATGGGTGTTGCGTCAAGACGTCGCAGAGTGTGGCCGTGGCAGGTGTGCACGTCCCCAGAGGGTCGTTATTGGTCAGTGCTAATGGCGTTTCGCTGCAAACGTTGACGTCTGTGGAAGTGAGGAAGCTGCTGCTGGAGTCAACTGGGCCATTGCCGGTTGCCTTGCGGTTTCTGAGAAGTCCCGCGAAATGCGGCGTCCTGCGAGCGAAGTTGTATACTAGTCCGTTGACGCAGTTGAAGTCCTTGGCGCGGTACCGGAAAGCGTCGCGGATGAACTGGAAGGAGCAGGTTGTGGATTTGTCGGGCGATTTATTGACGTGTCAGCTGAAAGTCAAGACGCCAATGGCCATTGGAAACAGCAGGAAAAGTAGTCATTCAAGCAGCAACAGCAGCAAGACCAAGCGCGTGCTGGTGCTGACCAGCGGGAGCGCCGTCAAGCCCGTGCATGAGCTGGTGGCAGACCGCAAGTTCTGCTTCATGGTGACGGTGCAAGCGCACGCCATGCTGTTCCAGGCGCGCTCTGAAGCGGATCGAAGAGGGTGGACCGACGCAATCCAACGGGCCATCACAATAGCGGAAGGACTGGTGCCTGGAGGGGCGTTAGCACGAGGCTCGTTCGATCTGGACGCGCTGCAGCTTCAAAGCTCGATGAATATGCGGCATCTGGACCAGGCATTCGAAGGCATCGAGGATAGCGACGACGTGGCGGATTTTGACGACGAGGACGAAGCCAGTGACGAAGACGTCGACGAACAACTGAGCCCAGTAGACGGCGCCTCATCGCTCCCGTTCGCTGCAGATTGGATAAGCGCGACCCAGTCGGCCGCCTATTTACCTGATGCCGAGCTCACGGAAATGCTGCGGGTTTTGCAGTCGAGCGGACGGTTCATCGAGGCGCTCCAGCTCATGCAGAAGAACACGAGCTTGCGCGGCAAGTACTGGCAGCAGATCTTCCGCTGGGCGCTGAATCCTGTACGCAGCGACGCAGATGGCAACAAGCTCTTCCAGCAATTAACGCGCACTCCGCTGTCCGAAGAAGACGATACCCAAGTGCACAAAGACATTCCTCGGACGGTCAAGTGGCTGGCTGGCTCGGCCGGCGCCCCGAAGCTTGACGATGCTGAGCGCGCTGTGCGACTGGAAAGCCTTGAACACGTGCTCCACGCCTTTCTGTCGAGCTGCTCGCTTGACGAGCGAACCGATGAAGAGCCTGTGTCGCCTTCGTCTGCGGAATCCTCTTCCCCGTCATCTCCCAGCTTTTACATGCAGGGAATGAACGGCCTGGCGTTTATCCTGCTGGAGGTGCTGGAGAACGACCAAGTCGAAGCCTTCCGGTTCCTTCGCGGCATCATCGCCCGCATCCTGCCTCACGTGTTCGGCATCTGCTGCGAAGGCACAGGACGCGACCATTTCGATCTGTTCCGGTCGCTTGTGGAGGTGGGCGACGTGCTGCAGGAAGTCGCACGCCTTCATCTCCCGAGCTTCCACGCGGCCCTCGAACGAGCTGGACTGCCGGTCTGTTTGCTGGCGTACAAGTGGTTCCCAACGCTCTTTTCGGACGTGACGTTGACGGCGTCGCACTCCCAGCTGCGCTTTGACACGCTGCTGTGCTGCTGGGACGTGTGTCTGCTACTGGGGCTTGAAGGCATGTTCTGCGTCGCGTTGGCGCTGTGTAGCGCGGCCGAGGATGACGTCCTAGCTCTAGCTGGCTGCGGGGAGGCCGTTTGCAACAGTGCCGAGCAAGTGAGCGCCACGGTGGGCCGCGCGCTCGCTCTCCTCACGCCGGAGGATCTGATCACGAATGTGTGCGAAGTGCTGGAGCTGTGCAGTCACCCGGTGCTGCTCAAGCTTCGGAACGCGCATCGCCGTCGGTTAAAGCTCGGGTATTCCAAAGTGGGCAATGGGTTTGCAGCATCCGCTTCTCCTGACCGCACAGTGGCGAAGAAACCGAGAGATGCTGGGCCACCGATGACTGTGACGGACCTGGATTCTGGCAAGGTATTTAAGATCTCGGACTCTGGAAACATGCTGCTGCCCACGGCCACGCCGCAGTAGGTTGCGGTCGGTTGGCTAGCAGAGAACATGTTTGTTTGTGTTCCTACGCGCTCTCGTCACCCGTCGTTTTTGTTGACTTCTGACGAACGGATTGACTACGTTTTGATGGGTCTCTTCTCACGTGACAAGCAGTTTGGTCGCCAGTTGGGACTCATTTGTCGATTCGCAGCGCTTGGTACGGAGCTCTCCGAAGCAATTGCTTGAGATGGCGACGGCGAGCGCTGCTGCCAACGCTGCTCTACTGGAAGCTGCGAGAAAAGGGCTCCTGCGTGACGCCAAACGCGCGCTCAAAACCGGAGCGGATGTAACTTGCCGAGATTCCGACGGATGGACGTCCAGCATGTTGGCGGCGCGTCGAGGAGATGTCGAGATTGTCGACGTTCTCGTGCGTCACAAGGACTCGGACGAACATCGTCTTCTTGGGACACAGAGTCTGGATGGGTTCTTGGGTGATGCGCTGTTCGTAGCAGCTACACACGGACAATTGGAGGTTGCGCGCATGTTGTCAGCGATAGCGTCATGCGTGTGCTCTTGGAAGCGGGAGCGCAGGTGAATGTAACAGCGAGTGATTCAAGCACAGCGCTCCACGTTGCAGCTCTCAACGGGCGTCTTGACGCCTGTCGTGTGCTGCTAGATGGCGTGGCAGACGTGAACGCAGTCGACGACGCTGGTCTCAGCCCACTGATGATGGCCATCCAAAAGGGACACCTGAATGTCACCAAACTGCTGCTGCAGAATGGGGCCGATGCGCGAGCCAGAACGGTCAAGTCCAAGACGATGCTCCATCTCGCGACAGAAAGTGGCAGCCGGGATATGGTGAAGTTAATGCTGGAGCAAGTGCAATGTGTTAACGAAGCGGACGAAAGAGGATTCACTGCGCTCCTGTTCGCTTCGAGCAGTGGCAACGTGCCGCTCCTTGAGCTGCTGATGGCTCAAAACGCAAACGAGGGTTAATAGCCGTGCGCGTGACGGCAGCTCGGCGCTGCATCTGGCCGCGAGAACGGGGCGTTTGAATGCGTGCGAGTATCTGCTATCCAGTGGAGCACAAGTGAATGTGGCGGATGACAATGGAGTGACGCCGCTGATGCAGTCAATCGATGACAAGGTCGAGGACGTCGCGGACCTGTTTCTGACGAACAAAGCCGAGATTTCCGCAGTCGCGAAGGACGGCAAGACTGCGCTGCACTGGGCCGCGACGTCGGGCCTTGTTCGAATCGCAGCCCGTCTCGTAGACTCGGCGGACGACATTGATGTGGTGGATCAGCAGCGTTGGACCCCTTTGATGGCGGCTGCAGCTGCCGGACAGCACGAGGTCGCCTCGCGTTTGCTGGTGAAAGGAGACAATGCGAATGCGAGGACGTTAGACCTGAACACGGCGTTGCATTATGCCGCAAGCCGCGGGTGCCTTCAGACGTGCGAGGTTCTCATGACGCATGGGGCCGGGATCGACCCCAATGATACGTATGGAGCGACGCCGTTTCTGAATGCCGTCGCGGAAGGCCACGTGGAGTTGATTGAGTTTTTGATGGGGAAAGGTGCCAACATCGACGCCACAGACAAGGGCAAGCGAACTGCGCTCTATGTCGCCGTGGGGAATGGAGCTATCGGTATTGTGAAGAAGCTGATCGAGCTTGGGGCCGATGTGGATGCAGAAGACAAGAAGGGGGTGACGCCTCCAATGGTAGCTGCTAAAATGAAGAACAGAGCCATCGTGGACTTGTTTTTGCCGTGAAACACTGCGGGTTAATGGCAGCCCCAAACGTAACATCGAGGAGTTGAGTGTAGCTTCTCGCCCTCCGCATACCCCCCTAAAAAAACCATGAACATTCTTGTCTTTCGACCACAAAATTAAAATACTTGAGAAATTTTTCGACTGAAACTACAATCAATTTGCGAAGCGTTTACCGCTGGAGAATGGCCGATGACAGTGACGGAACCTGGACTCTGGCAAGGTATTTAAGATCTCGGACTCTGGAAACATGCTGCTGCCCACGACGGCACCGCAGTAGTTGGCCGGTCAGTTGGCTGGAGTGAGAACATGTCTTTGTTTTTTTTCACTTCAAGTGTGACTGCATTATGTGGCAGTGAACTGAGTGAGACGAGGGAGGGAAGCAGCCCAGCTTCCCCCAGACTCGCGTCTTTAGGAGCTGTCGGCTATAAGACGCGAACTTACGTGGATAACCGGCCGGTTGCACTCACTAACTACTACCGGTAGGATGAACGGATTGACTACTTTTTGATTGGTCTCCCCTCCAATGACAAGCAACCCATCCGCCAGTTGAGACTCATTTGTCAAAAAGCAGAGCTTGGAGTAAGCAGTTGCTTGTGATGGCCACGACGAGTGCTGCTGCGAATGCTGCACTGCTGGAAGCAGTGAGCAGAGGGCGATTGCGCGATGCCAAACGCGCTCTCATGACCGAAGTGGATGTAACTTGCCGAGATCCAGACGGTTGGACGTCGATAACTTGCCGAGATCCAGACGGTTGGACGTCGATCAGGCTGGCTGCGCGTCGAGATGTCGAGATTGCCGCTTGTCTCGTGCGTCGCAAGGACTCAGACGTTACTCGAGAGTCTGGATGCATTCTTGGGTGACGCCCTGTTCGTAGCGGCTACACATGGACAATTGGAGGTTGCGCACATGTAGGTAGTCTACGGAGCAGACCAAGATGCCCAGAACGAACATGGCTGGACACCGAGATGCAGGCCTCCAAGCGTGGGTATATCGGTATCATGAGAGCTTTGATATACTGTAGTGCGGATGCCCAAGCTTAAACACGAACACCATCGACTGCCTTCACCTGGCTACTCGGAAAGGTGCTAATTAATTTCTGTTGCCCAGATGCTGAACGCCTGTTGCCTGTGTAATCTGCTGAACTCCTGTTGCGTACCAGGGAACTTCTGTTGCGAACCTAACACAACAGGAATTCATTGCTGAAGTGCTGCACGTCGCTCATTCAGAGCACCGGTATTGAAAATGTGTTGAGGTGTTACAATGCTCAGAGATCAACAGGAAGCCGCGAGACGTAAACGAAGCATTGTATTAAGAGAAAGGCGTGTAGATATCGATGCAGTTTGAGTTGGAGTTTGCCGACGTCCAGTTCTACATTGTACCAAGGTGGTGAGCTCGACGAATTGCATGAACCAGCTCCTCCACCTTGTACTCGACTTGGCCACCGTCGACAAACGTGGCGGTCCAAATGTAAACGCCATCTTGCGCTGAGAGTCGGCATGCGGCTACTTGTCCAACACGGTATTCGGGTACGTTTACACCGCCGTCGTCCACGTCAAATTCGTCTACCACTGGCCATTTCAGAGGCCTGCCCGGCTGTTGCATAGATAGCTTCACGAGGCGATCTACGTCGTTCATGTTTGTTGGTACATCTTGCTGCAGAGCACCTCCTAGCGTGCGAGGCCTTCCCGGTTGGCCGCGCATTGGAATCGACTCAGTTGCTCGGTCGATGTTCAGTTTGTCTAGCAAATGCAGAGAGGCCATTACGTGGGAGCACACCCACCCCGAGTGCATGAACCTCTTGCACGTGCAGATGAGAGCGCTACGAACAGAGCGAATCTGGAGTTGCCAAGTTAGACTCATAATTCTGCAACGTGTATATATAACTGCGGCGCACCTCAGCTAGTTGCCAACGCGCTCGCAATGGCAGGGGTTCCATTCGAGTCAGCAAACGGTCATTGACTGTAACTTGATGCAGTGACAGGAACACGAGCTGTAGGTCTACGATCGGGGTAGTATCGCCTACCGCCTAACGGTAGCCACCCGCTCAAGGAGCGCTGAAATCTATGTGAAAACACACAACTAGTAAGCCTCTTTGCAGATACATCTCGAACTGATTTCGGCGTACCTCTCAGCTCGTTCCTTCGTCACAGCTGACCACGCCGGGTTCTTGACGTGAACCATTGATTTGGTTGTGTTGAAATAAATCCTGGTAGCACGCGTGGTTGCTTTGCTTTGGCAATTCGATGGTTGTTAGGATTAAGCAAGAAGCTCTTCGCTCTCAGCACTGATTGGACAGGGAGTGGAACTGGCAAAATATGACGTCGGTAGGTCAACAGTGCTATGTGATGTAACAAATGCACACGCAGTCACGATACCTTCAGCACTAGGTCGTCTACGACTTTGCTGGGAATATCTGTGGGGTGAAGTGGTTGGCGATGTGAGTTTCTAGTTTGTTTGTGAAGGTGCCCGAGTTTTGCCGCTGCTGTTAGACAAGATCCGGTGCGCGGAAACGACCCCCCGGGCGCCGAATCCGCACGACACTACCTTTTGTTTTCGTGTCCATTTCAGCTCTATCCCCAGTCAAACCAGCTTACTCGCCCCGTACACTATCTTCTTGACTTCACTCTTCTCGAATCTCACTCGCATCGCTTGGAAGTCAGAGGCCGACAAGGCCGCTGCGCGCCTGATCAAGCCCAAACGCATCCTCTACACGACCGAGCTGCTGTGACTGCTGCAGCCCTTTCAGAGCGGATGGTCCACCTTGCAGCTCAACCTCTCCGACCACAACGACACGGACGAGTGCAACGCGCGCCCCGTCGCGCCGGGCCAAGCTCGAGTGGACCTTCCGTCAACTTGTGGATCTTCGGTGCCATGGTCTTCAACTGCTTCTTCATGATCGGCGGGACCGTGATCATGGCCTCCGTCTCCAACGCCTGGCCGTTCGCCGTCGGCCGAGCTGTCGCCGCCGCACCTCCGCAGACACCTCGACCTGGGCCTGCCGATCTCTCCACCACCATCGGCATCCTCGTGCCGGCCATCTGCTGCTTCTTCGCCGACAGTGGCGATGGATGGTGCTACATGGCCGGTTTCCCCATCGTGCTAGCCGTCATCTCTATGGTGCTCTCACGCTCCATGTCCGTCGAGAGCCCCGCGTGTCTGCTCGTGAAGACCGCCGCGAAGAGGCCAAGCAGGTCATCGCGCCTCTACGGCGAGGAGCACGTACACACGGCACTGGGGTGGCTCGAGCCCAAGAAGCAGCTCGACGAGACTGAGGCGGGCTACTCCACCAAGCCGGCCGAGTCCATCTGGTCGCCCAAGTACCACATGCAGTTCCTCGGCGCGCTGCTGCTATCCTGCACGCAGCAGCTCTCGGGTATCAACGCCGTCTTCTACTACTCGGGCGACATCTTCTCGGACGCCGGCATCGACGACTCGCGCATCGGAACGCTCATCATCGACTTCATTAACATCTGGCCCGCCTTCTTCACGGGCGTGCTGGCCACGCGCTTCGGCAACCGAACATGATCCTCTGGGGCATCGTCAGCATGGTCGTCATATCCATCGGCATGACCGTCGCTTTCCTCGTGGAGTCTCGGAGCTCCTGGACGGCCGACGTCTTCACGAACCAGCACTCGTGGTAGTCCTGTTTACCGTCGAACACGTTGCTGCTGTCCATGCCCACGGCCTCGCCCGTGCCGTTTCGTTTCACACCTTCCACGTCGGACGCGCCGACGAATGCCATGCCGTAGCCCCCAGCATCTCAAGGAGCCGTGTACGTATCGGAGTATACGACTCTGTGGCCGGAGACAGTCCCTCATGTGACGCCAACGCCGTGCTCAAGCACAACTGGGCCTGTTACTCCTGGCCCAGAGAATGTTGTTCCTGCAACGCTGTGTTCGAGATCGCGATGCCGTCTTGCTCGTGCGTCTGCGCACGCCACGGCGAGCTGGCGTCATACAGCGCGTGTTGTCGCCCCTTCTCGAGCTTGCTCCACGCAGGCTGCAGCATTATCACTCCGCCACTCCGCCAATGGTGCTGATGTCTGCCTGCCCTTAAAGCCGCAGCACATTATTTGGCTAGATGTTGCAGGAAGGTACGTATGGTTACGCTTACGCGTTACGCAGTCACGATCACGGAATTAATCCAGTGAGGGCTGTCCATCCCTGTTAGGTATTCCCAGTATAATGTGCCTGTGGGCCTGATGCCAAGTTCGGAACACGTTGCTACCACAGAAAGTACGCTTTATTTTGTGTGTAAGTTGTGTGACTTCTGTGTATCTTTGGTAACTAGCAAAGAGCCAGACACAGGGAATTGGGTTGAGCTTTCGTGAAACTTTCGGTCAACAAAAAATAAAATACATTGCGCGCGAAAGTATTGACATTTTTTCAAAAATCCATTGATTCCCCCTGAAGCCCCCAGCGTGAACGCCGTGCGCGCGCCACCTGCACCGCTTGCTATGGTACGTCTGCCACCACTCGCCCCCCTGGATATCCTGTTGCTAATCTAAGCTGTATCACAGAAGGACAGCGCAGACGTTCCAGCCTACCCGGGCCGCGGCGCAGTCACAAACTCGCAGCGGACAAGTGCAGAGCTCGCGCGAATCAAGATTCGTCAAGAACAGAGGCAGCAACGCGCTGACGAGCGTGCCGAAGCCATCGCGCAAGCTTTCAAGAAGGCGCAAGAAGATGGGAGGACACGGACGCGGGCTTTCAGACGGCAGGAGCGGCGTCTAATTCAACGAGCATTTGGTATTTCTCCCGACACGAGTGACGATGACGCTGGGGAGAAGACCGAGGTGCTTAGCAGTGGAGAAGACGCTGAAGATGATGGAGGAGAGGAGAGCGATTCTTCAAACGGTGGAGAAGAAGACGGTGGAGATGCTTCACATGAAGACGAAGCAGAGGAAGACGAGGAGGAAGAAACGGGTGAATCTGAGGAGGAAGAAGTCAACGGAGCTGAGGAGGGAAGGGCCGAGTGAAGATGAGTCTGACGAAGAGTCCAAAGACGACGAAGAATCACCGAATCTTCACCAAAGTCGGCACCGAAAGAAGAAGTCGCCCCCCTTGTCGGAGTTGTTCGAGAACTTCCCAACGACTTTCTGCAGCTGGCAAGTGTTTTTCATGAAGCATTCCAAGCGTATCAGGTGAAAACGTACCAGCACTTTTCCAAGCGCACGAGCACGTCCGTAGCTGTCCGCAACAATCAGATCAAGCGAGCTGCTACGCGACTGAAGCACCAGGGCAAGAAACAGCGAAAGGAGGTACAGCTGTTACCTGAAGAGTGGGGTCAGTACTCAAAGACCCTTGTGTGCACGCATGGCCAACCCTACCAGGCTCGCGGAAAAGGCAAGCGGAAGCACGACAAGGTTCGAGGCACTGAATGCACGGCTCGAGTTAACGCTCGCGTTACGGGCACGTTGGACGAATCGTGGGTGCTTCGCGTGACGGCTAGTGGGTATCACAACCATGATCTCAACGAACACGTGTGGAAGGAGTACTCCGGCAACAGAACTGTGAAGGACGAGGGCTTACAAAAGGACGTCGAAGTGTTGCGCAAGGCTGGTGCAAGTGCGAAGGGCATTCTCCAGTACCTCCGTGAGCGAACAGGTAAATGCTTGCTGCTTTACAACTTTGGTATTTATTGTTTAACTTTGGTATACCTTTGGTATGTTTGGTAGGCAAGAAAACCAAACTGAAAGATGTCCACAACATGATCCAGAGACAACGTATCAAAGATCAGGCCGGTCTCAATGACGCGCAACGAGCTGTAGCCGTACTGGACGAGTTCTGTCGTCAAAACGGGGGCAACTCGGCAGAGATTGTTGTGGATTCCGATACTGATGTCGCGCGCATTGTGACGTTCCAAACCGCCAAGATGAAACGTCTTTCCAAAGCGTTTCCCGAAGTGGTGTTGGTGGACTCCACGCACGACACCAACACGAACCGATACAAGCTCTTCAGCTTCGTCGTGCATGATGTCTTTGGAAAGGTGAGCTAGTGCCGCAAGAAATGAATTATTTCCATGAATAAACTTAACAACCTGTGTTTTACTTGTGTTGTAGGGGCAATACGTGCACCATGCGCTCGTCGAGAGCGAGCACAAAGTGAATTTGCGGCGCGTGATCGAGATCTTCAAGAAAAACAACCCGGAGTGGGAGAAGGTTCGGGTGTTCATGACCGACAAGGCCATGCATGAGAAGACCGTGTTGAAGGAGGAGTTTCCCCAAGCCCGTCAGTTGCTATGTCAGTGGCACGTAATCACGTGGCTCAAGAAGCAAGCGGCCAGGCTGGCCTCTTCCGCCAAGAAGCAGGTGAAGGCGTTGATGGGACTGCTAGTGTACGCGCGCAGCAAAATGGAATACGACGAGGCGAGGAGCACAATGCTCGACGCTTTGGGCGGCGATGAAGGTCACCCTCTCTACCAGACATTTTTGGACAACTCGGACAACTCGCAGGAGGAATGGGTCTCGTATCTCCGCGGCAACGTGCCGCACCTGACGAACAACACAAACAATCGCATCGAGTCCAAGTGGGGCAAGATCGGGGACGTGGTGAAGGGCACGTGCAGCATTGATGAGCTCGTTACGACCCTGATCACGCTACAGGAGTATGCGGAAGACCAGTACGTCGCGGAGTACCATCGCGTTGGAAGCAGACCCCGCGGACCAGATGAAGACCCTGAATTATCTGCTCTGGCGATGCAGATCAGTCCATTCGCGTTTAGGCTAGTGGAGGAGCATCACGGCTTGGCGACAAGCCCGAATACATACTACAACGTTGGGCTACTATCCCCTGGCAAGGCAATTGCGACGAGCAGCTCCACAGGTGTTACGTCGAGGTGAACGTTGAGGTACGACGCGATTTTGCTACATTTTTTGTACTTTTGGTGAAGATTTGCACTAATGTTTTGGTTGTGTGTAGCTGTAGCGGAGTCGTTGCAAGTGTATTTTCATGGAGACGTGCTTGCTGCCTTGTCGCCACGTCATGCACGCCAGGATTAAACTTGGCTACGAGACCGTGATCCCTCCGATGAGCCCGATGGATTGTCCACAGTGCTATCAATAATATCGCCGAAGGTGACGTGGTCGCCGGTGGTCTATTGGAAGTCTCAGCAGCTCCGCTCCCGAAAGAGAAACCTGTCTCTGCGTCTGACAAGTATATCCAGTCCAAGGCGTTAACGGAAAAAAATTGTGGATCGGTTGGCGATGCAGACCACGCCTACATTTTCTGTCGCGTACAAGTGGCTGGAGGACTTCTACGAGGTGCTGAATAACGGTCAGGTTGTAGATTTCGCTAGCAGCAACACGGCTTGTTTTCGAGGGCTTTCGCAGGTGGCCTCCGTCGGAGCTGCACTCTTTCGCAGATGTCGTTTGCGGATCTGGCAATACAAATGGATACCAGTACGCAGGCGAGTGATGATGAAGTTCCCCCGACACAGCGTGGATCGATTGCCAGTGACGATGTCCAGGATAACAAGGACAACAACGACGAAACTGCCTCACCGGTCACAGCTGTGCCGCCTTCCCTGGTGGCTTCCCCTGCAGTTGACCAAAAGGACACCAAAAACACACCGAATCATACCAAAAGTGAAGAACTCAATGGGGAGCGTACACAGTGGACGTTTGCAGAGAGGCCGCTTGTCCACGGGATGACGAAAGCGCAGCGCAGAGAAAAGAAGAAGAAGGAGGAGCGCCAGCTCGCGTTGGACCTCGCAGAAAAGTACCGGGCCGGCAAAGTGAAGACTCCGGCGAAGTTGGAAGATGTTGCGAGAATGTTGGACGGACCCTACAGCCTATTTCACGCAAAGCCGATGGCTGAGACGCTGATGCTGCCGTTCGTCAATGTCCAAGGCCCGGCTCAAATCCTATTGTACAGCGTCGATCAGAGTGTTCCAGTTGTCAAGGCTATTCCACAGCTGGTGTAGGTGATGGAGGCTATCTGTGCGATGGAGCTACGCCCTAAGAACCTGAAGATGCTTGCACAGTGGCCAGGGTACGGTTGCGTAACGAAGGATCAACTAGAGGACATGCGTATACTGCATGAAGCCAACAAGAATTTCACTGGTGAAGAAGTCAACCGCGTGGATGGATACCGTCGAGTGGGCGGTCACGGATATGTGTGCTCCGTTTGAGGACACACGCGCAGTGACAAAGGTTCGTATTGAGTGAGGATGCGTGCTTGAAATGGGAATTCACGCTAACTTATTGGCTTGTTGTTTACTGTTTGTACAGTCGGAATACAAAGGTTACGTCGAGACTCTCAATCTCGGTGTGAACAAGTTTGAAAAGGAAGAAGTGGAGGGCTACAAGTTACTGGACTTTCGCGAAAATATGTGGCTCCACTCGACGTCAATCTTGATGGCTCTGCTCACGTTGAGAGACGAGTACCCTGGCGTCGGTATCGTTGATCCTAGTTACCATGGATGTGCAGATATGACGCAGAAACGCAGTGTTGCCAATGGATGGGGGGCGGCGGATCCCAAGTATGATCGGGCGCTTGGCATCTTCAACGTAGGCAGCCACTGGGTCGCATTCATGATCGACAAGAACGCCAAGGTATGTCACATGTTCGACCCGCTACAGACGAAGCGAAACTACTCCACTATTGAAAGGAGTGTGCGCAAGGTGATGGAGATCGTGCTGGACCTGGAAGGCAAGCTCGACTACAAGAAGATCGATTGGTGCGAGCAGCAGGACGGTAGTTCGTGTGGCATTTGGTGCATTGCGGTGCTGGAAATGTTAGTCGCTGGAGCTTGGTGGGACGATAAAATCTACGGATTGCAGCCATACCTGCGTATGCGCTACCTGTACAAGGCGATCGGCCTGCTGATGAAGCCTGCAGGTGCCGAGTAGTGATGGCAAGTAGTGACGGCGACTACTAACGTGAATTACCTGTTGCATATTGAGTCCAATGTTTGGTGTTCATACCGAAAATAGTACCGAAAGTCCACACAACTTCTTCGATCGCGAAAACGCCGACGTCCCACAATGCCCAAATATAGAATTGTCCTGGAAAGGTAGACACATAGTGGTGTGGGGATTACACACCAACCAGATGTTATTTATCTTTCCCCTAGTCACAAGTAATTTATTCGCCATCTGTTATCACGTCATCAGCAATTTTACCGTGGCATGTCAATTTAGGGCCATCTACTTTCGGTGGTAGGAGCATCGTCCGCCAAGTTCGTGCCATCGTACAACAGGACTCGCAGAAGAACCGAATTCAAAATTGAAATGGTGGGGGGCCTTTTTAAAGTCCATCACGATAACTTTGATCACTCGGTGGTGGCTCTCAATTGGTTGCTGGGTCGGTAGGAACCCTGGCACAGAAGAGCTACCAATGCTCCAGCGCTCCCATCGCGAAGTCATATGCGTACTCAGGAGCCATTCAGCCAACGCAACTTCATCACTATCTCTCCAACCCTGAATTACTCGTTTGGCTAGACCACGAAATTGTTTGAGTGACCTTGCCGAGTGCAGCAGTCGCAGTTGTGGCACTGCCTCCTCCTTCATGGAGTCTTTGCTGTTGGCCAGCCTTGAATGCTTGCGAGCCTGCCGCAGAAGATGTTCCCAGCAGGTCACTACTTCCACACCGGGCCATACTACCTCAAGGGCAGATGCTATAGCGTCTGCGTGGTCGATGCTTGCACTGCGCACGACTACCTCGACCCCAAAGAAGTTCTGAGCGTACTTAATTAGCGCTCTGAACAAGCGTTCGTACGCAAACGTACTCTCAGTCCGCACGAACATGTACAACCACGGGCGAAAGCGTTGCACAAAGCCAGCTTCGGTCGACTCGACTGACACACCTCCACAATCGATAAGTACCCACCCTCCAAAGTGAATGCGATAGGTTCCATCAGTAGACAGCACTAATTCATCACTTTGATCTTCAACAGCGCGTCGAACGTTGCTGGAAAGAGCCCGCGTCGTAGCTATCATCCCCATGGAGGCAACTTCACGGCCGTCGTCAGTGAAGGTGTGCTCAAATTCGTCGAGAACTATCATCTTGTTCATGTCGGTCATGTTGGTCTCATCGGCGTTGAAGTAGCTCGCTCGGTCCTGGCACATCTTGTGCGATGTCCAGTGTCGCAGAACGGCGAACTTGTTGATCTCCCACCCACCTGCTGCTTTCTTCTTCAGGTACGCCTTCCGGTTCTCCATCTTGCGAACGGTTGGCACGTGCACGACCATGTTTGGTTCTTTCATGTACTTGAACAGCATCATGTTCCGCACCCTCCCCGCGGACATCCCCAGCTTGAGCAATGCGTCGATCTCTTGTTTCAGTACTGGGGATATGCCTCGTTTAGACAGGTGGACGGACACGAGGTCCGCAGTGTTGACCTCGCTGCAGGAGTTGATAACGAAACGTCGCAGTATCGACACGATGAGTAGAAAGCTTAAGACGATGGCCGCAGCCAAGGTGCGAGCGACACTGGTATACCTTTGCCAGCACAAATATCGAGAGGTATCGAGTGTGATATGTGTAGATGAAGCTGTTGAATCTGTAAAGAGCTGTCTCGGCCTCGCTAAACGTGTCGTAGTATGCAATGCTGGCGTACACAGGCTTCGCTGTTGGGAGAGAAATTGTGCGTACCTCAGCAATGTCATCACTTCCAAAGTCGAGAGAGACATTCGAGTCGCATTCACTTAGAGTTGAAGTCGGGGATTCAGGAAGATTCAGCTCTCCTCTAGCTGTATCTGGATGTCGTGAATGAGGAGTAGAAGAAGGCATTCCGTGTGTGGCACCCGTGCTGTCGCCCGATGCCCCTGCTCGCTGATGTACGCAGTACTCCCTCGTCTCCAATGCCAACGCTTTCATCGCGGCCGGCTTGAGCACCAACGGCTTCACTTCGACCATCTCCAACAACAACTACTTCACCACGGGCATTCCCAGCACTAACACCTTGAAGGCCGCTGTCGTGGCCGCCAGCACCTTCGTGATCGCCAGCACCTTCGTGGCAGCTATCGCCATCCCCAACATCTTCTATGCCGCCGTCTCCACTGCCTCTAGCTCCGTCGACGCTGCCCTCTCCTTCCGAGTATTCTAACCAAACGGTAGAGTCGCTCTCGACTCCGGACGGCTGAGAGTCGGCTTCCATTCTTCGTGGCAAAATGAGATCTGTGCGAGGGCGCTGCCTGGGAAGTGCGATGCTGCCAACGGAAACCACTTGTCTATATATATATATATAGACAAGTGGTTTCTGTCGGAGCATGTAGCAGGTCGAGCTCCGGCGCAATGAGTGTGTGGTACACACTAACTGCGGTATACTCAAATGTAGTGTTTTTGACGTATGACAAAAGAGCGGAGAGAATTCTGGCTCGATCGGAAAAATACACGTCAAGTCCAAGAGGTGGCTTTTGCTGCCCCAGTGCTGTGTTTACATCCTTCCTTCGTGCTCTGCGTGTGGTGCTGGCGGTATAAGTCCGCTCAGTTTCTCGTTGAGCTCGATTCAGAAACTAACTGCTGAACTTTGGATGGTGCGCAATTCAGCGCCGATTATCTGTTGGGGAAGAGCGGCAACAGGCATTCCGCACCAGGCAACAGGAATTCAGCAGATTACACAGACAACAGGCGTTCAGCAGCTGGGCAACAGAAATTAACACTGTTCCTGCTCGGAACGGAAGACTGCATGCGGTTCAAGTGCTGCTGGAGGCTGGTTCTGATATCAATTGCTTGGATGATGACTTGATGACGCCGTTGATTGAAGCTACTGGAGAAGAACACATCGAGATGGTTGAGCTACTAATGGCAAAAGGAGCTTGCGCCGGCGTAGTTGAGAAGAACGGACAAACCGCGCTGCACTTAGCCGCCACGAAAGATGATCCTGTATTGGTGGAACGGCTTTTGGAAGGAACCGGCGACGAGGGTTTGTGCATGCGTGATACGCGTGGTATACACCTTTCATGGCAGCGGCGGAGGCTAGCAGCGATAGTGTTCTGCGGCTGCTCCTGAAACAAAACGATATCAGGGATACAACAGCGAGCGATGGAAGGACAGCGCTTCACGTCGCGGCTCTCAAAGGACCTCTTGATGATTATTGTGTGCTGCTTGAGACGCGGACGCAGTTGACGAAGATAGTCTCAGCTCAACTCGCTGATGAAGGCCATCCGCGCAGGACACATGGACATCATCAAACTGCTGCTGCAGAATGGGGCCGATGCGCGAGCCAGAACGGTCAAGTCCAAGACGACGATCCATCTCGCGACAGAAAGTGGCGTCCGGGATATGATGTAGCTGATGCTGGTGCAAGTGCAATGAGCTGACGAAGCCGATGACAAAGGATTCACTGCGCTCCTGGTCGCTTCGAGTAATGGCAACGTACCAATCCGGGAGCTGCTGATGGCTCAAAACGCCAACGTTAATAGCCGTGCGCGAGACGGCAGCTCGGCACTGCATCTTGCCGCGAGAACGGGGCGATTGGTACCGTCGTTTTCACCAGCTATGAACATGCTGAACTTAATTAAGCCCTTTACGAACACCGAAACTCCAGCCAATCACTGGATTTTATCTCATTTTTGACCAATGAAAAGCTGTGTCCAGTTCCTTTTCACCACGACGGCATAAGAATGAGCCATGGTGCTCATCGTCCCATACCCCCCTTCGCCATGACAGGCGACGTCGACGCCTCCAGGTGCTAACTCTAGCCTCTCAATATCCCCGTACCCAAGTATAGATCTAAATTTTGTTAAATCTTTCCCCTAAGCGACGAAGACGTGGAATTCCAGACTTTACCAAGTCCTCAAGCAGTCCAATTCAACAGAAATATCAAGACAAACGAGCCCCCAGGCATCGGTGACGAGCTCCGGAGGGCATCTGAAGACGATAATTCGGTGTTGAGGACCATCCAGCAGTTCGTGGCTCGATCCAATAGCGGGTTGGATGTTGCTCGACCACCGAAAAGTCGAGTATTGTCTACGGTCACGTTGGTGGCTTTGAGTTTCTTCGCAGCTGGCAGTGGGCCTGAAGGGGGCGAAGCCGTGATCGTTGCTGCCGGCCCTCTGCTCGGTCTGATAGCGCTGGTTACCTTTCCGATCATGTATTTCTTTCCCATGGCTTTCATGGTTACGGAACTTGTGGGAACCATTCCGGAAGCGGGAGGCCACGCGTACTGGGTCGCGCTGGCGTTTGGGCCAGCGTGGGGACTTCAGGCGGGGTTTTGGGCTTGGGTGGGCAACTGCATGCACTGCGCCACGTACGCGTCGATTGCCATTGCTGCGATTTATCGGGTCTTGGGGCTGTCAGGAATGCCAGTGCTGCAATACACGGCGCGAGCGGGGTTTAGTATGCTGCTGGCGATGCCGAGCTTCTTTCATTTACGCTCTGTGGGTTATGTTGCCGGAACGCTCGTCGCATTCATCCTGGTTCCTTTTGCAGTAAGTATTACGTTCAGATTTTTTCTTTCAAATGTATTTTTACTGAATTTATTTTTTATTTTTTGTGTAGTTAATTGCCGTCTGGAGTACGATCAAGGCGGAAAGTTGGGAGAAGCTGGGTGTGATTCCCGACTCTGCAATGAGATCGACTGGATCGAGTCTGGGATACGGCAACTTGGTGACAGCTTTAGTCTGGAACTTCAACGGCTTCCAGAACTTGTCTGTCTTCGCGAAATGCGTGCAGGATCCTCCTCGCACGTTTCGACGCGTCATGTTCATCTCGCTCTGGCTCATTCCGCTATCGTACCTCGTACCGATTCTCCCAGTCATCGCGCTGTGCGAGCCTGACTGGACGAGCTGGACAGGTGCAGGTTCGGCCTTTTACGGCGCCGGTGAGCATTTGGGCGGGTCGATCTACACGGTTTGGATCACCGTGGTGGCTTTACTCTGCGAAGCTGGGCTTTATATCGGCGGCCTGCTTTGCAGCGTCTACTTGGCCTGCGGAATGGCTGGAAAGAGCTTTGCGCCATTCTCCCTCGACTTCGTGGGAACGGCGCGGTCCACTTCAAGCGGCATCGACCATAGCGTCATTTTCTGCAGCCTCGCCGTCATTCTCATCGTGCTAAACATCGAGATGAACGAGATGATGATCATTTCGAATGCACTGTCTGGACTGGAGACCATGGTGCTCATTGCTGCAGCGGTGAGATTGCGCGTGACGCTGCCCGATCTTCCTCGCTCGACGTCATTATTTGGAAAATCAAAGACGGCAATGGCAGCAGCTTTAGCGATTCCATTCGTTGTTTCAGCCTTTGTCGTGGGCTGGGCATTCACTGAGCTCATTCCAGCTGCACTGACTGGTGTATTTCTCTTCAGTGGGATCGTTTACGGTCTTCAATCCGACCTCAAACACTTTCGCCATACGTACGAACCTGTACGAACAAACTCCAACTTCTAGCGGGACACGAAGATGAAGCTAGATTCAAACTCTTTCGCAATATCAACCGCCTATTTATCCATTCGTCGGTTCATTTTGCGCTTCTTGCGCGTAGATCGGCGTAGCTGAGGCTGCTCTTCGTCGTCCTCGATCTTCTCCTCAATCTTCTTTTCCTCCAATTTTCCAGCGTCACGTTTCGCTTTCGGACGATCGGTAGCCTTCGCTTTAGTGTTCTGCATCGCCGCCTTCTGCTGTGCAGCCGTGCGAGTGAACACCAAAGTGTCGTCGGTAGACGCCGCACTCGAATACTTGTATCCTTCCAGCTCGAACTTCGTGATGCCTTCCAGCGAGTCCACCCGTTTCTGGATCAGGTATCTGCACATGAGTCCGCGCGCTCGCTTGGCGTACGCGGACTTGATCTTGCCATCGTCCTTGAACACGCAGTCGACCACCGAAATCTCCGCGGCTTCCAGCGCCGAACGTGGCAAACTCTTAAAGTATTCTTGCGAAGCCACATTAACCAAAGTGCGCTGCTTCTTGCCGTCGTCTTTAGCCTCTTCTTCGGTAAACAAAGCGTCCAATGCCGTCACAATCGAGTCTCCCCAGAACTCGTACAGGTCTTTTCCTCGAGCATTAGCGAACTTTTGACCCATTTCCAGTCGGTAGGGCTGGATCAGGTCCAAAGGTCTCAACACGCCGTATAGACCACAAAGGATACGGAGATGGCTCTGGGCATACGCAAGGTCCGAAACCGACAGGTTATGAGCCCCCAGACCCTGATATGCCGGCCCATTGAAGGCCAGAGCAGCTTGTTTTAGGGTTTCATTGGGGTTTTCAGCCTTCGTGGCGGTCTCGGTCACCTTAAAGCTCTGGAACCTGTCGAAGTTGAGTTTGGCCAGGGCGTCGCTCACCCCCAAGAGAGACTTGACTTTGGCCTGCGAGAGCGCGCGGAGTTGCTCGATCAGCTCGTGCGCGTCTGACAGCAGGCACGGCTGGGAACACTGAGAGACGCGAGAGGCCGACAGGTCTAGCGTCTTGGCAGGGGACAGCACGTACACGAGGCGAGCGGAGACCATCGGATAGCAAGCTTAGAAATGCATTTTTTAGTTTCTAAATCAAATTATTGGTTTCTAAGTCCTCTGAACTTGTCCTTATTCACCCTGTGTAAGAAGTGTATTACATCTATCGCTTCGTATGGTTCTAGTGCTGCCTCCGTTCTCACCCCGCACTCAATTCAGAACTGTGACGGCATGACGCATCGTTTTGCGTCCAATGGTGCCGGTTTGAGCAGATGGAAGCGGTCGAAGTCGACGCACAGGCCCCTCGGAGTCTTCATCACGCAGCGCTCAAACGTGGCGTCCCAAGCGATATCTTCGTCGGTGTACGAGTTGCGCGCCTGCATGGTGTTGGACGTCGAGCTGTCGATGCCCTCTAAAATCACGACAACCTCCAGTCCGCTCTTACGAAGATGGCTCATGATCTGCGTCTTGGTAGGCTCTTGGTAAAGCTTCGGAGCACCCGGCAATCCGCCTTCACGGCCCCCATTGTCAATATCCACCTGACGCTGGGTCGGATCGGGATAACTAGCGCACGTTTTCGAGTCTCCACCGTCATGAGGCAGACACTCGGGCGGGAACAATGGACTCCACTGGTCGATGCGGTGCACGACGACCTGAGGCAGCACCATGAGAAGCATCGCGCCGCAGTCGTCGTCAGGCTGCTGAATTCGCATCTGGTGGCACTGGAAAAGGAAGTCGCGGGGCTCGTCGGCATCGTCCTCTGCCTCGTGACGCACAGCGTACAGTCGAACGTGGGCCTCCACGAGCTGGTGCTTACGGCGCTCGCATGTCTGGAACATAAAGTAGTAGTGGCCGCGGATCTTGCGGATCACCGCTGAATTCGTGAACATGATCGTGTTTGCCCGTTGCTAAGGACAAACAGGAAACGGAGATCAGTCAGCAGCAAACGCATACAAGAATTATACCGGATACGCACATTGGCACGGGAGAAGCGCGCGTAGAAGATGCCGATGCAGACCGAATCCAGGATGATGCCAGCAAATGACTGTCAATACCACAACGTTTAGCAACCAATACTATAAGTCGCAAGACTGCAACTCGTAAACTAACCTCGAGGGTCAACAGCGTGGCGATGGACGTGCATCCGCCGTAAAAGATATCGTCCGTAGGCGCACCGTAGCCGATCGTCATCTGCCCAAAGCCCAAACAAGCTTCCGTGTCAGCCTAATACGCTGAAATATACCTTGCAACCACGGCACAACTCACAATGGTCTCAAGCGAGAAGACGTAGGCCTGCATGATGCTCTCGAGTCCCACGTGGCACGTCGGGTGCCGCACCGACACATCCAGATACGCCAGCGCGAAGAAGAGAATGATGAAAAAGTAGGCGATGAAAACGCCCCAGATGATCCGCGACGTGCGCGTGTTGATCACCGTGTGGAACGGGTCGTCCCAGTAGATTTTGCGCCAGTCGCCGCCCTTGCGATAGATGCTACAAGCGCACAACATCACATTCCGTCAACTACCACAGGACTTCACGAAAAGATCAAAACCTGCAGCTTTCACTCACTTAAACTGGCCTAGCGACTGCTTAAAGCGTCCGCGACGGTCCATGAAGCGTGTGCGCGGCATCGGTGGCGTCTGGCACGCGGTGGCGGAGCCGCTAGAAGCCACAGAAAGCAGCGGCTGCTCAACGCCCGACATGGTCGTTCCAAGTTGATTTCCCGAGCTTGTAGGGGGTCTTTCAGCGCGGTTCGACAACGTCTGGAGAGCTGAGACGATGAGGCAGAAGATGAACCAAGAGGGGGGCACGGTCGATGCGGAGAAGCTGAGCTACAAGTGGCAAGGAGTCACGACCGAGGGGGTGCAGCGGTTTTCGAGTATTGTCGCCCGTTATTCCAGACGGGACGGCAGAGGCCAATATTACTTGAATATTAGCCAATCATAGATGCGTACGGCAGATATGGCTACATCTCACTTCAACTTGGGACCTTAGTGAAAGCAAGATATTTTGGCAGTTGAGATTTAGGCCACGGGTACGGCCTCGGAGATGATGTAGTTGTCGGTGCTGGCGTCGAACCACGTGCACGACTTGATCTGCGAGAGCGTGCCGCGCTCTGGATCTACTCGCCAGCGCAGCAAGATGACGTTGAAGGTTCGGATGACCTTGCGGGGCAGGACTCGCGCAACTAGTAGCAACACGACCGAGTTGGCCTGGTACACGTGGTCTCCGTAGAAGAGGTAGCCGCACAGCAGCAGCGCTTCGACGGTCGTGCACTTCTTGCCGTTGACTGTGACGTATGCCAAGTCTCCGCAGTCGCGAAAGAGGCGCGTGAACTTGCCACCGAGGCAGTTGCGCTCGAAACTCGTGAGTTGCGGACGCCCGGGAGAGTTCCCTTTAGCTTTAACGAAGTCGTCGCCGATGTTGCTGTTGGGACGGATCTCGACGACGGCTGTGGTGTTAGGAGACTGAGTGACGCGGGTCTTGACGTTGTGGAAGATGCTACTGCAGTTTTGTTGCAGGAAGACCACGACGTGAGCTGTTAGGCCCATGATGATGCCGAAGAAAGCCACGACAAACACCAAGTTGATGGTGAAGATGTAACACGAGTCGTTCAAGCCGCAGTACTTTGCTCCCAAGCGCGACGTCCGACGTAATAGTTCGCCGTTCATCTCGCCGATGAACGCCAACGACGTTAGTCGCAGATACAGCAGCACGACAGCGACACACGAGGTGGTGACGAGCTGCAGGATCTCCCACGGGATGCGGAAGTATCGGTCCAGTACCTGTTCGCCCGATCTCGCTCGAAGCAAGTTGATGAACGAGTAGTTGAAGGCGAAGAAGCTCAGCGTGAGGTTCACAATCGAAGCCGTCGACAAGGTGCCTGTGGAAAGTCCGAGGTAGTACGAGTTGGAGTTGAACGCGAGGTGATACGAGATCTGTACGAGGTAGAACGGCTGCATGCGGCCGTTCTGGCAGCGGTACGCCCAAACCTGCGTGAGCAGCACGGAGCGCTGGTGCGACATCACTTGGTAGAGACTCACAATGCCCATGAAGAGGATCTGCGCTACGACCATGGCTGGCAACACGCTCAAGCTTACGGTATCTGCATAGCGACTACGAAAGACGCTGATGATCTGGTCAAGTCGCGTGGGGTCGTCCGGGTTCACATCGTCTGTGTACTCCCACTGGGAGCTGTACTGGTTGTGGACGCACACGCCGCCCGAAGAACAGACGGGTAAGTCGTCCGGAGCCTGTATCATCAGCCCGTACTTATGCCAGCGCTCCAAGAGCGTGCAGGTATCCTCAACGTACACTCCAGTCGTGTTCACGACGCGCACTCGACAGCCAGCGTAGTACCCTTTGAAGAGCGGCTGTGTGACGTTCTTGACGTTGTAGATGGTGTTCTTGGCCGGGAGGTAGCGCGAGATCTGTGGCAAACTGCTGGTGAACTGGTACGGGAACAACTTCAGGATGTCCGGCACAACCGCCAGCAAGTCTTCTCCGTCCGTCGCATGAGCCAGCATTTTGCCAACAATGCCCTCGTTCGGGATGTCCGGCCGGCAGTCCGTGTAGTGCGGGAACGTGATGACATCCGCGGCTGGTACAGACGAGTAGTCGAGGCTGTTCCTAACGTTCTGGAACTTGAAAAGCCGCAACAGGATGCCGATGTTCCAGCGCGAGACGCACTCGTCTTTCCGTTCCACCGCGACTTCCAGTTCACGAAGCATCTGTGGCGACAGCGATAGTCTTAGCGTAGTGATGACCGCCAGCACGCCTTCAGGTCCGGAGGCCAGGACGACATTCGGCGTATCCCAGTCGTTAACACCAGTGGAGCATACCGCTCCGTCAGCGTCAAGCTGGTCGGCAAGAGCGAGAGCTTCGGGTGTGAGCCGACTGTAGTCCCCAGCCGCCACAGCCTCCGTCGCAATGGCTTGGAGATCCTCGTACGCTGGCTTGCTCATGACGGCATCCGTTCCGAAGGCGCTGAGCTGCATCAACACTTTCCGACAGGAGCAGATGCATCCTGAGCATCCACCGTGCATGACGGGGTCGAGTTGGCTGTACGCGAAGTAGCTATCTGCCGGTCCGATGAAGAAGTTGGCGGAGGTGAGGTAGCTCGTGAGGATGAGCACAACTAGCAGCAGTAGCGGCGTCAACATGCAGCGTCCGAATACTGCCGTGGCTGCGAGGTAGTCTGCCACTCGACTGCTGGCATGGCTTACACTGTGAAGATCTCGCTGTTGACTCCACTGCGTGGACCACGTCCTCACACAGAGATTTTTCTCCTCCGGTACAATTGAAGTTGTCTTCTCGAAGAGTTTGGAGGGGTGAATCACGAAGCTGGAACCCCTGCGAATTGAGCGGATTAGCCACGGCTCGGCGTCATGAGAGCGCGCTTGACCCGGCACCGATTTTTGCTCCGGCTGCCTGTGTGTCATTGATCGTTAGATGCAGTTGTGAAAATAGCTTCAAAGTGCGAGACGCACCAAAGCGACGACTGTTTGACCCACGCTGAGTGATCGACCTGGTCGATGAAGCCCTGTAACGGACGATGTCAAAACTCATCCAGTCCGAGTCTTTGTGCTTTCCGACTCGGCCTCGATAATCTTGTCGAAGCTTGGGTGCCACGCTAGAGCGTCTGCGACTTAGACTGGGAACACGCAGTTTTTTTTGCTGTTGCAATTGCGGGCGGGAGAAATCCTGTGTAAAAATAAGTACGAAATACCATTCGAAGCAAACTTTCATGACGAGGCGAGTCCTTTCCTACTGTATGTTCTCTCGTGAACATGTACGGAACTTTCCGTTGATGTTTTGATGTTGTATCAGAAGATAAACCGCTTGCAAGTACGACTGTAGCATCCAACTGGTAAAAGACCGCTGTACGAAGGAACCGCACCAAGCGGTCTGCAGACTGTCCTGTTGAAGCAACTGCCGACATGTTACGCGAATGTTGACCCAGGTTACGCTTACGGCGACTTGGCTGGGAATACCAGTGGGTGACAGGGCTCGCGATATTTTTAGTGCAGTTTGTTCTGAAGTCACGTGTTCTTCTGTATAGAGCGATTATTGTTGCATAGCTAAGTTGTGTTTTGGAAGGTTTGGAAATATTCTTCCGGAGTCTGCAACGCCAAAACAATTCACACACTGCATCAGATTTTCTTTCATCTTCCTACTCAAGCAGCACATCGTATGAGTTCGTGTAGTACTAGCAGCATGAACATCGCTCAAGCGGCTCGCAGTGGCAGTCTTGTCGTATTCTTCTCCGTTTTTGATCGGGAATATGTAGTCAGTGATGTGTTCTTGTCGAGAAGGAGCGCGGCCCAGTACGTGTGGACGTTGAAGATGGTGACCACGTTGGACAAGTGGGACTTGGAGGACACGTGCGCCACGTTCCCCCAACAGGGTCTGATTGGCAGGTATATTCAAACCCAGTCAGTCATGGCTGGAAGGTAAACACGGTGATGAGATGCACCAGGGAGAACAAGGGGTGCTAGGAAAACGAGGGCGAGTGGTAGAACTAAGATCTAATTCACTTCGGCATTTGCCTCCAAATACCAACAGCCAAACAACAGGTTAACAGCAGTAAGACGCCAAGCTACATCACCGCCATGACCACCACGTCCGCCAAGAAGGCCGAAGTCATCCTCGGAAGCACCAACTACTTCCATTGGGAGTTCGCGATGCGCATGACGCTGGCGAGGTAGGGGCTACTGGCGCACGTGAAAGTGGTGAAGGGCCCGACGGAGATCACGGAGACGTGGCTGCTCAACGACATGAAGGCGCTCGGGCTGATCGCTCAAGGCGTAGCGGTGGAGCACTACACCAAGATCCGGTCGGCGACGTCGGCCATCATGGCCTGGAACACGTTGCGCGACTTCTACAACTGGACAACCATGCACAACCAAGTGACGATGACCCGCCGCCTGCACGAGTTCAAGATGGAGGACGGCGTGACCATGGACAAGCACCTGGACAACTTTCGACGAGCTCATCGTGGGTCTGCAAACTCTGGGAGAGCCGCAAGACCAGGCTCGCCAGCTCGTCATCTTGCTGAGCAGCCTGCCAATGAAGTACGCGTTGATCTGCTCGATCGTGGAGAACGCCAAAGGCTTCACGTTGATCGAGGTGAAGGAGAAGCTGTTCAAGGAGTTCAGCGCCTCGACAAGAAGGAAGGCGCTGAGCGCGCGCTGAAGGCTGCTGCGACCGGCAGCAAGTTCAAAGGCGGCAAGGGCAGCAAGGGCTTCGATTCAAGGAAGAACGGCGGCTTCAAGGGCAAGTGCTTCAACTGCGGCCAGATGGGCCACATGAAGCGGGACTGCCCGGACCCGAACGCGGGCAACGACGACGGCGCGGTCTTTGGCGTTGGGAAGAGTCGGTTGACTGGGTGGCTGATCGACAGCGGTGTGACGGCGCACATGACGCCTCACCGCAATGACTTGTTTGAGTACAAGGGCCTCGACTCGAACATCGAGGTGACCATCGCGGACGGCAAGAAGATCCGGGTGGTGAGAACGGGGTCGGTGCGCCTGACGGGCATCGACGGCACTCGCATGAAGATGCTTGATGTGCTGTACATTCCTGGACTTGACCGGCAGCTGCTGTCCGTCAGCAGGCTGACGGACCCCGGCATGAGCGTGGAGTTCCAGCAGAAGTCATGCACGATCTGGAACATGTCGAAGGCGATCGCGTTGGGCAAGAATGTCGGCAAGGCCTACGTGCTCGACTGCGAGAAGGACACGGCGCACTACGTAGATTACGCCGGGGTCGACAATCAGTGGGAGTTGTGGCACGCGCGCATGTCCCCCTTGAACAAGGACGCGCTGGCGAAGATGCAACGCGCCACCACTGGCATGCCCATGATGGACAAGAAATCTATGACGCTGTGCGGGGGCTGCATGAAGGGCAAGCAGACGGTCGCGCACTTCCCGTCTCGATCGATGTCGAAGACGACGAATATTGTGACGGGAGTCACACGCACCTTTGCTTTGAGGAAGCGTAACGCGCTAACCACAACAGACGCCCGGCGTCTCTGCTGTCTTAGTTCGAGGCCCTGCCTTCTTAGTCGTTTGCTGGTACCGAGTACCAAACGACTTGCGAACTTCTAGGTTAGATTTAAACTAAACGTCTATTACTTTTGCTCACCAAGTTCTACTTACTAGAAACTGTCTAATTAATACACCTTCAAAGTAACCTGTTTCTAAATGGTTGGCTCTCAAGCCATGTCGACCTTGCTAAGTACAAACCGTACTTATGAGCTCTCTTAGGTACGCACCGCACTTAAGAGCCAGTGTACGAAACACCACATGTGAGTGTGGCACATCATTATGTGGCAACGCCATGTGTGTACGACACACTAACGGGTTGGGAACCATTAATAAGGGCCACGCCCCGTTACACCCTCCCACACCCAAACGGGAAGCACCATACCACGGAGAAGGATCGGAAAGGGGGAATCCAGCCATCAAACGCCACGTGCGCACCCCGAGGCCGAGCCTCATTCTTCAACGAGCCGCCGACCGCACAAGCCTCAGCCCACAGGGCCTCGCGAAGTCCTGCGACGCCTGCTGCTCACTGAGCCCGAACGCGACGCACGCCCGTAGCTCCTTGAGCATCACGTCCACGCTTACGACGGCTCCGCCGACAGCACACGCCTCGCGTCCCGCCAGCCCGGCCCACTCGCACGCCAGCTTGGCTACATCGAGGAAGCCGAAGCGCAAGGGACCCAAGCGCCCGAAGACCCCGGCCCGTAGGGCAGCTATCGCCGCAGCGCGACGCCGCAAGCGGCACGCAGTGACCTGGCCAAGTCCGACTCCCGATCTCAGCGACTCCGAGAGTGGCAGCGAAGGGTTCCATATTGAGCTCATCACGGGGGAAGAGAGTGACCGAGATAGTCACATGTCTAACCCGTCCGAGACAACGTCTCCTGCGCCGGCGACGACGCAGCCGAAGGCCGCCGCGGCCCATCCGCCAAGCGGCAACTCACCGCACCAGAGCGACGTGGCGATGCACGACGTGCTGGAGCATTCGGCCTCAGGGCCTCTGCCTCGTCGAGAAATTGTTTGATACCCGTCGACTACGATGAATCGGATGAGGAGAAGGCTCCGTCGTCCCCACAGCTCACTGAGCAACAGCGTGCGCTGCACTCTGGAAGCCCGGCCACTCCACGCAGTCTTGCTGCCGTGGCCCGTGCCAAGAAGGCTGCCGAGGACAACGTCCCGCCTGCTGCTCCAGCTTCATCAACTAAGCCGTCAGAAAAGCCTGCGGCTGCTTCAGCCGCGTCTGATGTTCCGCCCCGAGAGCCTCCGGTCATCTCCAATGTCGGCGAAGAGGAGGGGTGGACCCTGCGTCGCTGCTGCCCGCGAACCGCGAACAGCTACAAGAGCGCGCAGCCGCCCGGCGCACTGCCGCTGAGCGGGTTGCCGAGCAGAAGCGTGAGCTTGAGCCTCCGGCTCCGCGTAACCGAGAGCAGCTCCTATCGCAGCGAGTCTGGACTCCCGAGGAGTATGCTGCGAGCTTTCGGCAAAGCCGACAGCGGGGTGTTCCTGTGGCCAACAACGACGAGTGTCCCATCGTCCTACGGACCAACACCGCCTTGGCTCGCCAAACTAATGAGGTTGAGTTCGAACCTTGGCTCCGCCATCTTGGCTATCCGATACCGGAGTTGTTGAACTCGCCACATCGGCTGGATTGGCTCGCCCTTCGGCGTTTGCGATTTCGCATGGCGAAGATGAAAGCTGATGATGTCTGGGATCGACATCGGTGGGATCCGCGATATGCGGCCCTGCCGCATGATATCCTCGAAGAGGTGGTGTCCAAGGTGGCAAAGGGGCGACAGTCTCAGCCCGTAGAACCTTTGAGCGTTTTCGGGCCGGTTAGCGCCGACCGGCTCCGCGGGAGCGATCATAAGCGTCCACTAACGATTCTGTCCACGTTATGTTGTAGGTTAAATAAGTGTTTTCCCAACGTGGATGTAGTTGTCCTACCCCCCAAACAAATACGTTGTGAGAGCATCGGCGCAGTCCTCCTCGAGGAGACGACCGTCTTCCCAGGTATCTGATCCTCGGGATAACGGAAGTAGCGATCACCTTCGTTTCTGATCAACGGAGGCGGAGGTCGTAACGGACGACTCGTCGTACCGGACCGCTCCGCGTCGTGCGCTGGCGTCTCACGCCTCTGCCTCGGCTCGGGAGCCTCTTCTGGACGCGGTGGATGGGTGTCAGCGTCTCCGCGAGACCCAGCGACTGGACTTGACCTCCTTGCGTGGCCGCTTATCGCCGTTCTCGGCAAGAGGAAGAGGGGCTAGAGCGTCAGGTGCAGGAGCTGCGGGAAGAACTCGGCCGGCAGGCTCGTGACATGCGTCACCTCTACGACCGCGTCGCGGATCTTGAGCGTGCTCGTGCGAGCGAACGTCACGATCAGCATGATCATCTGGAGTGGATTCGCCACCTCTACGCGCGCGTAAGCGACTTAGCGGATCGGCCTGCTCCGGCTGTTGCAACTGCGCCCGCGGCGCCTGCTGCGCCGGCCGCTCCGGCTGCCCCAGTCCTAAGTCAGGCCGACTTGGCGCGCGCGATGGCTCAGGCCCTGCAGCAGATGTCTCGCTCGTCGAACTCTCAGAGTCAGCCACCTCCGACGGATGGTATGGCTTGAGCATGCCGACGTAAGACGTTGGGTGCGTGTCCATTGCTGATGGCAGATCCAGCGTATAGGCATTGCCATGGACGCCTATGACCGAGAAAGGTCCCACGAAGCGTGGTCGCAGCTTGGTGCTGCCGACCGCCGACACCGAGTGTATAGGTAAGATTTTAGCGTTAAGTAACACCAAATCACCAATTTTGAACACATGTGTGTTAGCACGCCCGTGGCGGTCGCTGTTTTC
Source organism: Phytophthora crassamura (assembly GCA_033557995.1). Lineage (NCBI taxonomy): Eukaryota > Oomycota > Peronosporomycetes > Peronosporales > Peronosporaceae > Phytophthora > Phytophthora crassamura. The sequence continues at coordinate 15,916,554 of JAUCED010000002.1, read as the reverse complement.
TTTTTGTCGGTCCTGCGCGGCAGCCATATAGCGTCACGGACGCGAGTGCGGATCGCTTCTCCCGTCTCAATGAAGGATAGGAGGTTCCGTTTGACGGACGTACGCACGCCTTTGAGGCCTCTTGAGTCGTTTACGACAACTCCTCCCTCACCCAACTCAGAAGCCGGGGGCAACGACAGCGGTGTACGCGGATGCCGCAGGCCGTTGACGTAGAACGGCGTAAAGCCTGTCGACGCATGCACTGCATTGTTAAGCGCGAACTCCACTTGCGCAAGCTGCGTACTCCACTTCGTGGGCTCTGCAACGCAGACACTGCGCAAGACGTCCTCCAGGACACGGTTAACGCGCTCCGTTTGACCGTCGGTCTGTGGATGGTCCGCCGTGGACATGTCCAGCTTCGTCCCGAGAAGCCGGAAGAGGTGTTGCCAGAAGTGAGAGACGAACCGAGAGTCTCTGTCGCTGAGGAACGCCTCCGGGAGGCCGTGATGCCGGAAGACATTGTCGACGAAGCGTTGAGCCGCTTGCGGCGCTGTCACACTATTCTTCACGGGCACCAGCCTCACCATCTTGCTCAAGCGGCACACAAAGACCAGGATGCCAGTATGGCCGTGCCCATCGGGCGGTAACTCGGAGATGAAGTCCATGCTCACGGAGCGCCAGCAGTCCGCCGGACCGGCAAGCTCATCAGCGGGGCCGCCGCGGCCGGAGAGGGTTTGACCCGTTGGCACGTCTCGCAAGTCTTAACGTAAGACCGCACCCACTTGTACATGTGGGGCCACCAGAAGTCTCGCGCCACTGACGTATACGTCTTCTCCCGGCCCAGATGCCCGCTGAGCGCCGTGTCATGTGCCTCAAAGAGGATTCGATGACGAAGGTCTTCGTCGTTGGGAACAACCAACCTCGGATCATCCCCCGGGGATACTTGGTAGTAGAGCAAGCCCTCAGCGAGGGAGTAGCGGTGAAGCTGGGATCGCTGACGAGCCGAGAGCACCGAGCTGTCCGAATTCATGCGCAGCACTTCGACCAGATCTCGGAGGTCGTCATCGCCTGCGTAGGCCTCGCGGATGAGCTCATGGAGCGGTGACTCAAGGAACACCGCGTGTGCCAGCTCATAGTCCGGTCTCCGGGAGAGTGCGTCCGCAAGGACATTCTGTTTGCCCGGCTTGTTGGCTACGGTGAAGTTGTATTCTGCGAAGAATGACAACCAACACGCCATGCGCTGGGAGAGATGAGGTGACGAGGTCGCCGTCCTTAACTAGGCATGATCTGTGTAGATCACGAAGGGTTTACTGCCGAGCATATGAACTCGGAACTTCACCAGCGCGTACTTCATCGCGAGGAGCTCCTTGTCGTGGACGGGGTAGCTCTTTTCCGCGGCTTTCAACTGCCGAGACTGGAAAGACACCACCCTTTCCCTGCCTTCGGCATCAACCTGAAGCAGGGCGCAGCCGATGGCAAAGTCGGAGGCGTCGCACACGACACTAAAAGGACGATCCTCGTCAGGCAGCGCCAGGATAGGGGCGCTCTGTAAGCTCTTCTTGATCGCCTCAAAGGCTCGCTGATCCTCTGCAGGCCAGGACCAGTCTGTATCCTTTTTCAAAAGGGTCGTTAGTGGCCTGGCCAACTCAGCGTAGTTCTCGCTGTACTTGTGCAAGTAGTTGGCGAGGCCGAGCCACTTGCGCAGATCCCGTTGGGAGGTAGGCACCGGCCACTGCGAGATCGCTTCGATCTTTTCCGGATCAGCGCGGACGCCATCCTTTCCAAGGAAGCAGCCCAGGAACGGGATTTCCTCAGCACCAAAGATGCATTTGTTATTGTTTGCATACAAACGGTTCTCCCGCATGCACATCAAGACCTCACGGAGGTGTGCAAGATGCATCTCGACGTCTGTCTTCCCATCTTCAGCGTGGCTGTGAACGAAGATGTCGTCAAAGTACGTCTGTACGAAGTGCCGCAGCGGCCGGGAGAGCTGTGTCACCAAGCGATTAAGCGTCGCTGGTGCGTTGGATAGCCCTTGGGGCATCAATAACCATTCCCACAGCATCCCGCTCGGAGTGCTCACAACCGTGAGAGGGATGTCTGACTCCCGCATCAGTAGCTGATAGTAGCCATCGACCATGTCGAGCGCGCAAAACACCGTGCAGCCCGCCATGTTGTTCTGCATCACATCCTTTCGAGGAATGGGCGTTGATGCGGGGATGGTGGCCGCGTTCAACTTGTTGAAAGCGTGTACCATGCGCCATTTCCCATTGGGTTTGCGTACGCAAAACGTTGGTGACGAGTGAGGCGACTTCGGCTCGCGCACCATGCCCGCGGCGTGCCTCGCTGCGAAGAAAGCGTCTATGACGTCGACTTGTTCCTTCAGAAGCGGCCACTGGCGCGTGGTGCAGTACTGCGTACCCGGCTCGAGGTCGATCTCGTGACGCACACCCCGACCCGGGGGTAACACCGAAGGAGGTCCTCCGATACTACGTCCGAAAATTCCTTCAACAGAGGGTAATAGGGATCCGAGGGGTCCTTCAGAATGGCTGCGCCATATCGTTGTTGTCTCTTCGAGACCCGCCCCTCTTCTAACACGTCAGGGTCCATGACCGAGGAGCTGTTCAGCTCGAGAGGCTCTTGTTCGCGGCGGAGAAGGACTAGGTCTTCCAGTTCCCCCGTCTTAAGCGATTCGAGGAACTCGACATAGGAAAGCTCTTCGAGCTCAAGGAGCTCCGACAACGTCGGTTCTGGGGTCAGATCTGTCGCGTTGCGATCGCCCGTGATCGCGTCAACAGCCACCGTTGCGCTGCGCTCTCCGACAGCGGCTTCGTCTCTGGCGACGGCTGAACCAGCCCGAACGCCTTGCGTGGTGGGAGCCCCCGCTCGACCAGCCTGAGTCGCGCTGCGAGCTCCGTCAGCGATTTCTGCTTCTTCGGCGACAACTGAGCCAGCCCGAATGCCTTGCGTAGTGGGAGCCTCTGCTCGACCACCCTTGTTTTTGGAAACACACACTTGTTCGGCCGAGCCGGCAAAGTGTCGTTCCCCGCGTGGCATCCGGTGCTCGTGCACGAACCCGTCGCTGGATGAGGAGGGGACATGACCCGCCAAAGCTCGATCCGCTAAGGGTTTGTGACTTGCACCTATGGTGCGGCGCCGCCAGTCGATCCACGGCTCGTGCTTCACAAGCCAGGACATGCCGAGGATCAGATCGTATCGATCATCCATGTCAAGGACAATGAACGGTTCGACCGAATTAAAGTCGTCAAATTTGACCGTCAAGGGGAGAAGGACCTTCCGCGTCAATACGATCGACCCAGCCGCTAGGCGAACAGATACGTTGCTATTACTCATAGAGTCTTCTAAAGCTTGAGCATACAGTATGCTGTGCCTAGCCACACTGGCCTTCGTTGCGAGTTATACGACGCACCCGAATCAATCAGGATGGTCATTGGTTCTTCGTATCAACCACGAAGTTAGACCGCGCGGCGGCCACCGAGAGACACAACAGTGTCGTCCCTGGGACTTGCTCTCCTGGGCGGGGAGGTGGCGAAGCCACCGCCGTCCGAGAAGAGCGAAGCCTCCCAGCAGGGCGTCGTGCGCCTACTGGGAGTCGCCGTTTTCCGACGCCGCGGACTCAATCATATTGAGTGACGACGACGAAGTGGCTTTGCCACGAGCCGTTCTCCATGGGTTGGTCAGGCAGTTCCGACGGAAATGGCCCAACTCGTTGCACCCAAAGCAGCGACCACTTGCACGAAGCTTCTTCGCGCCGGCTCGGACTGACTCCAGCCGCCGAGATCTCCATGGGAGTGGGGCCTTCTGATGTGTCGGTCGGACATGCGTGTCCCTGTGCGGAGCGCACACAGTGATCCTCGAGTAGCGCGAGATGCACTGCATCGTTGAAGGTCTTCGGCTGGCGGCGGAAGAGCTCGGTCCGCACTGGACCAGTACGGACGCCGTCCATGAATACCGTGACCTTCACGTCCTCTGAGAGAGGAGCTCCGGCCATGGCTGCTTCCACGTTCTGCAGCTCGATGACATAGTCTTGAAGGGACCGCTTCCCTTGCTTGCAACGCAAGAAGAGGGAGCGACGGCGGTACGCCACATTGGCGAGCAAGAAGTTCTTGCGCAGCTCTTGTTCCATGAACGACCAAGAAGAAGAAGAACCCTGGAGACAACGTCTCACGAGCCATGGCCCAAGCCCGAGCCCGACCTCCGAGGTTGGACAGGGCGAAGGCGACCTGGGATCTCGGATCATAGATCTGTCCCGCGCTCAGCGCGATCTCGATCTCACGGATCCAGAAGACCAGGCTGTCCGACTCCTTCCCATCAAACTTGGGAACCGTCATCTTGACTGCCTTGGTCGATCCTTGTCGCGATGCGAAGGTACCCGACTCGCGCGCTGCGGACTGTGCTACACCCTGTGCTTCAGCACGCATCGTAGAGCGAGCAGTATCCTGAGCGGCAGCGCTCACGTGGGCGATCCGAGACGACTCGTACTTGTCGAAGCGTTCCACGCGTGCCCTTCGCTGCTCCGCAGGAAAAGAGGGGAATCCAGCGAAAGCTGTCTCGCCAGGAGGCTCACCATCTTCTCCAGCGTTGCCCAGTGGGCGTCCGAGAGATGAGGGAAGTCCTGCCGAGACGGCAACATGCTCCCTGAGTCATCCATGCTCAGAGAGACCTTGATGGTAGACAACCGCGCCGGTCACGGGATTGACTACAAGTGCTACCAGGTGTGACGGGAGTCACACGCACCTTTGCTTTGAGGAAGCGTAACGCGCTAACCACAACAGACGCCCGGCGTCTCTGCTGTCTTAGTTCGAGGCCCTGCCTTCTTAGTCGTTTGCTGGTACCGAGTACCAAACGACTTGCGAACTTCTAGGTTAGATTTAAACTAAACGTCTATTACTTTTGCTCACCAAGTTCTACTTACTAGAAACTGTCTAATTAGTACACCTTCAAAGTAACCTGTTTCTAAATGGTTGGCTCTCAAGCCATGTCGACCTTGCTAAGTACAAACCGTACTTATGAGCTCTCTTAGGTACGCACCGCACTTAAGAGCCAGTGTACGAAACACCACATGTGAGTGTGGCACATCATTATGTGGCAACGCCATGTGTGTACGACACACTAACGGGTTGGGAACCATTAATAAGGGCCACGCCCCGTTACAAAGGTGTTGCAGCTGGTGCACACGGACGTCATCGGGCCATGAAGACGAAGTCTAAGGGCGGGGCCAGGTACGTGCTCACGTTCGTGGATGACTACGCCAAGTACGTAGTGGCGTACTTCATCACCAAGAAGAGCGAGGTGCCCGTCAAGTTCAAGATGTTCATGAACCCTACGAGAACCAGTGGGACGAGCGCATCAAGTGCCTGCGCTCAGACAACGGCACCGAGTTCGTGAACAAGGCGATGGACAAGATGTGCGCGTTGAACGGGATCGTGCACCAGAAGACTGCGCCTTACAGCCCGCAGCAGAACAGCGTGGCGGAGCGCATGAACCGCACGATTATGGAGAAGGCCCGGAGCATGCTGTACTACAAGGGCATCTCGACGATGTGGTGGGCCAAGGCGGTCAGCACGTCAGTGTACCTGATCAACCGATCACCACCAGTACGCACTCGAGCACGACGCCCTACGAGTTGGCGTTCACGGACAAGCCGCGTCTGGATCACTTGTGTGTGTTCGGCTCGGTCGGGTACGCTCACATCGACAAGGCAAAACGCACGAAGTTGGATCTGAAGAGATTCAAGTGCATGCTCTTGGGGTATGCTGAGAACTCGAAGAGCTACAGCGTGTACGACTTTGAATCGAACAAGGTGAAAGTGACGAGGTCGATGAAGCTCGACGAGCGTGAGGTAGACGGCATCTACGACCGACTTGGCACCGACGGAGAGCACGACGGTCATCCATCCGACGGAGGACGCCGATGACGTCGTGCAGCACGAGCAAGAGCGCCAACCCGCTACTGAAGAGCTGATGGGATCGGTGGGGGGCATGAGGAAGACACGGAGATGCCCGAAGCTGAGTCGGACGACTCGACGAGGCATGAGCTGGCAAGATACCGAAGGACGCCAGGGACAGCCTTCAGTGACAATCTTGTCTTACATCCGGAGCCCGGACGAGTCCGACGCCCGCGCGAAGAAGTACTTGCTCTTGGCGACGATGGAGACGAGCACAAGGTGAACGACGAGGACGACCAGACAACGACGACCACTTCTGGTCACCGTCGCCTAAGAGGCCTCGAGTTGATGAAGACAGCCTCCTCGCCGAAGCTGTACTGGCTTACGCTGCCAATGTGGGAGCCGCTGACGACGCGACGACCACGTACCAGCAGGCCATGAAGAGCAACGAGGCATCGGAGTGGATCAAAGCGATGAACTCCGAGTTGAAGGCGCACGCCGACAACGGCTCATGAACTCTGGTGCGACGGACATCTACCGCCCGGCCTATTGTGTGTGGATGGGTGTTCGCGAAGAAGCGGAACGAGCACGGCCGAGTCGTGCGATACAAGGCACGCCTGGTAGCGAAGGGCTTCAAACCGAAGGTCGTCGTGTACTTCTTCAAGACCTACTCCCCCGTCGCCAACATGAAATCGATCAGGGTCGTGTTATCTGTGGTGGTGGCGAAGGCCTACGTCACGGAGCAGCTGGACGTCGACACGGCGTTCTTGAACAGTGACCAAAGTGTTCATGGAGGTGCCGTACGGCATCACGAACGCGGAGAACATAATGTGCAAGCTGGTCAAGGCATCTACCGCCTGAAGCAGGCCGCGAGCGCATGGCACCAGACGATTCACGCGGTGTTCATGAAGATCGGCTTCCGGAGCTGTGGGCAGACCAGTGCGTCTGAGCGTGAAGGGCTCCAAGGACAACTACGTGTACGTCTGCTTGTACGTGGACGACATGATCATCGCCGCCAACACCAGCAAGGAGATCGAGGAGGTCAAGATGGCGTTGAAGAGCGCGTTCAAGATGAAGGAGTTCGGCGAGGTCAAGTTCACCCTCGGCATGGAGATCGACCATAATCACACGGCCAGCACGATGATGATCAGACAGACGCGCTACATCGACGACGTCGTGAACCGGTTCAATCAACAGGATGTGAAAGCGGTGGTGAACCCGTGCGATTCGGCCATGAAATTGACGAAGATGCAGTCGCCGACCACGAACACGGAGCGCGAGGACATGAGGACCAAGCCGTACAGGTCTTTGATCGGGTGCTTGTTGTATAGCACGACCTGCACGCGCCCGGACGTGGCGTACATCGTCACGCAGCTGTCACAGTTCTTGGAGAACCCTGGGCATCAGCACTGGGAGGCCGCCATACGCGTTCTCCGCTACCTGAAGACGACGAAGGACTTCGGGATCGTCTACAACGGCAACGACGGCAAGCTCCTGTTGGAGGCGTACACGGACGCCAACAGGGGCAACAACCTGGACGACCGCCGCTCGGTGTCCGGGGTCATGATCATGATCGGCGGTGCACCGGTCGTCTTCAAGTCGAAGTACCAGCGCACGGTGGCACTGAACTGCTCGGCGGAGCGGAGTACATGGCGTTGAGCTTGTGCACGCAGGAGGTGCTGTGGACCCGCGCGATGCTCAAGGACCTCGGTCGTGAACAAGTGGGAGCCACGCAAGTCTGGGAAAACAACCAAGGGGCTATCGCGCTGGCAACCAACGCGGGGTACAACGCGCGCACAAAGCACGTCGACATCCGCCACCATTTCATCGTCGAGAACGTGGCGGTGAATACCATCAAGGTCGACTACGTGGGTACTGAGGTCCAGCTCGCGAACATGCTCACGAAGGCGCTGGGGGCGAAGAGGCTTCATTCCTGTTCGAGGAGAGCGGAATCCGAACCAAGACAGCGCAGTACTAAGCGGCGAGTGAGAGTGTCGAGAGTGAGCGCCGCCCAGTACGCGTGGACGTTGAAGAATATGACCACGTTGGAGAAGTGGGACTTGGAGGACACGTGCGCCACGTTCCTCAACAGGATATGATTGGCAGGTATACTCAAACCCAGTCAGTCGTGGCTGGAAGGTAAACACAGTGATGAGATGCACCAGGGAGAACAAGGGCGGTAGGAAAACGAGGGCGAGTGGTAGAACTAAGATTTAATTCACTTCGGTATTTGCCTCCAACTACCAACAGCCAAACCAACAGTTCTCCGAGCTTGAATCCGTGTCGACCTGAGGCTGGTATTCGTCCACCTTTAGCGTAAGGGATCATTCCGGATGTACGTGTGCCTCAATTCATACGAATTGAGGCACACGTACATCTGGAATGATCGCCGAGACCTTGGTCTGCTGTTTTACCTCACAGGGCGAGGAGTGGGCAGTAAGCTGACGATGATGGAACCGGCCGGGATTCGGCAGTACACTGCGGTGGACTATAGTGGGGTGTTCCAGCCGGTGCGGGAGTGGCTCTTCGGCGCCCATTCTGCAAAACACAGACCTGGGGGACGGCATGAACTCGCGGTGGCAGGCGGCCCTGTCCGGTGTTTACGGGACCAAGGAGGGGTGGACAAGGATGCGAGCGTGAGGGGCGAGCGTGGCTCGAGCTGACTGCAAGGACGGAGGGCAAGGACAGAGAAGACAAGGATTGAGTATCGGGGAGAGCCGAGGACACGACGGGGTGTCACGGTCGCGTAGGCCCTTGACCTGAATCTGACGCGCGATGGGGCCTGAAAAGCAAGAACAAGAGAGCACGGTAGGGAGAAGAACGGAGAGAGAATCAGGTCAGTCGTGAGTTTACCTTAGATGACTCCTGTTGCGGGAACAGCGATATGCACTTTAGAGGAATGCACTTTAGACGAAGCTGGCAAAGCCCATGCTATGAAACTCAATTCATTGCCTCAAATTGCTTAATGCTTGAGCGACTCAGTCTGGGAACACACCGCAAGTCTTGCTCTGGGGAAGTTACTCCAATTCGCGGGTTCACCGAATGCGGGGCTTAAGACTGAAGATGTATATCTTGCAGTGCATGCACAAATACACGGTGGCATCGGCAAACGAGGATTACTTCAATACGAAGTATACTTGAAGCACTTCGGAGTAACAATACTACACACAATTTCTCATTTTCCACCAGCCTCAATTGTGAAGTTTTGATTTTACACAACATTTGCATGAACAAGGAATTTCATTTCGTGACTTGACTTGTTTTCCAACAACTAGACTTTGTTTTTTTAAATAGCAAATCTTAAAATAAAGAAGTTGTAAGACGAGTCAACATGTACGTGACTTGGATATTTCAAAATCAACTTACCATTACTGTGCATTGAGCCATGACTGCCTCTGCTTTTTACCAATCAGTTGCTTTGCGCTCATTATTTAATTTTTATTTTTTTAAACTGACTATTGAGTCTAAAAGCCAAAAGACGATCTGCCAAACATCATACTCCCTCCATTTCAGATTAGTTGACCACTTCAAATAAAATATTTGTTTCACATTAGTTGACCGCGCTCTGTGATTGGATAAATACAATTCATAATATATATATACTACTCCATTCCAGATTAAGAGCTCCCTAACGGGGCCAAAGGCAACCGATACGTAAGCTTTCGCTGTTGTGTTGAGGAAGCAATGTCTTGGACGTTAGGCCAAGACACGTGGAATTATAAGCAAAATTGACTCCGGGTGATATTAAAATACGTCGCGAAACCGTACTTAAGCCGAGCTTAGCTGCTAGCCACCGGTTGAGGTGCTGCACGCTAACTGGCCAATATGCATACTAAAGGGCGACTTCTGTCCAATGACAGAGTGCCAAGTCACAGCCTATTTGGACTGTGACTTCTACCTACTTTTGTAACGGGAGATCGTCCCGTTACATCACCCCCCACTTGAGGTAGCAGACACCCGTCTGCTAAAGAGAACACGCAAAGGAAAATAAAGACAAGAGGAGGCTACGACTACGGATCCCGGGACGAGAGGACGGGACCTACGGGGCAGTGATGGCTGAATGTCGGCACCAACGACTTCTCGAACGTGCGCCCGCGCACGTTCTCACAGCGACGAGAGCCTTCGACGCGAGCGAGGCCTCACAACGAAATCGGCCTCGCGGCGTGCAAGCAACGGAGATGGCGACGGAGAGGAACACAGCAAGCGCCCGCGAGGGCATCCAGACCGAGTTGGCGCGCTCGGAGCTCTACGACATCAGCGGCGCGGTGAACCCCGCGCCAGAGCAGGAGATGCGCGAGCTGTTTCGCCGCTTCCGCGCCTCGCGCGGCAAGCCAGTCGAAGGAGCCCGCGAAGACTCGCTGCGGCTGTCTGGAACGCCTTCATCTGCCGCTGAAACGTCGGGCCGGACTTCGCCGCAGTCTTGAGACAGCGCGAGTCAGCGCGCAGTCGATATGGTCTGGGCACACTGCGCCGGGACCTTCACAATACGTACTGGGACGAAGACTGGTACTGCTTCGTGAACATGATGGAGAAGTGCCCGCACTGTTGGCCGGGCACGCGTCGACCGTCGGCTGAAGATTGGAGAGACGATGTCGCAGTTGCTCCTCTTGGAGACGAGATCCGTCGTCTCATCGGCTGGTACGAGCGTGCGCTCGACCAGGCTAGGCGCGCAGGCGATGAACCCGCGCCTGCGCGTGCGGCGGATCCGATCGAAGCGCCGCGGGAGTGGATGACGCTGCGTGCGCCGGAGCCTGAGCAAGCGCAGCCACGTATGCAGCCACGATATCAAGCTGCAGGTTGGTCCGAGGCTCCCATGTATCATCACTGGTAGCGAAGGCAAGCCAGCGGACGCGATACTCGCGGGAGTTCGGAGTGGTACTGGCGCGGTGATGAGCGCCGCGCCTAGTTGGAGTGGGATCGCGGTGCTCCACGAGATGATCCACGATCCAGCACTGCATTCCAGCGCTATCCGTCAGCGGCGGAGGGCCGTCGCATTGATAACCGCTCGTCGTGGGAGCCGCGCCGTCGTCACACCGACGACTATTCGTCATGGGAGCCGCGCCATGACGCTCGGGTAGCTGGTGCTGACCGGGAGATGCCAGCGCCGACGCCGTTGGCCGATCCGCAGACGCCGCCGCGTGCTCACGGGCGTCAGGAGCCGAATATCGGCCCGACGCAGACGCCTCCGCGTGCTGCTGTGGCGAACGAGGCGCCGGACAATCTCGGGCGCCTGACGCTTCTGACGACCGAGGTTGACAGCGCGAAGGATCGCGCTCTGGATGCCGAGCAGGAGGCTGAACGCCTTCGAGATGAAGTCGCTCGACAGGAGAAGCGACTGCTGAAGATTGAGCAGTCGCACGACGCGTTCAAGCGTCAGTTTGTCGCGATGCGCAAGGCCGTGGGCTGGGAGCCGGAGCAGCCGGCGCCGAAGAAAGCGCGAACGGCGTCGCGCTATGAGCCGAGGTCGACGCAGAATGAGCCGGACGAGCAGGAAGAGAAGGCTCCAGCTCCGTCGCAGTCGGACGCTGCGACTCCTCGCTCGGGATCGTCGCCGGGTGGTACCGCTTGAGCCGGCCGACGTAGAACGTAGGATGGAGTAGCATAGCCGTAGGTATGTCGAGCGTGTAAGCGTCGCCGAGAACGGCAACGATTTTGAACGGGCCAATGTAGCGCGGGAGCAACTTGTTTGCTCCCAAGTTCGTCACGGCGTGAGCTGTAATACCCGTGACCGAGAGTAGTACACGCTCCCCAACCTTGAACGTTTCCATGTTCTTTCGACCGCGCTTGTCCGCGTTCTCATTCTGCTTGTCGACAGCCATGGCGATGGCGTCGCGCAAGTAGCGGACTATCGACTGCCGCTGCAGTACGAAGTCCGGGAACGCAGCGGGTTCATCCGCTGCTTGCAGCTCGTTGGGCTCAAGTTCGCCACTGGGGAAGCGAGCCAGTCACTGGATCTCGCGGCAGGGGGAACGACATTGCCCGCGACGAACCCGATGGATCGTCTGACCCTGAGATATCAGTCGGACCTGATATATCAGTCGGACCCGAAGGATGAGTCAGCGCGTTGATGCTTAAGTCGTCACTGGAACCGAAGCCACTTGAGCCGAAGATCTTCTTCGACGCCGCCATAGGCGGGATCTCTCCCCCACCAGACTGAGAATCACGCGCTACTGTGGGAGCTGCCACAGCTAGAGAAGCCGGAACGCGCGGATGGCGCGCGTTGTTGACGTAGAACGGCGTCAATCCCGTCGACGCGTGCACTGAATTGTTCAGTGCGAACTCAACCATGGGCAGGAACTCACTCCATGACGCGTACGAGGTGGCGTAGCTGCGAAGCACGTCTTCGACCACGCGATTCGCGCGCTCTGTCTGTCCGTCGGTCTCTGGATGGGCGGCTGTGGACATACGCAGCCGCGTGCCGAGTAATTGAAATAGGCGAGTCCAGAAGGCCGAAGTGAAGCGCGGATCTCGGTCTGACACGATGTCAGACGGTAAACCATGATGTCGGAACACGATGTCGACGAAGATCGCGGCGGACTCTTCCGCCGTCACAGTCGCGGGGACCGGAGCAAGATGCACCATCTTGCTGAAGCGATTGACGAACACGAGGACGCCCGTGCGATTGCGGGCGTCGGCTGGCAGCACGAAGATGAAGTCCATTCTGACGGATGACCACGCGCCAGCAGCCACAGGTTGGGGGCGCAGGGGCGCCTGCGACGAGGGTGCCGGCTTCACGCGCTGACATGCCTCGCAGGAGCGCACCCACTTGCGGACCCACTTGTACATGTGGGGCCAGTAGAAGTCGCGCGAGAGCGCGACGTAGGTCTTCTCGCGGCCGAGGTGGCCGCCGCTTGGACTGTCATGGTATTCGTGTAGAAGATGCGCGCGGACGTCGTCGTCGCATGGCACGACGAACCGAGGGGAGTCTTCGCGATCGACACTGTACGACAGCACCTCACCGTCGAGGCTGTAGCGTGCGATAGACGCGCGCATTGGAGCCGTCAGACGACGCAGCGCCTTATCGGACGGGTCGCGGAGATAGTTGATGACGCCGGAGTAAAACGCGTCCACGTCGTACGCGGCAGCGATCTGCTGTCGCAATGAACCGACAGCGCGCACCGAAACCGTGTTGACGCCCGACGCAACACAGACTGCGCAATCTTCGTCATCATCAACGTCGACCACCGGAAACGACCCCGAACGCGGGTCGTAGTCAGGCCGGCGCGAGAGCGCGTCGGCGAGAATGTTCGACTTGCCAGGCTTGTAATGTACGACGAAATTGTACTCGGCAAAGAACGATAACCACCGCGCCATGCGCTATGACAGATGTGGGCTCTTCGTGGCCGTCCGCAGCGAGGCATGATCAGTATACAGAGCGAACGTCTGTTCGCTCAGGAGGTAGACACGGAACTTGATCAAGGCATAGCGCATGACTAGGGGAACTCCTTGTCATGGACCGGGTAATTCCACTCCGCAGGCTTCAGTTGTCGTGACTGGAAGCTCACGACGCGTTCGCGACCTTCGTCATCGAACTGCATGAGCGCGCAGCCGATGGCGAAGTCGCTCGCATCGCACACGACGTGGAAGGCCTTGTCGTGGTTCGGGAGCGCCAACACTGGCGCTGAGGCCATGCTCTTCTTGACGGCGTCGAACGCCGTCTGCTCCACTGGAGTCCATGACCATTAAGCATCCTTCTTGAGCAGCTGGGAGAGTGGCCGCACGATCGCCGCGAAGTTCTTCGTGTACTTGTGCAGATAGTTAGCAAGCTCGAGCCACTGTCGGACTTCCTTAACGTTTTTGGGAACTAGCCAGGAACAGATCGATGAGATCTTCTCAGGATCAGCGCGGACGCCAGCCTTGCTGACGTAGCAGCCGAGCACCGGAATCTCGGGTGCGGCGAACACACACTTGCGCAGATTCGCGTACAACTTGTTTGTACGCATCGTCTCGAACACATGGACATCGATGGCAGAGCGACCTGGCTCTGCCTTGCTGTGCACGAAGATGTCATCGAAGTAGCTTGGAGCGAAGTCTCGAAGCGATCGAAGTACCTGCGACACCATCCGGTTGAAGGTGGCAGGGGCGTTCTTCAGCCCTTGCGGCTTGACCAGCCATTCCCACAGCATGCCGCTCGGCGTGCTCACCGCTGTGAGAGGCACGTCGCTCTCACGCATGAGAATCTGGTAGAAGCCATCGGTCAGGTCGATGGCGCTGTAGACCTCGCTGCCTGCCATCGAGTGGAGGGTGATGTCCTTGCGTGGGATCGGGTTTGAGCTGGAATCGTTACGTCGTTCAGCTTGTTGAAGGCGTGGACGATCCGCCACCCCCCTGTGGCATCTTTACACCAAAGGTCGGACTCGAGTGCGTGGAGACACTCTCCCGCACGTTTCCAGCTTGACGTCGGCCTTCGAAGAAGTCATCAATGGCCTGCACCTGATCCCGAGGAAGCGGCCACTGCCGCGTCACGCAGTACTTCGCGCCTGGCACGAGGTCGATCTCGTGCTGCACACCGCGATCAGCGGGGAGTGTAGCCGGGATCTTCTCCGGAAACACGTCTTCGTACTCGCGAGCCAGCGCATACACGGGATTGCCCGAGGCCTGCAGCGCCTCTGCAGCGGGGCTGCTGTAGCTTTAGCGTCAGAGGAAGACACAGACTCAGAGAGTCTCTAGTAATATTGATAGCTTGCAAACTCTATACGAGAGTTTGCACGAGTACCTTAATATAGCTAATTAAGGACTCCAAGAGACAGAAATACCTTAAACAAGGCTAGTGAACTCTTAGGCTTCAAATGTGAACTGAATGTATTGTTGTTTATCGCGGCAGAGCCGCCTGTTGTATGTATGTATAGGACTCACTATCTATCATAGTAGAGCCTAGTCTAATGCATATCCATTGGCTGTGAGCCACCCACTCCTATCTGGGGTGACCCACGTAACATATGTGTGGAACTCAACTTATGTGTGGCACCTAGCCTGTGTGTGTCACACTATTCGATGTAACCCCATTACACCCTCCCCCACCAAGACGCCGGATACGGAGGGTCGTATCCGGACGAAGAAAACACTGACGCCATAAAATCAGCCGAGGCTGCGGCGGAGAGGCAAGCGCGGACTGCGCGGCGCCTCTAGCGTGCTACACGCATCGGCAGGCACTGCCACCGCTCACCAACAGGGGCCTCATGCTTATCAAGCAGGTGGGGCCACTCATGTTCCGCCTAGGGCGCCGTGAGAGCTTGTCGGAGCCAGCTCGTGCAGTCCCAGACTGTATTACGTGCATGGCACCGCCTCTCCAGCGCGTTCTACGCTTTATCCAACGCCGACAAGGTATCCATACCTGGCACAGAGGCTTTCGAAGCCGAAGGGGGTCTTGTTCCTGCGCTCCGCGCTCTGGAACGCCGCGTAGCGGCTATTGGTTTGAAGTCCGATACTACAGCTGACGCTGCAGCCTTCGCAGCATACCGTCACGCTGTTGCAGCTCGTGCACGACTGTGCAGCTGGCAAATAGACTCATGGTCCTAGACCAATGAGCTGGTGGGGCTGTCAAAGCCCATAACCAAAGACGCCGCGCGTCATAGGTGTTGGCTCTGGGAGCCGGGTGTGGTGTGGCTTCCGCGTAGATGGCCACGGCCACGGCGCTTCACTAAGCATAAGCAGGAGCATTGCGCACGCTCTTACTGCATGGGCAGCTAATGCACTAGGTGCTGGCTGCCACAACAGTCCTAGGTCAGGACTTGAGCTCGGTCACTGACCCATGAGCTCCCCCACCTAGTGGGAAGAGCTGTTTGACCGCTCACGCGGCCGGAGGCCCTGCCTTGGCTGGCGATCATGGCGATCAAAAGCGTCGACGACGTCGGGGCAGTCTTGCCGTAGAGGTACCTCAAACTCCCATGAGTTCTCTGAGTGGGGATACCCTCTCCACTTCACCAGATACTGGTATTGCCCCTGGTAACGGCGTCGGGCTAACAGCCTTTCCACATGGTAGTGGAGATCACCTTGCTCGTCGAGCAGCGCCGGCGGCGCCCGTGTCCTCGCACGTTGAGGCACCTGTCCGTCCTGAGGAGTTGGAAAGCTTGGAGAGATCGCTGGGCGACGTGCGTCAGACCCTGGAGCGCCATGGGCGGAGGCTCGATCAAGCCGAGAGGGAATCTGACACCACCGTGAATGAGATCCGCGATCTCCAGGAGTGCCTCCAGTGGTGTGAGGCTGCTGAGTCGGCGACTCAACGCCTGGCGCGCCTTGAGCAAGGTTTCGCGCGGCGGGAAGGTCAGGTCGGCCTGTTACTGCGACTTCAGCAGGGCGCTGTGGCTCCGCCACGCTGGGCGCCAGCTCCTGGGAACCCACCTGCGCCGGGTCCCGGTACGGCTTGATCAAGCCCACGTAAAACACGGGGTGTGTGCGCATCTTCTTCGGAAGATTGAGCGTATACGCTAAACCCTTCTTGGCCACGACCGTGAACGGTCCAACGAAGCGCGGGCGCAACTTGGTCTTGAAGACCGCAGACACTGCATGTGTAGGTAGGTTTTTAGCGTTAAGCAACACTAGGTCCCCGACCTCAAAGCTGTCAACATTGCCTCTGCCCCTGGCATCAGCCTGTTCCTTCTGCTTGTCTTGGCTCTCAGCCATAGCGTCACGCACGTGTCGAAGGACACTCAGTCGCGTTGATAGAAACTCATCAACCTGTTTACGAACAGTGAGTGGGCTGACATCAGCAAGCCGATCGGCTAACTCTCCCCCACCAAGCCCAGGACCACGGAGTGGCAGCGTCAGCGGGACGCGCGGGTGAGTAAGGCCGTTCACGTAGAACGGAGTGTAGCCCGTGGAGGCATGCACAGCGTTGTTCAACGCAAACTCGACGAGTGGAAGCATAGCGCTCCAACGCTTCGGCGTTTCAGCGCAAATGCTACGGAGAATGTCTTCGACAACGCGATTCACGCGCTCAGTCTGACCGTCGGTCTGCGGATGGTCCGCTGTGGACATGTCCAACTTGGTGCCGAGCACCTTAAAGACAGCGTCCCAAAACTTCCCAGTGAAGCGGGGGTCTCGATCAGAGACAATCGATGCGGGCAGACCGTGTTGGCGGAAGACCCGATCGAGAAACAGCTTCGCTGTCCCTTCACCGTCCACGGTGTCCGGCACAGCCGCTAGATGAGCCATCTTGCTCAGACGGTCAACGAAGACCACGATGCCCGTGTTACCTTCCGCGTCCTTTGGAAGTCCAAACACGAAGTCCAAACTCATGGACTCCCAACACCCAGAGGGTACAGGCAAGCTTGCCAGCGGCGCGGCCGCATGCGGTGAGGGCTTCACCCGCTGACACGTCTCACACGTGCGCACGTACGTGCTCGTCCACTTGTACAGCTTGGGCCACCAATAGGTCCGGCTCACAGAGCTGTAGGTCTTCTCGCGACCGAGGTGGCCGCCAAGCGGTGTATCATGCGCCTCGTAGAGGATGCGATACTTCAAATCCTCGTCATGAGGGACCACGACTCGAGGAGTGTCCTCCGCACTCGTGCTGTAGTACAGCAGACCGTCAGCGACGGAGTAACGGTGCAGGCTCGCGCGCAAGCGCGCCGACAATGTCTTGTCCGAGTTTTCAAACTCCTTGCTCCCAAGAGCACGCAGCAGGGCGACACACATGTCGTCTCGCGCATACGCAGCGCGTATCAAGTCCGTCACCGACGAGGTCACCATCGTGACATGAGCAAGCTCATAGTCCGGTCGCCGTGACAACGCGTCTGCAAGACCATTCTGCCTGCCAGGCTTGTACTTCACCTCGAAGTTGTACTCCGCGAAGAAGGACAGCCAACGGGCCATCCTTTGCGAGAGGTGAGGCGACTGGGTCGCAGTGCGTAGTGACGCATGATCAGTGAAGATCACAAACGGCTTAGAGCCCAGCAGGTGAACCCTGAACTTGACGAGAGCATACTTCATCGCAAGTAGCTCTTTGTCATGAACTGGATAGTTCTTCTCTGCAGCCTTAAGCTGGCGAGACTCAAACGCTATCACGCGTTCACGCCCTTCGGCGTCTGCTTGGAGCAGAGCACTGCCGATGGCGAAGTCCGATGCGTCACAGACGACACTGAATGGACGTTCAGGGTCTGGCAACGCCAGGATCGGGGCATGAAGGAGACTCTCCTTGACTGCTTCGAAAGCATCTTGATGCTCGGTGTTCCAACACCAGTCCTCATCCTTCTTAAGGAGATTGGACAATGGCCGAGCCATCTCAGCGTAGTTCGCGCTGTACTTGTGCAAGTAGTTGGCGAGGCCAAGCCACTTGCGTAAGTCCTTTTGGTTCTTGGGAACCGGCCAGTCAACGATGGCCTTAACCTTAGCTGGATCTGCTCGAAGGCCGCGCTTCCCAACGAAGCATCCTAAGAAAGGAATTTCTTCAGCGCCGAAGATGCATTTTGATGCGTTAGCGTACAGCTTGTTGGTACGCATGCACTCGAGCACTGCTCGCAAGTGGTCAATTTGGTTCTCCACGTCAGACCGACCGTGCTCCGCACGACTGTGGACGAAGATATCATCGAAGTACGTTTGAGCAAACGCCCGCAGGGGCCTGAAGAGCTGCGTCACCAGACGATTGAACGTCGCAGGCGCGTTCGACAGCCCTTGGGGCATGACTAGCCACTCCCAGAGCATACCGCTCGGAGTGCTAACCGCTGTCAGCGGAATGTCACTCGCTCGCATGAGCAACTGGTAGTAACCATCGACCAAGTCGAGCGCACTGTACATCGTGCAGCCAACCATGTTGTTCTGCAGAACATCCTTCCTAGGAATCGGCGTCTGTGCCGGAATGGTGGCAGCGTTGAGCTTATTGAAAGCATGAACGATGCGCCACTTGCCATTAGGCTTTCTGACACAGAACGTAGGCGTCGAGTGCGGAGACTTGCTCTCACGCACCATGCCCGCCGCGTGCTTGGCACTGAAGAATGCGTCAATGACGTCGCACTGCTCCTTCGGTAAGGGCCACTGCCTCGTTACGCAGTATTTGGTTCCAGGAACCAAGTCAATCTCATGACGGACACCTCGATCCGGAGGTAAGCCAGTGGGCGGGTCATTCGAGACCACATCCTGGAACTCCTTAACCAAAGGATAGAACGGATCCGATGGGTCCTTCAGGATCGAAGATCCACTTCGCGCACTGAGTGCCTCCTTCGTGTCCTCAAGGACAGCTTCATCCATAAGCGACGAGGAGTTCAATTCCTCCTCCGGTCGTAACATGACCACTTCGGCGAGCGCGCCAGCCATTAAGGCATCCCCAAAGTCGGGAATGGACATCTCGTCCAGCTCTAGCAGAGCAGCCACCGTCGGAATAGCCTCGAGGCTGACGTTGCCCTCGGCTTCACCAGTCACTCCATCAACGAGTGTGTATAGCTGCTCGCTATCATCGTCCACGACGGACACGTCCTGTACCAGGACCGACGCCTTGCGTCTCGCAGTCGCCATCTGGCGTCGCTGCCGCCTCCTCGCGGAAGCTGTACGCCTCGGAGAGGCCAGCGTGTTCAGACTGAAAGTCTCGTCAGGTGTTGCCACCTCTTGCTGCTCTGATTGAGCCGGCGTGGAGCCGCAACGCTCACAGCCCTCGCCCAGTGGATTAGGTGCCACTCCACCCGCATCGTCAGGGTCCTCCCCTTGATGCCTCGGCTCACAGCCGACCACGCCATCAGTGGCATGCAGCGATGCTGCGCTCTCGTGACGAGCACCGCTCAGCGGGTTACGTGCCGCTCCACGCGCATCACTAGGGCCATGCCCAAGATGCCTCGACGAACTGTCGACCATGCCATTACCGGCATGCAGCGATGCTGCGCTCAAGCCACGAGCATCGCTCAGCGGGTTACGTGCCGCTCCACGCGCATCACTAGGGCCATGCCCAAGATGCCTCGGCTCACAGCCGACCACGCCATCAGTGGCATGCAGCGATGCTGCGCTCTCGTGACGAGCACCGCTCAGCGGGTTACGTGCCGCTCCACGCGCATCACTAGGGCCACGCCCAAGATGCCTCGACTCAGTGTCGACCCCGCCATTACCGG
Organism: Phytophthora crassamura; assembly: GCA_033557995.1. Lineage (NCBI taxonomy): Eukaryota > Oomycota > Peronosporomycetes > Peronosporales > Peronosporaceae > Phytophthora > Phytophthora crassamura. The sequence continues at coordinate 15,896,634 of JAUCED010000002.1, read as the reverse complement.
CAGGCAGTGATGACTCGCAGTAACTCGGAGTCTCACTCAGTGGGTTACGTGCCACTCCACGTCCAGCCCACGAGCAGTGCTCGGGACTCGCGTCTTCGACGCCAGTGTCCATTAACTCGGACACTCCAATGTCCAGCACATTGACCGACTCGGTCCAGTGCCCGCGCCAATAGCGCTTTTGCTTCCTAGCAGAGGTGGGTTCATGACTCGCCAATGCTCCCCTAGGAGGCAAGCGCGTAGCGCCTAAGGTCTTCGACCGCCAGTCGATCCATGGTTCATGGCACTCCAGCCATGCCATGCCGAGGATGAGGTCGTACCTCGAATCCAGGTCGATGACCAAACAGCGTTCAACGCTATCGAAGTCCAGAAACTTCACGCCCAGGTTCACAGGAACCTTGGGCACCGTGACACGGGTCCCCGTCGCAAGACGGACGGTGACGATGTCACTCGAACGCGCCTTCAGCGCCTCAGCGTACTGCTGACTTCCTTCCATCGTGGAGCGCCGAGCATAGTTGCCCGACGCTCCGGAGTCGATAAGGATCTTCCATGGCTTCTCAAAGCCCTTCACGGTCGCTTCCACGACCAGCAAGCCCGGCTTGCATACACGTCCCGTGTTGTTAGAGAGCACGGTGCTCTTTGGGGCTAAGCCCTGCCGACCTCCTCCCTGAGGCTCAACAGAACTCAGTTCTTCTTCCCCAGCAGGGCGCCCCGCGCCTACTGGGACTTGGCGTTTCCCCGCCCCGAGCCAGGCTTCTGCTCAGAAGCGGAGATTCGGCTCGACGGAGCCTGGCGCTGCTTGCGCAGCGGGCAACCCGGACGCAGGTGTTGCGTGCTGCCGCACACATAGCATCGACGGATGCCGATACGCTGCTCAGCAGCCTGAAGCTCGGCTTCCTCATCTTCAGCGTAGCTGAGGTCCATAGGCATTGCGCCATTGGACACATCAGAAGCTCCGGAAGAGCTGGCTTGGGAAGCCGTCCAACCAAGTCGAGACGACTTGAAGTTGAACTCGGCGTTCAACGCCACGTTCACGGCTTCCTCAAAAGAGGTCGGGTGAACACGGAAGACTTCCGTCCTGGCCACGCCAGTGCGAAGGCCTTCCATGAAGACGGTCACCGCGACCACTTCAGGAAGAGGATCCGCCGCCATGCCGGCGAGAAGAGTTCTCAACTCCTGGACGAAGTCCAACAATTCCTTCTTACCCTGAAAGCTGGGCCTTCAGCTGATCCCAAGAAGGGAACGCAGTGTCCACAGACGTGCCACACGTCAGGGCCCACTCTCGCGCTCGGCCACCGAGCTTGGAGATCGCAAGCGCCACGCGCTGCTGCTCGGTCTTGAGCATGGCGGACGCCATGGCCATTTCGACCTCTCTGATCCAGAGCAAAAGGCTTTCGCCTTCCTTGCCCTCGAAGGTCTTGACGCTCACCATGAGCGGTTTAGCTCGTGGAGCATCGTCCGATGCAGGCCTAGGCGTCACAGACGCCGCGGCCGCAGTCATCTTCTGCTGGACGTGCTCCAACAGAGCATTCTCATACTGAGAAAACGCCTCCAGACGCGCGTTCACCGCGTCGGGGCCTTGCGAAGCAAGATGGGCCACACCTTCCGGGCCGATCAAGGACATCAGCTTATTAAGCCCGTCCTGTTGGTTCGGGGGTAAGTGGGCAAATTGCTCCATCCTCACAGAGGGACAGTCGTAAGACTCAGGTGTCGGATTGACTACAAGTGCTACCAAGTGCAGCGGGGCTGCTGTAGCTTTAGCGTCAGAGGAAGACACAGACTCAGAGAGTCTCTAGTAATATTGATAGCTTGCAAACTCTATACGAGAGTTTGCACGAGTACCTTAATATAGCTAATTAAGGACTCCAAGAGACAGAAATACCTTAAACAAGGCTAGTGAACTCTTAGGCTTCAAATGTGAACTGAATGTATTGTTGTTTATCGCGGCAGAGCCGCCTGTTGTATGTATGTATAGGACTCACTATCTATCATAGTAGAGCCTAGTCTAATGCATATCCATTGGCTGTGAGCCACCCACTCCTATCTGGGGTGACCCACGTAACATATGTGTGGAACTCAACTTATGTGTGGCACCTAGCCTGTGTGTGTCACACTATTCGATGTAACCCCGTTACAGCCTTCCAGGACTGGGAAGCAAAGCGCTCTTCGCGTGCTGACTTGGGTTCAGCACCTTCAGGTCGCTCGTGCTTGCCCGGCGTATCGCTGACAGAAGAAGCGACGGCGTTGACCGTGGCGTCAGGTGGCGCGTCGGCAGAAGGATCCTCGGCCGTGAGAACGCAGACCTGCTCGATCTGACCGCGCTTGAGGTCCTTCAGGAACCGCTTCCAGGACATGCTTGGGAGCTTGGTAAGCGCCGCAGTAGCCTTGGGAGGGTTAGCGACGCGGAGCTGACGCTGGTGGTACTCGGTGCCCGAGTGCTCAATGACGTTGAGCACCTCAACGTCGGACTCATCATCTTCGCTGTCCGAAGCATGGTTGGAGCGGGTACCAAGGCGGCCGCGCCAGTTCTTCTGCTTGCGCCGCTTCGGCGTCGCCTGTCGTGGGGGCCGCTGCCCGGCCACGACGTCCTCATGCGGGAGCCGCTGCTCGACCGCCTCGTTCTCGTGCGAGAGCCCCTGCTCGATCGCGTTGTTCTCGTGCGGGAGCCGCTGTTCTTCCACTATTCTCGGGTCCAGCTGCCTCTGCAGGCTGGAGTCGGCACACGTGACGCTGTTACACGCCGCACACGAAGGGCCATCGCTCTCTTCGTGCACCGCGAGTGTCATGGAGTCGGGACCCATGACGGCCACGTGCGGCCAAGGGTTGTTGTTGGTTGACGACTGGAGGAATGCAAGCACCCCATCGACGTCGATATCGTGAGGGTGGACCGTGCGGTTCAGCCAGTCGACGTTCGGCTGATGCCGTGACAGCCACGGCATCCCGAAGACGCAGTCGAAGGATCCGCTCAAGTCGATCACGAGGAAGTCGTCGTCCCCGTAGAAGTCGTCGAAGGAGTACGCGAACTTGACGCTGCGTCGCGGCAGCTGCCGCGGCTTGCCGTCAGCGTACTTGACGACCATTGAGCCGGGACCTTCACGGACTTGCAGATCTCTCGGGAGCACCGAAAGACTCTCAGCGCGAACGAAGTCGTTCGTCGCGCCGGAATCCAGCAGGGCGCGGATGGGACGCTGCGCGCCCGACACGTGGAGGCTGAGGATGATCAGTCTCTTGTCGCTGCTGGATGTGGTGGCGTAGGGCTGTGCGTGCAGCACAGCGGGGCTGGGAGGAGGTTCGACCACCAAGGAACTCAGGTCCTCCGTCTGCCCAGTAGGGCGCCCCGCGCCTACTGGTCGTCTCCTTTTTTTACTGTCCGGAGGAGACAGAGCCGTCGGTGATGTCGACGGCGGCGAGCACGTGAGCTGGCGCGCGGCATACCGCCGCGCGATGACCAGGCTTGCGACAACGGAAGCACAGCATCACCCGTTGCCCACTGGAGTCGCCTCGGCCTCGGCCGCGGCTCTGGGACGGGTCGTAGCGACGCGTCGGGTTGGACTCGATCGTGTCGATCTCCATCGGCACTGCTTCGTTGGCGTCGTACACCATCGATGTCGGGAACGCGCGGGAGGCCGTGACGCTGTAGTCTTCACGGAGCGCCGTAGCAAAGGCCTCTTCCAGTGTCGCGGCGGGTTTCCGCGTCAGATAGAAACGCTGGAAGCCACCGTTCATGCCAGTCACGAAGACATGAACTTGGGTCGTCATGTCGATCGGGTTTTCGACGATGCACGACACCAAATGGCGGGCATGCTGGATGTAGTCTCTCATCGACAGCTTGCCCTGCTTCAAGTTCAGGAAGGCAGTCCGCTGTTGGACCTCATCTTGAGGCGGCTCGACGCGAGCCGCAGGTCGTCCTTGACCTCGTCCATCGTCATGAAGCATGACGGATCAGCGACACGGCGACCGAGCGCCCATTCTTTGGCCTTGCCTGTCAACTTGGACATCAGGAAGTTGGTCCGGGCAAACTCGGTCGTAAGCTGTCGCGCCGCGACAGCCATGTCGATCTCGCAGAACCAACGGTTCAGCGCCATCCGTTTGACGCCTTCGCCGTTGTAGCTCGAGACATCGAGCTTGACGATGTCGGCCTTGTTCATCTTGGGCTGCGCTGGAGTCAGCGCCTGCCGACGTGCGTCCGCAAGCTCGCGCGCCATGAACTCTTGAGCTGCAAAGCGGTGTTGTTGTTCTGTCCCCGTGGACAGCAGGGCGGTGATCACTGCTTCGCCGGAGACTTGTGAGAGGCGGTGAAGCCCCTCCCACTCGAATTAGGTCAGGTGGGTGAACTGCTCGTGTTCCAGTCGCGCACCCGACCCCTTCGATCGTTGACGCGCTCATCGTTCGTGGTCGTTGGAAGGACGACGAAGTGCTACCAGGTGTAACGGGGCCAAAGGCAACCGATACGTAAGCTTTCGCTGTTGTGTTGAGGAAGCAATGTCTTGGACGTTAGGCCAAGACACGTGGAACTATAAGCAAAATTGACTCTGGGTGATATTAAAGTACGGTCGCGAAACCGTACTTAAGCCGAGCTTAGCTGCTAGCCACCGGTTGAGGTGCTGCACGCTAACTGGCCAATATGCATACTAAAGGGCGACTTCTGTCCAATGACAGAGTGCCAAGTCACAGCCTATTTGGACTGTGACTTCTACCTACTTTTGTAACGGGAGATCGTCCCGTTACACTCCTACCAAAACATGGTGCAATATTAAGCTAGAATCAACCAGAACAAGGTAAACCTGAGAACCAAAAGATGCGACGTATAACCACCATTCGTTTGATGTGCGCAGCTCTGCAAGACGCCAACTTTGGCGCCAATACGCTGAAAAGCGCGAGTGGCATCCTTCTTGGAGCATCAAAACTGACTACCATTGCAAGATTTCGCCCCTCCCGCCCAAGTTGAACCAACATCACTATCCACCACACCATCAAGGACCATGCTGCCTATGTCTGCGCTGGAGGCGAACGCAGCGGACTCAAACTCGCCCACGCCCTACACGACTCTGGCGACTGTGCCGGACTTGACCGCTGCGCACACGCCGTACTGGACCACCGCACCCGCCCTGGAATCCACCGCGTACGCGCTGAGGTCGACCACAGACTCAACCTCTGTGTCCATTCCGTTGTCCACGGCATTCACGAATATGACACTCTCCGAGTGGGAGGGCGAGGATGTAGCACCGATTGTCACAACCGCGTCGACCTTCACAGATGAGCTCGCTTGCGACCGTTCCCGTCCGCGCACACGGAACATTACGGCTAGTAAGCTGGACCAGGTGGTCCAGTGCCTCATAACGCGTTTGGAGAATGGATCGCCACGAAAAGGGGCCAAGGCTGAAGTTGCTGAACATCTTCGACTGCATGTCAAGACGGTGTGTCGCGTCTGGAAGCGTGCTGAGCTTGAGATGCAGCGATCGGGGGTCTACCGTGCTATTTCTCGCAAGCACAACAGCGGGCGTCGGCACCGAGATCGTAGCCAAGACTTGGAGGCTCTGCGCCATACACCGCTTGCTCAACGCTCGACAATTCGCTCTGCAGCGCGGCATGTAGCCTTCCTCCGACGACCCTATTTCGGGAGCTAAGGCGCGGCAGCCTGCGCTCCCACAACAGTGTCGTTCGTCCACTGCTTACTGACGAAAACAAGCGGACGCGGCTGGCATTTTTCTTGGAGCACGTTGGCAGGGCGAGCATGCTCTTTTCCGGTATGTACAACACTATGCATCTGGATGAAAATATTTTCTACATTACGGAGCCGCAGCGGCGTTTCCTGCTGCTACCTGATGAGCCTGCGCCGACACGACGTGTGAAGAGCAAGCGCTTTGTGATTCGTGTCATGATGCTGGCGGCGGTCAGTAGGCCTCGTTGCACCGCCGTAACGGTTTTCGACGGGAAGCTTGGCATTTGGGCCTTTACGAAGCAAATGGCGGCTAAACGATCGAGTGCGCGTCGACCTGCTGGAACGCTCGAGACGAAGGAAGTCTCGGTGACTAAATATACATATCGCGAGAAGCTGGTGACAGAAGTGCTGCCTTCAATTTGCGCGAGATGGCCAACCGACGGACGGGTGATCCTCCAGCAAGACAACGCACCCGCCCACATCTCTCCGGCTGACCAAGCGTTTGCTGTTGCTGCGCAGCGCTGCAATCGGCAGGTGGAGCTGCGATGCCAACCCCCCAACAGCCCAGACTTGAATTGCTGCTACCTGGGCATTTTTACTGCCATCCAGGCTTGCCAGAGGGAGAAGACAGCTCGCAGCCTCGATGAACTCATCTCAGCGACGACGGAAGCTTATTGGGAGCTGCCAGCACGGGTGCTGAAAGCTGCTTTCTTAACGTTGCAGAGCTGTATGGATCTGTGCATCCAAGCCGACGGGGACAACGACTTCAAGCCGCCGCACATGGGGAAGCAGAGGCTAGAGCGGGAGGGAAGACTCCCCGCGCGCGTTCGTGCTCGCAAAACAGCTGAAGTCACGGCAGCCTTGCCCCCGTCCAGCACACCACACTATAGTTAGTTCAGGTGAAACTTGGGAGCTCATATTCTGGAACAGTATAAAACGTTTAATGGAGCTCTTAATCTGGAATGGAGTAGTATTGGCTAAGTGCGTCCAATCATAGAGCACGTCATAATCAGTGGCATTATAGGTACATTTTTGAGTTGCCATTGCGATAAAGCTCTAGGTTTTAGCTCTCAGAGGCAAGTTTATAAGCAACGGCAGTTGTGTTGCACGCATTGCATAACGCTCGTTATTTTCATGTGCGCTTTGCTGGCGATAATTTAAATTTTACATTCATTTCCAACAATTCGGTCAACTAATCTGAAACGGAGGAAGTAATAGCTCTGCTGCAGACCTCGGAAAATACAGTAACATACTGAATTGCTCCAGGCGTGTTGCCATAATAATCACGGCAATACCCGGACAAACAATAATAAGTACGGCGTATTTATTGACAATTATTTCATTAGCAGAAAATGGAAGGCGTTCCGGGAACACTTCGCGATGGATGTCATGGCACGCATCTCCAAAACGAGCGCTTGCAAGCCGAAGATAAGGCCTCGCAAAGCAAACCTAAATCATGAGAAAGCGGGTAGCTGCCAAACCCGATACACGGGCAGTGTACATTAAAATTGACTCTGAAACAGCCGTCAATTCGGTTTTTCAGAGCTCACACGACCACTAACGAGCACTATGAACCACCCACCATACTTTAGTATCGATGACTCTCGCTAAGTCATCCCAGTACCAGCGATTGTGACGGCATAAATGAACCGGGCTGGCTACTTCCTCCTGTACATAATTGTATTGCCAATATTGCGTCAATTACTTATTATATTGGTTTGAGTCCGAACCAATAATCTATATTACAATACAAAATATAGTGATATCAATTCGCAATTCTTGTTTTCAAGGCCTGCTCTGCAATAATATAGCAGAGCTTTAACTCTTGCACGTTACCAAGGATACAAGAAGAACCAGCCACCTACCAGTGGATGCCAATTTTCTACAGATTCATGTGGCATGAATCTCGGCACAGGAATCTGTAGAAAATTGGCTTCCTGTGGCATGAACTCGAGTACGAAGTCTTGGTCTCGCTTAACTGAGAAAGAAGCGGTGACCCGCGTCAGCTCACCGAAAATGTAGCGCGGCAATGCGTACAAAATGTACCCAACGGCAATGAAGTACAGCAGGCCGAGTTCAAATTGCACTTGTACGGAGCAGGGACCAGTGGGCACTAGCCGTACATGTGACAGTTGAACGGCGACGGCAAGCTGGCGCAAACTCGTCACCCACTGGACGGGAGAACCATGGGGGCACGATCGACGGCATGGATTCATCAGACACTGCGCCAGCTGGACGTCGCCAACGGTGTCGAAACCGATCAAAGCCTGGATCAAGAAGGAGTTTCCGGACGAGCAAGACGAATACGCGACAGCGTGGAAGAGGCTATGGAGAATACTGTGCAGCGTGTGCATGACGAGTCTATGGATCCAACGCAACAGGGTGGTGTTCCACCAGGAAGAGATGACGGAGGAAGCCAGCCAGAACGAATTCTGGACAACAGGGATCAGGCCGCTCAAGGCGCTCGCGAAAAGGGAGCGTCGACAGAGTGAACATCAAATAAACGGGATGAGACTCCAGCTCTGCATCAATGCACTGGAGAACGAACCCCGAGAGAAGTCACCGAAAGGGACAAGCCCCGTATAGCCACCTGACCGTAAGGAACCGGCGTTGCTAGCCAAGATCAGGATCAACCAGACATCTAAAAGGACCAAATAGATCAGTCTGCCTCTTCCTCTACATGGGACAGTTCGAACGGTTCAACTTGAACCAGCCTGTCGTGCCATCGCAGGTGAAATCCATCGCTGTGTTAAAAGTTAAACAAAAGTAAGCGTTAGATGTCCTACCTACGGTAGTCTCGCAGGTCTAACTGCACTTTAAAATTCGCTGCAAAGATCAGTCTCGTCAAGCTGCTAAAGCTCCGAGCGGCAAAGTGGGGGACAGCACAAGAACCCCTTGGGCTGTCCGTCCGGACGTGACCGTTAGCACTGCCAGGAGCACAAGAAACTTATCAATGCCGCGCCTGGTTACTTGTCCAATAACCCGTTCTCTCGTCTTGCTTGCAGATCTCGAGCTGATAACACTAAAGTACCGTTATCGACCACGATATCGTCAAGCAGCTGCTACCAGATAGGTTCACTTTTGCCATCTCTTACCCACACTTTGCTGTTTGATCAACTGGGAACACAAAACTTTACAAATTAACGTGGACAACTCCTGCCAGACATGAATCGAAGCAGTTCGTACATGCCTCTGAATTTACAAGCGCAGTTGATAGAGCTGAACGAGGCTGTGTCGGTCCAAAAAAGGTACCACAGGAGCGAATCCGCAAGCGCAGAGACTCTGCCATACAGCCATCCTCCCCACGAATTTGCCCAGCCTCAACGATGTCTCCGTAATACGGAGTCCGTATGTCGCGTTGGTACGGCTCAGTCCGCGATGAGGTCCGATAAACATCGGTCGGCCTGTCGTTGTACCGGCCCCGGCAACGAGTGGCTCTAGGAAACAACAGAAGCCCTGCTGGGAGAATGCCGCCGACACAGCATCCGTAGGCGATCCGCATGGGTTCTCACTCGGAAAACTGCAGTCTCAAGCTCAGAAGTCGGTTCGCTGAACGCCCATCAATGCGGTCTCAACGTTACACTACACTAGCTGTGGCGCTAGTGTTGGCCGCCACGTTAGCGCTCGTCAGCGCTAAAAACCGAACGACTTCAAGCACGACGTACCCGACCAAGTCGGGCATCAAGACGTGGGCCGATCCTGCAACACCAGACGACCGCCAGGTTTACATGAGCTCACGTGGACGACAATGGGATCTCGTCATGAGCGACGAGTTCAACACCCCGAATCGGAGCTTTCGGCCTGGAGACGATCACATCTGGACCAGTCTCGAGAAGCCCGATGGTGTCAACGGAGCTCTAGAGCTTTACTCGCACAACATGACGAGTACCAAGTGCGACGACGACGGCACCTGCTACTTCTACATCGAAGCCGTCGACGAGGTGAATGTTATCCACGTATACAACATGTATACACACCCACCGGGCTACGTGGACGCCTACTTCTTCTATCGTGCGGCGATGGTTCAGTCTTGGAACAAGTTCTGCTACCAAGGAGGCATGCTCGAGGCTCGTGTACAGCTTCCCGGTGTTGTCACCGCAGATTCCGGCAATCCAGATCTCGCTCTGGGCAAGAACTCCAAGGTCACCGCGACCAAGTACTACCCGACGTGGCCTGGTATCTGGATGATGGGGAACCTCGGGCGAGCCATTTTCTCGGCGTCGACGAACCGCATGTGGCCGTTCTCGTACGATAAGTGCGAGCCCGACCTGTTCGACCCGAGCTACCAGCGCATCAGTGCGTGCAACGACAACCCTGGCTACGGTTTGAACCCGAACCAAGGCCGCGGTGCGCCGGAGATCGACGTGCTGGAAGGGGGCGCGACGCTGGTCTCGTCGTCATTGCAGATTGGGCCTGGAATGCCCGACGACTATCGCATTATTGGCGTCAACTATTCCAGTGGAGATGGCTCGTCGTGCATCTACGGTGGCAGTTGCATGACCCCCGGTGCAAACTACGTTGACGTGCCAACGGCGCTCTACAAGAAGGAGCGTGGCCACAAGTCTTGGTATCAGGGACTGCGCTACTCGGCCAACAACTACTGCAAACAAGACGCGAAGGCGAAGCAGGACTACAGCACGATCGCGGCGTCAGTGAAGGCTGGAATCACCGAGAACTCGTGCTCAACGGAGATCTGTCCCGCCTCCAACGACGTGAACGGCGACTTGAGCCTCATCGACGGCAAGGGCGACGATCACTGGGGAATCAACTCGAACGGCACGTGCTACCCGCTGTTCAACGTCTACACCGGCGCCTACTTGTGCGACCCGGACAACACGTTCCACAAGTGTGCGAGTCCGCGAAATGAAACGACGACGCCCAAGTCGAACGCCATGAGTTCGTTCAACTACCAAATGGACGCCATCTCGTCCAACTGGCCCGTGCATCTCGGCGCTTACATGGAGTTTGTCGAGTACCAGCTCGAGTGGGTCACGGGCAAAAACGGCTATGTGCGGTGGATGCTGCAGGGCAGTCCACTGTTTGAGGTCCCGTCCGAGTCGATCTGGAACGTCCCTCAGAACGCCAACAAGACCAACCCAGAGAAGACCATGCTGGAAGAGCCTATGTACCTCATCTTTAACGTAGCTCTGTCAAGATCGTGGGGTGCCACACCGCCCAACCCGGGCAAGAAATGCCGTGGAGATGGCTCGGATGGAGTGGTTAACAAGATCTGCGACGCGTTCCCGCTGTACCTCAAGATCGACTACATCCGTCTGTACCAGGACCTGGCCGACGATCTTGAAGAGGACAACTACATGCAACTAGGCTGCGACCCTAAGAGCCACCCGACCAAGAAGTGGATTGAGGCGCACATTGACGAGTACCAGGACGACGACAACCATCACAAGGAAGTCACCGGCAAGGCGTTCTGTTCTACGAACAATGACTGTACCATCGGTGGCAACTTGGGCAAAACGCTGTTGAAGACCGGAAAGTGTGTTAAGGGGCGATGCGAGTGCACGTACTCGTCCTCATGGGGAGGTCCGCGCTGCACAACGGCCATCTCTGCTGCTAGTGCCTCCAGCGCGAATCCCAACTCCCTCACAACGAGCTCGTATGGTCCTCCCATGGGACTTTCGGTCGGCATTGCAGGCGTCACCGTGTTCCTGAGCTTCATCTCCGTCATGTGGTCCGTGAGGAAGGACAACAAGGCCATGGTTTTGATGGAGAAGCAGACCAAGTCCGCGGATACGGTCCAGTACCGCAACAACGGCGGGAATGCACACGTACCGGTAGAGCCTGTCAAATACGACGACCGAGGTTCTTACGGCCGCGGCAATGAGGCTCAGTATCGACCGAGAGACAACTACAGCCAGAACTTCGTCTAACTTTCGAGGATTGTAATTATAAGCGGAAGTTGTCATGCAATATGTGTGCGATCTCTTAGTGCCGGACTATACCAAAGCACCCCGACTCATTATTGCGAGAGACGGTATGTTTGGTGCATAGCCTCGGCGGGCGGCTATTAGGTCGACGCTAGGGCGAAGCTGTAGGATGATTCAGAGGCACCCTACAGGACGGACATAGGAAGTCGTTAGCGATTAGAGTTAAGTGACCTCAATGTACCTCACTGAAAAACGAAACGAACCAGACGATAACACGAATCGCTCTATATTTTTTAATTAAAATACCACGATAATACCAAAACTCTCGACGATGACGTTGACTCAACTTGGCTAAAGCTGTACTTCGACGTAACTTTCGAGTTCGTGCATCTGAAGTGCAGTTGAAGGAGGCTGTGTCGGTCCAAAAGGTATACCATACCCACAGGAACGAATCCGAGACACAGGGACTCTTCTGCGATGGTCCACAACAGCAACCCTCCCCACGAATTTGCCCAGCCTCGACGAACGCCATGTCTCTCCGTATCCGGATATGTTGCGTTGGTACGGCTCACCCGCCGCTAAACATCGGTCGACTTGTCGTTGTGCCGGGCCTTCAAACGGGAAAGGGCAGGGCAACGAGTGGCTCTACAGTAGGAAACAACAGAAGAACCAGGAGATCTACTGGGAGAAATGCCGACGCAGCATCCGTAGGCGATCTGCCTGGGTGCTCACTCGGAAAATTGCAGTCTCAAGCTCAGAAGTCGGTTCGCTGAACGCCCATCAATGCGGTCTCAACGTTACACTACACTAGCTGTGGCGCTAGTGTTGGCCGCCACGTTAGCGCTCGTCAGCGCTAAAAACCGAACGACTTCAAGCACGACGTACCCGACCAAGTCGGGCATCAAGACGTGGGCCGATCCTGCAACACCAGACGACCGCCAGGTTTACATGAGCTCACGTGGACGACAATGGGATCTCGTCATGAGCGACGAGTTCAACACCCCGAATCGGAGCTTTCGGCCTGGAGACGATCACATCTGGACCAGTCTCGAGAAGCCCGATGGTGTCAACGGAGCTCTAGAGCTTTACTCGCACAACATGACGAGTACCAAGTGCGACGACGACGGCACCTGCTACTTCTACATCGAAGCCGTCGACGAGGTGAATGTTATCCACGTATACAACATGTATACACACCCACCGGGCTACGTGGACGCCTACTTCTTCTATCGTGCGGCGATGGTTCAGTCTTGGAACAAGTTCTGCTACCAAGGAGGCATGCTCGAGGCTCGTGTACAGCTTCCCGGTGTTGTCACCGCAGATTCCGGCAATCCAGATCTCGCTCTGGGCAAGAACTCCAAGGTCACCGCGACCAAGTACTACCCGACGTGGCCTGGTATCTGGATGATGGGGAACCTCGGGCGAGCCATTTTCTCGGCGTCGACGAACCGCATGTGGCCGTTCTCGTACGATAAGTGCGAGCCCGACCTGTTCGACCCGAGCTACCAGCGCATCAGTGCGTGCAACGACAACCCTGGCTACGGTTTGAACCCGAACCAAGGCCGCGGTGCGCCGGAGATCGACGTGCTGGAAGGGGGCGCGACGCTGGTCTCGTCGTCATTGCAGATTGGGCCTGGAATGCCCGACGACTATCGCATTATTGGCGTCAACTATTCCAGTGGAGATGGCTCGTCGTGCATCTACGGTGGCAGTTGCATGACCCCCGGTGCAAACTACGTTGACGTGCCAACGGCGCTCTACAAGAAGGAGCGTGGCCACAAGTCTTGGTATCAGGGACTGCGCTACTCGGCCAACAACTACTGCAAACAAGACGCGAAGGCGAAGCAGGACTACAGCACGATCGCGGCGTCAGTGAAGGCTGGAATCACCGAGAACTCGTGCTCAACGGAGATCTGTCCCGCCTCCAACGACGTGAACGGCGACTTGAGCCTCATCGACGGCAAGGGCGACGATCACTGGGGAATCAACTCGAACGGCACGTGCTACCCGCTGTTCAACGTCTACACCGGCGCCTACTTGTGCGACCCGGACAACACGTTCCACAAGTGTGCGAGTCCGCGAAATGAAACGACGACGCCCAAGTCGAACGCCATGAGTTCGTTCAACTACCAAATGGACGCCATCTCGTCCAACTGGCCCGTGCATCTCGGCGCTTACATGGAGTTTGTCGAGTACCAGCTCGAGTGGGTCACGGGCAAAAACGGCTATGTGCGGTGGATGCTCCAGGGCAGTCCGCTGTTTGAGGTCCCGTCCGAGTCGATCTGGAACGTCCCTCAGAACGCCAACAAGACCAACCCAGAGAAGACCATGCTGGAAGAGCCTATGTACCTCATCTTTAACGTAGCTCTGTCAAGCTCGTGGGGTGCCACACCGCCCAACCCGGGCAAGAAATGCCGTGGAGATGGCTCGGATGGAGTGGTTAACAAGATCTGCGACGCGTTCCCGCTGTACCTCAAGATCGACTACATCCGTCTGTACCAGGACCTGGCCGACGATCTTGAAGAGGACAACTACATGCAACTAGGCTGCGACCCTAAGAGCCACCCGACCAAGAAGTGGATTGAGGCGCACATTGACGAGTACCAGGACGACGACAACCATCACAAGGAAGTCACCGGCAAGGCGTTCTGTTCTACGAACAATGACTGTACCATCGGTGGCAACTTGGGCAAAACGCTGTTGAAGACCGGAAAGTGTGTTAAGGGGCGATGCGAGTGCACGTACTCGTCCTCATGGGGAGGTCCGCGCTGCACAACGGCCATCTCTGCTGCTAGTGCCTCCAGCGCGAATCCCAACTCCCTCACAACGAGCTCGTATGGTCCTCCCATGGGACTTTCGGTCGGCATTGCAGGCGTCACCGTGTTCCTGAGCTTCATCTCCGTCATGTGGTCCGTGAGGAAGGACAACAAGGCCATGGTTTTGATGGAGAAGCAGACCAAGTCCGCGGATACGGTCCAGTACCGCAACAACGGCGGGAATGCACACGTACCGGTAGAGCCTGTCAAATACGACGACCGAGGTTCTTATGGCCGCGGCAATGAGGCTCAGTATCGACCGAGAGACAACTACAGCCAGAACTTCGTCTAAATCCTTGAACTGTAATAGGTGTGCGATCTTTTATACTACATAGTATTAACACTGGATTTGCGAGCCAAAATAGTGCGATTCGAGTTATTTTAATAACTCGAATCGCACTATATTTTTAGTTAAAATACCTCGTCTACAAACCGTGTCAAACATACTTCAAGTAACTCTCGACGACGATGTCGACTCAACTTGGCTATGCCTTACTTCGACGTAGCTTTCGGCACCCCAGCGTCTATGCGCTTCATTCGGCGCTACCTGACGGCGCGAATGGACCATTAGCTCGAGGTCCAGAGTCTCACGCCAACACGCGCTACCTCGAATCATTCGTCTTCGGTTGAATTCATGAATGTACATGTAGCTCAATGCGGCCGCCCATACATGCATTACACTAACAAGGTACACAGTCCGTAGATCCCGGTTCCAGCACCTCGGCCTACCAAAATGCCGATTTATAAAACCAGCAAAAAATACTTCGTTGCCTGCCGCTGGCAACGGAGCAATGACTATTACAGCTGTACATAATATGTACAGCTGTAATATACAAGTCGCGATGATGACCAGCGGTTTCACGCCGCCTTTATGGCGCACAGTCCCAGATGCCTATCGCGATTTGTGTTGTCTTGTTGCAGTGCGTCATTGGCATTGGCCACTTTGAAGTTGCAAGGAGCTGCATATCGTGCCGAAGAGGGAAGCTTGGCAATGCGGCACTTCATCAGCACGAGAAATACCAAAATACCTGACGTTTACTAGACAATTGAGTGCTTGTGCTTCTCACTACGTGTACGAGTGCTAGCCTCATTCCGCACTAGTTGAGCTGTTCGTGCGCACCGTTCGAATGGATCGGGCGTCGAGCAGATCGCCGAAGTTGATCACGCGCATCAAATCCTTGCTCATAATCGCCAATCTGGGTTCGGATTACAGCACAACCTGTGTGTGCTCCAAGCGTCTGTGGCTGTGCCGGTGCCCGCAACTCGGCTGTTCCACGAAAGCTCGAGATAGGGCAGTGTCGGCTTGTCGTTGCAGATCAACTTGAACCGTACCCGGCCCTGTTTACTCACCCAGCAGTTTTCCTTGCCTGGCATGAACACCAGGAGTGGATGGCAGAGCACTTTCCCCCATCCGCCTCAAAGTTACGGTCCCTCACCAGTTGTCCGTCACTCGCCACTAGGCAATTTGACGCGAGAACTTCGAAACGCTGAAGTAAAGCGAATATGCTCCTCCAGCGGTGTGCAACGTGGGCTCTTGCCGTGGTCTGGGCGGCGTCCGTGTCAGCTAAGAACAGCACCACCTCAAGCACGACGTACCCGACCAGGTCCGGTATCCGGACGTGGGTCGATCCGGCCACACCCAAGGACCGCTACGTGTACACCAGCTCGCGTGGACGACAATGGGACCTCGTCATGAGCGACGAGTTCAACGTCGCCAACCGCAGCTTTCGACCTGGAGACGATCACATCTGGACGAGTCTCGAAAAGCCCGATGGTGTCAACGGAGCTCTAGAGCTTTACTCGCACAACATGACGAGTACCAAGTGCGACGACGACGGCACCTGCTACTTCTACATCGAAGCCGTCGACGAGGTGAATGTTATCCACGTATACAACATGTATACACACCCACCGGGCTACGTGGACGCCTACTTCTTCTATCGTGCGGCGATGGTTCAGTCCTGGAACAAGTTCTGCTACCAAGGAGGCATGCTCGAGGTGCGGGCTCAGCTTCCTGGAGCTGTATCGGAGGCTTCTGGAAACCCCGACTTGGCGCTGGGCAAGACTGGTAAGGTAGCGACGACCAAGTACTACCCGACGTGGCCTGGTATCTGGATGATGGGGAACCTCGGTCGGGCCATTTTCTCGGCGTCGACCAACCGCATGTGGCCGTTCTCCTACAACAAGTGCGAGCCCGACATCTTCAACCCGGAGAACCAGCGCATCAGTGCTTGCAACGACAATCCAGGCTACGGACTGAATCCGAACCAAGGCCGCGGTGCGCCGGAGATCGACGTGCTGGAAGGCGGTGGTCTTGCCGTGTCGTCTTCTCTGCAAATTGCTCCGGGAATGCCTGACGACTACCGTCTCTTCCCCGTGGACACGTCGACCGGAGACTACCTGTACTGCGTCTACGGCTACACGTGCACGACGGTCGGTGCGAACTACATCGACGTACCAACCTCTTTCTATAAAAAGGAGCGCGGCCACAAGTCCTGGTACCAAGGGCTGCGCTACGCCTCGAACAACTTCTGCAAGCAGGTCGCCGACGCCAAGCAGAACTACGCCACGGTGGCCGCAGCACTGAAGACCGGCATCACCGAGAACTCGTGCTCGGTCGATACGTGTCCCGCCTCGGGCGACGTGAACGCAGACGTCGGACTGATCGACGGAGTCGGAGAGAACCACTGGGGCATCAATACCAACGGCACGTGCTACCCACTGGTCAATTCGTACATGGGATCGTACCTGTGCGACCCGGACAACACGTTCCACAAGTGTGCGAGTCCGCGTAATGAAACGACGACGCCCAAGTCGAACGCCATGAGCTCGTTCAACTACCAAATGGACGCCATCTCGTCCAACTGGCCCGTGCATCTCGGCGCGTACACGGACTTCGTCGAGTACCAGCTCGAGTGGGTCACGGGCAAGGATGGCTACGTGCGGTGGATGCTGCAGGGCAGTCCGTTGTTCGAAGTCAGCACCGAAGCGTTCTCCAACGTGCCGCAGAACTCGAACAAGACCAACCCAGAGAAGACCATGCTGGAGGAGCCAATGTCCCTCATTATCAACGTCGCGCTGTCGAGTTCGTGGGGTGCGACGCCCCCGAATGCCGGCAGTGAATGCCGTGGAGACGGTACCGACGACGAAGCCGTCCGCATCTGCGACTCGTTCCCTATGTACCTCAAGATCGACTACATGCGGCTGTACCAGGACCTGGGCGACGATCTCGACGCTGACAACTACATGCAGGTTGGGTGCGATCCGGTCAGCCACCCGACCAAGAGGTGGATCGAAGGCCACATCGACGAGTACGAAGACGACGATAACCAGTGGAAGGAAGTGTCTGGCAAGGCCTTCTGCACGGTAGACGATGACTGTACTATCGGTGGAAACCTTGGCCGGACAGCGTTGAAGACGGGGAAATGCGTCAAGAAGCGCTGTGAGTGCACGCACTCGTCGTCCTGGGGCGGGCCGCGCTGCACGACTGCGATTTCTAGTTCGACAAGCTCCGGTTCTCTCTCCAGGAGCTCGTACGGACCTCCGATGGGGCTTTCGATCGGCATGGCCTGCATCGTCGTGTTCTTGTCGTTCATCTCGGTTTATATGTCGATTTATGCAGTCAAGGTCAAGTCCGTGACGGAGATGAAGAAGATGGCCATCTACGACGCTGATGACGCACCGTTGCGGCAGTCGAAGCACTCGTACACCAACGACCAAGGACAGCGTCGGCCGACAGATAACTACAGTCAGAATTTTGTATAAACGCTGAAAAGAATCGATGATTTGCTTACTGAACGAGTAATATTCGTTCAGTAGATATTATCTACCGGAAGTTCCGACGGTTGTCGTACTTGGCGATGTGGACTGTGTACCGGAGGTGCTGGCTCGCCAGGCAGCTCTACGTTTCGAGGCTGCAGAAGATCACGGAATCTTAAGTGTCTAGGTCGGTTTGTAAACTATGTTAGGATTCAATTCTACACGAAGTTCTGACGGTAGTTGTCTTTCGCTATCGCGGCGAGGTGAGAGCCGCGGTTGCTGCTCTCGCTCGACGGAGGAGCCTCGTTCAGTGCCGCAAGCTTCCGCTCTGCTTCGATGGAGGCCAACACGACCTTTTCCTTCTTTGCCGACTTCACAGTCGCCACGTAGACAGAGATCGATGACAGGATAAAAGCGACGACTGCCAAAGCGATCGAAGCGGCAATGGGCGGGCCGTACGTCCTGCTCATCAGTCCTTGTTCTGAATCACTCGATCCAGAGATCGCTGTGGTGCAGCGAGGGCCACCCCATGAATGGTACGTGCACTCGCAACGCTGGTCGACGCACTTGCCCGTCTTCAACGCCGTCCGGCCGAGGTTCCCACCGATGGTGCAGTCGTCGCTGGTCTCGCAGACTGTTTTCCCCGACACCTCTTCCCACTTGTTGTCGTCGTCTTCGTACTCATCCATGTGGCCTTCGATCCACTCTTTGGTCGGGTGGCTGACCGGGTTGCATCCAACGTGCATGTAGTTGTCAGCGTCGAGATCATACGCCAGGTCCTGGTACAGACGGATGTGGTCGATCTTCATGTACATCGGGAAGGCGTCGCAGATAGCATTGGTCACGTTGTCCTTGCCATCACCCCGGCATTCCTGGCCCGGGTTCGGAGGGGTTGCACCCCAGGATCTCGACAATGCCACGTTGAAGATCACGTACAGAGGTTCCTCGATCATGATCTTCTTCGGGTTCGTCTTGTTGGCATTCTGCGGCACGGTCTCAATCGACTCGGACGTGATCTCGAACAGTGGTTCACCGTGCAGCATCAAGCGCACATACCGGTTCTTACCGGTCACCCACTCCACCTGGTAGTTGTAGAAGCCCGTGTACGCGCCGAAGTGGATCGGCCAGTTGGAGGAAATGGCGTCCATCTGATAGTTAAAGGTACTCATAGCTTCAGATGGCGGCGTGGTACTCTCGTTACGAGGACTCGCGCACTTGGAGAAGGTGTTGTCGGGGTCGCACAAGTAGGAACCCATGTACGAGTTTGTTCGAGTTGATCCCCGTTCGAGTTGATCCCCCAGTGGTCTTCGCCCTTGCCATCGATCAAACTGAGGTCAGCATTCACGTCACCCGAAGCAGGGCACGTGTCCACCTCGCACGTGTTCTCGGTGATGCCAGCCTTGACGGATGCAGCGACCGTCTCGTAGTTCTGCATCTCCGCCGCGTTGCAGTAGTTGTTCGAGCCGTAGCGAAGACCTTGATACCACGACGGATGGCCACGCTCCTTTTCATAGTACGACGTAGGCACGTCGATGAAGTTTGCGCCGGGCGTCAAGCAGTCGTAGCTGTACAAGCAGTAGCTGAAGTCTCCGGTAGACGTATTAACGGGGAAGAGACGGTAGTCATCAGGCATTCCAGGCGCGATCTGCACCGAGGAGGAAATAGCAAGGCCGCCACCTTCCAGTACATCGATCTCAGGCGCACCACGACCTTGGTTCGGGTTCAAGCCGTAGCCAGGACTGTCGTCACAG
The DNA here is from genome assembly GCA_033557995.1 of Phytophthora crassamura. Taxonomy (NCBI): domain Eukaryota; phylum Oomycota; class Peronosporomycetes; order Peronosporales; family Peronosporaceae; genus Phytophthora; species Phytophthora crassamura. The sequence continues at coordinate 15,876,764 of JAUCED010000002.1, read as the reverse complement.
GCGCTGGTGCGCTGGAAGCTCGGATCAAAGACGTCGGCGTCGTACTCGTTGTACGAGTAGGGCCACATCCGGTTAGTCGAAGCCGAGAAGATGGCGCGGCCGAGGTTGCCGAGCATCCAGATACCGGGCCACGTCGGGTAGAACTTGGTGTCGCCACCTTGCCGTTCTTGCCGAGTGGTCCAGATGTAATCTTGTGTTTTTGCTCGGCACTCCATCTCGCCGTGTGTTCCTCTCGCTTTCACTATGCCTCTTGTGTTTTGCCTTGGAGTGCCAGGCAGGGCCGAGCCATATCGAAACCAGGAAGTTCCCTTATCTAATGCTTTCGCAGTCAGTTTTGCAGTGTTTTTTTCAAAATACAAGTACCAACGCCGATGGGCACACAACTACAACTGCACAAAGTTGTAGTTGTGTGCATCGCACAAGCACGCCGACGTCCCCAGCATGCTGCCGCGCTTCCGCTTCCCTCGCCACCCGGCTCCGGTGGTTCGCTCTGTTGCGCTCGAGGTGCTGAGCGCACCTCGAGCTCCCAGCGACCGCGTCTTGCGAGCAGTCGAATCACTTCACAGTGTCGCCGCGCTCGGCGGCTTGCTTCCGAGTTTCTTTCTTCGCCTGGTAGCGGCGTTTGTTGCGCTCTCGGATGAGAGCGAGGTGGCGGGCGCACATCGACATCCCCACGACCGCGTCTTCACGGCAGCGGCTGCACTTAACAGTGTCGCCGTGCTCGGCGGTTTGCTTCCCTGTTTGCTTCGCTGCCTGGCGGATCCGCTTGGCGCGCGCTCGGTCGAGTTCGATCGTCGCCCGGTCGAAAGCTGCGGTTGGCGACGTTGAACTCGTCGCTCATGACGAGGTCCCACCGTCGACCACGCGAGCTGGTGTAGACGTATCTATCCTTGGGTGTGTCAGGATCGACCCACGTCTTAATGCCGGATTTGGTCGGGTACGTCGTGCCGTTCCTGGCTGCAACATTCGTAGTTGTGGCTGTCCACCACAACGCCAAGACTGCGGCATATTTCGCGAGCTGCATCGGAATCTGAACTGAGATCGAGTTGCTCTGGGGCTGGATCCGATCGCCTTGGTGGTGGATTGGAGAATGCGGCAGGGGATCACCCCGTAAGGATCGACTTTCGCTGTTTGACGCGACATTTTTCAAGCTACCGAAACCCTGCGGGAACCTTAAGCTGCTGAGCTTACGGTCGTTTGCTACAGCCGAGGCTGTCAACACCATAAGGTGACGACTTCACCATTTCTCGTTCGGCTGGCAAAGCAGACTTGGGACAGCTTGGATTCCAGCGTTCGGAGAGAGACTTTGCCGCACACGCAAAATGCGTCGCATTACCACTGGATTTTCGAGCCGCTGCCAGTTGACCCGTGTAAATCTTCGTCGAAGGTTGAGGAACTGCTTCGAACAGAGGAAGCTTGACCCACCCACGATCCCGCGACAACAGCACACGTGAGGCCGACGCAGAAGATTACTGTGAGATGGTCGAGCACGACATGAGCGGGGGTTAGATGAGATGTACGAGAACTATCAGTTGATCATTTTTCACACGAGCAAACGTAGCGGACGCAACCGCAAAACGCCAGCGCAAGGCAGACGCTGAACTCCTAGCTTCTGAAGTGTCGACAGGTCCATGCAAAACAAAAACACATGTCAGTGATTAAAAGAGAGTTGCACTATCGGGGATTAAAAAGATAGTCGTTCCGACGGCATGGATAAAGCTGCGGCGTTTTGCAGGTTGCCGTGTCAGCGCACGCGGTCTGAGATTCGAGACATTTGCTTTCAGGCCAGCCACGACAGCGGCGCTCGTGCCTCATTGACCGTGCGACTCGCTTGACGGCTCTTTTTCGTGGACATTTTAAGAGCTGAGAAGCATGAAACTATGCATCGTTTTGGAAGCGCATGCGTCCATATACAGTAGTAGGCTCTCGATTTTACAGCAAGTTGCCAAGGGTACATCCACTCCGAGCAAAGTTTGGATCGAACTGGGACTGAGGTAGATCGAGTCCCACCCGCATCCTCTGTATATTCAGGTCGATAACACCACTTTTTTGAAGGGAACTCCTTAAGTCGACGGTCATAGGAGCTGATAAGACAGCCCCACGTTGAGATTCTCGGTTCAGTTGCGAGGTTTTACTTGAGTGATGACTCCCCTGCAGCAGCAGCACTTCTCCAGCTTTGCCAGTGGCCGCAAGACGAGTCTTCGCTGTCCTTGAGAAGCTTTGCGATCGATGGATTGTTCGTTATGCCCCTTTGTTTGTGACTGTGGAGATCAGTGCTTCATCTAGCGCTGGTAACAGCCCTCGTCCCACGAGGGTGAAGTTGTAGCAAGTTACCCGTTGCGGTTTGCATCTGTCCGACGTTGGTTCCGTGCCATCTCACGCGACCGGTGTGGCCTCAGAAATCCGGAATCTCTCGTCGCTCGCTCCGTACCACGAGCACGATAGCGCGTGGGTCAGCGAGCCTTCCTGCGGGTCAACTCGCCACCGAATCAACAGGATGTTGAACGTGCGAATGACCTTCCTCGGTAGGACTCTTGCAAACAGCAGCAACACGACCGAGTTGGCTTGGTACACGTGGTTTCCAAAGAATAAATACCCCGTCAGCAGCAGCGCCTCCACGGTCGTGCAGCGTTTGCCTCGGAACGTGATGTAGGCGAAATCCTCGCAGTCGTAGAATAACCGAATGAACTGGCCGCCTAAGCAATTCTCTTCGAACGTCGTGAGTCTCAGCCTCGACACGTTCCCAACACTAGGCCCAACCTTGCTTCTGCTGGTTAACCTCGAAGGTCGAGGAGGGGTTATATCGATTGTCGCGCCGCGCCTCATGGCCAGTTGCATCTTCCGAGTAATGCGCTTCTCGATCAGAGCCCCCAAGTTGGCCACAAAGCCCATGGCGAAGCTTACCGAAGCAACTACAAAGACGAGATTCACCGTGAACACGTAGCACGAGTCCTGCAGTCCGCAGTACTTGGCTCCTCGCACGGATGTCCGTCGCAGGAGTTCCCCGTTCATCTCGCCGATAAACGCCAGGGACGTCAATCGAAGAGAAGCGAGCACTGCGAACACGCACATCGTACTGGTTAACTGTAAATTCTCCCACGGGATACGGAAGTGACGATCCAGCACTTGTTCGCCGGAGCGAGCGCGGACTAAGTTAATGAACGAGTAGTTGAAGGCGAAGAAGCTCAGCGTGAGGTTCACGATCGAAGCCGTCGACAAGGTGCCTGTGGAGAGTCCGAGGTAGTACGAGTTGGAGTTGAACGCGAGGTGATACGAGATCTGTACGAGGTAGAACGGCTGCATGCGGCCGTTCTGGCAGCGATACGCCCAGATCTGAGTGAGCAGCACGGAGCGCTGGTGCGACATCACTTGGTAGAGACTCACGATGCCCATGAAGAGGATCTGCGCTACGACCATGGCTGGCAACACGCTCAAGCTTACGGTGTCTGCATAGCGACTACGGAAGACGCTGATGATCTGGTCAAGTCGCGTGGGGTCGTCCGGGTTCACATCGTCTGTGTACTCCCACTGGGAGCTGTACTGGTTGTGGACGCATACGCCGCCCGAAGAACAGACGGGTAAGTCGTCCGGAGCCTGTATCATCAGCCCGTACTTATGCCAGCGCTCCAAGAGCGTGCAGGTATCCTCAACGTACACTCCAGTCGTGTTCACGACGCGCACTCGACAGCCAGCGTAGTACCCTTTGAAGAGCGGCTGCGTGACGTTCTTGACGTTGTAGATGGTGTTCTTGGCCGGGAGGTAGCGGGAGATCTGTGGCAAACTGCTGGTGAACTGGTACGGGAACAACTTGAGGATGTCCGGCACAACCGCCAGCAAGTCTTCTCCGTCCGTCGTATGAGCCAGCTTTTCGCCAACAATGCCCTCATTCGGGATGTCCGGCCGGCAGTCCGTGTAGTGCGGGAACGTGATGACATCCGCAGCTGGTACAGACGAGTAGTCGAGGCTGTTCCTGACGTTTTGGAACTTGAAAAGCCGCAACAGGATGCCGATGTTCCAGCGAGAGACGCACTCGTCTTTCCGTTCCACCGCGACTTCCAGTTCACGAAGCATCTGTGGCGGCAGCGAGAGTCTTAGCGTAGTGATGACCGCCAGCACGCCTTCAGGTCCGGAGGCCAGGACGACATTCGGCGTATCCCAGTCGTTCACACCAGTGGAGCATACCGCTCCGTCGGTGTCAAGTTGGTCGGCAAGAGCGAGAGCTTCGGGTGTGAGCCGACTGTAGTCCCCAGCCGCCACAGCCTCCGTCGCAATGGCTTGGAGATCCTCGTACGCTGGCTTGCTCATGACGGCATCCGTTCCGAAGGCACTGAGCTGCATCAACACTTTCCGACACGAGCAGATGCATCCTGAGCATCCACCGTGCATGACGGGGTCGAGCTGGCTGTACGCGAAGTAGCTATCCGCCGGTCCGATGAAGAAGCTGGCTTGGGTTAAGTAGCTCGTGGCTCCGAAGATGAACAGCAGCAGGAGCGGAGCGACCACACAGCGACCGACCACCGCGACTGTCGCACTGATCTCAATCGGTCGAAGTCGGGTTGGCCCGTGCTGTCGAAGCCGCCGCTGTCGACGCCATTGCTTCGCCCACGTTCCAATGGACTGCGAGTCCGTCTGCGGGACGATGACAGCCTTGGCTCGGTCGACCCACGACTGTCTTGTCTTCAGGATGGAGGGCGCTGCCATGGCAAGGACTGCGATCTCATCAGCGACGCCCGAGATGGCGCAGTGCTTGTCTTCGCCTGAAATACTGCCGAGCGTTACGCCATCTTGTTCCGCTCCGCTAAAAGCGAAGCAACACGAGAATACACAGCACAGCACAGCCTGGTGATACGACATCATATTGGAGAGCCAATGCTAGCGCAGGGGCCAAAACGCGTCGCTTTTTGTGGTCGTTCCCGCTTTCGACGTCGCGCGCGTCTTGGCGATCACGAGGGCGTCCTCCTTTTCGAGCGCATGGTACGGATCGGGGCACTCGCCGCCCTCCCAGTCGGCCAGAGAGTGCGCCGATAAACTCACCACGAAGCGGTCCAAGAAGGCCTGGTCGCTGGCGTTTCGGAGGTCCATCAACGTCGCAGGCGCTTGTTCCAGCATGAAGACCACCGACTTCCGCGTCACCTTGAGCACCACTGGATAGACCAAACGTATCGTTAAGAAAACTACCGAGCCATAGTCAACTGCTAGTTCTAGTCCCCCGTTCTTACCGCCAAACTCCATGTACGTCGCATTGAGGCGGTGCCAGATCGCGTCCATCTTGATAAACGCTAGTAAACACACCAAGAACGTCAGTCTTGCCGCCCAGCCAGCTGGACATCGCCAGCCACGCTTCACCTAAAAAGAAGAGCTCGTAGAACGCCGCGGGCTCTTCAAACAGCGGCCAGAAGACCTCGTTCCTCTCTGCAAAGCGTCCGTCTCCGAGTTGCAGCAGACCGGCCAGCAAGCACGTCAAGTTGATGCCTGCGACGCACACCGGGTACCACCGCTTGCTCTGCTCCGGTCTCTGCAGCCTGTGAATCCTCCTCATCTCCTTGGGATGCGCCTCGAAGGCGTACATTAAACACTTGAGCGCCAACACTCCTCCTCCTCGGAAGTCCGTCTCCGGACTTTCATTCTGGAAGCCCAGCTCGACCCAGTTGACTGTTTTCCGGTCAAACGGCCCGTCCTGGTCGTCCACAGCTCTCCAGAGTCGCTCCAAAGAGCTCTCGAACCACGAGTCTCCGGCCAAAACCTTGTGCGTCAGGTCCTTCTGCAGCTCCGCCAGCTCCCGCACGGCCTGCATCGACGGTAAGCCCACAGCAGAATGGGTCCTGGAGCGTCTAACTTTCCAGGACGCCTTGGCAGCCTGAAACCTGCTCGTAGCGGCCGCTAAAAGGTCTTCAGCGGTAGGATCCCGCTTGTGCGAGAAGCTGACAGTGGCCGGGGTGACAGGAAGCTTCAGACGACGCAGCGTGCGGCCTCGTCTAGATTCAGATCCTCGTCCTGAGCCAGATTTGGACTCAGATTCGGCATCTCGCAGGATCTCGTCCTCCAACGCGACACAGAGCGCGCCGCACAGCTCGCACTCGGCCAGCTCCGGGTGGTTGAGGAAGGTGCAGACGCGGCAGCTCCAGGCGTCGGGCGGGGTCTCGTCTGGGGCACAGGAAGGCGCCTTGGAGGCGGCCAGCAGCTCGTCCTGGATGTCGCGGGGCAGCGCGGCGAAGACGCTCGGGTCGATCTGGAGGTTCTCCATTTTGGCTTGAAAGGGGCCTGAAAATGGGCATTAGCACAGGGATTGGTAGTAGAGTCGATTTCCATCGAATTGTAATAATTACTATTCCAAGGGTCAGTTTGACCAACTATCTATACTATATTACTATTTAAAATCCGATAATTGCAACATTACTATTTTCAACTACAAATATTAACCTAATATCGATTTCCACAGGTTTCAAATTTTAACTGCTGTGAGCTCGTTCATTGTCGGTTCGACTTCCCAGAGGGCTCATGACGAAGGATCCCGTCGAAAGCACTCTTTCCTGAAAAGCGGTCGATAAATTGCGACGTAGCCATACTCGAAATCTTCGGGATGTACGCTAACCAGTCTCTACAAACCACTGGCGGACATCGATGTATTGACAGAGGCGTTAAACATTCCAGGCACGTTTGCAATTAGCTAGAGGAATCGTTAGCTTCCCGGCACTGCATTGCGTCATCCACATTGGGGTGCTGGTGCTTCGCCACTTCGGCCCATTCTACCCATCTGACTCTTGGACTAGCGTCGAATCTGCAAACCTCTGTTCAGTTTGAGAGGAGGCCTCTTCGAACTTTTCTCCACCTGTACTAACGAGCCCCACATCATGCACAGCTCGTTACTGTACACCTTTCCAGTCCAAGTTGATCAAGAGCAAGTTACATTCATCAAGTACAGAAGCAAGAGCACAATGTGCAAGGTCATATTCAGCACGTCCATTGAAAACTGATAACTGCGAGAAATGATAAAATACGAAACACAATATAGGGACAGCTGATGCGTGTGCGGAGACTCACATGCCGACGGGCATGTCCCCCAGGCTACTAACCTTGGCGTGGAATCGGAGCGTGTGTCTGTAGAACTTACGGCAGCTTGCAGCAGTGATCACCCCGGGTAGAAAACGATTTGCAGCCCTATGCAGAAAACCCTGCCGTGGTCCTTCATCGTCACTCCTTCAGGAACGGTAAGAATACGAGCCGGCTCTCACGCATGAACGCCTTCACCGATGACTTGAACGCGGAGAACACATTCGCGATGGGATTAAGCATCCTCGAATACGGGCCAAGTCGCAGCAATTTAGCCTCGAGGAACTCATCTTATTCGAAGACGTTTTCCGCGCGGCAATGACATGGTGCGTTATCAAGCACCAGCACAACGTCGGACAGCGTGAGCTCCGACGAATCATGTGGCGAGGTGCCTTGCAGATTTCCGGGAAACACGACCTTGGGCTTGAACTGTACTGGGGTCGTCACTCGGCTCGGACTAGCTCCGGGTCGATAGGGCGTGTGTGTACGTCTCTCCTTGTGATCCCTTCCCTTAGGTTCTTCCTAGGGCTACGCTGTGGACCCAGACGTACGTCGGCCACACCAACTGCCCCCGATCCCAGACAATGTGTCTCTGGTCGAGATGTAGCCAAGTCGGAGCTGCCCGCCCTTGCTCGGCAGGTCTCGGACTCGCGCGAGCTGAACTTCTCTCTCTTGCCCGAAATGCCCCAGGTTTTTTCTTGGTATGCACGCCACTCTCCACACCAACTAGTTGTCCTCTTCTTCTCAGCTCTCGGACAGTCGACCTTGGCTGCCTCTTTTCTTCTCGGGTAGTTCCGGCTAAGAACCCCTCACCAGCCTCTTCTTTCTCTCCTACGGTTCCGGCTGAGAACCGCGTCTACGGACCTTCACTCGCACCTCAGATCCAGGAGGGGCCAGGAGTTAATGACTCGGGTCTCGAGTCTTGTCTTGATCCAGAGCACTCACACTACACTCTGGGACGTCTTACGAGTTGTTGACCTGGGATAGGCCTGTCGTATATCCAGCGCACTCGCCACACGCTGGGACTTCTGCGCACCACGCCTTTCTCAGGCGAGCGATACGAGTCCGGGACAATTATCCGGGACCTCGCGAAACCAACAACTCCCGGGAACCGTATGACCCAGGGAGGTGTTCTGCCGAAACCTCAGGGACGATCGCTTTCGTCCTGATGATATGAAGCACCACTGCGTCGCCAGGCAAAGCCGAAGACCAGAGGTGGGGATATTGAATAACGAAATCCACCACGTCGAAACACGGAAGACTTGGTTAAGTGGAGCTGATATTATTCGGAGAGCTTGTCTACACGGTCGGGAAGCTTGGTCACTCCGTGACTTGCACTCAAATGCGATCGGGCGGCGCTCGCTTGCGTCCTTCGGGGCAAATGAACTCTGATTGAAATATTACACATGCAAATACGTAAAGACCTTCTAGCAAGGGCGTGCGCTCTACTGGCTATGGCCACATCTTGAACTTGGGCGACGATCGGTCACGAATTGGTTGACTTGGGCGATCTTCGAGCGCGCGCTTGATAAAAAGTCTGATGATGATTGACTGAAAAGCGGGAGCAACCCTCTGCGACCAGGCGCGAATTCCAGCTCGGACCCGTGACCGTCGAATCCAGGGTCTTCATTGGCTATGTCTTGTGAGGCACTTGAACCGCCGTGGGGGCACATCACCTGAGTTGCACCCATTAAATCGCCCCTTCAAGGCGACCCTTCCCGGAGTCGGTCCGGGGGAAATGTCTGGGATCTGGGATCTGGATTCCCGGACTGTGATCTGGAATCTGGGACTTGATCCAAACTCCACTTCATACACGGGCACCGCGCCCACTGGCGAACAACTTTCAGCATCTCAGCAACTCCATGTCTGGGACATCACTTCTGGGGCCCGGGACTGGAATCCATTTCCTTGAGACTCGATCTGCGACATTGGTGCGCACGCCGCGTAACGGCAAGTTGAAATTCCGGGAGAGGGCGAGGCTTGGTCGGATACCCATTGAAACGGGGCTGTCTCCAATCTGGGAGGCGGCGCCAGACAGCTGACCGATGGGTTCGCGAAAATCTTCCAGGTAACTCATCACAGCCGTCCCTTATGTGTGCCGCGTCTAACGAGGTCATTCTCCGCCTTGAACATGACGCAGATAACTGGCAGATGTCTGCAACCGCGTCGTCCCATCAAAGACGGCTCTTGTCTCGGCTTTCGACAATCTCCCGGGCCATTTTCCTTTCCACAGCGCGGCACACACAACACAGCTCAAGCTCTTCCACGCGCACCTTGACGATCGGCTCTTCGCCGGCATGGCGGACAACAGTGGCTCTGGCAGCTCAGCGCCCTCGTCGCCTCGCGGCAGCGCCGGCGGCCCCTAGTCCACAAGCGCGCTCGTGGCCATATCTGCTGCCCCCGCAGCTCCTGCAGCTACTGGGGACGCCTCTGCGACTGACAGTGTCTCCATGATCTCGACCGTGACGTCTATGGCTCCCGCAACCTCGTTTCAACCGTCGGCGGCCACTTCCGTGGTTCTGTTGGCTACTGCTCTTCCGGCTTCGTCGTCGGCGCCCACCAGTTCGGTCCCGGTGCTCACGACGAGCACGTCTGGAACTGGATCGTCGACCACTCAACCGACGTTGCCGTCTTCCGGAACTCCAGCGTCTGTGGTCCTGCGTTGCTTCCGGTCACTTCGTCTGGTTTCCTGACGCCGACATCATTGTTCGTGCCGGCTTCGCTGGCTGAGGTCAACCGAGGTGACCTCGTGGAGTAACACACTGACGGGATTGTCTGTCCGGTTTCGGTGACTCACTTCGACACCACGGAGTTGGTAAAATTGGACCCACTCCTCGGCGATCACGCCGTACACAGCATCCTACAGCCGCTCAGATCTGGGCCTCTCCGTCCCAGACATGGTCGATCCGATGACCCGGGTCCGTCTCGAACGTGAAAGTCTTTCCACTTCTGTGCTGCTATGGGGTCGAAGGTTTCGCACATCGGGCATTGAACACGACTCGGTACCTACTCAGCAAGTCCGGAGACTCCGGGATCAGTGGCCTTCCCCCAGCGATGCAGCTCAACTGGCTCGACTCGCTGGCAAGGTGAACTCACTCGCAATACAACTCAAGCAGCAGCGCGAGAGGCACACTACCGAGATCCGGGAATTGAAAGCCAAACACGCCAACCTTTAGATACCTTTGGGGCCACACCAGCGTCTGGGGTCACTATTCCCACTCTCCAGACTGAAGTTTCTCACCTTCGTGCCGAGTCACAGAAATTGGTACAAGAGCGCGACCAGTATGCACAGGATGTTCAAGTTTGGCGCCGGGAGGCCGAGGATAGCCGAGAGGGGCACTCGGTGATTTGGAAAACAGCTCGATTCTTCTTGCATCTTCTCCGCGCCTGGATGTATGAACTTCCTGATGGAGCGAGCGACCTTCGGTGGGCATTGGCCTCGGCTACTAGAGGATTACCAACATGGTCGACCTCCAACAGCAGGTGTCCGTACCAGCACGAGTGTCTCGGCCCGGAATCTCTCCAGTGATGAATGCGTGACATTTACGCCCCTCGAGGAGACACTCTGATTCCAAGGAGCGCCTTCGGTTCCCCGGCTCTGCTGAGCTCCGGCCAAGCGGCTCAAGCGATCTCCAGTTTGGCCCAGGGGGCTTCGGCTCCGTCAACTCCTGCGTCTCGATACTCAACGCCCATTAACCCAGCTGCGTCATCCTTTTTGGCCCCGAGTCGGGCATCAACTTCCAGTGCGCCATAGACTCCGGGGAAAGCTCGGGGACTTCAGGGAAGAAACTTCCTCGGCTTTCCCTACCAGCGGCATTGGCACCCAGCGGCTCCAATAAGTCTGGCAGCAAGAATCTTGGCTTGCAACTATCTCAGCTGCAGCTAAAAGGCCACCCTCAGCTCCAGGCGAGGAATCAGCCACATCCCTCAGCTTCGTCTCCGGTGGTCGACTTGACAGCGTCTTCTCCAAGTGCATCCGCTTCTTCTGTCTCGAAATCGCACACGGATCATATCGCGTTAGACCGCCGTCCTCGTGTGTACCCGCCAGAACGCGTGCGGGCAGTGGTCCAGTCACCAGCAGTCAAGTCTGAGGCATATATCATTCTGCATTTGCCTAGTTCGATGGATCGAGTGGACATGCGGGCAGACGTCTGGGAGTTACTCCTTGCTGGGGAAGACTTCTGGGATGCTGTCAATGAACTTCGGGAATCGAATGTTAAGCACGACCCGTTTGGGAAGAGCCCTCTCGTTGGGATGTTGGTGTCCATGATCTACTGGGAGCAGCTGGATCACACCCCGTGGAGTTCGTTCGTCCCAGAGGAGTATTACGATGCTGCCGTATGACGATGCTGCCGTGAAGAAGATCCAGGATCCCGGAGATGATTCAACCGCCTCACTGAAACCCGCTTCCTGTACGACCTGCTTCGAGCGGTGCTGATTCTTGCTTGGACTTCTTCTCGTCGGACTTTGACGATGATGACGAAGACTCGAACAATGAGGACCTCCACTTCAAGGCGGCCAACACGAAGAGTCCATTTCAGACACGGTCCCAGAAGCAACAGCAAGGTCGTTCTTTGATTGGGGGCAAGCGACCGAGAGAACTTCGTCCCCGACCAGTGGAATCCAGCTCCAAGTGGATTCGACAACAAGCTTCTTCACCTCCGTGTCGACAACCCGGGTCAGTATTCATGGACATCATCGATGTCCCACAAGTTGGGCGAGTCAGCTGGAGTCATTATGGCATCAGGGTCCAGCGGCTCAACGACCAGACAGTCGGCTTCCCCAAATACACGGTGTGCCGGAAGGGGATCGCGGCACTGCACACGCGCTGGGACCCTTATAACTATTTGGAGTTGCTGAAGACTCTGCCCTGGGACCGAATATGGGAAGGCCGTATCAAGACTTTCGTTTGCTTTCGGCGCTCGGAATTGAGCAATGAGCTCCTTCAAGCCATCCAAATGGTGATCGTGTTCATGTTCGTCTGGCGTCAACACTACTGGGAGCGTCTTCACTGGGTCACTATGACCTCGGACTATGAATTCGATGCCGAACCACATTTTGCCAAACTCACTCCGGACAAGCAGAACGCTCTCCGGGGTCTGTACAAGGATCACAAGGCTCGGGCTTCCGACTTCGCTAACAAGAAACGCGTATTGGTCGCCCGTCTTGAGAATATCCCAGGTTACCGAAGCGACATCTGGTACGAGCCGGGACTTTGGTGGTCCCAGCAGCAATTTGCAACTGGATCCAGCACAGCCCTCAAGCGCGAATATCGTTTCGGGGTCAGTTGGTGGAGCTGGATGCGAGTGAGTCGACCCGGACTCAATGGGTCACGCAGCGATCGGACAACGCCTTCCTCAACATCGTTCCTCGACGCATCATGTCTGACCTGATGAGCGAGAACGAGCGTGCAGCGAAACCCCTCCCAGAGCTGACGGTGGAAGAATGAGTGCAGACTCCAGGGATGACACAAGTCGCGGCCACGCCTTCGGTGACTCCGGGTAGCGGCAGTGTTAATATATTTCTGCATGTTCGCCACCCTAACTTCCGAATATCATCACTTTATCCATCCTTCTCGCGTCTTTCAGTTGTCATTCCTTAGTCTGCAATGGTCCGGGATAAATTTTCTGGGACTTCGGGCGAGACTCCACACTACGTAGGCTCTCATACGTAACTTTACTGGAGAAATAAAACACAGGTAACACAAACACAATCCTGGGATCTCCTACATGCTCTAATTTCGAGCGATAGTGCATGCACAGACGACCTCACCTGCACCTTCAGCTGCAGTTCACGTACGAGAACTTCTTCCCATCGAGACCACGGACATCCGCAGTCGTCTCAACGATGAGAACTTCTTCAGCAACATCGTGCGCTTGCCCTACTACACAGGAGATCTACGCATTCGAACCCACGCTGAGTTCATCGCCGACATCGCCTTGTACTTGCTAATCAACATGTCCGAGTGTGTCGGACACAACATGACGCTGTCTCTGACAGGCCGGCGATGGAGGTGACGACGGTAACGACGGTGACGGCGATAACAGTGGTGAGGACGACAGCAGTAGTGAGTCGGACGGCGCGAGCACGGACGATGGCGGCCGCGGAGCTCCAGGTAGCCGTCGAGCCGCACGACGTAAGCGACGGCGCGGCAGGCGCTCCAACATCAAGGACTTAGAACTCCCGACGTTCACGCCATCGCCGAAGGTGTCGACGTGGGTTGACCGAGTGGGCCTGGCACTGGAAGGAGCAAGGAGCTCGGGGCGCGGCAGATGGTCGGACGCGGACCTGTACTTCATAATGGGGAACAAGTTGATGGACAGCGCGTCAGGATGGTGGGTGACGATGAACCAGAAGCTGACACGGACTGAGCGTCCTGGTCGACGTTGAAGACCGCGCTATTGAGGCGATACGGTGAGCGACTGGATATCTCCGCCACAGAATGGAGAATGAACCAGTTGCAGATGATGCCAGGCGAGACGTATGCAGACTTTGCCGCTGGACTGCGTGACGCTACGGGCAGGAACTTAGTGGAAGGGTGGGTCCTTCTGGCGCAGTTCTACCACTGTCTGAGTCTGACCGTCAAACAGTTGGTGAAGCAGCGAGAACCGGCAACGCTCGAGAGAGCAGTCGACTTTGCGACGGAGATTGATGACACCAACGCAAATGTGGCGCAGGGGATGCAGGATATTGGGCAACCGTGGGCAACGGCACCCAGTCCTTACATGATTCCTATGACGGGCACGACCGGCCAGACAATGGTGATACCGGGGGTTTGGCGGAACCGGGCTGCCTTTGGACGCGATGCTAGCGGCCCATATGACGACGTCGTGCGGCGATGGTGCTGTGGCCCTCTTCACTAATTTCCAGGGTGTCTGGAATAAGTTTTCAGGCACCTGGGACCATCCCCAAGGGCAGGCAGTGGAACGGCAAGTCCTGGGCAGAGACGTCGTCCCGAAAGGAGCGGAAGGCGGCTCTAGAAGCAACCACAAAACGCGGGGTTGGCGTCGCGTCAGGAAGGGCCGACAAGAAGGCCAAGGTGTTGCTGACATCCGTACCAGACCTGAGCAGCAGTGAGGAGGACGAGGAGGACGACACAGAAGCCGCACCCCTCCCCCCAAGAAGACACAGCGCAGCCGCGGAAGCGTCAAGCAGGCGACAGCCGCCGAGCCGAAAGAGGAGCACCCGAGAAAGCGGGCAGAATGGCGGAATAGCGGGTCAGGAGGCTACCGTGAAGAGCCTCGATGCTACGCGTGTGGGGGGCCTGGTCATTTCGCCGACCGGTGCCCCGACCCGGTGGCAAAGGCACGGAACGACGCTTTCCTAGCGGCACGTCGGGCAGCGCCGAAGCCGGCGGAAACGAGGAACGGGCTTAGGGGGGGCACACTATGCTTGGCAGAGCCCCGAGGTCCCAGCATGCGGCAGAGACGGGAGAGCGCGTTACGCAAGGAGAGCCGGCGTGGGCGCGTGGAGGAGAAGAGGAGGAGGCACAGCTGCTTGTGAAGACGAGGGCCGCTGTGCGGAAGGCGGTGCAGAGAAGTTGGAAGATGAGATGGAAGGGCGCGACACAGAACGGTCAACGCGGTATATGGCCACGATGCGACCCTCGAAAGCGGCGGCAAAGTACGTACGTCCGGACGAGAGCGTCAAAACGATGGGCGAGAGGGAAGCAGTTCCGTTTGAGGAAGGCGAGGCGCTGACGAAGAACGGAGTTGATGCTGAGGAAGGCGACGCGGTACCGAACAACACGGCGACGACCCGTGACAGATTAGACAGCGCCGCCACTTCCGAGGCGACGGTGGAGGACAGCGTCAAAGCAGATACAACCGCCACAGTGGCAACAGCGGGGAGCGTCGATGACGGCACAAAGGCGGCGGTGGAGGTGAGTAACGGCGACAACGGAGCAAGGAAGCCCCTCAGCCCAGTGCGGAAGGCGGCCAACAAGAACAGGGCGGCACGCGCAGCGGCTCGAGCGAAAGTGAGGGCACGCCTCGATGAAGCTGACAGGTTGACGGCGGTCACTACAGCGAGCCGACGGCGGACACAGGCCGATGAATCGCGAGCAGCACTGATGGCCAGACGAGAGAGCCGCGCGACGGAGGAGGCGGACGGCGTGCAGCTCATCGACAAGCGGGCCCAGGTCAGTCTCGTGCAGAGAACCCCAACGGTAACAACGACGGGCTAAGGAGGCAGCGGCGCGGTGCGGAGTGTTGAAGCCAACGACGGCCTGCCCACCGCTCTGATGGAGGTGTCCGGTGGGCATCGGAAGGTGAAACTGGACAATGGAGCCCGGTACACGGTGGCGGGTACGGACTGGATGGCGAGGGGCGACAAGTCGCCAGATCCGATCGACTCCGTCGAAGGAATCGGCGGATTCTTGCTGGACGTGCTAGGTGTATGGGCCTTCAACATGGTGAACGTGTTCGGCCAAACCGTGGAAGTGCAGGCGTGCATCGTGGACGGCTGTACCAGTGAGTTCTTGCTTGGTGTTGACTTCCTGCGAGAACATCGAGCGACGATGGACTTCGACAAGAATGAAGTCCGCTACGACGAGGACGAGAAGATGGTGGTGATCCCCTTCCGGATATTCGATGGAGGCGGACACGGCAAGATAGCGGCGATGCGCATGGTGAGTCGGGCGCGGCTCGCCAGGAGCACCATCACCCCGGTGGAGGTCTCCGTGGCGGCAGGTGACGGTGAGAAGGGCATCTTCATCCCGGACAAGACCTACGGATCGGTGCTGTTGGCTAGGACGGTTACGGAAGCGCGCGATGGCAAGGCGTGGGTCCCAGCAATCAACGCTGGAGGCAGTCGGGTGAAGATCCGTCCAAGAGAGAGTTAGGCACGTAGATACCGCTTGACATCGGCATGCAGGTTCTAGCCCTGAACGGCGAGTCGTCAAAGGAGAAGATCGGCGAGTGGCTAAGGGAGCTCGGTGACGACGTGAAGCCACTCGAAGACGAGCAGGACGTGAACATCGGGACTCGGGACGAAGATGGGCGAGCGCTGGTACTTCGTCTCCTGAGGGCGTACCGCGAGGTGGCGGGCAGCAAGGGGCGCGTGCCCACCAGCGACCAAGCTCAGTGTGCGGCACCACATCGATACGGGCACGGCAGCCCCGGTGATGCTGAAACGGCGGTGTCACGCTCAAACCGACGATGCAGTGACGGAGAAGAACGTGGACATCATGTTGGGCGCAGGCGTCATCGAGGAGGGCAACGGCGCCTGGGGGTCCCGGTCGTCTTTGGTCCGGAAGAAGAACGGCGAGGTGCGGTTCTGCGTGGACTACCGCGCCCTCAACAAGATCACCAAAAAGGACGTCTACCCATTGCCCCGCATCGATGAGACCCTGGAGGCGTAGGCGGCGCGGTGCTGTTCACGACCCTCGATCTACGGGCTGGCTACTGGCAGATACGAGTGGCTCGTCAGGACCGCGACAAGATGGCCTTCATGACGAAGCGGGGTCTGTACCGCTTCCAGAGGATGCCTTTCGGCCTGATGAATGCTCCCTCCACGTTTCAGCGGATGATGAATGGTGCCTGGTGCTCGACGACATCATCGTGTTCACGAGGGGTGGCATCGAGAGGCACGTGTTTGAGCTGGCTGGCGTGCTGGAGCGCTTGTCGACGGCGGGGTTGACCGTCAAGTTCAAAGTGTGTCTTTGCTACGCAGTCCATAGAGTATCTGGGCCACGAACTTAGCTGCAAAGGGGTACGGCCGGTGGAACGCCTGGTGACAGCAGACAAGGCGTTTCCCAGACCAACAGACCCGGTGGCGGTGGAACGCTTCGTCCACCTAGCGGGATAGTACCTGAAGTTCGTTGAGGCGTTCGGGTCGATCATGATGCCGCTCACCAGACTGCAGCGTAAGGACGTGGAGTGGCAATGGATGGAGGAGCATAAGTTCACGTTCGAAAGGGTCAAGATGATGTTGACCACGAAGCGCTGTTGATATACCCGAACTTCGAGCTCCCGTTTCGACTAGTGACAGACGCGAGCCAAATGGAACTCGGGGCGTGTCTGACGTAGGACGTGGGCAAGGTGTGTCTATGCTAGCAAGTTCAATAGTGCCGCGGAAGCAAACTACTCGATCACGGAGCTGGAGTGCTTAGCCGTCGTCTGGGCCGTCAAGTTGTTTAGACCGCAATTGTTTGGCCGGGCATTTACCATCGTCACGGATCATGCCGCACTCACGTGGCTGATGACACGGACGAACCCCGCTGGCAAACTACATCGGAGGGCGCTCACCCTGCAGGAGCACGACTTCGAGATTGTCTACAGGCCAGGAAGCACCAATGTGGTGGCCGACGCGCTGTCGCGAGCCCCGGCGGCGGTGCTAGCAGCCGTGAGACGGCGAGACCCACTCCGAGCGGCATCACCCGTGGCAACACCGGAGACGGCGAGAATCGACGAGATGGAGACGACCGGGACGGCGATCAGCGTACCGGAGCAGCCCTCGACTGGACCATTGACCCGAGCGGCGAAGCGGTGGCCGAGGATGCGGCACGCGCAGAAGAGGAAGCAACGAGACCTTTGACGGCTAAGCGCCCACGCGAAGCTCCACCGCGCGGTGGTGACACCGAGACCGCACGACCCGTTCCCAAGAGGGCGGCGAGCAAGGTGACGGCCACCTCACGGCCATTGCAGCCGAACAGCAGATGGATAAGCGATGATACAGTGGAGGAGACGGCGGAAGGACCAACGCTGCAGATCACCGACGATGAGATTAGGGCGGCGCAAGACAAGAGTCGGCTGAGCCAGAAGCTGAGAACGGCGGGCAGCTATCTAGGCATGAAGGTGGAGCAGGCGTTCGGCTTGACGCTCATCAACACGAGCAGTAGACGGAGAGTGGTGTTGCCCCCGGCACTTTGGGCCGCGGTGTTCAAAGAATGCCACTACTGTGTGAGGACAAGGCACCTGCGAGCCCCGCACACTTACGCCCGCATCGCGAGGCTGTACTGGTGGCCGCGCATGCAGCAGGAGGTTCGGTGGTGGGTGGCTGGATGCCAAGAGTGCGGAAGTCGGAAGGTCCGCATGACGGAAGTGATACTGCCTCTGAGAAGTCTTCGCGGGGGCGACGTCGGGGATCCGTGAGCGCTGGATGTAGCCGGCCCTTTTCCGATGGCCGATGGAGGTCAACGCTATGCCATTGCTGCTCTAGAGTACGTGACTCGATACGCCGTGGCAGCGACAGTGGTGCAGCACACTGCCGCGAGTATAGCCAGCTTCTTCTGAGCGAAGTGGTGCTGCGATTTGGCCCATTTCGGGAGTTGCTGACGGACGGCGTGTCTGAGTTGACGGGCAAGGCGATCGATCAGCTGGTGACCATGCTGCAGGCAAGGCAGACCAATCCAGTGCCATACAGGCCGCAGATGATCGGCCTCGTCGAGAGATTCCACAGGACGTGGAAGGACTGTGTCTCCATGTACATGGCTGAGGAGAGACAACACGACTGGGAGCTGTGGGTCAAGTTAGCTGTCTATGCCAACAATTCGGCCAGGCACTCAACCGTACTGCTCATGCCAACGAGCTCATGATGGGTAGGAAGCTAAAGGCCCCCTGGTGAGCTACTAAGGCGAATGGCGGTGACGGAGGCGGGCGACCTGAAGCAGTACCACGACAACTTTTTGAAAGCGATGGCGAAGAGCCAAGAATGCGCAGAGCGTGTCCGAGTATGAAAACAGGCCAGACAGGCGAAGTACTATAATCGCCAGGTGCGAGGACGACGGCCATGGCAGATCGGCGACCGCGTGTGGTTGTACAGCCCACTGCGTGGCCCAACGGCTACTAAATTTGTACACCCGTGGACGGGGCCGCTTCGGGTTAGAGATCGGTTACGAGAACTATTTACTGCGGAGGGAGGATAAGACCGGCAAGCCGGAAGACATCGTGGTGCGTCGTTCCTGGCCAGCTATAAGTCCTCGATGGCGTGGCTGGAGCAAGCTGCAGCCGATCTCACAGTGGAATTGACATATTAAGATTCAGGCAGAATGGGGCTTGAAGTCCCGGAGGCAGGAGCGGCTGTACGCACAGCGGGAACAAGAGCTAAGAGAAAGCGAGCAGTGCCAGCTACGCGAACACGAAGTACCGAGCCAGCCAGGTGCTGGAGTCAGTCAGTGAGCGCCGAGGAAGTCGTTGAAGTAAAGAGCGGGATGGTGGGATGCGTGCGAGGTCCACGAGCGGCTGCTGTGCTGTCGACAGCGACCCGTGGAAGATACCGCTGAAAGATCGCGAGCACAAAGGCGCGAGGACGGTGATGAGACGGTGGATGCAGGCGGTCGACAGCGACTCTGAGCACTCAGTTAGAACTTGCCGAGTCGAGGACAGGTAAGCGGAGACTACCAGAGAACAGGCGAACGCTGCGGGAAAGCAGTGGGAGCCGACACAGACGAAACAGGACGAGTACTGCGGGGAAGCAGTGCGAGCAGAGGGCGAAGCGAGCAGCGCAGACGCTACGAGGGTGGTGCACAGCGAGGAGACCAGTGTGTCTCAGAGCCAGCAGGGTTGCGAGGCGGAGCCAGCGAGTTCCCCGCAGTATCAGTGTGTAGTGCTCGGCAGGTAGCGCACGAGCAGTGAGCTAAGCAGAGTGAAAATAGGTGACGGCCAAGACAGGCAGGCACCGGCGCAGGGGACATTAGTTGGTCTCCTGATGCCTTTATGGTTGACGAGGTGTCATCAGGGCAGTGAACATCTGGGCTACGACCAAGCCCGGCCCGCAGGGTACACCAGACGAGTTACACTGTAGTATTGCCACCCCTTTTGCCTCCGCATGAATCCGCAGTCACAGCCTCTCCGCGTTTCACGTGCTGCCGCACCCATGCCCTCTCGGTGTTGTAGTTGACGTCACGTTCTTTTGCCATCTCCTCCCACACGCCGCCCCGCCGGGCAACCTCCAGGATACGCAGCTTGGTCTCCAGCGCATAGCGCGCGTAGTGTCGCGGCATCGTTGACTTGGCAGGTGCTGCTGAGGGCTTAAAAGCAGAAGTGAGAGCACCTGCGCTTCGCTCGGCAGGTAGCATGCCTTTGGAATGAATGGCGGGCATTGTTTGGCGCGAAACGAGCCCCAATCTATGCATTGTCGGCAATGCTTGGTGCGAAAGTGAGGCCACCTTGGCGCGCTTCCGACGTTGAAGAGTGTTGATGTATGCCCTTGCCAAAACGATCAGTGTCGACCATGAGTTCAAGTATCAATTTGAAGAGGGTTTTGCTGAAATTGACCTTGCACATTGTGCCCTTGCTTTTGTACTTAATGAATGTAACTTGCTCTTGATCAACTTGGACTGGAAAAGGTGTAAACATGATGCACAGAGCGGCTACAAATGCAACACGAAGATGTTTCTAGACAGCAGGCAAGAAGCAACTTCCCACCGAGTACTTCATGCTACAGCTCGGTCTGCGGTCGGGACGAAGAATCCATGAATGAGCGGAAGAAGATACCGGCCTGTCGTTGAGTAACCAGTGCCACAAGCCACTGAGTGCATCTGTTCAAGATCGCAGCTTGAACTTGATATCTTCGGAATAGTAGAAACACTAGAAATATTAGGTCTTGCGGATGCTTACTATTTTAAATTATTAATATTCTATTTCACCTGTCATTTGTAATAAGTAATATTACTATTATTGTTGTAGTTGGGGCAAAGCCCTATAATAAAACGAACACCATTAGTGTACCCTTATTTACTACATCAATTACCCTTTTTACAGGACTTCTTACGCATAGTTGCGATTCGGGTTAGGGGTTATCATTATAATCACACGCCCTAGGGCTTTTTTTCGGAAATTTATCTCCGTATAACAACTTCAAGAATCGAAGGACCGACCCTTCAGATAAGAATCCTTGACTGACCTCCCTCCGAAGGAGTTAACAGTCACTAAAGTCGGGTCGTTTTTTTATAGAACCCGTGAAGGGTCGCTACGTATGGAGTACCGTGGGATGATGGCGGATTACCTGACTTTGCGCCTTTTTATGATGTTTATGGATGGCTACAGCGGCCAGTCAGTCGTCTTTTGGGCGCGAGCGGCTCTGATTACTTATCAGTCATTGTCTGATTTAGCGTGAATGCGAGCAAATCAGGATCGTAAAAAGTCACTAAGTACGAAAGGGCTCTTGTAAGAAGTCGACAGGGCGTACTGACGAGTGTTGCTTCGGCTCTATTGCTTTAGGTGAACGTTGTCAGTACATACACCACCGCGTCCTGCATGGACCGCACACTGTGCCACATTAAAACGTCTCACGTCTGTCAAGGCGTACGGCGCCACAGCTTTACCGCACCTCGGATTGACAGCGGCGTGGGGACGTGCATGCGAGTAAGGTGCGTCACTGCCTATTGGATGCGCTGTGGCCTAAGGTTGCTCATGCTGTTTGCTGTGTGATGCTGCAGGACCGGCAGGAGTCGAAAAGCGCCGGGGCCGGGGCCGAGGCGTGCGTGCGAGTAAGGTGGGTCGCTGCCTGTTCGGCTGTGTTGTGGTCTACGTGTGCTCATGCTGGTCGTTGTGCGGTGCTGTAGGAGTCGGCAAAGAGCGTCGCGTAGCGCGCCGGGGCCGAGGCGTGCGTGCGGTAAGGCGAGTCGCTGCCTGGTCGGCTGTGTTGTGGCCTATATGTGGTCATGCTGATCGTTGTGCCGTGGCCGTGCTATAGGAGTCGTCGAAGAGCGTCGCGTAGCGCGCTGGTGCCGAGGCGTGCGTGCGAGTAAGGTGAGTCGCTGCCTGTTCGGCTGTGTTGTGGTCTACGTGTGCTCATGGTGGTCGTTGTGCGGATCTGTAGGAACTGATGAGCTCCACGCAGCCCAGCAGCATACTGTCGAGCTCATGCGTAAGGCGCGCTGCTGTAAAGAGCAACGCACATTTATATTGGTGTTTGGAAGTGTGTTATAGACTTACTGCTATTCGGACAATGCTACAATTCCAAACTCAAGCCTCTTTATCAAATTAGTACTTAACGAACACCTTTCGAATGCGTCTTGCATTGGCTAACTTCATTTTCACTTTTGCCAGCTCACCAACGCTTCCCCCAATGGATCTCCTGTTTTCAATCCAGGCCGACGTCCTCAAACAGAAAGAACAAGAGGCGCTCAATTACTTCTCGTAAGTGCAAGAACTCCGTGAATTTATTCTGGCGACTCGTCCTGATCGGGATGTGGTTGCCACACTGAAGCTGCGCTGTATTTCAGCAGAGCGGCTAAACGGTTGTTGTGGCAATCGTGTCACCGGTATTGATGCAATGGGCTTCGTCGACTGGGAGCGGAAGGGGCGTGAGCTGCGTGATATCGTGGTGATAACGGTGTGGGATGACATCACAGCGTCCAGAGAGCGCAACATCGACTTCCGTCCTGACGCAGTGTACGTGCTCCACCAGGTTGAGTATCTCGGATTCCATGACGGAATTGCAAAGGGAACTGTTCACTACGACGGCGACGATGCCTACAAGATTCGAGAGGTAAACCCACCGTTTTCGAAGCTGAAGTGACCCCAAACGAGCGTGGAGCCTACCGCGGTATGTTCAAGAGCAGCTACGCCTTGCTCGGCAGCAACCTAGTGATCGTCTAAGCAGGGGTTTGATGATATTGAGCTCTTGGATAGCTATCGTACAGCCACCAGCAACAAATTGAACACAAACACTTGAGGAAGCTCGCTGTAGTCTCACCACAGCTAGTTGGCTCCGTGGCAACAACGTTTTGTCAGTTTCTGTGCTCGGTTTGCGTTGATCGACCGAGCAGTTGCTCAGCATTCAAGTAGTCCGCGAGAGGGAGCGCGGGGCGGGAGAAGGTTGCACCCACCCATCCGCAAGGCGTGGCCTTGCATGAGACAGCCAGCTCGCCCACGAAGTGATAAGATGAGCGGCACGAACGGAGCTTGAAGCCAGGAAACGGTTCCTACCTACAAAATCTAGAAATATTTGTTTGCAGCCGTTAGCGCAGGCCACTGGTACTGAGCGTGCTGTAAACGCGGGTCGTGGTTGCTTTTATCGTACAAGAACGACATAGCTGTATTGCTGCCTGCACTGTCATTTACGCAGCGCATGTCGATCGATTGTCGGCATCGCTATCCGGAATAAAATACCTGTGCTGCAATATATCGGGTACGTCCGATCTGCGTCCACGTCGACATCGCTGCTGGAAGATTTCTTCGCTGGCTGGCCTTCGTTGAAGGTCGTTAGGTTCCACACCATGCTTGAGAGATAAGAGGGTATGGGCGCTTGGTATGTACGCTGGAAGGATATCGGCACTGGCTGCTTCGTTGAAGTTCGTTGGGTTCCAGTTGCGGTACGACATGCCGACCCAAACGCGGCTGGCTTTTTGTCAAAGTACATGTATTGAGCAACAACAATGTTGGATTCGTGGTGAATCCGTGACGCCAGTTCTCGCTGAGTTTGCATGGCGGGCACTGTCATTCAACGCTTAACTAGGCATTTCAGTTGATGTGGCATAGTGATGCATGTTTCCCGGAGTTAAGAAAGCCAGCTAATGCTGTATCGAAGATGGCAAGGCTTGATTGAAAAGACAATACGAACGGACAGAGAAAATATGAAGTAGTTTTGAATGTGCCGCTCTGCTTACTCTGTTGAAATGTTCAAAGTAAGTCTGTGTATTTTGTTTAGATCCGATCTAGATCGTGATGGGTGCAGTTGCTCATTTCCAATCGTGACAAACGTGTCAAGGCGCTCGCAGAGAAGCAGGCTCATTCTGCTATTTTCCGACTTGGTGGCACCTGCCTGATCACCTCTTCTAGCAGCACCAATACGATGGACCTTCTCAACTCTCTACAAGACGAAGTGATGAAGCAGAAGGAAGAAGAGGCTGCCAACATGTTCACACGTGTCTCCGGCTTCCGAGATTTCATTCTCACTGCCCGACCTGCTCGCGATGTGACCGTCACTCTCAAGGTCTGCTGTCTGTCGGCTGAGCGCATCAATGGGGGTCGTGGTGTTCGGGTGACTGGTGTGGATGCGAGTCAACGGAGTGTCTTCGAACCGACTGCGAACGCGCTTGGTGACTTGACGCCCTTGAAGAGAAAGCTGTACATTGTTCAAGTCACTGTGTGGGACGCCAAGCCGAAGAAGGGCAGCTATGGCAGGACCAACCTTGAATTTCGTCCTGGCGCAATTTACACGTTTCACAACGTTGATTGCGTTGGATTCTACGCGGATATCGCCACGGGGAGCGTGCAGTTTGAACGTGAGAACAGCGCAAAGATCGTCGAGGATGAACCGCCACTGAAAACGCGCAAGGTTACACGAGAGGCATCGAAGAAAGGGGGCAAGTCCAAGATGCCTCCTGCTGCGGCTAAGAAGCTGTTTGAAGACGAACCTGATGTGGAGATGGAGAGCAAGACAGATGGAGCGTCCGTTGCCGCCACGACTCGTAGCAAAAGCAGTGACCAGCTATGAAGAGTGTGGCTTCCTCATGCTGACGCAGTGCATGCGGTGTGGCGTTTGTTGTAGTGGATTGTTGAGAGTCTGATTTCGTGTAGAACCAGCTATTGGATCATGTCTCGATAGCCCATGTTCGTAGCGAATTTGAATAAAAATAATTCGAAACTACACGCGCCCTGGCATTTTAAAGTCACTGTTGCTAGCGCAGTGATTCGCCTACGAATTGAACCATCCAGTCCGTTGCCAGTGTCTTACATTAATTGCACAGTAAGAATCGTTGTGAATTATGGAAGTTGAACTTCGGCCGGCGAATGCAAGCTTTTGACTCATTCATGCGTTGGTGTCAGTTTGATTTCGGCTAGATAGGGAGGAGGGGCAGCTTACTTGACGGGCGGTTTGACGGAATTTGCAATGAAGCAGCTCCAGTTAGATAAATTCTTTGCTCGTGGTGGCACGGTCAGTGGAGATGGCAGTAGAGACCAGCGCCAACAAGATATCGTACGTATTCGTCGGGGGGGGATATATAAATTGCTTATCTCACCAGCTTTAGGTGAAACCTGAGCGTTCCGTCTACAGGCATTTGCAGAGTACGAAGATGTTCCGCAAAATGTTTTCGTTTGTAGATCGCGCACACAACGCACGGTACCATTTGTTGAATCGGCTCCACATTGATGGCAATGGTGGCTACCTACTAACGCAAGTGTACTTGGATGGAAGGACGATTTTCCCTCCTGCGGGTGTTCGCCTCGTGCGGATTGGAATCTGAGCTGTGTGTCCCGCTGCGAGAATCGAGCGGTACGAACTGCTTTCGGAATGCTGGTTTTGTTTGGTTTTCCAACTAATATCGCTGTGTAGACCCAAACGGAATGCGTCATGGGCCACTGCTCCACCAAGTATAAGTGTGGGAATCAACGCATGCAACACGGATTCCAAGCTGCTTTAGCGCTTGGCAGAGCTCCAGGAAAAGGAATCGCTTTGTTGGCGGACGCACGAATCCAGAAAGAGGGGTTTGTAGCTCAGTACGTCGGCGAGGTGGTGAGCCGAAAGATGTACGCTGCGCGAGAACAAAAGGTTATGACTGAGGTGTTGTAGTTGATTTTTACTAACGGTGGCGTCTAACTACGATGTGTTTGTTGGACAGCAGGTCAATTCCGAGCACTCGTATGGTATGGCCGTGGCAAGCAACGAAGTCATTGACGCTCGCTACATCGGTGGCATGGCTCGCTTCGCCAACCATAGTTGCTCCCCCAATTGTGACGTCGAGCGATGGGAAGTAGCTGGTGAAATCTGCTGTGGCCTGTTTGCGAACCAGACCATTGCGCCGGGGAGGAAATCACCATCAGTTATGGGTCCGATTTTGTTCGGTCGAAGGTGCGCCGAACCGATTCACTATCCTACACTTACCCAAGCTAACATTTGGTTTTGCAATGAAGGAAACCAAAGTTAGGTGTCTCTGCCATTGCAAGAGCTGCAAAGGCTTTTTGCAGTAGTCAAGGTCTCGCTAAACCAGCTCGAAGCCATGTCGCGATCGGAACGTCGCCCACAAACTATCGTGGAGACTACCGTGGCAGGTTCGAGAGCCGCCACGCCTTGCTCGGCAGCAACCCGGTGATCGTCTAAGCAGGTGGCTAATGATATCGGGCGCTAGGATAGCTATGGTACAGCTACCAACAACAAATTGAACACAAACACTTCATGGAGCTCGCTGGAGTCTCACACAGTTAGTTGGCTCCATGGCAACAATGTTTTGTCAGTTTCTGTGCTCTGTTTGTGTTGATCTGTCGAGCAGTTGCTCAGCGTTAAACTAAAAGCAGAAGAGGGTTGCACCGTCCCATCTCCATGGCGTGGACTTGCATGAGGCAGCCAGCTTCCCCATGAAGTGATAAGATGCGCGCCACGACCGGAGCTTGAAGTCAGAAGAAGAATCCTTCATGCAAAATCTAGAAATAGTTTGAAGCCGTTAACGCAGGCCGCTGGTACTGAGCGTGTTGTAAACTTGGATGGAGTTGCTTCTATCGTACAAGAACGACATGGCTGTATCGCTGCCTAGCGGTTTATTTACGAAGCGCATTTTGATCGATGGTCGACATCGTGATTTGCGCGACAATGCTCGTGCTCCAACATACCTCGTACGTCCGATATGCGCATCAATGCATGTCGGCATCGCTGCTGAAATGATTTCTCACTGCCCTTCGTTGAAGTTCGTCGGGTTCCACTTGCGGTACAACATACCAACACGTACGCTGGAAGGATCTCACGCTGGTTGCCCTTCGTTGAAGTTCGTTGGGTCCAGTTGCGGTACGACATCCCGGTACGTACGCTGGAAGGATTTCGCAGCTAAACGTTAGAAGGTGAACAAGCTGCACAAACCGCGGCTGGCTATTTGGCAAGCTATCAAGCAAAAACGTTGGATTCGTGGCGAATCCGTGACGACAGTTATCGCTGAGTTTGCATGGCGGACGCGCACGCAATGCTAAACTTGGTGCTTCAATGGATGTGTGGTAGTGCGGTGTCGGAGACCAGAAGCCATGGAATGTATAGCCTGGTTGCGTGATAAATGACGTTAATCGACAGTGAGAGCGTGCATTTGCGGAATTTATAGGTAACTTAAAAACCGCGAGTGGTACCAGAAAAATAGAAGTGGTGCCCTATAATCATGCTCTGATTGCCTACGTGCCCTGCACTGAACTTTCGAAGCAATGGACGCGTTGTAGGTAGCTGGCACTTGTCAGTATTGTTTGTGACCGACGCGCAGCATTCATCGATAGCATGACAAGGCCAGCCAAACCATCACGTTGTGCCAAGGCTACAAAGCGTGCTTCAAAAAAGATAGGGACTGGCAGCAAGCAGCAGCGGTCGACGAGCGCAATCCGAGCGAGACCATATATGCAATTAAAGCGGAAAACCAAAGGAGGCGTCTAGCCCGGCACGAAGAAACAAAGAAAAGGAACGCTGATGCTCAAGGTCTTCCCCGAACCAAGCGCCGCAAGAAAACCAAAACAAAGTCCGGATCCAGTTTCGAAGAAAGGTGTGATTCTGATCGCAAAGGTATGAGCTTGGAAATAACTTTCGCTTGCTGACGCAGCAGTTGATACTAACTTCGTTACTCGGTTCGTTGTTTGTAGCATTCCTTGATAGCATTGATGACACTCTGATTCGGATATGCGGTAGCTGTGGCGAACTAGCAAATTCAGCGACTGCAGTACTCAAATTGTTCGATCCCAATGCCGGCTTTTACGATCCACTTCGTAATGAAGACGGTCAAGTTGAAATTGTCGAAGAGGGTCTCGTTGATGGTGTGGCGGGCAAGGAGGTCAAGTCAATATGGCTCTGTGATCGATGCCATAGGGCTATACGGTCGCGAAAAACTCCCAAGTTCTGCCGAGCGAGTGGATTTCGACTAGGTGCCGTTCCGGACGAGCTTGCTGCCCTGAACCGAATGGAGGCGAGACTAGTAGGATTGGGGTTTCGTTCACTACGTGCGTAAACCTGTACTGAGACGGCCAGGAATTCACGCGGGGTAATGCGATCAATTACTGGAATGAACCTGGCGGAATTGTTCGAGAGCTGCCCCGCCCGTTGAGATCGTGCGGCGTTGTGCTTCTCGCCGCAAAATTCGACAAGGCCACAAACTACTTCCGCGTACGCCCAAGTTTGGTGCGGAGGGCTCTTTGTTGGCTAATTAGCAACAACCCTCTCTACGAGAACATCACAGTTTCGGAGGAAAACCTCCAAGAACTCGAGCATTTGGACATTAATCAAGAAATCCCTTGCATTCCAGTATCAGACGAAGAGGTACAGGAGTTGCGAGGGCAAGTGCAGCAGGCGAACGGCATTGATAGATGTACTGAAATCGCCACGGAGGATTCCACCAGGACCCAAACGACCGGCTTACCCTCAATGGGCTGTAGTAACATCGAGGCTCACGACACGTGCGCTTCCAGCAGTGCACCGGGTGCTGACGTTCGTAGGGGGGTTCGTGAGAAAGCTCAGGGCGACACAGTTCCCGCCAATGAAGACTCGCAAGCAACCTCAAAGTCTAATGTTCGAAGTCCGCGCGAACATGAATGCCAGGACTCACACATTGAACGCAGTGCAGGTGCACATCCCGAACACGAACGTCGCGGACCTCATATCGACATTGCTGCCACATCAGCCATCGAATAAACCCTACCATGTGGTTCTTGCTCACCCGTTCCATCTCTACAAAACACGCCAAGCAGGATTAGTTGCACTACGTCAGATGAAGTCCGAAACGCAACCATTAACAACGAAGATGTTATGGACAACTTGACTGAATCATTTGAGCTAGAAGGCAATCACAACAGTAAAAAGAGCGAGTTAGAGCATATATTAAGTGCCGTTAACGTAAACGTAAATGCTGCATGCTCAGAAATTCCTGTATGGGAACTACGATGCCAACAGAACCCTATTGATGAGTACCAAACGAAACAACTCGTGCAGTTTTCCAACGCTCTATCCACATGGACTGGGTGGATATCATCCTCTAGATGAGATAGAGGATCGATTGCATGAGTACACGCTGTCCGAGTTCTGCGCTCATTTAATGAAATGGCATGATCGGCGCTTCATAATTCACGGAAACTTCAAATTTTCTGTATGAACCTAATACAACGCAGGCAAATTGATGGCCACGTCCGAAGGGTGTGTGTGACTGACAGTCGTACCGCGGCAATAAATGCTGCTGGATGCGGGAGGGTTCAGCAGCCTACACCCGAGGGCCAACCGTCGAGCAACGAGAAAGAAGAACTCAATGCTGCAATTCAAGTATTAGATTCATTAAAACCCTATTTCCGGGTAGTTCGTGGCAGCGGTCTGTACTGGTCGAACGCCCGTGATGACTTAATGGCCATGATTGGGAACCGTGTCATGCCGACGAGATGGCCTACTTTTTTCTCACGCTGAGCGCAGCTGATACCGTTTGGCCAGATTTTGCTCGTGCATGTAACCCCTCCCAAACGCTAGCTGAGTGCAGAAATCTAACCTACAGTGAACGAAGAAAGCTTCTAAACGAAAACCCGGACATTCGTGCTCGGCAGTTTAACAGGCGCTTTCAAGCATTTTTTGATAGGATTTTGTGTGGAGAATCACAGCCACTAGGCGAGATCGTCGACCATTTCTGGAGAGTAGAGTTTCAACAACGAGGTTCACCCCATATCCACTGCTTACTGTGGGTTAAGGATGCCCCTGATGTTCTAAAGCTGTCTGAAACAGACGAAGGTCGAGTAGAACTTGCTGCTTGCATCGACAAACACATTTCCGTCCTTGCAAAGACACTACAAGAACTAGAGGAGTGTTTGTGCTCAACTTGCAGTAGTCATCGAGCCGATGAAGTCGACATACTTGCATTAAGACCCCCTCCCGTAGCCGATGCAGAATGGGAGTGCGACTTGTCGAGGCTCGTACAGCGCGTACAGCAGCATGTGTGCTATGCCAACTCGTCTTGTAGAAATAAAAGGAGTGAATGCCGATTTGGTTTTCCGAAGCAGTTGCAAGAAAAAACGAATATTGAAGCGAATATCGGCTCTGACGGAACACCTTCGCTCAAAGTTCACTTAAAACGTGACGTGTCGACTATAAACAACTATTCACCGCACTTGTTGTCCTGTTGGCGCGCTAATATGGACTTACAGCTAATTGGGAATTCGTACGGTGCTGCGGAGTATGCAGGGCGTATTATTTGCAAGGCGGAGCCAGACACACTTCGCTTTAGGCGCGTGATCGCTAAGGCTGTGCAGAGATGTGATCCCAATCTTCCTTACCATTCAATTCTCAAACGTGTGGCTAATGCAACACTTTCCGTTCGTGAAGTTGGCGCGCCGGAGGCTATTTACATTTTGCTAAGAAGTTTGTCAATGCATAGTAAATCACGAACCGTTATCAAGGTTAAAGTGCTGCGTCATACACATCGATTTTACCGAGTAGAAGCACAAGGACTGGAAGACTTAGTAGCTCTAGCAGACACGGCTACCTCCGACGCGATCAAAATCGAGCCTATTGAACGTGCGTATATGAATCGTCCAGCAAATGACATTTTTGAGTGTATGAGTTTTGCTACTTTTGTAGAGGAGTATGATACAGTCGACACAATTTGTGGCAAATTCTCTTGATATGTGGGAACGCACTGATGCGGAAGGGCGGATTAAACGTCGCGGTAAACCTGTTGTCGTACCAAGTCGCCTTGGATGCGGTGTAGCTCGTCGAATCCAAACTTTTGCTTCTCGGAAGTATTTCTACATGTGCCGTGGCGATCTGTAGACGAGTTGCCTTCTAGCGATGAAGAATGTATATCCCGCTTTCTTGAAGTTCAAGAGCAAGAGCTGGATGGAGAGCTACAACAAGAGTCGAATGCAAAGCTAGCTCGTCAACATAAACTAGATCTACTTAAGTCTGCCTGTGATACAAGCAGCGTATCATCGTTTGCGGGATCAGAATATGTTTTTGTTAGCAATGTTGGCACTGACCAACACAAGAACTTGTGAATCCAGGCGCACCGGACCCCAAAAGCACCCACCATAATGAAGTGGAGTGGAAACCGATGCATGAGTATACCCCAGCAACGGTAGCAAAAGCTCGTGATTTCATCAGTGCGTGTCTGAAGCCTTGGCTGAAAGAAAAAAAAGACTTGCGTAAACTAGGAAATCTCTTTCACGGGGACGAAAGGAAGTCTTCGCGCTATGCATACCCTCTTTCAGATAGCGAGCAAACGTTAAACATTGGGGAAACGATGGATGAATCTCAATGGATTCCGTTTGCACTTGCAATGCAGCAGTCTAGAAGAAGGCTAAAGAGCATGCTCGAGATGTCGTCGTGTAAGCCACTTCAGATGATTATAAATGGGGAAGGGGGCTCTGGTAAGAGCTGGTTGATACGGCATATCGTCAAAGACTTGCACAATGTGTTCGGTGAGCATTCGGCCACACGTCGAACTTCAAAGCGTGTGCGGCTACTTGCCCATCAAGGGACGGCTGCGTTCAATATCAAAGGAATGACACGCTGTTCTGCCTTTGGGTGTTCATCGTTTTCAAAATCAGCGTTTTCGGTTCCATACAAATCGTTAACTGAGACCAAAGCTGGACCAGCAAAGCTAAAACGGATGCAGCAAGAATTCAAAGACGTGCATTTGGTTATCATAGATGAATTCAGCATGATCTCTTGTGGAATGCTCTATTGGATAGATAGACGAATGCGAGAAATCTGGCCTAGTCAGTCGGACAAGCTATTCGGAGGCAGAGATATTTACTTCACAGGAGATGCTGCTCAGTTGGATCCTGTCGTGCCGAGCTCATTGTCTACTCCTCTCGCTAAAATTGCTAACGACGTTCAGAGACGTGGAAGGGAAATTTGGGTTGATACCGTGTGCATGCTAACTAGTCAGAATAGAGGGAAGCGAGATCCAGAATGGTTTAGTGCTCTTCGACGACTGCGTCGAAAGTCGCCTACTCAAGCTGATATTGATCTCTTCAACACACGTTGTCTATCTTCAATCGATGAGTCGGAATGGTCAAGCAAAGCAAAGCATATCGCCTACAAGAACGTTGACCTAGCTACCGCAAACAATAAAAGCATCGGTGAGGCGAATAAACGAATTGTACACATTAAGGCGCAGCACTTTGTGCAGCAAAAGCGTTTAGCAACAAAGCGAAGCATTCCGACTGGTACCGTGCAAGCCCTCGTAAATGATGCTCAAACGGCCAACTCTGATCATGATCGCGTAGTCGCCAACAAACTAAAACTATGCATCGGTGCTCCTGTCACGCTCACGTTAAACATTGCCCAGCCTGCAGGATTATGTAATGGCACCAATGCATTAGTCTACGATTTCATGTTCGTCTCCGGTAGCGACATGCCGATCATTCTCGTGCAGATAACAGATCCGTACTTGGGGCCATCCCTTTTGGACGGAATACCAAATATCGTGCCTATAGCAGCAAAAGAAATTTCGTGGGGGAAAGAATCTAGCGACCTTCGTGTAGTTCGAAGAGGAATTCCACTAAGACTGGCGTATGCGATGACTGTTCATAAAGTCCAGGGTCTGACTTGCTCATATATCGTATTTCACTCGAATTCAGTTCCTAACATCGCATTTGCCTACGTTGCTCTCTCGCGCGTTCAACATCGGAACGCAATTGTCATTACGCACAAACTCAGGCTAGAAAAATTCACAGCAACCCCAGATAAACTCGCAGAGTTCCAGCGCGAGGAAACTCGAGTCTTAGAAGCCGTTGCTCGGACAGCACAAGCGGCTATAGCAGCAATCCAACAGATGAAGTTGGCAGCACTGGCACACAACTCCACAATCGGACCTCGATGAGCTTTCTACGCAAGGGCCAGAGATCATTGAGCAGGTACAAAATAACTGATGCTGCTGCGACCCAGCTGCACCGCATCGCCACGGAGGTAGTCAAGGAAATGAGGTAGCAACTACGCCGGCCGCTTCGGCCTGCACCTGAACACGCACGGCATGAAGCACGAGGATGCTCCATTCAACGACCTGCTGAAAGTCTCCGAGCGCGAACATGAGCTGCTGGTGCTCACGAAACGTGCCAGTGGCATCTCGGAACTCACAAGATCACGTACCAGTTCAGTCTGGCGTCCGAAGTATACGATGTGTGATAGTTTGTGGGCGTTCGCCGAGGTAAGCGTGCCCACGGCGATGTCCATCCAGTCACTACAGCAGATCGCGGATGGACCCGTCAAAACTGCGGCGAGGATCTTCAAGGACGGCAAGTACATATGCGGCTAGATGGCTACACACATTTGGTGGTGCGCTTCGGCAGTCCGTCGCACTTTCCATAACAAAGGCATCATAATACCAACAAGACACCAAAAGGAAAGTAGTTGTCCGTTGCGGGTCTGTGTAGGAACTGAGTTCAACCAAAACAGTGCGTTTGCCATTAAACCGTCTTGCGTTGTCACTTGCGCAGGGCCATCTAAATCTAACCCTGCTTTCCAACGCTACATAAAATATATAAAAATCCAAAATGTTAAAGCTATGCAGTCTTACGAATTACGCTGATCGTGGCGCTTCAACATCGCGAAAATAGAAGATCAACAGCGAACCCTTGCTGCACGTCGAACTGTTCCTGCCAGCATTAAATGCTGCGAATATTGCTGGAGTCAACTTCGCCATCCGAAGCCGACGAAACGCCGCCATCGTTGCCACCCACCGAGCCAGTCTCCACGGAGGCGAACGCTCGACGGGCTTGGAACGGGGGAGTAAGCCACTTGCGAGACAGGTAGCACCACTTGCTGCGCTTGAGCAGCAGTCAAACCTGCGGCTGCGAGAACCGTAGCATTCGGCACCAGCGAAAGCTGTGCAGACCCAAGTTGCACCGGAACCAGCACGTAGACCACTTGAGGCACCTGAATCGTAGAAGAAGCTTGGCACACGCAGAGCGAGCGTTCACAAACGTGTGAATCTTGCTGCATGCCGTGGATGGAGCTTGGCGGACGCTCGCCGTCAGCCCTCGGTTCCGCCGTATGCTCCAGCGCGGTGTCACGATCGCTGACTGCAGTGGCAGGATGTTGTGCTGGAGCCTTCTCCACCACTTTCGCCACTTGCACACTCTTGACCTCTCCTTTCTCTGCGTCAACGATACTTTCTGCAGCGTTTCCTTCTTCGTCTTCTTCTGCGTCGTAGCGTCATCCTTCGCGTCCGTCTTCGGCGCCGTTGTCTCCTTCTTCTTCGGCATCTTCTGCTTGCTCTTCTTGGAGACGACACGCCGGTAGCGATCTCGCTGTAGAGCATTCTGGTGGTCGCGGTGCTCTATACAGAGCCAGTGCCGCTCTCCATTCTTCTTAAACGCCCTCTCGTTCGAACAATGCCCAGGATATTGGCATTGCTGCGGATCGAGCTGGCTGCTACCGCGTGTGGCCCTCTTCTTGGGCCCTTTGGCATTTGCTACAGCAAACACATTAACAGCACGCACATTAGTATGTGAGGGAAGCCATCGCGGCAGCAGCTGCGGCTTACCTCCGCCGCAACGTCGCACACCGCAAGTGCACCAAGTCGTGTGAGCTACAGCAGCTTTTCAAAAGTGAGCGCTTCTTCAACCTACGTATGTTCATATGCTTTTTGGGGGGGCGTAGCGGAAAATATGTTTCAGTTATTTTTCAGCGTTGCCCCCCCAAAAAAGCATATGAACATACGTAGGTCATACTAGTATGATATAGTACTATTTGGACTCTACTACCAACCCCTGCATAAATTATTCATTTCATTTCTAGCCAATCGCTGCGATAGTGATAAAAAGCAATTTGTGTATCGATCCCTGCCTCAACACGGACGCATACGTCAAGTCGAAGGCGCGACTGACAAAGCTGCTGGAGCTTTTAGCGGCCAAGCGGATGTGTTGCGTTGCAGGACCTTTTTGCGTTTGGCTTCTCGTGAATGGCGCCGGACCTGACAAACCTGCTGCAGAAGAGCAACGCTATTGTGGCCGACGAACTGGGTCAGAAGCTGTCTACTTCTTCGCTGGTCGCGGTCTAACTGCAGTTGAAGTTGCCTTCGGACTTCGTGTCGGGTTGCCCGGCTTGGCTTTCGTGGTCGTCGTTCGACTGGTTTTGGGAGGACTGGCCGTCCGACGGGGTGAAGAGCTGGCCGTGGACTTGGTGGGGCTGGCTGCGGGCGTCAGCGCTGCGGGTTTCTGCGGCTTGCGGTTCTCCTGCTCGAGATGCACGAGCATGTGAACCTCCTCGGCCCACATGGCCAGCGTCTCGTTGGTACGGCGCGTGGCTTCGTCCCAATGCACAACAGGCGCGAGTTTGCGGCGCTTCTGCTGCTCCAGAACCTGCAGGATGGCGGTCACGCGCTCGGCCGGGAATGCGGCAGGCCCCACGGGCTGCAAGAGCCCTCCGAGGCCTTGCAGGGCCGAGGCTGCCGTCGGCACCTTCTTGACGACCTTCGCGGTCGTCGTAGTTTGTGGTTTATGCTGCGCCGTGCTAGATCCAGGCTTGACGGGCGCTGAAGGCGTCGGAGTCTTGGGCTTAGAAGCTAAGACGGCACTGACGGGTTTCTTCGGAGTTGCGATGGAGCGTATGGGGCTCACAGCTCGAGGTTTGGCAGCAGTTGGCGCTGCTTTGCCCACAGGTTTCACAGGAGACTTGGATGCCGTCGTGCTCTTACTTGGCGACGCTCTCCCTTTCGTCGCGGAGCTTGCAGCAGCTTTGCCACGTGTGGAGCTTGGAGTGGCAGTTTTCGCTGGAGTAGCAGGCGTTTTGGGCTTTGCTGGCGTGGCAGGTTTTGCTTGCACGGGTGCGGCTGCTGGTGAGGCTGGAGTGGCTGTGGGACTGCGGACTGAGGGCTGCACGCCGCCTACAACCTCGAGGTTGATCACACTGTCCACCGGTAGCCCCATGGCCGTGAGCAAGTTGACGTCACGGCTCGAAAACGGCCAGTTGAACATGACGAAGCCGCGTTTACCCTGCGAGGCCATTGAATCGGCCACGTGCTTCTTGAGAGCTCCAGCGTAGGCTTCCAGTGTTGGAGGTGGTCGAGGTTCTGCTGCTGGCTGAGGAGCTGGTAAGACGGGAGCTGCGTCGCTTTGTCCAGTGCCTTGGCCTTCGCTTTGCTGAGACTCACGCAGCAACTGCAGCCTTCTCTGCTCTTCTTCGTGAGCTTCTTGCTCTCGTCTCTCGTCGTCCTGCTGAAACTGCGTAAGCGTTTGCCTTAGATCGATCGGCAGGTACTTGAGCTTCTCGCCCAGGATCCGCGCACACTGCGCTGCATCCGTTGGCGTTGCGCCTTCCACCAGCAACACGACACGAATCACTTCATCCAGATCAAGCGACGTCGGCCGATGAACGACTCGAGGCTGCGTCGGGTCCAGTTCTTCGCTTTCAGGCTCCTCTTGGTTGACCAGGAGCGACGCATTCTCCGGAGTGGCGATGCTGGGAGTCAACACTTGGTGCAGGATCCGCAACGCCTCCTTGCTCAGCGTCTGCTTTGGCGACTTTGTGTCTCTCACAACAGCATCACGCAGCAGTCCTAGCAGCGTAGCAACCGTCTGGCGTAGCGCGACCGCTTGATCGCGGAAGAAGCAGCCGTCGACGCCTCCGCCAGCCTGTTGGAGCCGTCTCATCCGTGCTTTACAGACGCGAAGCTGGCGTTTGAAGCAATATGCGTCCTTGCGTGCATCTCCGCGTTCTTGTTTAAGCTGAGAGATCTGTGCTTCAAGCTGCTTCCGCTTCTGCGCTGCAGCGTCGAGCTCGTCGTGTGCTTGTTGGATTCTCCGCTTCATCTCGTCGTTATCCTGCATCTGCTGCATAAGCGTATTCCGCATAAGCTGCTCGAAGCAGCAGTCGTGCGCGCTCATGGAGACGAAGAGTTCTTGCGCCGTCTCGTTCTCCGCTTTCATCTTAGTAGCGTCTTCGAGCAAGGAATCGTGGCGCTTTCGGAGGTTCGTGAAGCCCTCGACGAAGAAGCCCAACTGAGCGCGGGAATGCAGCATTTCCGCTCGCATCTCGTCGTGCTGCTCTCTCAAGACGTTGGCTTGTCGAACGAGGAACGCTCGAGCGGCTTGCTCTTTCGCTCGCAAGATGGTCAGCTCCAGTAGAAACTGCTTGAGTTTCTCAAAGCTAGGCGAACCGGTGTGGACACCGCGCTCGGCCTTCTTGAACGAAGCTTCGAGGACTTCAAGCTCAGCTAGTTGCTGCTTGATCTCATCGTCAAGATGGTGGTCCTTCACGTCGTTCTTGGACTGGTTCGACGACGAAATCGCGGGCAGGAAGGTGGTGTTGAACGTGGGCTTCTTGCTGGCAAGAAGTCCATTCTTGTGCTGATCGACAGACCGCAACCAAGCGAGGAACACGCCGAGCGACGTGTCTTGATCCAGACAGACCAGCCCGGTTAACACCCTCTCAATGTCGCCACGGTCTTCGCAGCCTCGAAGGTCGATGCGAAGTGTCTCCGCTAACAACCGCAATTGAGCGGGAGGAAGAGCATGCACGGACTCCTGTACGAATGGCTTGACCCCCAACATGACAACGCCAAGGCTGAAGGCAACGGATCGATCGTTCGTGAAACTGCTTGAGATTTATTCATACCAACTTACAGCAAAATAGATTTTCTACAACACCGAGTTGGATGAATTGGGCGTGTCGATGGCTCGGACGTCAGGATCGGTCTTGGCCATCCTACTGGCCTTGACGAGCGCTTTGTTCTTCTTGGTTGCAGACCTGATGCCCCTCCAGACTGATATGAACGTGAGGAAAAAAGCGATGGCGGCCACGCCAAGCGCCAAAGGGATCGGCGGACCGTACACTCGAGTCGAAGCCTTGGAAGAAGACGACTCGGCCTGCGCCACGGTGCACCGCGGACCGCCCCACGAGTTCGGGTACGAGCATTTACAGCGGGATTCGACGCAAGCTCCAGTCACGAGGTTTGCCTCGCCGAAGCTGCCGCCGATAGTGCAGTCGTTGTCGGTTCGGCAGAAGGCCTTGCCGATGACGTCCGTCACGAGGTTGTCATCATCCTGGTACTCGTCGATGTGACCGGCAATCCATTGCTTGGTCGGGTGGCTTTCGGGGTCACAACCCACCTGCATGTAGCTGTCAGCGGGGAGATCCTCGCCCAGGTCCTGGTACAGTCGGATGTAGTCGATCTTCATGTACATGGGGAACTCGTCGCAGATCTTGTTCACCGCCTCGTCCGAGCCGTCACCGCGGCATGCACTGCCGGGGTTTGGAGGCTTTGTACCCCAGGAACTCGAGAGCGCGACGTTAAAGATGAGCGACATAGGCTCTTCCAACATGACTTTCTCCGGGTTACTGTTGTTACTGTTCTGAGGGACGTTAGAGAAGGCGTCCGTCGTGACTTCAAACAGCGGACTGCCGTGGAGCATCCACCGCACGTACCCTTGCTCGCCTGTGACCCATTCGAGCTGGTAGTCGAGGAATTCCGTGTAGGCTCCCAAGTGGACCGGCCAGTTGGACGAGATGGCGTCCATTTGGTAGTTAAACGGAGCCATAGCCTTCGACTTGGGCGTACTGGAGTTACGCGGACTGGTGCATCTACCGTCCATGTTGTCCGGGTCGCACAGGTACGCCCCCATATAAGAGTTCATGATCGGGTAGCACGTGCCGTTCGTGTTGATGCCCCAGTGCGCAGTCTTGGCGGCGTCCATGAAGCTCAGGTCTCCGTTGACGTCGTAGGATCCCGGACAGGTCTCTGGCGTGCACGTGTTCTCCACGACGCCCTTCTTCACAGACGCAGCGACGGTATCGTAGTCCTGTTTAAGCTTGGCGTTCTGCTGGCAGTAGTTGTTCGCTCCGTAGCGAAGTCCCTGGTACCACGACTTGTGGCCACGCTCCTTGTCGTAGTAGGCCGACGGCACGTCGATCATGTTGGCACCGGGCGTCTCGCAGTTGTAAGTATACACGCAGTACGGGTTGGTCACGTCGGCTCCCTTGGCGTCAGCAGGGAAGAGCCGGAAGTCCGTAGGCATCCCCGGAGCAATCTGAAGGGACGACGAGATGGCCAAGCCGCCACCTTCCAGGAGATCGATCTCCGGCGCTCCGCGGCCTTGATTCGGGTTCAAACCATAGCCTGGATCATCGTCACAAGCGCTGATACGCTGATTGACTGGATTAAAGAGCTCGGGCTCGCACTTGTTGTACGAAAACGGCCACATTCTGTTCGTCGAAGCCGAGAAAATGGCTCGGCCGAGGTTCCCCATCATCCAGATACCAGGCCACGTCGGGTAGTAGGAAGTGTCGGTCACCTGGCCAGAACTGCCAAGGGCCAAGTCTGGATTCCCCGAGGCCTTTGATACAGCTCCAGGTATTTGCGCTCGCACGTCGAGCATCCCTCCTTGGAAGCAGAACTTGTTCCAGGACTGCACCATTGCCGCTCGGTAGTAGAAGTAGGCGTCTTCATATCCTGGAGGATGTTTGTACATGTTGTAGACGGAGATCGTGACGTTGTCATTATCCACTTCGATGAAGAAGTAGCACGTGTCGTCGTCGTCGCACTTGGTGCCCGTCATGTTGTGCGAGTAGATCTCCAGAGCTCCATTCACGCCATCGGGCTTATCAAGACTGGTCCAAATGTGATCGTCGCCCGGTCGGAAGCTGCGGTTGGCCATGTTGAATTCGTCGCTCATGACGAGGTCCCAGGACCGTCCACGGGAACTCACGTACGTTTGCCGATCCTTTGGCGTGTCGGGGTCCACCCAGCTCTTGAGTCCCGACTTGGTCGGGTATTCCGTCGAGCTGTTCTTCCCTGCCACCAACGTCGCCGTCAAGGCGAAAGCCCACGCCAATACTATCGGCATCCGCATCTTCTACTCGGAACGCGGCCAGTTCGAGACTGAGAGCGGCGGTACCTCTGTAAAAAGGATACGGTATGATACTATACTGTCAGTATCATGGTCGTCTGGTGAGACGGTTTCGACATCTGCTTCGACGCACGTGGTAGGTGAGGCAACGTGTGGACAAGAACAGACGTCATAGGCAGAGACAAGCATATCAGCTTCGGACACCGCGAAAAAACTGATACCATCCAGTCGATTTTATTCGAACACAAAAATCTACGTCACTCAACACCACAGTTTATCCCTCAGCTAGTTGCACAAAGTTGTTCCGTGTAGTTGTCCTTGGGCTGGCCGGAGAAGCTCGACGTGCTCGCGTCAAAGTCTCCGTTGGAGAACTTGCCTTCCCGATGTCTGGCTTCTCGTTCGGCGTCCTTCATCTTCAGCATCTTCTTGGTCTCCTTTGCCGTCACAAACGCAGCCAGCCACACCGCTCCACGAAGACGACGAGCACACGCAGCGAGTCTTGGCGCACGTTCCCGTCTTCAATGCAATCGAACCCACGCTGCCGCCAATGGTACATTCGTCGTTGGTCTTGCAGAAAGCCTTGCCATTCACCGTCTTAACGGGGTTGTCGTCCTCCGAGAACTCGTCGATGTGGCCTTCGATCCACGCCTTGGTCGGATGGCTTTTGGGATCGCAGCCGATCTGCGTGTAGCTGTCTTCAGGGAGGTCGTCGCCCTGGTCCTGGTACAACCGAATGTAGTCGATCTTCACGAGCATGGGGAACTCGTCACAGATGCGGTTGGCTTCCTCGTCGGTGCCGTCGCCGCGGCATTCACTACCGGCATTCGGAGGCGTCGCTCCCCACGACCTTGACATAGCGACGTTGAAGATGATCTGCACGGGCGCTTCCAGCATGACTTTAACCGGGTTGCTGCTGTTCTTGTTCTGCGGTAGCGCGTGCCGTTCGTGTTGATGCCCCAGTGCGCAGTCTTGGCGGCGTCCATGAAGCTCAGGTCCCCGTTGACGTCGTAGGATCCCGGACAGGTCTGCGTGCACGTGTTCTCCACGACGCCCTTCTTCACAGACGCAGCGACGGTATCGTAGTCCTGCTTCAGCTTGGCGTTCTGCTGGCAGTAGTTGTTCGCTCCGTAGCGAAGTCCCTGGTACCACGACTTGTGGCCACGCTCCTTGTCGTAGTAGGCCGACGGCACGTCGATCATGTTGGCACCGGGCGTCTCGCAGTTGTAAGTGTACACGCAGTACGGGTTGGTCACGTCGGCTCCCTTGGCGTCAGCAGGGAAGAGCCGGAAGTCGGTGGGCATTCCAGGTGCAATCTGGAGCGACGAAGAGATGGCCAAACCACCGCCTTCCAGCACGTCAATCTCGGGAGCTCCTCGACCCTGGTTCGGGTTCATACCGTAGCCTGGATTGTCGTCGCAGGCGCTGATGCGCTGGTTGTCCGGGTTGAAGATGTCCGGCTCGCACTTGTCGTACGAGAACGGCCACATGCGGTTGGTGGAAGCTGAGAAAATGGCGCGCCCGAGGTTCCCCAGCAGCCAGATACCAGGCCACGTCGGGTAGTAGGCCGTGGTGGCCACTTTTCCCGAATTGCCGAGAGCGAGGTCTGGGTTCCCGGACGCGGTGGAAACCGCTCCAGGAAGCTGAGCGCGCACCTCGAGCATGCCGCCTTGGAAGCAGAACTTGTTCCAGCCTTGGACCATGGCTGCTCGGTAGTAGAAGTAGGCGTCCTGGTATCCGGGCGGGTGCGTGTACATGTTGTATACGTGCATCACATTCACTTCGTCGCGGATCTCAATAAAGAAGTAGCACGTTCCATCGTCGTCGCACTTGGTACTCGTCATGTTGTGCGAGTAGAGCTCCAGGGCCGTCGCCCGGTCGGAAGCTGCGGTTCTTGGTGTTGAACTCGTCGCTCATGACGAGATCCCACGACCGGCCGCGAGAGTTGACGAACGTTTGTCGATCATTCGGCGTGGCAGGGTCGACCCAGCTCTTGATCCCTGACTTGGTGGGGTATTTAGAGGTCGTTTGCGTTCCCGTGACCACGGAGGCCGCAGTTAAAGCTGTCGCGAGACGCATACTTCGCTCCGTAATGAGTTAAATAGTCCTCTACCTCGAACACTATCTGAGCTTGACGAGGTGAATCGAAAAGTGAACTTCTCCATTGCCAGACGCCGAGACTTCCTCTGATCTGGTCAGAGCGACGAGAGCCTATTCACGAGCACGTGCACGTCAGCTGTGAAGCCATCTGGATACGAACAGTGAGCATTGCCAAAAGCGTCAGAGAGGCAACAACCCCTATGAGTTTGCACCTCGATTCTATATACCGAGACGCAACGTGCAAAACCTGTGAAATTTTTTGGTTAGGTACATGTACAGCACTCGATGGTATGGGATATACACAGCAGTTTTTGGTATTTACAGTTCTTAGCCGCATGCGTCTATAGGGTCGAG
Source organism: Phytophthora crassamura (assembly GCA_033557995.1). Lineage (NCBI taxonomy): Eukaryota > Oomycota > Peronosporomycetes > Peronosporales > Peronosporaceae > Phytophthora > Phytophthora crassamura. The sequence continues at coordinate 15,834,594 of JAUCED010000002.1, read as the reverse complement.
CAGCAAGCGTTAGCTTTAGACAAAGTTCTGGCTGTAGTTGTCCTTGGGCCTCTGGTTCGTGGACTGGTTGAGACTGCCGCTGTCGTCCACCATACTGCCCGCCATCTTGGCCTGCGCGTTCGTCTTGGTCAAGGCCGCAGCCTCCTTCTTCATGGAGATCATGGTCATGTACACAGACACGAAAGTCAAGAAGACGATGATGCCGGCAATGCCCAGGGAAAGCCCCATGGGTGGGCCGTACGCACGACTCGACAGGCTGCTCGCGCTACTGCTGGTGGAGCCAGACAGCGCAGTGGTGCAACGCGGGCCGCCCCACGACGTCGTGTACGTGCACGCACAGCGGTTCTTGACGCACTTTCCCGTCTTTAGCGCCGTCGTGCCGACGTTGCCGCCAATGGTGCAGTCGTTGTCCTTGGTGCAGAAGGCCTTGCCCGACACCTCCTTCCACGGGTTGTCGTCGTCCACGTACTCGTCGAGGTGGCCATCGATCCACTTCTTGGTCGGGTGGCTAGCCGGATCGCAGCCCAGTTGCATGTAGCTGTCGGCGTCGAGATCGTCGCCCAGGTCCTGGTACAGCCGGATGTAGTCGATCTTCATGTACATGGGGAACGAGTCGCAAATGGCGTTGGCCACGGGGTCGTTGCCGTCGCCCCGGCACTCACTGCCGGCATTCGGGGGCTTGGTACCCCACGATTTTGACAACGCGACGTTGAAAATGATATACATGGGCTCCTCCAGCATGACCTTCTGCGGGTTGTTCTTCTTCTTGTTCTGCGGCACATTCGAGAAGGTGTCGGTGCTGACTTCGAAGATGGGGCTGCCGTCCAGCATCCAGCGCACGTAGCCCTTCTCGCCCGTGACCCACTCCAACTGGTACGTGAGGAAGTCAGTGTAGCCGCCCAGGTGAATGGGCCAGTTGGACGAGATGGCGTCCATCTGGTAGTTGAACTCGCTCATCGACTTGGCCTTGGGCGTGCTGGCGTTACGAGGACTTTCACAGTTCTCGTTCGTGTTGTCCGGGTCGCACAGGTACGCCCCCATATAAGAGTTCATGATCGGGTAGCACGTGCCGTTCGTGTTGATGCCCCAGTGCGCAGTCTTGGTGTCGTCCATGAAGCTCAGGTCCCCGTTGACGTCGTAGGATCCCGGACAGGTCTCTGGCGTGCACGTGTTCTCCACGACGCCCTTCTTCACAGACGCAGCGACGGTATCGTAGTCCTGTTTAAGCTTGGCGTTCTGCTGGCAGTAGTTGTTCGCTCCGTAGCGAAGTCCCTGGTACCACGACTTGTGGCCACGCTCCTTGTCGTAGTAGGCCGACGGCACGTCGATCATGTTGGCACCGGGCGTCTCGCAGTTGTAAGTGTACACGCAGTACGGGTTGGTCACGTCGGCTCCCTTGGCGTCAGCAGGGAAGAGCCGGAAGTCGGTGGGCATTCCAGGTGCAATCTGGAGCGACGAAGAGATGGCCAAACCACCGCCTTCCAGCACGTCAATCTCGGGAGCTCCTCGACCCTGGTTCGGGTTCATACCGTAGCCTGGATTGTCGTCGCAGGCGCTGATGCGCTGGTTGTCCGGGTTGAAGATGTCCGGCTCGCACTTGTCGTACGAGAACGGCCACATGCGGTTGGTGGAAGCTGAGAAAATGGCGCGCCCGAGGTTCCCTAGCAGCCAGATACCAGGCCACGTCGGGTAGTAGGCCGTGGTGGCCACTTTTCCCGAATTGCCGAGAGCGAGGTCTGGGTTCCCGGACGCGGTGGAAACCGCTCCAGGAAGCTGAGCGCGCACCTCGAGCATGCCGCCTTGGAAGCAGAACTTGTTCCAGCCTTGGACCATGGCTGCTCGGTAGTAGAAGTAGGCGTCCTGGTATCCGGGCGGGTGCGTGTACATGTTGTATACGTGCATCACATTCACTTCGTCGCGGATCTCAATAAAGAAGTAGCACGTTCCATCGTCGTCGCACTTGGTACTCGTCATGTTGTGCGAGTAGAGCTCCAGCGCTCCGTTCACGCCATCGGGCTTTTCGAGACTCGTCCACATGTGATCGTCGCCCGGTCGGAAGCTGCGGTTCTTGGTGTTGAACTCGTCGCTCATGACGAGATCCCACGACCGTCCACGGGAACTCGTGTACGTTTGCCGATCGCCTGGGGTGGCCGGATCCACCCAAATCCCAATGCCTGACTTGGTCGGATACGTCGTACTCGAGCTGTTCTTGGCTGCCTGCACGGTCGCCGTCACCAGCAAAGCTGCCCACGCCACGAAAGCTGCGAACTTCATGCTGACAAAGGGAGGAGTGTTTGATAGTCAGTTCGTCTCCAGCCTGGCGAAATGCGATAAAATCGCGTGCGCTCTGTGTGGCTTCTTGCCGAGTGGCCGTTTGATTTGGTCTGCGGCAAACAGTACGGTATGTAGTGAGCTCTCGTTCCCTTGCTTTTTGGCACGCCACCGTTTTGCCAACGTTTATGTTCGGCTTTTTGCCGTTCGCATAGAGTTTGCCATAGTGGCGACGTCGGGTTGTGACCGGTTTACCATATGTTTACCAAAATACGACAAAAAGTTGACTGCGTAGAGGACGGCCGAAAAGCTTTCCCTTTCGGGGCAGCAGTCATGGATCGACGCATAAGGCTCTGCAGCGCTTTGCGTTTGCGTAGGAGAAGATCGGAAATGGCAGGAAGACGTCAACGCAAGATAACTTTCTATCCGCTCGAGGTTTTGGCTGGGAGGGTCGAGGGCGGATCGTTCGAACAGCGGGCGAAGTGGAGTGCTGATCCGCCCACTTTCGCGCTCACAAACAGCAAAAGCCTGGTTCAAAAGCCTGTTTTTTTTGCGGTCACGACAACACAAGGCATCTGCACCGACTCCACCCGTAGAGACAACGGCGACTTTCGCGCCGCGAGGTTGAGTGAGGTGAAATGGAGCGTCGGTGAATGCCGAGCCAGGAAACGTTGGTTCACGCCATGCAGCGCTGCAGCTGTCAATGAAGTAGCATGTTTGCAACGATCTGGTCGGCTGCGTGGTGGAGCGAGCCTGTGTAAGCAGCTCGGTATTGGGCGACAACGTGTTTGTCACCATCTCGGCAGTGACCTCTAAAGCAAAAACTACACCGATGAGAACAACACCGGTTGCAGGCGACAGGAAATTCACAGCGTATGTACTGGGAACACCTCGATAGCGATAGCTAGAGGCTGGACAGCCCATCCAAAATTAATACATGTACGTGTATAATAGGTGAGGCAACGTGTGGGCAAGAACAGACGTCATAGGCCGAGACAAGCATATCAGCTTCGGACACCGCGAAAAAACTGATACCATCCAGTCGATTTTATTCGAACACAAAAATCTACGTCACTCAACAGTTCAGTTTATCCCTCAGCTAGTTACACAAAGTTGTTCGTGTATTGTGCCTTGCTGTCTTGTTGCCGGTGCTTCACCAGACCTGCGCCGGACTTGTGTTGCGAAATCGGGCTTTCTAAAGGTGTGAAGGACATCCTACTGGGAATACCTAACTCCGTGATCGTGATCGTAATTTCGTGATCGAAATCAACGTAACCACACATATCCGAACTACCTTGGTGCGACATCCAGCCAACTGGAGCGGGCTCCTCATAGTAGTAGCACTATTCGTGATACTACTGAAGTACTATAATACAGTAGTGATATATGTGCTACGATGGCTGGGGAGTAGTATTTGCCATAGTAATACTATTTGTTTTGGTCAGGTATCATATTTCGAACTACATTATGGTACTACTTTTACACGTACCGGAGCAAATGCGGGCCGAGAGTCTCCGCTGCGTTTGTAACGATGGCATCGGAGCTCGTCCAGTTCTAATCATCAACTTTAACCCATCAGTTTATACTGGGAACACCTCGTTAGAGGCTGTAGACAGCCTACCCAAGATTAATATCACGGTACTGCGTAAGCGTAACCTGGGTCAACATTCGCGTAACATGTCGGCATTGTTTTTTTTCAGGGCCGACCGCAATTGTAACAGCAAAATAACCTTCGTGTTCCCAGCCTAAGTCGCAGACGATCTAGGGTTTAATCATACGCCCCCCGTGTTCATGCTCAATGACTACTTTCATCCTTGCTGAGCTGGCCATGTGACGGGCATCATACTACACTAAACGCTCGTGATATCGATAGCGGTCCTACCTTGCGTCGTATAGGGCAATATATGCTGCAACGATTACCTCGCAGCGAGCTTGGCACAGATTGTAATAGATGTATGTATGTTATTGTAGTGGAGTACTGATCGTGAAATTGCTGACATGGATCGGACTCACCAACGGTTGCCCAGACTGCTGACTAACGGAGGGAGTACTCCGATCGCCGTGGGGTCGCTGAAACTCTTCTCACCTTGTGTACCCGTCGGTTGCATTGTTACGCTCTTCTGATGTCTCGCGAAGGTGTGTCGGGGCCGAGTACAGGGACCATGTGGACGGTAATCAGGATCGAGGGGGGTGATGGCCGCAAGGCTATCGGTTCTGCTGCAGATCGGGCTTGTGACCACTTGATCGCACGGGGGGGGTCTTGGTGGGTGTTGTATTCCTTTCCAGTTGCTTGCCACCTCTTCTTGGCGGGATCTTGCCTTGAGACGGGTTGTTACAGCGCGGCCTGGCCAAGCGATCCAGGTGTCTGCGTCGATCTTGAAGGACTTGAGCGGTTCTCGTGCGTCGGTGTGCCAATGCAGTGCACGCCCGGAATAGAGGATCTCTTGCGTCTTAGAAGTTAAATTTAACCAAGTACCAATCCCTATGCTCCTACTCCATCTCCTTATCCTTGCTTGCGCACCACCTGATTCATGAACTGGCTCCGAAGGGTCTCTGACTGCACCAAGATCGTGGTACCGGCGCCGATAAGATCGCACCTTTTTACCCACTGTAGATCGGATCAGCCAGATCGATGTACTCATATCAGCTAGATCGGAGATCGACCAAATCGATGTATCCATATAAGGACTGGATCGGTGGATCAATATATCGATATCAGCTAGATCGTCTTGTACCAAAATTATGGTGCCAGGCCGATCTCTCTCGATCGATAAACTGTTCTTTGGCGTGACACACACCATTCCGGGTTGTCCCACTCCGGCCGTTCTCTGACGTTTTCTGGTCCCGATCCATCACCCTTTGATTCCAGCCCGTTGCCGGCCAGCGCACCCGCCAATCATTCTTCGTTCTGCGCCCGATCGTCTCTCCTTTTGTGGTAAGTGCTTCACCACATTATGCTATTCTCGGAATTGTTGGCTGGCGCGTATCAGCTTCTGCAGCAGCAGCTGCACGAGTCGTGCAGCACGACTGAGCTGAAGACTCAGAATGCAGCCGGTCTACATAAGAACCGGAAACACAGCAGGCTGGTGCGAGCGAGATAGTGTGGGGGCTGGAGGAGTCCAACGACGTGGGCGTTCCGGTGAGTTTGGGCCAGGTGCAGCGAAGTCAGCTTTATAATGGAATCACGGTAAAGTTTATACCACGAGAATCCGATTGATCCACCAGTGCTGCTATATTAGTAAAGATAAAGCAGTCGGTTAGGAGGAGCTAACTCGCTGTCTTCCAGTCAACAGCGGTGAAATCACGAATAGTACTACTGGAGTTCTACAGCAGTGATATACTACACAGTATGGATTTTGTATCGACTCGATATATATTTTCTACCTTTAGGTGGGCCTGTATTAAGCGCTATGATACAAATGATGCGATATTGGAACTACTATTAGTCTCTGCTGCCAACAGCCGATTGGTGAATAGTAGTGAAGACTGCTGGGGGCAAGCGCTGGTCTTGTGGAGCATGTCACCGGCAGATGCGGCGTGCAGCAAGCTCGAGAAGGGCCAACAACGTGTGCTGTACGACGCCATACCGTTGTGCCGCGCGCTGTCGCGTGAATGGCGTCGCAATCGCTGAGTACGACCCGTAGTTCCTGGCACCGTCCAAGGCTAACCCAGCGTACGAACTTGTACGTGTCCAGTGTACTGGACGAAGATACAGGATAAGCAGATCGCAGACTCGGTTAATGAAGACGCACATAGACGGCGGTAGCGCGCACTGAATCGGTGAAAATCACCGCATGATGAGAGAGCTGAAAGCGAGGCGAGAAGGTGCCCATGAACACAATCGGGAGTGCCACCAACGAAACTACCAGGGAGAGCGTGATGCCCATTGGGCTGATGAATGTACCCGCAACGCCAGTGTGCAGCAGTTGCCGGTTGTTGAACAGCTCGAGCAGGTTATCGACGGAATCGGCATGGACGCGCACACGTAGTAGCTAGCACACAGCATAAAAACATGCGACCGAGACGCCGAGAGCGACAAGAAGATGGCAGATAAAGAGCCGCATCAGAAGCAGCGAAAGCATGTCGCCTTGGTGATTGCTCCTCGGACTGCGCCTCGGATTCCAGATCTGTGTTCGTGTCAATTAACGAAAGGGCTTCTGCACGTATATGTGGCCGTTGAATCTTTCATTCTCCTGGTGGGTGTGCTCAGGTCGACCTTCTCCAGCAGGCACGTGTAGCTCTCCACCAGCGTAACGGTGCGATGGCCAAGGATAAGCTCATATTCTACAAGAGGAACGATTCGATATACAGTTAGCCACTGCTCGTGTCAGCGAAGAAAACATTGACGGCGCCGACCAAGATGCCAGCCGTTAAAGATATCTGCATGAAAGTGCTGTATATGTTGATTCGGCTGTTCGGAATGAGATATCATCAGAAATCCGACCATGCCCGTCGCACAGCCCGATGCAACGTCGGCGATGACGCGGCCACAATAAAAACGGAGATGCTGGATGTGGTGGATGGTCAGCATGATGACGGCATTGGACAGCAGCGCATTGTTGCGGCCGAAGCTATCCGTGTTGGAAACGAAAAATAGGAGCTGTCCACTATGCCGACGTCACTCCAGCCCCGACTCCATCGACCGGGACAAACTCGGGCAGCACGGCCGATACGTTGGTGTTGATGCTATTCCTGACGTGACCATACTGCTCGGTCTCGTTCGGCATGCATCATCTCAAACATCCGGCAACGTCCGAACGAGTACGGTATGTAAACCGGGTGATACTGTACGGATCAATTCCACTCGGGACAAGCTGCCAGTTGAGACGAACATGAGAGAAATATTGAAAAGAGCTGTCAGCTTTCGTTGAGTCGAGGGGTTAAATGGCAACGTGTGGCATCGAGGATGCTAAATAATACTGCGGAATCCGCAAGGCCCGGCCGTGGGAGGTGATCCCGCCGCTGCGCAGTCTACGAGGAGGTGACGTTGGGGACAGGTGGGCGCTCGACGTAGCGGGACCCCTGCCGACCAGCGACGGTGGTGAACGCTACGTTATCGCTGCCGTGGAGTACGTGACGCGCTATGCAGTGGCGATCACGTCGACGCAGCACACCGCCGAGGACGTCGCCGCTTTCCGGATGAGGCAGATCGTCCTGACGTTCGGGCCATTCCGCGAACTACTGACGGACGGCGCACCGGAATTGGCTGGCAAGGTCATCGAGCAGCTCGTAGTGATGCTCCAGGCGCGGCAGACGAGTCATGTGCCATTTCGACCGCAGATGATCGACTTGGTCGAACGATGTCACCGGACTTGGAAAGACTGTGTCGCGACGTACATGAGCGCGGACTCGCAAAAGGACTGGAACGTGTGGGTCGACTTCGCCTTGTACGCGTACAACTGTTGTTGTAGAAATCGGGTCAACACTCGACTGCGTTGTTGTCACCGACGAGCTGATGATGGGAAGACGACTGCGGGCCCCGAACGAGTTGTTACGGAAGGCCAGCGTAGCTGAAGACGGTGCCTTCGAGCAATGAAGGCCGTACACGAACGTGCTAAAACGAGCGCGGGCACGAACAAGTGCGGTACTACGATCGAGCAGTACGGAACAATCGGGCTTTTGCGGTAGGCGACAGGGTCTGGATGTTCAGACCGCCCCGAGGACGAGAGGCGTCCAAGTTTGTGCATAACTGGATCGGCTCGATAAAGATAGTCGAGCCTGCGGGATTCGAGAACTACCTGATCGAGCGTGAGGACCAGGCCGGCAAGACGGAGCAGTTCTTGGCACACGTGTCCTTCCTGGCGAGCTATTATTATTCACCCGCATGCTGAAGCACGTGGCAGAAGACATCGATGCGCAGCTGAGTATGAAGGCGCGGAGCAGCAGGCGCTCCTATCCAGGATGCCACAGCGCCGAGAGTTCGAGGAAAGCGTAGCCGCACAGTGGCCCGCGAGGCAGAGTGGGGTGAATCGGACAGCAAGTTGGTGGAGCTTCGACGGCGACGACGCGAAACAAGGCCGGCCGCTACGTGTGGGAATACGAGCTCGGGCTAGCATGACGCGCAGGGACTCCCAGACGAACGCATGCAGGCGGATGACGCTGGGTCACGATCGCAGAGTACGAGGCTCTATTCGTCGCGGACAGGATCGTGGAAGATCCTGGGTCTGGGGAAGGCGTGTAATAAAATGTAGTTGCCGCAGAGCAACTGTCAGGCCGAGGAACGCGCGAGTGCCAACTGGCGTGACGACGGCAAGTCGGCGATGGTGTTTGGCGTGGATCGAGCAGGCGAGATCTTTGCCGACGAGTCGCCGGTGCAAATGACTTGCCTGGACTATAGTGAGTTGTGGTGCCTCGAAGTACCGCGCCAAGGTCCAGGAGAAGGCCGGTGTCAGCCGGTCGCTGGCACTTACAGATTTGCCCCGAAGCCCAAAGGAGACCCCGCGGCGGATCCAGACAAAGCGCCGGCTGGAGAGCAGGCGAGACCGTACGGAAGTGAGGCACGAGCCACGCAGGACACGTCGTCGAGATGCACAAGACCGAGGCGTCGTTGTTAGAGGGCATTGGGGCGCACGAGTTCGACTAGAGGCTGCGAGACGTAGAGGATAGCACCCGAAGGCGTAGTTCCAAGTGGCTAGTTGAGCGGCGAGACGAAACGGAGCAGTTGTGTGCAGTTCGAGCGTGTATTGTGGGAGTTAGTGACGAGCGCAATAACGCACGAGACAATAAATAGGGATACGTCCCGGCTACTTAGGTGGCCTATAGCGCGTTGACTCAGGGGCAAAACACACGACCCTCAGACACGAACGCGGCGCAGCACTTAAGCGAGCGACCCGCAGGCAAGCAGTCGGTTACAAGTTCTTGAGCCAGCCCGGTCTTGATGATCCGAAAGCCTGATGGAGGGATCCGTTTCTGCATTGATTATCGCAAGTTGAACGATGTGACTGTGAAAGACTGCTACCCGATGCCGTTGATCGATGATATATTCGACCAATCTCATTCGCAGCGCTTCCAGTGCCTTTCGCCATGCTTCCTCCACCGTGTTTGTCGTACCCGCAATGTGCCCCAAATATCTGGCACTGCCGCCACTACCATATCTCCCACATGTGGATCCCTTTCTTGCTCCTCCTGTCCTCCTTCTTCGCATAGAAAATTTGCAGTCGATTTCTTGACGTTTAAGTTCAATCCCGACACCGCGGAGAACTCTGTATCGCGCGTAACGCTGCCTGCTGCATGTTGAAGTGCGCGATGTAGATGGCCGTACCATCCGCATAGCCTGCCACCTTGAGCGGCTTGAGAGCTGCCGGGTCTGCAAGTGGGATGCCAACTAGCTCCGTATCTGCCTCAATGACGTCATATAGTAAGTCTACCGCGATAATGAACAGCAGCGGCGCCAGGGGGCATCCCTGCCTTATTCCACTGGTGACCACCAGTTTCTCCGACACATATCCGTTTGCAAGAAACTGCACCGTGGAGTCTGTATGTATCGCCCTCAATATGTTGCATATCTTCGGCGGCATTCCTTTGGCTTTCAGAATGGCCAACAGGAAATCCCAATCGAGCGAGTCGTATGCTTTCGCAAAGTCTAGCAGGAGAACCTGAGCCTGCGTCAGTTCACTACTGTGTCTGCATACTTCCTTTGCCGCTTCAAAGAGGTCAATAATCTCATGTATAGTTCGTCCTGGGACGAATCCTCCTTGCCGGTTGCTGACTAGTCGAGCGATGTACCGCCGGACTCGCCACGCCAAAATTCTCGTAAAGATTTTGTAATCTGTGTTCAACAAGGCAATTGGCCGATAGTTCATGGGATTAGACGTATCTCCACCCTTGCTTATGCTGTGTATATATGCCCCGAGAAAGCTGGACGGTGTCGCGCCTTCTGCCAGGCAATCATTGAATATCCGAGTTAGCACCGGGATCAGCAGCGTTGCATGATCCTTATACCACTCATTTCCGAGCTGGTCCGGGCCGCAGACTTTGCCCGATTTACACCGAGCTATGGCAGCCGCCACCTCGCTCTATGTGATGTCTTCATCCAGTCCGACATGTCCACACACTCCCATTTCCTGCTGTACCTGCCAACGAAATCTTCCAGTGTGCAATTATCTGCCGCCTGGCCGTTAAACGTATCGTCCAGCTGTCCCGCAGTATGTTGGACTTATCGTGCGGATTCCTTCGCGCCGATTCCGCCTTCGAGATCAGTGTCGGGATCGTATTGTCACCGAATTTCGTGCAGACGCTCCTAAAAATGTTTTGGTAGAGGCCTTCGAACTCCACGCGTTTTGCGCGATCACTATTCTTCGTTTTAATCCTCTTCGAGTCTCTTGTACCTGATGCAGCGCTTCCACAATGTTGACTTTCTCCGCCTCCCCTGTTGGGGTCCCATCGGCCCATTTGGCTAGCTGTCGCTTGAGCCTCTGAATCCGCTGCCTGTAACCTCTGGTCATACGGCCTCTGGCCTCCAACTTCAGCCGTCTCATACAGTCTCGGAGATTCGCTTTGAACTGGTCCCAGAGAGCCGCCGAGTGTGTAGTGCTTGCGTTGTTTAGTGTCTCTGTGAAATCTGCGATGCATTTCTCAATTAGACCCCGCGTGGCAGTCTGCACATACACCGGCGCCGGATAAAGTTTGGGCCGAGTTCTTACTCTGAGGGCCCCCGTTCGGAGGTGCAGCTCTATTAGTACTGCGCGATGATCCGTCCTACATATTGCATCCTCCGTCTCCACACTCCGAACCAATTGCTGAACGCCTGTCTCTACGTAAAAATCGATCCAAACGGGCCGATCCCCGCTGGCCCGTCGTGCTGCTATGCAAATGTGTGTGATGGCTCGACGCGAACTTCTTACGTTGGTTAACCCCGTTTGTGGCGTGATAGTTAGCAAACCCGGCGTCAGTTAGCCCCCATTTGGCTATACAAAGCCGCAGTTCCGCAGCTCCCATTTCAACACGTCCTCCTCCTCCGTCCCGATCCATATCCTTATCCAAGACACAATTAAAGTCGCCCCTCAGAATGAAGCTGACATCTTCTGGGAAGTCCAGCTTGTGCAATTCCGAGAAAAAGGGCTCTCACAGCCCCCATGACCGGTGCGTAAATATTGATGAAGAGCAATCGCTTTCCTCCAACCTCTCCGATGGGCATGATAAGGTGCTCCGACCAGGACTCTTTTTGCCATGGCTGCATGTTGCCCACTGCCCCGTATGGATTCACCAAGATGGCAACTCCTGCCCTCCTCCCCTCGCCGGAGGTCCAACAGGAATAGTTATCTGCAGTGACGCGCTAAAATCCCCACATTGCGACGTGATGTCCAGCCGTTATTCTGTGCTCCTGCTGATTAAGGTGAGTTTCCTGGATGAAAATGACATCTCGTTTGCCTCTTTGGTGTTGTTCTTTCAGCCCCTGCATCTTTCTCCTCAACGCCTACATATCCGTCGCCAAACCCCTCATGTTGATTGTATCAATGTCAATCGTTCTGTCCTGCTTGTGTTTCAGTCCTTGTCGTACCTCTCGTCTCTTCTTGTTGTCTTCTTCTCTTTTGCGTTTTCGTCGTACCGACCGCCCATGCTCTCGGAATGCTTTCCGGCTGGCCCTGTCGTATTCTTCTTTAGTCTGCTCCCCGAAGTATCGGCGCAGCGTACTTGACCCTGATGTCCTCGACTCGTGGTTGCGTCCACCTCTCCTCTTCTCGCCCTCATAGGCGGTGCTGGTTTCGGGACCGCTCAGTTTAGCATCTCCCAGTCGAGACTGCCTTCTCGTCTCCTTCCTTCTCCATTTCGTTGCTGCTGCTGTCTTTCCCTCCGCCTGCTGCCGTTGCCGCGCCCTGTGGCTTCTCCTCCCGCGTATCCGCGGGTGCATCTGCCGAATCACCCGCCTGCCTCGACTCCCCTGTCACGGAGCTCACCCCTCCGACCAATGTCCGTTCGCGGATCATGTGGGGCCTCGGTGCCGTCGTGTCGTCTTGGATTGCACTGGCATCTGTTCCTGGAGTGGAAATGATCGGTGTGACCGCCGCCGCCGCCGTCGGTCTCTGATGAGGCCTGTAGTTCGCTGCACGTCTGATCACTGTTAACGCCGCTGCTGCGGCTCGTGCAGTTTTGTCCGCATCATACGCGACCGGATGCAGTGTCTTCCACCCGTGAGCTGCAAGCATCGCGTTTCGTCTGCTCGCCATCTCCACGAGATTGGCAGAATATGCTGCGTGTTCTTCCGCCTTGTATGTCACTGCCTGAAAATGGTTGCCACTTGCACTCCATCTCAGCACCATCACAGGGGGGCTAACGCCATCTGCTATTAAATCTGCCAGCAAGACTAGTGCCTGTGAAGTCGGAACAGGACACACTGTGCCCGTCTCAATCAATTCCGCTGCACTTGTGGTGCGTTCATGATAGGCATATGCTTGCATGCGCGTCAAGCCGTCCTCCTGCGCATCCAGCACATATATCGTCTCTCTGGCGTGCATAGCCTTCGCCTTGATATGAGCCGGCCGCACCCAGAAATGCATGGGTACTGCTCCTTTGACTGTCTTATTGCGCTGGGCAACGTAATGGTTGGCCCAGGCGCAAACACGCTCACTGTCTGAGAGCAGCGCGTTCACTGGACAGCCACTGGCCCCGAGCTCCGCATTGAGATTCGCCGGATGTAGTTTCACTTCATCCACAAATTCGCGATCATTCCGTTCAACACCTGCTTCTTGAGCTTATCTGCCTGGGCCGCTACATCACCACTTGGCTGAAGCAGTCCATCCGACACGTTGTATAACGCAGCATAAAATGCCAGCCATCCGCACTGGCCATTGGCCGCAACATCGCGACCCCCCCTCCCGAGCACCTTCAGCCACGCGGACAAAGGTTCTCCTGTGTCAGTGAGCTCCGTAGTTTTCAAGATTCGGCATCCGCGTGAGTTAGCTTGGCCCGTCGATAGGATCGCTGCTGTGTCGGCTGCAGCAGTCGGACTCACTCGCTCTCGCCTACTGCGCCTCTGTGCTGAGTTGTCTTTCTCTCTCCGTCGGAGTTGTCTCTGCAGTGGTAGTTGCCCTGCCGGTAACCGCCGTCAGGAATTGAGTGATGAATTTCTGCATTGCTGTCTTGCTCCCATCAGCTTTGGAGTCCGTGATCCGTCGTTTGGGCGAGAGCGATCTGGTCTAGCTCACTGCCGCGTCACCCTTGGTCCCCTCTCCGTCTCCCTCCCCATCAATGCTGCCTACTCCATGCTTGCAGGACTCTCGTAGTGTGCCCTCCGTGTTGGCGACAGCGAGGCCAAGCTCTTCTGTCTCTATGGTCGTCTCTGCACATCCTGATCCATGGGCTCGTCTCGCTGCCCTGGACTCCTTGAAATTATTGCCGCCGCCAACACAATCTGGGTCTGAATTTCGGCGCTGCGCTTGCGGAATGCCTCTTGCTGGATCCGCGTATCCGCAGCCACCCGCCTTGCTCGTGCAGTCGGCGACCTTCCCCTCTGTTGTCCCCGCATCTCGCTTCGCTCCCGCCGTTGCTTTGTCCGGGTCGCGTTGACTGCGGCCGCGTATTGTCCCGCCTCGGCCCTTGGGAATGGATGTATGTCATTTCCGTATCACTCATCTCTTCAGCTTGCCCAGAAGTCTCTCCAGTTGCACAGTCGTCTGCCGTCTCCACCTCGCCTGACCCACTGTCCTCTAAGTCGTACACTTCCGCCTCAACTTCCTCAATGCTGTCCATCTCCGCGCTGTCTTCGTCGGGTTGCTTCCGCTCCTCTACGGTTTCAGTTTGTCCCCATTCCGCAGGTAGCGAGAGTAGAAGAACCTCCCGTCTGTGCTCCTTCCGCTTGTGCGAGACAGCCCGGCATCTTTTTGGGGTGATCTGCCAGCTTTGGCAGTTGTATCTCCGGAGTACTTGGGTCCCTCCCTCCGGAGCAAGGTTTCGAGCTGAGCCATAGTCCTCGGGTGCCCTCCCGCAGTATATTCTCTGGTGCTTTTCCCCCTAGCAGAAGGCAGCCTGCCGTCGACCATCTTGGTGAACTTCGATTGTTCCATCCCCATGGCTTCGTCCTGTATCTTACAGAATTTCATCGGGTGAGTTGGCGAGTGACAGCGGTTGCATGGCCAGTTGACATGGATACCTTCGTGGTGGACCATTAGCTCACGTTGTCCACAACCAAGAATCCTATCTGCCGCAAGACTGGCGGGCATGTCGATGCCTTGACTCGTACATTCCATTGCTGCTCCTTGAGCCCCGTAGCCGTCGATGTCGCAAGCGTCATGGCTTGTACTGCGAGACCGAGTGCTTGGGCCAGTAACCAGTGCATGTCCCTCGAGGTCAGACGGCCTTTGTGCACTTCCACGGCGAACGTGTAAAAGGCTAGGCGGACCAATTCGTTCGTGCTCGCTGCTCGCTCCCTCACACTTTCGTAGTCTATGAGCTCGAGCGGCCGTCCCGCCATTGGCATCTGCCAACCGATCTATCTTAAGGCTGATTGTCTACCTTTGAAGGTGATCTTTACTACCCGCGTCTCCACATCCACTGTGATCCTGGATAATCCCGTCTTGAACTCCAGAATTTCTTGCTTCTGCAGCGGAGCTGCTTCCGCCCCCACATGGATCTGCGCCAGTATCGCTCCTTTGGTCATGTTGTCAAAGAACCGTTGTCCCGGCTGCAGGTGCGCGTAGAGCGGGTATTCCAACGCCATAAAAAGGTCTTCAAAACACGATAATTCTCCGACTTCCATGGACTGTGACAGGAAGGGGGGCACTGCCGGGACCTCGATTTCATGATTGAGATCATGACTATCGCCTTGACCTCGTCTTCAGTCCTCTTTCTCATTGTTAGCGTAGACGTCGCTGGATGAAGCCAGAGGTCCCTCAGTCTGGCCTGTTCAGGGGTCAACACCGCCGTTCGCTGCTATGAGCCAGCCTGCGTCACGGCTGCTTTGTACGAGATCGTCCTTCCCTCCCTCGTAGCAGTCGAGCCTGCATCTCTCTTGGAGGCTCCGCTCTCTGGTTGCTTGAACCGGAAGAATTGAAGTATGTTCTCTATCTCTCTCTGTGGTTCCTTGTCTCTGATAACCCAGTCTTGCATGAGCTTGGCCAATCGCCCGCGATGCTCTTCGGAGGAGAAATCCCAAACACTGCGTAGTCCTTCATACTTTATCTGTCGACTTCCGGCGCTTCGTCTTACCAACTGTCGCGAATGTATCGCTCCGTTTAGTGTTCCGCTCCTGAACGGGGGTGGCGCGCTGGAAAGCTTTGAATCGCCTCTCTGGCGCGAGCTCGTGCAACCGCAGCACTGTGTGTTGCATGTACAGGTCTGGAGCTCCATTGCCCAGGTAGTTCCATAGCTGCTGGAATACCGCGCGCCCGTCGCCTTGGTCCGCCTCCTTCGTTAACTTCCCCGCTCCCGCTCGGGCGGGGGCCTTGCCCTTCGGTCCATCCTGAGTCCGGCTTGGCGATGCCTTCCGCTCAGTCTGCTGAGTTGGACTGGGTAGTGCTTAACCCGCCCATCTACGTGGCTTCCAACAACGCCTTGTCTCCTGCGGGGGGGTCAGCCCTACCGTCTTCCATTCTTCGTCTTCTGCCAGCCGCTCGGTATCACCAGTGTTCTCCTGCGGACCTGCCGTCGCCATCTTGCTTTCCTCGCGGTCCCCATCTCGATAGGTTCCACAGTTCTTGTACTCATGTCGCCTTCGCTCCTGCGAATGTTCACAATTATACTTGTTTTCAGTATGGCCAGGGGTTTGAAACGCCTTTCAAACGCCCCCTCGGTCGGTGTATCTGCCGTCGCTGTCTTGAGTCCAAGGAGTCTTGAGCAGTCGACGGTTAGATCGAAGTGTGCGATGCAATCTAGTCTACCTGCTATACCGGAGAAATGCAGGGGTTATACTGGGGACACCTCGTTAGAGGCTATAGACAGCTCACCCAATATTAATTCCACGGGACTGCGTAAGCGTAACCTGGGTTAAATTTGCGTAGCATGTCGGCATTGCTTCGGCGGGGCAGACCGCAATTGTAACATCAAAATAACAAACCTGGGTGTTCCCAGCCTAAGTCGCAGACGATCGAGTTATCCTTTGGAAATATTTCCCATCAAAATAAATATCTACCTATTTAATATAAAAGTATATTTTCGGAAACACTGCAGTCCAGTTCTCGAGTGCAGTTATTGTCCAAAAAAACTCCCGTTATTGTCCAGTGCGAGAATAATATTTCCGCATATCTTGCTCTGTGTATTGTCCATACTATGGAGACGTGTATTGCCCCTTTCTCAGCCACTTTTTGATACCGGTATGTAACTGAATACCGGTAAAATCGCCAATTCTCGGTCGCCAACTACCCCCCCTCGCCCCGTTCCGGACAGCCAGCAGCAGCACGTCGACGCCCCGGCCGAGATGGAAGGCGTGGTGCCTATGCATACGCCCGAGCAACCGCCCACGCAGCCGGCAACACGCAGCAGACGGCCGCGCAGATGGAGACCGACACGAGGTATGTGGACGCGCAGCCGGTGGACGGGCAGCCGAGCACGCCAAGCACGCAGCCGAGCGCGCAGACATCGGGTGCTGAGTACAGCTCTGTCGGCGCTGGTGGGTCGGGTGGCTCCCGCGTGTATCGGGTGGCGGCCAGTGAAGACAAGGTGAGCAGTGCGTCCTGCGGGCAAGCCGGTTCTAGCGCCGAGGAAGACGACGGCGGCGAAGGAGACACGAGCAATGGACAAGACACGGACGAGGCGATGCTTCCGTGTAGTGTCCAGGTTCTCGACGCTAAGGTCTTCGTTCAGGGACCTGGCGAAGCCAAGGGCCACTCAAGCTGGGCGGACTGGGCAAGCTACCTGGCGGACTACTCGATGCAGACGCGGCAGCTCATCCGCGTGCTGAACACGGTCGGCTGCAAGTTGCGGAACTCCCGTCTTCGTTCCACGGTCGCTGCTCGCGAAGGCATGGTTGTGCCGTACATCCGCGAGGAGCGGCAGTACTACCAGCGGACGTACATCTGTACGCACGGCTGGCCAACGAATGACCGGAGCACCGTCTTCAGCTTCCGGATGATGCACTTCATCCTCAGGTAGCTCCCTCTAAGCGCGAATACACGTTTGCTTTGGCTTTCCAGTGCGTTGCACTCGCCCCCATGTCATTCGTTTCCATGTCAATCACTTCAAGTTCAAACGTCTTGGATGCTGTATGCTTCGTAAATTACACTTACCTTTCACTCCAGGTTATATTGCAGCGGAAAGATTCGGTGCATGGGCATCACACGGACTGATCGACAACAACTGAATTTGATAACTGGACTGTATCACTGTCCAAATACTTTCTACCCTTATTATGTTTTACCATTCACTGAAGCACGGCCAATCCTGAAAAAAGGCAACAATCAAAATGATATTTGGATGAAAATTCCAATGAGAAGGCCGCTTTATCACCACTAAAGAGAGATAGCTCAACGTTAGCACCACCAACTTGTACTTTACTACTAAGCATACAGTTTGTGCCTGCGAGTACCCGATAAAAGCAAGTCTGCAAGCGTGTGCAAGACGACGCGCAACGGCGTCTAAAACTTCCTATAGGAAGTTTGCTGACTCCATCAAGTGTAGTGCTGACTACCTGGCCCTGCTCCATCAAAACGCCCGTTATTTGCCGTTCGTAGCGCTACACACTTTGCAAGTTTGTAGCAGTGCGCCTACACCAAAAGTGTGCTCCTAGCCGCAGACGAGAGCAGAGCCTCCGTACATACGCAATTTGAGTACAGCAGTAAGTTTCCAAGCGCCGACTGACTCTGCGGGACGGAACTACATATGCGTCTTCCGGGTGTGGCTCTCACTCTTGAACCAGCCAGCTCTCTCGCACTCGCTCGAGTATTTATCAGCACTTTCGAGCCAACATGCGAGGCTTCACGCTTGCTTTAGCCGTTCTAGCGCTGGCTTGGAGTTTATCTGATGCGGATCAAAGGGAGTATCCTACGAAATCCGGTATCAAAATGTGGGTGGATCCGTCGACTCCTGCTAACGCACAGCAAAAGATCACGTCCCGAGGAGAGACTTGGCAGCTTGTGATGAGTGACGAGTTCAACACCCCGAATCGGAGCTTTCGGCCTGGAGACGATCACATCTGGACCAGTCTCGAGAAGCCCGATGGCGTGAACGGAGCTCTGGAGATCTACTCGCACAACATGACGAGTACCAAGTGCGACGACGACGGAACCTGTTACTTCTACATCGAAGCCATCGACGAGGTGACCAACATCACCGTGTTTAACGCGTATTTGAAGCCTCCAGCCTACCAGAACGTATCGTTCTTCTACCGAGCAGGAATGGTGCAGTCCTGGAACAAGTTTTGCTACCAAGGTGGTCTCATGGAAGTCCGCGCTCAGCTACCGGGGGCGATCTCGAAGATGTCAGGAAATCCCGATCTTGCGCTTGGAAAATCTGGACGAGTTTCGAGCAGCATGTACTACCCGACGTGGCCCGGTATTTGGATGATGGGGAACCTCGGACGAGCGATCTTCTCGGGCTCCACAAGTCGAATGTGGCCGTTCTCCTACAACAAGTGCGAGCCCGACATCTTTGAGCCGAGCAACCAGCGAATCAGTGCGTGTGACGACGACCCGGGCTACGGTCTCAACAAGAATCAAGGCAGAGGCGCGCCTGAAATTGATATCCTGGAAGGCGGCGGCGTCGCCATCTCCTCGTCCTTGCAGATTGCTCCGGGGATGCCCATGGATTTCCGGCTTTTTCCAGCTGAAGAGGAGTACGACGAGGGCGACATCTACTGCGTCTACAGCTACAATTGCAAGACGCCCGGCGCCAACCTCGTTGATGTTCCAACAGCGTACTACGAGAAGGAGCGCGGCCACAAGTCGTGGTACCAGGGACTTCGGTACGCTGCGAACAACTTCTGCGAACCTTCAGCTGAGGAGAAACAGGCTATCGACACCATCACAGCGTCTATGAAGGCGGGAATCAGTGAGAACACTTGCACGGCCGACACGTGCCCAGCTTCCTTCGATATCAACAGCGAATTGGAGCTGATTGACGGCGTTGGGCCGGACTATTGGGGTATCAACAGTAATGGTACGTGCTTTCCCATCATGAACTCGTATACGGGCTCGTACCTGTGCGATCCTGACAACACGGACAAGCTGTGCCTCGAGCCACGGAACTCGACTACACCCAAGACGAACTCCATGGAGCCATTCAACTACCAAATGGACGCCATCTCGGCGAATTGGCCCGTCCATCTCGGCGCTTACACCGACTATTTCGTGTACCAGGTCGAGTGGGTCACAGGGGGGAACGGCTACGTACGATGGATGGGAGACGGCCAGCCGCTGTTTGAAGTCCCAGCCAGTGCGTTCTCCGTCGTGCCTCAAAACGACAAGAAGAACAACCCCGCCAAGCTCATGCTGGAAGAGCCAATGTCGATTATCTTCAACGTGGCGCTGTCGCGGTCATGGGGCGCCGTCCCGCCAAACGCGGGCTTCGCTTGTCGTGGCGATGGATTGGACGAGACTGTCAACAAGATCTGCGATGACTTCCCCATGTTCATGAAGATCGACTACATTCGCCTGTACCAGGACCCAAAGGGGAATCGCGCGGATGATGACTACATGCAGCTCGGCTGCGACCCGGCAAGCCACCCGACCAAGGAATGGATCGATGGCCACTTGGACGAATACGAAGATGGCGACAATCCGTGGACTGAAGTCATAGGCAAAGCGTTCTGCAAGACGGACAGCGACTGCACCATCGGCCGGAACGGCACCCGAAAGCTCGTGTCTGGGAAATGCGTGGCCTCTCGCTGTGACTGTTCCTATCCTGACTCATGGGGCGGGCCGCGATGCACTCTCGCGCTGGCCGAAGTGGCCAGCTCCAGTACCTCTGTAACCCAGCGCGTGTACGGTCCTCCGATGGCGATTCCAATGGCGGTGGCCGCTGTAACATTCCTGTCCACCTTCATCGCCGCGTGGATGTCGGTCCGAACGTTGACAAAGCAGGCCGACGAAGCCATCAAAGCGGCCGAGCGGAAGAAACTGGAGCAACAACGGCCATCCATCCCTGTGAGCTTCTCTATCGACGAGTACGAAACCCCGCAGCCCAAGGACAACTACAGCCAGAACTTCCTCTAGTCGACCACCAAGATGCCCATCTCCATCCCATCCCCGTTTGACTGACGTCGGTCTTTCCTTGATGACCCCAGACACAAAATCCTCTTCTCTCCAAGGAAGAGGATTTCCAAGGAGAAGACCATGATGAACCGCTTCGTGGCCGGCCCGGCCTTCTACAACTACGACATGTACGGCGGGCTTCGGCCTGGCGGCGGCGTCCAGTTCTTCTCTCGCGAGTTCGTGGGGCTCGTGGCCGCCACCTTCACGTCCTCGTTCGTCTACATCGGCGCGCGTTATGGGCTTCTACCCCTGGTGAGCGCCAAGTTGCAGCTCACAGATCCTCAAACGGAGGCCATGGATCGCCTCGTGGAGGTGCCGGCCGCAATGGCCTTCTTCGCGGGGCTTTACGCCGACGCCGTGCCGCTCTGGGGCTCGCGTCGCAAGTCCTACATGGTGCTGGGCATGGCCTTCAGTCTGCTGTGTCTGGCCATCATCGGCCTGGGCTGCCTCTTCGCCCAGGAGCTGCAGGACGCCATGGCCGGCAGCTTCAGCTACATCATGATGCTGCTCATGGGCGGCGTAAGCTTCGGCTCCATGCTCAACTTCTGCTCGGTGCACACGGCCGTCGTGACGCTGTCACAGCGTGAGAGTTTGGAAAGGAGAGGCGTGTTCCAGGCCGACTACTTGGTGGCCCGCGCGGCCGGCCAGATCTCGGCCAGGCTGCTGGTCTACTTGATCCAGAACGTCATCGCCGCCTTCGAGATCCCGCTCGTACTGCTGGCGCTCATGCCGCTGTCCGTGGCCACCATCATGGCCGTGCTGGAAGGACTCGACGAGGCGCCGGCCTACCGCAAGGAGAGTCTGCGCTGCAAGTGCGAGAGCTACTGGAAGCTCACCAAGCAGAAGGCCGTGTGGCAGATCCTTGTGGTCGTCGCGAGCTTCGCCTTCTTCCTCAACTTCGGCTTCCCGCTAGTAACCGAGGCGCTCCGGCAGTGGACGCACACGACGGACAGCGCGTCGGCGCTGCTCAGCAACAGCCTCAACGACCTCGTCATGATCCTCACGGTGCTCGTGTGGAGGTGGAAGTTCCGCAACGTACTGTGGAAGAAGCTGTTCGCCGTGGCCCCGACGATGACGATCGGGCCGCAGGTTCTCATGGCCGTCTTGGTGATTCCTGCGCTGTACCGAAGTCCGGTGGTGTACATCCTGCTCACGGGCTTGGCTGGCGTGTCCACGGGCGTCATGGCGCTGCTGCTGCTGGTTCCGGTCACTGAGATCATCGAGGAAGGCTCGGAGGGCGGCGTCGTGGGCCTCGCGCTGTCGTTCAACACCATCTTCAAGGTGTTCGTGAGCACGCTGCTTACGACCATCCAGCGCGCGTCGTACTTTCCGTCCAGCGACGACGAGGACACCACGCACCGCCGTTGGTCCATCGCCGTGCTGGTGATCGTCACGTGCTGCGTCAACGGCCTGGTCTGCGCTGTGATCCCCATCCTGCCGATGCAGAAGCTGGACGCGCAGCTAGTGCGCATGTACGGAGGCTTCACCGACCACGCCGGCGCACTCACAGCCTCGGCTTTCCTCACCTCGCTCGCCTACTGCGTGGCGTACAACATCTACATCTTCAGCGTGGCCATCAACTAGTTCCAGCCCACCAACTCATCCGCTGAGGCCACACAGCAATTCCTCATGGCAAGGCAGAGACCTCAATAGGTAGTTAGCCATTCCAGCGTTGACAGCCAAATGGCGCCACCCTCCAAGCAGACATCACGAAGCGCGTCTTCACAAACATCCGAAATTTTGATTTAAATTTCGAAATTTTGATTTGGTTTTTGAACATCCGGGTTTGAACAGCGCTTGTATGGGAAACCCGGATGTCTGAAAACCAAATAAAAATTTCGAAAATAAAAATCAGAATTTCAGAAAACCAAATCAAAATTTGAAAATCAAAATTGGGAAATTGGGAAAACCAATAGTACTTCGGGACGTAGTATTATGTAGTACAACACTACTTTCGCGTAGTACTATAAGTGGTGCCACATCACCTGGAACTGGAACCCAGTTGCGGAGGCGGATCGACTCGCTGGCAGTGACGGGATGGCTGGCGAGCCACGCCGCGGACGCGGCGGCACCAACAGAAGATGATTTCAGGCGCTGCGGTCTTCATTTCGCCATCCGGCCCACTTCGGTGAAGAAGAAATGGGACGGGCGCTGCTCGCCGCCAGTGGTGCGGCGCCGCGATGTCGGCGCGCTGGCAGCCAGGTTCCGCGCCAAGGCCGGCCAGGCCGCCGTTCTCGGGGACTTCTCCGGCGCCCACGTGGCTCGCACGCTGGGGCTGGAGGAGTCCACCTACAGGAAGAACTATCGCGCAGATCTTGCGCGCGAGCTAGAGCTCTTGCAGGCGCCGACCATCGGCACCTGGGGGAAGAGCCCAGAGGCCCTGCGCATGGTGCTGGACGAGGTTGCTGGCGCAAGGCGCGAGGTCATTGTGGAGGCCTTTAGCGCGACCCACAACCTCATCGTGGCAGCCCTGCTGGCCGCACGAGAGCTCGACGCATGTCCCCGACGCTGCCTTCGCGGAGAGGTGCGCCTGGACATGCTACACTTCTGCGAGGTCGGTGGCGTCCAGGTTCGGGACGCGAGTCTTGTCAAGTTTGGAGGGAAGACAAGTTCGGGCAGAATAATTGGTCGTACACCGACGGCGCACCCTGGCGCAAAGGTGCCAAGGAAGACCGCCGCCGAAAAGGTTCACGTGCTGGACGCGCTGCCTCAGTTCGACTGGGACGTCACGGAGACCGTGATGCATGGTGCAGGAGCCGGGCCACGCCAACCTTACTGTTGACAAAGTGATCGGTTGGCTCGGACGACAAGAGACGCTCCGAGCCAAAGCTGCCGTGGAGGAGACCCAGCGGGAAATTCGTCGACTCACAGGCACGAGGAAGGCAATGTCCCTGTCACTGTCCTGTCGACAGTACTCGACGCCCCCGAGTCAAGTCCGAGCTCGCCGCTTGCAGAGCAGCCACAGCTGCTCTGCAAGTACAAGTCCGGCAAGTGCTCCAACCTGTGCGCAACCAACCGCGATGGCAAGCTCCTCAAGGTCTGTGAAGTCCACCGCCTGCGGCATAACGAGAACCAGCGCAAGAGCGGCCACAAGAACCGGATCAAGATCGCCCGCAAGAACCGCAAGCTTGCTAAGCAAACGGCTCGGGCACCGAGAACGCATCTCTAGTAATTTCGGAATTTTTTATTTTTTTCAAAAAAGTAGAAGTTGGGTTGTATATAACCCTTATATACATACCCACTTCTACAACCCTAGTGGTTCATTATTCATCCATATTACTGTACAAGTTATTCACCGTGCTGAAGGATTCCGCAATGAGTCGCAGTGCTGTTCCTGTCGCCGCGCACGTCGCCTCCACCGATGCGGGCGCCACCGTAGAGCCCGAGGCCGAGCCGCAGAACTTGGCTGTGCACCCCAATACCGCGTTCGAGGCTCCAGCGACGTGGCGCGGCCGCGTCTTGGGCTGCAGCTACCTCTTACTACTGGTCCTCTGCGCCTTCCTGAACGCCGCCTTTGTGCTTGGGCCGCTGAAGCTGCTACGCTGGACTTTCGGCCTGTCGATTGGCCAGTGCCGCCCAGTCTTTCGCTTCTTGGAAGACCGCTTTTTTTCCATGTTGAGTGGACTTCTGGAGCTTCTGGGAGGCGTCAAGCTCGTCGTCACGTCCGATGAAGCCTCGCTGCAGTTCGAGCCGCACCAGCAAGTGCTGTTGCTGTGCAACCACCGCAGTGAAGTGGACTGGATCTTCTTCTGGAGCTTGGCGATTCGTCTGGGCGTACACGACCGCATTCGTATCATGATGAAGAGCATCATTCGCTATGCGCCCGGTGTGGGCTGGACCATGATGCTGCTCGAGTACCCGTACATCAACCGCAGCTGGGCCACGGACCAGAAGAGGTTGGCCGACGACATTCAATCCTACAGAGACGTGAAGATGGGCTCGTGGCTCGCCATGTTCCCCGAGGGCACAGCGCTGTATGACAAGACGTTGCAGAAAAGTCACGACTTCGCCGACAAACACGGAGAGCCGAGATGGGATTACGTGCTGCAGCCCCGAGTCAAGGGCTTCGAGCTCTGCATGGAAAAGCTGGACCCGGAATACGTCGTGGACCTCACTGTCGCCTATCCAGAGCTCATGGCCGGCGTCCGGCCATCGCCGGTGCGATTGGCGCGGGGCCAGTTCCCGACGGAGGTTCACATGCATGTAAAGCGGTATCACCGCTCGACGCTGGCGAAGCACAAGGAGGGCATGGGTCAATGGTGCGTCGGCGTGTCCTCACTTGTGGTGAATAGTTTTCTTCTTGACGTTGTTGCTGGTTTTACTTTAGGTTGAAGGACCGATTTGCCGAGAAGGAAGAGCGTCTGGAAAAGTTTTACGAGACGGGAGCGTTTGAGGGCAAGTCGTGCGTGTCCCAGGAGCTTCCGTTGTGGAGCTCCGTCGCGCCGGGCATAGCTTTCAACCTGGCCTTGTGCGGTTTGGCGTTGTATCTGTTGATCAACTTCCCTGTCGCCGCATGTACCTGGTTTTCGCTTACCACGACCCTGTCGGTGGTTCAGGCTCGCAACTTCGGTAATTAAGCCGTAATAATTACGCGGAGCTTTATGATCTCAGTGTATACCAGCCTAGCGACGTGTAACTTACGAGAAAGGGCAGGTCGCTGGATGCATTATTTCGCTGTTACAAGAGCATTGAGCCGTCGAGCGTCCTCAGTTTCGATCGCGTCGGGGCACTCGCCACTTCTCGGAGTTCCGTTCGGGAGCTTTAGCGTCGCCTCCGCAGCGAAGTCCCAGCTGGATGCAGCGCTTCTGGACGTCGAACGGGGTTTTGCCCGGCAGCCGCGCAGCCAGCATGTGCGCGGTGTCGCTCTGTTGACCACGCAGCAGACTCTCCTCTTCGTTGCTGAAGACCACTTCGCTCACCTGCGGGCGCGAAGGCGCCTGCCGGTAAGCCTGCGTTCCCACGAGTTTGCTCGTCCGGCCGTCAACCGCAACAACAGACAGCAAGATGAGCAGGAAGAGAAGCCGCAGCATGGTTGATTCTGTGTCTGTCGTAAAGTGGCTCTTGGATGAAAAAATAGAGGTCCCGTGTCGTTTTATCTTGCCATCTTTAGCTCTTCTCGACGAGTATACGGATACTTCTCCGTTGACTGCGAGATGGCCCGACCGCCCTTGCCGCTGCTGGCCACGACGGTGCTGCCGCGGCCTCCTGTGGCCCATTTGCCTTTCACGCATCGAGACACTGCATCGCCTCGGCCACGCACGCAGTTGCCGCACTTTTCGAGATCCAATGTCAGCTCGGTAGCCCTCACATCACCTGCAGGGCTTTCACAACCGGAAGACTTTACCAAGACACCATTAGAGAAGTCAATCGATGAATTGCAAGTATCCAAAGCACGGATTCGGGAGAGTTTTGCACGGATGAACCAGACTCATGAACTGTTCGAGCTCAGCCTGAAAGAGACGTCGCGTATCGTGAGTTCTCTTGAAGCGGACCAGCGTTATCTTGGCGAAGTATACGCGGGTCTGCTGGACTTCAGTGCCAGGCAGATACAGCGCTGTTTCCGAGGCCACATGGGCCGGCGGTTGTTCCGTCAGACTGTGGTGGTGAGAGCGGTGCTGCGCGTCCAGCGCAAGTACCGCGAGTTCCATCGATACCGTGAGGAAACACGTAAAAAGTCCCGAGTGTTGTATCGTAAAGTGCTGCGAGGTCTTCGTGGCGTTCGAGAGCGTCATGAATTATCTCACGCTGAGCTTCTAACGCGCGTCGGTCACAATCTTCAAGTGGAAGCGCAGTGGCGTAAAGCAATGGGCGTCAAGGACACTGAAAGCGACCTCATCACTGCGCTGTACAGAAAGAAGTACGTCCGTCGGCGGATGGGGGCCATTTTTCGGCATCTTTACCTGCTGCACTCGACCACGAAGTACTGGAAGGCGTTGCTGCCTGAGCCTGGAGCTGGAGATCTCTTAGGTTTGTCGGGTCAACAGGAAGGCGAACCAGTAAACAACATCCTGACCGACAACTTTAGCGAGTTTGAAAATGATGAGGGGAGCTGGAGAAGAATGAGATCACAAGGCAAGATCGTCATTGTTGCTCCCCGTGAAAGCAAGCCTGTGACTACGAACAAGCGAATCACAAGAGGCTTAAACCGGGACGAGCTGCGTCGCCGCGAGAAAGCGACCTTGCAAGAGATACAACAGAAGAAAGACGACGAGTTTCGCAAGGAGGAGGAAGCGGTGAAGCGACTTGTACAAGCGAGAAGGAACAAAGGTGGCCAAAAGTCCAGTCGAAGTTTGGGGCATAAGAAAAGTTAAGTACTAGGCCACTAGATTGTCGGCAATCACGAGCGCTAGTAGGAGGACGAAGAGCAGTGCGAGAAATGCAGCGCCGCTCCTATTGTAGCCCCCGAAAGCTCGAAGTTGCTGCGCCTCCAGCTTGGAACGTAGAAGCCACGGTACTGCCGCTGCGGAGAACAAGTTGACGACTGCAAACACGGCGGCTGTACACATGATTCGCACTCGGGTGTCGTGTGCATCGTCGGCAATTACTCGTGAGCTTGTGGCGTTGCTGATCCGGCCAACGATGACGCTGGTTGTTGCGGTCCCAAGCCCTTGGAAAGAGAGGACTAAGCCCATAGTGACGCCCTCGCAGCCGACGTGGGCCACCTCCGTGATAGACAGCATCGTGAACAGCAAGATCCACGTCTTGGACCAGACAATTACCCCCGTCAAGAGCGAGAAGAACCACTGGGCTCGAACGGTATCCGTTGAGATGATCGCGGCTTGAAAGGCACTTCCGATCACCACGACGCCAGTTCCGACGAAGGCCAAGTGTCTCCATGCGGTGCTCAGTAGCCTCCACTTGGCGTGAAGCAGAGCGGTGATCGTTACGCAGTTTTCCAAGACCAGCACGTGCATGCTGTCTTCAGGGGTTGTGAAGCCGCTCCAGGCGGCTAAAGCCTTGGACACGTCGGGGTCGTAGGCCTTAAGCAGTACTCCGTAGACCAGAAGGAAGAGCAGCACACGGTAGGTGACTTTCTCCTGGCAGATTTCCCACAAGTGCATGATACCCGTACGAAGAGCTGGCACGATCCCAACTCGCTTGGTCGACGCCACCAATGTCGCGGCAGACTCCTGCTCGTCGTCGTCGTGCAGGAAGCAGAGCACGGAAGGGAGTGCGATCACTGAAGTAGCAGCAAGGACGGCGCTGGATGTCTGCAAGCTTAACCTGGACTGAAACTCGGCAACGACAAGGTGAGCCGCAAGGGCTCCGGCCTGCCAGATCACTAAGAAGAGCGTCGCCAATCCGCCTCTCTTGCTGAGAGCTTCCCGCTGTCCAAACCCCACAACGGATGCCAGCGCACCCACCCACGAGAGCTGCAACGCGAAGCTCCCTACGACGCTCCATGTCTCCATCAAATGTCCGTAGATTGTTTTTGGTTCTTGGACGTCATGAATCTGGAACGTGTAAAGCGCAGATACATTGGCGTAGCAAAGTGCGCTGAAGATCCAGCCCAGCGCGATGTACGCTTTGCGTCGAGTGCCGTAGATTGGTACGCAGTCCGAGAAGAGTCCGAGAAACACGGAGAGCATGTCGGACCAGTCCAGGAACGGTGTGTCAGCGTCGTACTTCCTGTTGAACTTGTCATTCAGCGTCGACAAGAGCAGCGGACGATAGGCGGAGCGAATGAGGGCCATCGTTACACCTGAGGCGAAAGCTGTGACTGCAAGACCGGCATGCCACCGACTGAGCAGCGTGATCGGAGCTAGACCACTACGCAGACTGCCTAGCGCACGATAATTAAACATGGCGTCACTGACGGCGAGTCCTCGCTCTCGTGACCTCGGAGGCGGAGAGTACTGCTGCATCTGCGGATCTGGATCACTTGGGGTTCTGGTCTGTTGATGAGTCAGCGACGACACGAACGAAGAGCATTCAGCGTCGATCTCGTCCAGCTCGTGACTCGAGAGCGTCGAAAGATGCGGTAGCTGCAGGTCCTTCCTAGATCGCGAAAGCGTCAGGGACTCGTCGACTGCCATATCGTCGTAGAGCACGATAGGCCGGAAGCCCAGCAAGTCGGTGAAGCTGCCCTCCTCGACGGTAGCGGAGTCACCGCTGTACCGCGGTTGCTGCTGCTCCGGCATCGCTGGAGAACGCGACTAACTCGAAATGAAGCGGACCTGTGGTGAGTCGTGGCCTACGCCATCCAGAGTTGCGGGGACTTGTTCGATTGAGGTCAGCTCGTGCCAAGTTCGCGGCTTGAGATGATCCATCTGTCTGCCTCGTCGTGGTCAGGGGCAGCAGTCGTTGAAGTGAATTTTGGGAATTTTCAGGAAGGCTGTGTATTAGGTAAATGCTAGATAAAAGGTTAAGTTTAACTGGAAATGACTCGAAAACTGCTGTTTTACTGTGCCGTAACGGCTGACGAAGGCTATTGAAAAGGCAGCTTTGCTGGACGGATCGGTCCGCTTGTGGTCGGGTCAGTGGGAAATAGGCCACGTAAGCGGATCTTCTGCTCCATTTCATTGGCACTGACTGTGTGGATACCTGTACGCCATATCCTGTGGCTGAAGGACACGGCGATCAAATACTAACGCTTCAGAGAATAGTCATGGTGCGAGTCGAGTTAGACAAAGTTCTGGCTGTAGTTGTCTCTCGGTCTGTGGTCCGATGTGCGCTTAACAAGCTCCAGACGCACGTCCTCGTGCATGGTTGGAGTCGTCTGCTTGTTGGTCTTGGCCTGCTTCATGAGCTCCAACGCGTCCTTGTTCTCTTTCTTGACGGACCACGTGACGAATACGAAGCTCAAGAAGAACATAACTGCTCCGATACCGACTGCGAGATCCATGGGCGGGCCGTACGAACTCGACGAGCTGAATGTCTTGGTAGTACCGGAGGAACTCGAAGAAATGGCAGTCGTGCAACGCGGACCGCTCCACGATGACGAGTACGTGCACTCACATCGCCCCTTGACGCACTTGCCAGTCTTGAGCGCAGTTTTGCCCATGTCCCCGCCGATGGTACAGTCATCATTGACCGTGCAGAAGGCCTTACCGGCGACGTCTTTGTGATGGTTGTCGTCGTCCTGGTACTCGTCAATATGGGCCTCGATCCACTTCTTGGTCGGGTGACTCGCTGGGTCGCAGCCTAGTTGCATGTAGTTGTCCTCTTCAAGATCATCTCCCAGGTCCTGGTACAGCCGGATGTAGTCGATCTTGAGGTACAATGGGAATGCATCGCAGATCTTGTTAACCACTCCATCCGAGCCATCCCCACGGCATTTCTTGCCCGGGTTGGGCGGCGTGGCACCCCATGAGCTTGACAGAGCTACGTTGAAGATAATGTACATAGGCTCTTCCAGCATGATCTTCTGCAGGTTGGTCTTGTTGGCGTTTTGAGGCACGTTCCAGATCGACTCGGACGGGACCTCAAACAGCGGACTGCCCTGGAGCATCCACCGCACATAGCCGTTCTTGCCCGTGACCCACTCGAGCTGGTACTCGACGAACTCCATGTAGGCGCCTAGATGCACGGGCCAGTTGGACGAGATGGCGTCCATTTGGTAGTTGAACGAACTCATGGCGTTCGACTTGGGCGTCGTCGTTTCATTTCGCGGACTCGCACACTTGTGAAACGTGTTGTCCGGGTCGCACAAGTAGGCGCCGGTGTAGACGTTGAACAGCGGGTAGCACGTGCCGTTCGAGTTGATCCCCCAGTGATCCGTGCCAGAGCCGTCGATAAGACTGAGGTCGCCGTTGACATCAGTTGAAGCCGGGCACGTCTCCACTGAGCAGGTATTCTCCGTGATACCGGCCTTTATCGACGCAGCGATCGTGTCGTAGTCTTGCTTGGCGTCTGCACTCGGGGAGCAGAAGTTATTGGCCGCGTAACGTAGACCTTGATACCACGACTTGTGGCCACGCTTCGCGTAGGATGCGGTCGGGACGGCGACGTAGTTGGCACCTTCGGTCTTGCACAACGCCCCGTAGATACACGAGTAGGAATCCCCCGTCGAGGAGTCAACGCCAAAGATGCGGAACTCGTCCGGCATTCCTGGACCAATCTGCAATGACGACGAGACCAGCGTCGCGCCCCCTTCCAGCACGTCGATCTCCGGCGCACCGCGGCCTTGGTTCGGGTTCAAACCGTAGCCAGGGTTGTCGTTGCACGCACTGATGCGCTGGTAGCTCGGGTCGAACAGGTCGGGCTCGCACTTATCGTACGAGAACGGCCACATGCGGTTCGTCGACGCCGAGAAAATGGCTCGCCCGAGGTTCCCCATCATCCAGATACCAGGCCACGTCGGGTAGTACTTGGTCGCGGTGACCTTGGAGTTCTTGCCCAGAGCGAGATCTGGATTGCCGGAATCTGCGGTGACAACACCGGGAAGCTGTACACGAGCCTCGAGCATGCCTCCTTGGTAGCAGAACTTGTTCCAAGACTGAACCATCGCCGCACGATAGAAGAAGTAGGCGTCCACGTAGCCCGGTGGGTGTGTATACATGTTGTATACGTGGATAACATTCACCTCGTCGACGGCTTCGATGTAGAAGTAGCAGGTGCCGTCGTCGTCGCACTTGGTACTCGTCATGTTGTGCGAGTAAAGCTCTAGAGCTCCGTTGACACCATCGGGCTTCTCGAGACTGGTCCAGATGTGATCGTCTCCAGGTCGAAAGCTCCGATTCGGGGTGTTGAACTCGTCGCTCATGACGAGATCCCATTGTCTTCTACGTGAGCTCATGTAGACCTGCCGGTCGTCTGGTGTCGCAGGATCGACCCACGTCTTGATACCCGATCTTGTGGGGAATGTCGTGTCCGTCGTTGAGTTTTTCGCTGAGACCGTCACCGCTATACAGGTCCAAGCTATTGTCCATAGCGGCCGCATCGCAGCAAGTGAAGAAACCTTGGATGAAGCTCTTTGAAGGGTAATGCAGCGGTGTGTGCTGGCAACTCGAGAACTGCTGGATCAGTTAAGGCAGATCACTGGAAGAGCTAAGAAAAGGTTGAGAGGATCAGTTCGTGAGGCAAGAACGAATGCACAGTAATATTGGCGACAGAGCATGCTCCGTGGCTATTATACGAAGTTGGTGGTGTAGTCTTCCCTCGTGTCGGCTTTGCCGCCGCTCGCGTCGCCACTAAATGCCACAGAAGCCGATTCCTCGAGTTTGTTGGCGCTGGCATCATCGGGTGTCATCACGGCCGCGGTCTTGTTCAGTTCCTTCTCGCGCTCCGTTGCGTGGTCCTGTTCACGAACGCGGAAGGCCGTGCGTTTGGCCTGCCAGCGTTTGTACAGGATGACGGCGACGACGACGGCCAGGATAGCGATGGCCACCAGGATGGAGACGAGAATGGGCGGGCCAAACAACGAATCACCGTCGCTGGTGCTGGCCACCTGCGTGCATCGAGGGCCCGTCCACGAGTCCGACGCGCACTCACAACGGCCATCCGAGTTGCAAGTTCCAGTGACCACCGAAGAGGTTCCGACCGTGCAGTCATCGTCCGAGTTGCAGAAAGCCATGCCAGACACTTCCGTGTACGGGTTGTCCGTGTCCGTGTAGTCGTCGATGTTGTCCTCGATCCACTGCTTCGTCGGGTGAGAAGACGGATCACAGCCGATAGCCATGCCCGCGTTGCTGGAAGTGTCCTGGTACAGACGGATGTAGTCGATCTTCAAGTACATCGGGAACGAGTCGCAGATGGCGTTATCTTCCGAGCTGGAGCCATCGCCACGACAGCTACCAGAGGCAGCGTTCGGAGGAGAAGAACCCCAGGTGCTGGAGAGGGCGACGTTGAAGATGATGTACATGGGCTCCTCGATCATGATCTTCTTGGGGTTCATTTGCGCCGTGTCCTGCGGCGGGTTAATGATCGCGTCCGCCGGGATCTCGAAGATCACTTGGTTTTCCACTTCCCAACGCACATAGCCATAGTCGCCCATGACCCATTCAAGGCTGTACGTGACCCAGTCCAAGTACGCCCCCATGTGGACCTCCCAGTCCGTGGAGATGGCGTCCATTTGGTAGGAGAACTTGGAGCTGGAGCTGGTGGAGCCGCTCGAGGCCGTACACTCCGAATCGGTGTTTCCAGGACTGCACAAGTACGCGCCCATGTAGGCGTTCTGCTTAGGAAAGCATGTACCATTGGCGTTGATGCCCCAGTGCACAGTGCCGTTGTCGATGTATCCCATGTCACCGTTGACGTCGTACGAGGCTGGACACAACTCCATAGTACAGGCATTATCCGTGATACCTGCGGTCAGCGAGGCGTTGATGATAGCGAACGTCTGGATGTCGTCTTCGTCGACGTCGCAGATGTTGTTGGCGCCGTAGCGGAGTCCCTGGTACCAGGACTTGTGTCCGCGCAGGTTCCAGTAGTACGTGGTGGGGACGTCCTGGTTGTTGGCGCCATCGGTGGTGCAGTCGTAGCTGTAGAAACAATAGGTAGACGCTGTCGTGTTGTCCGTGAGCATGCGGAAGTCGTCGGGCATGCCCGGTCCGACCTGGATGGACGACGAGATAGCAGTGCCACCTCCTTCCAGGATATCGATCTCAGGAGCTCCGCGGCCTTGGTTCGCGTTCAAACCCGATCCGGGAGTGTCGTTGCATGCACTGATCCTCTGGTTCTGTGAGGGGAAGATGGTCTCGTTGCACTCGTTGTACGTGTACGGCCACATTCGACTTGTTGATGAAGTGAACAGGGCTCGGCCGAGGTTGCCCATCAACCAGATACCGGGCCACGTCGGGTAGTAGTCAATGTTCGCAGCACGCACCGTCGAGGAGCCCGTGGCCACGTCCGGATTGCCGGACTCGTTCGTCACGGCGCCTGGGAGCTGTACCTTGACCTCGACCATGCCTCCTTGGAAGCAGAACTTGTTCCAAGTCTGCACCATACCCGACCGGTAGTAGAAGTACACGGTCTCATACCCAGCCGGGGAAGTGTAGCTGTTCCACACGGTCTCTTCGATGGTCTCGTCCGTCGTGTTGATGTAGAAGTAGCAGCGATCGTCGTCGCACTCGGTGCCTGTCATGTTGGTCGAGTAGACTTCCAGGGCCGAGTTGACGCCATCAGCTAGCTCCAATGCTGCCCAGAGATGGTCATCGCCGGCCTCGAAGCTGCGGCCCTCGGTGTTGAATTCGTCGCTCATGGTGAGCGTCCAGACATCTCCTCGTGACGTTGTGTAGTTTTGAGCGCTCGAGGGCGTGTCAACGTCCACCCATGGCAAGACACCTGACTTGGTCGCGTAGGATGTCGGCGTTGTAGCATTTGAGGAGGTAAAAGCGAACGCTAGGGCCGTCACCGCTAGGGCCAACCTTTCCGAGAGCATTGTGGTTAGAATTGGTGAAATCGGGAATGAACGAGCTTGTCGGTCCAAAGGAGAACCTGTTGGACAGCCAACGGTCAACCGAGCCCCACAAGGCAATGCACTTGCCGTCTCCCTCCACGCACGCGGTGAATCCATCCGAACGTTTGGCAACTGCAGGAGTACCGGCACATAGCACGCTGGAAAAGCCGAGGAAGGAGAGCTAATGATGGAGTTCCGGGTGTGACACCCGGGACTTGGCTGTGCTCATGGCTCTCGGAGCAAAGCAGTGGACACTGCAAATCCAAGGCAAACGTGCCGCTCAGAAGTCTGGATTTTGAGCGGGGATAATCCTCGATCCACGTGCTTACTCGGCTAATACTGTTGCACCAGTCGTGAACACAATTTACCCACGCGTATGTTCATCACCGCACTGCAACCTGATGAAAACCGATGATGTCCGTGCATGCCCCGCACTGGACAACCGGATTTTGTCTGAGATGCTCAGAAGCACTTGCCGTTCCTTTTTGACGAAGACCGAGACCTCCTTCGCATTTCAGCTTTTCCAGAGTCCACACAACGATCAAGATCAAGGATCAGTATTGGTTCAATAAGCATCTGCTCTGTTGCTAGGGAACACTTGGTGGTGCTCTTATGATGATCCGGCTTGCACCACGGATTTCTCTAAGCGGGGACACTCATCTGTACTCATACAAAATTCGAGCTGTAGGGGGTCTCCTTGCCAGCCGTCGCGGTGACAACCTCGCCGCCAGTGGACGAGAAGGACGCCATGTTCATGTTGTGGTCGCGCAGGCGAGCTAAGTTCTTCTTACGTTGGGTCATCTGGAACACGATGACGCACACCGTCACCATGATGGCCGCGGCAGCGATCAGGATCGAGACGTACATCGGAGGGCCGTACAGGCTGCCAGCACTGTCACTACCGCTCGAGCTGGCGGCTGCCGTGCAGCGAGGGCCCGTCCACGAGTCCGACGCGCACTCACAACGGCCATCCGAGTTGCACGTTCCGGTCGAGACTGACGTGGAGCTGTCGATGGTGCAGTCATCGTCTGACGTACAGAAGGCCATGCCCGACACCTCCGTGTACGGGTTGTCCGTGTCCGTGTAGTCGTCGATGTTGTCCTCGATGAACTGCTTCGTCGGGTGAGAAGACGGATCACAACCGATGGCCATGTCCGTGTTGCTGGAAGTGTCCTGGTACAGACGGATGTAGTCGATCTTCAAATACATCGGGAACGAGTCGCAGATGGCGTTATCTTCCGAGCTGGAGCCATCGCCACGACAGCTACCAGAAGCAGCGTTCGGAGGAGAAGAACCCCAAGAACTGGAGAGGGCGACGTTGAAGATGATGTACATGGGCTCCTCGATCATGATCTTCTTGGGGTTCAACTGCGCCGTGTCCTGCGGCGGGTTAATGATCGCGTCCGCCGGGATCTCGAAGATCACTTGGCTCTCCACTTCCCATCGGATGTATCCATAGTCGCCCATGACCCACTCCACCGTGTACGTGACCCAGTCCAAGTACGCCCCCATGTGGACCTCCCAGTCCGTGGAGATGGCGTCCATTTGGTACGCGAACTCGGACCCAGCACTGGTGGAACCGCTCGACGCCGTACACTCCGAGTCCGTGTTGCCAGCATTACACAAGTACGCACCCATGTAGGCGTTCTGTTTGGGGAAGCATGTACCATTGGCGTTGATGCCCCAGTGCACAGTGCCGTTGTCGATGTATCCCATGTCACCGTTGACGTCGTACGAGGCTGGACACAACTCCATAGTACAGGCATTATCCGTGATACCTGCGGTCAGCGAGGCGTTGATGATAGCGAACGTCTGGATGTCGTCTTCGTCGACGTCGCAGATGTTGTTGGCGCCGTAGCGGAGTCCCTGGTACCAGGACTTGTGTCCGCGCAGATTCCAGTAGTACTCGGTGGGTACGTCCTGGTTGTTGGCGCCTTCGGTGGTGCATGTGTAGCCATAGAAGCAGTACTCGGACGAGTTGTCCGTCAACATGCGGAAGTCGTCGGGCATGCCCGGTCCGACCTGGATGGACGACGAGATGGCTGTACCTCCTCCTTCCAGGATATCGATCTCGGGAGCTCCGCGGCCTTGGTTCGCGTTCAAACCGGATCCGGGGCTGTCGTCACAAGCACTGATCCTCTGGTTCTGCGAGTCGAAGATGGTCTCGTTGCACTCGTTGTACGTGAACGGCCACATCCTGCTGGTCGACGCGCTGAAGATGGCGCGGCCGAGGTTGCCCATCAACCAGATACCGGGCCACGTCGGGTAGTAGTCGATATTGGCAGCACGCACACTAGTGGAGCCCGTGGCCACGTCGGGGTTGCCGGACGCATTCGTCACGGCGCCTGGGAGCTGCACCTTGACCTCTACCATGCCTCCTTGGAAGCAGAACTTGTTCCAAGTCTGCACCATACCCGACCGGTAGTAGAAGTACACGGTCTCATACCCTGGCGGTGAGATGTAGTTGTTCCACACGGTCTCTTCGATGGTCTCATCCGTCGTGTTGATGTAGAAGTAGCAGCGATCGTCGTCGCACTCGGTGCCTGTCATGTTGGTCGAGTAGACTTCCAGGGCCGAGTTGACGCCATCAGCTAGCTCCAATGCTGCCCAGAGATGGTCATCGCCGGCCTCGAAGCTGCGGCCCTCGGTGTTGAATTCGTCGCTCATGGTAAGTGTCCAGGTGTCGCCGCGCGACGACGTGTACGTCTGCGCGTTGTCGGGCGTGTCTGGATCGACCCACGGCAAGATCCCCGACTTGGTCGAGTACGAGCTACTGGCAGTGGCCGAGCCAGCCAACGCGATGGCCACACCAACCACGCCGCGGAGCGTTAGGCGCGTCATGGTGCTGTTGAGAACTACTGCTTGCGAGGCCGTACAAACTGGAATGACCCGTGCAGACCGTGCCGCCCCGCTCATGTCGGCGTGGACTGTCACACACGCGGCGCTCGACGTATCCACAGCTGGGCGTGAGCACTAGCGAAATACTTCGAAGTACATCACCATGAGATCGGTTCCGAGCGGCGAGGAGTGCGGAGGAATGCCGCCGCCGGTTTGAAGACCAACGGAGCAGCTTTTCGCGTCGCTGCTAGAGCGCGGAGCGGAGGAGGTTCGCGGACGCTATAACATGCAGTTGATTTCACTTCATTTCGGACTCTAGCCGGAGCTATACAAAGTTGGTGCTGTAGTTGTCCTTAGGCGGCTTCACGACGGAGTCGCCCAGGGCCGCGGGGGACGGCGCGGCGCCTTTCTTGGCCATCATGTCCTTCTGCAGCAGCTCGTCGCCCTTGCGGGCCGACAGGATCGACAGGTAGACGGACACGAACGTGGTCAACACGGTGACGCCCAAGAGAGACCCTGACACGTACATTGGCGGGCCGTACGAATTGTTGGAAAAAAAGCCGTCGCTGCTGCTGTCGGTGTCTGCGCTGGACGCGACGGTGCATCGCGGACCGGTCCAAGTGGAGGCCGAGCACTTGCAACGGCCGTCGACGCAGGTCCCCGTGGTGACTGAAGTTGTCGTGTTAGTCTCGATGGTGCAGTCTTCGTTGGAGTCGCAGTACGCTTTGCCGGAGACTTCGGTCCACGGGTTGTCGTCGTCGACATACGAGTCGATGTTGTCCTCGATCCACTCCTTGGTCGGGTGCGTGGACGGATCACAACCCACGGCCATGCTGGACCCGTCGGACTTGTCCTGGTACACGCGAACGTAGTCGACCTTGAGGTACATGGGGAACGCATCACAGATCGCGTTCGTGGTAGCATCGCTGCCGTCGCCATAGCAGTCGCCGTTGCCTGCGTTGGGCGGTGTCGTGCCCCACGTACTCGAGAGGGCCACGTTGAAGATGATGTACATGGGCTCCTCCAGCATGATCTTCTTGGGGTTCATCTCCGCCGTGTCCTGCGGCGGGTTCGTCAACGCATCGGCAGGGACCTCAAAGATCGGCTCGCCTGCGAGCATCCAGCGGATGTAGCCTTCATCGCCCATGACCCACTCGAGTTGATACGTGAGCCAGTCCGTGTACGCGGCGACCTGGATCTCCCAGTTGGACGAGATAGCGTCCATCTGGTACGCGAACTCCGAGGACTGGTCGGTGGAGCCGCTCGAGGCCGTGCAGCTCGTGTCGTTGTTGCCCGCACTACACAGGAACGCGCCAGTGTAGGCATTCTGTTTGGGGAAGCAAGTGCCGTTCGTGTTGACTCCCCAGTGCACCGTGCCGTTGTCGATGTAGCCCAGGTCACCATTGACATCGTACGAGGCCGGACACAACTCCATCGTGCACGCGTTGTCGGTAATTCCTCCGTCCAGAGACGCCGCGATCGTCTTGTACGACTGGACGAGCGTCGAGTCCTCGTCGCAGAAGTTGTTCGCGCCGTACCGGAGTCCCTGGTACCAGGACTTGTGTCCGCGGAGCTCTTCGTAGTACGCGGTGGGGACATCCTGGTTGTTCGCGCCATCGGTGGTGCAGTCGTACGTGTAGAAGCAGCTATACGATTCGGTGTCTGCAATGAGTCGGAAGTCGTCGGGCATGCCCGGTCCGATCTGAACCGACGACGAAATCGCAGTACCTCCTCCTTCCAGGATATCAATCTCGGGAGCTCCGCGGCCCTGGTTGGGGTTCATGCCCGAGCCGGGGTCATCATCACACGCGCTGATGCGCTGGTTCTGCGAGTCGAAGATAGTGTCGTTGCACTCGTTGTACGAGAACGGCCACATGCGGGCCGTGGACGCGCTGAAGATGGCTCGACCGAGATTGCCCATCAACCAGATACCGGGCCACGTCGGGTAGTAGTCGATGTTCGAAGCCCGCACGCTCCCCGACCCGGTCTCCACGTCGGGGTTGCCGGACGCGTTGGTGACGGCTCCGGGGAGCTGCGCACGCACCTCGATCATGCCTCCTTGGAAGCAGAATTTGTTCCAAGTCTGCACCATGCCGGCCTTGTAGTAGAACGTCACGTCTTCATAGCCCGCCGGCGACAGGTAGTCGTTCCAGATCGTGAGTGTCGTCTCGCCCGTGGTGGCCTCGATGTAAAAGTAGCAGTTGTCATTGTCGTCGCACTCGGTGCCGGTCATGTTGTGCAGGTAGACTTCCAGCGCCGAGTTTACACCATCTGCCTTGTTTAACGAAACCCAGAGGTGATCGTCGCCGGCCTCGAAGCTGCGGCCCTCGGTGTTGAACTCGTCGCTCATGACCAATTCCCAAGTAGCGCCGCGTGACGTCGTGTAGGTCTCTCGGGAGCTGGGTGTGGCCGGGTCCACCCATGGCAGGATGCCAGACTTCGTCGAGTACTCTGTGGTGGCCTGCACTGCGCCACAGGTGGCGGCGATCATCGCCATGACAGCCAGTAATACTCGAGTCCTCCGCTCCATGATTTTAGTGTGGTGCTGGCCCGCTGTCCGAGGCAAGTCGTGAACTGGCGATGTCACTGCTTAACTACTGCGAGTGCGCTGTCCGTCCTCTATTGCGGCGGATCTGCTCGGAGTGCAAGGCGATCCGCCGATATCCCGGGGCAGCTCCGTCCCGATCCCATCTGTCGCCAAAAGGGACTGATCGTCGACTACCGAGCTCCGGCTGCTCCGGCTCAGCGCCTGTTGCCTTGTACATGTACACCGAGTGGCTGGCGACAGTGCATTGCTCGCGATTCCTCGCGTGGGGCGCCTCAACCTGCACAGCCAACGGCCCCGCCCCGACTTCAGGCTGTATTCAACGACACTGTTGGTTGGCACGCATAGTGCCGTGTTGGTGGTGTCCGTAGCGCGGGGGATTTTCTTGGGCGTCGACTACCAAATCTGAGTGGCAACGCTGACTGCGGGCGGACCATCATGGTCCATGCTGCAGACATGGGCGCGTGTGCGGCCGGAGCTTACCCTCCGTGTGATAGTTTTCGGTGCAGGTACGGAGTACAATGGCGGGTAGGAATCCCAGCGCAGGACAGGAAGCATTAATGTTGTCGACCGTCGAAGTACTAGTACTTACGTCTGCAATGTCGCCCGGACTCCAGGGCCCGGAGTGCGTCCTCGGAGTTGAAGTCGAAGCAATAACTACTGTGGTGGCGACTCGACCCGGTCACGAAGGCATTGCCGAACTAGACAGAGCTGGGCTTGCGAGGCTGTTGGCAGTCTTAGCGGTCGCGACGCTAAACCAAGAATGGCACCTTCCGTCGGTCACTGTCTATTGCAACTGCTATTTTAAAAAAGAAACAAAAGGGATCGGCCAACGACGTGTTGGGGGCTTTCGCCGAGATAGCACGAGAGCGCACGGACAGCGACGCGTGCCCTGGAATCACCCTGCTCAAGAAGGCATCTAAAGTCGGATCGCCGCACGTGCTTGAATCTAGCTTCGCTAGTGTCCACCGCTACACGCTAGTCAAGCGCAGAGGAGCACAACCGATAGTCCAGTGCCTCTCTCAGAACTCTTCACTCACTTTCGTTTTCGCCTCTCCGACCGCAACAACGGACAACAAAATGTTCGGACAAGCAGCACAGCACGTGGCTCTTGCAGCAGTGACTGTGCATTAACCACAACAGCGAACGCCTACTCGACCAAGTCGGGCATCTTGCCTTGGGTGGACGGTGACACGTCGTCGAGTGCACAAAACTACACTTCATCACGAGGCGATCCTGGACGCTCACAATGAGCGACGAGTTCAACACGGAAGGCCACACCTTCGAGGCCGGCGACGATCACCTCTGGGTTGCGTTGGAACTGGCAGATGGCGTCAATTCCGCTCTCGAAGTCAACTCGACCAACATGACACTCAGTGCGATAGCGACGGCACCTGCTACTTCTACATCAACACGACGGATGAGACCATCGAAGAGACCGTGTGGAACAACTACATCTCACCGCCAGGGTATGAGACCGTGTACTTCTACTACCGGTCGGGTATGGTGCAGACTTGGAACAAGTTCTGCTTCCAAGGCGGCATGATCGAAGTACGCGCCTAACTTCCTGGCGCCATCTCCAATGCATCGGGTAACCCCGACGTAGAGACGGGATCGGCGTCGGTGCGTGCTGCCAACATTGACTATTAATATTACCCGTCGTGGTTTGCATCTAGCTCATGGGTAACCTTGGGCGTGCACTTTTCACGGGCTCCACTGCACGGATGTGGCCATTCTCATACAACGAGTGCAACAACACCATCTTTGACTCGCAGAACGAACGCATCAGCGCTTGTGACGACGACCCTGGGTCGGGAATGAACCCCAACCAAGGCCGCGGTTCTCCAGAGATCGATATCGAGGTACTGCGATCTCGTCGTCGGTTCAGGTCGGACAGGGCGACTCATTACAGACACCGAGTCGCCATACTGCTTCTACACGCACGACTGCACCACCGATGGCGCCAACAACCAGGATGTCCCCACCGCGTACTACGAGAATCTGCGCGGACACAAGTCCTGGTACCAGAGACCCCGGTACGGCGCCAACAACCTGTGTGATGTGGAGAGCACCGACGTCCAGAGTTTCGCGACGATCAACGCTTCACTGACCAAGGGTATAATGTAAAACGCGTGCACGATGGACTTGTGTCCTGCTTCTTACGACGTCAACAGCGACCTGGCCTTCAAGGACAACGACACGGTCCATTGGGGGCTCACACGAACGGCACTTGCTTCCCACTACAGAACGCTGACACGGGCGCGTACTTGTGCAGTGCTGGCAACAGCGCCTCCGAATGTACGTCGTCAAGCGCCGGACAAATGGACGCCATTTCGTCGAACCGGGGGTTCACATGGCCGCGTACTTAGACTGGGTTGAATGGGTCATGGGCGACTACGGATACGTGCGCTGGGAGGTGGAAGGGCAGGCTATCTTCGAGATCCCGGCGCTATCTGCGACTCGTTCCCGATGTACATGAATAGAGAGATCGACTAGATTCGTCTGTACCAGGACACGTCGGCGAGCACGGGCATGGCCATCGGTTGCGACCCGTCCTCTCACAAGACGAAGCAGTGGATCGAGGACAATATCGACGACTACACGGGCACGGACAACCCGCACACCGCGGTATCGGACTTGGCTCGGGTTCTGCAGACGACGACTGCACTATTGATAGCTCCACGGCGGTGTCGACAGGTTCGTGCGGTTCAGATGGACAATTGGACTCGTGGAACCAGCGAGCTCCAGTAGCACTGACGACGAGCTATGCGGGGCCCCCATGTACGTTGCCATCCTGGTTGCCATCGCGATGGTCGCGATCACGGCGTGCATCGTGTCTACCAGTGGCGAGCGGACAGGCGGCACGCTTTCAAAGTGCGAGAGCAGGAAGCAGCGCACTAGAAGGAAATGAAGCAGGCGGCGTCCACGCGGTCCATGGGCGATGTCGACGTTAGTAAGACGGAAAAGGGCACGTCCGTGCTGTCACTGGGCGATGTGGGCGTCACCAAGAGCAACATGGGAGGAGACTACAGCACCAACTTCGTATAGACTAGCTGCCCACGCCCTGATAATATCGATATAACACTAACACTTGTAGCAGCGCGTTCATGTTGCAGCTGTGATCGCCCCTGCAGGTCAACGTTTAAAAGCTTTGTGCCCAAGACAGACACATCATTGAAATGGTCGTGCTCGAAAATGCTGAGGCATAGAAACCGATAAGTCACGATATCCTCGCTGCCTTGCGAGCTTTAAGAAGAGATCGTCAAGGCAGCGCAGGCAGACCTTCCGATAATAACATTGCAATAGCATTTCCGTCAAAATGAGGTATAAAATATGAGACCGCGCGAGACGAAACGATCCTTACATTACATTTCGTTCAAATCGCATCTGAGGGTACCACGACGAAGCGCGCGATCTCCTCTTCATTTTGGTGTGCTGGTTCGTTCAAATTTCAAATCTCCCGCCAAACGGCAGCGGTTTGAAAAAGGTGCCCCCTCAAAAAATTCAAAAAGTCATTTTTGGTAATTTAGGTTTTATGGTGTAAACTCGTCTTGCGGATCCGATGGCGGTGTTAGAAATGCCAAATTCGATCTCCTTTATGGCGAAAAATTGGTTTTTGTTCCGGTTTTTACACAACTGGCAGAGTATGTTCGACAAAAAAATCGATTTTTTTGATTGTATCGTCTCGATTTGCAAGTATGCTTGACAAAAGCGTCATTTCGATTTACTGCAAAGATTGTCACTACTGCTTCCTCGCCTTCTTCGGCTTGGGGGGTCCCGCCTCCTTCGGCTGCGCATTGAGCGTGGTTCCCCCCGCTCGGTTTGCTGCTGTCTCGTCGGCTTCCGCTGCCGTGGGCTTGGTGGCGTCCTTGTTCTTACGCCTGGCGGTCCTGACCTGCTTGATCGTCCTCGCCTCTTTCACTTGGCTCTCGGTCGGCGGCGCGTACAGGGCATCGTTGTGGTACTCGTCGGGCACGTACGGGCGCACCTTTTCGTGCATTTGCACAATCTTCTCGGTGTTCGGCTTTGACGGCGGCATGGCGGTCACGGCCTCCTCGAACAGCACCTCCACCCGGTGGCCGTCCACCTTGACGCCGTACTCCAAGCCTTGATCGCCGACGTAGTGCTGCATCTCCTCGTGGAGGCGATCCCAGGTCAGGTGCGCTGACAGCAGAGTGTAGTCTTTGGGGGAGTAGTAGCGCGTTGCGCGACCGTCTACAGTTCGCTGCTGGCGGACACGGATCGGCACGACGTCTCCGATCTTGGCGGCGTGGCTCATGAACCACGCAATGAGCCACGTCGTGTCGATCCGGAAGGCGTTGAGGTAGCTCGCTCCGCCGTGCGGCTTTGGCGAGAAATCCCTGCCCTTGACCCGCGCCCTGAAGCGCGTTATCGTCGCTTCGGAGACGGAGTAGGAGCTGCAGAACGTGGGGCGACACACGCGTCCGACCAACGGCAAGAGTAGACGTATTTGTCACGCAGGCCGAAACCGCGGCGCTGGCTGCTCGTGTCGGCCTCCTTGAGGATGGCCAGCGCCGTCATGATGCTCACCCTGCGCTCTTCCTTCGACAGCTTGTCGAGCGACTGGAAGAAGTGCTGGAGCTCGTCTTTCTTGTCTTTTACGCAGACTCCGCACTCGTCGTCCTGGATCAACGAGACGACGCGATCCTCCACGTCCACGGGCACAGCAGAGGCTGTCTCTCCCCACTCCTCCACAGAGTCCTGCTCAGACTGCGCGTCCTCCTCCACCTCTTCCTCCCAGTTCTCGTCGCCACTGTCGTCCGGCGCGCTAGCAGCGTCGCGTTCGCTCTCGTCGCTCATGGTGTAGTTGGTGCCGTTTAGATTTTGACAAACACAAAAGTCGCGTTTTCTCGAAACTTCACTTAAGTACGGAAACACATGTCCCATCTTTGAGGGCGTTTTTCTCGATAACTCTAAAATGTATGTAATGATCATTTCGTCTCGCGCGGTCTCCTGATCCAATATTATTGGATCAGGTGAGAAAAATAGCAAAATAAGTTATGGATCTGACTGCAGTCACCAACTAGATTGCATAAAACGAACATAATTGCCCGAACCAACAAAGTCCGAGATAAATCGCAGCGCGTAGCGCTGAAAGACTAGGGTAAGCCTAACCGGCTTGACCAGAGAGGTTTATCATCGACGTGCGAAGCGAAGTCTTCGCGCGGCGTGCTAAACCTCCACATTTTCCCATTTCCCCGAAGGGGTTTTAGGGGTAGGACACGGTGATATTGAGAGGTTATCTTCCTAGGGTTAGGCTATTCTATATTGGCGTGCACTATGTGAGCGAGGACGACGTCCCTCTTGCTGAAGGGCCGCAGTCGATAGCTAAAATCCTCCTCAAAAGCATAATCTTGATTTCTGCTACAGGGACGCAATGGAGCCACCTGGCCTCCAGGTTGAGCTCGAAGAGAGTGCCAACGCTACGTTAGACCGCTGTCGGGAAGCAAGGCCTCTAAACACGATACGAGCTTATGCACCTAAGCAGCGAGAGTTCAAGGCTTGGTGCGAACGCAAAGGATTCCACGAAACTACACTCTACCAGGTCACAGCACCCAAGTTGCATCTATTCCTACAAGAAGA
The DNA here is from genome assembly GCA_033557995.1 of Phytophthora crassamura. Taxonomy (NCBI): domain Eukaryota; phylum Oomycota; class Peronosporomycetes; order Peronosporales; family Peronosporaceae; genus Phytophthora; species Phytophthora crassamura. Next base: position 15,789,878 of record JAUCED010000002.1, on the reverse strand, counting down.
AGTAGTGGATCGAGACGTTCGCGTCAAGAATTCAAAGCGTAAGGTCGGTGTTGCAACTGTGGAAATGTATGTGAACGCAATCTCGGACATGTACAGCGACCAGCACAGCCGAGGTAACTCTCACCCCCACCCTCGAAACAGCCTTATCAAGGCGCTGCTAACGTCTCTCAAGCGCGAAAAGCACGCTAAGAACAAGAAGGAGTATGTAGATCGTGGCGTCGGATCATTGCTAGATGGGTACTGCACAACTGATGACTTAGTGGCTATTTCTCGGTACTACACGAATTTGAACTCTGGAAGCGATCTACGAAATCGACTGAGCCACTTCCTGTGTCACGCGTGCTTGCTGCGAGGAGAGTCCGCACGGAACCTGGAGTACCCGATTTATTGAGCGTTGTTCTCGAGAACGAGGGTTATTCCGAATGTCGGGCGCTCCTGATGATAATGGAGCAAGGAAAAACGAACCAGTACGGTCGTCGTGAGATTGGATCGTGTGTTCGACACCGCAACGTCGAGGTGTGCCCGGTCGGAGCGCTCGGCTTGTATCTGTTTTTCAGATGGAGCATTCAAAACGAAGCAATACCGAATTTTTTGGAGCCTGAGCAATGGTACGATACCAATGTACTGAAGTCTGGTAAAGATTCAACCACTGCCCTGTCGTATCGAGCGCATTACGATGCTACTGTGAAAGCCTTTTCTGCTCTTGGCATGCATTCTAAAGCAAAGACTCATGCCGCTCGCAGTTCCGGTTCTAGGATGGCCGAACTTGCTGGAGCGTCGGAATCACAGATACGAAGATTAGGACGATGGAATGCTGGTGCTATGGAAGGCTGCTATTTGACGGCTTTACCTCGGGATGCGATGCGATCGCTTGCTGGCTTCTCACCGGACAGACGCTCTTTCTTTCTGGAACGCGCAGCGCTCCTTCCATCCGAAGCACTCCAGCGCGAAGTGTTTCCATTTGTTGAAAACTATATGGTAGCATACACGAAGCAGTCAGCCCCTCACATAGCAACAGGCGGATTTTTGAATCTGCTGGCTTACCTGCGAGTAGTTATCCTTCAAGACGCGGTGCTGCTGAGAGAACTGCATCCTGTTCACAAGCTCTGGACTCATCCTGTCTTCAGCTCTGGTGCGTTCACAGATTTGCCCGATCTCTAAAGGCGAAAATGCTTGTGGAGAAGTCTCCGCAAGCAGTGCATCTACAGGACGTCGTTCCGGACTTGATGGACTGCATAAAGCAACAGCACGAGCAAGGATTAGCACATATTGATGGTAAGCTTGGAGAAGTAGCTGCCAGTCTTCACGAATTGAAGGGAGCTTTTCATCAGCTTACCTCGGGCGCTGCTGCTGTACGCTTGTCCGTCAACTGGAATGATGCTGGCTCCTGCAGCTCTGTACCCCAGCCACCTGCGATGCCGACCACGCTTCCTGATACCTACAAAATGGCGAGGTCGTCGAAACAGTCCACCAAGTCTGGCAGAAATGGACGCTTGGCATTCATGATGGACCAGCTGTGAAAGACCTCGAAGAACGCTACAGCTCAAGCTGGCGCAACACAGCAGCTGAAAATCGATTTTTCTTTCGCCGCAAACGCATCATCGATCGAATAGCTGCCATAGCACAACAAGAGGGTGTCAGCCAAGAGCAAGCAGTGTGTATGCTTGAAGGAAAGCGTACACAGGAAAAGCTTACTCTTAATGCCTTGTGCGAATCAATCGGCCGACGCGCGTAGCCTGAAAACTGCATCAATCATAGTTAACTCGCGTCAATACGTAGTATGTTGATCTTTGAACTAGTGTTCTTACCTAGTGACCGCTTCTCCATCCGGTTGGCATACGCCAGTTTCCATCCCTTCGACCGGCACGACCTTCATCTCCTCCTCAGCGGGCAGCGCGGCCTTCTCCTCCTCGGCGAGCAGTGCCGCCATCAGCTTCTCGGCGGGCAGCGCGGCATTCTCGTTTGCACGTTTTCTTTGTGGCTCGGCCTTCTTTTACTGAGAGCGATTAGGGCTGGTGGATGCAGCCAATAACAGATGCTATCATTAGTTGCTGGCTTCGAATAACTGGATTATCGGAGGGACGGGGTGGTGACAATTCGGGGACGAGAAAGCGACTGCCACTTCCGATAATGAGATGATGCTGGCAAGTTGCTCAATGATGCTGCCAAGTTGCTCTAAAGTTGCTATAATTGGTGACTCTAACAAGGTTCATAAGTTATTGGTACCAAACACTTGGTTTGTCTGCCGCTCACTTGCCAGTACCAAGTGCCAAGTTGGCACACGCGATGGCCCAAGGAAGAATGCGAAATGAATATCTCGTAACTAGAGATATCTGGTCCGTGTGATGACACCAAAAGCTCGTTATCGAGACGATTCCGTAAAAATCTGCGAAAGGAAGAAATAAGATAATGGCAACAAAGCAAAATCTGCCAACAATCAATTATTGACGGGAAAATATTGTACTGGTGTTCCAATACAATAATTATTTCGGAAGGTGTGAGCACAGGTATCTTGGTGCGTCAAGTTGAAGTGGGCAATTTTGTAAGTTTGGAGCCGCAATGGCACCGCTACCCACAGCGTTCTCGTCCTCGGATAGCATGGCGTTGGCAGGCTGGAGGTGAATTGCAGGATCAACCAGGCAGGGATATCGTTGGCGCGCCCAAGCTAGGGTGTTTTTTTGGCCTGCAAAATCGTGTTCCCCTTAATACACCTCAATACAAATCCAAGTCAAAACGCTGAGCGCTTGAAGTCCCAGTGGGCACCTTCAACCTGCTTTCGGCCGTCCTTAGGCGCTTGGTACGGCGTTTTCGAGTGCACCGGGGACGCATTCCTACCTGACTGTTGCGGATTTAGCGCTGTCGACCGTCGTCCGCGCGACGCAGGAGCGGCTCGGAGCTCTGAGTGAGCAAGCCGTGCTGTGTCCGCCGTGATAAGGCGGACCAAAGTGAGTACAGTAGCTGCTCGAAACTGTTCGTTACCTCTACCTCTATACTATACCTCTATGAATACATAAATTGTGCGCGGTGGGCCTGATACAAAAATGATTTTTGCAACGGGCCAACCTCTAGAAAACACGTGTGTTTTAGTTTCAGAGCGCGTACAACCCTACCTCGATATCGCGGTAGGCCATTGGATGAAAGGCAGTTGTGGACAAAACGCCGTACAACCCTACCTTCACCTAGTCCCTGATTGAGCGTGCTCAAAACCCCGTAATATTATATAACTTCGCGTCAAACCTCCCTAATATTATATAACGTCGCGTCAAAACTTCCTAATATTATATATTTTTCCTTTGAAACATCATAAACAACGTGCCGGAAGCGCGCCATCGCCTGCCATCTTCCCTCCAGCGATGCTCGTGCTTGAAACCGCCAAGTTCCTGCCGGCCTTCGCCGCTGTCGACATACGATTTGATGGCGGGATCCCCTACGTCCGGGTGAGCTCGCTCGCTGGGCTGTGCAGCGGACGGCTAGGCCACAACCAAAACGCGCTCATCAAAGGTCAAGGGCTGGAGACCGACTGCCTCCAGCTGCGTGACCCGGCGGGAGGGCTCGTGCCCTTCCTGAGTGGGCGCTTCAACGCCGCCGCCGCCGACGGCGACGCGTGGGTTTCGCTGGCGTTAGCGGGGGACCGCTAGGTCCTAGCCAAGGCGATGAAGCGCGCCGTCAAGAAGGCTCGCCGAGCCAAGACTCGCGGCTACCGGAGGGAGAAGCTGATCTTCATGACGGGGTTCAATTTCAATCGCATCCAGCAGGGGATGTATGCCTGTTTCCTGTGCCGCGTTGGGGACGCCCTCAATGAGAAGCGCATCGTGGCGTGCCTCCCGAGCCTCCCGAACAGCCAGAATAAACGCGATTTCTACAAGGACTACCTCATCATCAAGTACGGCGTGTCCAACAACTGGGTGCAGCGGCTGATGGAGCACAGGCGTACCTACTGTGAATTTGCGGACCAAGAGACCATCAGTATGGCGTGGATCTATCCAGTTGTGCTGCCGCCCGACTGGAATGAATACAACCAAGGCAAGCGCGATCGTCTGTGGAGAGCGATTTGCGCAACCATACTATGATGGCCCACTGGCACTTCGACTACATTACGCTTGATGGCACCCTTCGCATCGAACTGGTAGCCATCCCCCCAGCTCGTTTGGAGTTCTTCATCGACACTTACGAAACAATTGCCCATAATGCTGAAAACCCCGCCGCACAAGTCCGAACGATGTGGATGCTAGAGACGATGCCGCACTAATATATTACTATAATGGATATTTGGGTCGCTGCTCCAAAATTCCGACGGATTTTGGTACCTATGATACAAAATGAGTGTTTAATCTCATTCTTGCCGTCCGAAGCACGGCTCCTTTTGCTCTCGCTGCCGCGGATGCAAGCCTTCGCCTTGGCGCTCTCTCCAGCTTTCTCCGCCACCCCCTTGATCTCCAGCAGGCGACAATCTGGTTCAGCCACGCGTGTGACACGACATGGCTTCCCCAGATTTCCAGTCCATCATCCCGGCCATGCAATCTGACTTGCTCTCACTATCCAACCACCTGCTGGCTACTCTTCTGTCGTCCTCACGTGCCCGGCCTCAGCGTTCGCCAGCCAGTTCAGGTTTCTCCGTCTCCAGACATCGCGGTCGCCGTTACAAGGCTGTCAAGAAGAGTACCGTACTCGCCTTTCAGATGTTGTCACGCTGGACGAGCTTGATCCTCGCGGTCTCGGCCTCCGTAGCATCCGCCAGCACCAAGACGTACGTGACCAAGTCGGGCGTGCGGCCATGGGTGGACGTGGCCACGCCCAGCAAGGCGCAGACCCACGCGACGTCACGCGGAGACAAGTGGACGCTCGTCATGAGCGACGAGTTCAACACGGAAGGCCGCTCTTTCGAGGCAGGCAATGATCACCTCTGGACGTCCATCGACAAGGCTGATGGCGTCAACGCCGCCCTGGAGATCTACTACTCCAACATGACGGGAACCCAGTGCGACGACGACGGCAACTGCTACTTCTACATCGAGTCGGACATCCAGGAGACCAACCTCACGGTCTGGAACGAGTACATCTCGCCTCCAGGGTACGAGGACGTGACGATGTACTACAGCTCGGGCATGGTGCAAGGCTGGAACAAGTTCTGCTTCCAGGGAGGTCTAGTAACAGTGCGTGCTCAGCTGCCCGGAGCAGTCACCAACGCGTCGGGGAACCCAGACATTGAGACGGGCTCCACCAGTGTGCGGGCCGCCAATATCGACTACTACCCGACGTGGCCCGGTATTTGGCTCATGGGCAACCTCGGCCGGGCCATCTTCACGGGCTCCACGGCCCGCATGTGGCCGTTCTCGTACAACGAGTGCAACGAGACCCTCTTCGACTCGCAGAACCAGAGGATCAGTGCTTGTGACGACGACCCCGGCTCGGGTATGAACCCCAACCAAGGTCGCGGTGCTCCTGAGATCGATATCCTGGAAGGAGGTGGTACGGCCATCTCGTCGTCCATCCAGGTCGGTCCGGGCATGCCCGACGACTTCCGCATGCTCGCGGACAACGCGTCGGCTTACTGTTTCTACAGCTACGACTGCACCACCGTCGGCGCCAACAACCAGGACGTCCCGACCAAATACTACTGGAACCTGCGTGGCCACAAGTCGTGGTACCAGGGACTCCGCTACGGCGCGAACAACCTCTGCGACGTTGAGACGGATGACATTCAGAGCTTCGCCACCATCAACGCCTCGGTGACCAAGGGGATCACCGAGAACGCCTGCACCATGGACCTGTGTCCGGCGTCGTACGATGTGAACGCCGAGCTGGGGTTCAAGGACAACGGGACCGTGCACTGGGGCGTCAACACGAACGGCACGTGCTTCCCCAAGCAGAACGCCTACATGGGCGCGTACCTGTGTAACGCTGGCAACACGGGCTCGGAGTGTACCGAGTCGGGCGGCTCCACTAGTGCTGGGTCCGAGTTCACGTACCAGATGGACGCCATCTCGTCCAACTGGGAAGTCCACATGGCCGCGTACTTGGACTGGGTCTCGTACACGCTGGAGTGGGTCATGGGCGACTCGGGCTACATTCGCTGGGAGGTGGAAGGACAGGCGATCTTCGAGATCCCGGCCGAGGCCATCGTGAACCCGCCGCAGGACACGGCGCAGATGAACCCCAAGAAGCTCATGATCGAGGAGCCCATGTACTTCATTTTCAACGTCGCGCTCGCCAGTTCGTGGGGCTCCAAGCCGCCTAACGCCGGCTCGAGTGGCTGCTACGGCGACGGCACGAACAATAAGACCAACGCGATCTGCGACGCGTTCCCCATGTTCATGAAGATCGATTACATCCGCGTGTACCAGGACGTGTCGGATGGCTCCGGCATGGCGGTGGGTTGCGATCCGTCGTCGCACCCGACCAAGCGGTGGATCGAGGACAACATCGACGACTACCAGGACGACGACAACCTCGTGGTGGAAGTGTCCGGGCTGGCCTTCTGTAACTCGGACGATGACTGCACGATCTCGACCAGCGGCTCGTCGGCCGTCACGACGGGCACGTGCAACGCGGACGGCCGCTGCGAGTGTTCTTCGGACTCGTGGACTGGTCCGCGGTGCACGGAGACCGCTACCAACGAGGACGGCGACAACCTCTACGGACCGCCCATCTTCATCGCTCTGGTGATTGCGGCCGTGGTGTGTTTGGTGACTTTCTGCACCATTCTGTACAAGGTGCGGCAGGCCAAGCGCAACGGCGGCCGCATGCGCGACCAGGCGCTTAAGATGGAGCTGGCCAAGGAGATCCAGACTGCCGACCCGGTTGACGAGAACTCCAAGGTGAAAGAGCCCCACAGCAACCCCAACTTTGTATAGATACATGTAGGATGCTCAAAAAGACCCAATCGAACAGTTTTTCCGAACTACAGTATCTCATGGAGCAGTTGTCTTCGTTCGCCAGCGTTGACGTTGGCGGGATGCGCACGAAAGGAAGCTTGGATTTGCGTCGTGGGCTCCCGCGGCCGCCGTGTTCATCATGTGTTGGGCGCTGAGCTCGACGTGTTCTACGATACTTACGCAAGTTTCTAGAAAACTTGGAACAGCTCGCGGTAGGTGAGCCGGAGCGCACAGGTTCATGAACTGCAGAAGAGATTTGAGATGGAGAGACGAGACCGGGCCTTCACTTGCAACGAGCTTCGACTTCGAGTGGATGCGACTCGTTGGACGGGCAATTCACCGCTTCGAGTTAGGTGGTCGACTTGTGTCTTGGAGCAGGAACCGCTACGCTAGATTGGCAAAGCAAATTCGCCATGGGCAAGCAACAGCACGGCTGGTGAGCAGCTTGAGCCTCGGAGTTCAACTTGCACATGCAACGCGATCTTCGACTATGACCATTTTCTCGCGCGCAGAGGTGGAATGTAGGCCTGTCAACGTTTAGCTCCAGACTGACGAAAACTAAACTAAACTGACAACGTTGTCAGTTCAGTTTTTTGGGCGCCAAACTGACGAAAACTGACTAAACTGACACGGAGCTGATCAATACTTTGTTTCATATGTTTTTTTTCGGAGCGAAGTGGTCTTCAAACTCCTCGCGGTCCCCAACACACTGTTGGATTCACAGTGGAGTTTCCTCCTTACTCAAGGTGGACGTGATGGAGGCAATTGTTCATGCTAGCGACGATGACGATGCGGTTGCTACACCACCCCGTGCTCACCTGCAGCAGAACGGACCTCTGAACCGACCTACTGGGACACACGAGCTGCCAACGCTGACTTCACGGCCGCAACAAGGGTCTCCGACGCCTCGCTCGCAGCTGAAGGACCAGTTTTCAACGCCTCTGGCGCCACTATCGCAGCAACAACGGTGCTCCATGCGAGAAGGAGGGCCAGCGGTATACCCGCAGCCTCCTGAGACTACGGATCGGCAAGTTGACTTCTCAGGGCTGCAACACCGGCTATCGGAGACACAAGAAACGTCGCCTTCGCAACAGCGGGAGTTCAGGTCTCACCCGCAAGAGATGTTCATGGCATACTCACCACAGGGGCCGCCGCAGTTGCCGGAGCGGCAGTACATGTCGACGACGCAGGCCATTCCAATCGCAAACTCGCAGCAGCGACATCTGCTGTCACCAACGATGAACAGTATCAACCGCCGCATGAGTCAGTGGTGGTGCGTTCGCCGCTTCTGTACCAGCACGCTATGCATAGCTATTCGACGCCGACACTACCGAACCAGTATCAAACGGCATCGCGTCAGACTTGTCAGCAGACACAGCTCCGTGCTGTTGCCCCCCAAGCCCAAATTGTCCGAGCAGATGGTCCTGTGGTAGGCGAACTCGAGGAAGCAACGAAATGGGTCTGGTTAGTGAGCAGCGGCCAAATTCTTCTGAATCAGTGCCCCCAACACCTGAAAACATGTACAAGATGAAGAAACAACATCGCCCAGACGTTTGGCATTTCATGCGACTAGTTCGCAAGGATTGCTTCGCGGATCTACCAGCTGATAAGCTCCGCTCCGAGCATGCTGAGTCCGCGTACTGCCAACTTTGTGGAGCGCATGTCGAATATAGAATCGGTTCAACGGTTCAAGTGCGAAGGCACATGGAATTGAACCACGCAGAGAAGCTGGCGAGCTTCAACCAAATGAGGGCAGCTTCGAAGCGTAGTGCTGGTGGGCTGACGCTGTCTGGTGGTTTTCACAGTTCCACGATGACTTCGCCCGAAACGAGGGTCCTCGCTTCAATCACGCCAGAGCAACAGGCTCATGCTAACGAGCTGCTTGCCGTTTGGATAGCAAAGTGTCTTCGGCCATTTTCTACCGTCGACGACGCAGAGTTCATTGCGTACGTGAAGTACGTAACGGAGGTTTTAGGCGGCGTTCGAGTTAAGGTGCCGGGGAGAACAAAGATTCGTGAGGAAATCGTGCGACTTGCGAGTCGCCTTCGAGCAAAACTCAAAAAGATGATCGGACATGAGTGCCAATACTTCTGCGTGACGACGGATATTTGGACCAGCCTGTTCACCGACAGCTACATTGGTTTGACTTTACACTACGTGACTCGGGACTTTCGGTTTAGGAGCTGGACTCTGGAAGTCGAGGCGTTTCCGGGGCGTCACAGCGGCAAGGCGATCGCTGCAGCACTGTCGAAGTTGTTCGAGCGTTGGGGGCTGAACCCAGCCAATTGTGTAAAGCTACTCCGCGACGGTCCTTCTAACGGCGTTCTAGCAGGAGAGATGCTGGGCATAGAGCACATGTCATATGTGGCCCACTCGCTTCATCTCGTGCTTGCAGGGATACTGATAAAGCGCAAGCCGAGCCGTAGGAGCACTACACGCAGCGACGTGCCATCCGAAGAACCTCACCCTATGAATCTTAGCCCACTACGTTACAGCTACTACGGGACCTCGGTCCCACCTCAACGTCATGGTGGCATTCACGTGCATGGCGCTCGGCTAGAAGACTCGTCGTCGGTGGAATCAGCGGTTGATGCTGCCATGCTGGAGGACCTTTGTGACGAGAACTTCGAGGAGGCTGAAATGTGGCTGCAAGAGCGGGCATGGGGAGAACTGGATGAGTTCATGAATACATGGGTCTCTTTGGAAGACGCTGCTGCCATGGATAACCTTCGTGACATCGTTCACAAGTTCCGCGCTATTGCTGTCTACGTGCACAAGTCGCCAAAAGCGAAAGTTTGGTTGCAGAAGACGCAGCACGAACGCCTTGGCGTTCGCCCCCTACGAGTTAAACGGACTGTCCTACACGATGGAACAGCGCTAGAAGCATGTTAGCAAGGATGCTTGAGTTGAGAGAGCCATTGGCACTTTTCTTCTCGCACCTCAAGACTCCGACCGGTCTGGTGGAGTTCAAGGACGTCAAGCTCACCTCGCCGGATTCTTCAGATTGGTTTTCAGTCAAATGCTTGATCTCTGTTCTCGACCCGTTTGCTGCAGCAACGGAGGAGCTAAGTGGTGGCTATCCTACTCTCGCAGTGGCATTACCATTCATACGATACATTAAGCAGTGGTTTCTCCGTACAGACATTTTTGACGAAACAATTGCGCTAGAAGGGAGACAAGACTATGTGAACGGCACGATAAGCCTGATGAAGTCGACTCAGTGCGCCCTGCGGAATCTGTTCAATACCAGGTTCGATGAGTTGCCGCCTGGAGTATTGTGGATTTCGCTGCTGGATCCGCGCTTGACTAGAATGGAGGCACTTGATGACGACGAGAAGGTACAAGCCAAGGAACTCCTGCTGCAAGCTGCGATTGATATGGCCACGCAACTTTTTCCTGTTCCGGCACCAGTATTTGTTCTCCCGTCGGCCTCGCCAGTTGTAAGGCAATCAGACAAGGCTCGGACCAACATCCGAGTGGGGGTATTTGGGAAACGAGCATCTCGAAGACCCTCACAACAAGTAAATCCCGCCGAGCATGCCAACCGTCTTGAGCTTAAGACAAGAGCCGAGGTGAACGACTATTTTGCTGTGGCTGCTGCAAATGATGACGAAGGCAACGCACTTGAGGATCCCCTTGTGTGGTGGGGGAAGAAGTCGATCCAATTTCCCATTCTTGCGCAGCTGGCCAGGAAATGGCTTGGATGTGTGGCAACATCAGTCCCATCGGAGCGAGCCTTTTCGAGTGCTGGAAATGTTGTACCAGCCAAGCGCAGTTCGTTAGACCCGGAAGTGGTCCGAGATAAAGTTTTCATTCACGAAAACTACGCCGAAGACGAAGTAGAACCCTACTAAGCAAATTGCAAGTATGCTTTCCATTTTCTTGCTTTCTTTTACTCAATTTACTAACATTTCACCTTCTCGGGCATAGCTGGCTAACACATTTCATACCTTTCGCTCTCGGCTTTTGCTTGTGCTCGGTCGTATCCACCATCGCCGCTTTGTCCTCCGTGCTCTCCAACACGATCAGCTCAGCATATCCGCAAGCAACCACCGCTCCACTCGGATCAAGACGACACCGCCATCAGCGCAACATTTGGCGACACCGCCACGACCTGAAGCTTGGCCGTGCGCGGCGCCAGCACCACCTCCACAGCCTTCGGCCAGATCACGTTGCTCGACTACAACTGACCGGCCACCGTCCCCTCGAGCTCACGTTCCGCGCGGTGCAGCACGCGTCATGCTCACGCTTTGCATTTCCAGTCGAGCGTCAATCAGAAAAGACGATGCATGACCCAATGCCAGCGACACCACCTTGCTTGGCATCGACACCGACTCGTTCTCGAACACCATCGTGCGCAGCGCCGCCACGAGATCGCCAGCGGGCGCGCCACCTCCACCTTCTGCGCCGTGTTGCGCTTGTCGCGGAACACCAGCACCAGAGACCCACGGAACCGGCCCGAGCATGACGTCAACCGGTACTCCTGCAGCAAGCCCACCTCAGACTTCTCCTCCGAACCGTTCGCAGCCAGCGCCAACGCCGACATATTCGACACGCGCACCACGTCTCCACCAGTACGCTTCGCGTACTCGCCGTACAAACGCCAATCCGCTCATGCTCGAGCCCACGCCGCACCCGTGTACTTGTACGTCCACGGACCAGTACTCCGACCACTCCGCGGCGCTGTCCAGCGACTCGCCGAAAACGTCCAGTTCGGCCATGAACACTACCGCCGCCTCGTCCTCCCTGCTGCCCACCACGATCAGGGTCGGCGCGATGCTGGAACCACGGCGACACCTCCACCACCACGGACTGAAACGACACCGAGTCCAGCGGTGTCACATTGCACGATACTGTCACGACCTGAGACTTGGCCGTGCGCGGCGCCAGCACCACCTTGGCAGCCTTCAGCCAGCTCACGTTGCTCGACTGCAACTCGCCTGCCGTTTCGTTTTTTTTTCAGCAAACCTCGTCTATTCACATAATGTTAGGCATTATCATTCAGAGGTTTAGCCTGCGTCAGTTTGCGGTAAGTACGAAACAGCTGGCGTCAGTTTGCCATTAAGTACGAAACAGCTGTGTCAGTTTAGCGTCAGTTTGTGTCAGTTTAGGCTAAACGGCAACTGCACAAAACGTTTTCTGTCAGTTGTCAGTCTAGCCTAAACGTTGACAGCTCTACACCTTTGCCAGTGCAATACGAGACTGTGCCAGAGCAATGCGAGATGGCTGAAAGTAATTTACCCAAGATAGATATATTACGTATTTTAAATCACTGGACCTAAGCAAACGAGATTGGCGCCAGAGCAAGCGAGATCACAGAGCCTCCTTCATTTCCAAATCTACCGCCCGACCATTATCCAGCCAGCCAGCATGCCCCAAGCCCCAAGCCCCCAAGCCCAAAGCCGCCGCTCATCCACGACCCCGCCCCGGCGTACCGCGACCGCGGAAGAGCGTCAGCGCGTGCTGAACGCATACGAAGCGGGCGACGACTGGTTAACGGTGGCACGATACAACAACGTGTCCCGTGCTGCTGCATACCGGCTGTGCAAGTCGGGGGACCCCAGCCCGCCCGCGCGAGGAGGTGTGCGCGCCAACTGCGTCAAGTGCACGGACGAGATGGTGACGGCGCTGGAGGGATACCTTGAAGACGACTGCACGTTGACGCTTGTGCAGCTGCAAGACAAGCTCAAAGAAAACTTTGAAGTGGACGTATCTACGTCCACCATTAGCGCGAAACTTGTGAGCAAGCTAATTACGCTGAAACAGGTAAATTCTTGCTGTATATTATTTTGCACATTGTCAACTTGACAAGAAGTATTTGCTAATTATTGTTTATTGATATGTGCGTGCAGATTCGTAAGGAACCATCTACATGCAACAACGAAGTGAATAAGGCTAAGCGTTTCACGTTTGCTTCTGACCTCGTACGCCACCAAGCCAACGGCGAGTACATTGTGTACTATGACGATTCCAACTTCAACCTTTTCTGCATGCGCACCCAAGAACGCGCCCCATCGGAAAGAGGGCTGTCGTCAAGACGCCCCCGTCAAAGAAAAAGAATCTGCAGCTATAATGCACAGTGTCCGTCGAGGATGGACTGGTGGTGCATCAGCTGCAGCGAGGTAGCATCCGCATGGACGTAAACGCCGCGTTCGTCAAGCGTATCTACGAAACAGTGAAGGCGTCCGACACCTACCGTGAGTTCTTCGCGGGCAAGAAGGTGGTCATCGTGCTCGACAACGCCCCCGCCCATAACCAAACGGAGGTGCTGTTGACGAATGTGATTGCCGAGCACGGTGACCTTGAGCTGCTGTGCCTCGGCCCTTACTCGCCGATGCTGAATCCTATTGAAGGTAAGGGTGCCAAAGCTGTAGCTACACGGTATGGTATATTCTAACGCTGTATACATGTATGTTGCTGCTTTATACAGGATGTTTTAGCGTCTTCAAGGCGCGCGTGAAGGCGTACTTGTCGCTGCACCGACAGCGCATGTTTGTGCAGGGTGCGTATCGAACCATGACGGAAGCAAGGATGTCGTTGCTCGAGGATGCAGCCGAAGCGTCGATCGGCTGCATGAATCGCCACTTGGTCGTGGCGATGGCGCTGCACTGCCAGCGCGCTGTCGCGGGCGCGTTAAAGCTAGAAGACATGGAGTACGGCGTTTAGTTGCTAATATGGCTAAATGGAATCTCGTTTGCTCTGGCGATAATCTCGTTTGCGTTGGTGGCACCCAAATTAAGTTTTGTCTTTTGGACCCAAAAATAAAAAGTCGTACACAATCCCAGTTCGCTTTCCGTGCTGTCTCCTATTGCACTGGCAAAGGTGTAGTCCACTGGAATGGGGTGCAACGCGTAGGTGCACTGTGCAACTGCAAGCGATCTCACCACCATTATTGTATTAGCGCGGCATATCATCGCTACCTTCATTGGTGGGTGAACGCAGATGAACTTCATCGTGCAGCGCCCACAACGGCCGCGTTTCTCGGTGAGAACCCGTGTGTGTCGGCAGGGTGCCCCTGTTCATTCGCGCGCTACCGGCGCCGACATAGCGATAGTCCGAGGTGACGTTCAACGGGACCGCAAGAGTGCAAGGTGGAAGAGGTTCATCCACTGCGAAGTTCGTGGCAGATCTGGTCTTGAGGCCATCTATGCCCCTTGTCAACACCGGATTCGTCTCGGTGTCGCGGACTTTGCGCTGCATTTCATGACCAACTCGACCTTCTTCCCTCGGCACGACGCTGCCACGACTTCTTTTGCCGCGTGAGATGACGAGCCAAGCCGAGCCGAGCCCCACCTGGTTCATAATCGACCTTGTAATCGATGACCAAGGGGCCTTTGAAGGGCGTCTCGATGGATCGAGCTGCAAAGCAAGCATCAACGACCCACCGGAAGCGGCGACCACAGCCAGTCTAATGACCAGATGAACCGACCGAGTTGGTCGCTCCAGCTCTCCTGCCAAGCCAACGGTCCCCGAAATGTCATCAACGGTGCGTGTTGAAGCACTGGACGGGGCAGGAAGCTGACAATACAGTTGCTTGCTTAGCTGCTTCGAGTACTTGTTGTTGCGCCTCCAAAACTAAAAAGGGGCAAGCCTCCCTCTTCGAGTGCAAGTTCAATCTGGACACCAATCAATTGTTGAAATGCCATCGCCGTGCAGAGGACGCCAGCGCCGCGTTGCAAGTAGAGAGCACGCGCGTTGGCAGGTGAGACCACGCCGGCATCAGCTTTAGCGGGTCGAGGCGTCCCGCGAGGGGCTGGCCGGCCACCGTGGCCGTCATGCACGGGATGTCGCTGAAGTCCTGGCTGCAATACTTCCCATCCTGGGTCTCGTGCCGTGAGGAGATCCATCTTCCGCTCTCTGCGCGACGCTGCACTTTTGCGTTTTGGTCGCCGCTGCCCTGTCCGCTACAATTCAAATTGCCACCCATCCAGGAAGTTAAACCGCCGTCCGCGCAACGATGCAAGCCGAGTGCAACCAGCAGAAGCCCAACGAAACGAGTTTCTTCACGCCCAAGCGGCCGGAGTCACGACGCGCGCCGCCGTCGGAGGACCGGCCGTTCACTTGTCCGATCCCGACCTGCAACGGCCGGTTCCACCGCAAGTTCACGCTGCATGAGCACATGAAGACACACACGGGTGAGCAACCCCACACATGCCCTGTAGCGGGCTGCGGCAAGCGTTTTAGCACCTCGGGCAACCTCGCTCGGCACCGGAAGCTCCACTCGATCCACAAGCTCAATTGCCCGACGCCGCACTGCTCCCGCGAGTTCACGAGCCGCGAAAAGCTGATGCGACACCTCAAGGTCCACCTCGCAGGCACCCCGCACACGTGCACCATCGCAGGCTGCGGCAAGACCTTCAGCACGGCTGGGAACTTGACCCGGCATCGACGAACGCGGCACAACGCACCGCCAGTCCAGCGTACGACTGGGTTTGATGCCCCCCGACAGCCGCTCATGTTGAAGAGCCTACCGTTCCCGGAGATGCAGCAGCGGCAGTTCCCGATGCAAGCGTTGCCGGGCCGAATGGGCCAGTACCCGGTCGTGCCCGGAGCCATGCTCGTCAAGGCCCCAGTATGGTCCGCTCCGCCGGCCCAGGAAGCGATTTCCGCGGCGGTGGCGGCGAGGCCCGAGTACAACACCAACAACCGCATCTCCGACCAAGACGTGCGGGACCTGCTAGACTGCCTGTTCGTCGAGAACCCTGCGGTGGCACCCGTGAACAGCATGGGCGGCATCATCCGTAGCGAGCCGTTCCTCCGCGGAGCCTACCACCCGTGAGGCGAGCCGCGCGACGACGGCCGGCGCTTGTGTTGAGAGTTGAGTTGATGAAGTTATTAAGGCCGAGGCGGTCGCTGGTTCTCCCTAATGTATCTGCCACCCCGGTTTGATGTCCGTCGATGGTCAGGTCTCCGCTTGATGATCATCGATCACCAAGGCGTCTAATCCACACTTCTTTTGCGAAGCGCACCCTGCAACCTGCAAACAACTCGACGGACTGGCACCGCCGTCAGTAGCCATCACCCGAGGCCTTACATGTTCTGTGCCTCTCAGCTCATGTTGACGCGTCCGAACATGTCCTCCGCATACCGTAGGTGTGGTCACGTCACGGGGACGCCCCAAACAGCTCCAGCTCCAGCTCTTCCTGTGGTACCTGCGGACTCGGAAACGAGTTTTGACAACTGAAGATCGAATAAGCAAAGCAAAGCAAAGCGGCGCCACTGCAGAGCATGCCGGCACCGAGTGATTTTGGTGTTGCCGAGCAGTCACGCTGTCAACACGAGCCGGTCTGCAGGAATTGCTCGCCGCCGCGATGGTGAGCCACGGTATCAGGTCAAGCTCAAGTCGAAGCGCGGTCGCATCGAGGTCGCGGAGCACTCGATGGGCGGCCCGCCACTGTCGCCGCTTTCGGCGCTGGAATCGGCCAGCAAGGGGGGCCGCCCAACTTGCGCCCAAGAGCTTGTCCGAAGACGGCGGGACCGGCGGGGGCCGGTCCTCTTGGCTGCAGATTCGCGGCGAAGCAGGCAAATCCTTTAAGATAAAAGTAGCCGGTCGCCTATCCACTCAACGCGCCGGCTGTGAGCTTCCCCGCGCTCCCATGAAGTGCGGAGAACAAGCGCAGCGGCGAGCAGCGACCATGCGGACGCTTGCAACGTCAAGTTGAGGGGCATCGCATACATGTAGCACAGCAAGCAGTGGCCAGCGACAGTGTCTGCGTCAGATGGCTGCGCTCTTTCTCGCAGGATTTGCTCCTGTTCCCTGCAAACCAAGGCAACAAACAGCGGAGACCTGAGCTCTGGACGCTGGCATTGGACTGTGCAGTAATGACAACCAGTCCAGCCAAAGCCATAATCACGCCAGCTTCGGATGTGTCCTGCAAGCGCTGCGCCGCTGATACCGGCGCCCTATTCGCTGCGAGGAACAGCCTGGACAAGTCCTTTGATGGCCCGCAAGGCAGAAGCGGGGCGCGACAGTCTCAGCAAAGCCGCCAAGCGACGACGACCACCGCAGCCTGCGTTGTATTCTCGAACGTACCAGCTTGAGCCGACGAGAGCCACTGTTGAATCAGCTCCAGCGGCGTTACGAGTCTGCTTCCAGCCCCAACTCCAGCCCCCCTGATCCCCCCTCATCACACGTTTGCCCTCTCGAACCAAGCACCAATAAAATGCAAGCGATGCTGAGTGAGAACTCGCGGGACCACCCGTTCTACCTGCAGCGCAGCACCTCCGGCCAGCACCAGCAGCACCAACAGGATCTCAACACGCATGCCAATCTCAATGGTGGTGCCGCTGCCAATCTCGCCCCCAGTGCCAACGTCAACGTCAATGCGGATGCCACGGACGCTGCCGATGCCCCCCGCCGGGCAACGCGCCGCGCAGCTCCGTCCGAGGACCGACCGTTCGCCTGCCCCGTTCCCAACTGCGGCGGCCGCTTCCACCGCAAGTTCACGCTGCACGAACACCTCAAGACGCACACGGGCGAGCAGCCCCACCAGTGCCCTGTGGCCGAGTGCGGCAAGCGCTTCAGCACGTCCGGGAACCTCGCCCGCCACCGCAAGCTCCACGCCATGCGCAAGATCAGTTGTCCGGCCGCACACTGCACGCGCGTCTTCACGAGCCGCGAGAAGCTGGTGCCGCACCTCAAGGTGCACCTCGCCCGGACACCGCACACGTGTGACTTCGCTGCCTGCGGCAAGACCTTTAGCACCGCCGGCAACCTGACTCGACACCGTCGGACGCAGCACCGTGCCGGCCCCTCCACTCGCCAGGAATCAATGCCCGTCCCTGCTAGCCTGCCTGCCGGACTTGTTCCGACGTTGCCGCGCCCGAAGTTTGAGTTCCCAGGCCGCAGCGCTCCGCCCCCAACCGGTTCGCTGCCGATGCGCGGGCTCTTGTGGCCGACGCATCAGCCGTCGGTCGAGCACCCGCCGCAGCAGCGCATCCTCGAGTCTGACGTCCAGGATCTGTTCGACTGTTTGTTCGTCGAGAATGCGCAGGCGGCGGCGGCGGCGGCCGCGGCGAACGGCCACCACAACATTGGCCACCACAGCTTCGGGCATCACAACGTTGGCCACCACAACGTCGGTGTGATCCGTGATAGACTTCCGAAGCTGGAGCCCCCTCGGGAGAACAAGCCGGCGCCCCAGGCGCAGACGCCGTACCTCACCGCCACGTACGAGTTCTAGGGCCATGTAGAGAGTAAAGCTGCATTGTAAGCGTTAAAATATCAACCGGGCGGCCACGATAAGAGCCAAAGGGTTTCACGACCGACACAATTCATGCTGTGCAGTTCATCGTGTTGGAGGGTCCAGGTCAAGCGCGTGCACGCGGCGCTAGCTTTGCAATGCAAACACGGCGTTTGAGTGCTCATTTTCATCCTGGGCAACGGTGGACAGCGCACCCCCCGCTGCGCTTTGCTCGCCACAGTTTGTGGCCTGCCTGCACGCTGAAGTCGCGTCCACGTTAGGCCAAAGCCGCCGTTTAGCGCCGCTTACAAGGCTTCGATGACCTTCGGATGGCAAGCAAACTGAGGGCAGCCACTTTCAAATTTTGAGCTCGCACTGCCGAGCGTCTGACCTTGAACGTGCAAAAGAAACTCGAGGCAGCTTAGCCAGCTTGGCTGCCTCTCGAAAACCGTACGTCGACCAGGAAGCTCTTGTTGAAGGTTGGGATCTTGGCCAGCTCGGGTAATCCAGCTTTCGCGCGATCGCGTTCAAATCGCGGCGGCAAGGCAAAAAAACTCAAAAAAGCCGAGCGAGCACACACCCGCGCCTATCCGACGCGGGCCCGAGTCGCCAAGGCGAAGGGATCAAGTGCATCGTGGCAACGTAGCGTCGGCGGCACCCAGCCGGCGATTTGGCCGCCGCTACGATCGAACGGCTGGACGTAATCCCGCAGAACTGGTAGGGCTCGTGAACAATACAATACAGTACCTATGGTATGTCCCGAAATTTGGACCACGTAGGGGATCCTTCGCCTGTCCGAGCGCGCTGCTGGCCAAGAAATGGCCCCCTCCCCCTTTCGGTAGAGCGCGCGGCGTGTGGAGCTCGCGCGGACAAGGCGTGTTGCGGCTGCAACACGTTTAAACTTCAGCCGAAGGTACAGTACACACTCAACCAAACGAGAAGACCGCTACCGACAGCTGGATGCGGCCTAAAAAACCAAGAGAACAGCGCCTTTGCAGGCAGGCCTTCTTGCTTCGAGGCACCATGCGTCACGGCGCCATGATGATTAGCAGGAGCCGCGCGTGAGCTTCAAGTCAACAAGACCGGCGGCTGCTGCGCTGGCATGCGACCTCGGAGCTCTGTAGCGCCGTTGCATGTGCGAGCTTGATGCCGTCTCGACACATGCTGGTGTCGACACGAGCGTATTCAAGCATTTGGCTGAGTGTCGCGACTTCGACTTGTCGAGCACAGCGGATACTTTAGATTTACCTACAGAACCATCCGCGCCGTGTGACTCTAGTCCGCTTGGTGCGGCCGCTCCTTACCAACGCGTACTCGAGAAACAGATGCCCGGCAGTAGGACACGTTTGCGGCCGTGATGCGCAGCCCACATGTAAACACTGAGGCCGTGTGCAATGCAAGACAGGAAAAGTTTTTCGTGCCCTTCGAATGGAACGCCGCGCCGGTCGCCGCTCCCTCTCGGTTGATTCACGCCGTCGTCTGCGCGCGCACCTTGGTGGATTCCCCACATTCGCCGGCCGGCGGCGACGTGGGCATCTCACTGCCTTTCCAACGCCGCCAACGGGAGAGTCAAGGCAACCAACGGGCTGAACTTCAGCGCACACGTTATTAGCTGAAGAAGCTGAAGGTTTCAGCCCGAAGCCTTCAGCTAACTGTGCGGCGCATCTCACCGTCTCACCGCCGCGGGACCAACTTGCAGGGTGCGGCCAACCGGCTTTCGCAGACGATGCTGGTCGCGTCGGTACTCCGTTTTGTCCTCGGACAGCGCACTGCCTTCCTAGGGATTCAACGTTCAAGGCCCCGTACAATGTACGGTACATGGCTGCACGCTCACCGTATCTTGAGCGCTTTCATCCCACTTCAATTCACGCTCGCACTTCGGCTGGAAGTCATCATCCCAGCTGCCGCAAAGGTTGGCATTGGTAGTGCTATCACGGTAGTCGAGGCACGCGCAGCTTCAAAGGCGTTGCAATTGAAGCGCGTTACGAATTGCCAGCCGCGCTCGGCTAATTTTGTTGGAGCACATCGGTCAGGAAGCAGTCGAAGTGACTGGAACTGCACGCCGAGCTCACATGCTGGCAAGCATTTTTTCCCGGCAATTTCACGCGCTTCGAGTGTCAATTACTGCGAGACGATGGCCGTGAGCGGCGGTTGAAGCTGCTCGCTAGCAATGCCACGACAAATTTCCCAGGGCTCTCTAGGCCCTCGGACAGCACACTCGCCGAGATGGATAGGCGCGTGAGTTCGTCGCGACGCTCGCCGAGCATCATCTGTTCACCGTGTAGCCACCTCGGTGCATAGCTCACCAGCGGCGGCCAAGTCGATGCGGGCCCTTCTCCAGGCGGTGGTGTCTATGATCTGGATATCGATCCGCAGACACCGTAGGTATCTTGCTTGCTGCACGCGCGATCCCACCGTCGTGCTTATACAGTTTTGTGGTGCGTGCGTTGCGGCTCGCTGTACTTCCTCCTCGGCGTTCGACATTGAGCTTTCAATATAGAGATCGGCATGCCTTCCGAACACCGAGTCGAATCGACTGTCGATGAGCCACGGTTTCCGGTAGGATGGTGTTGACCCCTGTCTACCCTTTTGCTGTAGGCCAGCGCGCCGCGGCCCACATGGCATTCGCGAACGGAAGGAGACGCGCACCTCCGCTGCTTTGCACTGGCAATGGCTCTTCCCGCGTTGGTTTCTCGGTGGACTTGCCAGATTCAAGTGCGTCGCCCTGCAATTCGCCTTGGCAGCTCGCTGCGACTTGCCCGACAACACCACGAGCCTAGGGACCCCGCCTCGAGACCATTCAAGCCCTGGCGTGGCGCACGGACGAGACAAGCAGAAACCAACCGGCTGGAACGGCCATGCTGCTGGGACTCTGGGAGTCGAGTCACAGCGGACCAACAGCGCGGCGCAGTAATGGGCCCGTCAATGACCGAGGGCAGGGCAAGCCCTCCGGCGGATACGAGGCCCGAAAGCTGCGACTCTGGTGAGCTCACTTTCAAACTTGCCTTCCGCCTCACAGCGACCAACGCGTCCGAGCCCACACTTGCAATTGAAACATTATCCACATCACCATGGACCACACCAAGATCAACGCTGCTGCCCCCACCACTGCCGCTGCCGTCCCCGCGCCAACCACGATGCAGGAGCGCGAGCGCGAGCGCCCGTTCCAGTGCCCCGTACCGTCGTGCAGCGGCCGCTTCCAGCGCAAGTTCACCCTGCGTGAGCACATGAAGACCCACACGGGCGAGAAGCCGTACCAGTGCGCGATCCGCTCGTGCGCCAAGCGCTTCAGCACCTCGGGCAACCTGGCTCGCCACCGTCGCCTGCACCTCCTCAAGAAGCTCGAATGCCCCGTTGAAGGCTGCACGCGCATCTTCACCAAGTCGGAGAAGCTGGCGCGCCACCTGCAGAACCACCTGGGCAGCGTCGCCCACATCTGCGTCGTTGAAGGCTGCGGCAAGACGTTCAGCACTGCCGGCAACCTCACGCGCCACCTCCGCACGCAGCACCCGCCTGGAGCTGTGGCCGCCGCCCGCGCCGCCGCTCCGCCCCAGCTTTGCGTTCCGATTGCGCGCCCGAGTCAGCTTTCGGCTGCGGAGTACTCTCCGTGGTCGATGAACACCAGCACTTCAGTGATGGAGCACAACATCAGCGTTCCGCAGACTGCCAACGTGTCAGACTACGAGATCCTCGACGTGCTCCAGTGCCTGTTTGTCGACGAGAACCCTGCTGTGCCCATGGCACCTATGGACCAGTCCCAGGAGCAGTACCGCCTTCAGAGCGACCAGCCCGTGCTGCTGTACCTGTAAGCGTCGAGCCTTATCTCGACCGGACTTGTTATCGTGAGTGCTAGAGCTGTATGCATTAGTTTTATAAACAGTGGAGCGTTTGTAGATATATTCTTTTAAACCAAACATCACACGCTTCCTCTTCATTACCCCTTCCTTCATCTTCTCATGTTCCTTCAACATGCCTAGCGAGCATCCACGACGCGGGTACTCGTCACCAGCATGGAAGCGTCCTCTACAGAGGAGACCCAGCTCAAGTCTAAGGTGGTCGAGGGCCCTCGAGATCCGGCGCTAAGCATGCAACGGTCTCCGAAGGCGGCACCGTATGCTGCAGGTTTACACACGTGTGCTACGAAGGCAACGTTGTCTTTACGCGCACCCGTGGGATTAACTTGATCAACTCCGATTGTGCAGCGCTGTATATCCCTGCCAAGGTGGCTTCGCCACTGTCCAACTGTGCGCGCGGTACGCCGCCCAAACACTCGAACAGCACACCGATGCTGATGCCATCACCTTGGCCCCGTTACAGGGTGTTGTGCGTCCATTCCAACCCGGAAGGCGCTGGAGGAACATCTGGAAACTCTGCGCCGTGCTCTGTATGTCCCTCTTGCATACCAATGGTTACCATACCATAGACCGCAGCGCGGTGGATAGACAGTTGGTGCGAACCGATGGCAAACAAGAGGCGAGAAGCGCGCGCGTGCCGGCGGCCATTACGCAGGTGCGTGAGGAGTGGAGCGTCGACGCAAATGCAGCCCTACGCCTCCGAGCTAGACCGTGTTTCAGCGTGTCTTCGTTGCTGCGCTCGTACATGTACATGTATTCAAACGCAGACCCAAGCATGTACTTGGCTCGCGCGTGTCGATGTTTCAGTGTGAGGGCAAATTGCATTCGCGCAAGGAAGCGTGACGCGCGCGCCCGCTTGGCGGAGACGCCGTGTCTGCGATTTGCTGCTCGTGCTTCTTGCTGGGCACTCGCTCACGGAGGGACGATCGCCGTGCACGACTGCAAGCTTGAGAGGCACGCTCGGAACAGCGAGGTTTTGACTTCATTTTCTCTCGGTATCGCACGGTGCGTGCGGGGTGAAGGTACTTGGGGTGGTCTGGCAGCGAGCTTCTGTCGAGTCCGTCGATCGGTTGCTGCGAGTCATCGTGCCGCCGCTGTAGTTGAAGTTGGCTGGCCCGGTGGTTCGACGCGACGACGAACAGTGAAAGGGCGCGAAAATATCTTGCTGTTTGTATTGATCTTATTCACGCGGGCTCTTATAGAAAGGGGAATCTGAAGCAATTCTGCTTCGCTTGGCCCAGGTGCAGAAGACCAAGCCATTAGCTGAGCTCGTGTCTCGGGTAGTGAAGTGATCGTTCGGCTGGTAAGCTTGACTGTCAACCTCTCGCCGCCGTCCGGCGCCGATGATTGCGGGATCCCAGACTTCGAGCCCTGCCTCCGCCACCTGGAGCAACGATTCCTGGCGCCGAGACTCCAAGCCCCTACTTGCATGCGCCACCTGGAGCGGAGCCGCCAGCGACATTGCACTAGTGACGACCGTCGTGGCCATCATCGCGCTATCCGGAAGCGGCCGCGTCTTCTACTCGCGAAAATGGCGGAGAAGTGAAGTGGTGGGATGTCCCGGATGGGTGTGCATGTTGTTAGGAGACCTGGGCCAAGGGGGTGACGTCGCCGACGGACACGCACGAAAACTTTTACAGTCACGAGCTTTGAACACGCCGTTCTGGCCAGGATAGACTCCGGGATCGGGGGTGACGGTGGAAGTAGAACGCGGTGGTGGTGCGCAAGAAGGCCCATCCCGTGCTGCCGGTGGGACTCCCATCATGGGACTCCCATTATGGGAGCTCGTTCAGCGGGTGAGGAAGAATGCGATGAACATGATAAACGGATCGAGCCACGTGACCTTCGGGCCCGTGAAGCCCCAAGTATCGAGCCAGCAGAATGGGAAAGCGAGGAGGAGAACGATCGCGTGAGGTGGAAGCCGCGCCATACACTCTCGCAGCGGATTCTACAATTCTGATCCCTTGAAGAATGTGGTGAACTACCACGCCAGTCGCGTTCGTCGGACACTCCTGACTTAGCACGCGCAGCGCCTCCATCCAAGCATGCCTTCCTGATCACCCTCGAGCAGCGCTTGCTTTAAAAAAGCACTTACAAAGCCTGTGGTTCATCGAATTCACAGCGCAGCACTGGCGTCGTGGGCCACTACTCGTGGCCAGCGACTAAAACTCGTGCCCGTTTAACAATCTCGAGACCTGAGCACGTCGGGCTTCTACACTGTACACTGTAGAATCTACAGCCAATGCCAGATTGGATGAGGCAAGCCAGCAATGCCTGCCAGCGAGTGCGCATTACCAAGACGACCCTGTACATTCAACAATCGCTCCCGTCGGAAGGATGGGTACAGTGCGGTACCGCCGTGGAGATCAACTGGGCCTCAGCTCACTCTCGAATTCGCGGCGTGCAGCTCAAGTCCCCTTTCCACACGACAACTACTGTAGATCGCAATGGCTGGCTCCAAGTTCTTCCTCGTTGCATCGACGCTGTTGGTCGCGTCGGCGGCCGTCATCTCGGCCCAGGAGTGCTCTGCCGACGTGAGTGAGGCCTTCACCGCCACCGTCGACAACAGCTCGTACTTCGACACGTGCGCGGAGGGCTCGACCTTCAACGTCACGTCCGTCTTCGATGTGCTCAACTTCACGGACGCGGACTTCCTGACCTTTTGCGGCTCGTCCGCGTGCCTCGAGCCACTCCACGAGCTTATGGGCTCGGTCGACTGCCTCATCACGTACGAGGGCACGGCGCGCAACCTGTCGGAGGAGGTATCGGAGCTGCATGACGAGTGCCACAAGGCGCTGGAGAAGGAGGAAGGCAGCGGCCACACGTCGAGCATGGCCATGTCAATGAGCGGCATGGACATGGCCGGCCACCGCGCGGGCTCGACAAGCGCGTCCTCTAGCTCCGGTGCGTCGTCCGCGGTCATGGCGGTGGGATCGGTGCTCTCGGTTGCCTTCGTGGCTGCCTTCCTGGCATAATTCCATCAAGTGTTTTCCCTTCTTCCTCATCTATCATGGCAACCAATGCTCCTGTAGCTTGCTCCCCGAAGACAATATCATTGACGTTCTGCAACGCCCATACGTGTTCAGTTCGATTTATCTGTTGCTTAAAGCAGAGCAATCACGACAGCGCATCCAGCGATTGCGACCGCCACGAAGGGGCTGCTAGCACTCGAGGCCGTGGAGGAGCTGGAAGTCATGTCCATGCCCATGCTCATACTCATGCTCATCGACATATCGTCGCTGTCGGTGGTGTCGCCGTCGTCGTCCGTGCCCAGCGTCTTGTGGCACTCCTCGTGCAGCGCCGTGACCTCCTCGGACAAGTTGCGCTCCGTGCCCTCGTACAGGATGAGGCAGTCCGTGGGGATCGAGTGCACCATTTCGTGCACGGGCTCGAGGCACGTGGACGAGTTGCAGAACAGGATGAAGTCGGAATCGGTGAAGTTGAGCACGTCGAAGAGCGTCGAGACGTTGAACGTCACGCCCTCGTCCTCCACGGCGCACGTGTCGTAGTACGTGCTGTTGTCGATGGTGCCGATGACGGTCTCGCTCACGCTGGGCGAGCACTCCTCCGCGGCGGAGACAACAAAGGCTGTCAGTAGCATCGAGGCGGTAATAGCGAAGAGGGAGAGCGGAGCCATTGCGAGGGTGACAGGAGCTTGGGGTCGAGGACGCAATTCGGAAATGGCGTGAGCGGGGCGGCGTGACTCGGACCTGAGTCGGTACATGTAGCAGCGCTACGGAGCTGGAGATTCAAGACGGGTGGCCGTTCTCACGGCAACCAACCATGGCTTGAAAAGTGGCTTCGCTTCCCGCAAAGTTGAAGCTTGTTGAATGAACAGTTGTTGAATGAATAGTCCATATTGGTCCAGAATAGTCCATGCTGGTCCGTAATGTCCAGATTGGTCCAACATTGAACCAAAAGCAGTCCAGCTCTAGGAAATGTGTCGGCCTACTAAACGTACAGTGTGCAGTGCAGCGTCCAGCTCAGCTATCGACGACCAGCCGTCGCTTTAGGCCAGGACGCCCTTGGTGCTCGGCACGCCGGCAGTGGCGTCGTGCTTGACGGCAGTGCGCAGCGCGACCGCCAGCGCCTTGAAGGACGCCTCCGCGCGGTGGTGATCGTTGCGGCCGCGAAGCACGTCCACGTGCAGCGTTAGCCGCGCGGCACTCGCGAAGGACTCGAAGAAGTGCGTGATCATCTCGCACGACAACTCGCCCACCGTCGGACGCACCAATTGCAGGTTGATCTCGCTGTGCGCGCGGCTCGAGATGTCCACGATGGCGCGCGACAGCGCTTCGTCCAGCGGCACACACGCCGAGCCGAAGCGGGCGATGCCGGCACGGTCACCCAGCGCGACGTCGAAGGCCTCGCCGAGCGTCAGCGCGCAGTCCTCTGTCGTGTGATGATCATCGATCCACGTGTCGCCCTTGCACTCGAGCTCCAGGTCGAAGCGGCTGTGCTTGGCTAGTGCAGTCAGCATGTGGTCCAGGAAGCCAATGCCGGAGCTCACCTACAGCACAAGACACGTAAGCTATCACTTCTAACGCCCTAGTGTCTCCTCCTGACTTACCTTCGACTTGCCCGTGCCGTCCAGCGACAGCTTGACGCTGATGGACGTCTCCTTGGTCACTCGCGAGATGTTGGCCTCGCGGGCGCCACTCTTCCCGTTCACGGCCGCTAGGGCCTTGCTCGCCGTCGGTACGGCGTCCGACGCAGGCGGAATGAGGTCCAGCAACTCAGCCAGACCGGGGTTCAGCACCACCGACGCGCCGACCTGCTCCAGCACCTTGCCGATGGCGGCGGGCGTCTGCTCCAGCACCGACTTGGCGAACACCTGCGGCGTCAGCACTCCGTACGCGACGGTGCCAGCCTTACGGCCAGCGATGATGTCGTCCACCGTGTCACCGACCATGGCGGCGTGCTCGGCACTCACGCCCAGCGCCTTGAGCGCCAGCAAGATGGGCTCGGGCGACGGCTTGGGCGGACAATCCTCCATGCAGATCTGTACGGGGAAAAGGTCCTCGATGCCGTGGGTGACCAGGAACTTGACGCAATCTTTGCGCGGGCGGCCGGTGACGACGGCCAGGCCTTTAGGAAGGCGGCGGTGCAGCTCTCGAAGCAAACCCTTGGGCGTGAGCAGCGTCTCGAGCTCGCAGAGGCCGGGCGTGGCGCCCACGCCTTGGTACAGGGCCTCAAACTGGGCCGTCACAGCTTCCAGAGTCGGTGCCGTGATGCCGTCGGTTAGGCCGTCTTTAATGAGGCGGTGGGTGAGCTGCCAGTCGTTGTTGGCATTGCCGGCCAACTTTTGCCGGTCGATGTCTTCGAGCGTGACGGCCACGGCGAAGTAGTGCGCTGTATCCACGATGGCCTGGCGGTAGGACTGTGAGACTTCGGCCAGCACGCCGTCCATGTCTAGCAGCAGCGCCTGCACGGGGGTCGTCATGGCGGAAGGAAGCTGAGTGGCTTTATGGTGGGGTGGCTGTGCGACGTACGTGCTTGTTTGACACACGCAAACAAGTTAGTGTGGCGAACACCAACATGGTGAGCCCGAGGAAAAAGATCGTGTGAGCATTTTTTGACGGACAGAAGGTGACTGCAAAGTGGTCAAGTTTGAAAACATGCAGAGCGGTATTGTGTTACTTCTAACAAATTGCGGTCATTTCAGCAGCAGCACCCTCGTTGTCATTGCTCGCGTCAAGATAGCGAGCAGAACTAAAGGAGAGTTACCATGGATCAGAATACGTTTGCATTGCTTGTAGTTTTTATTTAATCAACAATCGCGCGCAAACCCCTTCATCCGTGGTGCTGCACACCACGATGAGTGTTCCTGTGCCGCCAAGTAATTTGTTGACGTGACGATCCCTTTTGACACAGTGACGGCCTTGCTCAAGGCCAATTCGCAAGCATCGGCCGAATTTTTTTTCAAGGAATCACGACGTTAACGGTCCCACCAGCGCAGATGTATCGCTATTCTCTCCATCTCCACGTAGAACTGGAAAGCTCCGTATTTCACTCGAGGACTGCGGTACCAAGAAATAGTGGTGAGTTCTATCGTCATGTGTACATACCAACAGCTTGAACTGGTTCTTCCGCGTTGCTCGTGTCCTTAAGGTGTGCGAGTGAAATACTTCAAGAGAGCATCATCGATTTTTCAAATTCGATTTCAGACGCTTGTGTGACGGACTACGTTGAGGTGAATGCAACGTCATGCACAGGAACAAATTTAAGGGGTTATTGTGATTGATTAATTTGCCATGTTGGGGGTTCTTCGCCCAAAGGCAATCATTCGTACTTAGTGATGGTCCCATAGTAAACTCAAGCGCGGCGATTCGTCGGCGGCTCTTTGAATCGCCGGTGAAAATTTGGGTTGAACATACAATAAAACACCCGGCTAACAGTTAATATTTCGAAGTATGAATAGTGCTTTCACGAGCTGCTTTCCAAACCTTTGGAAAGTGCCAGCGACACCCCTCGAGCTCTACAGATCGTCGACGACAATCAGCTGAGCCTGGAGATCTACGTGAAGGTTCAAGCCTTGATGAAGTCTAAACTGGTGACCTACCCATTCCACCTCGAGCCCAAATCTGTGGAGCGAACAGATATTTCGGAGTCGAAGGTGCATGATCTGCAGGAAGACGTAAAGTTGCTTCGAGCTGAGGTCGCTGATAAACTATCAGTGGCTCATGAGATGCAGCAAATGATCTCCGGGCTACGAGCTGACATGAAGAGGCAGCGCAGGATCCAGCTCCCTTGTCTTTTCCTGGCACGAGGTGCAAGAAAAGACGGGCTCCTTCTCGGGCGCTGTGAGAGTCTCAAGGTGGTCGATGGTATCATTCGCGACTTGAAGCCAGAGTCACGGTGGACTTCGAGGGTCGGAGTTCCAGTAAGATGCAGCTAGGGCACTCAACTCGTTTGCTCTACCAGTGGCTTCCAACAAGTCTTAATGACCAGCAATGTACACGTGAATGAGGGTTACGAACTCTCCGTTCTCGTCAATGGAATGGTTGTAGCTGTTACATGACACGCTTGCGCTTCTAGCGAAGTTACTTCCTTTTCAAGAAAATATATTTTTTCGGCATTTCAATCACGCAATTTAAACAGTACTTAGTTTTTACTGCACACATCTTGAGAATTTGATACAAATTAGAATTGTTGAAACTAGCGTGCCATCAAGGCACAGTGAAGTATACGCATTGCCTCCGCTGCTGTTGGCCTCTTCGTAGGGTCCATGGACACACAGGCGAGACCGAGCCTTACCATTGTCTCTGGCCCCGCCTTCGAAAATTCTGCGCTTAACGTCCCGGTCGCCACTCGATGGAGAATAACTAGCGGCGACAATTGCTGCTTCGGCCCGGGCCGCTTCGCATGCGAATAAGGCAGCGAATGCACCGACAGCTCTGACAGCACCACGCCAAATGAAAATATGTCCGCTTTCTCATCATACGCGTTCCCAACCATCACTTCCGGAGCCATCCAGAGCGACGTGCCGACGTCTGCCGTCATCGCCCTGTCGACTCGCTCTCGCGACACTCCGAAATCCGTCAGCTTTGCACCCAGCGCTTCGTTCAGCAAGATATTCTTCGACTTGAGGTCGCGATGAATCACTGGCACATCACGGGAGTGCAAGTACGCGAGCGCATGGGCCACATGCAGAGCGATCATGATCTTCCCCTGGTCGAAGCCGGTCGAGTGCTTCTCCTCTTCATATTTGTCCATCAAGCCCCTCAGATCGCCGCCATCCATGTATTCCATGACGCAGCAAAAGTCCTCTCGATAGTTCCACGACGCGCCGATGAACCTCACAATATTCGGATGGCTCATCGAGGCCGCCATTTTGATCTCCTTGACGAACGTCTCGACATCGGCCATCGTCTTGACAGCCACTTGCTGGTTGTTATAGGTACCTCTGTACACCTTGCCGAAAGCTCCTCGACTGATAAACTCGTGCACCGCCACCTTGTCTCGAGGTATCCGAGCCTTGGTAATAACCTCGTCATCCGTACAAAACTCCGTGTACGACACTATTGACACCGTCGAGGTCTCCGATGATCCTGCAGTCAACTCCGAGTCGAACGACTCTTTTGAGACGGTTCCTTGTGAGTCAAAAGACCCCTTGAGCTCCGGTTCCGGCTCAATAGCGAGGTGGTATTCGTCACTACTGCTTGAGAGCTTGTCACGCAGCGGTCCCAACATTTTGGGAACGCCGCGCTTGGACAGTAAATGTGCTGCTTTCCCGGACAACTTTCTCTCTTGACTGTTGAGTTTCTCCTTGAGTTTCTCCTGCGTGTGGGTCAGTTGTTCTCCCACCATCGTGTATCGGTTGACGATGGCAGCTTCACAGTGCTCAATCTGGTCCGACAGCTTCTTCTCGTGGCTGTTGAGCTTGTCCTTGACCCGCACGTGGGTGCGCGTCAGACTGTCCCCCATGGCCGTGTAGCGGTCCGCCACGGCCACCTCATACTCGTCCAGTTTGTCCGAGATGCGACGCACCACTTTGCCCATGCGGCTGCGGAGCGGAGACTCCATCGAAGTGAGAGCTTCGGGCCACGAATGAAAGTCCGGCATAGCGAGCCGTACGTAATAGCATACGACGCCGCAACAGCCGTGCATAAACCGATGGCGGATTACCTGCCTCCAGAGGAGCCGAAGTTCACCAGGGAAGGCTCTTCACGTTTGGTGGCCCCATGCAAGACAAGCGGGACCGCTTTTCAGCTGCAAATCCAGTTAAACACTTTAGACACTTAGGTTCATCCTTTCTAAAGCCAGTTGTCGACCTTTTGAAAGCATGTCGATCTGTAATGTAAGTTGCTGCTTGTACGTGACTTCAACGTGCGTAGCACTGCATAAGAACAGGGCCTAGAGCTTTCCTAGAACACTTCCGCTGCGTTTTCAAGTTGTTCAACTCGTAGATGGTCTCGTGCGCGGACAGGCTCTTTGCGATGATCTGCCGCACAGAGCGACATTAAATTTCGCTCTTCGAGCAGCACAACCACAGCAGCTCCAGCACGCCAGCCGACCATCTTGTACAGCCTTGTCAATCAAATTGTTTGCTTTTGTATCCGACCCGAGCTTGAAAAATCCCACACGGCCCCTCCACCACTATATTGACTTTCTTACCGCATTCAAATGCGTAGCAAAAGTCTCAGTATGTTTGTTTGACCGGCATTCTTCTCTCTGTGGTTATGTTGATGCTCTTGCTGGTTCGAGGGCAAATGCCGAAGTGAGATTGATCGTTAGCTCTACAATCTACATGCTGTCCTCCTTTTCCTACTGGGCTTCCTTGTCGCATCTCATCACCCTGATTACCTCCTCACCTGGTTGACTTGGTTCCACTATGGCATGAGTTGCATCCCTGTTATACGTAGAAGTTCCGTAGAAGATCCACATACTCAGATCAAGTCAAGATCACCGGCCAATCACATCACTACCAGGATCGCGCCACACGTGCCTTGGTCGTCCTGTCCGACGCTGACCATCACTGCATGAGTCCTTGTCGTCCTCCGCGCACACTGACGGCGCTCCATGTCAACACTCCCACTCGCCGCTTAGTGCTGCGATGCCTTGGTGAGGATTCCGCTCGCCTCAACCAAGACGTGAGTCTCTTCGTTCCCAACGCCTTCGTGAGCATGTCCGCGAGCTGGTCTTCCGTCGCGACGTAGTTCACGATGATGATGTTGCGCACCACGTTCTCGCGTATGAAGTGGTGCTTGATGTCGACGTGGTTGGTCCACGCGTTGTAGCCAGCGTTGCTTGCCAGTGCAATCGCACCCTGGTTGTCCTCCCAGACTTGCGTCGCTCCCACTTGCTCATGACCAGGTCCTTGAGCATGGCGCGAGTCCACAGCACCTCCTGCGTGCACAAGCTTAACGCCATGTACTCCGCCTCCGCCGAGCTCAGCACCACCGTGCGCTGGTATTTCGACTTGAAGACGACCGGGGCGTCCCCTATCATGACCATGATCCCGGACACCGAGCGGCGGTCGTCCAGGTTGCTGCCCCAGTCGGCGTCCGTGTACGTCTCCAACACGACCTTGCTGTCGTTGCC
This sequence comes from Phytophthora crassamura, assembly GCA_033557995.1. NCBI lineage: Eukaryota > Oomycota > Peronosporomycetes > Peronosporales > Peronosporaceae > Phytophthora > Phytophthora crassamura. Next base: position 15,757,922 of record JAUCED010000002.1, on the reverse strand, counting down.
GTTGTAGACGACCCCGAAGTCCTTCGTGGTCTTCAGGTAGCGGAGCACACGTATGGCGGCCTTCCAGTGCTGCTGCCCACGGTTCTCCCAGAACCGCGACAGCTGCGTGATGATGTACGCTATGTCCGGGCGCGTGCAAGTCGTGATGTACAACAAGCACCCGATCAACGACCAGTATGGCTTGGACCTCATGTCCTCGCGCTCTGCGTTTGTGGTCGGCGACTGCATCTTTGTCAACTTCATGCCCGACTCGCACGGGTTCACCACCGCTTTCGCATCCTGTTGGTTGAACCGGTTCACGACGTCGTCGATGTAGCGAGTCTGCCTGATCATCAACGTGCTGGCCGTGTGTTCATGGTCGATCTCCATGCCGAGGATGAACTTGACCTCGCCGAGCTCCTTCATCTTGAACGCGCTCTTCAACGCCATCTTGACCTCGTCGATCTCCTTGCTGGTCTTGGCGGCGATGATCATGTCGTCCACGTACAAGCAGACGTACACGTAGTTGTCCTTGGAGCCCTTCACGTAGACGCACTGGTTGGCCCCACAGCTGCGGAAGCCGATCTTTATGAACACCGCGTGGATCGTCTGGTGCCACGCGCTCGCGGCTGCTTCAGGCCGTAGATCGCCTTGTCCAGCTTGCACATAATGTTCTCCGCGTTCGTGATGCCATACGGCACCTCCCTGAACACTTGCTCCTTGAGATCACTGTTCAGGAACGCCGTGTCGGCGTCCAGTTGCTCCGTGACGTAGGCCTTCGCCACCACCACAGACAACACGACCCTGGTCGAGTTCATGTTGGCGACGGGCGAGTAGGTCTCGAAGAAGTCCACGCCGAACTTCTGTTTTGAAACCCTTCGCTACAGGCGGGCCTTGTACCGCACGACTTGGCCATGCTCGTTCCGCTTCTTCGCGAACACCCGTCGACAACCAATCGGCCGGGCGGTAGATGTAACGGGGTTACATCAAATGGTGTGGTGCACACAAGTTAGGTGCCACACATAAGTTGGGTTCCTTACATATGTTATGTGAGCCACACCAGATAGCAGTGGGTGGCTCACAGCCAATGGATATGTATTAGACTAAGCTCTACTATGATAGATAGTGAGTCCTATACATTCAGACAATAGGTGGTTCTGCCGCGATAAACAACAATACATTCAGTTCACATTTTGAAGCATAGAGTTCATACCTTTGTATAAGGTATTGTCTATCTCTGGAATCCTTAATTAAGGTTTAATAAGGTATTCGTCCAAACTCTCGTATAGAGTTTGTAAGCTTTCAAAGAACACTAGAGACTCTCTGAGTCTGTGTCTGCCTCTACGTAATCGCTATTGCAGCCCCGCTGCACTAGGTAGCACTTGTAGTCAATCCTACACCTAAGTCTTACGACTGTCCCTCTGTGAGGATGGAGCAATTCGCCCACATACCGCCGAACCAACAGGAAGGGCTTAAAAAGCTGATGTCCCTGATCAGTCCGGATGGCGTGGCTCATCTTGCTTCGCAAGGCCCCGACGCGGTGAACACGCGTCTTGAGGCGTTTTCTCAGTATGAAAATGCTCTACTGGAGCACGTCCAGCAGAAGATGAATGAGGCCGCCGTGTCTGTGACGCCCAGGCCGTCATCGGACGGTGCTTCACGAGCCAAACCACTCATGGTGAGTGTCAAGACCTTTGAGGGCAAAGAAGGCGAAAGCCTTATGCTCTGGGTCAGAGAGGTCGAAATGGCTATGGCGTCCGCCATGCTCAAGACTGAGCAGCAGCGCGTGGCGCTTGCTATCTCGAAGCTCGGTGGCCGAGCGCGAGAATGGGCCCTGACGTGTGGCACGTCAGTGGACACCGCGTTCCCTTCTTGGGATGAGCTGAAGCTTCAGCTCTCGCGAGTGTTCTCGCCGCCTAACCAGGCATATCGCGTGAGGTCACGCTTCCTTTCTACCCGCCAGGGTAAGAAGGAGTTGGTGGACTTCGTCCAAGAGTTGCGAACTCTAATCGCCGGTATGGCGGCGGACCCTCTTCCCGAGGTGGTCACTGTGACCGTCTTCATGGAAGGTCTGCGCACTGGCGTGGCCAGGACGGAGGTCTTCCGTGTTCACCCTACCTCTTTTGAAGAGGCTGTGAACGTGGCGTTGAACGCCGCGTTCAAATTCAAGTCGGCCCGACTTGGTTGGACGACTTCCCAAGCCAGCTCTTCCGGAGCATCGGACGCGTCCGATGGCGCTGCCCCGATGGACCTCAGCTACGCTGAAGATGAGGAAGCTGAGCTTCAGGCTGCTGAGCAGCGCATTGGCATCCGTCGATGCTATGTGTGCGGAAGCACGCAACACCTGCGTCCAGGTTGTCCGCTACGCAAGCAGCGCCAGGCTCCTCCGAGCCGAGGCTCGGCCTCTGAGCCGAAGTCGGGCTCGTGGCTGGGAAACGCCACGCCCCAGTAGGCGCGGGGCGCCCTGCTGGGGAAGAACTAAGTTCTGTTGAGTCTCAGGGAGGAGGTCAACAGGGCTTAGCCCCACAGAGCACCGTGCTCTCTAACAACACGGAACGTGCATGCAAGCCGGGCTTGCTGGTCGTCGAGGCGACCGTGAAGGGCTTTAACAAGCCGTGGAAGATCCTTATCGACTCCGGGGCGTCGGGCAATTACGCTCGGCGCTCCACGATGGAAGGAAGTCAACTGTATGTTGAGGCGCTGAAAGCGCGTACGAGTGATGTCATCACTGTCCGTCTTGCAACGGGAACCCGTGTGACGGTGCCCAAGGTTACGGTGAACCTGGGCGTGAAGTTTTTAGACTTCAATAGCGTTGAACGCTGTCTGGTCATCGACCTGGATTCGAGGTACGACCTCATCCTGGGCATGGCATGGCTTGAACGCCATGAGCCATGGATCGATTGGTGGTCGAAGACCTTAGGCGCTACGCGCTTGTCTCCTGGTGGAGCTTTGGCGAGTCATGAACCCACCTCTGCTAGGAAGCAAAAGCACTATTGGCGCGGGCACTGGACCGAGTCGGTCAATGTGCTGGACATTGGAGTGTCTGAGTTAATGGACACTGGCGTCGAAGACGCGAGTCCCGAGCACTGCTCGCGGGCTGACCGTGGAGTGGCACGTAACCCACTGAGTGAGACTCATCGCGATGAGTCATCGCTGCATGCCGGTCATGGCATGGTCGACAGTTCGTCGAGGCATCTTGGGCATGGCCCTCGTGATGTGCGTGGAGCGGCACGTAACCCGCTGAGCGGTGCTCGTCACGAGAGCGCAGCATCGCTGCATGCCAATGATGGCGCGGTCGGCTGTGAGCCGAGGCATCAAGGGGAGAACCCTGACGATGCAGGTGGAGTGACACCTAATCCACTGGGTGGGGCTGCGAGCCTTGCAGCTCCTCGCCGGCTCAATCTGAGCAACAAGAGGTGGAAACACCTGAGGACACTTTTAGTGTGAACCTGCTGGCCTCTCCGAGGCGTACAGCTTCCGCAAGGAGGCGGCAGCGACGCCAGATGGCGACTGCGAGACGCAAAGCGTCTGTCCTGACACATGACGTGTCTGTCGTTGACGACGATAGCGAGCAGCTATATACACTCGTTAATGGAGTGACCGGTGAAGCCGAGGGCAATGTCAGCCTCGAGGCTATCCCGGCGCTGAATGCTCTGCTTGAGCTGGACGAGATGTCCATTCCCGAGTTTGGGGACGCCTTGAAGGCCGGCGAGTTAGCCGAGGTGGTCATGATACGACCTGAAGAGGAGTTGAACTCCTCATCGCTTGTGGATGAAGCTGTCCTTGAGGACACGAAGGAGGCACTCAGTGCGCGAAGCGGATCTTCGATCCTGAAGGACCCTTCGGATCCCTTCTATCCTTTGGTTAATGAGTACGAGGACGTGGTCTCCAATGACCCGCCGACTGGCTTGCCTCCTGATCGAGGCGTTCGTCATGAGATTGACCTGGTTCCCGGAACCAAATACTGCGTAACGAGGCAGTGGCCCTTACCGAAGGAGCAGTGCGACGTCATTGACGCGTTCTTTAGTGCCAATCACGCTGCGGGTATGGTGCGTGAGAGCAAGTCTCCGCACTCAACGCCAACGTTCTGTGTCAGAAACCTAATGGCAAGTGGCGCATCGTTCATGCTTTCAATAAGCTCAATGCGGCCACCATTCCGGCGCAAACGCCGATTCCTAGAAAGGATGTTATGCAGAATAACATGGTCGGCTGTACCATGTACAGTGCGCTTGACCTCGTCGATGGTTATTACCAACTGCTCATGCGAGCGAGCGATGTTCCGCTGACAGCGGTTAGTACTCCGAGCGGGATGCTCTGGGAGTGGCTGGTCATGCCCCAAGGGCTGTCGAATGCACCTGCGACGTTCAACCGTCTGGTGACACAGCTCTTTAGGCCCCATCGGGCGTATGCACATACATACTTCGACGACATCTTCGTCTGGCGGTCAAGGAGAGTCTCCTGCACGCGCCGATCTTGGCGTTGTCAGACCCTGATCGTCCTTTCAGTGTCGTCTGTGACGCATCGGACTTTGCCAAAGGCTGCGGCCTGCTGCAAGCAGACGCCGAAGGGCGTGAACGCGTGATAGCGTTTGAGTCTCGCCAGCTTAAGGCTGCAGAGAAGAACTATCCAGTTCATGACAAAGAGCTACTTGCGATGAAGTATGCTCTCGTCAAATTCAGGGTTCACCTGCTTGGCTCAAAGCCGTTTGTGATCTTCACCGATCATGCGTCACTACGCACGGCGACCCAGTCGCCTCATCTCTCGCAAAGGATGGCCCGTTGGCTGTCCTTCTTCGCGGAGTACAACTTCGAGGTGAAGTACAAGCCTGGCAGGCAGAATGGTCTTGCGGACGCGTTGTCCCGTCGACCGGACAATGAGCTTGCTCATGTCACTATGGTGACCTCGCCCGTACTGGACCTGGTCCGCGCTGCGTATGCGCACGACGACATGTGTGTCGCCCTGCTACGTGCTCTTGGGAGCCAGGAGTTTGAAAACTCGGACAATGCATTGTCGGCGCGCTTGCGCGCGAGCCTGCACCGCTACTCCATCGCTGATGGGATGCTGTATTGCATCACGGGTGCGGCGGACACTCTCGTGTCGTGGTCCCTCATGACGAGGATCTGAAGTATCGCATCCTCTTTGAGGCGCATGATACAGCGCTTAGTGGCCACCTGGGTCGTGAAAAGACCTACAGCTCAGTGAGCCGGACCTATTGGTGGCCCAAGCTGTACAAGTGGACGAGCACGTATGTGCGCACGTGTGAGACGTGTCAACGGGTGAAGCCCTCCCCGCATGCGGCCGCGCCGCTGGCAAGCTTGCCAGTACCCTCCGGGTGTTGGGAGTCCATGTGTTTGGACTTTGTGTTTGGCCTACCGAAGGACTCGGAAGGTAACACTGGGATTGTGGTTTTTTATTGACCGTCTGACATCTAGCGGCAGTGCCGGACACCGTTGACGGTGAAGGTACAGCAACGCTGTTCATCGATCGGGTCTTCCGCCAACACGGGCTGCCCGTATCGATTGTCTCGGATCGAGGCCCCCGCTTCACAGGGAAGTTTTGAGACGCTGTCTTCAAGGTGCTCGGCACCAAGTTGGACATGTCCACGGCGGACCATCCGCAGACCGACGGACAGACGGAGCGCGTGAACCGCGTTGTCGAAGACATTCTCCGTAGCATTTGCGCTGAAACGCCGAAGCGTTGGAGTGCTATGCTTCCCCTCGTCGAGTTTGCGTTGAACAACGCCGTGCATGCCTCTACAGGCTGCACCCCGTTCTACGTGAACGGCCTCACTCACCCGCGCGTCCCGCTGACACTACCACTACGTGGTTCTGGGCTTGGTGGGGGAGAGTTAGCCGATCGACTTGCTGATGTCAGCCCACTCACTGTTCGTAAACAGAGTTTCTATCAACGCGACTGAGTGTCCTTCGACACGTGCGTGACGCTATGGCTGAGAGCCAAGACAAGCAGAAGGAACAGGCTGATGCCAGGGGCAGAGGCAATGTTGACAGCTTTGAGGTCGGTGACCTGGTTCTGTTGAATGCAAAGAACCTCCCCACACCTGCTGTGTCTGCGGTCTTCAAGACCAAGCTGCGTCCTCGGTTCGTCGGACCTTTCAAGGTTGTGGCCAAGAAGGGCCTAGCGTACACGCTCAACCTTCCGAAGAAGATGCGTACACACCCTGTGTTCTACGTGGGCTTGTTCAAGCCGTACCACGACCCAAGTCATGTGAGCTCAGACGAGCTGGCACCGCGAGTGCAACAACGCCAAGACCTGGCAGTGCCTGAGGCAACGCAGCCTTCTCTCGAAGAGAGCTCGACGCCGTCGGAGCGTGGCCGGGCTCAGGGTCGACCACCCGCCGCGCTGCTCGACGAGCAAGGTGATCTCCACTACCATGTGGAAAGGCTGCTAGCCCGACGCCACTACCAGGGGTAATACCAGTATCTGGTGAAGTGGAGAGGGTATCTCCACTCAGAGAACTCGTGGGAGTTTGAGGTACCTCTACGGCAAGACTGCCCCGACGTCGTCGACGCTTTTGATCGCCATGATCACCAGCCAAGGCAGGGCCTCCGGCCGCATGAGCGGTCAAACAGCTCTTCCCACTAGGTGGGGGAGCTCATGGGTCAGTGACCGAGCTCAAGTCCTGACCTAGGACCGTTATGGCAGCCAGCACCTAGTGTATTAGCTGCCCATGCAGTCAGGGCGTGCGCAATGCTCCTGCTTTTGCTTAGTAAAGCGCCGTGGCCGTGGCCATCTACGCGGAAGCCACACCCCCACACCCGGCTCGCAGAGCCAACACCTATGACGCGCGGCGTCTATGGTTATGGGCTTTGACAGCCCCATCAGTTCATTGGTTTAGGACCACGAGTCTGTTGGCCAGCTGCACACGTCGTGCACGAGCTGCAACAGCATGACGGTATGCTGCAAAGGCTGCAGCGTCAGCTGTAGTATCGACGGCATGCCGCCCTGCCCTACCGGGCTCAACTTCAAACCAATAGCCGCTACGCGGCGTTCCAGAGCGCCAAGCGCAGGAACAAGACCCCCTTCGGATTCGTAAGCCTCTGTGCTAGGTATGGATACCTTGGCGGCGTTGGACAAAGCGTAGAACACGCTGGAGAGGCGGTGCCACGCACGTAATACAGCCTGGGACTGCACGAGCTGGCTCCGACAAGCTCTCACGGCGCCCTAGGCGGAACATGAGTGGCCCCACCTGCTTGATAAGCATGAGGCCCATGTTGGTGAGCGGTGGCAGTGCCTGCCGATGCATGTAGCACGCTAGAGGCGCCGCACAGTCCGCGCTTGCCTCTCCGCCGCAGCCTCGGCTGATTTGTGGCGTTCAGTGTTTTCTTCGTCCGGATATGACCCTCCGTATCCGGCGTCTTGGTGGGGGAGGGTGTAACGGGGTTACATCAAATGGTGTGGTGCACACAAGTTAGGTGCCACACATAAGTTGGGTTCCATACATTTGTTATGTGAGCCACACCAGATAGCAGTGGGTGGCTCACAGCCAATGGATAATGCATTAGACTAGGCTCTACTATGATAGATAGTGAGTCCTATACATTCAGACAATAGGTGGCTCTGCCGCGATAAACAACAATACATTCAGTTCACATTTTGAAGCATAGAGTTCATACTTTTGTATAAGGTATTGTCTATCTCTGGAATCCTTAATTAAGGTTTAATAAGGTATTCGTCCAAACTCTCGCATAGAGTTTGTAAGCCTTCAAAGAACACTAGAGACTCTCTGAGTCTGTGTATGCCTCTACGTAAACGCTATTGCAGCCCCGCTGCAGTAGACGCCCGTCGCACCAGAGTCCATGAGCCGTTGTCCGCGTGCGCCTTCAACTCGAAGTTCATCGCCTTGATCCACTCCGACGCCTCGCTGCTCCTCATGGCCTGCTGGTACGTGGTCGGCGCGTCGTCAGCGCCTCCCATACTGGCAGCGTAAGCCAGTACAGCTTCGGCGAGAAGTCCGTCCTCGTCGACTCGAGGTCTCTTAGGCGACGGCGGCCAGAAGTGGTCGTCGTTGTCCGGATCGTCCTCGTCGTTCAGCTTGTACTCGTCTGCAACGTCTTGAAGAGTAAGTACTGAGTCACGAGGGCGTCGGACTCGTTCAGGTTCCGGGTGGAAGACAAGGTTGCCACTGAAGTCTGCCCCCGGCGTCCTTCGGTAGGTTGTCAACCCATGCCCCATCGAGTCGTCCGACTCGGCCTCGGGCATCTCCGTGTCTTCCTCATGATTCTCCTGCACCGAACCCATCGGCGCTTCAGCAGCGGGTTGCTGCTCTTGCTCGTGTTGCACGACATCATCGACGTCCTCCGTCGAATGGATGACCGTCGTGCTCTCCGTCGGCGCCGAGTCGTAGATGCCGTCTACCTCGCGCTCATCGAGCGTCATCGACCTGGTCACCTTCACCTTGTTCGACTCCAAGTCGTACACGCGGTAGCCCTTCGAGTTCTCGGCGTATCCCAAGAACATGCACTTGAAGCTCTTCGGATCCAACTTCGTGCGCTTTGCCTTGTCGACGTGAGCGTACCCAACCGAGCCGAACACGCGCAAGTGGTCCAGCTGCGGCTTGTCCTTGAACGCCAACTCGTACGGTGTCATGCTAGAGTGCGTACTAGTCGTGGACCGGTTGATTAGGTACACCGACGTGCTGACCGCCTCGGCCCACCACATGGTTGAGATGCCCTTGTAGTACAGCATGCTCCGGGCCTTTTCCATGATCGTGCGGTTCATGCGCTCCGCCACACCGTTCTGCTGCGGGCTGCAGGGCACAGTCTTCTGGTGCACGATCCCGTTCAACGCGCACATCTTGTCCATCTTCTTGTTCACGAACTCGGTGCCGTTGTCTGAGCGCAGGCACTTGATGCGCTCGCCCCACTGGTTCTCGTACAAGTTCATAAACGTCTTGAACTTGACGGGCACCTCGTTCTTCTTGGTGATGAAGTACGCCACTACGTACTTGGAGTAGTCATCCACGAACGTGAGCACGTACCGGGCCCCGCCCTTAGACTTCGTCTTCATGGGCCCCATGACGTCCGTGTACACCAGCTGCAGCACCTTCGTCGTCTTCGACATCGATCGAGACGGGAAGTGCGCGACTGTCTGCTTGCCCTTCATGCAGGCCCCGCACAGCGTGATGGACTTCTTGTCCATCATGGGCATGCCAGTGGTGGCGCGCTGCGTCGTCGCCAGCGCGTCCTTGTTCAAGTGGCCCATGCGCGCGTGCCACAACTCCCACTGATTGTTGACCCCGGCGTACTCCGCGTAGTGCGCCGTGTCTTTCTCGCAGTCGAGCACGTAGGCCTTGCCGACCTTCTTGCCCAACGCGATCGCCTTCGACTTGTTCCAGATCGTGCATGACTTCTGCTGGAACTCCACGCTCATGCCGCGGTCCGCCAGCCTGCTGATGGACAGCAGCTGCCGGTCAAGTCCGGGAACGTACAGCACATCAACCACCTTGATGCGCGTGCCGTCGATGCCCGTCAGGCGCACCGACCCCGTTCCCACCACCCGGATCTTCTTGCCGTCCGCGATGGTCACCTCGACGTTCGAGTCGAGGTCCTTGTACTCAAACAAGTGGTTGGGTGAGGCGTCATGTGCGCCGTCGCACCGCTGTCGATCAGCCACCCAGCCGATCGACTCTTCCCAACGGCGAAGACCGCGTCGTCGTCGTTGCCCGCGTTCGGGTCCGGGCAGTCCCGCTTCATGTGGCCCATCTGGCCGCAGTTGAAGCACTTGCCCTTGAAGCCTCCGTTCATCCTTGAACCGAAGCTCTTGCTGGTCTTGCTTCCCTTGGAGGTCCTCGCGCCGTTGAACTTGCTGCCGTTCACGGTAGCCTTGAGCGCGCGTTCAGCGCCTTCCTTCTTGTCGAGGCGCTCGTACTCCTTGAGCAGCTTCTCCTTCACCTCGATCAACGTGAAGTCCTTAGCGTTCTCCACAATCGAGCAGATCAACTCGTACTCCGTGGGCAGACTGCTCAGCAGGATGACAAGCTGACGAGCCTCGTCCAGCGGCCCCCCAAGCGTCTGCAGACCCACGATAAGCTCGTCAAAGTTGTCCAGATGCTTGGCCATGGTCACGCCGTCCTCTATCTTGAACTCGTGGAGACGGCGGGTCATCGTCACCCGGTTGTGCATCGTCGTCCGGTTGTAGAAGTCGCGCAACGTGTTCCGGGCCATGATGGCCGACGTCGCCGAGCGGATCTTCGTGTGGTGCTCCACCGCCAGCCTTGGGCGATCAGCCCCAGCGCCTTCATGTCGTTGAGCAGCCACGCCTCCGTGATCTCCGCCGGGTCCTTCACCAGTTCCACGTGCGCCAGTAGCCCCTTCCTCGCAAGCGTCATACGCATCGCGAACTCCCAGTGGAAGTAGTTGTCGCTTCCGAGGATGACTTCGGCCTTCTTGGCGGACGTGTTGGTCATGGCGGTAGTGAAGCTTGGTCTTGAGCGTCTTGCGGCTGTTAACCTGTTGATGCTCTTGCTGGTTTGAGGGCAAATGCCGAAGTGAGATTGATCGTTAGCTCTACAATCTACATGCTGTCCTCCTTTTCCTACTGGGCTTCCTTGTTGCATCTCATCACCCTGATTACCTCCTCACCTGGTTGACTTGGTTCCACTATGGCATGAGTTGCATCCCAGTTATACGTAGAAGTTCCGTAGAAGATCCACATACTAAGATCAAGTCAAGATCACCGGCCAATCACATCACTACCAGGATCGCGCCTGTCCGACCATCACTGCATGAGTCCTCGTCGTCCCCTCTATCGTCCTCCGCGCACATTGACGGCGCTCCATGTCAACAGGTTATATCTTCAGTAGCCAACGCAAAAATGCAACAACCCGTTCTCAGCAGCCTCGCATTTTACGCATTGTTTCCGCTCTGCAAGTTTAACACAGTCAAGGTTGCCTTCATCATCACCAACTTACTCTGACATCGCTTCATTTTCTTTCGCCTTTCGCCTCGTCCACCATGCAGGCAACAAACACAGAATCCTGGTTCTGAAAAGGATAAGCAGTACGTGGCGTGCAGCAAAATCCACGTGCTATGACAAATACTGGAGCGGATACCCGATATAATTTTACCGGCTTCGTGTGCCTCGCGCTGCCACGGGCCCTTTGCCGTTCATTGACGTCTGGTACTGGTGATCAAATACAATCTCACAAGGCGTAGCAAGAACGTGGATGTTCCGTCCTCCGGTAGCATCACCAAATACGGATTCAACTGAACGGCTCAGATCGATCTCGTCCTTTGCGGCTAAAGCGCGCATAAAGCGCGTCACTTGTGGACTGCGTCGTGCATTCACGTCATCGCGCGTCAATTGTTGCTCTCCGATCTTCGCTTCCACGAGCTTGATCCTCTCCGCCGTGAAGTTCTTGATTTCGTCCTTGAGCTCTCCGACGGACGCGCTCTTGTTCACAACGACTCGAACCACGACAGTGTTAGCGAGGCAGGTGATCTTCACGATCGGAACCACCGCCACGACGTGAACAACGGCTCCACCGCCACCTCCAGAAGCAGGTAGCTGGCTGTTCAGTGCTGCGTCCAGATTCAATCTCTGCCAATCCGACAAAATGGACTGGGCCAAGGCAAACTCGCCTTGCTCGAGACACTCCGGCAGCAGACCAAGCTCGAACGATCTGCTTTCAATATATCGTCCATGCTCCAGAGCTCCAAACAACTTGATCTTGCCCGTCTTCACGCCGCGAAACTCGCGTGGACACGTGCGCTTGAGCAACCTAGCCAAACATCGAGGCGAAGCTTGATCTGGGACTTCAACAGCCACAATGTTGACACCAGTGGTGCCCACCACCGCACAAGAAAGCGTGAACATCACAGGCTCTTTAATTCTCCTTGAAAAAAGGCTCAGCCCCCAAAGTCTGCTTGGGTTTCCATTCGTTTTTTTAAGTGGAGACTCGTCCCATGCTCAATCATTGATTTCACCACCTCTATCCTCGCAAATTACCTTCAAAGATTTATAATTACCCTTCAAAGCTTTATACTTCGAAGTAGCACCTTGAAGATTTCATGAGAATGAGCGAGATTGATTCACAAGGAGCTACAGCCACTTCTTGTAGAACTTGAAGAACGCGATCGTCCCGAGCGCGATAAAGAGCACGACACCCCACCAGATGAAGTAGCCGTTGTGGTACTCGAGCTCGGGCATGTTGGTGAAATTCATCCCGTAGAGTCCGGTTAAGAACTGCGCCGGCAGGAAAATTGCCGCCACCAGCGCTAGGATGTAGCTCACGTCGTTCTGCTGCGCGGCGCGAGCGTTGTGGAAGTCGTCAATGAGGCTGCGGCAGCGGTCCAAATGCCGCTCGCAGTCCTCCTCGATGGTCGTAATGTGGTCCAGGACATCGCGGAAGTAGCGCAGCGTCTCCCTTTCAAAGTCTTCCGACTCGGAGATCTGGATGATGACCTCGCTCATGGGCTTGCAGAGCACTTGCAGCCCCTTGATCTGCTTGGTGCAGCTCGCAAGGCGGCTGACGTCGAAGTAGCGCGGGTCGAGGAGGAGAAGCCGCTCGAGCATGATCAGCTTGGACCCAAACGTGTGCGTGATCGGCGTCAGCTCGTCCACACAGACATCCACGATCGTGTAGACCAGAAACGCCGTGCTGTGCTGACGCACCTTGGAGTACGAGATGTCCAGGCGCTGCTTCAAATTCGGCCACAGAGTGTTCGAGCTCTGCTGCACACTGATGAGCACGTCCTCCATGATGTACAGGCTGAGCTGCTGCGGTGCCGTCATCACGCAGCCAATCTTGAGCTGTTCCAGACGCTCCTCCAGCTCCTTCTTGGTCATATTCTCAAAGGGCGACACATCGTCGTCTTGCACGTAGAGTGAGGCGCGATACATGCTCTGGTAGTTCTTCACCAGGGCCAAATCCCGCGCGTGTACAGTCTGCAGAATCAGCGACGTGTGCTCGTCGTATTCCTCATACTTGGGCCGTTCAACGTCTGCATCTAGCGTGTCTTCCACAGCCAGTGGATGAAGCCGATAGCGCACCGATAAGCGGCGCATCAAGAGCGGATCAATGCCTTCCACGTTAATCCATCGCACCGAGGCCCAGCCGGGTTTGGCCGAGTAGATAAACTTCTGCACTTGGTCGATCGGATACACGCTGCGAATGCGGTCGGGTGAATACTCGATCGATCCAAGACTGGCGTTGCCCGTTCGTCCTCGCTTCACGTGCGTGTACTCCGGCGGCATATCGCGCAAAAAGTCTGGATTGAAAAGCTGCGCTAACTTGATCTCCTGGATCGCAAACAAAAACTCTTGGTACGTGATGCCGCCGCTCTTGTCGTCGTCGACCTTGTCAATAAACGACTGGAATTGCTCGTCATCGCCACAGGCAATGCCCATGGCTTCTAACCCGCCACGAAAGCCTTCGTACGACACCATCCCATTGTCTAAAGTCACAGAGAAAACATCAAAAACGTGAATTCACTTATCTTTAAAGCATCAACCCGAAACTCCACCCCACGCACCTTCCGGATTGAATAACGAGAACAACTTCATCATCCTCGCCGACGTGAGATCGTAGTGCGGGTCCATGAGCGACATGTCCTCCGCTTCGTCCACTACCCCGAGACTGTCGGACCAGTCGACGGAATTCGAGTCCCTCGCGATGGGTTCGATCGAACCGATGGCCATAATTTGGAGGATGTTTTTGCCATGCAACAGTGACGGCTTGGGTGTCGTCACCTTGCCCATTGAAGAGGATGATGCAATTCCGGCATTGCTAACTGTCTTTGATGGTCCACGAGGTGGCAAACCCCGTTTCAGACGCCGGGGTTCCCCCCCAAAGTCGCTGGAATTTGCCACACTGTCACTCACGGTTCGACGCAATGGTCGCCCGTCGAACCGAACGCCGTCGTCCGAGGCCCAGTCCACGGGCTGGTAGCTGGTCGAGATCTCGGACGGAGACCGACGCCAGGAACGGCGGGCGCGGCCGTAGCCCGCGGGAGGACGGGAACTGGACGGGGACGAACCGCCATCCACAGCCACGATGGAGACCTTGTCGTCCATGGAAGCCGAGTCGTCTAGGAGCTGGAATTCAGAGAACGAGTCTGTCATGCGCAAAGGGATGACTAGCGTTATTCTCACCCACGTTCCATCTGATGATGGCCGTTCTGTTGACGACCGGCGTCCGACGACCGGCGACCGGCGCCCGGTGAGTTTTGGTTGGTTTTGCGAGCGAGGTTTTACTCGGATGAGGCGATTTGGCCGAAATGAGGGGAAAAATATCGCAGCGAGGTTTTTCTCGCGAATGAATATGTGCCTGCCTCGGAGAAACCACAATTCGAGCTCTTCGGATTCGCACTTAAGTCGGCATGAGGTGATCGCCTCATGCCTCATTGAGGCGAAGTGATTCAGGTTTGCCCACTGACTAAACCCGTATGCATGTGCTTCTCGGGTGAAATTCAAAGAGCACACACGATTTGGTGGGGTTTTATTCTGGCCAATCGCTGCGAAAGTCATAATTGTGTATGGCGTCGTGTCTATGCTGGACCAAACGGGATATCGGCCAATCTGGGTGGCCCACGACACAAATGCACATCTGTCACTATCGCAGCGATTAGCAAAAAAAAACCGTGTTGAGACTAAAAAATGAGCCATTATTGGGCCCAAGCTCAGAGCGCTCATTAATAGCGTGGCAACCGCTGCACATTATCTCTTCATGCGCACAAAATTCCTCATCGGCCACTGCGATATGTTCAACGATATCCACCGGTTCTTGAAATGGAATCATATTGCACCTTAATTCGGCAGGGTGGACCAAATCAAAGACCAGCGTCAAGATTTGCTGACCAATACAAAACACTGATCTGGACTATCCAGATCAAATCGTTTTAGCGGGCTAGATATATATAAAAAGCAAAGCGAATTTATCGACGCTATATTTGAGGGCCCTGAAATAAGAGTCCGATGAAAATTCTATTTTATATTAAAGGCCTTGAAAAAGGGAACCCGTGAAACTAAGACGAGAAAGCCCCTTGCTGTCGATCGCCTTTGGCTGCGTTCCGCTGGTCGCTGCTCGCTGACTTGGCGCGTAAATCAAGTTGCCTTTTCTACCATATCGGCGGAGTCGCTGTTAATTCCACCCCGGCACTTGCTCGGCCTCTTGAAGACGCGAAGGCTGACGTCCACGTGCGGTGGTTGAAACTGAAGGAGGCAACGACAGAGTCACGTCGTCATCGTAATCGGCGATGGCAATACCAGCAACAACAGCAACCTCGCCAGCCTGCCATGGTCGCCGCAATGCGGAGTTCCATCGCCCTCCAGCGGATCTCAGTCCAGTCGAGTTCCATTTACTGCTGGAGGGCACAAGACCATCAATTCAGACCGAGCCGTTACCCGTGTTGTAAATGCCGAGGTGCACACGCGTGCTCACCGAGCAAGCCTTGTTATTGCCGGCTGGAATCCAGCGGAGTCGACCCCGATGAAGAGAGGATTCAGACAGACTAGGAGCTCTTGGCTGTCTACCTGCACGCGCTGCACCGTTAAACGCGCTGCTGCGTCGATCTCGGCCTGTCCAATTTGGACTGCAAAAGCTCAGGAGCCGGTCGGGCAGATTTGGGCCGCTCGGCCGCCTTCTGTGCACGACGCCTGCAGCTGCGGCAGGACCTGCGACCCTAGACGCTCACTGTAGACCGTTCACCCAAGCAGAAGCAGAACAATTTCCGTCGCAGTCACGTGCTGGAGCTTGACGCAGCGGTCTCTTGGCGACCCCGCGCCGTTACCGTTTGGTGGTGTATGGGTGGACCGCCACGCTGCGAGCACAGCCGAGCCGTGGTGCAGCCTCGCTCTGCGCACGGGTGAGTCTTGACTTGGCGTCGGCCACCGAGTGCTTGAAGTTGCTGCAGCTTTCGGTGAAGAGATGGCGAGATTTCCATTCGAAGCGCGTGGCCTAGATGGTAGTCATCGCGAACGCAAGCGCGCTCTTGTGAGCTGGATCACTGACCTTCAGTGAAGTGGGTCATGCGGACCATAATGCACTGCGAGTGCACATGATGCAGGGTACGACACGGGTCGTACCCCTCGGTTGCTTTGAGAAGGCCTCTCTGCAAGCATCTTGCATTTGTTTGTGTTTGCAGCACAGGCTGCTGCTGAGATACTGCAACGTCAGTATAGATCTTAGCTTGAATACGCATCAACCTTGAGACGGAGACGGCAGTGCTAGCGTCGAGCTCACGAGAGCTCACTTCCAATTCAAGTGCCTCGAGCACAAGCCGTCTCCTCTCTCCAAGGCCGAGGCCGTTTGCCTCCGCCAGCGCTCTTCCTCACTAAACTACTTCCATGGTTGCCACCACGAGCAGCCGCAGTCATTTGCCTGCAGACGCAAGCTCTCAGGTTATGAGCACAAACGTGTCGCTGGCGGCGCACGAGACCAACGATCAAGACCACGAACCGTCCGCTTGTACTGACGCCGTACGGCTGGCAAGGACTGCACCACAATCGGCGAGGCAACCACCCGATGATAGGTCTGCTACGGCCGAAGATGACCGCATGGCACGACCGCTGTTGCTAAACAGCCGACGCACGCGTACCCTAGACGATGGCCAAGTCTCCGCTGCGACTGGAGTCTCCGCCGCGCAGGCGCACGCTGTGGACGTAGCTCGGGGTGGAACCTTGGCCGTCTAAAGCAGCAACCAGTACGCCACCAATCACCAGTGGGTTTGGTAGTGATGATGCTCCCGTGCACCCGGAGCCTAATACTGTGCTAGTTCCTACCTCAGCGTTCCCCCTCACGATGCATCCGCCCTCGCGAGCTTGGAAGGCACACTGGCTACGGCATGTGATACTCTCGGAACTCGCCGGCTTCTAACAACGCTCCTGGGTCAAGTGGAGCACCGACAAACTGCTGCGCAGAATAATGGGACTCTTCCTGCTGCTGGCGTCGATAGATCCGGACTTCATGATGGCTCGAACAGTGGCGATGCGACTCGATCTTTGCACGGAGTGTGGGTGCCAGATATGCGACAACTGGTTCTGCCCGCTCAGCCTCCCAGAACCGAATTAACGCTCAAGCCGCCACGACCAATGGAAGCGACCCGCCGCTATCGCCCTCTTCTTCGGACGACTTAGGACCGAGCAGCCCTGCAGAGCAGTCCCGAGAACGCAACAACGCTGGACATCGAGGTGCTGTACCACGAACGGCAACGAGTGAGTCGCGACGTTCTCTCATGGCTGCTAAGAATCGTGCCATGCTGAGTAGAGAGATCAACGTAATGGTGCTCGATGGTCACAAGAAGTACGACGCGTGGAAGCAATATTTGCGCCTGAAGCTGAACGAGTGGGACCTGATGGACTTTCTGAACGGCGATGCGCAGCTTGATGAAGCTCGGGCTGCCATCGATCCAGAATACGCCTTCCTGTTTGGCGAAAAGAGAACGAAAAGCGTTTCTGCCTTGTCGCTGTATCTAGGTACGAAGCTCCGAGAAGAGTTCAAGGCACCACTCGAGACGCAGGACCCAGCGGGGCTGTTAAGCGCGCTGAAGGCGCACTTCGAAAGAGGTTAAGAGAACCCAATCTACCTGAAGAGGGAGTTCTACTCGAGAACGCAAGGGGGAGACTGTGCAGCAGTACATCGACGGTCTTCGCGTCATCCGGCGCCTAATCGCTGAGGAATGATCTCGCCCGCACCATCGTGTCTAACTGTGTGGACGTCTTCCCAACTGTTGCTATTAAGCATACGGAATGGGCTAAAATCAACACTGGCGTCGACCTAGCCGTGCAGCAGGCTGTCATTCAACTGGAGACTGCGCAACAAGTGCACGAAGAGGTTTCTCGCAGCAGTGGTGCTGGCCAGTCAAATGTCAAGGTCTTCAAGCTGAGCGAAAAGTGACAGCAATTACCAGTCAATCGGGCGCGAGTAACAAGAAGCGTGGTGCATGCGGCAAGTTGCCCAGGAACGCCAAGAAGCCGCATCTACAGCCTGGTCCTGCTAACCGCTGCATCAATTGAAACAGCAGCGAGCACTGGAACTGTAACTGCCCGAAGGAGCTGACGCCTGAACTTCAGCAGAAGGAGGCCTGGATGAAGCACAAGAACAAGCAGCCTGCCAAGATGCCCTCATCAACAGTGCATACAGTTCTTCTCGGCGCTACCTCTGGGTGCTCAACCAGACGTGAAATGGAGTCTGATCAGCTTGACGTGGCAACGTTACACCTGACTCAAGCACCAGTGGGAGATGACAGTGGTGCTGTTTGTTGAACCTTCTCGAGTTCGCTGCCTGGGCCGCAATACGTGATGTCGCATATAAGTGACCCTGGGCAGGATCCGCTCCCACCTGATGAGGTAGAGTGGATGCTTGACGGTGGTTCCCAGCGAAATGTGACGGGCGATCTCTCTCTCTTTGCGCGCCTGAGCGAGTGCCCGACTGAACCTCCCTTGTTGTTTGGTAATGGAAGCCTCGAAACGACAACGATTCAAGGCTCTTCGCTGATGCAAGTGATGGACAATCTCACCAATCAAGTGGAGACTCGGTTCCTAGATGACATTGCATACTCACCAAACGCCCCTGTGAACATCATCTCAAAGGCTACATTCAGCTTAAATGTGGTTTTCATCTCTCCACATCAGCTGACAGTTGGACAGCGTTGCTTACCAAGTCATCACTCAAGCTGGAGTTCAAGATGCGAGATGGTATCTACTGTATGCGTGTGCCGCGCACGACGAAGTTCGTGATGAATCTGATGTCCCGCCCGGCGGCTATTTGTACTCCTGGTCTGCAGACACTGCACAGTCGCATGGGTCATGCTGGAAAGGAAGTGCTATGCAAGCTTCTCGATCAGAACGCTAATTTGGGGATCAAGCTATCGAAGGATGAAGTGCGCTCAAGTACGTACGTTCCCTGCTCGGAAGCTAAAATGCGGCGGATGACTTACAAGCGTAACCCTCGCAGACGTACGATCCCGTTGGCAAAGCTGTCTGTGGATGTCTGCTCAGTTGGTGACCGAACCGCAAGCGGAAAGACTATGTTCCTTCTTGTCGTAGATGAAGCCACTCGATTTAAATGGGCATACCTACTGAGATCGAAAGGAGAGGCTGCAGAACACGTGATGACTCTGGTGAAGCGACTGCAGACACATTTCATGCAATGGCCTATCGGATTGCTCCATGGAGATCAAGGTGGAGAGTTTCTTAGAAACCAGTTAGACGGATTCTGCCGTTAGGAAGGCATCGAGGGGCAGTTCACGAACGGGTACTCACTGCAAGTGAACAGTATCGTCGAAGCGATCCAACGGTATAGTGGTGACGCGCTTCCGGACGCTGCTCAGGGCGACGATGTTGCCAAACCTCTTGTGGGGGAGGCCATGCACCATTCGGTCTTCACGCTTAATCGAACACCTACGAAGTTGCTCAGTTTCAAGACGCCTTACGAGCTGCTGCATGGTGTTCCACCGGATCCCTCTCTGCTTCGGACATGGGGCTGCATCACGCAAGTTCGAATCCCGCCCGAAACCCGTCCGACTAAGGCGAAACTAGAGTCGCTCACTGAGATGTCCCTCCTGCTTGGTTACAAAACCAACACAAAAGGCTACAAGATGATGAGCCTTCGCTCAGGACGTATTCGAACTTGTCGGCTAGGAAAGTGCTCTGTTTCACGAAGGGTTTACGTGCGAGTTTGAGTACGTCTCTCACCTGCTGGAGAACACGTATCTTCATGGAGATCACACACTACCTGTGGACCTGCCTATCATTCACATCAGGTCTGATATGGTGTCGTACATGTATGCAGTGGATGTTGAGAATGATCAGCCTCCCGTTGGTGTGAGTGCGGAGCCGGTGAATGTTGCGCCGAAGCGCAGTGATGACCACTTGCCTTCGGCAAGTGGGAGTATTGTGTGCGAGGATGCGGTTGACGCCACCAGTGGCAGCGAAGTCGTTGCTGAGGTGATCATGACCGGGAGAAGAAGCGAAAAAGAAAGCCGGGCTTAATGATGTATCGATCAGCCACTGACGCCGCCAGCGATAGCAACCGTGCTGAATTTCAGCCTACTTCAACGTCTGCAGGTCCCGAACGACGTCGACGTCGACCTAATGTGCGACTCCGAGACTACTCGTGAATAACGTGCTTGAGCCCCCGGAAGAGGTTGAGATTCCGGCAAGCTACAAGCAGGCTCGTGCTTCACCTCAATGGCCGCAGTAGCGCGCTGCAATGGAGGAAGAACTGGAGTCGTTGCGGCGCCACCGGACCTGGCAGCTAGGAGAGTCGACGCGAGTATTTCTGTCATCACTTGCCGTTGGGTGTACGACCTGAAGCGCGATCAGCATGGGTGCATCAAGCGCAACAATGTGCGGCTGGTCATTCATGGATTCAAACAGGAGTTTGGCGTCGACTTCCAGGAGACCTATGCGCCGGCTGTGAGATTTGAGTCAATCCGCACAGCTATCTACTACGCTGTCCAGCATGGCTAGGATATTCTCCAGTATGACGTCAAGACGGCATTTTGCATGGTGATCTGGATGAGGTCATCTCTATGGAACAGTCAGTTGGAATTGAAGGCGCCGACTCGACAATGGTGTGTCGTCTGCTTAAGAGCCTGCATGGACTGCGGCAGGCACCTCGTATTTGGAACGATACGCTGAATGCAATTCTCGTGCGGATTGGATTTGCGCGACTCGACTCTGACTACGGCTGTATGTGCTCAAGTCGGAAGTTGGAGAGCTGCTGATGATCCTGACAGTCTACGTCGATGACCTGCTCTTGATGGGACCAAGCCTTCAGTGTTCTCGGGTTGCAAAGCAACTGAAAGAGCAGTTTGAGTTGAGTGAGCTGGGACCTGTTCGATACCTGCTTGACGGTGAGATTTTTAGTGGATCGACCCCGCAGGCAAGTGACGTTCATCCAGACTCGCTATGTACTCGAAGTACTTCAAAATTTTACATGGAAAACTGCGTGGAATCTGCGACGCCGCAAGCTACAGCTCCTTGATATCCGAGCCTCCTCGGCTGGATAAGTACCCCTACAGAGAGGTGGATGGGGATTTACAGTACCTGGTAGCAGCCTCAAGACCCGACATCGCGCACGCAACAAGACACCTTGGGAAGTTCTTGACCAATTTCACCAGTGCCAACTATGCCGAAGCGATGCGTGTGCTCCGGTATTTGCGTGGAACGGCCGACTATGGACTCGTGCTGAACATTCAGCAGACTACAAGTGCTTCTCTGGTTGGCTATTCAGACGCTGACTACGCCAATGATCCAGACGACTACAGGAGCGTGAGCGGCTACGTGACGCTGCTGGACGGAAACGTGGTGTCCTACGCGTCCAGGAAGCAATCGATCAATGCGCAAAGCACGTGCGAGGCGGAGTACATCGCCATGAATGAGTGCTCGCGGGATTTGATGTGGTTCGAGGAGCTCTTAGACGAGTTGCACTGGCAGCATGATGTGCCGGTGCTGCGGGGAGATAACATCGGCAGCATCCGCTTGGCCGCCAAGCCTGGCAAGCACCGGAACACCAAGCACATCATGAACAAGTTCCACTTGATCCGTCACCTGGTGGAGCAGAAGAAGATGCAGACTGATCATGTCGTCACTGAAGACCATGTCGCTGACGTGATGACCAAGGCGCTTGGTACCGTGAAATTTCGACGGTTTAGGTCGGCCCTGAAGGTCTTGCGCGTGATTCCTGCACGTGACGGGATTCCTGCAAGTGACGTGATCGGTGATTAATCGCTCCCTGCGACTTCAAAATCAAGTGGATCAATCGGAGCGACAAACCGAGCGGAGTACGTCGTGCTCATGCAAAACTCCTGCCTTTACTAACGGAGCTCACGGCCATTGAGGCTGCTTGATGCAGACGAGTAAGGTCTACGGATAACCAAGGTGGCCATAGTCAAGGCGATCGTGACTGCCCTCGGCACTCGCGCTCGAGTGGGAGTGGGAGATGGATCACTGACCTTCAGTGAAGTGGGTCATCCGAACCATAATGCGCTGCGGGTGCATATGATGCAGGGTACGGCACGGGTCGTACTCCTCGGTTGCTTGAGAAGGCCTCTCTGCAAGCATCTTGCATTTGTTTGTGTTTACAGCACAGGCTGCTGCTGAGATACTGCAACGTGAGGCGAGGCCGATGAACCTTTTTCGCCCAGGTGCATAGCGCAGCCCAACTAGACTTCCTAGAAGTACAGTTGTATTCCTGAACGTACAAGTACGTCCAGGATGGCGGTGTTACCTTGTGTAATCCCTCTGGGTGTCGTTTGTCTTCGATGTTGGACTTGCACCGTATGAGTTGTCGTACACGTGTAGATCGAGAGCGTGGGGCAGACGTAACCTTCTTAGACGTAGCTTCCACGGCTCAGGATAACCAATATACAGAACAGAGTTAAATGTAGATAGTAGCCGTCACTTATTCTTTGAGACCCTTAGACGGTGGGTCGTTTCTCCAGTCCACTAAGCCACTTCCAGGACACTGGTCAGTCCTGGATGTCTGTTCTCACACGCACCACCCTCAAAGATGAGGGCGATTATACAATCACGTACAATCCTAACACTTGGTAATCAATTCGGAACTTCCTGAACGTAGACTACCTTTTACGTCCAGAAATACAATCGCTAATATGAAATGCGGGAGTCAACCGGTTAAGGATGTTCGCCACAATGGGGGTATGGAATAAACGGATCACTCTGGACGGGCTACGTCCAGTCCTCGTCTAACTTGGCTCGACTTACGTTGCGAGTTCACACACACCTGGTCGTCGCAAAGCCAGGGTGTCCTTAGTAGTCGCTGTCTTGGCCGGTCCTGCGGGAATGGGGCCTCCGGCAGGTTTCTCCAGCACTTGCGGGGTACAAGGAAAATTAAATTCTGTTTGTTGTTATCTGTTTGTCGGCTTCCTGCCGTTAGCTACATGCACTTCTGTCGCTAATCTTTACCTTTGTATGGGTGTTGAAGTCACGCCTGTGTAACGTAATCATGGCGTCTGACACTGGTCAGGCAGTGAGGTCAGGCACGGTGCACACTTGTTGGATACTTCAAGGTGTCTCAGCATGCGCATCACCTGATTTGTTCTTGGTCGGACGACTTGGTCGGTTTTTAGTCACTTGGACTTTGTATACTGGAATCATACGTCCAGGTAGGTGTACGTCCAGACAAGTAGGTACTTCCGGGAACATAGTCGTTCAGACATTTACCATCCAGGGTCGCCCCATACAGGAAGTCTGGAAGTTCCAGTGTCTGGACGGGTGGGGTTTTGTTGGGTGATCTTGAGAATACTTGGTCGGGCTCATCCGCAGCTATAGCTGTGTCAAGACAGGTAGCACTCTAAATGCAGAGGCTCTTGTCGTCGGGTCTTGGTAGCAGTAGGCTTAGTACGTCCAGGACATATACATCCAGGACATATACATCCAGGACATATACATCCAGGGCTACCAAGCCCATCCACAGCGGACGCGAGCTCCGCCATTCTCCACAATCATTCCATGATCTCCACGCGTCACACTCCAAAGTCAACCTGGCCTTTCTGTCCAGCCAATCACAGCAGGGGTCGAGCAGCTGTCGCAGATCTCGGGGAGAAATCCCTGACCACATTGTGTCAAACGTCAGTATAGATCTTAGCTTGAATACACATCAACCTTGAGACGGAGACGGCAGTGCTAGCGTCGAGCTCACGAGAGCTCACTTTCAATTCAAGTGCCTCGAGCACAAGCCGTCTCCTCTCTCCAAGGCCACGGTCATTTGCCCCCACGCGCAGCCGCAGTCATTTGCCTGCAGACGCAAGCTCTCAGCTCTGCCTTGCCTCGAAGCACTTCGGTACTGGCCGCCGGAATCCCCGCGAAGGAGAAGAGAGGGAACCTGTGGAAGCTCCTCCGCCAGATCTGGCGGCCGCCTCGATTGCAGTCGGCGGCCCTTGACCTAGCAGGCCGCGGATGGCCGTCATCGTCGCCGACGCAACTTGCGAATCTTCAAGCCAAGTGCCTCGAGGCGAGGCGTTGTCTCCGGCTCCGTCCGATCGCTGCGGTTCAAGGCAAGGCTGGAAAATAAAATATTATATTGTATTTGAGTCACCCTGAGCCCGAAAGGATCATTGCAATACCATATATGTCAATAATAATGATTCCCATTATTCACGTAGTATATTATTTTGGGAGTATGATGGTGGATTTAGCACAGTAATTTAGCCCTGACGTTCTTTTTTTACGGTTAAAATCGCCTTAGTTCAAACCCGACGGCATGGAGTCAATTCTTGTGTGGTGGGTGCGTTGTTCATGTGTGTTTTGCTCTATCTTTGACTATTAGCTGCATATTATAGCTAAATAGCTAGTACTACGTAGTAGTTCATTGCATCACCCAGAAAACACATACCAAAACTCGAATTTGTTTGAGTTTGTGAGCAACCAACATCGTCTTAGAGCGGGGGCAGAACTTATCGATGACAACCGTAACCTTGTATCCGACGAGCATGACGCTGTTGAAAGTGCCAGCATGCGGCCAACCTGCCTCGCAAAACTTCTGCACAGCGAATCGAGCACCTACGACTACTGTTGGTTTGACGCACTACTCCTGATTAAGATGCATGCGTCAAATGAAAAGTTGCGTGCGTCTTATTCATCTTGGCGTTAATGGGTCGCCCGGAAATAGACGCAAACCTCGCTTCAAAGACAAATGTCAAGTTAAATTGCTCAAAACTTCAAGGTGTTCCTCGCGGTGCTGGGCGAGGACGGCCGAGGCGTGGCCATCTCGGAGCAGGAGGTGACTGGAACGGTGTCCAAGTTCTTCCCGTACTGAACTCGACCGAAGCCCGCATTGCTTAACCCTTCCAAGACGGCATAACGGATACTCCGGAATCTAATTTATAGAGGTGAAGTGTTCCGCAATCTCCGCAACAGATTTGTCGCGATCGAAATCCGCATATAGGAGTATGTATTTGGATACATTTAGACAGGTCAACTGTAGTACCTCGGTCAGGTGCGACATGGGGTTTGCGGGAAAGGGGTAGGAATACAGATATAAGAATCCGGAGAGACCGCTCCCAGCCTTTCATTCCAGAATCGGCGCCCGAGAAGAGAACACTACTCCTGGCATGTTCGTCTTCGAGAAAGCTTTCAGCAGATAAGGCGCGAGCTGACAAAGAAAGGATGGACATACAAGAAGTCGACAGGGCCTAGCAACGACCAGCGCTACATCCCTCCAGGCGGGAGCGTTAAGGGGACTAAAGGCGTCGACTTCTTTGTCGGTAAGTGTGCTGCGATTGCGATGATATCAACTGCGGCTAACTTCCACGTTCCGTCTAGGCGAGAAGAGTCTAATGAAGTACTGCCGGCGTCAAGGGTGACTTTCCTTCGTCCCAGCACCAAACCCACCGGCGTTGCCAGTGAACGCGACAGCCGATAGCGCCGTAGCAACGGCCAGCCCCACCACTGGGCCTTCCACTCCAGCTTCAGCGCGTCTAGCACATTCCAGTCCAGCACCAGCGCCTTCGAGTCCGGCACCAGCAACATCGGCGTCTGCAGATGCCGCTCGGATACCTCTCGCCGACGCTGCATCACCGACGCCGCCGCTGCTGAGGAGAAGATACCCGCGCGCCCAAGAGCTGCTGCAAAGGCGACGTCTGCTGGACAGCGACCACCTTTCGCGAAAACGACTTCAGCTCCGGCGAAGTCAACTGCCTCACTGGTTCCACGTGCCGCTAGTGGGTCGATGCCTGCTGCGACCGGTCCAGCTGATCAACAGCGTCCACGACCCAAAGGAAACGGAAGGCTTCGGCTCCAAGCTCAACGAAAAAACGCCGTCGAAGTGGTAAGCCCACTGCTAAGCTTGCATTGATGGCGATCTTACTCTAACGCATATCTCTGTTACGTATGATCCAGAATCCAGTGTTTCGGCTTCTCCGCTACATGATCCGAGCACCACTGAACAGCCAAATATGGATTCTCCTGTAGCTGTTCAGCGAAGTCCTGAGAGAGCTGTTCCGGAGATGACACCTTCGGGAGCAACAGAGACAATCGCAACCGCTCGTATTCCTGATATTCCGGGATGCATTCCTTTCGACGAGTTCGATTCGGACAACTTTCTCGATGCGCTGCGACGCGACCCGCTCTTCGCGCCGAATGACGGCGATGATCTCAACGCCGGCAGCGACGATTGGCTTCTCGCGCTGGATTCGGAAGAGGAAGGTGATGAAGACTCCATTCTGCTGCATGACGTCAGCATGAAGAGGAAAAGAGCGACGCGGAGGTGGACGAGGATGCAGACCGCTCCGATGACGAGGCGAATCCTGACCAAGGACAAGATGAAGTTCCAGTCGAGTTTGACCTGACGGAAACCGATTTGGACCGTCCGCAAGCAGACGAATGGGACGTGTTCTTGGAGAATAGCTCGGGTCAAGTGCTCTTAGATCCCAGTCCTCTCTACGATGGCCCCTCTGGCCACACACGAGCTGCTATGGCGTACGCGTCCAACCCGCTGGCGATCTTGTACTTCTTTCTCTCGAAGAAGTTGTGACGCAAGATTGCGGACGAGACCAACAAGTTTCGCTTGGAGAGTGTCGATGAGATAGCGCAGCGATGCGTGCACGTGCGCGCTGGCGCCGCGAGACTGTTCCGTCAACGATGGTATATTCGGTGGAGGAGTCCAAGACCAAGCTGAAGCGAAAGAACGCCATCCAACCGCACGAGATCGTTCGGTTCATTGGTCTCCTTGTTGCGCGGGCACTCGAGCTTCAACGAGAGAGTCTCAGTCGACATTGGGTCACGAAGGTGGAAGGTGCCTTGTCAAGGGGCACATTTGAAAAATTTCTCAGTCGCGACCGCTTCAAATACATCGCTCGCTACTTGCATTGCAACGACAACGCCAAGCAAGCTGAAAGCGGCGACCGAGCGTTCAAGATACGACCGGTCCTCCAGGCGCTGCAGAAGACATTCTTCCGGGGCTACAGACTCGGAGCTCGCATTTCGTTCGACGAGGGAATGGTTCCGATGCGCCACCGCCGCAACCCGATGCGGCAGTACATGCACACGAAGCCGAACAAGTGGGGAACCAAGTTCTACATGACGTGTTGTGCAAAGACTACGTACTGCTCAAGGTACGTGTGACGAGACTGGTGAAGTCTGAACCGTCCAGTGTATAGCGGCAGCCCAGGACTTGTAGCAACAAAGCCTAAGTTTGGTATCCCTGAACGCAGGTCCCTTACTTAGACCCGCACGCAGGGGGCGTGGTACCTCGTGAATCCCTTTCGGCGTCGTTTATCTTCGGGGAGCCTGGATCGACCACCAAAAGTTGTTAGGTTATGCAGATACTCTTGTCGCGGCTGAGCGTGACGTCCACTTCTCTAGACGCACTTCTCGTAGCCTGGACGCAGAACACAAAATAGACACTCTCCCTCCACAAATAACCAATACAATACAGAGAGTAATACACTTAACCTTTTCGCGAGGAGCACTTATAATCTCTCCTTAACTATAGTATACAAAGTTAAGTCATTAGCATCTTAAAGGGCGCACAATTCGCCCTTTAAGATAATCTCTGTACTCTTTTTGCATGTCTCGTGTGGCGAGGCGGGTGAACGCCTTTCTCGTCCAGGGTGTACAGTCGTGCCGGCAGACGAAACGAGCTTCGAGAACTCGGACGACCCGGACTATTCGGGGAATACCCGTTCCTTTGGGAAGGAGAGTCCGGATGCCGGGGTCAGAATCCCGGATGCGAACAACTGGTGTCCGCCCCGAGACTTGGCGTGTGACCTTGAAGTAATTCCTAACGGTGTCGTTTATCTTCGACGGACCGGGCTTTGACCTTTGGGATGTTCTTCGATCAGGATACGTAGATATGTAGAGAGATTACTAGACTCTAACAGTCCGGAGTATCTTGGCTGGGAGTGGGGTCACGAACAAAGACCTTCTCCAAAATAACCAATATCAATACAGAAACAGCAACAAAGTTTGTTATACACTCACAATATACAGCCTGTCCGAATGAGTAACAGTCCCGAATACAGGTAAATTCGGGATGCCTCCGCGCACCACTCCCGGATGGGAGAAATATACAAGTTCCTTCGAACCACACAGCAATCTACTATCAAAATCCAGGGGGGATTGCTATAACCTCCCGAATCGCAGGTGAATATGAAATGAAAGCAGTCGCAAAGCAACCACAGTCAACTGACACGTGAAATAGGCGGATCAGTCCAGGGGGTACGAGTCCTGGTCACCACCTAAATGGGACTTCAACTTAGATGAGAGTCTTCGCACGGGTTGCTCGTTCTCCGTGGGTCTTAGTCGTCCGATACGCCAGCGCTCCCGGGTCGCAGCCTCGTAGTAATCGCTATCGGTCGCAGCGGTCTTCCTCAACGCAGTACGCTCAAACAAGGGGGCAACAAGGCACCACTTCTCACTTACAACGCAAAACAAACTCTGTTTTCTTCTTATCACTATCTTCTTCTGTCTGAGTTGGTCTCCTGGATTCTTGGCGGTCTCCTTCGTCGTGTCCGCGCACTTGCATTCTGGATGACGGTTAGTCTTTGTATGGGTGGGTTGCACGTCGAACGTCACGTCGGGCTCTGGAGCAGAACACACATCACATGTTGACGGCAATATCTTTGGGGTCCCTTCGACTCACTTGGAGTTTATATCGGGATCTGCTGCACAGTCCATCCCGGAAGTGGGACTGTCGTTGCGTGTCTTCGGACACGCCTTGAAACTGGCCACCTGGCCGGCTGATCAGGCGACTTGTCACTCGCTGATTGGCTGAAGTCCACCCAGCTTCAACTTCATCCGGGAAGTCAGTCCATCCGGGCGGCCACTTGATCATCCGGGATGTCACGTTATTCCGGGGTGTCCCCGTCGCTCCGGGACCGTTGTCTTCGACTTGAACTGTGCGATCTTTGCGAGCTCGGTTCTCCACTCGACTTGGGGCCAGGGGCTCCTGCCGTTGCGGTTCTCCATCACTCGCCTCTCTCTCCAAGTCCACTATTACACGGCCACTCTAAACTTGCGCTCGGTCTTGTTCGTTCGGGAGGTATGCTCTCGCTCTTGAGGCTATACGGGTCCAGAAGGCTTAATCCGGGCTGGCGACCCAAAGGAGCCAGTCCTCGGGGTGTCTCACATGATCGCATCCCAAGCCACCGCCTCTCTCACTTGATTTACGGGGGGTAGATTGGACGGAGCAGCCGCGAACGGGAAACTCCAGATCGCATCGTGTCAACCGCCCCTCTGGATCACGGTCTCTCACTGAGAAACTTGCTCTCGAAGTGAAAGATCATGATCAGACCACACGATCGGAGCCGTCCCGAATGGATGGCCAGCCCGAAGGCTGGGACTTCAACGTCCCTTCCCAAGTTTTGGAACTTTCTCCGTCCGGTCCGGAATCCAACTGGCGTATCCAAAGTTATTCGCCCGAAGAAAGTGCGTTCACAACGCAAATTCCTCACTCTCCGGCAACTCTTGAGCGACGCTGAGCCTGCCGACAGCCATGTGCCAACTGGTGACACGCCTCCACGCAGCCTTACGCAGCCTTCAGACACCTCTCCAGTTGGGGGTGATACTTCAGGCGGTGGCGGTGAAGGGGGCGATCACAGCACACCTCCCAGCGGGGGCGGTGGCAATGACAACGACAACAAGCCGCTCACGGAGTCGAAGAAGCCCGGCGACGAAACCAAGCCAGATAACAAGCGGGAGGATGGCGGCGGAGACAGCGCGGACGACCGACGTCTTCGGGATGACGTGTCGGCCAACTTGTCTTCGCCGGCTTCGAACAAGCCTCTCGAGACTGTGGCCTTGCGTGCGCTGAGCAAGTTTGCGGCGCGGCACGTCTTCCAAGCAGAACTGGACGGACTCCGGGATGCTATCAGGCTGCGGTCGTGGCCCAGCCCGCAATGGCCGGGCAGCTTCCTCCGTCGAGGTTCGATCCCCCCTCGGGCGTGCGGGTTCCGGACGCCAAATTTGTCGGCGTTCCCGCGACGGCCCAAGACATCTTCGAAGAGAGCTTCACGTGCGACGGCTTCAGTGGTCTCGAGGCGTTAATTGGCGTCGAAGGCCTTTCCGAAACACGAGTCCGGGAGATCGCTCGACGCGTCACCCCGGACGCGCAAGTGGATCGAGACTTCTTGATTCCTCGGGTCTCCGACTGGACGGCCGAAGAATTCCGCTGTCTTGCTCGAGAGTCCCGGCGCGAAGCGCGAACTGGCTTCCCTCGTGCGCTTGTATGGCACTCAAGACCTGGCACGTCGCGTCTTCTGGATGGTCACCCTGTTCCGCCGCACTCTAGACCGGCTCGACCGAGCCGAAGCTCAACTCAAAGCCGACGACAAGACCACCAGCCAGCAGCTACTCGACGCTGACACCAGACTCCGGGAGGTCAAGCGCCAGTTCGGGTTGCAGCAGGCTGACTTCGAGAAGATGTTCGCCACGGCCCGCGAAAAGATGGATCGCGAAGCTCAAGTCCACGACCGCGACTTCAAGCGTGCCGCGCTGGAGCACAGGCACCAGGAAGATGCCCTCCGGGCGCGCAACGACGCGCTGCATCGCCAGGTCGAAAGCCTTGAAGTCCATATTCGTGCCCTGACCAACGCTGCCAGGCTGGTTCGTTCAACGTCCCGCGCGTCATGAATTTCTTGAATCGCGGCAAGACCCGGGTCGCAGGAAACTGGCAGCGCCTGAAGGGATTACTCGAGCTGGCCAAGGACAACAAGCCGGTTCCGGGTGCGTGGCCACCCAAATTCTGGTCAACGCGGCTGATGACTTCGGGGCTGACTCGGGTCCGTACGTGTTCGACCACGACGGCGAGACGGACGAGGAGGAGAAAGGTGGTGGCGACTCCGGACCGGGAAACAGCGGCTCGAAAGACAAGCCTCTCTCATACTTCCCATTTCGAGTCCACCGCGCACTCCAACCAAACGTTCTCGTAACAAGGCCTCGGGTTCCAAGTTCGCGAAGAAAGGCACGTTGGCATTCCAGATGCGCCCCGACCCGTGGGACCCCAATGAAGAGGACGCCCGGGACCCGCGTAACGCTCCGGCCCGTAGTGTCCAAGAAGTTCTGGAATCCCTCAAGGACTTGCCCGTGGTCTGGTCAAAGTTGCGCACGACGTCCAACTGGTGATGCAATCCGGACTGGACTATGATGACGCTCTCGAACTGGTTCAGGGTGACAACGTGGTGCACCCGCGGTTCGACTCGCGCTCGCTGGAGTCCATGCTCTCCCGGATGATGTACTGGCACGAGTTGGATCTGACTCCATGGACCAAGTACGTTCCGAGCTGGTACTTCAAAAAGGCAGAAGCTCTTCTCGAAGAGATGGATGGCAGCTCGACAATCCCGGAGCGTTGGGGTGACCTTCGAACGACGCGCTTGGATGACGGTCGCGAGCTCAATGAGGCTCTGTTTTCTGACGTGGGTGATAACGACGGGGATGACGATCGCGACGAGAACTTCGATCCGAATCTCTCGGACGCTGAATCAAGCCGTCGCACCACTCCGTCCCGAGCGGTCAAGCGTCGTCACTCCGTGACGTCAGATTCCGGGGCGTCCACGGCGGGAGCCTCCGGAAAGAAAACCGCGCCTCCAGCCAAGAAACTTCGACCTGCTCAGGAACGTGCCAAGTCGCCGTTGGCCCGGAAATCATATTCCGCGCTGTCCAGCGACGAACTCTGGGTGATCAAAACTCCGGGGCGTGGTGTGAACTCATGGCGTCACCACGAAATCCTGATGAAGTTCTTCCCTGGCACTACGAAAGCAGTGGAGCAGACGACTGGCTTCCCGGACGACATCCCCAATCTGTCCACTCAGGAAGTGCAGGACGCGGTTCAGGAGCGTTGGGACCTCGCGGCTATGCAAGCGACATACGCCAACTAACCTTGGGACACTATGTTCGAGGAGCGGTCCAAGTTCCTGATCCTTCATTCCCGAATCGATTCCAACTCGGTATTCATCCAAGATGGACTGGACCAGATCGTGGCGACCATGAAGAAGCACCGCAAGGCCTTCTGGCTTGTCGGCCATTGGTACTTCGTGCCAACCGTGCGGGACGCTGGGACCGCCGCATTGGTGGCTGAGCGGAAGAGGCTGTGCGACGCGGCCAAGCGGGAGTACCAACAGGTGCTAAATGACTTGGTCAACGACGGCCTTCCCCAGACATTCCTTGAGGAGCCCGGCGCCTGGACGTACCCCGCCAAGTGTTGTTCCTGGGTGTTCATGCACGCGTCCCAGAAGAAGGACAACGGTGAGTCGTACACCCTCGAGGAACAGCTCGTCCGGATCGACAAGCAAGAACCTGCACGCTCGCAATGGAACGCGTGCGCTTCGGACACGGAACGTATCGAGCACCTGCCCGAGAAACTTCGTGATCGGCTCGTGCGTCTGGAGGATCGTCGCAGCGTCCTGATCTCCGCGGAGTACTCGTAGGCGACGCCGTCCGAATGATCGAGTAGGAGTATGGTAGAAGGCAATTTAGCGTTGCATGTCTTCATCTAGGCCTCCCAAACCCCTATCAACTCGAACCTTTGCATATCATCTTTGTTCGTCTGCGCTTCATTCCCCACATCATCGTCTTCATCACTCCGGCGTTTCCACCATCCCGAAAGGCATCATTCGTCCAGAGTCTCCATTCACACTCGTCACCTAGAGGGGTCAATCATGATCACATCCGTACTCATACAGCGGGTCGCCCCGAAGGGCAGGAGTCCATCGCTTCACACTTGCAGCGGTCTGTTTCGTTCAGGTCAGTCCCATTCGGGATGGCTAAAGCCTAGGATGATCGTCTCCGGCCTGCATGGCCTGGAAACGGGCTTTGGCTTTCGCACTCTGATTGAACTCGTACAACAATGCACCACAGTTCAGCTGATGGACCGGGATCCATTCCGGATCGCGATAACCTTTCCACTTGATGAGGTACTCTCGGATGCGTCGAGACGTTCGCGTCCGCTTCACCCAACGCAGGTCCTGAATTTTCTCCACTTCGAACTCCCCATTCGCGGTATCTGGTTCCCAGCTATCCTCAGGAAGGAGCGTGGCATCGAAATCATCGTTCTCCTCAAGATTGAGTTCTTCTGTCGGTCGTTTCGGGAAGGTCGCACGCGGCTTGAGCCTGTTTATGTGTACCCAGAGATTCACACGATAACCCGTGCTGTCCACCTTGAGCTTGACACGAAAATCATCCCGAATCTCGTCAATCCGGAACGGCCCATGCCACATGTGTGCCAGTTTCCTGCTCAACCCGGGCTGTACACGCGGGATGTATAACCATACTGCATCGCCCTTCTCGAAGCCAGATTTTAATCTCTTTGAGAGTTCACGCCATCGGCGTGTTTGTTCGTCTGAGCGCGCGCGCTTGGCCTTCTTCTGAAGGTCCTCGGCACAAGCCTGAGCGTAACCATAATCACGCTGGAATTTCCGACGCCACTCGTACGCTGTGCGTTCGGGAAGGCTTGACGGGTTTAGGGCCGAGCATCGCGGAGACCGTGCCCTGTGCATCCCAACCATGTACCAGATAAAACGGTGTATCCAGGCGAGTCGTGCCGAATGACGTATTCAGGGCCAACATGAGTCTTTCCGCGTGATCATCCCAGTCAGTCTGGTCTGCTTCGGAGACATAGGCCTTGACACTCCGCATGACAGTCTGAACCGACCGCTCTTGCTGGCCATTAGCCTGGGGCCGATAAACCAGAGTGGCGCGCTGCTTACTGCCCAGAAGCTCCCTGAACCTCGTGAACACCTCACTCATGAAACGAGGATCCTGGTCATGCCGAAGCATTGAAGAGGCTCCGAAACTGCGGAACACTCGCTCTTCGTAGGCCTCAGCTACATCCTGGGCTGTCGTGGATGCCATCGGCTGGCACATGACATATCCGGAGAAAGCATCCTGAAACAATAGAAGGAAAGTATTCCCTCGGGCCGACTTCGGCATATGCGTCACGAAATCCATGGAGACCACCTCGAATGGTCTCCTCGGTTCGATGTTCCCCGGAGACGGTCCAGGATTCGGAGGTGCTCCTCTTCCAGAGGCACAGTCCACGCATTCCTTCACGAATCTCTCCGCATCAGCGTACATCCCAGGCCAATAGAACTCGGACCTCAGTTTCTCGAATATCCGGGTGATGCCTTGATGTCCGCCTTGGTAATCTTCGTGAGCGTAATGCAACATATCCTCTTGGAGTCCATTAGGGACAACAAGCCGTGGTTCATCTTGGAAGTCTCTAGGGCGATCCCGGGTTGATCGGGCAAGACGATATAATATGCCTCGTTCATCCAGAGCAAACAAGTCAGCTTCTTTGGAGATCTTCCGCAGCCGTCTTGGGGAAAACTGTTCCACGCCGCCATTCAGGAACGCTGTAATCTCTGATAGATGCTCATCCATTTCCTGGTGGGCCTTAATGCGACGCCAACGTTCTGCCTGATATTCTAGCGGACCCATTGCGGGGCCTTCTGCCGAAGCATCAGCAGCAGATCGCGTTAGAACGGCCATCACTCGCGCTGCGGGAGTCAGTGGAGCAGACTCCGGTCCGGGCAGTTCTTCTAGAGGGCTGGCGTCTAGGGCCGCAGAGTCACCATTCGGGATGCTGCTCGGGTTGACGTTCACGTTCTCGTCCTCGACATCCTGAACGAGCATCGATGGCTTCATCAACTGCTCGTGGATCTTCGACACCACCTTCAGGTGCCTTCGTTCGCCCCCTCTTCATCTTCAACTGACCAGGACGTGACTAATACAAGGGTCTTGGAGGTCAGGTAATCGGCAGCTTGATTGAAGTCGCGCTTAACGTGCACCAATCGAAGTCTCTGGAACCTCTCCTTCAGGACTTCACATTCAGCTAATCTGCGCTGCAAATTCGGCTGATGAAAGTTGATGAGCCCTTGGACTTGCTGAATCACAATCCTCGAGTCCCCGACGACGACAAGGTCCTAGATGTCATGTTCCAGCGCCATATTCAGACCTTTAAGCAAGCCATAGTACTCGGCGTCATTCACTGTGACGTCCTCCAGAATGGATCATCGTGCATCTAGCACGATCCATTCGGGCAGCTTCCACAGGATGCATCCACAGCTGCCTCTCCGGGTGGAAGTCTTGGCTGCACCATCGAAGCTCATGACAATTCCGGAGTAGTCTGCCTCAAGCATCTAATACTCACCACCGGGGGCGCTTTGACACGTCCCTTGGCCGGAATGAGAGACTCAGCGATTTCATCCAGGTGCTCTCTTGGAGTGCTTTCCGCACCCAGGATGGCAGCAAGTCCGTCCTCGTCACGCTGGACTTTCCGGATCTCCAAATCATAATGCGAGAGTGCGACCCCCCACGGCACCGTACGTCCATCAGCAGTCTTGGATTTGATGACCCACTTGAGAACTGAGTACCTAGTATAAACCACTAGGGGACACCCTTCCAGCAGCGTCCGGAACACCCGGAGCACCCGCATCACCGCAATGACTTCCTTCTCCGCGATATGGTATCGAAGCTCGGCATCATTCAGGACACGCCCCGTAAAGCGAACCGGCTGAATGCGGCCATCGTGTTCCTGTCCGAGGACAGCGCAAGCCGCCCACTGGTTGGCATGCGGGATGATCACGAAAGGCTTCATCCGGTCCGGATGGCGCAGCATGGGGGTCGAGACAATTTTCCTTTTCAGGATGGCGAAAGACTCCTTAGCCCGAGCGAGATCTCGATCGGCCCGGACTTGCTCGTCCGTCAATTCATACAGCACCGCCGCCACCACCGGAAAATCCTCAATGAACTTGTGGTAGTAATTGAGGCTACCCAAGAACGATTGGACTCCCTTCAGGGTGGTCGGGAATGGTAGATCCTCGATCCCCTTGGCAATCTTCGGGATGGCCCGGATACCTTCAGCACCAATTTCATGCGAGAGGTATGGGATAGTCTGCTTCCCGAATTCGCTCTTCGGTAGGCTCACAGAAATATTCCAATAGCGCAGCCGATAAAGCAGCGCATCCAAGTCATCACACAGTTCATCCCAGGTTGGAGCCCCATGGCGATATCATCGATGTAGGAACTGCGTCCCAAAACCGGGCCCATCTGAGACGGTGTCGGGATGTTGCGTTTGAACACAGTCATCTGCTCCGTCAATACTGGCAGTTGAGTCGGATGGTTCGGACATTCCGGGTCTTCACAGGTACAGCTCGGAACGACATCTCTGGGGTCGTACGGATCCAGCTTCAGGTAGTCCAGGACGTCTTGGTCCACCAAGGCTTCCTCTTCGGGAGGCAAGCGGACGAATCCCATAAACAGTTGTTGATCATGTGCTGATAAACGAGCGGGGCGTTCTTCAGCCCGAAAGGCATGCGTACCCACTGGAAGTGTCCGAATGGACATACGAACGCCGAAATAAGCTTGGCTCATTCCGTCATCTGGACTGCCCAGAATCCACTTGCCATATCCAGGCTCATAAACCACATTGCTCTCTCAAAACCAATCAACAGATCGTCGATCAGCGGGAGTGGGTAGTTGGAGAGCCGAATGAAGCCGTTGACAATACGATAGTCGATACACATTCGAATATCCACGCCGTTCTTCTTCAGGACGATCACAATCAGGGAAGCCCATGGCGATTCGGAATGTTCGATCAGTCTGGTCTCGAGCAGCTTCTTCAGGAGCTCATACACCTTGATCGCCACATGAGGTGCGACCGATCGGGGACGCTGTGCCACTGGCTTTGCATTACCCACATCTAAGTCGCATACGACTCCGCACGCAGGCGCCGGAGCAGCATTCCCGTCCCCCAGAAATATGGACCGATGAAACTTCAGGATGCCCCGAAGCTTGCGGTCCTGAACGTCAGTCGAGATACCAGGCTCACCCACATCAGCTTGCTCGATGTCGCAGTGCGGGGTCAGATCTTGCAATTCCGGAAGCATGGCCAGTTGATCGCGCAACTGCGCCAACAACTCGCTGCCTTCGTGAATATACACAGCCGGCTCCAGGTCGAGATCTTCAGTGTTCATTCGCATGCACCGTTCATACTCGCGCTCAAGCATTCGGACTGGCGTACTTGCCATGGCTGAGCTCGACCACTCTGGCTCCTCCATTCCCGGATTACCGGGCTCCATCACTGCTGATCTCCACCCAGGGCCGTCACTGGGGTCGGCTCGTCTGGGGAGCCTTCGGATAAGGGAGACTCAAGGTCAGCCTTGGTGACTTGTCCGACTTCACGTTCGGGACCGCTCACACTCGCGGCATCCGAGAGGTTCTTCAACGTAGAGTCAACCTTCGAAGCAACGACTCTAACAGAATATGTCGGGGCTGTCGGTCCGGGTGGTCCTTCTTCAGGCTGTTCCACGATCATGATTAGCAGCGGCCGAGGCTTACTCTGAAGCTGCACCATCCGTACTTGCCCATTCGGGGTCGTAGGCTTGAGCAGCAACTTGGTCGGCCACTGATACTCACGCATCTGGACGGCAGGTGGTTGAGCATCTCGAATCATCTGCTCGAAACGTCTGGCGCGCAACTTGGCTTGTTGTGAAACTGTGTTCTCGTAGATCAGTTGCTGCCATTGCTGGTAGCGTCTCGATCCAGGCCGTACGAACTGGCCGGGGCTCGGGAAATGGTCTTTTTCCACAACCCGGGCGACCACCGGCATTCGGAAGTCCACAGGGAGATCTCGGTTTGAGACATTCACCACCTTGTTACCGGTAGCCCAGGATTTCGCACCGTAAATGATCTGAGTAACCCATCGATCCCCGCGCCCGGCCCAAACCACATCTCGCCAGGAATTAGCTTGGCCGTAGCGAATATGAACCGTGGCGCTTTCCCCGGGACGCAAATACAAACTTTCACGAGGGCAGACTGCTTGGTCGATTCCTCGATGCTTGTGCATGACCGCCGTACATGAGCACCGTCTCTTCATCCGGGAGAATCGCGAGTCCTTCGCGAATGCACAACCGCACCCCAGCTCGA
This sequence comes from Phytophthora crassamura, assembly GCA_033557995.1. NCBI lineage: Eukaryota > Oomycota > Peronosporomycetes > Peronosporales > Peronosporaceae > Phytophthora > Phytophthora crassamura. The sequence continues at coordinate 15,720,098 of JAUCED010000002.1, read as the reverse complement.
ACCATAAAATCCATGCCAAGAAGGACATGGACGTCTTCTCCGATATTCGCGACCCACAAATCCGCGATATACACCACTCGATGCCCCAAAGTCAGCTTCATTTCCATGCTCGTGGAGATGTACGTAGATACACCACCCAACCCGGAACACTCTGATCTGCTTCCCGGAGTTGATCTTCAGCTTGAGCCTACGCGCGAGGTCAAAGCTGATCATACTCACGGTCGCGCCAGTGTCCAGAAGAATCTGCACTCTGAAGTTGTTCACCGCACCGTGAACCGTGGCAACCTGACGCCTTCCTCCCTCTTCCGGATCGTGTTCCGCCCACCAGCCGTAACGTTCTCCTGGATCCAACCGAAACTCGGTCAGACCTTCTGGATCGGTAGGCAACGGTGGTCTCGAATCTGGGGATCGATATTCCGGCTGGACAACTTCTTCATCAATCAGGGAAGTCATGCATTGTTGGTTATCTTGGTTCTTGGCTCTCAATTCGGGGCCGACATACGCTAAGACACACAATTCTGAGGGTTTTCTCTGCCCGACGCGTACCGAGTCCGCACTCGGCGGGCTTAGTGGTTTAACTGCGCCCCATCAGAATTGGCCTCACCACCCAGGATGGCCTCCCGGATGTAGCTTGGCAGGTTTGGCAAGTCTCCCTGAATGAGTAGTTCTTGAGATCTTGGAGCGCCTTCCAGTCTTCACACTTTCCATCGTGAAACTGCTTGCACTTCGGGCAGGGCCGAGTAAGGCACTCCTCCTTCGAGTGGCCGCGCCGATTGCAGCGTCCACACACTCGAGTCTGGAAGCAGTCCGCAGCCTTATGTCCGAACTTGCCACAGTCTCCACACTGCTCATCTCGGGCGGGGTTGTCACGGCGCGGATATGGCAGAGCGGGGGGGCTGTCTCGGGGCCGGTGGTCCACCATTCGGGGCTGGTGGGCGTTGGTTTGGCCAACCGACGTTGCCCCTGATGCGGTACACTTCGTGGATGAGCTCTTCACGAGTCATGTTGACTGGATCGGGGCCTTCATCCGGAGCGGCGGCATCTGGGGGGCCCAATATGTCTCCATCAGAGTCGGCAGGTACTGCTTCACTTGAATTTTCAGGGTATGCAGAGCCTTCAAGTATTGGGTCCTCACCATCTTGGGCCACATACGCGCGGTCCTGACGCTTCGGCCTGAAACGATCTCGAATGACATTGTCGACTCGGTTGTCGCGGACCTGTGGCGCTCGTCCGGGACGTCCTTCGCTCTGGCGCACTTCTTCTTGCTGCTTCAGGACATACTCTAGGTCAGAGACTTTCCTGAAACGCTGGCTCTGAAGCGTGGTTCTGAGTTGATCGTCTGCGATGGTCTTCATGAAGCGCTTAATGTGCTGCTCGCGTTGTCGGTCCGAACCGCGCATCTTGATGCCGGCCTGTTCAGCGGCGAGGTTCAGGCGGTACAGGAAGGCCAAGGCCGTTTCATCCTTGTACTGCCGAATCGTATGGTACTTCTCCGCTTCGGAGAGCTTCGACTTGCAGTATTCGCGCTTGAATGCTCGGGATAGCCTGGTCCAGTCAGTCCGGACTGCCTTCTTGAGTTGGCCGCGCCAGTTCCGGACTGCCGGCGACATCTTCAGCTTGAGCTCGTAGCCCTTGAGCTCGTCACTCCATCCAGCTTGGGCAGCCATGTTCAGGAAACGTTCCCACCATCGACGACGCGCAGCAAGCGAGGCCTTCTCGTTGAAGTCCTCCAGCGTGCTTGAACTGACATACTGCTTGAACGTCACAGCCGTGCCATCCTGCTGTGTCGCCTGGTTGGACAAGTGCGTAGGCACGTCGTCACTTGAGCTGTCCGAGTCGTCTTCATCCCAGTCATCGTCGCTGGAGTCCGGGTCCGAGTCAGGGTCCGAGGGGTCTCCATGGCGTCGCGAGGGCTTCGTGTACGAGTCCTTGCGCGCGGGCTTCTTGTCTTCGGGCTTTTGAGGCTCCTTAGACTTCGAAACGGGCTTCGGCGCAGAAGTTCGGGATGAGCTCGTCGCTGTAGCCCGGGTGCCTGTCTCTTCTTTGACAGCTGGCTCTCGTTCCACACGCTCAGCGCCAGCCACGCCTTGGGCGATTGCTCGCTTCTGGGCTGCTGGAAGATCACTGGACGCAGGAGTCGCTGGATCCTTCGTCTGACCACTGGCGTTTCCACGGGTTGCGTTACTGGATACTGTCGCAGGTTGGGGGTCAGATCTGGTTTGGGTTGCCGATTCGGGGTAAACCGACTCTTGGCCACCTTGAAACTGGGACGACGTTGCCGGTAAGTTGCTCGATGTTGCTGATAAGTTGCTCGAGAACGTTCCTGGAACATTCCGGAGATTCCGGATAGTCACCTGATCCCTTCTTCGGGCTTCTTCCAGCCTCTTGAATCTTTTGCTGGAAGGACTCAGCCTGCGCATTCAGACTCTGCTGGAAGCTCGAACTCCACGACACCTTCTCAGCCTCGATCCCGGCCTGGAACTGCTGCAAGCGCTGCTCGATCTCCGCCTGGGCGGCTTCACGCGCGCGCTGTGCTGCCTCCACGTGTACAGCTTCGACAGCTTCGGGAGACACGGGCTGCGGAACGACGGTGGGCGTTGGAGCGCCCGCGGGAACCTTCACCCGGGACTCCAACTTCTGGAGCAGACGTTCTTCCTGCACTGCGGACTGAGTGGCTAGCGACTGGATCGCCTGGACGCTTGGTTCATGTTGGCGTCCTGCTGTGCCAGCCTCTCGTCCTGCTTGGCCTCCATCCGGGACAACGCGTCCTGCGTCGACTTCAGGGCGTTCAGGGCAACTTAAGACGCGCCAGACATCGAGGATCTCGCTGACCTTCCGGAGTAACTCGAATGCTCGGACTTCACGGATCGCTTGGCACGGCTGTGGTGCTTGGAACTACGCCACTCACGCCGACTCTCATCGTCCGAGCTAGAACTACTCGAGGACTCGCTTGGGCTCGACCTTCGGGAGCGAGCATGTCTGCGTGGCGCTCCCGACCGGTGACCACTCCGAAACCCTGCAAGATCCGACTCCGCCATAACAACACCTCCTGGATCTGCCTGCGTTGGTGGTCTCGGGAGAGCGGGACGCGTGATCTGCACACTCATGCCTCCACTGCCTTGAAAAGTCGTATCACTGCCTCGAGCCGTCATCACTAGTCCGAGTGGACTAGCATATGGCATATGGCCGGCGGCACCTCCACCTCCAATGGACCACATCGAGGATGACGACGTCGAATACCTTCCGGAGGATCGGGATCCAGACATCGCGCTTCGAGATGACTCTTCCGAGTCCAGGGCAGACGGTCCGAAGATATCCGAACTTCGTCGCGAGAGTGTACTCGGGGCAACCGACATACGATCACTAGGATCGGACGCGTTCTGACTCAGCAGCGCGGATGAATGAATCGAGAGATGCGAGTCCATGGACGGCATTGATGACGTCTGAAGATATGGGCGTTTGAGATCGGGCTCACCGATATACGAGCTCGTGGGACTGCGAGTCGGGCGGATCCCTGTCACTTTCTTCAGGCGAGTGATGAAATCCTTCCCCACTAAATCAGCTTCGTAAGTCGACATCAGTAAATCACCGTCTTGATCTTCAGCCTTCACATCTTCCGGAACGTCAGGCTCTCCCAGAACTTGTGCTTCTTCGATCGACAGTATACGGAATGCCCCCGTCGTAGTGCCGCGCCATTCGAGGCGTTCTGAGACGAGAAGATGTTGGAGATCCTCTGTCGCACTGCGGACCAAGTCTGGGTCGACTCGGGACGCGCGCGTCCGAAACATTCCGGAATCAGATTACGAAAGCTGAATCCCGCTTCGAAGAACAATGTCTGGAGAAGCGCCATGCATTCGCGAGGAGACAATATACTCGGGGACACCACAATCGCAGCGATATCTTCAGTCGTGTTGGGGCCCAGTCGCGCAAGCGCCCATTCAGAGACCCATGCCTCGGCCGGCGCGGCCATGGCCGCCCTGGCCTGTATGTACTCGGTCGTCAGCGTCATCGCTCGCCACCACGCTTGGAAGTTCGGGGTGGCAGCAGGCCACTCGTACCGCATAGGCGGGGATATGACGTACTCTACGACGACACGCTCCCAGCGACGTACTTGTTCAGCCACGTAAGTTTTAGCCTGCTCCACGCTCATCCACTCTGCACCCCTCTTCCGACTTCTCAGACGTCAGATCCACATTGGTTCGGGGTGCCGGTGAGGGCGGCGTTCCAAGTGATCTCTCCTGACTGGGTGGCAGCGCGACCTTGCTTAGCGATGGCTCGGCCTTCGGACGCGCGGACACAGATGCATCCGGGAGTGTCGTTTCTTCTATCACGGTCGACAGCGTACCCTCACGCTTGATCGTTGGGGCTTCCTCCGGAGTGTCTCCCTGCGCCGGGCGTTTTTCCTCCATTCCCAAGTCGTCATCCGAGATGACGATCTCTTCTTGGACATTTTGACTCGGCCGTAGCGGTTCCGAAGTTCCACCTTCAGTCGAAGACTCTACCTTGGCAGCGTCTCCCACAGCCGCCTGGGCGGGCGCATCCGGACCGGACACGCCCACAAACTCCACACTCGAATCCGAGCTGGAGTCTTCAGCGGGATCCCCCGCAGCTTTCGCGCTCGCACCGATTTTGACACCACCATCCAGGGTTGCTGGGTGCGCATCCTGGACAGGCGATTCCTCATCGGGTTGGAACACGAAGTCTCGCGGTTCTTCTCGCACCTTCCGCTCCTTGTCAGCCTTCCGCTTTGCAGCGGCGGCCTGACGACGCTCCTTGGCCACTTCATCAAGCGACTTCGTCTCTTCAGGCGGCAAACCTTGAGCTCTCCGTGATCGTCGCGACGCTTTGCCGCGCCCTCGACCACGTCCTCCTTCGCGCGTGCTCTCACTATCAGCCATAACACTTTAGATCAGTCGGTTAGTAGCTCTCACACCCCTTGGATCCTAAATCAAATACACAATTGGTCAAGTCCCTAAGCAATCGAATCCGGGCACGCGCACCAGCTGTGGCGAGGCGGGTGAACGCCTTTCTCGTCCAGGGTGTACAGTCGTGCCGGCAGACGAAACGAGCTTCGAGAACTCGGACGACCCGGACTATTCGGGGAATAACGCAGTACGCTCAAACAAGGGGGCGACAAGGCACCACTTCTCACTTACAACGCAAAACAAACTCTGTTTTCTTCTTATCACTATCTTCTTCTGTCTGAGTTGGTCTCCTGGATTCTTGGCGGTCTCCTTCGTCGTGTCCGCGCACTTGCATTCTGGATGACTTAGTCTTTGTATGGGTGGGTTGCACGTCGAACGTCACGTCGGGCTCTGGAGCAGAACACACATCACATGTTGACGGCAATATCTTTGGGGTCCCTTCGACTCACTTGGAGTTTATATATCGGGATCTGCTGCACAGTCCATCCCGGAAGTGGGACTGTCGTTGCGTGTCTTCGGACACGCCTTGAAACTGGCCACCTGGCCGGCTGATCAGGCGACTTGTCACTCGCTGATTGGCTGAAGTCCACCCAGCTTCAACTTCATCCGGGAAGTCAGTCCATCCGGGCGGCCACTTGATCATCCGGGATGTCACGTTATTCCGGGGTGTCCCCGTCGCTCCGGGACCGTTGTCTTCGACTTGAGCTGTGCGAGCTTTGCGAGCTCGGTTCTCCACTCGTCTTGGGGCCAGGGGCTCCTGCCGTTGCGGTTCTCCATCACTCGCCTCTCTCTCCAAGTCCACTATTACACGGCCACTCTAAACTTGCGCTCGGTCTTGTTCGTTCGGGAGGTATGCTCTCGCTCTTGAGGCTATACGGGTCCAGAAGGCTTAATCCGGGCTGGCGACCCAAAGGAGCCAGTCCTCGGGGTGTCTCACATGATCGCATCCCAAGCCACCGCCTCTCTCACTTGATTTACGGGGGGTAGATTGGACGGCGCAGCCGCGAACGGGAAACTCCAGATCGCATCGTGTCACTCGTGTAACATAGCATCTTCAAGGATTTGTAGAAGGGATATGTTGTAATTATCTAGCTTGCTTTTTGTATGCTTACTTGATTACTGCTTGTACTGTTTATGATTTGTTTTAAAATACGGTATGTGTCTACTTGAACTAGTGTAAAAAGGCGATTTTTCGACCTTTTAGGAGACGATTTCGTACCGTGTTTGCAAACCTGCTAAAAGGGCGAGAAATGCGCCCTTGCACCGCGAAAGGGATAAATATACAGTCGCTCCTGAGGGGAGGATCGCCGCTTCTCGAAAGATATGGAAGTGAATTAGATGCTTAAGGAGCTGCCAAGAGGCATGAGGCTATCTGACGTACACTTGGAGTAGGTTTTTCCTACAGCTCCTTCTTCTTTCGGGCCCTGGAACGTAGGGCCTCTATCCAGTCCGCTAGGACTTAATTCAGGGCACTGGTCAACCCCGAAGTCCTTTCCCAAACGCGCACCACCCTCAACGAGGGACACAAGTACCGTCCGACACACACTAGCTCTGAACGCAGATGTCCAAAGCCTGAACGCGGTTACAAATAAAGCTCAGGGACAACCGCTAAGAGTCACCCAAGCCTAGGCAGATTACATGAAATGGGTACCCCACCCTACCGATACTCGCAGTGGGCCCAACTTGGAAATGGAATGCGCGGTTCACTTCAGTCGCTTGACGCGATGATCCCCTGACGCAACTGGACTTGAGTTGTTGGGGAATTCCGCGTCGACCGTGTCCTGGCGACCGACAGACGCGATTCCTGGCTGCAGGCCCTCTTCTTCGACTTGCGCAGTAGGGGGTGAAAAACTCTCTGTTTGTTTATCTGCAGGCGACCGCTACTCGGTCGCCTGTGGTTTTAAAAGGAAAAGCTTCTTCTTGGTTCTTCGGTGTTCGATAGTCTCTCGGTGAATATCTTGATCTCAGTATGCCTTGGTTTGTCCTTCGGTTCGGTGGTTCACTTTGACTTTGCTTGAGTATGGCACGATTCGTATACGGCGATCCTTGGACTTCGCTGGGTTTAACTTGATCTAAGTATGCCTTGGACTTGAAGTAGACATGACATGTCACACTGAATGTGTGCAACTGCAACTGCGTCCAAGAGTCTGAACGCATCTGCAGCCAGGGTCTTGAACGCACTTGTAGCCAGGGCCTTGGCGCATCAGCGACCAGGGTCTTAACGCACTTGCGTTCAAGGTCTGAACGCATCTGCGGTCAAGGTCTGGATCGTGTCTGCAACCAAGGTCTGGACGCAGATCTGCGACCAGGATCTGGATCATGTGCGACCAGTGGTCTGCGATCAGGGTCTGGCCGCATGTCTGCGACCAGTGATCCAAGTCTTGGTCTTGAACCCAGTTCCAGCGTGGATCTCCAAAGTCTTGGCTTCTTGATCAGCGATCAGCTTCAACCTCTTGCTTCCACACGGGACACTTGAACTTCACAGTTTCCGGGTGCACGATACAGTGCGGTCAGAGTCTCGGCTAGGCGGGACGCCGTATGTGATACTTCACACACAACATTTTCAACTCCCATTAGTTTAACATGCTTGAGGGCGAGGGGCGGCCTGGACGGAACGTCTGCGTTCAGTGATTGTCATCCTGAACGCAGGCTTCCAGGCCTGAGGGCCCATCCTGAGACTCTCACCGCATCGCTCCGCGGAACAACGGCGATGTCCGTCGTACGCGAGTGACGCAAGTGTTATAGCATGGCCAATCAGCCAGTAGAACCACATCAATACTCCACGCGACAGGACGAAAGTGGCTTTCAGAAAAAAACCGTTTTACCTCATCACGTACGGCGTGTCCGTTATTTCTTGAGCTGTCTACTCCGTTATGTATACAGGATGTTCCTGATGACCACTTCGATTTATTACGAAACTAACGCTTTATGTGATGCGTCGGTGTGGTAAGGTTGGAGATTTACTGCGGAAAGGCAAACGCAGAAGAAGAAGCCGTCGCCCAGCAAGCGATAGTCAAGAATCTCACCCAAGTTCTCCGAGGGCAGCCAGCGCAGCGGCTCGTTTGCACCGACAACTTCTACACATCGGTGCCACTATCGCACAAATTGTTGAGTATGGTCTCTCGTACGTCGGCACAACCCGGAAGGACAGGAAAGGCTGGTGCCGCGACATTGGGTTCACTCAAGAGAAACGACCGAAGCTCATGCCACGTGGGTCGTATCGGCTCGCTCGCTGGAGAGGTGATCCGGAGTATGATGCCCTGGTGTGGATGGACAACCGTCCCGTACGTTTCCTGGCTACGGGATGTTCGACGCAGCTCACGCACGTGTTGCGCCGCGAGCGTGATGGTTCACTCTCACAAGTGCCGTGCCCCCGACTTGTGCGAGACTATCACGAAGCCATGGGCGGCGTCGACGTGCATGACCAGTTACGGCTTCAACGGTATTCCATTCAACGGTCGATCCGGATGCGGAAGTACTACAAGACGATGTTTCTCGGACTGGTCGACGTTGCCATGGTCAACGTGTTCATTATGCACAAGATCGCCATTAAGAAGAAGAACTTGCCTGTTCCAACCCACGCAGCATTTCTCCGACGTCTACACGTCGACTTGCTGAACCAGACGAGCGAGGACTTCAATACTGGCGACGATATAGCGGAGTTGGTGACGGAACCGCTGCCTCGACAGGGACACACGTTGGAGAAGACGGAAGAGATGATCGGGACGAAGCGACGGCAGTGGCTCCGCAAAGTGTGCTCGGCCTACGCTGGCGCCGGCGTCCGCAGCTTCGAGACGAGCTACTTCTGCGCGTCTTGCTCACGCGCTAAGAAAGGCAGAGTCACGCTCTGCAACAAGGCGAGGCATCTGGACCGCAGCAGCTCGCTGCTCACGTGCAACGAAGTGTGGCACCAAAGCTGGAAGAACGGCACCTCCATCCCTGCTGCGCTCCAAGACAAGATCCGGTTCGTCACCAAGCGTCGGCCAGGGGTTGTTAGGGAGGCTGATGAAGAGTAAGGAGGATGAATGAGAACCGTAGTTGAATGATGGTCATTTCTCGTGCGTTTGACGTCCCGTCGTAACTGCTAGGTGTAACGGTTTTGCAATGAGATCGCAATGTGGAGTGTTTTGCATTGTTTTTATACTGCGCATCCCTCATCGGGAGCCAATCCGCTATCTCATTTTGGCCACGTGTCACGCGAAAGGGCTTGCAGTACCGTATATAGTACTGATTTTCCGGCATACGTTAAATCATATATTAGGAGTAACGGAGAATCCGAAACTATCTTCGTCTTAGAAGGGTTAACGGGATAGCTCAAACCGTGACCATGACGGGTGTTTGATCCAGCTGACGAGGAAACTCGTTCTCGTCACCCCAATGAGCACCATCACAAACACCCCCATCGCTCCGAAAACCTACTTTATTCACCGGTATACCGTCATCTGGAGCTCCCACTAAACGCTCCATCTCGCGAATACTCTCCCGCAACGATCGGCGTTACTTGGTCCAGAACTGCTTCAACGCACCGAATCAGCCATGGGATCATATACCCTAGATGTCACGGCCTTATTGGGCCCATGATTCGAGTAAATGAAGGAAAACTTGATGACTACGTCGTTAGCCAAGCGGTTCCGGCGACCAGAATGAATAAACTTGAAAACACTCCACGATCGCTCCGATGCCGCTGACGACGTCGGTATATCGAAAATTGGCTCAGCAATAGGAGCCAGGAGAGGATCGTATCGCGTTCGTCCCTCGACCGCCACTTTGATGGATGATCTGTATTGAATAGCTCGACGTTCATCACTTCAATTGGCTCAAAACCTCAGTCACCTCGAATTCCAGCTTCGTCTGTTTCTCTTCATGGTATCCGAGAAGAGATCCCAGATTCACGATATCCTGAATGGTTTTAATCTTGTCGTCTCCAGCAAAAACGTTCGTGGGTTTTGTTTGATCGAGCAAGTAGGCCATACCCGTGGCAGATTTGTGAATGAACTGCCACCGATATTCCACCCGTGCTTTGATATGGCGCTGCAGCGCTACGCGACCCTAAGAACACTAGGGTTGCACACCGGGTGCCGGCGCAAACCCAACAAATGTTGATAAATAACTGAACGACACGGGGAGTTTTCAAAATGTGCCAGACACTTGTGGATAGGCTTCAGCAATTAAAGAGACACTCCACCTTTCGCCAAAAAACTTCAGGAACCACAAGCCGAGACAACCGGGCAACTGTATCATCGTCGTACTTGTTGAGCAGCTCCTCGTCGGAAAACAACTCTCGAATGACGGTTTCGTTCGCCACTACCAACTTAATGCACTTATAGGCCGAATACCATCGCGTCGCTACCGGAAGTTTCAAACCGCGCTCGCAGCCATCGCGATCAGACTCTTGAATACTTCGGAACCGAGCATTTGTTGCTGTGTGACTCGGGTAGCGGAGAAAACGTTCCTAAAACTAATCTAAACTGATCTAAAAGTCCTAATGTAAGTTACCCGATCTGGAGAATCTGCTTTAAAATTTGGTCTAAATGACCACCTGGTAGTTTACCATTCTTTAGTAAACTCTAGTAAATATCTTCCTTTTTTCAGAGCCACTCGAACTGTCTACTAGCATAGGAGGTGAAAGCGTGGTTAAGTCCAAACCGACACTATGCCTGCGGTTTAACACCCGTGTGCGAAGCACGCGGTGTTAAATCCAGGACGTCGCACTGCCGTTCTACCAAGCGTAGGTGCGCTTGCGCGCCTCAGCGGGCTTAGGGTTCTGTCGCCAATCGACCGCTAGGAGCAGTTAAGGGTTTGGGAGCATGGGAGTACTTGTACAAAGAGCAGAGACCAACCTTAACTAGGCTAAATGCTCTAGAAACCGATCTAAAAAGTGCGCGATACCTACCTATATTTCGGTATTTTTAGGACTTTCAGATCATTTTAGGTGCAATTTTTGGTACGTTTTTCCAGCACCGTGACTCCGGATAAATATTGAGATTTCTTGGCCTCCTTCAATAGATTGGTCAACGTCGCAAACCCCAAAATATCCTTCATCAGCAAGCTGGGCGCATGCGCGGCACAGCCAGTATCCAAAAACCCAGGACGCGTTCCATCCAAAATTGCTCACTCGCTTTGGTGGTCGACCCATTCTCGGTCGTAATAGAGAGGACTTTGCAAACACCAATCTCTTACTCGATCTCATCGACAACTTCTCCATCATTTGAGCCATATATGATCCTGTCGTGACGGCTTCTCCAGTAACACGGCACGATAGCAGTGGCCGAACACCAGGGCAACGAGGATGAAATATATAAGTCTCTCGCGGCGCGGGTTCGACCATCCATCTGGCACGAGTGTGACAAAAGGTATATATTTCAGAGCTGCTAAACGCTTTCCCGTTCTTCAATGAAGGCAAAGTTGAGCAGTTCCCCTGCCAAGTCGTGTCGGCTGGGCATGACCACGGTTGGGCAAATGCACGAGAACATGTGCCTGAATCCAGGGAACTTAACAACTCTGAATGCCACGGACGTCGTGTAGAACATCATCGCATTAGCCATTTGAAATCGGAAGGTTTGAGATGAGTGGTTTCAGGTACCTGAGGAGTTGCAGTTTCCTCTGGTACTGGTCCAGCTCGGCTGTCTTCACTGGAGGAACTGCGGGACGGCTTCTTCTTCTTCGCCTTCGCCAAGGCGGTTTACCTGGACTGGTTTCGGAGGAACGCTGGCATTTCGGGACATTCAATTGCGTGGTTGATCATCCCGCGCGAAGGTTGTACCCAATTCAAGGTATTGCCGCAGTGGTTGCCGGTAGCGTCCTTGTATGACGCTCAGTTCCCTCGACGACAGTGAACTCGGCCCAAATTGATGCGCTTGGTCACCCCCGCCGTGCCATGAAGCACCAGGACGTCGTTGTCACCAGCAACAGCAGCAACCACATAGCTGCTAGACGAAGATCGGTGGCGGGGAATTTGAAGTTGTCGGAAACTTGGAATGGCTACAACTTGATGTATACCACATAATCAAGATGCTGACAGGATGCAACAAGATGCACTTTAGATGCAGTGCATCAAACCAACAGTACCTATGATGTGCTTCTCGCCGTGACTAAGGCCAAGGGCGCAGCAGAACCAGTAGTTTAGTTGTTGGTGTTTTGTGTTGCAGAACAACAACTACGGTTGCCGCTGTTAGACGGCAACAGTAACACAATACAAAAACAAAACTAAAATAGCGGTCGGAGACAGCGAGATCGTGCAGTTCGTGCACGGTATGCTGATGCGGAACAGCGCGTACACTCGACTGGTGTTCAGTACAGAAGCGCTCGTGTCGTGCGCGAGAAGGAAATGCACAGGCAGTAGGTGACTCCAACGCCAGCAACTAACCCTGGCTGAGATCGTCATGGCAGCGCGCACCCACCAGCTTGACCATTAGAATGCGCGAGCACAACTTGGACAGCACTCTTCGGCTCGACGCAAGAGCCCCCCCCCCAGTCCACGAATCTGTACGTGCACTGGTCGGGCACGATGTATCACGAAGGCGACGCTGACTCAAACCACGGCGATCACGATCCTGGTCAAGTATTGACTCGGAATTTAGCGGTCCATTCGTGCCCACGCCTCGATGGCATACACAGCTCCTCCTGACCCGCTTGGCTTGCCTTCAGATTGGAAAAACATCCGTACAATAGTTATGGTATTATACAGTGCAAAAATTTTATTTCTGACATTCATAGGAGCAGTACAATATATCATACACCCACTTATTGCAATAGAATATTTTAGAAGACAGTTGGAACAACCGGTTAACCTGAGCCTTCGGGGTCATCGGCTAACCGTGCGCACCTGGCAGCAATCGCTTTCCTTTGCACCTAGGTTTCCTCCAGATGCTAATGTAGGGGTATTATAGGAGTCGTGAGTTTTTGTCGATCAGTTTGGGTAGTTCACAAGAAACTCGTGTTTGGTGTGAGTGCTTTTGCCACTTTTGCTGCACTACAAGGTCTCGCCCACTGAGCTCCGAATAGTCAGTTGATCGGCACGTGAATTAAAAGTTGGACGCATTGAAGTAGTACGAATATAGTACAGCTACGGGTACTTGAGACTGGAACTGTACTAATAGGTCAACTACGGCACTTCCACTCGAAAATAGTACGACTATACCAAAAGTAGTAGGAGTAACTGTAATAACTACAACTTTTCAGCCAATGCTACTCATCCCTGGTGGTGGGTGCGTTGTTCATGGGTGTTTTACTCTATCTTTGACTATTAGCTGAAAATTTGAGCTAAGTACCAACTTATCCGAGCTACCCAAATGCAGCTCACTATTCGATCTAATTCGCTTCCATTGGACCTGCCACCTAGGATTGTCTGCCGCGCATCCCAAATGATGCCATGTTCTGCTGAAGGTGCACGCTGCACTGACGCAGCCATTCTCGTTTTGTGAGTGTCCGGTTCTCCATGTCTGAAGTGTTCAAATTGATGAAGCGGATTTGACTCCCTCCCGGTCGCCGATGCCATACACCACGCTGTAAAAAAGTGAACCACTTCTATGAAAGTGGCTCGACTGAAGGTAAATCGGGTTGCGGATATACAATCCGGTGGGGAGTACGAGGCGTTGAAGAGCAAATGTGATACCGTAGTAGTATGCCCGGGCGTCACCGCCCTAAACAGCCTTGACAATCACCCCGACGGCCCGACCAGGTGTCGGTGCTAAACGTCCACTCAGGTAGTGTCCGCCACAGTGACAAGAGAGGACTCTGGTAACGCCATGAGGACCAGGCGAGTGCCCACAGCGCCGGTGACGGAACGGCCACCGCCATACCCCTGCCTGCCCCGCAGCTGCCCTTGCCTCTTCTGTTTCGTCTTCTGCTCACCTTGTTCGCTTAGGTCGATAACTCAATGTCACTTTATTTAGCTGGAACCCCGCCAAATCGTAACTGAGAGGCGCGCTGCCGATCGGCCCCACTGCTCTCTCCTAACTACTTCCCCGCCGCCTAACCTACCCCGCCCCTTGGCCCGAAGATCCTGTTGCTGTTGCTCCTTCCGGGTGCCGACGCTTGTCGCCGCCCCGTGTGTCTGTCTTGCTCTCGTAGGTCTGGTTGCTCGTTGCCGACTCCGCCTCTTGGCGCTCACTTCGTTCCACAGCCAGTCAGCAGTCGCTGTCCTCCTCGCTGTTGTTCGTCAGGTCCACCACCAGTCTGGCGGTCGCGATACTGTCGTGACGCCACCATCGCCTACTCGCCATCCCCACCGAGCTCGTCCTCGAGCTCGCCTTGGTCCAGCAAAGCTTCGTACTCCTTGATGCCCAGCCACTTCTCTGCACTGGCTCGTCCACCGCTGTCCGGTACTCGACCTCGTACTGGAGCTCGTAGCGTCCCGCCTGTACCGTCGTCTTCTCCTGCCTCGCTCCATAATCGCGCCGTATACTTGGATGTCGGCGAAGCCCTCTGCTGTGGTCTGCCGCTTGGGTCTGCCACGTCCCCGTAGTACTTGCACTGCTCCATGGTCTCCGTCTTCGTTCGCTGTCGCTCCGCTGCTGACTGTCGGTCCAGGTTCCTGCTCCGCTGTCGTGGTTCTGGGAATGCCACTACCCGGAAGACCTTCAGTAGCAGCTGAACCATCGGCTTGCGTCGCTGCGGTTCCCTGCTGGTCACGACGAGCACTCCGTCGCGCTGCCCGTACTTCCTGCTCGATCCGGTGGGCTTCTTCTTGCTGCTGCTGTGTGGTGAGGTCCTGCTCTCGCCTGGCTGTCTCATCCTCCTTGCGGCGGCGCTTTCTTGGCCGTTTCTCGCCCGTCACTCTTGCCTCTGCTGTCCTTGTCTGGTCCTCGGTCATCACCCGCGCTCCCTCGCCACTATTCTCGTCGGGGCTGGTCGCTAATTCCGTCCGTTCTCCTCCAGTCTGTGCCGCTGCTGTGCTAGTGCTGTTCGCTGGCTCGTTCGCTGCTGCGGCGCGCTCGTGCTGCCCTGTGCTGCCACTGCTGGTCCCCGCTTGATGTTGCTCTGGTTCCGGAGCCTCCCCTCGCACCCTTATCACACGTCGAACGGGCCGTCTTCCTCGACGCGCCCAGGAGCCCCCGTCTTCGGGTTGTTCGGCAATTGTCGCCCCACCGGCCGTTGGTTTTTGGCTGCTGGGCGGCGCTGCTGCTCGAGGTTCTGACCTTGCAACCCCAGCGGTGCTACCGTCCTCATTCGCCGTCCTATTGCCGCTCTCGTTGTTCACTTCCGCTTCTGCTGTCTGGTGCCGCCACACGTCTGGCTCTTGCTCGTCGCCATCGTACTCCTCCGTCACGCGACGCGCGATCTCCTCCAGGTAACTCGCCGGGCAGTGATACGACGTCAGGAAACAGCAGTGCACTAACATCGAGTCCCCCGTGTCCAACCATGTTACCCATAGGTTGTCGAAGCCTGCTTCCTCCTCGATTCGTGCTGGTCCGATCCACTGGTGCGCCAGCTTCGTGATTCCTCGACCCCTTGGTGGCCTTAAGACCCACACCAAGTCCCCCACTTTGAAGCGCGCGTTCATCCTGACCCTGTGGTTGTAATATCGCGCTCTCCTGTCTTGATCTCTGGAGGCCGCCCGCTGTGCGATCTCGGTGGCCGTGGCCATGTTCTTGACCAGTTTCCTGTGATACTCCGCCCAGGTCCCGATCTGCGTAACCCCGCTCGCTCGTAGCAGCTCGTTCGGCGCTCGCAGGCGCCTGCCCATCAGCAACTCGTTCGGCGAGTACCCCGTGGTCGAGTGTTGAGCTCCGTTGTACACGTACTGCGCGCACGGCACCCAGTCGTCCCAGTCCTCCTGGTTCTCTGCCACGTACATGCTCACAATGTCCTTCCAGGAGCGGTGAAACCGCTCCACCAGTCCTAACAGAGCCGGTCGATACGGTACCGACGTCACTTGCCTAGCCTGTAGCATAGAAACTAGTTCCTCGATCACCTTGCCGTTCAATTCCGGTGATCCATCCATCACGAGCTCGCGGAGTGGTCCATGCACCAGGATCACTCGCTCCATAATGAACCTTGCCACATCACTAGCCGTGTGTGTCGGCACTGCAACCGCCACGGCGTAGCGCGTTGCGTACTCTACAGCCGCGATGACATTTCGATTTCCGCGTGCCGTCACCGGGAGGGGCCCGTCCACATCGAGGGCCCAGCGGTCCCCCACGAATCGCAGGCCCAAGCTGCGCAAGGGTGGGATGATCTCCTTGGCTCTCACCTTCCTGGTTCTGCAGTCCCGACAACTCTGCACCCACTGCCGCACTGTGCCCTTCATGCCGGGCCACCAATAAACAGCTGCAATCTGTGCGTGCGTCTATGGCACTCTCAGGTGACACGCGAAGATGGAGTCGTGCGCCTCTTTCAACACCTTGTGCCTCAAGGCGACAGGCAGCACCACACGCCGTCCTCCCTCGCAAGTCAGCGCGTACACTAGGCCGTCGTCCTCCACGATCTCCACTGCTCAGTGCCGCTTGGCCTCTAACAGCTTCTTCACATGCCTGTCTTGCCTCTGTTCCTGCTGTTCCTGCTCTATTTCTTCGTCCGTCGCTGGCCCTCTGCTGCTGCTACGGTTGTCCCTCCTTCTTCGCCCGTGTGTCCCGGAGCTACTTGGCACACTGGTGCGCGCGATAAGGCGTCCGCCACGATGTTGGTGGATTCTGGCCTGTACGTCACGTTGAAGTCGTACTCCTGGAGTTGAAGAGCCCATCGATGCAGTCTCCCCGTCAGGTCCTTGCTATTCATCAGCCAGCTGAGCGCGTTATGGTCTGTGACCAGCTCGAATCTCCGCCCATACAGATATGGCCGACGCGCTTGATGGCCCACACCACCGCAGCACATTCCAGGTCGGTGATGCTGTACTTGGCGACCATCGGCGCGTTGACCTTGGACGCGTAGGCGATGGGCTGGTCTCCCTTGCATGAGCGCCGCGCCCAGCCCCACTAGCGAAGTGTCCGTGACTACCTTGAAGGGTTTGCTGAAGTCCGGGTACGCCAAGAGCGGGCGCTCTGTCAACTCTTTCTTCAGCCCCTCAGACGCCTGCTGCTGTTTGTCTCCCCACTCCCACGGAACTGCCTTCCTCAACAACGTCGTCAACGGCGCCGCCTTCGAGCCAAAGTTGGCGATGAATCGCCGATAGAACCCAGCCAAGTGAGCAAACCGCTTCACCGCCTTCTCGTCCTCTGGGGTGGGGAAGTCCTTGATACTCGTGACCAGGCTCTCCATGGGCCTGATGCCTTCCCCGTCCACCCCGTGCCCCAGGTACTCCAATCTAGTAGTCCCGAAGCTGCACTTAGACGCCTTCAACGACAAGCCCGCCTTTGACAACCTTTCCAGCACCGCTGCCAGCTCCACGACGTGCCGAGTCACGTTCCCCTTGGTGAAGATTATGTCATCATCCAGGTAGACTAGTCAACACTGCCAGGCCAGTCCCCGCAGAATGGCGTCCATCATTCTCTGAAAAGTCCCTGGTGCATTCGCCAAGCCGAACGGCATTCGCATGAACCGAAAGAGCCCTCGCCGCGTGACAAACGCCGTCTTGTCGCGGTCCTTGACCGCTACCGGAACTTGCCAGTACCCTGCATGCATGTCTAGACTGGAGAAGCGCCTCGACCCGTGCATGCTCTCCAAAGTCTCGTCTATCCGGGGCAACGGATAGACGTCCTTCTTGGTGATGTCGTTCAGCATCCTGTAGTCTGTGCAGAACCGCACTGACCCGTCCTTCTTCTTGACCAGGACGACAGGGAAACCCCATGCCCCCTGTCCTTCCTCCACGACGCCCCCAGCCAGCATCTCGTCCAAGGACTTGTCGATGATCTCGTGCTCTTGGTGTGCGTGCCGCCTAGCTCGCACCTTGATCGGGGCTTCGTTCCCCGTGTGGATCTCGTGCTCGATGTCGAGCGTCGTCACTGGCGGACACCCTTTCGCGTGGCTCCAACAGGGCCGGGTACCGTCGCAACAGGCTCAGCATCAGGTCCTTGTCCTCGCTGTCCATGTCGCCCAACTTCAAGGCCTTCTCGTTGCTCAGGGGCTCGGCATGGGCCCCCAGGATGTCTGTCAGCCAGCTTTTGACCTTCTCCCTGTCCAGCCCGCCTGTCACTCGATGATCTCCATTTCCTCGTTGCCCGGCACCCATGTACCCAGCGTCTCGCGGCTCGGCAGCTTCGTAGTCCTCCCTGCCAGGCTCAGCACCGGAACTCGGATGCTTCCATCGCGCACCGTCGCAAGCGTCGGGGCCAACAGCAAGTGCCTCTCGGGTCTGGGCTTCGGCATGGACAGCCCCAGCGAGTCGTCGGGCGCCTCCACCGCCACCTTCACGTTGTGCAGCGTCTGCGTGACGACCTTGGTCTGTCGGATCAGCCGGACCTTGGCTACTCCTCCTTGCTGCTGAGGCCGAGTGCCGATCCTGGTGAAAGGGACCACCACCTTCACGTCGTCAGTGTACTACTTCATCTCGCTGGAGGTGAAGTCGATCTTCACCCCGTGCGAGTACATCCAGTCTTCTCCCAGCAGGAAGTCCGTCGTCGCGTTCTCCACAAGCAGTGCGTCCACCTTCAGCGGCTGCTGATACTGTGTCCGAAAGACAAACCGCCACACGCCCAGGACCATCACTGCCGCTCCACTGAACCCCTCCATGAAGTCGACTGGGGCTTGCACGTCCAACTTGACTCCGTACGGTGCCCAGCAGTCCCCGGCCACACTGTACTGCGCCCCCGTGTCAATCTTCACCGGCCTCCGCTCGCCCTTGACCTCCATGGTCACGTTGGGCAACAAGTCGACCGCTTGAGCCCGCGCATCCCTCAGCTTAGACACACGCACCGGCTGTGGGAAGTCGTCCAGGGTCTTCACGAATGGCGGCTCGTAGACACTGCCGCTGTGGTACTCGTAGCAGCGTTGTATCCGCCGCTGTCGTACACTCTTCTTCAGGGCGGATGTCGCGTAAGGCAAAACCTACGCCGCCGCTTCGACCTCTTCCTCCGTCAACCGCCTCGCGTGCTTCACACCGTTGCGGTGCATGTCTTCCATGGCCATGTACGTGCCCTCCTGGTACTGTTCCGACCCCGCACGGTACTCCCACTGCCTCAAGGCCTTCGCTCGCCCTTTCAGCACCTTCTTCTGGTACTGTCGTCGTGCTCGCGAGAGCCGCACCGGCGTGTCTTCGTCGTCCCTCCAGTCGTCGGCACCGATGACCTTCAAGCCGGCTGCAGTCGCCAGCAACTGCTGCGCCACACCCTGTCGAGTGTCGTTCTCTCCTGCTACATTTCCGGCTGCCAGAAGCTCCATTCTGCGGGCTTCAGACATTGCCAAGTTCGTGAAGCCGTCGACCAACGCGTTCCTGCGCTCCTTTACTTCCCTGGCTGCAGCGTGGGCCTGGACGCTCCACATCAGGGCCTCCACGAATTAATCGCTCGATTCTGGCATGCTGAAGTTCTGCTCCGCCGTCACCCCGGGCCCCATGTCGTGGTCGTCTACTTCGCCACCGGGCTCCACGGCTCGCGTTGACGACGCGTGTTGGACGTCCTCCACGGTGATGCCGCATGGACCCCTCTGACTCTTATTCTCTTCACGCCGTGACCGCCTGCGTTGCGCTCGCACCTTGCGCTTTGCGGCTCACGCCGACCACTGCTCCTTCTCCTGATCTTCCAGTTCCTCGACTCACTGCTCATCACGTGCTCACGCAGCATCTCGGTGTGGCCCGTATCGCCCTTCGTCTCCTCCGCGATGATCTCCTGCACCAGCGAAGCCGGGTTGCCACTCGCGTCACTTGGTGTTGCCCGTGGGCCTTCGACCCTCATCACCTGCGTAGTCTCTCGGTCTGCGTGGCATGGGGCCGGTGTACACCGCGAGTCCCCGTTTCCTGGCTGCGTCTCGTTCTCCATCGGGCTCCTGCGCCGTGCCTTGGGTCTCCTTCTCCTCCGTGGCCCTGAGCACAGCGGCGAGGCCGGTTGTGTGCTCAAGCCCACTGCTCGCGCCATCCCCAGTCCTTGACACCGCCGTCACGTCTTGGCGCGTTTCTCATCGGGCCAGCGCGTCACTAGCCCCTGCCGCGCCATCACCAGTCCTGACGCCGTCTTGGTCCGCCAACTGCGGCCTCTTGCTGGCCGCCCCGTCCCCCTCGTCCACCGGTAGCTCGGGTTTCACCGCCTGATCCACTGGCTCGCTCCCCTCGGCTGTGTTGTCGAGCGATGCGCTGGAACCTGTGGCTGGTTGCTACCGCCTCCCGCCTCTCCTTCTTGTCCTTATTGCTCTCCGTGCTGATCGTGCGAAACGTACGGCCGGGGCCCCTACGTTCGCGGGCCATTTCCCGTCGGCTGGTCTCCGCCCGAGTTGCCGCTGGCCTGATCCCCCTCCGCCGAGAGGTCTTCCTGCTTCAACCGGCACTCTCTCGCGAAATGCCCACTGTTCCCGCAGTAGTAGCACTTCCTTGCGTCCTGGCGTCTTAGCGCGGGGTCGGCTTGCTTCTGCCTGCCCACGTAGCGCTGGAAGTTCGCAAGTCTTTTCTTCTCTGTTTCGTAATGGTTGCTGCAGCTGCCCACTGTACTGCCTGCCGCTGCTTCTGGTGCCTAGCGGCGCGTTGCTATCTTGACCTGCCTCCATCTGGTTGATCTTGCCAGACCAGCGGCGCGTTGCTATCTTGACCTGCCTCCATCTGGTTGATCTTGCCAGACCAAGACCGCCACGCTATTCGCTGCGACTTTCGTATCTTGAGAGCCAGCGCTCACACCTAAGGGGACAAGGGTGTACCCCGGTGGTACCATGTACCCCGTCGGCTGACCGAATCCCTGCGGTATCGGATAACCTTGTTGGGCGAACGCCATTCCGGCTCCACCTCCCGTGATTCGCATTGGGCTGATCAGTCGGCCTTCGGCGTCGTAGCGCGGTGGCTTCTGGGCTGGGAGCTGCATCCCTAGCCCCAGCGCTCTGGTACTGCCATTATTCATAGCTTCCGCTGACCGCTTCCTGTTCTGCTCGCTCAGGATCGCTGGCGTGGCTGGAGCCATGCGCACGTCATCTGCGCGCCTCGCGTCTTGTCTGATGATAGCTTCCTCCAGTCCGACGCGATGCCCTCGCCGAACTTGCCCACATGCCTTGTGGCCGTCCGAACTGCTTCATCCAGCGTCTGCGGTTCTCGTCCCCGCACGTGCGTCGCCGAGTCTTGGTAGCTCATCCCGTTGAGGAAGGCATCGACCAGTCACTCCTCCCCGATGCTCCTGTCTGCCACGATCGCCCTGAGCACAGCCGCGTACTCGACCAACGGCTCGCCTCTCATCTGCTTCCCGTCATTCAGGCTCCCCACCACTTCCGGATCCGACCGCTGCTCGCCGTACCGCTCTCTCAGCAAGCGTGCCAGATTGTCGTCCGTCTCGTCGATGACGGTGCCCATGATGTTGCTGTACCAGCGCAGTGCTTCCCCTTCCAGATGCGAAGCCATCTCGTAGTACACCGCGTTGCTGTCCCAGTGTACTCCCAAACTCCGCTCCTGACGCCGTGTCTCCGTCTGCACAGCTCGTAGCCAAGTCGAGATCGGCGTCTGGCCGTCCAAGCCCGTGAAGTTCGGCAAGCGCATCTTCCTCTCGTGCCGGTACTCGCGGATGACCTCTCTCGTGGCTGAAGCCGTTGCTGGTGTTGCCGTGGGTGCCGCTCCAGCTGGTGCCGTCGCTGGCGGTGGCGGCGCTCTGTCTCGATGGTGCTGGTCCTGGTGGATGGCTCCACAAGTCACCTCGAGTTGGCAGCCCCTCCTCTTCGTCCTCCAACTCCATAGTGTCGCCTTCGCTGTCGTCGTTCGGTTCCAGGGCGCTGTCTCGCGATACCGGCTCCGCTGGTCCCTGCGTCACCGTCCTCGCTGTCGCTCCAGTCGAACTCGCTGCTGTCAACACCCTTGGGGCAGATCGAGGCAGCTGCCGTTGCTCTTGCCCCGCAGCTGCACCCGGTATCGGTCTCGTCACTCCGCTCGTTGCACCTGAGTGACGGATCGTTCTCCACACCTCGGCTCGAGTCGCTTGCCTGAGGCGTGTCCCCAGTCGCCAATCGCACCTCGCCCGTCGACATCTCCAACTCGCCGCCATCTCCCGTGTCCAAGACCACTCTCGTCTTCGTCTTCTGTCTCTTAGAAGCCGTTCCAGCACTTGGGCTGGGTGAGGCTCGTCGAAGAGCTCTCTCCGCCCGCTCGGTGCTGCTTGGCTCCTCCATCGCTGCTCCTTAACTCACTAATACACACAGACCACAACCTCGTTAGCCCACATCCACCTTGTTCCGTCAGTGTCCTTCCCCTATCCGGGCGACGGGGTTCCGGACTTCCCCAGGCGGCGAACTTCGAGCACCATCCAGGCGATAGTCTCGGATTCGCTCGGGTAGCGCTTTAACAACCGTCCGGGTGACAGCGTTGGGTATGCCCAGGTAGCACCTTATGACCACCGTCCAGGTGACAGTGTCAGGCTTCGCTCGGGTAGCGCTTCAACGACTATCCAGGCGACAGCGCTGGAAGTGCTCAGGTAGCACCTTCTGGATCTCGCCGTAGCCATATCATACCGACCCAGCTTATCGTCCTTCCGTCTGACCGACGGAAGCCCCGTGTAGCGTAGCTCGCGCCGTCCCAGATGGACGCGCGCCCAGAACGCCACACCATGAACCACCAAGTAGTATGCCCGGGCGTCACCGCCTTGACAATCACCCCGACGGCCCGACCAGGTGTCGGTGCTAAACGTCCACTCAGGTAGTGTCCGCCACAGTGACAAGAGAGGACTCTGATAACGCCATGAGGACCCAGGCGAGTGCCCACAGCGCCGGTGACGGAACGGCCACCGCCCTACCCCTGCCTGTCCCGCAGCTGCCCTCGCCTCTTCTGTTTCGTCTTCTGCTCACCTTGTTCGCTTAGGTCGATAACTCAATGTCACTTTATTTAGCTGGAACCCCGCCAAATCGTAACTGAGAGGCGCGCTGCCGATCGGCCCCACTGCTCTCTCCTAACTACTTCCCCGCCGCCTAACCTACCCCGCCCCGTGGCCCGAAGATCCTGTTGCTGTTGCTCCTTCCGGGTGCCGACGCTTGTCGCCGCCCCGTGTGTCTGTCTTGCTCTCGTAGGTCTGGTTGCTCGTTGCCGACTCCGCCTCTTGGCGCTCACTTCGTTCCGCAGCTAGTCAGCAGTCGCTGTCCTCCTCGCTGTTATTCGTCAGGTCCACCACCAGTCTGGCGGTCACGGTACTGTCGTGACGCCGCCATCGCCTACTCCGTTAGCCGGGACCTTTATGAAGTGTTCAGTTGTGTCGACATCTTGCATTAGTTCGGGGATGTTGGGCCAAATGCTTGCTAGCATACATTGTACATGTATGCTAGCAAGCATTTGGCTCGGAAAAAAGACATCCTCCGGATGCCAAGAGCGTGTATTCTGGACGGGATTATGGTCATGGGTCCACTGCGCGCCCAAGCTAACAACAAACTTGCCGGAAAGCTCTTGCTGCTGCGACAGAACCCGAGACTTGATGTACGAGTAAGTAGTAGTACGCCATGGAAAGTAGTAGTGATCTTAGTACAACTATATATGATTTACTACATGTAGCTGTCACAGTGAGTGTATTTCCAAGCCAACCCTAAGTAGTATTATTACGTATGAGTACTCCCCCATTTGCAGTACATCCCTGCCCACCACACACAAAGCTAAGCGCGATTTTAACGGTAAAAGAAGAACGGTCAGGTCTAAATTACTGTGCTAAATTCATTCATCATACTCCAAAAATATTATACTAAACGTGAATAATGGGAATTATTATTATTGATAACGTATATGGTATTGCAATGAAATTGCAATGAATGTTACGGCCTCAGGGTGACTCAAATACAATATTAATTTTTATTTATTTTCCAACCTCTGCTTGATCGGACGGAGCCGGAGACAACGCCTCGCCTCGAGGCACTTGAAGATTCGCAAGTTGCGCGGATGACGGCCATCCGCGGGCTGCTTGGTCAAGGGCCGCCGACTGCAATCGAGGCGGCCGCCAGATCTGGCGGAGGAGCTTCCACAGGTTCCCTCTCTTCTCCTTCGCGGGGATTCCGGCGCCAGTACCGAAGTGCCTCGAGGCAAATCAGAGCGCGCTTGCGTTCGCGGTGACTACCATCCAGGCCACGAGCTTCGAGTGGAAATCTCGCCATCTCTTCACCGAAAGCTGCAGCAACTTCAAGCGCTCGGTCCGTGCGCAGAGCGAGGCTGCACCACGGCCCGGCTGGGCTCGCAGCGTGGCGGTCCACCGTACACCACCAAACGGTAACGGCGAGGGGTCGCCGAGAGACCGCTGCGACGGAGATTGTTAGCGCGTGACTGCGACGGAGATTGTTCTGCTTCTGCTTGGGTGAACGGCCTTCAGCGAGCGTCTAGGGTCGAGCCCAGCAGGTGCTGCTGCAGCTGCAGGCGCCGTGCACAGAAGGCGGCCGAGCGGCCCAAATCCGCCCGGCCGGCTCCTGAGCTTTTGCAGTCCAAATTGGACAGGCCGAGATCGACGCAGCGCGTTTAACGGTGCGGCGCGTGCAGGTAGACAACCAAGAGCTCCCGGCCTGGCTTCTCCGAGGGCAAATCAGAATCCTCCTCTTCATCGGGATCGACTCCACTGGCCGCTTGCTCGGTGAGCACGCGTGTGCGCCTCGGCATTGCCGACATGGGTAACGGCTTGGTCTGAATTGATGCTCTTCTGCCCTCCAGCAGTAAATGGAACTCGACTGGACTGAGATCCGCTGGAGGGCGATGGAACTCCGCATTGCGGAGACCCTGGTAGGCTGGCGCAGTTGCTGTTGTTGCTGGTATTGCCATCGCCGATTACGATGGGCGACGTGACTGCTGTCGTTGCCTCCTTCAGTTTCAACCACCGCCCGTGGACGTCAGCCTTCGCGCCTTCAAGAGGCCGAGCAAGTGCCGGGGTGGAATTAACAGCAACAACTCCGCCGACATGGTGGAAAAGGCAACTTGATTTGCGCGTCAAGTCGGCTAGCAGCGAGCAGCGAGCAGGACCAGCGGAACGCAGCCAAAGGCGATCGGATCGCGGCGGCATCCAAGCGGCCAGAACCTGCAGCGGTTGCCGTCCAAGTGCGGCACTTTGCACAGACGCGCAGTGCTGCTTCGAAACGTATTCACGAGAAACCCAAGCCTGCCTGCTGCGATTTGGCTCGAAGCCTGCGAGTCAGAGACGGCAAGCGCGCTGCGGACGCGGAGACCTGGCCTGCTGCTGCCAAAGTTTGGCCACGTACCAGGCCCGGGACCACAAGTGCAGGCGAAGGCGAGGGAGGCACTTTACCAAACGACTGGCCGGAGGCGCGCTGTAGCTGGGTCTTACTTTCGAGGACCCTGAAAACGCAGCGTTTTTGTGCTTGAACATTTGAACATTAGCCCCAACTTCAAGTTAAATTGGCGCGGTCCATTTTATGACACCGCCCGCTAACTTTGCCACCGAAAACAGCGCTTGCCATGGAGCAATGTTTGTGCGTGAATCCTCCATTCTTTATTTTCACCAGCAGCTCCGGCGGACCCGATGATGGCGATCGCAGCAGTGCATGTGTGCATGTGAACTCGGCGCTATCCAGGCGAAACACTGGGGGGAATCGGCGGAAGTCGGGCGCCTGCTGGGCAGCCTGGCAGCGCCGCGTCGATCGCGTCAGCCCAAGCGGCGTTCGATGGAGCGTACCGTAAGTGGTCGAGTGTCGACCTGGAACGGGACACCTGCGTCTGGGAAGGGGCGCGAGGGGGCCAACCTGAAACGAATACGGCCTCGACGGATGCCCCAAAGCTCCGCCTGTTGCCAAGCAAAGCGCGCCAATCCCAAGCCCAAGCCGCCAAAGCCGACGCCAGCCACGGAGAGAAGTCACGTACGGATCACGCAGCGGGTCCGGAAACGGAAACCGTGCTTTGGCTGCGACAGCTGGTGCGCGGGCTCTGCGCAAGCCGATGACGCTTTGGGGGTCGATGTGGTCCACACGCCAAATCTTTGAAAAGAAACGCTGCCCCATCCCCGCGTTTCACTCGACGCAGCCTCACACTCACTTGCCAACGTGCGCGCCTGGCAACACTTGACAATCACTGTTGTCGTCGTCGAAGCAGAGCCAAAATGCAGCCGCACACACTCAAGCGCACCATCTCCAAGTGCTCCATGGACGGCGGCGACTCGGCGCTGGCCTGCAAGCGGCTGTCCCCGGGGCTGGCCAACGAGGCCGTGCTGCTGCCGCGGGCCAGCTTCCCGCCGATGGACGAGCTGGAGCCCGAGCTCTCGCCCGTGTGGGGAGACTACGACTGCGTGCTGCCCAGTAAGATCGGCTCGGACTTCAAGGTGGCCAGCTTCGCGGCCGTGACGGCCGCCGAGTCGCCCGAGGACAGCGGCCACGACGAGATCTCGGCCGCGCGCCTGCTCGCCGTGGTGCTGGACTACCTGCGCGACGTGGCGCGCTACTGCAACCGCGCCGTGACGCTGAGCTTCGCGCAGCTGCGCCAGACGCTGCAGTCAATCCCCTTCGCCGTGGGCCAGATGCAGAGCGTGGTCAAGGCGCGGCTGGAGCTGTCGTGGCCGCTTGTGGCCGCGTTCGTGCAGAACGTGACCGAGTTCATCAGCGACGAGGACATCCGCGACGCTTCGGTGGGCGAGCTGGCCGCCTTCCTACAGACCTGCCAGAGCGCGGCCTGCGAGTACCCGGCGGGCAACATCTGCGCCAACCTGTTCGCCTTCTTCCGCGACGTGCTGAGCCAGTTCAAGCAGTTCCTGACCAAGCGCTGGCTCATGAGCGGCCGCATCAGCTTCCCGTGCGAGTTCGGCAAGAAGTCGGACTCGCTCTTCCTCTGCATGGAGTGCCATCGCGAGCACATGTAGACCAAGACCAAGACCAAGAGGCCAAGCAGTGCGCTGCCTCTTCCGTATCAAATTTTTAGCACCCACCTCCGACCAAGATGCTGCGAAGGTGGCGTATCGACAGCGTATCATGTACACAACCAGGAAAAAGCGCTCAAGCGTGGGTGTAGTTAAAGCCTGTCACGGGGTTGGAAGCGTGGCGGGGTGAGTTTTGCTAATATCATAACATAATTTATTCATCATTAATTAAAGTCGAGGTTGAGCTGAGCTGGAGCTGGAGCTGCTCCAGTTGCAAGCGCAGGTGGTTGGACGGCAGCACGTCCCGCCGCGCAGCTTGGATGAGCGTCATGGCCACAGCGAGCGGTAGTTTGTACCGCGTCATGAGCACAGCCGCACACATGGCGATGGAGCTGGAGACGCCGCTGTCGCAGTAGAGCAGCACGCCGCCGTCTCCAAGCGCTCGTGGAGCTTCGTCCTGAGCCCGAGAACCGATGAGATCGTTGATCTCAATGGCGATACGGCGGATCTCGCGGCAGGAGTGAGACGAGAGCGCCACGAGCTGCTCGACGCCTTCAACTTGCGCCAAAGTGTCTTCCACCTGCTGTCGCGGCAGCTCGAAGAGCGACACGACGTGGTTCGACCGAGGTGAAGAGCTGTCTTGACGCACCATCCGAGTCTCTCGCGTCGTGGTGGTGCAGTAGACAGCGTGTAGGAAATCCACGTACGGCAGCGTGGCCGTCGACCCGATCCAAAGGCCTGGGGCCACGAGCTGCAGGTCCTTCAAGACGCCGACGCGCACATCTTCCGGTCCGATGCGCGCCCAGTTCTCATTAGCCTCGTGGCCGACGCAGTCCCTCCCGGTCAAGCGGAGACTCGTACGCGCGTGCACCATGACGCCCTCGTACGAGACGTTATTAGCCACAAGTTCATGAAACCCCGCCAGCTCCTCGCGAAAGAGCCGCCGCTGCCAGGCCGCGTCGCTGTCATCGGCGTCGGCGTCCACAGGCAGCAGCCTGGCCAGCTCCCAGTAGGCGATGAAGAAGCGCAGGTTGCGCATTCGCGCCTCGGCTTCCCCACAAGATCCCGTCGTCATGGCCTCCAGTCGAGCGCCCGTTGTGGGCCGTTACGTGGAACACCATAACAATAACACGCACGTTGGCTTCAACTTCAACTCGATCTTCAGGTTTGATGAGTGCGCATGCATGGGCTTACTGCAGATACTGGGGCATGGCCGAGCCGGTGCTGATGATGTAGGCGCGATACTCGCGCCCGATGTAGGACTGCGGAATGCCCGCCACGTGAAGTTCAAGCGGTCCTGGTGCAGAGGGCGGCGCACTGCGAGCGCTGGCCGAAGGAATCCTGCTGCTTCCTCCGCTGCACGTGGATTTGGACGCAGTGCTCTCCTGACCGCGCGGGGACAACGCAGCCGGCGGCAGCGGTGGTTTGTGCTGGCGCTGCGTTGGTGACGCGCTGCTGCCGTGGCAATGGGGATTGTCCGCGTCGCTAGAAGCAGCAGCGGCCGCTGGGAGCTTGTCGGCGAGACTCTGCTGCTCAAGCTGGTGCAGCGTCCACCATTCCGACTGGGGGACGTACCAGGCGCCGTAGTGCACTTTCGATGGAGAGACTGGTGCTTCCGTACCGCTGTTACGACCGGGTGACGCTGGAGCAGCGGGAACACGCCGCCGAGATACGATCGAGCCAGCTTGCGGGCTTGTGGTGTTATCAGATAAGTTTCGTTTGCTGCGTTGATGACCTTCGTTCAAAGTCGAGGGTGACAACAATTGGCGCGACGTGTACGACCGTCGACCTAGTACGATGCTGTGCGAGGATCTCAGTCGCCGCGGTGGCGATGGAGAGAATGTGAGCAGGCGATCGGGCACGTCCGCAGCAGACCTGGCGCCTGTGGTTTTCTGCCAGAAGATCCGCGGTCCCTCGTCTCCGGGATTGAGCTGCTGTAGTTTGCGTCGTTGTCGCCTCTTCCTGTCGGATTCATGCCCTCGGTCGGTGTCCGAGCCGTCAGCACTATCGTCATCATCATCATCATCGTCGTCCGTAGCGTCTAGATACCCTCCTTGGTTGCTGATCGTCCAGAGTGCCGTGAATTTGCGTTGTCTGGGATGAGATCGGTTCTTGGGCAAGTTGGGTTCATTCTGTAATGCTGTCTGGTCCAGACTCTGGAGGATTGAAGGCTTGTGCGACCTCGCGCGTTGGGCATTTCGTGGCGAGTTTGTCTTCTCATTGTCAGCCTGACCAAGGCGCGAATATGTTGGCTCAACGACGAGGTATTCCATGTCGGCCAGAATGCGATCGAGCATTGCTTGCCGCTGCGTCTCGCCCATGAGATCGTTGAGCGTACGAGACGCACGGGGGCTTTCAGGGAGATTGCTTTCCTGCTGAGACGTGGGGCCTACGCTCACAGGGTTCGTCTCCTCGGCCTCAACATCTTGCGTGTCAAACATGTGAAATAGCCGAGAAGGTGAGCCTCGTGCTGCTTGATAAGTGCCTTCAGGTGGACCGGGGTGAAGTACTTGAGGTGTGATGGGGTCAACAAGCAGCGGCTTTCGAGCTGGAGAGCTGAACTGCGGCAGTTTTGGGTTCTTGTGCTGCAGGAATCGCCAGCGAACTTCAAGGCAGTTGTTGGTCGGCGGTGGCACATCGCGACTTCGACGTGTCAATGGACTCCCCCGATGTCTCGTCGACAAGGGATCAGCGTTCATGACGCTCGAGTTGATCAATGGCAACAGGACGTAAGTTTAGGCTTCAGGAATTTCTCCCAAAATTAGCGAAGATGAGGAAGTCGAGTTGCTTTTAGCTTTTTCTAGCCGCTATTTTGCGTTCTTCGGTTCTTCAGTCTGTCAACTGGGTTGTTGGAAAATGGAGTCTTCTCTTCATGAGCCCTTTCTTGAACGTGATGTCGACAATCAAGCACCAAGTACCAACGAGTTTGTCGTGGATGATCCGGGCCTTGCTGGGTCAGATCTGAAGTCTAAAGCACCAACTGAAGCCATGTTTTTCTCGAGTCCAAGCCACGCTGCTCGCAAAGTGCACTCGGCAACGCCAAGCTCGACTGAATTTGGTGCTAGTGACCCGTTTGAAAACATTCCCCGGCCGTACACGTCGGCGGGTTTGGATTCTCCTCCATCGAGTAGAAGTCGAATAACGCGACATCGTAAGAAAAAGGATGCAACTTTACGCAAGAAGACAGCGCGGGAGGGAGAGACACCGCATGAGGAGCGTCCACGCTCGGCTGACCTGAATGGATGGGGAGACTTCAACACGGATCGACTGCTGCGATATGACTCAGAGCTTCATATTGATCGATCAAGATCTGGTTTGATCGATCCGCTGGACGGCCAGCGATCGAGATCCCGGAAAAGTCGACGCTCAACTCCTGCAACGCCCTCCCCACGCACCAACCCATGGGAAGGATATCTTACACTTGAAGTGAAAGAGGCAGCAAGGCCCTCGATGCAAGTGCTTCGGCCGAAATCAATCGAGATCTTGACTTTGGATCTGGCTCAGGTAAACCACCCGACAGGAAGAGCCAGCGTGACGCCAAAGCCTCTGCTTGGACGAGCATCGCTGGAGAGGATGCTGCCGCCTCGATCGCGGCCAACAACGAGTTTTTCACCCACGCCAGCTTCGCCGAATCCGTTGCTCGAAGCAGCAAACAACCTGTTTGGCGTCGAGATTCCAGACACAAAAACGAATCGTGGGACCATTTTCGAGCGCTTCTCCACATTGTGGTCGCTCCTTTTGCACCGGTCCACGACTCCAGCAGCGGATCCACCTTCAGAAATCCCTCCTGTGGACGCCAGATCTCCGTTCGAGTGCAGTATGACAATGGTGAAGGTCTGCAAAACAGTGGGGATTTCATTAGCGCCGTCGACAGCGACGCGGCTGTCGTTCTGGTACACTGACGCGCAGGGCGTCGACTTCGATACGTTCTGCGACCTGGTGATTCAAGGCGCTATCCAGCCTGCACTCCATCATTTCAACCTGGATAACTCCATCGAGGAATACTTGGCAGCGCTCGACACGATCCTGCAAAGTCTCGTGACGACGACACCCGTTCGACGTTGGAAGGACAAGACAGTTGGACTGGCCCCTCCTCTTCGATTGAAGGAGCTCCACGAGATCCAGCCCGTGTTCTTGAGCTGGAAAGCAGGAATCACGCCTCGATTGATCCAGTCTGCAGAAGATCCACCGCCCACGCCGACAAGGGCTCTGGTCACTGCTGAAAAAGTACGGAGAGCCTTGGAGGCGTCCGCTAGTCAACGTATGCTCGCGCACCAGCTCCCGTCAGAAGAAGCGCGTGTCACCCACGTGGAAAATATTCGACGCAAGGTACAGCTCCACAAGTCCTGGAAGTTCGAGAGAGAGGTCACGTTTGCCGAGCGCCCGATGCCCCCGGTGTCTCGAGGCAGTCTGGACTCCGGCGCTTCGGCAACGAGAATCGTTGATCTTTCCGAGATGTTTAAACGAGCTCAATCGGGGCTTCCGACAAGTGCAGAGGCTGGAGGGCTTCACCGAAAGGAGAAAGATCCTCCTGAAGCTCTTGAGGATGCGAACGATGTTGTTCCTGAAAAGGACCAAGGGGCCGAGAACGAAGAAGTGCTGGTTTGTTGTTCCTGCTCGGTTCAAGTTGCGGACTTGTGGTGTTCATCTTGCTTCACCGTAAATTGCCAGAAGTGCTGGCAAGAGGTTCACTCCTGTACGGTTGATATGTCGATGGTCACCTCAACAGCGAAAAAAACACTATTGGGACCCACTGCGCTTGCGATGGCGAAGAAGCGCTCTGGTAGCGCCATGCTGAGACCTCCAGTAGCGATGATCTATCTCCCAACGAAAGTGATGATGCCTGGGACTCTGGCAAGGGGTAATCCCACTGTTCGACACAGCAGGAAGAGATCCAATCAAGCAACATCCAACACTGTAAAGGACGTCCCAGCGGTAATCTCTCACGCCATTTTGCCTTCGTTACACAAGAGTCGATCGGATGGCACAATGGCCCGACATCGTGAAGGCGTTAAAGGGGAAGAAACCTCCACTCCTACGACAGATTCTACGGCGGACTTGGTGAAATCGCTAATGCTGCGGATGTCACCGTCCACGCCAACCCCTGCGAGTCGATCGACGGGATCCCACACATCAATGGAGTCGGCTGTGCGAATATACAAACACCACGCTCCAAGCCGCCCGAAACTCCACTTAGCGCCGGTCTCATTCGATGCTGAGCTGCTGCTACCAGATCGAAAACGACAGTACTAAAAACGTAGTTTTGAGGTTTTATAAAATAGAACCCTGAAATATAATGCTATAAAATACAGTTTGGACGAGAGCTTGGTTTGCCTACTCCAGTGCCTGGCCGTGGATCCAGAATGTGAGGTAGAGAAGTTCTTGTCCATCGGGGATCGCAGTGATCTCGTTGAGCACCGATTGGCTTTTGAAGACAACAAGGCGGTCAGGAGCTGGAGCGACCTGTCGCACAGGGCCGTTCTCCGCCAAAGTCGTTCGCAATGTGAGCGTCGTCTTCAGTTGCTCGGCTGTTCTCGACTCAACTGCATTAAAGAAGTAGACACACGTGAGCTTGAAGCCGTTGTCCTTGTCGCCGGATCCGCAATCTAAGCGCAGAGGCTGGTGGTGGCCGGCTTGCAACTGCTGGACGGCCGTGCAGTGCACGAACTGCGCGCACAGCTTGGCCTTGTCCGGCCGCTTTTTGTTGATCTCGTACGGAAGCGCATGCAATTTCTCGATCAGCTCGGCCAACGCGGGATATTCCGTAGTGCAATCGTGGTGTTCGACGAAGCGGAGTTTCGCTCCAGGCAGAGTCTCCGTCTGGTTCCCTCCGTTGTTGCGATTCAAAGCATGCTTAGAGTCCACATCAGGAGCTGGGGACATCAGCAGCCCGTTCTTGGCCATTCTGAAGGCGTCATTCAGCAGCAACTGCGTCCACTCCTCGCCCATGAACTCGTCCATGACTGCCACACCACGCACTTCGCCTCTTTCCAGTAGCAATTCGTCGAGT
Source organism: Phytophthora crassamura (assembly GCA_033557995.1). Lineage (NCBI taxonomy): Eukaryota > Oomycota > Peronosporomycetes > Peronosporales > Peronosporaceae > Phytophthora > Phytophthora crassamura. The sequence continues at coordinate 15,687,354 of JAUCED010000002.1, read as the reverse complement.
AAGTCGTCATCTAGTTGGTCCCACGTGGCGAACTCCGAGGTCGGGTCGGCCAGCAGTCTCGCGTCGTTGGCCAACTTGACATGTTTCTGGTAGTTGACACGGTGCACCATGGCCAGCACCTCCCTGCCAAAGGCTTCCTGGAGCACTTGCGGCATGAGCATCTGCTCCGTCGCAGGGTCCATGACGTCTCCCAGCTCTGCTCCACGTTTCTTCACATTTGCCAAAACACTCGCCGCTTTGGCCTGCACTTTCGGCATCAATGCCAACAGTTCGTGCTCATACCACGGATCTTCCAGCAATGTTTGCAAGTTCTTGGGCGCGTGAACAAGCTGTTCCTTGGGAATTCCAGGGTAGATAATCCTCTGGAACTCACTTTCCTGCAGTAGTTTGGCGAACACTCCATCATCCAGCACCACGCTCTGTCCTCGACTATTAACGCCGCGCTTATTGCAGCCATCCAGCAATTTCTTCAGCATCGATTTCCACGATCTTTTTGTCGCGTCCTGCTCCAGTTCCTCCTTCTCCGAGTAGATGGCCGACCTGGCCACATTTCCACTGAGGAATCCCTTCTTCACGGCCTTCTGGCCAGCATTTTTACTCTTTAAAATCTTGAGTCTGGCCGCCGCTTTCTTGGCCTCCGAGCTCGACGGATCTGTCTCCAATTGTAACACCTTGTTATAGGCATTACAGGCCTCCCGAAGTTCCCCCAGAGACTCGCAGGCCGCGGCCTTACGTAGGTATCCTTTGGCCCAATTGGCCGATAGCTCGATGGCTCGATTGGCGTCTTGCAGAGACTTGGCGAACTGGTTCAGCTGATAACAAGCCGCCGACCGGTTCCCGAACAACAGGTGGTTGCTTGGATCTAGAGCGATGGCCCGGGAGTAGAACACCTTGGCCGACTCGAAGGCGCACTGCTTGAACGCTGCATTGCCCTCTTGGCGCAGCCTCTCGGCTTGGCCAGCGTCTCCGCTGGCGTCGAACGCGCCGTCCTCGCCGGCCTCCACGACAAGATCCATCGCCTCAAAAACAAGATTATCCTAAAAACTGCTATATTTGATTTTCGCAGCTACGGAAACACATTATTTATGATAACAGGTTTCGATACAACTTCGAGCGTTGAAGCTGTTTGTAGCAGGAAAGTCTCCTGAGCTGCTTGGAGGCAGGCTCTAGTGAGCTACACGAGCTTGCACGGTTCGATAAAGCAGCTCTTGCACCCGTAAAGACGAACGCCTAGACAGGCTCCACTCACGACTCACAATACGATGCAGCGAAGGTCCGGCGCGGCAATTAAATGACGAGATTCAGACAGTTCGTCTTCTTCACGGCGCGCATCATCTGTTCGAGCGACAGCAGCACCGCAGAATTCTGAGAGCTTCTCCGCCTGCAACAGTTTAGCTGCTGGATACACATGTACGCGTTTCGGCTTCCGCTTGGTGCAAGTCCGAAGCCAAGTCGAAGTGTGCTGTGAGTCCGGCAAAGCCACGTTTCTTTCAGCCGCAAATGTATGCTGGCGTACGAACGGCTATCCACAAACATTTGCGGCTGAAAGAAACGTGGCTGCAAGCAGCAGCGACAGCCCGAAGAACGATCTTCGCCGCGAAGGGGTTGCCGCCGGGCAGCCTTGGCTGCTTCTTCCTTCTTGACTGGATCTTTTCGCTGCCTGCAAAATCGCAGCGGAGAGGATACCGTTGCTTACTAAACAGGTGAAGCGTGTGTGCGCTCTTCTTGGAAGCAGACGAACGTCATTCTTTCAGCCCCACTTGACGTGGCTGAGATCGGTTGCAAACGGGGCATGCACTGAGTTATAGTAAAAAATACAGAAGGCAGTCACGCTGGCAGGCTGTTGCACTCGCTTGGATAGGCGCAAGCGTCTGCGGCCTCAAGACACAGCATCATCTTGGCCGTGATATGGGAGCACGTAGAGGATCAACGCGCAAGGCAACGTGTTGTACATGTAGTTAGCAGAGGATGTCTGACGTTGCAGACCTACACGATGGATAGGGTGCCAGTGGAGAGGTCGATGCGCGCGCCATCCGTGAGGACAGCGATGTCTTGCAGCGAGCCCAGCAGTCGTTGCAGCGTCTGTAGAAGCTGCAGACTCACCAGCAGTTTGCTCACGTGGCCCGAGCGGTTCACCACGAACGAGAAGGTGGTCGCCACGGCCGTGGTGCCCGTCACGAGCGGCTGCACGAGCTGCGGGTCTACTGCGCCGATCTTGAGACTGGGGAAGAGCGACCCGATGGTCTGGCGGTGGAAGCGCAGGTACAGCATGGCCTCCACCTCCACGAGCACGGCGTGGTCTCCGCAGCGCTGCGTCTTCCAGGCCTGCGGCTCCAGCACGCAGAGCGCGAAGTACTGGGCGGACAGCCGCCACTGCTGCACGAAGGCGTCGGCGCCGCGCAGGTCCGCGCCCTCCACGTCGGCAGCGAGCATGGAGCGCAGAAAGCGCTCTTGTAGTGCGGCCAGCGGCAGCGAGTAGCCGTTCTGGTACACGCGGAAGAACTGCACGACGATTGAGCGCGCGTGATGCTGCAGGGCCTCGTCGGGCCACAGCTGCTGCTCCTGTTGCACTTGGCGTTGACGTTGGGCCTCGGCGGTGGCTGACGCTGCTCGGCGACGCTGCAAGTCTCGGTACAGCCGCGCGATCCGGGTCTGCAGACGCTGTACGTCGCTCTCGAGCGATTGCAACTGCTGCTCGCGCTTGGCGCGGTGCTTGCGCTGGTACAGGCGGTCCTGGAGACGCTTCTTGAGAGCGCGCACGGCCCGCTTCTCGGCCAGGTTGGTGGTGGCCAGCACCTGCGCGTTGGCTCTGGTCAGTGCGTTTTGCAGCTCCTGGAAGCCGCTGTCGGTGGACGCGGCCACGACTGCCATGGTGGTGGGGTAGTTGAAAAGGTGGGTGGAGTGTGGGGTAGTGGGGATTTTCAGGAATGAGATTCTTGAGCCTGGTCACTCAAACGCACAGTGCAAACGTTCCTTCCGTCGAAGATACTGTACCGGGCGGCGTCTATGCGAGAGGCAACGTGGTCGAGTAGCGTTCGCTAGTGCTGCCGCCGGAGGCTGGGTTTGCTTTGGCCCCATCGCAGCACCTGCCGCTGGGCTGCCGGGTCGCACACGAGCTCTGTTCGCTCCTGAAGGCAGGCTGCCGATTTGGTGTCGCCAACAAGCGTCTCGGCAGAGCTCCCATGCTCGAGGTGATGTTACTTGACCTCGCAACCATCAGCAGAAGGACCTGCAAACCCTGCAGCAGCATTGTCGGCTGGAGAGAAGCTGCTCTGGAACTACTGCTACAAACGCCGTGCAGTCAACCAGCCGGGCTCACAACGCGATCTGGGCTGGCAGTGCCGTTGGCCACACAGCGTTGAAGTCGTCGCGCTGGAGTGTTTCGGTTCTCGATAGCTGGGACGAGGGGGGCAGAGCGGCGACAAGCTGCAGGGTGGGGTGAGTCGGGCAGCGAGAAGCCCCATTCGGCAAGCTCTGCGCTAAGTCTATATATTAGCTCCGATGGTATGGCTGCGATGTTGGCAGGCATGGAAGTCCGAGCTCACGGCAGCAACCACGCGCGGACCTTCTGACTCAGCGTACTGTAGTGGTTGCGCGACCGCGCGACCTGCGAGCTCATTTGCGACCAGTTATGTCGGTTTAGTGGTCCTCACGCGGTGCCTGTGTTTCAGGTGCTTACAGAGGTCGCCGGCACGCTGTCAGCGCAAGCGTTGCGTCGGTCTCCGCTACTCGGCGGGCCCATCTCGCCGCTCCGTTCATAGGCGCAGAGCGTCGAGGTGATGCATGTCCTCTTCTTCCGACCGAAGACGCCGTACGTCGTGCTGTTCAACAGCCCCGAGCCGAAGCCACCCAAGACGACACCACGCAGAGCTTGGCACTTGATTTTTCGCATCCTTCCAAGGGGACGATGACTGCTGAGCTGAGCGATCAGGCAAGAACTGTCGGGTTGGCCATGGGGTCGTGCGCTCCCGCAGTCAAGTGGCGGTTGCAGTGAAGCTGGGATCGAGACTGCCGCCATCGTGGTGGTTTGGGCCTCCAGCATTGCACGTCCGGGCCGATCGCCGGCCCTGACGCAACCTCTGCTTTGTCTGTATCTGCTAAAGCTGTGTTCTTCGGCTCCTGGAACGTGCCAAGCCGACAGGAGTGCAGCTCAAAAACTAGTCACAACCACTCGCCACGCATGGCAAAACGCAGTTCGATTCTCACCCTGTAAGGCAACCCAGCCGCGCACCCTACATCGGGCAAGAACTGTCTGCTCGCGGTCAAGAAATGTTGGGTTTCCAGAGGCTATCGCTGCGGCTTGCAGCCCGCCTCACACTTCTGTTGCCATGCTAACTTTCTGGTCTAGGACTCGAGCAACCTGCACAGTGTTGTAAAACTGTTGCGGGCGGCCCGAGAGAAGCCCTCGGAATTCTGCAGGCGTAGGCTGCTGTTGCGGTTGTGTGTTAGTCGAAGCAACAGCCGTGAAGAAGACGAACTGTCCTGTCCGGATCTCGTCATTTAATTGCCGCGATGCAACGACTCGTGAGTGGGGTTGTCTGGCTGTCGTGCCTCAGTTTGCGGTGCTCGCCTTCACGGGGTGCAAGAACTGCTTTATCGAGTCATGCAGAGCTCACGACAAGCGGCTCAGCTCGTGCGAGACTTTCACGGCAAAAAACAACAAATATCTTTGGCGTGATGCGGCCGTCGTGGCTCAAACAGCTGCAGACAACTTCAACATATATTAGGCTGTTAGATGAAGCTCTACGTCTGGACCTCTAAGGTCGAGATCTCGTTCACGGGTCAGAGGAGACCAAGCCGCGCATATTCGAGATTTTCACGTCTCTCCGGCAGTATTTCGTGTCGTGCCGCTCGAAATGATCTCGAATATCAAGGCGTCGTTGCATCCGAGACGGAGCTTCGACTTCGCTGGACATCTCTGGTCTGACGCCGTCAAGAGAAGTCGGGGAAGGCGAGCTCGCCACCGCACGCAACGTACGCGGTTGCTCGTGTGCTACGACGCTGCTGGGTTTACGATGCTCCTTCACTTCTTTGCGAGCGCCGAGGCGCTCGCAAAGACTACCAGCCTCCTGACGATGCAACGCTGGACTTGTGGAGTGTTCAAGTGTATAGTGGACTCGGTCGGCTCTGGCCTCTACTACGACGAATGCACGCATCATGTTGTGGTTTCATCGGAGTGTAGCTACGTTCTACACGATAGATATGGTGCCGCTGGCGAGGTCGATGCGCGCGCCGTCCGTGAGGACAGCGACGTCTTGCAGCGAGCCCAGCAGTCGTTGCAGCGTCTGTAGAAGCTGCAGACTCACCAGCAGTTTGCTCACGTGGCCCGAGCGGTTCACCACGAACGAGAAGGTGGTCGCCACGGCCGTGGTGCCCGTCACGAGCGGCTGCACGAGCTGCGGGTCTACTGCGCCGATCTTGAGACTGGGGAAGAGCGACCCGATGGTCTGGCGGTGGAAGCGCAGGTACAGCATGGCCTCCACCTCCACGAGCACGGCGTGGTCTCCGCAGCGCTGCGTCTTCCAGGCCTGCGGCTCCAGCACCCAGAGCGCGAAGTACTGGGCGGACAGCCGCCACTGCTGCACGAAGGCGTCGGCGCCGCGCAGGTCCGCACCCTCCACGTCGGCAGCCAGCATGGAGCGCAGGAAGTGCTCTTGTAGTGCGGCCAGCGGCAGCGAGTAGCCGTTCTGGTACACGCGGAAGAACTGCACGACGATTGAGCGCGCGTGATGCTGCAGGGCCTCGTCGGGCCACAGCTGCTGCTCCTGTTGCACTTGGCGTTGACGTTGGGCCTCGGCGGTGGCTGACGCTGCTCGGCGACGCTGCAAGTCTCGGTACAGCCGCGCGATCCGGGTCTGCAGACGCTGTACGTCGCTCTCGAGCGATTGCAACTGCTGCTCGCGCTTGGCGCGGTGCTTGCGCTGGTACAGGCGGTCCTGGAGACGCTTCTTGAGAGCGCGCACGGCCCGCTTCTCGGCCAGGTTGGTGGTGGCCAGCACCTGCGCGTTGGCTCTGGTCAGTGCGTTTTGCAGCTCCTGGAAGCCGCTGTCGGTGGACGCGGCCACGACTGCCATGGTGGTGGGGTAGTTGAAAAGGTGGGTGGAGTGTGGGGCAGTGGGGATTTTCAGGAATGAGATTCTTGAGCCTGGTCACCCGCCGTGGGGTTAAACGCACAGTGCAAACGTTCCTTCCGTCGAAGATACTGTACCGGGCGGCGTCTATGCGAGAGGCAATGTGGTGGAGTAGCGTTCGCTAGTGCTGCCGCCGGAGGCTGGGTTTGCTTTGGCCCCATCGCAGCACCTGCCGCTGGGCTGCCGGGTCGCACACGAGTCCTGAGGGCAAGCTGCCGATTTGGTGTCGCCAACGACGGATGGTCAAGCGCGTCTCGTATCTCTACGACTCCGGTTCCTCATGCTCGACTTAACGCGGAGCAGCAGAAGTAGAGGGCCCTGGGCAGAGCCCAGTTAGAGCCTTAAAACGACTCGGCCAATCGCGTGAAGCTGTTGGCAGAAACGGTGAGTCGGGCAGCAAGAAGCCCCTTTCGACAGCGCACAGCACTTGAAGTTTCCACGTAATGGCAAGCCAGTAGTTCAACGTGCGTCACCCAGCGGTGGCAAGGCACCCGACCCCACCCGACACCGACAGCAAAGAGAGCAAGGCAGGCAGCTTCTGCCCGAATGCAGAGGGGCCAAGTCGGGACTGTGCAGGCAGGCAGTCGACGTTGGGACGGGTAAGATCGGAATTTTCGTTCAGAACCTCGTGGTGACGCATCTTTCTTCGATCACGGGCCGCGAATCGAGCTCGTCCCAGACGCCCCGTATCCCATCTCGGTGCTCATCCAACCGAGAGAACCAAAAGCGAAGCGTTTCTCAGCAGTTTCTTACTGGAGAAAGGAGGGCATTTGGGATGTTACTACGCTCGGATGCAGACCACGTCGTCTCCGTAGCCTCATAGGAAGAAGTTTGTATTTTACTACGCTGGAGGCGGAAAGGGCTACTCGGCTGCCCCCAGGCAAACTGTACAACATGGAGAGGCTGCGCCGGCGATCGCAGTTGAGAAAGCGTATTTTGCTACCCTTGAAAACGCTGACGGCTTAGCTTGGTGTTCTTGTAAATGCTTTTCGATCCTGGGAGGCAAGATGGGTGCGTTGCTGCTGTAAGTGCGTCCCTTGTGCGTACGAAGCTCGAAAAGTGTTGACATGTATGTACTTGGTGCTAGCGTTTCTTGAGGACAGAGGCTTGAGCTGCCAACTCGCCTAAGAGCAGCCCTGAGGTGGCGTGGGTGCGGATACGACAACAAACGACGGGCGTGGCTTCGACAACGCAGTAAGGCACTACTGGACGGAAAGTGTGATCGCTACGTACAAACTTGACGACCGAGGCCAGAGCCCCAGAGTGGCTTGAAATAAGTCGACTATTTCGCAAGCGGTAAGATCCTCAAATGAGTGAGTCAGGGCTGTTACTATCATCAGCTTCGTCTAGCAATGCAGGATAGGGTGTGCCGAGTGGTTTGCCTCATGGGTGCAGGTCTCGTTTGAGCTCAGTTTCGGTTACTACTCTGCACTTCGAGTTGCTCGTGTTTTTCTGCTTCGGAGAAGTTTCAGAGGTGCTAACGCGTCGCAGGACACGACAGGCGTAGCATTTCGCTACAGCAGTCAGTAGAAGCGGCTACGGACCGATAGATAGTCGGTTGACCAATGATCGGAGCACGGGGCTAGCGCTGCTTGGTTGGTTGTCCTGCTTGCACTCCAATTGACACCTCCACTTAGCCACCAGCAACTCGTCAACTTTCGTGTCCTCGGATCTGTCATGCCGGATCTCCGATCGGAAGACGTTGTTCGCTTCACTATTGCGATCGAGGAATCGCCGGCGGTAAAGCATGTCGCGACACCCGTTTCGTGCGTATAGCTCAGAGAGCGTCGCCCGGAGCGATGCATACTGTACTGCCTTGACGACCGAGCCCAACGTCAGTCCCATTTCTCTGTGTGCACTTCAACGCTAGAGAGAAGGTCATCGCAAGATGAGTGCGCCGTAGAAGTTTGCCTCAGCGCAGATCCGGCGGGTTATTTGCGCTCAGTTCGGTCGGGCTCTGCTGCAAATTTGCGGCGTTCTTCTCTGCTGTTTGGTATTGCAGGGGGGGGAATGCGCGACTGACGCGTGTTGCTACGGCACGCAGAGCAGCTCAAACTTGGTTTATTGTTAATGGTGCTCAACGCTTGCGGTGGACTGCAACACTCGTGATTGGCTGATTACATTGAAGTTGAAACCTCCATTAGTTAATGACAAGTCTCCATAAATTAATTCGCCTAAAATCTGTTCGTTTTCCAAATCGGCATGACGACTACGGCGCCGGCGGCACTGCAGGCGCGCGTCCACAAACTGCTGGGCTCCCGCGCGGAGCTGGAGGCCACCAAGGCGCTACTACGGACGTTAGTGGCGGACGGCGCCAAGGCGTCGCTAGTGCAGCTGGACGCGTGCGCGGGTGTGGAGCCCCCGAGTTTAGCCACTCTGAGACGCAATTTACGCTCGAGCCTCGAGTCGCAGCAGCTTTCGCTGGCGCAGACGGCGCTGGACGGACTGGAGCGCACTTTAGAACAGGTTTCAAATCTGGCGTCTCAGGTGGATGCGCTGGACGACAAATGCACGCGGGTCCAGACGTTTCTCGAGACGACCAAGCGGGAGACGCAGCAGGTTCAGACGGAGGCAGCTGCACTGGCGGCCAAACGGTGGGGGAATTGGCTTATAGGTTTTTGGAGGACCTCTTTAAGGTTTAGAAAAGTGTATGTTGGAGTTGAACTGACGTCGTTCATGTAGGGACAAAGTGCAGGAGCAGTGGAAGGAGGCCAAGGCGTTCCTGGACCGGTACCAGCTCACGGAGGACGAAGTACGCGCTCTGTACGCCGAGCAGCTCGCCGACGAGGACATGGGCGCCTTCTTCAGCACGTTGGAGCGCGTGCAGCAGGTGAAAGCCGACTGCAAGGAGCTGGTGGCGGCCGGAGAGGTCAACTGCGGGTGCGGAAGGAGTTTTAATGCTGCGGGGGACGCTGGTGGGGCTGACAAGTTTGACTTGGTGGTGTGGCAGACTGGAGCTGCTGGACGCAGTGGGCAAGTACCAGGAGGCGGGCTTTGAGCGGCTGTACCAGTGGACGGCGAGGAAGTGCGCCGCGGTGGACGGAGAGCCGAGCAACATGCTGCATCGAGCCATCGCGCTGCTGAGCGACCGCGCCGAGTTTTACAAGTAGGGAAAATTGGGCTGGTACGAGGTTGAGCGTGCTGTGTTTAACGCTCGGTGTGGTCGTGCAGCTACTGTAAAGAGGCTTTGACGGCGTCTCGACGCTCGCTCATTGTGCGGCGCTTCATCATGGCGCTGACGGTAGGCGGGCCGAACGGCATCCCGCGGCCCATCGAGATGCACGCGCATGACCCTGTGCGCTACTGCGGCGACATGTTGGCGTGGGTCCACCAGGCCATCGCCACGGAGAGCGAGTTTTTCCGCGTGCTCTTCGATGGCGACGTCGAGTTCAGTCCGTCAGCCAAGTCAGAAGCGGTGCATGAGGTTCCCGAAGGCTTTATCGACACTCTAGAGAAACCGCAGGGGACTGTGGATGGAGTTACTCAAGGAGTCTGCACGTCCATGGTGGGTCGGGCGTTTGATGGCGTCTCGAGGCCGCTGCAAGTGCGCGTGGAGCAAACGCTGAGCTCCCCGCACGGCATCGTGATCGCCTACAAGTTGGTTCATCTGCTGGCTTTCTACCACCACAAGTTCGACCAACTTGTCGCTCACGCCCACGTCGCGCGCGCGCTGCGCCACTGCCGCGAGGCCGCGAACGAAGCCTTCCGCCGCCAGTTCCAGCAGCTCGTGGACGCGGTGGCCGCCTCGGCGCAGGACTACGCGGCCAGCCTGGCTGCGTCGCACACCACGCTGGACGTCTCGCACCGCCTCGTGGCGCTGCTCGAGGTGTTCCAGACGTCGTTGCTCCCTGAGCAAGAGAAGGAGGCGGACCTGGCGCCTCTGTTTGACGGCGTGCTGCCGGCGCTGGAGCTCATGTGTCAGCGCAGTGTGACGGGCCTCGATCCTGTGGACGCGCTCGTGTTCCGCATCAACAACTTCAGTTGCTTGCAGGCTCCGCTCGCGCGCTTCCCAGAGGTGACAAGGTGGTTCACGGAACTGAGTCGTGTCTTGGACGGCTGGCTGCGGGATCTGAGCGAGCTGCAGGCCGCGCGCGTGATGGATCGCTGCCGTGTGTCCGCACTGCTGCAGCACATCCAGGCGTTCCAGCAACGCCAGGCAGCCGTCGCCATGGAGCCTGGCACTTGGCCTGGTCTGGACGGCGAGACGATCACGCGGGTCATGGGCGATTTCTGCGCAGCGCTCATGACGCTCATGTTCCCGCAGCTGGACAGCCTGGCCCAGCCTGCTCTTGCCGACAAGGCGCGCGCGCTCATGTCCGCGACGCTGGCCGGTACGTACGCCTTCATCTACGAGTTCGTGTACGACGCGAGGAACGGCTACACCCCAGGCAGCGAGCCCACGTCCTTGTCCTCGTCCTGGTCGTCGGCAGAGCGCAGCCGCCACGTCGTGCTGCAACACACGCCTGAAGAAATCCGCACTGTGCTGGAAATGGATGCAGAAACCAAATAAACAGCACAACTCACACAGAGTGCAGTGTCGAGCCGTTCGCTATAAATGACCTGCGGTAAAGTACCTCGCGACCCCCGTCTCGGGCGCATAGCTCAAGAGAGCGTAGAACCCCGGCTTGATTTGCGCTCAGTTCGGTCGGCTTCTGCTGCAAGTTTGCTGCGTTCTTTGCTGCTGCTTGAGATGGCAGAGGTGGTGGTCCTTGCGTGACAGCGGTCGCAGATAGACTATAGAAGTCTACCCCCAGTTCGCTTTCAGCCAAGTGGATGCCACCCGGGCGCGCATCACAGTCAAGCAGAGCTGCTCTCGCCGCTTGGCGGTACCATACCACTCATGACTGCCGGTGGCTTGCGTGTCGCCCTGCAGATTCATATAACTCAAATCTGCTGTTCGATTGGCTAGTTAATTAAAGTTGTACTTTTCTTTTGATTGGCTAGTTAAATTGAAGTTGTCCCTTCTTTTGATTGGCTGGTTAAGTTGAAGTTGTCCGTTATGTGTTTCGACCAAATGCACCATTGCAACGACCCCCTATTTTATATCGATCAAGCTAAGCCGCCGTGAGCGATTGCAGCTCCGTACAAACCGAGCAGGACACAGGCTTCCTTTATCATGACTCGCAAGAAGAGCCTTCGCAACAACCCTCGACCTCGAGATCGCGAACCCCCGGCGCTTTTCCACCTCAGCTTCAAGCTCCGCGGTGGAGCTCAGCTAGGCAAGGCCGTCAAGGGCCGGAGCAAGGATGGCAAAGGGAAGAAGGACGGCTCGGGCCGAGAGACCTCCGAGGAGGAGCGCAGACTGCAGGAGTCCATCCGTCGCATGGAGATGAATGACTACATGAAGCGTCTCACGGTGTCCAAGAAGGCGCTGCTGCAGGAGTTCATGGCCAAGGAGGAGCGCATTTCGCGCATGAACAAGCTCAAAATCCAGAACCACTGGCGCAAGATCATGAGGCTTGTCAAGGTCGAGGCTCTGCGCAAGGAGGTCGAGGTGCGGTCCCAGAACCACGAGCGCGACGTCGACCGCAAGGACGCCCTCATCCAAATGCTCGACCGCGACTTGGAAGAAGCCGAGGAGCAGTTCCAGATGGCGCTACGCGCCCACCTTCTCAACGTCGACGAGCTCATTGATCTGCAAGATGAGCGGCTGCTGGGGTTGGAGAAGGAGTTTGAAGCGGATCTGCGCGAGCTCGAGCAGGAGTTCGAGACCGAGAAGAACAAGCTGGTGGCGCAGCACACGATGGAGCGCAACGAGCTGCAGCGCATCATGCAGGCTGTCGACCAGCAGGAGAAGGAGCGCGAAGCCGACGCTAAACAGGAGCACGAGCAGCTTCGCGAGGAGATCCGCAACAAGAACTTGGAAGACATCAACGTGCTGCGTATCACGCTGGACAGCAGCATCGAGGAGCTGGAGCAGCACTTCGAGACGGCCCACCTCAACTATCTGCAGAACACGGACCAGCGCACGCAGGACTTCAAGTACCTGACTGCAAAAGACCAGGACCTGTCGCGCGACATCGAGCTCAAGATCCGCAAGATCGAGCGGCTGCAGCAGAGTCTCGCGCTGTGGAGAACCAAGATCGCGCAGAACGTGCGCGAGTGCTCCGAGCGCAACAAAGCGCTGGAAGAGGAGAAAGCGGCCATCTCGCACCACTTCCAGACGCTCAAAGCCAAGATGAACCGAATGCGTGAAGACCAGCGCCGTCGCCTTGCTGCGCTCTCTCAAGGAGCCCGTGAGGCCTCGAAGAGACTGGACACGCACTTGCAGCTCAGCGAGCGGATTCTACAGCTCGGAGAACTAGTGCGCAAGCTCGAGACCGAGAGAGAACGTGTATTACCCTTTTACCACTCGACACTGGCCGATGAGCGCGAGGCCAACGAGCTCACGGAAAGCGTCCGACTTGCCATGCGCACTGAACTGGGTCGTGAAGAGGAAGAGGCTCTTCATATGCTGGACTTCCAGCCGCAAGGGCTCCACAATGGTGTCCTGGTTAGTGAGTGGGAGTACCTCGACCTCTTCTGGAAGCGACACAACAAAGTCCTGCTTGACGAGCTGGCACTGAAGCGAGAAAAGGAGCGCGTGGCGAACGAGAACCGCGAGCTGCAGACCATCTTGCAGCAGTATCTAGCGGGCATCTCCGTGAGCCCCAGTGTACTGAACGGTGCCAACCCGCTCCTAGTTATCAACGGGCGTCTGCGCCTCCACCAGCCTGCGCTGGGAGAAGACGGCAAGCCTCGGCAAAAGCCTGTCATCGATGCGAACCACATGGTCGAGACGAATCGCATATCTCGATAAGCTGAGCAGGGCAGCAGCAATGACAATACACCTACACAAACAGTGATAACCTAGTTGTCAGTCTGAGTCCGCTGTTGTCGCTGCTTCTCAAGCAGCTCGTGAGCATCTCGCAGTAATTTCTTGGCGTGTGGTACACGCTTGCGGATGATGCCGTGCCCGTCGACGTACGTCGCGCCATCCGCCGTTCTCGACGAGGTCTCCGAGACCAAGGCACTCAGTCCGAAATACAGCACGTCCATCTCTCCAGGTCCCTCGCAGATGAGCATCAACTCACGTAGCGTCCGGCCTTGACGATACCTGACAACGACGGCATATGACGTGTCGCCAGCTACTTCTCCGTCGATTGACCCAATCGACCGACTCATCCTTCGAACCAAGCTCGGCCCCTTGGTGGCCAAAGGCGTCTCTGTACTGAGCCTCTCAACGTCCGTAAACGCCATCGCGTTGGTCTTCGTAGACGCCGACGAGCTCCAGCGCAACTCGGACGCGATCGGATCCAACCGAAAGAGTCTCCAGGCCGGGACTTTGTGTCGAGCTCGCAGCTTCCTCAACGGGACGCCCGCTAACATCGTCGCCAGGAAATGAGCTAGTCGTAGAGCTGGGTCCTCTACTAGAGCCAATTCCTCCAGTGCCAGTCGGTCGTCGTAGATCTGTTGAAGGCCCTGCGTCGTGGCGCTGTCTGGTACGGCCGACTCGGCGAGGAGCAAAGCGTGCTCTGCGCGCAGTAGGAAGACGCGGAAGGCTCGCTGGATCTTCATGGCGGCCACATGACGCGTCTGAAACTCGCGTACCTCCACGTACTGCCGAACGACGGCGAGTCGTGCCTCCAGCGTCCGATGCCGAGCTTTCGCAGCCACGGTTTGGCACATCGCCGGGTCTTCCAGCTTCTGTTGAACGCGCGCTCTTCGCATTGCTCTCCTGGCGAGAAAGCCCCGTACAAGTCGTTGAGCGACCACAGCTAGCGTAGCTGGATCGCAGGCGGGGTAGCCATAGATGGACGGGGTTTGGCGACGGATTGCCGGCCCGCCGCCGTAGATGAGGAGCCAGTACCGCCACGTACTGCCGTCCACACAACGATAGTGTTTCGCAGCCACCAGGTCCTCTTTCACGCGTCGTGAGGACGACACGGGCGTTGCTTCTTCAAGCAGATTGTGGTTGGTGATCGCTCCAGGCGGCAGCTTGTGCGTCACGACGAACCTCTTCCACGACGAGATCCAGCTACTCTGTACGACGAAGAAGATGCTGTCTCCTCCGCTTCGACTGGCTCGAGACAAGACGTCGACGGCTAGAGCTTCCTCTTCGGCGCGCACTCGAGTCACATCGATCTCCAGAAAGGCCATCACTTCCAGCGAGAAAACGCCACGCGCAGCTAGCAGCGCCGTCACTCTTTGGACGTAACTTGCCAGTCTTCGCGCGCGCTTCGCCGGCGGCATCCGCAACGCGTACACCCAGTTGCGCTCTGGTAGCTGAGGCAGAACAGGCAGCTTGGCTTCGAGCAACTTGTGCAGCGCCAGGAACTCACTGTATCGGCGACGCACGACGTGGCGGCGGAGACAGTAGTGCACTCTCAGCACGAAGTTCGTGTACGGCAGACGACCGGCTTGCTGGGCCCGTTCCATGGAGGCGATACTCACGTCCAGGAAGGCACTAGCTCGCTCGTTCGCCTCGTTAGTGCAGGCTTGCGGATCCAGCGGACGTAACTTCGGGAGCAAGTCCTCCGCTCGGTACTCAACGCCTGCCAACAAGGGCAACGAGCACAGGAAACGGTACGCCACCGCTTGACGCTGAAAGCGTTCGTCTCCGTCGTCCAATACAGCATCGGTCTTGATAGCAGGGTCATCGACGCGCGCTGAATCGCTCGAGAACTCAGTTGAGAGGCGGCTCAGCACTTGGTTCAGGCAGAGCGTCCGGAAGCGAGACACGACCTGCTCCTCCGACGCCCCCACAGGCAGCTGCAGCTCCTCGAACGCGCGCGCCGTCACCTCCTTCACCTTGGCCACAGCTAAAACAGCCATGAACACACACGTGCCTACCAAAGATTCGCGGCGATTCAATGTGCGGTCGCCGCAAGACATGGCTACATTGGCTTCAACTTGAACACGTCACTACCTACGGTCGTTTATTTGGTTTCTGCATCCATTTCCAGCACGGTGCGGATTTCTTCAGGCGTGTGTTGCAGCACGACGTGGCGGCTGCGCTCTGTCGACGACCAGGACGAGGACAAGGACGTGGGCTCGCTGCCTGGGGTGTAGCCGTTCCTCGCGTCGTACACGAACTCGTAGATGAAGGCGTACGTACCGGCCAGCGTCGCGGACGTGAGCGCGCGCGCCTTGTCGGCAAGAGCAGGCTGGGCCACGCTGTCCAGCTGCGGGAACATGAGCGTCATGAGCGCCGCGCAGAAGTCGCCCATGACCCGCGTGATCGTCTCGCTGTCCAGACCAGGCCAAGTGCCAGGCTCCATGGCGACGGCTGCCTGGCGTTGCTGGAACGCCTGGATGTGCTGCAGCAGTGCGGACACACGGCAGCGATCCATCACGCGCGCGGCCTGCAGCTCGCTCAGATCCCGCAGCCAGCCGTCCAAGACACGACTCAGTTCCGTGAACCACCTCGTCACCTCTGGGAAGCGCGCGAGCGGAGCCTGCAAGCAACTGAAGTTGTTGATGCGGAACACGAGCGCGTCCACAGGATCGAGGCCCGTCACGCTGCGCTGACACATGAGCTCCAGCGCCGGCAGCACGCCGTCAAACAGAGGCGCCAGGTCCGCCTCCTTCTCTTGCTCAGGGAGCAACGACGTCTGGAACACCTCGAGCAGCGCCACGAGGCGGTGCGAGACGTCCAGCGTGGTGTGCGTCGCAGCCAGGCTGGCCGCGTAGTCTTGCGCCGAGGCGGCCACCGCGTCCACGAGCTGCTGGAACTGGCGGCGGAAGGCTTCGTTCGCGGCCTCGCGGCAGTGGCGCAGCGCGCGCGCGACGTGGGCGTGAGCGACAAGTTGGTCGAACTTGTGGTGGTAGAAAGCCAGCAGATGAACCAACTTGTAGGCGATCACGATGCCGTGCGGGGAGCTCAGCGTTTGCTCCACGCGCACTTGCAGCGGCCTCGAGACGCCATCAAACGCCCGACCCACCATGGACGTGCAGACTCCTTGAGTAACTCCATCCACAGTCCCCTGCGGTTTCTCTAGAGTGTCGATAAAGCCTTCGGGAACCTCATGCACCGCTTCTGACTTGGCTGACGGACTGAACTCGACGTCGCCATCGAAGAGCACGCGGAAAAACTCGCTCTCCGTGGCGATGGCCTGGTGGACCCACGCCAACATGTCGCCGCAGTAGCGCACAGGGTCATGCGCGTGCATCTCGATGGGCCGCGGGATGCCGTTCGGCCCGCCTACCGTCAGCGCCATGATGAAGCGCCGCACAATGAGCGAGCGTCGAGACGCCGTCAAAGCCTCTTTACAGTAGCTGCACGACCACACCGAGCGTTAAACACAGCACGCTCAACCTCGTACCAGCCCAATTTTCCCTACTTGTAAAACTCGGCGCGGTCGCTCAGCAGCGCGATGGCTCGATGCAGCATGTTGCTCGGCTCTCCGTCCACCGCGGCGCACTTCCTCGCCGTCCACTGGTACAGCCGCTCAAAGCCCGCCTCCTGGTACTTGCCCACTGCGTCCAGCAGCTCCAGTCTGCCACACCACCAAGTCAAACTTGTCAGCCCCACCAGCGTCCCCCGCAGCATTAAAACTCCTTCCGCACCCGCAGTTGACCTCTCCGGCCGCCACCAGCTCCTTGCAGTCGGCTTTCACCTGCTGCACGCGCTCCAACGTGCTGAAGAAGGCGCCCATGTCCTCGTCGGCGAGCTGCTCGGCGTACAGAGCGCGTACTTCGTCCTCCGTGAGCTGGTACCGGTCCAGGAACGCCTTGGCCTCCTTCCACTGCTCCTGCACTTTGTCCCTACATGAACGACGTCAGTTCAACTCCAACATACACTTTTCTAAACCTTAAAGAGGTCCTCCAAAAACCTATAAGCCAATTCCCCCACCGTTTGGCCGCCAGTGCAGCTGCCTCCGTCTGAACCTGCTGCGTCTCCCGCTTGGTCGTCTCGAGAAACGTCTGGACCCGCGTGCATTTGTCGTCCAGCGCATCCACCTGAGACGCCAGATTTGAAACCTGTTCTAAAGTGCGCTCCAGTCCGTCCAGCGCCGTCTGCGCCAGCGAAAGCTGCTGCGACTCGAGGCTCGAGCGTAAATTGCGTCTCAGAGTGGCTAAACTCGGGGGCTCCACACCCGCGCACGCGTCCAGCTGCACTAGCGACGCCTTGGCGCCGTCCGCCACTAACGTCCGTAGTAGCGCCTTGGTGGCCTCCAGCTCCGCGCGGGAGCCCAGCAGTTTGTGGACGCGCGCCTGCAGTGCCGCCGGCGCCGTAGTCGTCATGCCGATTTGGAAAACGAACAGATTTTAGGCGAATTAATTTATGGAGACTTGTCATTAACTAATGGAGGTTTCAACTTCAATGTAATCAGCCAATCACGAGTGTTGCAGTCCACCGCAAGCGTTGAGCACCATTAACAATAAACCAAGTTTGAGCTGCTCTGCGTGCCGTAGCAACACGCGTCAGTCGCGCATTCCCCCCCCTGCAATACCAAACAGCAGAGAAGAACGCCGCAAATTTGCAGCAGAGCCCGACCGAACTGAGCGCAAAATAACCCGCCGGATCTGCGCTGAGGCGAACTTCTACGGCGCACTCATCTTGCGGCGACCTTCTCTCTAGCGTTGAAGTTCACACGGAGAAATGGGACTGACGTTGGGCTCGGTCGTCAAGGCAGTACAGTATGCATCGCTCCGGGCGACGCTCTCTGAGCTATACGCACGAAACGGGTGTCGCGACATGCTTTACCGCCGGCGATTCCTCGATCGTAATCGTGAAGCGGACAACGTCTTCCGATCGGAGATCCGGTCAGACAGATCCAAGGACACGAAAGTTGACGAGTTGCTGGTGGCTAGGCGGAGGTATCAATTGGAGTGCAAGCAGGACAACCAACCAAGCAGCGCTAGCCCCGTGCTCCGATCATTGGTAAACCGACTATCCATCGGTCCGTAGCCGCTTCTACTGACTGCTGTAGCTTTTCCACGCCGTGCTAGTTAACGTTGTGGCCAAGTGGCGAAATACTGAGCGTGTCGTGTCCTGCGATGCGTTAACAACCTCTGAAACTTCTCCGAAGCAGAAAAACACGAGCAACTCGAAGTGCGGAGTACTATCATATTATAACCAAATCTGAGCTCAAACGAGACCGACCTGGACCCGTGCGGCAAACCCACTTGTCACACTCTATCCTGCATAGCTAGACAAAGCTGCTCGTAGTAGCAGCCCTGACTCACTCGTCTGAGAATCCGACCACTTGCGAAGTCGACTACTTCAAGCGCTGTACTGTGCAGCGTGTGCAGTGCACACACTCAGGCGGCTCTGGCCTCAGTCGTCAAGTTTGTACGTAGCGATCGCACTTTCCGTCCAGCTCCGAGATGCCGTGCTTTACTGCGTTGTCGAAGCCAAACACGTGTGAATCGTTAGCCAGCGCCAACGAGACAACTCTCTAGCAGCGAGAGAGTGTACGCCCGTCGTTTGTCGAAGTATCCGCACCCACGCCACCTCGTGCTTGCTCTTAAAAGGGTTGGCAGCTCTAGCCAGTGTGAGAGAGAGGCAGACGTATCTATTTGGCCTTATTGACGACTAGATGTCTGGTATTTCCTAAGCCTGCTTAGCAACGCCGGTTCCTGATCTTCGTCCGGTGGTTGTACGGGGCCCTTCATTTGCGGTGAATGCTCTCTGGGCTTGCGCTCCATCTCCTGTTGACAGAGATATAGTCGTGTCCCTTGTATTTGTTGATCCGGTGTCCTGCGCTCCCGCATTGCGAGGGCTTTCAGTTGACTCCGTCCTGTTGCCCAGAATTCCTGAGCACTACTTTCTGCCGTCACCTCTTCTTGGTGGAAAATCACTCGGTTCCTCTGAATCCACAGAGTTGTGACGCAGACACTTGCTAGTATCCTCCACATCCGGTTCCACACCTGCTTTATCTCCTTTTCCTCGTCAGGCGTGTCCACCTTGATCATGGTTCGCCTTCGTTTCCCCAGCTGCGGCGCCTGCCTGCTGGCACAGTTCCGTTGCCATGCCTGAATCTCGGCCTGAGTCCAGCTTTCCCCGGTCCACTGCTGGATCAGCTTGGTCCAACACGCTTGAGCACAGGGGCACTCCCAGAAGATGTGTTCCATCGTCTCCTTGGAGTTCTTGCACTCCGCTAGCTTTCGACAGCGTTGTCTTGAGCTTTGCCGTCGTAGTATAGATTCAGTTAACAAACCGCTACGCGATACTCTACCCGCACCTGGTACTCCGTGACCTCTCGCTTATGAGCCCATAGCTGCTTCGGCGTTTGCCTCATCACCGCTCTCTGCCAGGTACTCGTCTTCATTCTGTCTCGCAGTCCTTCTAGCACTGTGGTGATCTTCCTGTCTTCCCCTTTGTACCTCTGGTGCGCTTGCTGCTTCAATACTTTGAGAACATGCTTGTTGGCAATGCTGTCCTTCACCTTCCACGGAAAGCCGTGAATTCTGGGGTGCGCGTCGAAGATGATGCTGCCTTCGTGTTGACGCTTTTGCATCCTCGTCGTGTCCGCTGCTGTGACTACATCTCCGTTGTGAAACTCCTGCACCCTCCAGTGGATCCCGTTGGGCTGCTGCTCCACGACTATCGTGTGCATTCATCGTCTGTCGCGTCGGTCATTGTTCCTATCGCCTTGCCTTCTGCCGCTACCTCCCAGTCATACTCATGCCTGAGATGAGTTGGGTGCCGCAGGTGGAGCTGTGACTTCAATTGCAGTCGTTCTCCGACTCCTATCCCAGGCGCATTGAGCGGAATTGTCATTCCCCATCTCCGTAGCTTCGCCTGTTGATGCCGTTTCCCCGTTCCTTCCGGTATTGTGAAGGAGTAGGTTGTGGCGGCCATTCTGGTGATATTAAGATCCTCGATTGTGCAGGACTGGATCCTGTTGAACTTTTGTGTCGAGAGCATTCTGCCCTCTTTGTCGACAATCCACGGACTCTCACTCCACAGGTATGTCGGCCAGAATCTCTCCTCTTCCTGAGTCAGGCCGATCTGCGGGTTGGGCAGCCCTCGCGGAAGCTCTACTAGCCATTCCCCATCCACTGACCAGCTGACTGCTTCCGTTGCCATCTCCTCTATATCGTTCTGGTACTGAATGATGTCGTCCTCCGTTCTTTCCTTCACAGGCTGGATCCATTCGCCCACTAACTGCTGCATCACGTCTCCAGGCGTTGCATTGCGTTCTCCTCTACCTGTCGCCTTTGTCTTTCTTGGCGAGATCCTCGACTTCCAGGGTTCTCGTGCTTCCCGGAACATCCAGGCTCGCCACGCCTGAAAGTAGACATCCTTCCTTTGGATCAACCACAGAATAGTTTGTTTGGCCCTCTGCGTTTTACATGCCAACGAGATCGCTGTCACTCCGAGTCCGCCTGCTTCTCTCGGCGCGAATACAAGTCCCGGGTTCATCTTATGTCTGCTTTTCTCCACGCTGGTGGTCCTCCTCCACAGGAATTGCTTTTGTATGTTCCGCAGCTGCTCTTCTGCCCATTTGGGCATGTCAAAAGTCGCCGATGTGAACAACATCAACGGCAACAGTATGACGTTGAGAATTGTCACTCTGTTCTCCACACTTGTTGCCAGTTGGGTCACTGTCGCTAGTCTTCGTTGTACCGCTCGTATTCTACCTGCCCAGTTCACATCTGTCAACGCTCCTGTGCCGACCTCATAACCCAGATAGCGAACTGTGTCCCCGTGTCGTACAACCGGGAGTCCACAGTAAGTTGTCTCTTTCACAGCCTTGTTGAGGAAGATGAGATGGCTCTTGGTTGGTTGCACTTGTAACCCCGACAACCTGCCAAACCGTTTCACTATCTGCATCATCCGCGGGATATGCCTTGCCTCCTGCAAGAACACCGTGGAGTCATCTACGAACGCAGAAAAACTGTGTCTGTCTTCCTTACTTCCAGGCACTTGGATCCATTGTACTGCTTTGTCCTGCTTTATTGCCAGTGCTAGGATTTCTGCTGCCAGGATGAATAGCAGCGGTGCGAGGGCAGCCCCGCCTAATTCCTGAGATGACCTCCAGTGGATCCGACAGCTCCCCATTCACTAGGAACCGTGCTGTGGTTCCTTCGTGTAACCTCCTTATCATGTTCATGAATTCTATCGAAAAACCAAACTTCAGCAACGCAAGGAAGAGGAAGTCTCTCGAGACTGTGTCGTAGGCCTTTCGGAAGTCGAGTAGTAGTATCACTCGGCTGAGCTCTGCTGCTAGCTCGGGTCCATCATTTGCTGTTGCTAGTACCGCCAGCATCATCATGACGGTCTTAAGCATCTGCCTCCCATGTACAAACCCCTGTTGCGAATTACCAATGGGCGTTCCCAGTGCCTCCTGTGTCCTAGTTGCAATCACCTTGGTATAAACTTTATATCCAGTCTGTAACAGCGAAATGGGACGGAAATCCATTGCATCCGCCGAATCCCCTTTCTTCCTGAGCGGAATTATCAGCCCTTCGAGGAACGACTGAGGCGGCTCCCCACCTTTAAGCAGCTCGTTGCCTATCGCCACTAGTGCTGGCACGAGCAGAGCCTGGACATCTTTAACGAAGTCATTGTTCAGTCCGTCTGCTCCGGCTGCTTTGTTCCGGTTCAGAGCGTCAATGGCTGCGATGACTTCCTCCTCTGTAATTTCTCGCATTAGCCTCTCGTTCTGGCGTTGAGATATCCGTCTGCTCGCCGGAATCTGGACGAATTTGTCAAATTCCTCCTCCATCTTCTCTTTCGGCACCTCATTGTGTGTCACTCCAAGCACTGACTGCCATTCAGACCCAAAACGGTTGGCCATTGTCATCTCTCTTCCGAATGGCTGTCCGTGTTTGTGTCTTATGTCTGTCACCGATTGACCTTTCTCCCAATTGGAAATGCGCTTGAAGCTCCACTCATCATCTCTCGCGACCGCTCCAGTCGTTGCCCGACCCGTACCAGGTGCTCTTCATGCACGTCCGCTTCATTCTGACGGAGAAGATCCTTTCTCTGTATCAGATGTGCTCTGTTCTGCGCTTTGATCCATTGTACTACCGCTTTCCGCCTCTACATTTCAGTCTTTGCTACTCGCCGAATACATTCTCCGCACGTGATGGTTGTTGCATCCCATTCTCCAGTCGTTTGTTGTGAACCGATGCCTGCTTCCGCTAGTTATTTCATTAATGCTGCATGCATTCGGTCTGGCTGTGCCGTTTTGATTGGGTACTGAACGGCTCGCCTCCTTCTTTTGGCCTTCTGTCGAGTGGTCCGATCGCTGTAGTGGAGTTGTACCTGTTGATGATCCGATGGCACCATTGGCTCCTCCACCGATACCCATTCCACACGTGCAGTCCACTGGAGAGGTATATAAAACCTATCCAATCGGCTCGCCGCATCCGGCCCCCACCACGTGAAAAATTCAGTCGGGTCTCGTTGCTCTGCTTCCCCTTCCACATCTTCCTCCAGCGTGCGTGCGTCTTCCAGTTGTAGCAGATCTGTTAACTTTCTAGTGCTGGACTTTCAGGCTTCACTGCCTTCGCGCCCCCAAGTCTATCCAACATCGGGCTCTGAACATTATTGAAATCTCCTGCTAAATGACTTGCTTTTCACCCCACGGCCAGCCTCGCAAGCTGTCGAAGAACTTCTCTCGTTCCGGTTTAGTGTTTGGTGCGTATACATCCACGCTCACCACATCTCCCACGCTCACCGCTATCACTCGATTCGACCATAACTCTTCATGTCAGGGCTCCACTGCCTCTGCTTGTCCCGGGTTAAGAAGAATCGCTACTCCTCCTGCCCTCTCATCATGTACGCTCCAATAAGAGAGCTGAGTCCCGCCCGTCTGCTTGTGTTTTCCCTAAGCTCTGGCCCAATCTTCCTCTAACTGTGAAGCCTCCTCTTTGGAGCTGACGTGCGTTTCCTGCAGCAGCCACGCTCCTGGTCTGTTCCTCACTGGCGTCCTTCTCCACGCGCCAATCCACTTTCTCCGACTGTCTTGTACAAAACCTCTCACGTTTTGCGACTCCAATCTTCTCGATCCTCTCTCCTTCTGCTTTCTCGTTCTTCTCTCCTCTCTCTTCAGTTCGTCTCTCCAGCAGACGTGTCTGCCGTATGCATCTCCAGTATCGTCACCCCTCTCCTCCACTGGCACAGCTGCTGGTACCTCATGGCTACCCTTCACTCTGGTAATCGCGCTCGTGATCGCCTTGCTCTAACATCTGCGAGAGGAAGCGCGCGAAGGCTTGCCAGTCGACTCTGTTTGCCGTTTCTGCTAATGCCTGCCTATAGCCCGGCACCGTATTCGTTGCCTGAAGGTGACGGACCAATCTCGTTCTGCTCCCGTTGTCGCTGTCGTCTTCTTGATCCGTCAGGATTCTGATCGCTTTCTCGTAGATGAGCGCGCACAGTAAGCTATTGGCTAGCCT
Source organism: Phytophthora crassamura (assembly GCA_033557995.1). NCBI lineage: Eukaryota > Oomycota > Peronosporomycetes > Peronosporales > Peronosporaceae > Phytophthora > Phytophthora crassamura. The sequence continues at coordinate 15,663,889 of JAUCED010000002.1, read as the reverse complement.
CCCTTTGTTCGCTATGTCACAGAGCTTGAGAACCTAGTCCTTCCCGTAGCCTCTACCTCGCATTTTGGTCCAATCTTCTCTGCTGTCAACCATCACCACTGACGACTGAGCAGGTGGATGCTGAATTCTTCTCTTCCAATCCTCCAGCCACGATCTCGTTGCCTTGTCCCCAGTTCGAATCCGGTACCCTGCTATTCCATTCAAGATGCAATCACGCCGCCATCCAGCCGTCCACGCCTCCCGAACGTTCTCATTAATCTGCGTCAAAAGCTCAGCCGGATAGTGAAATTGCTGCACCATCTGCAGCAGGTGAATAGGCTCCTTAGTCGCCACTCCGATCCACTCCGCTGTACTGCTATGGCATAGCGGAAAATTCATTTTTGCTGTTGCCGCCATACTGCTTGCATTCTGTCCCAAAGTTCAGGCCATGCAGCATTGGATCTCGTTGGTGGGGTTCTCTCTTCCTGTATGGAGTCCTCTGCCATGGGGCTCGGGCCGTCCTCACTTCGTTGAGCGTCCTTTTTGATCTGGCCATTTGGCGCAAGAGGTCACCTTCCGCCGGCGTCACTGAATGTGGTCTCTTTGGGGCGTCACTTCTCAAGATCGGGGGGTTCTTTCCGAGTACTACCAATGAGGTCTCGTTACCACTTTCCTGCGAGGGGCTGTAAGTCGAATCTACGGTGTCCGAGTCTGCTTCCTCGTCGTTTTCTTCTTGGGATGCTTCCTCTTGTTTCGCTTTTTCAGCCCATTTCCTCCATTGGTCTAGCATCACGTCCGTGACGCCGTTTTCATCTCCCGACCTGCATCTGCTGCAGATATTGCTTGCTCCTCTTCTTCTGCAAACCCCGTGTCTTCCGCTTCATCACCACTCATCTTGACGTCCCAGTCCGACTGCTCTGTTTCGAGGACAATCGAATCTTGCGACGCCATCTTCTGCGACCTTTCAGACGCGTCTTCTCCTTGCTTCTGATTTTTTTTGAGCGGCTCCTCGCTCTGCTGCTTGCTCGTTCGCTCCCCTCTCTTGGCTGCTTCGTTCGCCGTCGCAGCTCTTCTCTTCTCCTCTTCCTTACGCTGCTCCTCTCCGTCCGGTTCAGGTTGCACCGGTGGTGGTGGCTGCGGAGGCGGCTTCACACCCGTTGCGGGCGTACGCTGTTCTCGCTCCGTGAAAACCTTCCATATTATACTCTGCCTTGGATCTCGATGTACCCACTGCGACGTAGATTGGAGAGTGGCTTCTAGCCAGTGTCCTCACGCAAGAAACGCTATCTGGATAGCATCAAGTACATACATGTCAACACTTTTTGAGCTTCGTACGCACAACGGACGCACTTACAACAGCAACGCACCCGTGTTTGCCTTCCAGGCTCAACTGCGATTCGCCGGCGCAGCCTCTCCATGTTGTTCAGTTTGTCTGGGGGCAGCCGAGTAGCGTAGTATGGACTGCATCGACTGGAGAAAGGAGGGCGCTTGTATGTTACTACTCCAGCGTAGTAACATACAAGCGCCCTCCTTTCTCCAGTAGCGTAGTAAGAAACTGTATCTTCCTACGAGTCCTGAGAAACGCTTCGCTTTTGGTTCTCTTGGTTGGATGATCACCGAGATGGGATGCGGTCAACTGGGACGAGCTCGATTCGCGGTCCGTGATCGTAGTAAGATGCATCACGAGCATCGCCCCTCGCATTCTTACGCTCTGATCTGTTCAATCTCGCCTCGAAAATTCCGATATTAATACGGCCTCACCCCGTCCCAACGTCGACTGCCTGCATTATCATAAGCTCATATGCAGGCTGCATAGCGCAGTGACCAGAAAGATGGGACCCGTTGGGCAGCATTTATCACGTTGCTGGCTGGGCCCTCTGCACTCGTGCAGAGGCTGCCTGTTTTGCTCTCTTTGCTGTCGTGGGGTCCGGTGGGTGACGCACGATGAGCTACTTGCTTGCCACTACATGGGAACATTAAGCGCTGTCTGTAGTGGTGCGCTTGCTGTCGAAAGAGGCCCGACTCACCGTTGATATCGACCTCCAACAGCAACAGCAACAGCTAGGTCTACAACTTAGAGCCTAGGTCCTGTAGCAGCGTTTCCTTTTCTTCTACGCTTTGCGCCAACGCACTTTCTCGTCCCGGTCGTCACGAGAGAGTAGGTATCGATCACTGGAACCTTCAACGCTACGGCTTCAACGTAGCGGGGCGTTGTGTGGTTCGGCCGAGTCGTTCCAGTGGCTCTAAAGGGCTCTGCTACTTCTTCTGCTGCTCGCGTCAAGTAGCATCACCTCGAGCATGGAGAACTGGAGCCGCAGAGATACGAGACGCGCTTGACCATCCGTCGTTGGCGACACCAAATCGGCAGCCTGCCTTCAGGAGCGAACTGAGCTCGTGTGCGACCCGGCAGCCCCAGCGGCAGGTGCTGCGATGGGGCCAAAGCAAACCCAGCCACCGGCGGCAGCGCTAACAGTGTCTCGCATAGACGCCGCCCCGTACAGTACCTTCGACGGAAGGAACGTTTGCACTGTGCGTTTGACCCCACGGCGGGTGACCAGGCTCAAGCTTCTCATTCTTGAAAATCCCCACTACCCCACACTCCACCCCACCTTTTCAACTACCCCACCACCATGGCAGTCGTGGCCGCGTCCACCGACAGCGGCTTCCAGGAGCTGCAAGATGCACTGGCCAGAGCGAACGCGCAGGTGCTGGCCACCACCAACCTGGCCGAGAAGCGGACCGTGCGCGCTCTCAAGAAGCGTCTCCAAGACCGCCTGTACCAGCGCAAGCACCGCGCCAAGCGCGAGCAGCAGTTGCACTTGCTCGAGAGCGCCGTGCAGAGTCTGCAGACCCGGATCGTGCGGCTGTACCGAGACTTGCAGCGCCGCAGAGCAGCGTCAGCCACCGCCGAGGCCCAACGTCAACAACTGCAACAGGAGCAGCAGCTGTGGCCCGACGAGGCACTGCAGCACCACGCGCGCTCAATCGTCGTGCAGTTCTTCCGCGTGTACCAGAACGGCTACTCGCTGCCGCTGGCCGCACTACAAGAGCGCTTTCTGCGCTCCATGCTCGCTGCCGACGTGGAGGGCGCGGACCTGCGCGGCGCCGACGCCTTCGTGCAGCAGTGGCGGCTGTCCGCCCAGTACTTCGCGCTCTGCGTGCTGGAGCCGCAGGCCTGGAAGACGCAGCGCTGCGGAGACCACGCCGTGCTCGTGGAGGTGGAGGCCATGCTGTACCTGCGCTTCCACCGCCAGACCATCGGGTCGCTCTTCCCCAGTCTCAAGATCGGCGCAGTAGACCCGCAGCTTGTGCAGCCGCTCGTGACGGGCACCACGGCCGTGGCGACCACCTTCTCGTTCGTGGTGGACCGCTCGGGCCACGTGAGCAAACTGCTAATGAGTCTGCAGCTTCTACAGACGCTGCAACGACTGCTGGGCTCGCTGCAAGACGTCGCTGTCCTCACGGACGGCGCGCGCATCGACCTCGCCAGCGGCACCATATATATCGCGTAGAACGTAGCTGTACTCAGACCTTACGCGTATTACCACACGTCTCCATGTTGAAGTCGTTGAAATTAGGCACGGTTCGTACAGGATGGAGTAGTATCTACAGCGTCTTCGCAATGTGGACAGTGACCATGGCCCAAGTCCAGTGAGATGACACTCGGTGGCCGCTGAACTCCAAGAAGCATCGCAAAACCAACAGCAGCAGCGTAGCACCCCAACACGAGGTAATGTCGGTCTGGAGTGGCCTGGAGAGCGTCCAACTCTGTACATGTACGTCGAGTGCAGTGGCCGCTGCAGTTGTGGTCGGTCGGAACGCACGATCTGTAGCCCATCCGTTTGCTGGCCACGAACGGATACCTACTGTCGCGCTTGGACTGCTTGCCTACCGCGACCGAACTCTTGCCGACGTCAGGACGAAGAGAGCGCTTGGAAAACTCCGGGGCGAATACAACGACAGCGGGGAGGCCGCGTAAGAGGAACGCGGGGCTTGATATTAGAGACCATCACGGCATAAATACAGCTACGAGAGCAGGAACTCGAGGTTGTGTCGCGGGTCGACGCGCGGCTTGGTCTCCTCGATACGTGAGTTCTGCACTTTGATCTGCCCTGTGGACGACGAGATGTTGGCGTCCGAGAGGACGGTGGCAACATCGGCCAAGCTGCCGAGCGCGCGCTGCAGCGCGCGGACGAGGTCCCACTCGGCGCTGAACCACGTGATGCTCCCGGCCGCGTCGAACGTGAAGCGGTACACGCCGTAGATGTTGATGATGTTGCCCGAGAGCTTCTCCGTGAGCGCCATCTCGCCGTTGAGCGCCGGGTAGAGCGTGACGACGCCGTCTCGCCGCGCGCGGATGCTGAAGATGGACGCGACCTCGACGACCGTGAGCTCGCCCACCGTCGTGACGTCGATGGTCTGCGGCTCGTAGCGCGTGTAGGCGAAGAAGTTGCAGAAGTGCCGCCACTGGGTCACGACGGTGTCCACGCCCACGTAGTCGGGGCCCTCGGTCTCGGGCGTCATGACGGCGCGCAGGAACTGCTCCTGCTGGTCGATATGCAGCGGCGACGCACCGAACTGGAACAGCCGGAAGTACTCCATGGCCACGCGGGCTGGCACGCCCCCGGCCGTGCCCCTCGACGCGAAAAAATTGCTGTCTACCAGCAGCTTCTGGCGCCTGCGGTTGAGCATCTCGACCTCGGCCACGAGGTTCTGCACCTCGAGCTCGAGCGTCGTTACCTTCTGCTTCTGCTTGGCGCGGTGGCGCCGCTGGTGGAGTTTGTACTGGAGACGGCGCCGCAGCACCTTCTCATCCACGTCGTCGTCAGCCTTGGCCATGGCTTTGCCTTTGCCACCGTTGGTGTTGGTGTTGGCCGAGGCGTTCTGATCCATTTTCGACGAGGTTGGTCTCCGTTAGCTCGCTGCGTCCGGCGTGGCAGGGGGAGCACGAGGGGACAAGAGGATCGGACGGAGCTGAGCGTCTTCTCCTTTCGGGGGCGAGGGGGGAATGCGGACTGCTGGGTACTTGCTGCTTCTGTAAGACTGCGGAGAGCGCGAACGAGATGTGGAATTGATTTCGGGGAGGCGGCCGGCTGGTCTGGGCTGGGCTCGGGGCTCGATAGCAGCGGCACGACGTCACGAGAAGGCGTGCAGAGCAGCGGAGGCCGAAAGCACTGAGTGGGGGGAAGCTGGGGATGGAGAAATGGGCGCTGACACTGCAAAGTGTTGACCGAGGTGGACGTTTCTCGGATGGGCACGACTGACTAATGAGTCAGGAGGTGGCTGGCGGCAATGGCTATGGCTGCACGTTCTTGGTGGTGAGCAACAAGATGGACTGTGCATCGAGCAACGCGCGCGGCAAGACGCGAGGCTTCTTTAAACCGCGCTGGGCTGACCGGACCGCGCCGATTTCGCTGGTCTGCACGTCGCGACGTCGTGCGATCGTCGGAGAGAGTTCGTGGTTGAACTTTTCGACGACCAAGACTCTTGGTCCAAGAGCAGCGAGAAAGCCAACCAAGGTGCATATTACCAACCCGAGACAACCACCAGACGCTGGAGCGACACGCTCACCAAGCACATGATCGCCGAGGCCAGCATTGCTCCCAAGGCTCGTAAACAAATCTCGATCTCCGCTGCCAGCAAACGACATTCGCCAGCCAAAAATTCAGTGCACATCGAGTTGCTAGCGCCGCACGGCTCTCTTGGCTGGCGCAAGTGAGCGAGCCTGACTCATTCGCTGTCCGGAGACATGTACTGTACACCAAACCAAAGTTGACAATGCCGGCAGGAGAGTTACTAACGAGCGGTTGTCCGAGCCAGCAAGTGCCGCAACCAGGTTGCGCCGAGGAAACACACGCCACACCATTATAACTAAATAATTTATTAGCGACTGCTGTACATGTCCCCACGAGGCGTATCTGCTGGGACCCCGCACCATGCGGAGACTTTCGCGGCACAAACTCAGAATGATTTCTCCAATTCCCATCCTGACGGAGGCGTACACACCGTGTTTTGAGAATTTTGATGAGTCAGATCATTTTTATCGTACATAAATTTGCCATTATTGACATTACATTGGGAGCCAAGCGCCATTTGAGTCAACCATGGGAGCCAAGCGCCACCATTCGAGTCAACCACGTCCGACCAGCACGAGGGCCCAGCAGCAGCGCTGGAGACGGCACTGCAAGGAAGCGCATGCATATCCTCGAACGCTGGCCAGTGAAGGTGCCTGTCGAGGACGCTATCCAAAATTTTCCAGTGCTTTGCCAGGCTGTATGTTTCGTTTTTCAAATTTCGTTCATCCCCCACCGCTCAAGCTCAAGCTGTACGGACACTCGAGAAAAGAGCCACACCGCCCTACGCCAGCGACGGCAGGAGCCGAACTGCCTCCTTTTTCGGTGCGCAAAGCGGGGCACACCGAAAGCGTCCGCCGTAGCGCGCCGCTCGGTTCAACTTTAAAGCCTCTTCAAATGTCGCCGACAAACGCTGGCTGTTGACCACGCACAAGCTGACATCAGGGGGCAGACAACAGCAGCAGCAAACCTCGCATATTCAGCCGGATCCGCTGCGTCCTCCACCAACCCCTCCACACATCGCTCCAAGCCGAGCCAAAACCATCCCCACAGATTCCGCGTGAAAAAAACATGCGCGTTTCTATGACGCCCCACATACAAACGCCAAGACATTCGCGATCCCAAATTTGGATTTTGGCAATCTCACAGCACGCTCCTGACATTAAGGAGCGTGTTGTGGGATTGCATAAAATCCAATTCAATGCCTTCCTTGCCGTTGCCTACTTCGACTGCGTTCTCCACGAGCAGCTACAGTGGACCAGGCAGTTTGACGCAGGTCGTTTTCTCCAAACTATTTGTATGGAGATTTGTATCGACCACGGCCTTACTCGATTTGTATCGCATACAGGCTCAGACATCCGCTCACGGCAGCACAACGCTGAACCACAGCCCAGTCAACACGTTCGCGTCAACGATGAACATGGTCATTCGGTCTTTCTCCGTCTTCCAGGAACACCCGGCCAGTACCTAAACAGCAGCTCAAATCATGGCAACAACAGGAGGCATCGTGGCCCTTGCGGGGAGACCAGCCACCAGAACGGAGCCACAGGACCAGCTTCCAGAGGACGACAAGGTGCTGCGTCGCCGCATGCAGTACAAGTTCCACCAGCGGCGCCACCGCGCCAAGCAGAAGGACAAGATGCTCGTGCTGAGCCACGACGTCCAGACGCTCATGGCCGAGATCGAGCAGCTCAACCGCCAGCGGCAGCGTCTGCTGGTCCAGCACAACTGCTTCGGCTCCAGAGGGACCGACACGGGTGTGCCCGCTCGTCTGGCCATGGAATACTTCCGGCTCTTCGAGTACGGCATGAACGCGCGCCACAGCGCGCAGCAGGAGCAGTTCCTGCGGTCCATCATGACGGCAGAGACCGCCGGGCCGGACTACGTGGGCGTCGAGACTGTCATCGTGCTCTGGAAGCGCTTCAGCGCCTTCTATCGGTACAGCCGCTACGAGCTCGTGTCCATGGACGTGTCCACCTTGGCCGACTCGACTGTCGTCGTCATCGACACGTACTTCCACATCCGCTGCGAGTGTGAGGGCGTGCTCACGCTGTATCCGTCGCTGCGCAGTCGCGTGGAGCTGCTCCAGAAGATGATCGGCTCGACGCTCGTCGTGCCCGTGCAGTACCGGTTCGAGGTGGACGCGAGCGGCGTCGTCACGTGGTTCAGCGCCGACTGGGACCTCGTCAGCGCGCTGCAGAACGTGGTGGGCTCGCTCGTGGACGCCGCCTGCATTCTCGCCGACGCCAACATCGCCAGGACGGGCCAGATCCACAGCGCCGTCGAGGACTTGCTCACCACCGTCCCGGCGCCAGCACGGGCAGACCCTCGCCATAACGTCGACTTCCTGCTCTCGTAGGCCACAAGACACTGCTGTATTTATCACAAAAGCAATCCCATCGACGCACCTCGTACAATCCTCGGATGCCTTCGTCTCTTCCTGCGTGGAGGCGTCCGTCATATCCGCGTCAACGAGCGCTGGTCAGGATGGGCAAGACTCCTCAATACACCAGCCCTCCAACACGCACTTCCATGTATTCGAGACGCAGCTTAATAGAATAAATCGTTCCCCATGCTTGCCTAGGCCTGTTGGCGTCGAGCGGACCGTAGTCTTGGCTGGAGAGGAGGCAAAAGGGTCGGAGTGAGGTGAAGTGGTTCCACATCAGCCCAGGTATCCGCTACGACTTACCTTGTCCGTTGTCTTGTTCTTCTTCGCGGGGGGTTCCTCGTCTTCCTTCTCTTCTGCAATTGTGCTTGCCATCGCTTGACCAGAACCAGCAGAGTGCAGGGACGACGCTGCGGAAGCTGCCTGGTTCTTACTGCGAGACGGTTGGGACAACAAGACGTCCGAGTCGGCGCCGCTGTCACTGGAGTCGTCTGCAAACGTGCGCACGTGCGGCCGCCCCCTGCCCATCAGAAACTCTCGTCGGGGTGGCGTCTGCACCGCCAGCGACTCTGTATCACTTTCATTGTCTTCATGCTTCTCCTCCGCTTCGGCCTGGAGGTTCGAGCGCTTGCGCTTGGGTCCAGAGGCCTTCAACGAGCTCCCAGGGGGCGAGTTGAGCTTCATGAAATGCGCGGCGAAGTCCGTCGGCTTGATGGGCGACAGCAACGTCTGTCGTTTCCACAATCAACACACCAATAAGCGAACAATTGAGCTCAATAAACAAGTCAAGGAGAGACGTACGCTGAGTCGTGGGGCGGCGCTCGCGCCCAGCGTTTCAGGCGCTTCCGGTTCCTTCCGCCCGCCCTGCATCGCCAGCGTGGCTGGCCGGCCGGGGCTGTACAAGTGCTTGGGCAGGAACATCTTGCCCGGGAACGGCTTGAGATTCGACTGCTTCTTGATCTTCTTCTTGAGTAAAGCGACCGCACTGTCCAGCAACGGGTAAATGTTGATCTCGTCGGGCGCCGCCACGTCGTGACACTGCGAGAGCTTGGTCAGCATCTGGAGCAGGAACGCGATGTTGTCCGCGGCGGCGGCGTTCGCCGAGACCAGCGCGTCCAGGTAAAAGCTCAGATACGCGAGCTGATCCGTCCACAAGGCGCTTCGTAGAACCAGAACGGTGGGCGTTCTCTCCACCAGTTTCACCGGGAAGGCAGGGTGGTGCGCCAGAAGATGCACCACGTACGGAAGCGAGTACTCCGGCACCATGAGCGCGCTCAGACTGAGCGTGCCCGGGCTCGTCATCTTCGTGTCTCGGGAGCACGCGGCGTCAAACATGCGCCGCATGCGCTCGACCGCGATCTTGAGTACGTTTCGCGCCACTTTCTTCACACTGGAGCTGGCATCCGTCGCCGCCAGCGCCAAGTAACTGAGGTACTTGTGCGGGTACTGCACCGGCTGCTTCATCAGGTGCGACGTCAGCTTCTTCAGGAACTTGCGACGCACGTCTTCACTCGAGTCCTGCAGCGTAAGCCCGAGCAAATGCCACTCGGACACCGACATGGACGCTTCGAGCTGTCGGTTCCGCATCATCTTCATCAAACCACACGACGCCGTGGCTCGAAACGCAGCCGCGACAGCGGGCGTCGAGCCGTACGTCTTTCCGTCCGAGCGCAGGATTCCAAACAGCAGGTCGACCAGCTGCGCGCCGTCCTCACGTACGTTCGACGAGCTTCTCGTCGCCCGACCGAACACCAGCAGATTCACGGCCACCTTGATGGCCAAGCAGCGCACCTCGGCCAGCTTCACTGCAGCGGGTCTACCGCCCTTTCGACACTCTTTCGAGCCAGGCGTACCGGGCGCTGGGGCCTGCTCGCCTTCGCCGATCAAGTCGTTCAACAGGTGCGTCCACAGACGTGAAAACAGCGACGCGTCCTCGGAGAAGACGTGGCTGCAACGCTTGGCGAGCACTTCGAGACTCTGCAAAGCTGGCAGCGCTCCGGCGCTTCTCGGGTTGCTGAGCTTCTCCGAGCACAGCGTTTGAATCAGCTGCTTCGTTTCCTCTGCTCGTCCGTAGAAGTGGGAAATGGCGAGCGCGGCCAATTCGGCCGCTCGGCTTTCCTTGGCCGCGTTCAAGTTCTGGGCCTCAACGTCGCTGTCCCCCAGGCAGAACTTGTGGAGCTGCTCTGCCAGCTCTGCAGACGGCGTGCGGCTGTCGTCATCCTCCATTGCTGCGTCCTCTTCACCGCCAATTGTGGCCGCCCAATGCTGCGCATAGTTCGCGAGAATGTGCAGAGCTCCAAGCACGACCCTCGGGTCCTTCAGCACGGGCTCTTCCTCGTCCTCGTCGCTTGTAGCCGATTGGTTCCTGGCTGAATCGCCCGCACACTCGACCAAAATGGCCGTCACTTTCTCGCGGATGAAGGGCGCAAAGAGCTCCGGCAGCTCTCCAGACGCCATCACCAGCAGGTCTACAATGCTGCGGTTTTCTCTCGTTGGACGCCCCGCTTTCAAGACTACAAAGTCCAAGAGAGCAGAGACCGACGCTTGGTTCATCGTCAGCAGCGACAACTTCCTGCACAGCTTCTTCAACAAGTCCCCCAGGGGCGATTTCGACCCCACGCTTCGAATCAACTGGTCTCTCGCATGCCGGAATTCCGTTTGGCTCTTGGAGAAGTCGCACAGCTCACTCAAGTGCTTGAACACGCTGTGATCTTTCCACTTGGCCAGCTTCTCCAACAACTTCTTCAGACTGCTGACGTCCGGAAACAGCGGCGATAGGCCAGTGTACAGCTGCTGCGTCGCGCCTTCGAGCTCGCCGTCGTCGGCTTCCGTGGCGCGTCCCTTCTGGCGGTGCTGCACCTTGAACGTGGCGAACTTGAGACAGACCGCCTGGCATTTGGCTCGCTCGTTAAACACTCGCCGCAAAGCTTCCTTGGAAGTGGCATCCAGCAAGTGATAGAGAAACAGCAGGCCGTTCGCACGCGTGCGCTCGGACGAGCTCTTGGGCAGCAGGAAGTCGTCCACGAGCTGAATCACGCGGAGCTTCAGCTCCTGTTGCGGGTACGCGTAGCACTTCAAGACGTAGTCTGGGATCCAGCCGAGCTTCTTGACGTGCGCGGCCGGGATGGTGCGGTGGCTAAGCGACAACGGCGGCTCGTCGTCCGCGTCCTCGTCCTCCCAGAACGCAGAAATGTGCGTGCTGAACACCTGGCAGAGACCCGTCATCGTCTCCTTCCTCAACGTCACCTTCTTGTCTTTCATCCGCTCTCCTACCGCTCGGAGACACTCTTCACTGACCACGTCCAAGCAATTCGCGGCCAAGTCGCACAGCTCGTGCACCACACGCTGCCGCACTTCCCACTCCGGATCACTCAGCCGTAAGACAAACTCCTGCTCCAGAAGACTGGCGAGCTCGGGTTTGTGCTGCCAAATGGGCACGCTCACTTGAATCATCTGCAGGCGGATGTCCTTGCTGGCGTCACGGAAGCGGCCCAGGAAATCCCGGAAGTTCTTCATGTACTGGAGGCCGTAGTCGGCGTGGGAGGACGCGAAGAGCTTCCCCATGAGCGCGATGGCGTCCGAGCGCGTCGCAACCTCGTCCACTTGCAGCTGCAGACACACGTTCGGCAGCACGTACAGCAGTAGGGAAGGATTGACCTTGTGCACCTCGTAGATCAGCGTGTACACGTGCTCCTTCAGCTCGGACGCCTTCTGCGCGCCCAATCTTGGAGCGTCGACAAGAATGTTGTTGAAGAAGCTGGACAGCGGACTCTGCAGCAGCTCACTGGTGCGTCGAATCAGTTCCCGAGCCATATGAGCCGCGCTTGTCTTCCCCGTCTCCTCCTCCGAGCTCGAGTCGTCCAGCAATGGCCTTAGAATCACGTCCATCAGCGGCTGCTCCAGCTCGTCACTCTCTTCAATACAACTGACCAGAATACTCAGCATCAGGCTCTCGATCTTGGCCGAATGGTCTTCCGTCAAGGTCTCAAAAAGAGCCTGAAACAGCTGCACTACCATCGGCTCCTCTTCTTCTTCCTTGAACGCCAGCCCCACCACCAGCGCGCACGACTTGCCTGCAGCCAGACTCTCCAGCACGTGAAGACTCTGGATCTGCAGGCTGCTGGCCGTCGCGCGCGGCGCGAGCGCGCGCAGCTGCGAGACCAGCAGCTTGAAGACCTTGTACAGCTCGTCTTCCGCTTCGAACGGCGAGTCAGGTGCTGACACGCGCAACAGCTCCACGAGGCAGCAGACCACGAGCGCGCGCACGCTGCTGTCTTTATGAGACAGCAGAAAAGGCTGCAGTAGCTCGGCTGCCACGAGACGAAGCCGCGCGGCTTCGCGTGCGTCTAGAACGCCATCATCGCGTTGCTGCTGGCTGCTGGACATGTGCTGGAGGGTTTCGTATGCGCGCGTGAGGCGCGCAGCTAGCGCAGATGCGTTGCGGCCTGCGCTGGAGAGGAAAGAACCTGAAAGCGGATCGGAGGTGTCTTGGGGAAGCGCGCGCGGCTTCTGAGGCGTGCGGATGCGCGTCTGTTTTTCCACCATTTCCGCAGGGTCTGGGTCTTGCTCCTTGAACTCTTGCGCGGCGTCGCGCGCACGGCGCTTTGCGGTGCGGGTCGTGCGCGGAGCCATGAGGTTGCCGCGAGTTGCCGTCTTGCCTTTCGCTTTGCTTTTTCGCGCTTGATTCGGTTTTGGGGTTGCCTTTGGCAATTGGTGTGGCGAACATGAATTACAAGTTGGCAACTCGTTGCCTTGCTTTCATTTTTTTGGAGTGGCAATTTGCCACTGGCAAAGTGCTGTCAAAGCAGTCCAGTTGGAAGATACTTCGAAGTAAATGTTAAAAATGTGTTTTTAAGTGATTCTCCTTTTTCAGGAGGTTGGTTATCTACAATCTAGACGTGGACTTAGACGTCGAGGAACTTGTAAGCCGCACATCCGTCGTTGGTAGTGACGCCCGACTTGTACGTGGCGCCGTCTGTGGTGCTGAAGCCAGAGGTGATCCACGATCCGATCGACTTGTCTTGGCCCTGCAGCAGGTACGAGTTGTTCGTGGTGGCTTCCGTCGTGTCGAAGTACTGGCAGGCCTTCTCGTAGTAGCTGTAGGTGCACGTCGAGTTACCCGCTAGGCGGTTGTTCATGTGAACAATGCCGTCACGGACCATACTGAGCATTTCGCAGTCTCCGTCCGAGTCGCCGGACGCGTAGATCGGAGCTGCCCCCCTTGTGGATCGGCATCAAAATGCTCTTGATGATCGTCTCCTTTCCTGGCCCCCACGTGGTTGGGTAGTTGTCCTCGAGCTCTCCCGTGAATACACCAGCGTCATCATACTTGAAGCGACCGCCGTACACGTTGCCCCTCTGTACGAGGTAGCCGAGTCCGAGGAGTTCGCTCGCTTCGGCCGCAAAGATCTTTGGCGACGCAACGATGGTGTAGACCTCCACTCCAGCGGCGAGAAGAGCACGCATCGTCGCCTCCTGGCCATTAAATACACGCAAACCCTTGCTGTAGGAGGCATCTACCTCGAGATCTCCCGTAGACGTGTAGGTGAAGGACTCGAGCGACTCCGTCAAGTGCCAGCGGATGCTCGCAAGGACGAACGTCTTGATCTCGTCCTCCGTCATTCCGTTTAGCAGACGCGGATACGCGAGCATTGCATTAACCAAAGCGCACTCAGAGTACTCGTCGCCCCCGTTCGTGACCTGCAACCCATACAAGAGGAACCCTAGTTTGGCGCGGAAGTTGATAAACTCGTCCGTCTTATTGATGTCGTCTAGCGAAGTATTGTCGGTGGATGCTCCACACGTCAAGTTGTATGTCGGAGTGATGTACGCGTCGTACAGCACCTTGTAGTCCTCGGCCGTCTCGGCCAGAGCACTGGCTAATGTCACATCCGTGCCGTTCACGTCTTGCCCGATAGAGGTGTTCATGCCGTTGGGGAAGCAGGTGTCGCTGCTGCTGGCATTGTATCCAAGCGAGAAGACGGACTCGAAGTCGTCCGGAGAGATACGGAAGTTCAGGTTATCAACCTGGTAGAACAACCACGTGGCCGACGTGTCACCGAAAAAGCACGTATTGTCCCAGTCGAAGACAGCGTAGGCCTCACCAGTAGAGCGGACGGAGTCGACGTTGGCCAGCAGCTTGGCAACAACCTCGTTATTATAGTATGGGGCTTCAGCCGCCACGAAACATTCCAGGACTTTGGTTGAAGCGTGCACGCTGGAAACCAGGGACAGAGCCGAAAACGCCACAGCAGCGAGGACGTGGGCCATGCTTGGAGTTTGATTCTGAATCACACCGGGGGTGCTGTCGAAGAGGAGGCGAGTTCAGGAATGGTAAACACTGAAGGCACTGCGCACGGATACCAGTGAATAGTGGCTTTCCACACCGTTGGGGTAAAACATCGTAGTTCATTAATGGGCATATGTGCATGACCATCCGCTCATCCAAAAAGGGACGAGGAGAGGCGGGTATTAAACTAACTTGGCTTTCGTGTCTTGGTCGAAAGCTGAACTGGGAGCTCGCTGCGGCTCGCAGTGGGTGGTTCGCACATGGTGTGTGCACCACATCATTATTTTGTCCATATGTGGATTTCCTTTCGTGCCTCGAGGAAATGAACCTTTCCACACCTTTGGGGTAAAACATCGTAGTTCATTAATTGGGCATATGTGCATGACCATCCGCTCATCCAAAAAGGGACGAGGAGAGCGGAGCCCCCATTGTAGGTCATGCAGCATACGCCCACTAGTGAAGTGTTGAGTCACACTTGGAGCCGGTGACCATGCTGGCAGCGAGGGAAGTGACGGATTCCGCGCAGAGGTTGGTGTAAGTGTTGAAACTGTCCGACACCCATCGGCCATGAAACTGAATCGTCACAGCAACCACTCCAGCCCGATGCATGTGCGTTGCACCCATGGCACGGAAAGAATGCGGGCTGAAGTTTCTTGCGTCATCGCCATTCTGCACAGCGGCCTTCTTGATTGCACTCGACAGGTGTGCCGTCGAGATACACGCCGGCTGGCCAGTGCGATCCAGATATACCGCCGCTGGAATCCCGAGAGGAAGGTTTTGCCTTGACCGTAGAAGAAGGAGAGCTCCGAAGACAGGGCACAGGAACGCGTGCCCTGATCGATACATCATTCGGGCTGTTGCATGCCCGCACTGGTTGGTCTTGGAACCGCGAGCTCTCATGTGTATAGATTGCGCTTCAGTCGTTAATAGTGTCGGCTGCCCCGTTGCATCCAGGACGACAGGTCTTCGGCTCTAAGCGCGAACCACTTGAACGAATTTCCACTGATGGAGACGATTTCAGATCGTCTCAGCAGGAAAAAGAACGCCACACACACGACCCCTCCAGAGAGCCTGGGCGAAGGGATCATCGAACCGGAGAGAATGGAAGCAGGTTTCGAGGAGTCGAATAGACACTGGAGCCTTGTGTCGCGGAGGTGTGTCCAGCCGGCTTATCCCTTTCAGTAGCATGCGAACAGGTGGGTGTGCAAGCGGGAGTACTCTTCCTGCCGCTGCGAAGAAGTGACGAACGCCTTGTAGTGTGTTGATGATGGACGATCCGCGTAGTGGTCCGCCAGCGCCAAATCCATATTGAAACCCGTCCACGATAAATTCAGAGAGTACTTGAATACGGTCCTCGTCAGTGAAACCCGAAAGCCATGGCTCAATTCCCCGACGGGATGTCCACATCGTCCACGTTTGCATCGCTGCTGAGTACTTGGTGAAGGTGGAGTCGAAAACGGAATGCTCGCGGAGATATTGCGCCAGAGTGACGAAAGTCCGTGAACGTCTATCCTCGGAGATACCTGCGTCCAACCACGAGTTAGTTCTTCGAACTGAGTAGCATAAGACGGGTGAGCGGCAATGCGTGATCCGGCGTCTGCGCGTGTGTTGTCGACTCCGGCGATATGAGACGCCGAGAAACGGAGGTTGAGAGAGCTCTCCCATATCCCAGGAACCGGATAATGTCTTGAGCACGGGTGTTACGTGACGCGAGGCGATTTTGCCATGCCACAGCCGATGTATTGTCGATACGGAAGTGTACGTGAAGCGGTCGACGTCCATCCCCAGCACACTCGGACCACCGAGACCCCATTCGTGGGTGGCGAATGCGCAGGAGAGCAATTCTCGGAAATTGATGTTGAAACCATTGGCTTCGCCGGTCTTGAAGCGAGCAATAAGCCGAAGCTCATGAGGCGAGAACTGGTAAGCAAGCGCAATATTGGCCTTCGTATCGAGAGCGCACAGCCCGTGGTCGCATGCGTTCATCTCGACGACCATATCGGGCTCCGGGAGACTGTTGAAGTACTTGAGCGCCACGCCATTCAGGAGCGGGGAGTGAAGAATCTGCCACCACCATATCAGGTCTTGTTTCATGGGGTCGCATACCGGGATGTGCCGAAACCGGTGAAGGTTTATCTCTCTAAGCCGGAGGCGCTGGAGAAACGGGCGCGCTGCCCTGATGCACGTTGCGACGTGACGTAGGCCTCCCATAAGGGAGCGATATCGTTTCCGCGAGAGTTCGCGTGCGTGGTACGCCGATGCTACCAGCTTGCGAGCCTTATCGATCTTGACAGCAGGCATCGCGACTGTTGCAGCCATGGAGTCGAACTGCAATCCCAGGATCTTTTGACTGGTGTTCCATGCCGTGAATTTCTCCTCATTGACGGCCCGCTGCCTAATACAGCGGTCATAGCCTAGCGCAGAGAGCGTTTCATGTCGTCACAATTGGACCCGATATCAGCAGTGACGTTGACGTGGTCATCTACCCAGTGGTAGTTGAAAAAAAAACAGTTGGGTTGTGCCGGTTGCCGTGTCTTCCGTGAACAAATGCTATCGCCCCGCCGATGACTTCACATTCTCCAGGAGAACCCGTCCATCCGAATGGGCATGAAAGCTCAATAACGAGTGCGTTCTCGGCCTCAATGCGTCCAGCAAATCGGTGTACGCTGCGACTGTGAATACTGACGTTGCGGAAAGCCGACGTTACATCGCCTGCCATGATCTTGGTCTCAGCATCGGGATGTTCCCGCTTGGTTCGCATAATCTCGGAAGCGACAGCATCACAATGGCGATAGTTGGCCTTGTGAATAGCGTCCTGGTCCGTGAGGTCGTTGATTGAAGCGCCTTCAGGGAATGATAGATCGTGGATTGTCCTTCCGGACGTTAGTGGGTCACCTCCCGCCTTGTCGACAATCCCGAATGGGCTGACGAACACTTCGGGCCACATCGAGAGGAGGTCCAAGTCCAGCACGAGACACCTCCACGAGTCCTGCTCCTTGTGGACATTCTTGCGCAGTATGTTCACCCTCTCAGTTGCAGACCCATGGTTGTCAGGTGGGTGCGATTGAGGTGGCATGTCCTTCTTGAACTCCACTCGAACACCTTCCGCTGCAATAGTTTGCAGTTTCTCTAGATGCTGGTAGTCCTTGCACACATGAGCGAGCACTTCCGGAACCATTTGCTTGTTGGGGCGGTAGTCTGTTTCCGTCTGGCCGCGCACAAGTTCCACTAGCGCCGGTAAAGACATATGCGTTCGGCGAACAAACTCGGAGAGCGTGCGCTGAAGAGGGGTGTTGAGTAGAAACTCTGTTCCCCTGACGACCGCCGGGACGCGGGGTGCGGTGACGTTGGAAGGTGCAGCCCGACCTTCCCTAGAGTCTTGTCCAGGGATAGGCGCCGAAGAGCCTCGAAGCTCGTAGCGCGGCATACTGCGTTTTCAGTTACCCGAGTAGCCCTTGCGCTAGTTATGACACCATGCACTGTGCGCGTTGCGTGCGCGCTAACATCTGCGCGAGGCTGCATATCGTCTGGCCATGCGTCCCTTCCGACTGCCCTAGGCGATATAGCCGTCTCAGGCGTAGCAGATGTCCTAGGCTATTCGGCCATCGCAGGTGCGTAAGGTGTCCTAGGCTGTATGGCCATCTCAGGAGCAGGAGATGTCCTAGGCTGTATGGCCATCTCAGGTACTGCAGCTGACCTAGGCTGTATGGCCATTTCAGGTGCAGCTGGCTGGCTAGTCATCTGAGTCGCCCTAGGCTGTATGACCAACAGAGGTGCTGGTGCTTGTGTAACCACTTGGCGCTCAGCGGCCAATGACGTCGCGGTGGACTTGGGTGATGATCGGAGCGCAGATTCTCCAGTCGGAAATTGGCCGCGCCAGGGGCGTGAGGTTGAGCTTGAATTGAGCTTCGAGCTCGGGTTTTTATAGGATGGAGTGCATGAAATCCGTGTTTCACCCCGCGAACGAGCTTCTTCTTGCCCTTTTTGCCCTTCTCTGCTTCCGCAGGGGCCGCCTTGCGCTTCGCCACCGCTTCGACGCACGGATCGGAGGCGGTTCGGTTGTCGCACGAGCTGGGGTTTCCGTCCACGCGGCGCCGTCAGTCGTAACGTCGACGACCTCCACGGTCGTGGTTCCGCCGGCCGTTGGTGCCTCAGCGGGAGCAGGGTTCGTCACAGGAGGCCCAGCCTCGGTCGTGGCGGCGTCGACGGTCTGGTCAGGTCCTTGGTCGGTCATGGTGGCGTACAGTGTCGTAGCTAAACTAACTTGGCTTTCGTGTCTTGGTCGAAAGCTGAGCTGGGAGCTCGCTGCGGCTCGCAGTGGGTGGTTCGCACATGGTGTGTGCACCACATCATTATTTTGTCCATATGTGGAAAACACCATTTCCTTTCGTGCCTCCAGGAAATGAACCGTGCCATTCGGATCGCTGGGGGCCACAATGTTCACGAACAAATCCAAGGAACCGTTCTCCCGAGTAGTCTCTGTGCGGTAGCTCGTCCTGTTGAAGCACCAAGATCCGTTCAACAGGACGAGCAACAGTGTTGAACGGATCTTGGTGGAAGATCTATGGAGCTCGAGGTACCCAAAACGGATAATACCTCGAGCTCCATAGATCCCCCCCTCTGTGAGCCAAGACTCTCAGTCCGAGGCCACGTGCTTCGCATGCACACACATTGTATGGATATCTGTCCCTGGCTCAACAAGCAATAGATCCAGCGAACCTACACCTGCGCTTTCATTCGGCTTTTTGGTAAACGCAGTTCGACAGCACTGCCCAAGCGAGAAAAAGAAATCGGCGAGGCTTGTACTTGCAGCCACCACATCGCCAGCAATCTTGCACAATGTGCAAGATTGCTATGCAATGCACACGTCTGTTCTTATAACTTTGCTGATCCTCTCACTGAAAACACTTCAAACAAAATGGTATAATAATGAGCATGCTGAAGTGATGACTCGTCCTTCTCATGACTGAACCAACATCTCCCCTCCCGTCTGCCAGAGTCGCAGAGAGCTCCGCCTGACGGGCTACGTTATTGGGTTCTCGACGCCAGTGTGCGTGCCTTTCGCCGGCGCGATGCGATGCGAAGATAAGGGCACCTCAGGCTGAGTCAACATGTGGCATCTGTAGCTGGCAGTGCATTGCTGTGGAGACCAAGCATGCCCTGAAACCAGTGTAACGAGCGCAGCAACATTGCGGCAACAGCAAGAAGCCTGGCCTTCCTTTCTCAACGTGAGTGCAGTTGCCATGCACTTCGCTGGTCACGCATCGGAGTCGACCACTCGACTCCGATGACCACCGACATCTGCTGCGCTGGTGGACTGTTGAGTGGCTTGCCTTTCGAGCGCTGGAATCGAGGCGCCGATATTTCAATGCCCCAACATGTGTGTTTCCAGAGCGCTGTTGGAACTGCGTGGCTCATTCGCCGATGGTCCGAGCCGCTCGTGCGTCGGCATCGTGGTGTCGAGCGTGCGCTATCAGTTCTGCGTGCACGTTGAGACAGCTTGCGGTGGGGCGATGAAGACTCCATTGGAGTCGCTGCGATCTCAGCAAGACGGCCGTTTTGCAGACTTCCTCGTCTGCGTGGGGGCGGCCTTTGTCGGTAGATGAATCTTATCCGCTTTGCTGTCAGTGACAGCACAGCCGAGTTGACGTATCGTGTAGCGGATCCAGCCAGGCTTGGAGCGCTGCCCGACGCTCCTCGTTAGACAGGTGCTGCTGTTGCCAGTCGTGTCGAAGTTCGTCGCAGCGCTCGCGCTGGATGCTCCGCCTGACCGCCTCACGTTCGTGGTCCGGTTACCGTACGAACGAGGAGGAGACGGGCAACCTTCGAAGAAGAGGAAGCCTTCGAATCGAAGGAGAGCCGCTCGAGGCAGCGTCGTCGAGCGGCATGCGTCACAGGCTGTGTGGATCATCAAGCCGGCTCGACGTCGCCTTACTCGGTGGCCAGGGTGGGCAAACCTCGCTGCAAGCTGCGATGCAATGCTCATCGGGCCTCGATGCTCTGACTCAATGTCGCGGCACTGCACCTCACGCTTTGCAATTGCTGTCGAGCTCCGCCCGCATGCATGGGTGAGGGTGCATGGGCAGTGCTCTCTTGCGGAAAGGAGCCCGCGTGCACTTTTTGTTTCAGCCGGTCCTGCTTGGTCTCAGAAGCGCCAGTGTTCAATATGCCGGCACTCAGTTCCAATTTAGCCTTGCACCCAGCAAAGCCCAGACCGCCAAGTACCAGTGGTCTGTGATTGGACAAACGCAGAGTACCAGAACCGGATCTATTACACTATATCTTAGCATCGAAGCCCTAACCGCGGACGGAAGAGCACCATGAGGGTTCGGAAGACCCGGCGGCGCCGGCGCCGGCGCCGGCGCGCGCGGAGGCCAAGCCGCCAGACCCTGGGGACTATGACCACGGAGGTGAAGATCAAGGAGCGGCACAACGTGCCATTCAAGGGACCCAGCCGGGAGAGCAGGACCAGAAAGGGGAAGGGCCAGTAGTCGACCAAGAGAGTGACTTTGAGGATGAGCGAATGCCGCTGTTCAGCCCAGACTCCATCGTCGGGGAAACGCAGGACTCCCAAGAGGAGCCAGAGTCACTTAAGGCTCGAGACCAGACACGCATGTCGACCACTGAGATACCTGGCGTAGACAGAATGTAACGGGGCCAAAAGGCAACCGATACGTAAGCTTTTGCTGTTGTGTTGAGGAAGCAATACCTTGGAGTTAGGCCAAGACACGTGGAATTATAAGCAAAATTGACTCTGGGTGATATTAAAGTACGGTCGCAAAACCGTACTTAAGCCGAGCTTAGCTGCTAGCCACCGGTTGAGGTGCTGCGCGCTAACTGGCCAATATGCATACTAAAGGGCGACTTCTGTCCAATGACAGAGTGCCAAGTCACAGCCTATTTGGACTGTGACTTCTACCTACTTTTGTAACGGGAGATCGTCCCGTTACATCACCCCCCACTTGAGGTAGCAGACACCCGTCTGCTAAAGAGAAACACGCAAAGGAAAAGAAAGACAAGAGGAGGCTACGACTACGGATCCCGGGACGAGACGACGGGACACGGGGGCAGTGATGGCTGAACGTCGGCACCAACAACTTCTCGAACGTGCGCCCGCGCACGTTCTCACAGCGACGAGAGCCTTCGACGCGAGCGAGGCCTCACAACGAAATCGGCCTCGCGACGCGCAAGCAACGGAAATCGCGACGGAGAGGCACACGGCAAGCGCCCGCGAGGGCATCCAGACCGAGTTGGCGCGCTGGGAGCTCTACGACATCAGCGGCGCGGTGAACCCCGCGCCAGAGCAGGAGATGCGCGAGCAGTTTCGCCGCTTCCGCGCCTCGCGCGACAAGCCAGTCGAAGGAGCCCGCTAAGACTCGCTGCAGCTGTCGTGGAACGCCTTCATCCGCCGCTGAAACGTCGAGCCGGACTTCGCCGCAGTCTTGAGACAGCGCGAGTCAGCGCGCAGTCGATATGGTCTGGGCGCACTGCGTCAGGACCTTCACAATACGTGCTGGGACGAAGACCGATACTGCTTCGTGAACATGAAGGAGAAGTGCACGCACTGTTGGCCGGGCACGCGTCGACCGTCGGCTGAAGATTGGAGAGACGATGTCGCAGTTGCTCCTCTTGAAGACGAGATCCGTCGTCTCATCGGCTGTTACGAGCGTACGATCGACCAGGCTAGGCGCGCAGGTGATGAACCCGCGCCTGCGCGTGCGGCGGATCCGATCGAAGCGCCGCGGGAGTGGATGACGCTGCGTGCGCCGGAGCCTGAGCAAGCGCAGCCTCGTATGCAGCCACGATATCCGGAACGTCAAGCTGCAGGTTGGTCCGAGGCTCCCATGTATCATCACTGGGAGCGAAGCCAAGCCAGCGGATGCGATACTCGCGGGAGTTCGGAGTGGTACTGGCGCGGTGATGAGCGCCGCGCCTACTCGGAGTGGGATCGCGATGCTCCACGAGATCATCCACGATCCAGCGCTGCGTTCCAGCGCTATCCGTCAGCGACGGAGGGCCGTCGCGTTGAAAACCGCTCGTCGTGGGAGCCGCGCCGTCGTCACACCGACGACTATTAGTCATGGGAGCCGCACCGTAGTCACGCTGACGACTATTCGTCTTGGGAGCCGCGCCATGACGCTGGGGGGAGCTGGTGCTGACCGGGAGATGCCGGCGCCGACGCCGGTGGCCGATCCGCAGACGCCGCCGCGTGCTCAAGGGCGTCAGGAGCCGAATATCGGCCCGACGCAGACGCCTCCGCGTGCTGCTGTGGCGCCGGACAATCTCCGGCGCCTGACCCTTCTGACGACCGAGGTTGACAACGCGAAGGATCGCGCTCTGGATGCCGAACAGGAGGCTGAACGCCTTCGAGATGAAGTCGCGCGACAGCAGCAGCGACTGCTGAAGATTGAGCAGTCGCACGACGCGTACAAACGTCAGTTCGTCGCAATGCGCAAGGCCGTGGGCTGGGAGCCGGAGCATCCGGCGCCGAAGAAAGCGCGAACGGCGTCGCGCTATGAGCCGAGGTCGACGCAGGATGAGCCGGACGAGCAGGAAGGGAAGGCTCCCGCTCCGTTGCAGTCGGACGCTGCGACTCCTCGTTCGGCATCGTCGCCGAGTGGTACCGCTTGAGCCGGCCGACGTAGAACGTAGGATGGAGTCGCATAGCCGTAGGTATGTCGAGTGTGTATGCGTCGCCGAGAGCGGCGACGATTTTGAACGGACAATGTAGCGCGGAAGCAGCTTGTTTGCTCCCAAGTCCATCACGGCGTGTGCTGTATGCCCGTAACCGAGAGTAGTACACGCTCACCAACCTTGAACGTTTCCATGTTCTTTCGGCCGCGCTTGTCCGCGTTCTCCTTCTGCTTGTCGACTGCCATGGCGATGGCGTCGCGTACGTAGCGGACAACCGACTGCCGCTGCAATACGAAGTCGGGGAACGCAGCGGTGTGGCAGCTCGTTGGGCTCGAAGTTCGCCACACGAGAAGCCGAGCCAGTCACTGGGTCTCGCGGCACGGGGAATGACGTCGCCCGTGACGATCCCGATGGAGCTTCTGACCCTGGGATATCAGTCGGACCTGAGATATCAGTCCGACCTGAAGGATGAGTCAACGCGTTGGTGCTAGGGTCGTCACTTGAACCGAAGCCACTTGAACCGAAGACCTCCTTCGACGCCGCCATAGGCGGGGTCCCTCCCCCACCAGACTGAGAATCACGCGCTGCTGTGGGTGCTGCCACAGCCAGGGAAGCCGGAACGCGCGGATGTCGCGCGTTGTTGACGAAGAACGGCGTCAACCCCGTGGACGCGTGCACTGAATTGTTCAGTGCGAACTCGACCATGGACAGAAACTCGCTCCATGATGGGTACGACGTGGCGTAGCTACGGAGCACGTCTTCGACCACGCGATTCGCGCGTTCTGTCTGGCCGTCGGTCTTTGGATGGGCGGCTGTGGACATGCGCAGCCGCGTGCCGAGTAGCTGGAATAGACGAGTCCAGAAGGCCGAAGTGAAGCGCGGGTCGCGATCCGACACGATGTCGGATGGTAATCGATGATGTTGAAAGACGACGTCGACGAAGATCGCAGCGGACTCTTCCGCCGTCACAGTTGCGGTGACCGGAGCAAGGTGCACCATCTTGCTGAAGCGGTCGACGAAGACGAGAACGCCCGTGCGATTGCAGGCGTCGGCTGGCAGCCCGAAGATGAAGTCCATGCTGACGGATGATCACGCGTCAGCAGCCACAGGAAGGGGTCGCAGGGGAGCCTGCGACGACGGTGCCGGCTTCACGCGCTGGCACACCTCGCAGGAACGGACCCTCTTGGGAACCCACTTGTACATGTGGGGCCAGTAGAAGTCGTGCGACAGCGCGACGTAGGTCTTCTTGCGCCGAGGTGGCCGCCGCTTGGGCTGTCATGATACTCGTGGAGGAGCTGCGGGCGTACATCGTCGTCGCATGGCACGACGACTCTTGGAGCGTCCTTGCGATCGACGCTGTAAGACAGTACCGCGCCGTCGAGGCTGTAGCGTGCGATAGATGCGCGCATTGGAGCCGTCAGACGACGCAGCGCCTTCGGACGGGTCGCGGAGGTAGTCGATGACACCGGAATAGAACGCATCCGCCTCGTACGCGGCCGCGATTTGCTGTCGCAGCGTGTCGACAGCGTGCATTGAAACCGTGTTGACGCCCGACGCGACACCACCGCGCAATCGTCGTCGTCGTCAGCGTCGACCACCGGAAACGACCCCGAACGCGGGTCGTAGTCAGCCCGGCGCGAGAGCGCGTCGGCGAGAATGTTCGACTTGCCAGGCTTGTAATGTACGACGAAGTTGTACTCGGCAAAGAACGATAACCACCGCGCCATGCGTTGTGACAGATGCGGGCTCTTCGTGGCCGTCCGCAGCGAGGCATGATCAGTATACAGAGCGAACGTCTGTTCGCTCAGGAGGTAGACACGGAACTTGATCAAGGCATAGCGCATGGATAGCAACTCCTTGTCATGGACCGGGTAATTCCGCTCCGCAGGCTTCAGCTGTCGTGACTGGAAGCTCACGACGCGTTCGCGACCTTCGCCGTCGAATTGCATGAGCGCGCAGCCGATGGCGAAGTCGCTCGCATCGCACACGACGTGGAAGGCCTTGTCGTGGTTCGGGAGCGCCAACACTGGCGCTGAAGTCATGCTCTTCTTAACGGCGTCGAACGCCGTCTGTTCCACCGAAGTCCAGGACCATTCAGCGTCCTTCTTGAGTAGCTGAGAGAGGGGTCGCACTATCGCCGCGAAGTTCTTCGTGTACTTGTGCAGATAGTTGGCAAGCCCGAGCCGTTGTCGGACTTCTTTAACGTTTCTGGGTATCGGCCAGGAACAGATCGACGAGATCTTTTCAGGGTCAACACGGACACCAGCCTTGCTGACGTAGCAGCCGAGCACCGGAATCTCGGGTGCGACGAACACACACTTGCGCAGGTTCGCGTACAACTTGTTTGTACGCATTGTCTCGAAGACGAGTCGGAGTTGGCCCAGATGAACGTCGACGGCAGAGCGACCTGGCTCTGCCATGCTGAGCACGAAGATGTCGTCGAAGTAGCTTGGAGCGAAGTCTCGAAGCGGCCGGAGTACCTGCGACACCATTCGGTTGAAGGTGGCTGGGGCGTTCTTCAGCCCTTGCGGCATGACTAGCCATTCCCATGGCATGCCGCTTGGCGTGCTCACCGCTGTGAGAGGCACGTCGCTCTCACGCATGATGATCTGGTAGAAACCATCGGTGAGGTCGATGGCGCTGTAGACCTCGCTGCCTGCCATCGAGTCGAGGATGATGTCCTTGCGCGGGATCGGGGTCTGGGCTGGAATCGTCGCGTTGTTCAGCTTGTTGAAGGCGTGAACGATCCGCCACCCCCCTGTGGCCTTCTTCACGCAGAAGGTCGGACTTGAGTGCGGGGAGATGCTCTCCCGCACGTGTCCAGCTTGACGTCGGCCTTCGAAGAAGTCATCAATAGCCTGGACCTGATCCCGAAGAAGCGGCCACTGCCGCGTCACGCAGTACTTCGCGCCCGGCACGAGGTCGATCTCGTGCTTCACGCCTCGATCAGCGGGAAGCGTGGCCGGGATCTTGTCCGGAAACACGTCCTCGTACTCGCGAGCCAGCGAGTACACGGGATTGTCCGAGGCCTGCAGTACCTCCCAGGACTGGGATGCAAAGCGCTCTGCGCGTGCTGACTTCGGTTCAGCACCTTCAGGCCGTTCGTGCTTGCCCGGCGTGTCGCGACGAAGAAGCGACGGCGTTGACCATGGCCTCAGGTAGCGCAGCGTCGAGGACACCCTTGGCTGTGAGAACGCAGACCTGTTCGATCTCACCGCGTTTGCGATCCTTCAGGAACCGCTTCCAGGACATGCTTGGGAGCTTGGTAAGCGCCGCAGTAGCCTTGGGAGGGTTAGCGACGCGGAGCTGACGCTGGTGGTACTCGGTGCCCGAGTGTGTAATGACGTTGAGCACCTCAACGTCGGACTCATCATCTTCGCTGTCCGAAGCATGGTTGGAGCGGGTACCAAGGCGGCCGCGCCAGTTCTTCTGTTTGCGCCGCTTCGGCGTCGCCTGTCGTGGGGGCCGCTGCCCGGCCACGACGTCCTCATGCGGGAGCCGCTGCTCGACCGCCTCGTTCTCGTGCGAGAGCCCCTGCTCGATCGCGTTGTTCTCGTGCGGGAGCTGCTGCTCTTCCGCTATTCTCGGGTCCAGCTGCCTCTGCAGGCTGAGTCGGCACACGTGACGCTGTTACACGCCGCGCACGAAGGGCCATCGCTCTCTTCGTGCACCGCGAGTGTCATGGAGTCAGGATCCATGACGGCCACATGCGGCCAAGGGTTGTTGCTGGTCGACGACCAGAGAAACGCAAGTACCCCGTCGACGTCGATGTCGCGGGGGCGGACTGTGCGATTCAGCCAGTCGACGTTCGGCTGATGCCGTGACAGCCACGCATCCCGAAGACGCAGTCGAAGGACCCGCTCAAGTCGATCACGAGGAAGTCATCGTCCCCGTAGAAGTCGTCGAAGGAGTACGCGAACTTGACGCTGCGTCGCAGCAGCTGCCGCGGCTTGCCGTCAGCGTACTTGACGACCATTGAGCCGGGAACCTTCACGGACTTGCAGATCTCTCGGGAGCACCGAAAGACTCTCGGCGCGAACGAAGTTGTTCGTCGCGCCGGAATCCAGCAGGGCGCGGATCGGACGCTGCGCGCCCGACACGTGGAGACTGAGGATGATCAGCCTCTTGTCACTGCTGGATGTGGTGGCGTATAGCTGTGCATGTAGCACAGCGGCGCTGGGAGGAGGTTCCGCCACCAAGGAACTCGGATCCTCCGTCTGCCCAGTGGGGCGCCCCGCGCCTACTGGTCGTCTCCGTTTTTACTGTCCGGAGGAGACAGAGCCGTCGATGGCATCGACGGCGGCGAGCACGGGAGCCGGCGCGCGGCAGACCGCCGCGCGATGACCAGGCTTGCGGCAACGAAAGCAGAGCATCGCTTGTTTTCCATTGGAAGCGCCTCGGCCTCGGCCGCGGCTCTGGGACGGGCCGTAGCGACGCGTCGGGTTTGACTCGATCGCGTCGATCTCCATCGGCGCGGCTTCGTTGACGTCCGGTGCTCGCATTAACGGGGACGCACGGGAGGCCGTGACGCTGTAGTCTTCACGGAGCGCCGTAGCAAAGGCCTCTTCCAGCGTCGCTGCGGGCTTCCGCGTCAGATAGAAACGCTGGTAGCCAGCGTTCATTCCGGTCACAAAGACATGAACTTGGGTCGTCATGTCGATCGGATTCTCGACGATGTACGACACCAAATGGCGGGCATGCTGGATGTAGTCTCTCATCGACACCTTGCCCTGCTTCAAGTTCAGGAAGGCCATCCGCTGTTGGACCTCATCTTCAGGCGGCTCGAACGCGAGCCGCAGGTCGTCCTTGACCTCGTCCATCGTCATGAATCATGACGGATCAGCGACACGGCGGCCGAGTGCCCATTCTTTGGCCTTGCCTGTCAGCTTGGACATCAGGAAGTCGTCCGGGCGAACTCGGTCGTGAGCTGTCGCGCCGCGACAGCCATGTCGATCTCGCAGAACCAGCGGTTCAGCGCCATCCGCTTGGCGCCGTCGCCGTTGTAGCTCGAGACATCGAGCTTGACGATGTCGGACTTGTTCATCTTGGGCTGCGCGGGAGTCAGCGCTTGCCGACGTGCGTCCGCAAGCTCGCGCGCCATGAACGCTTGAGCTGCAAGGCGGTGTTGTTGTTCCGTCCCCGTGGACAGCAGTGCGGTGATCACTGCATCGCCGGAGACTTGTCAGAGGCGGTGAAGCCCCTCCCACTCGAATTGCGTCAGGTGGGGGAACTGCTCGTGTTCCAGTCGCGCACCCGACGTTCCTTCGATCGTTGACGCGCTCATCGTTCGTGTCGTTGGAAGGACTACGAAGTGCTACCAGGTGTAACG
Source organism: Phytophthora crassamura (assembly GCA_033557995.1). Lineage (NCBI taxonomy): Eukaryota > Oomycota > Peronosporomycetes > Peronosporales > Peronosporaceae > Phytophthora > Phytophthora crassamura. The sequence continues at coordinate 15,635,699 of JAUCED010000002.1, read as the reverse complement.
GGGCCAAAAGCAACCGATACGTAAGCTTTCACTGTTGTGTTGAGGAAGCAATGTCTTGGGCGTTAGGCCAAGACACGTGGAATTATCAGCAAAATTGACTCCGGGTGATATTAAAGTACGGTCGCAAAACCGTACTTAAGCCGAGCTTAGCTGCTAACCACCGGTTGAGGTGCTGCACGCTAATTGGCCAATATGCATACTAAAGGGCGACTTCTGTCCAATGACAGAGTGCCAAGTCACAGCCTATTTGGATTGTGACTTCTACCTACTTTGTAACGGGAGATCGTCCCGTTACAGTTTGGCCCTCTGCGTTTTACATGCCAGCGAGATCGCTGTCACTCCGAGTCCGCCTGTTTCTCTCTGCGCGAATACAAGTCCCGGCTTCATCTTATGTCTGCTTTTCTCCACGCTGGTGGTCCTCCTCCAAAGGAATTTCTTTTGTATGTTCCGCAGCTGCTCTTCTGCCCATTTGGGCATGTCAAAAGTCGCCGCTGTGAACAACACCGACGGCAACAGTATGACGTTGAGAATTGTCACTCTGTTCTCCACACTTGTTGCCAGTTGGGTCACTGTCGCTAGTCTTCGTTGTACCGCTCGTATTCTACCTGCCCAGTTCACATCTGTCAACGCTCCTGTGCCGACCTCATAACCCAGATAGCGAACTGTGTCCCCGTGTCGTACAACCGGGAGTCCACAGTAAGTTGTCTCTTTCACAGCCTGGTTGAGGAAGATGAGATGGCTCTTGGTTGGTTGCAATTGTAACCCCGACAACCTGCCAAACCGTTTCACTGTCTGCATCACCCGCGCGATGTGCCTTGCCTCCTGCAAGAACACCGTGGAACCATCTACGAACGCAGAAAAACTGTGTCTGTCTTCATTACTTCCAGGCACTTGAATCCCTTGTACTGCTTTGTCCTGCTTTATTGCCAGTGCTAGGATTTCTGCTGCCAGGATGAATAGCAGCGGTGCGAGCGGGCAGCCCTGCCTAATTCCTGAGATGACCTCCAGTGGATCCGACAGCTCCCCATTCACTAGGAACTGTGCTGTGGTTCCTTCGTGTAACCTCCTTATCATGTTCACGAATTCTATCGAAAAACCAAACTTCAGCAACGCAAGGAAGAGGAAGTCTCTCGAGACTGTGTCGTAGGCCTTTCGGAAGTCGAGTAGTAGTATCACTCGGCTGAGCTCTGCTTCTGGCTCGGGTTCATCATTTGCTGTTGCTAGTACCCCAACATCATCATGACGGTCTTAAGCATCTGCCTCCCATGTACAAACCCCTGTTGCGAATTACCAATGGGCGTACTCAGTGCCTCCTGTGTCCTAGTTGCAATCACCTTAGTATACACTTTATATCCAGTCTGTAACAGCGAAATTGGACGGAAATCCATGGCATCCGCCGAATCCCCTTTCTTCCTGAGCGGAATATCAGCCCTTCGAGGAACGACTGAGGCGGCTCCCCACCTTTAAGCAGCTCGTTGCCTATCGCCACTAGTGCTGGCACGAGCAGAGCCTGGACATCTTTAACGAAGTCATTGTTCAGTCCGTCTGCGCTGGCTGCTTTGTTCCGGTTCAGAGCGTCAATGGCTGCGATGACTTCCTCCTCTGTAATTTCTCGCATTAGCCTCTCGTTCTGGCGTTGAGATATCCGTCTGCTCGCCGGAATCTGGACGAATTTGTCAAATTCCTCCTCCATCTTCTCTTTCGGCACCTCGTTGTGTGTCACTCCAAGCACTGACTGCCATTCAGACCCAAAACGGTTGGCCATTGTCATCTCTCTTCCGAATGGCTGTCCGTGTTTGTGTCTTATGTCTGTCACCGATTGACCTTTCTCCCAATTGGAAATGCGCTTGAAGCTCCACCTCATCATCTCTCGCGACCGCTCCAGTCATTGCCCGACCCGTACCAGGTGCTCTTCATGCACGTCCGCTTCATTCTGACGGAGAAGATCTTTTCTCTGTATCAGATGTGCTCTGTTCTGCGCTTTGATCCTCTGTACTACCGCTTCCGCCTCTGCATTTCAGTCTTTGCTACTCGCCGAATACATTCTCCGCACGTGATGGTTGTTGCATCCCATTCTCCAGTCGTTTGTTGTGAACCGATGCCTGCTTCCGCTAGTTCTTTCATTAATGCTGCATGCACTCGGTCTGGCTGTGCCGTTTTGATTGGGTACTGAACGGCTCGCCTCCTTCTTTTGACCTTCTGTCGACTGGTCCGATCGCTGTAGTGGAGTTGTACCTGTTGATGATCCGATGGCACCATTGGCTCCTCCACCGATACCCATTCCACACGTGCAGTCCACTGGAGAGGTATATAAAACCGATCCAATCGGCTCGCCGCATCCGGCCCCCACCACGTGAAAAATTCAGTCGGGTCTCGTTGCTCTGCTTCCCCTTCCACATCTTCCTCCAGCGTGCGTGCGTCTTCCAGTTGTAGCAGATCTGTTAACTTTCTAGTGCTGGGCTTTCAGGCTTCACTGCCTTCGCGCCCCCAAGTCTATCCAACATCGGGCTCTGAACATTATTGAAATCTCCTGCTAAATGACTTGCTTTTCACCCCACGGCCAGCCTCGCAAGCTGTCGAAGAACTTCTCTCGTTCCGGTTTAGTGTTTGGTGCGTATACATCCACGCTCACCACATCTCCCACGCTCACCGCTATCACTCGATTCGACCATAACTCTTCATGTCAGGGCTCCACTGCCTCTGCTTGTCCCGGGTTAAGAAGAATCGCTACTCCTCCTGCCCTCTCATCATGTACGCACCAATAAGAGAGCTGAGTCCCGCCCGTCTGCTTGTGTTTTCCCTAAGCTCTGGCCCAATCTTCCTCTAACTGTGAAGCCTCCTCTTTGGAGCTGACGTGCGTTTCCTGCAGCAGCCACGCTCCTGGTCTGTTCCTCACTGGCGTCCTTCTCCACGCGCCAATCCACTTTCTCCGACTGTCTTGTACAAAACCTCTCATGTTTTGCGACTCCAATCTTCTCGATCCTCTCTCCTTCTGCTTTCTCGTTCTTCTCTCCTCTCTCTTCAGTTCGTCTCTCCAGCAGACGTGTCTGCCGTATGCATCTCCAGTAGCGTCACCCCTCTCCTCCACTGGCACAGCTGCTGGTACCTCATGGCTACCCTTCACTCTGGTAATCGCGCTCGTGATCGCCTTGCTCTAACATCTGCGAGAGGAAGCGCGCGAAAGCTTGCCAGTCGACTCTGTTTGCCGTTTCTGCTAATGCCTGCCTATAGCCCGGCACCGTTTTCGTTGCCTGAAGGTGACGGACCAATCTCGTTCTGCTCCCGTTGTCGCTGTCGTCTTCTTGATCCGTCAGGATTCTGATCTCTTTCTCGTAGATGAGCGCGCACAGTAAGCTATTGGCTAGCCTCCCTTTGTTCGCTATGTCACAGAGCTTGAGAACCTAGTCCTTCCCGTAGCCTCTACCTCGCATTTTGGTCCAATCTTCTCTGCTGTCAACCATCACCACTGACGACTGAGCAGGTGGATGCTGAATTCTTCTATTCCAATCCTCCAGCCACGATCTCGTTGCCCCCTGTCCCCAGTTCGAATCCGGTACCCTGCTATTCCATTCAAGATGCAATCACGCCGCCATCCAGCCGTCCACGCCTCCCGAACGTTCTCATTAATCTGCGTCAAAAGCTCAGCCGGATAGTGAAATTGCTGCACCATCTGCAGCAGGTGAATAGGCTCCTTAGTCGCCACTCCGATCCACTCCGCTGTACTGCTATTGCATACCGGAAAATTCATTTTTGCTGTTGCCGGCCATACTGCTTGCATTCTGTCCCAAAGTTCAGGTCATGCAGCATTGGATCTCGTTGGCGGGGGTCTCTCTTCCTGTATGGAGTCCTCTGCCATGGGGCTCGGGCCGTCCTCACTTCGTTGAGCGTCCTTTTTGATCTGGCCATTTGGCGCAAGAGGTCACCTTCCGCCGGCGTCACTGAATGTGGTCTCTTTGGGGTGTCACTTCTCAAGATCGGGGGGTTCTTTCCGAGTACTACCAATGAGGTCTCGTTACCACTTTCCTGCGAGGGGCTGTAAGTCGATATCTACGGTGTCCGAGTCTGCTTCCTCGTCGTTTTCTTCTTGGGATGCTTCCTCTTGTTTCGCTTTTTCAGCCCATTTCCTCCATTGGTCTAGCATCACGTGCGGAATCTGGTATCTATGCATCATAGCACGTGCTGCTGCTTCTCCTGCATCGCCTCCCGTCTTCTGCATCAACTGTTCCCGTTCTGCCTCCGAGAGCTGCGACGCTGTGTTTACTAGGAACGCCAGTAGTTCCTCGTATCTGTCCGGGTCTGCATGTTCTAGTATGAAGTATATCTCACACTTTAGTCCGTGCGGGATGGTCATTCCAAGTAACCTCGCCTAATTCGTCCAGGTCTCCGTTCCAGTGGTCTGGATCCCACGGATCCTGCGAGGCTTCCTTCTCACTCTCCTTCGTCTAGGTCTGCTCCCTCCTTGTTCACTCGGTGTTCGTGCACGGCTGGAGTTGCATTTTCTCTTCCTGTGAGTCCGGCGGGTCCTGTTCTTGGCTTAGCAGTGGGTCTGAGTGTACCAGCACTGAGTAATGGCATCCCCAAAATCTGAGCACTACTGGCGGCAACTTAGCTTTTTTCTTGGCTCCGCGTATCAAAGCGAGACATCTTTTCAGTTCCATCGGCGCTTGACTATCTGCAGCGTATGTCTTCTTGCCTCTGGTCACCAAACTCGGTTTGTACATGGAGCAATACAATTTTCCTTTTCATCAGTAGTGAACGCCAGGACGAATATTTTCCTCTGCAAGAAGTTTGCGGCTGTCGCCAACAATTCACTGCTTCCCCAGTTATATTTCGATACTCCTGCTTTCCGATACGATGGTGTGGCTGCGTATTTTTCCTGGTACCACCGAAACTGCTTGCTTGATTCCTGAGAATCCATTCCCATCCAGCCTCGTTCAACATTCACCAGCGCCGTTTGACGAGTATAGTGATTAAACTGCTCGTTGATGTTAAGCTGAGCTGACCAGCAAATACCTCTCTTGATTGCTGCTGTTATTTCCTCGAGTTCGCTGTCACACGCCGCTAAACTTTCATCTGCTTCTGGCTGCGCTAACGCCATCGCCATACAATTTCCGGAAGCCGGTGTCGCCACTTCTCTTAAGCCCAAGCCAGTCTCGATGTCATCAAACGTTTCATAGTTCTCGGCCTCCATTTCCTCCATTGGGATACGTCCTCCGGTTGAGTCCTTCACTGCTAACACCGCGACTGCTATAGTATTTCGTTCCCTCTGCTTCAGCGCGACAAGTTGTGGCGTGTCCGGCAGCTTCGGAGGTTTCTTCTTCACTAAATGCAGCAGCGCTTTGTCTTCTGGCGCTATCGTCAGTGGCTTTCTCCCCGAGGCCTCATCGTTTGACGAGATGTTGATCACTTCCTTGCGTGACAGTTTTCCTTCAGCTTTACTTTCTGCCTCTGGACGCTCGTCACTGTCATCCACACATCCCGCAAATCGTGTTGCCGGTCGTGCTCCTTGCTGCTTCAGCTGGTCCGGGTGGGCGTACATCTTTCTTCCTTTTGCCTTCAATACGGCCACCCATCCTGGCTTGGTCATCGGCGGAACTCTCTTGGCTGCGACTTTACTATCTGTCTCCCCTTGATTCGGCGGTGTTCCAGACTCTGTTGGCTGCTCTGCTCTGCGGTGAGCTGCTACTTCCGCTGCCACTAGCATCGGTTTGACAGCTTCACGCGCCATTCTTTCTACCTGCTCTTGCAGCTGGAGTCTTTGAGCCGCGCTTCGCTTGATCTCATCCAAACTCTCGAAAGGTTTTGCAAGATACTCCAACTCTGCCACTTCTTGGTCAAGTGCCGTTTGACTTCCCGGTCCATGTAATTGTGCATCTGCGTATCCGCACCAAGCCATCGTGTGGCCCAGGTTGCCGCACCTGAGGCACTGACGACGTTGGCGTACGTACGGGTGTTTTAGCACTAGTGGTCTGCCATACCATATGAGCCTCACCACTCCCGTTAGAAATTGTGGGCACTCTGCAGACTTTATCTTCAGTCTCCATACCGTTGACGTCTTGGAGTTCGGGGTGCACGTATCTAGATCCTCCATCTCAAATCCCGCTTTCAAATGCCGTGTGAGGTATGCTGCCAGGCGACCCACGTCCGTGAAGCGCGTGACATTGTATATATCAATGATATATAGCCGCTGTGCCGACCGGCGAACCCCATCTCTGCCTTTCCGCCGATTCCACACCGAGCCACTGCCTGCTGCTATGATGTCTTCCCTGATCTCCCGTGTTTGCTGTCTGTTTTCCTTGATAGAGACCCCCGCCCGCAGCTGAACTATGAGTTTCCCTTCCACCTGCCGCTGAATCGTCTTGTAGAATCTCATCTGCTCCTTGGCATCCATCACACTGCTTATGAAATCGGGCATTCTGCGGCAAACAATTGTCCCCGTCACTATACCCTCAATGATCTTCCATTCCACTTTGGACGCCTCACGCAAGCACTTCCCGGTTTGATCTCCGTCCGTCTTCTCACACACCGCGCGCAGTGTTTCTCTTTCCGGTTCGAGGAATACCGCTGGATTGAACATGAAACTCTGATAGCCAGTTGCCTCTGCTTGCTTCTTCGTTTCTGTCTCTCCCTTCACGGTTCCTGCTTTCACTTTGGCTGTCCATTGATTCAGCGGGGGGGTGCCTGTTCCACTGCAGCTTGCCTATGTGGTTCTCGAGAATGTGGCAGAACGACCACGACGAGTTATACAACTCCTGCGTAATCTTCTCCATTCGCTGTCCCCAGAGGATATACTTCTCCAAGTCAGTCACACACGCCTCTGTGAACAGTCTGAACATCAGAGCCTTTTCATCTCCGCGCAACTTCGATTACTTTCTCTTGGCTGCTGGAATTTTGTCCTCTTTGATTCGTACCTCTCGATGTGATACCGCGAACAACTGGGCCACCGTTGTAACCCATTCTTCTCTCGGTGCGCTCCCGGGGTCTGCCTTGATCGCCTCAACCACCGCTTCAAACATCTCGCACGGCTGTACCTCTTCCTGATCACTTCCTGCCTTGACCTGAGGTTGAGCCCGTGCCTGCTGATCTGCCTTCTTTGGCTGTTCATCTCGCGAAGAACCACCGTCGACCGCGTGGGCTCGAGGTGACGCCGTTTTCATCTCCCGACCTGCATCTGCTGCAGATATCGCTTGCTCCTCTTCTTCTGCAAACCCCGTGTCTTCCGCTTCGTCACCACTCATCTTGACGTCCCAGTCCGACTGCTCTGTTTTCGAGGACAATCGAATCTTGCGACGCCATCTTCTGCGACCCTTCAGACGCGTCTTCTCCTTGTTTCTAGTTTTTCTTGAGCTTGCTCGCTCGCTCCCCTCTCTTGGCTGCTTCGTTCGCCGTCGTAGCTCCTCTCTTCCCCTCTTCCTTACGCTGCTCCTCTCCGTCCGGTTCAGGTTACCCCGGCGGTGGTGGCTGCGGAGGCGGCTTCATGCCCGTTGCGGGCGTACGCTGTTCTCGCTCCGTGAAAACCTTCGATATTATACTCTGCCTTGGATCCCAATGTACCTACTGCGACGCAGATTGGAAAGGCTCTGTTACTGGGTTCTCCACGTGTGTGTGCCTTTCGCCAGCGCGATGCGATACCCCCGAGGGAGGAGCAAGTAAAGGACACCCCAGGCTAAGTCGAGACGGACAGCCGTGGCATCTGTAGTTGGCAGTGCATTGCTATGGAGACCAAGCATGCCCTGAAACCAGTGTAACGAACGCAGCAACATTGCGGCAACGGCAAGAAGCCTGGCCTTCCTTTCTCAACGCGAGTGCTGTTGCCAATGGCAACTTGCCATGCAGTTCGCCGACCGGCGCGGTCACGCATCGAGTCGACCACCGATATCTGCTGCGCCGGTGGACCACTGTCGGCGATGTGCTGTTGAGCGGCTTGCCTTTCGAATCGAGGCGCCGAGATTTCGATGGAGACTTTTTCGCTCGCTGAAAGCAGCATCGACTTCATCGGCAGCGATTTCATCATCAGGAATGCATCAGCTGCAACACGGCCCATTCATGCCGCGATGCATTGCTACTGAAAGCGAGAGATGCATGCCGCAGGAGCTACAGGAAGCTGCAGCGAGGGCGATGAGAAGCCTATTCTAGTGCAACAGCGGGCTGCATCACTGCAACGTGCTCTGCAGTAACCCGTCACCGATCGCTGGCGTACCGCGTTCCTCCCGGTCGTGCTCGCATCGTCGAGCTGGGGGACTGCAGGTGTGTCGCGCGGGTGCTGCTGCTCCTGCAATCGGCGCATTTGCCGCGGGGTGGGTATTTTTTTCGCGTGTGCTCTGAAAGTCGCGTGGATTGACAGCCTGGAAGCTGACTGCTGAAAACCGCGTGTGGCAAGTTGTGAGAGATACTGAAAACCACGCGTGTGATTCATGATGGCTAAATGAAGTGAGTTGATGCAAGAGCTTTGCTTATTTACACAAAGTGGTAACACGGTAAGTAAGAGAAAGTCAACGACTTAAGAGCACTTGGCACTGAAGGGGGAGCAGCAGACGTGTATTGAATGACAGCCCGCAGTATTCTCGAATGAACGTTTTTCTTCTAGAGATCAAGCCGCGTGCGGCTGAACCTCTCCTACTTCAACTAATAGCAGCGTCCTCGTCCCAGTTTGTCTCGTTAAAGTCGACCAATTTATATTACTCTCTCCTCGATATCAACCTTGAGGTGCTCCGCAGTGGTTACCTGCAACATGCCAAACACATAGCATCGTTATGACAGAATAACTCATGACAGAACCACGAATTCACCCTTGCCACTATACACTTCCTACATGTAGTTGGATCTGGTCTTCTTTTCATCTGGTGTTTCAGCCCTTACTGCCAGAACCTCATGCTATTTGTCGTGACGATCTCTTATTCTTCCATTTAGTTCGGGCGCTATTCTTGAAGCGAACCCGGATTCCTCGACGGCCCTGACCTTGCTGCTCAGCAGCTTCCCTGTCGGACTCATCGGTTTCGAGGATATTCTCTTCCCGAACATCTGCACTCCACGCTGCTGTGGTGGTGCACTTTGCATGTGACTTCCATCCGCACTTCTCTTCGCTGGATGCACTCCCACCTTCTCTCTGTGCCACTGAAAGGCTTCGAGAGGACGAGGCTTGGTCAATAGATCATCTACATTCCCTTTTGATGGCACGGGTTCAATCTTGACTCCCGCTTTTTGACGTACTCACGAATCGTGAGGTCATTGATGTTGAGCTGCTTGTTTCTGTGATGCAGTACAGCATGCTTCATCAACTCACGAGCACTTGCAGAGTCGCAGTAAAGTGTCGTGGATTTTCGTTGCCAAACCCAGCTCATCCACTAGCTGTTCTAGCCAGACAGCGTCATGTAGCCCTGTGTTCGCCACAATCAGCTCTGCCTCATAAGTACTCTCGGCTAGGTTCTCGTGATATCAGCAACTTGCAAATATCATCTGTTCATTGCCGAATACTGCCAAGCCTCTCACGGACTTCATGTCCCCACCTATTTGTGTATTGGCCGAGGGTTGCCCTCGGCGCTCCCGTATTAGCCCTGAAACGGCCGGTACCCTTCCAACTGAGGGACTGTGGGAGTTAAGAGCGAAAGCGCAATATCGCATCCTAGCCTTTGCTCGTGGCTAGTGGTGTTTGTTCTGAGTGAGCCGCACGACCAACTTCAACTTGTTTGGTAGCCGGAGGCCTTCTCACCACCTACTTGTCACCGCGCAGCGGCTGTCTGACACACCGCTTAGTTCACTTCACCGTTCAAGGGTCGATCGTCACGGACATTTGCTCTCGCTAAACGTGATCCTTTAACTCCAAAGCATGCTTCGTTCACTACAGCTTTAGTAGATTTGGTGCACAGAGTATCAGCACGAATGTTTATATATCTACACTCCTTATTCTCTCCTTGTATATCAGTTGCGCAGGTTGCCCCAACTCTGATCGTCACGATGATTGTGGAGGCGAGCACAAATCCGGGAAATCTGAACCCAGGACGCTGGCCGTCCGAGCATCTTACCAACGTACGTTATTGAGACGGGTATCCTCAGATCCGGAGAGTTGTGGGCAAGCAGACCACGAAGGTCGTTTAGTTCTCCAGTACTGCGCTTTGAGCGACTTGGTACAATTTCCACGGTAGATTCCAATGCGTTGTGAAGCTTAGTGATGTTCGTCGTGTGTGTATAGTTATGTGTAGTGCATATTATCGTAGCAGTACATGAGCATCGATCAACGTATAGTTTGACTTTCAGCAAGTGCAAATATGCTCATTAGTGTTCACCTTAACTGACTTTCTGCGGGCACGCGATAAAAAAACACCTCCACACGCCATTTTCAGAGTTCACCATCGCTTCCGTAGCAATCCACGCGGTTTTCAGACACGCGAAAATAATTATTATTTTTAACACGCGAAAAAAGTTTTCCCATTTGCCGCGTGACATGTGCCGCTCGTGTGTTGGTAGCATGGTGTCGAGCGTGCGCTATTTGTACGTTGCAGGCAGCTTGCAGGCAGTTTGCAGTGGGGGCGCGACGAAGACTCTATCGGAGTCGATGCGATCTCAGCAAGCCGGCCGTTTTGCAGACCGACCTCCTCGTCTGCGTGGGGTCGGCCTTTGTGCTGGTGGTAGATGAATCTTATTCGCTTTGCAGCAGACGTTGCTGCTGTCACTGAAAAGCAGTGAGTTGACGCGTCGTGTAGCGGAGCCAGCCAGGCTAGAAGCGCTGTGCCCGACGCTCCACGTTATGACAGTCACTGGTGCTGCTGTTGCTGCGCACGCCAGTCGTGCCGAAGTTCGTCGCAGCGCTCGCGCTGGATGTCACCGCACGTTCGTGGTCCGGTTACTGTACGAACGAGGAGGAAGGGGCAACATTTGAAGAAGAGGAAGCCTTCGAATCGAAGGAGAGCCGCTCGAGGCAGCGTCGTCGAGCGGCATGCGTCACAGGCTATGTGGATCATCAAGCCGGCTCAACGTCGCCTTGCTCGCGGCGGTGGGCAAGCCTCGCTGCAAGCTGCGATGCAATGTTCATCGGGCCTCGATCGCTCTGACTCAATGTCGCGGCACCCGCACCTCACGCTCTGCAATTGCTGTCGAGCTCCGCCCGCATGCATGGGTGAGGGTGCATGGGCAGTGCTCTCTTGCGGAAAGGAGCACGCGTGCACTTCTTGTTTCAGCTGGCCCTGCTTGGTCTCAGAAGCGCCAGCGTGCAATATGCCAGTCCTGCTCCCACTCACAGGCTGTGAGTCGCAGCATCTCGGCCGGCCGTCAATCGAACTGAAAGTCGTTGCGCTGTTCGTTCATGACCTGCCTGCCCCCGCCAGGGATCCGTGAAAAATATATAACGGTGAAAAATATATTGCATATAAACTATTTAATTATTTATTCTGACCACCAACATTAACATTTTTCTGCCATATTTCTAGCATCTTAAAAATCAATCTTGTAGTTTGAACATAGTGAGAACTATCATAGGGCTATACAGGATGTTGCGCGAGCGTGTCTGTCATCACTCAACATTCGCGCGACTCCGCTGCAACATCGATCACCACGTATGGTCCACATCTCGTCAAGTGAGACAACCATGCAGTCGTCCACACCGAGCCATGCCGTCGCACCTCGTCCGTGACCGAGACCATCTCCAGCGTGCCCGACACGGCGCCGAGCTTCGCGCAACTGCGCGACGCGTTGCTGGACCTGTCGGGGCCCGTGGACTAGTGAACGCGCGCCATCTTCTACCTGATGGTGCTGCTCACGGCGCTGCGGAACCGCCAGGACTCGGAGCTCCGACGCCACGAGCTGGCCTACGTGATCGGCCAGTTCCAGAGGGAGGAGGCCTGCGAGACGCTGCACCAGGTCGTGGAAGACGAGAGCGACAACGGCATGGTGCGGCACGAGTAGGCCGAGGCGCTGGGCGCCATCGGTGCGGCCCAGTCGCTGCCCGTGCTGGAGCAGTTCAACGCCGACCCGGCACCTGAGGCGCGGACACGTCAACGCATTCGTGCTCGCCAAGGCTAAGAACTTAGCCGAAAGCGAGAGGGCGTCTGAAGACAACGCCTGGCAGGGTTCATTCCACGCTGTCCACCATCTACTACTGCGAGAAGTGGCGCAACACCATCGAGTCTTTGACTGGAACGCTCTGGCCGGCGCATAGCAAGCACCCCTGGGAAGGCCACGTATCCTCGCAAGCTCAGCGTGTACAGCTACTCTGTGCTCGTTTTGATCAAGTTCTTCGAGTACGGACAACGTACGAAGAGCTGCACGCGCTGTTACCTTCACGAGGAGGCAAGAACCAAGAGGATGAGCTGGCAGACTCGTGCTTTCGGCCATTCGAGTAACTGCGCTGTACTACAACGCATACACGGAGCCTGCATGACAGCGAGCTCGGAGCGAGTTTGATCGGTCTGTCGCCCCCATGGAGACACAAGTGGCGTTGGTACTTCGTGAACGACTGCGTGCCGTCAGGTCCAAACCCAGCGTAGCCGCGCGTTTGCTGCAGCGCTATCAGCACCACCCACTCTAGCTCAAGCTCTTGCAGGCGAGCGGGACGCGTTGCTCGCTCGGCTGCTAGCGCATGTTGATCACCTGGAGAGCGACTTCGAGAACCGGAAGCAAAACCTCGGCTCGAGTGCTGGCGCCAGAGAGAAGAAGAGCGGCATGCACGTTGGCAAGACGCTAGCAACGACGTCAACGTGATCGTGTGGGCTCACGCTCTGGGTCGACGGGTGGCGGAGATGCAGCGCCTAGCGCGTGACGTGCTAGTCGACTTGCCAGCGCTCCCTCGACTCTCACAACAATGTGACAAGCTCGCTTAGAAAGCGAGCGGCCTTGTGCTGGATCGTGCGCGGGAGTGGCAGGACGCCATGCTGCGTGTGCTGGACAAGGAAGACGACAGCAACGGTGGCCAAAGTCTGCGCTTACGAGGCCGACTCATGCAGATCGACGAGCAGAGCGGAAACCTCATGGTGAACTTCACCGAGTTCCTCGTGACGCTGCTACGCGACGTGCGGCAGCTCACCGAGCTTTCCTCACCAGACTGCGACTCAAGCTGGTGATGCGTGAGTGCCCACTCGAGTGCGGCAAGTGGCCGAGGAAGCGGAGAAGTACTACCGCTTTGGCGTGACACTGCAGATGGTGGCGAACTTCTACAACAGCATCGAGGCTCAGATCATCGAGGAGCAGAAGTCCACGCTGCTGGACTCGTTGCTTGCCTTTGAAGCCGCAGTCCAGCGCCCAGGCATCGCGCAGAGGCAGAACCAGAAGACCAAGAGCAAAGGACGTGACGAGGGCCAACCTGGACGAATGCGACGAGTACGTCAACTGACCCCATACGGCAGAGGATCGATTGGCCGCAGAGAATAGGCGATTCAAACGCGCTCACGAAGTTAGGCGAGGAGCTGCTGGCCCTGTTAGACGTCGATTTACTGCGTTACCCGGCCAAGGGGCAGGAGCGCTGAGACGACATCAAGCGAGGCGCACAGCAGACGACTCGGAAGCAAGACGCGGCGCGTACGGCCAAGTGGTTCCACTACTGGGACCATCAGCTCTACAAGGTGCTCGAGTCTGGCTACCAGTTTGGGCTGGAAATGCTCAATGAAAACGTCCCGGATATCAAGGAGATCAAGACGGAGCTTCACTTCCCCACTGCGTCGGTTGCACAAGCTTCTGGTGCCTCTGGAGGCACGACGTTAATACTGAAGCCTCCTGTGGCGTACTACAAGGCCATGAAGAAGTTCGTGGTGAGGCCTACCAAGTTCGGCGGCTTCGCGAACTCGCAGGTGTTTGCAGCCATGTGCGACGCCAACGCACGCACCTCGTGCGAGTGTACGAGTCGTGTGAGAAGCTGTTCACACGCTTGGAAGGCCTGCTGTTCGAGTACGAGCACTGGTGGTTCCTGGCTCGCCTTGGAGGCGGATGAAACCTGGATTTGGATGCCGTCATGGAGTCCACACTGCAAGAACCGGCCGACTGGGAGCTCAACTTCAAGACAATTCGATCCAAACGAAAGGAGAGCGAGAAGTCCCGGCTTTGTCAAAGTGGACTGCATTGAAGAGTGCGTTGACCCACATTCGCCTGGTGGAAGACTCCATGGAGAGCTTGAACAAGCGTCCGCACTCGATCGACGAGATCAGCGCCGCCCAACTGGAGTGGAAGGACATCGACGCTCGCAAAGGGGAAGCCGCTTCACAGTTCGAGAAGGCGGAGAAAAAGAAGAAGCTGCTTCTCGCCGTTCTCGGAGGAGGCAGCAGCGCTGGGATGAGTGGCGCCAGTCTGGACACGACCGAGGTGGAGGCTTGTCTGGTGCAGCTTTCAACCCGGTGGGAGAACTTTGAGATCGCGCTGGGGGCCTTTAACGACATGATCGAGGAGCAGCGTGAAAGCCTGACAGGAGAGACCGAAGGCCAAGTGGTGGAGTGCAACATGGAGATCGACACGTTCCGCCAACAGTGGCCGGTGCTACGCCCCCTGGAAGTTCCGTCTTGGGAAGACGACGCGCTTGCCAAGGTCTACACCGCGATGGCCGAATTGCGCGAGAAGCTCGACGAGCTCAAGACCTCGCAGTGTGACGCTAACCTCCAACTGCACGGCCTTCTCCATGCCTGAGCCCGTTTTTGACGGTCTTGTCGCCCTTGACGATGACGTTGGCAAGCTGCAACGCAATTGGGACACGTACCGTCAGTTCCGAGAGGAAGTGAAGGCGCTTGCAGTTGAGGACTGGTTGGCGTTCTGTACCAACATATTTGCCCGATACGGCTTAGAAATGGGCCGACGCGGTGAAGGAGCAAGCTGCGCACGGGGCCGAGCGTACCGCAGTGGTTGACAAGATCAACGACTTGTCAATACCAACGTGAAGCGAGCCATGACAACGCTCAAGCTTTGCCGCTGCGAGCCGTTCAAGGACGACCACTGGACGCAGCTCTTCCGGAAGCTCGGGTTTCCTCGCGGCGTGGAGAAGCAGAACTTGATCGTACAGCACTTCATGGACGTGTCCCGGTGCTGGAGCTGCCCGCGACGCTGCAGTTCGTGAAGGTTCTTCACGCTCGCGCAGGGCGAAATAACGCGTTACAGGAGCTTCGAGTTTGGACGGAGACCGCGGAGCTCGCGCTCTTGACGCACGAACACGACGGTCGTCGCGTTGCTATCATCAAGGACTGGAAGGACCTGACGCTTGCTCTAGGCGACAACCAGTCGCTGCTGGCCTCGCTGAAGGAGTCGCAGTTCTTCAAGCCGTTCGAGGTCGAGGCCAGTCGGTACGAGATCTAAATGAGCACGCTGGACCAAGTGCTAACGCAGCTCAACCTCATCCAGCGCAAGTGGCGCGGTTGAACGGGACCCCAAGCTCTTCAACATGGCGGATGAATTGATTTTCCCTCAGCTGGTCGAACGCCTCACAACCATGGTCGACCAGCTCGAACACTGTCAAAAGGATCTGGCCGATTCCTCGAGGAGAAGCACTTGTGCTTGCCTTGGTTCTACTTCATCGGCGACGAAGATCTACTCGAGATCCTGGACCAGTCGCAGAACTCGGCGGTGATCCAGAGCCACCTCACGAAACTCTACCAAGGCGTTTACCGCGGCGAGTTTTCCGAGCGGCAAGACCAGATCGTCGCCATGCCGAGTGCTGCAGGAGAACGCGTGGAGCTTCAAACGCCGGTGGCTGTCATCAGCAAACGTCGAGTAGTGGCTGGAGACGTTCACGAACGAGATGCGCCGTACCATTCGCGCGCTAACCGCTCAGTGCGTCAACGCCAGCGCTCTGGACTACCACGCGTTCCCGTCGAAAGTACTGTGTCTTACCAAGCAGATCCGCTTCTGCTCGCAAGCCGAAGCATCCGTTAAGAGCGGCAGCGTGCAAAAACTCAAGCGCAGTCTGCAAGATAAACTGCGTGAACTAACGTCGTTGGATCTAAGCACCGAGCTCAGATGAGTCTGAAAGTCAAGGCGTTGGTGCTTGACTTGGTGCACCACATCGACGTGTGCGATCAACTCTTGGCGGCGAATTGCCACTCGATAAGCGACTGGATCTGGCAGAAGCAGCTTTGGTTCTACCTGGACGCCAAGAAGGCCAGCAAGGAGCCGTCGCTGTGATTGATCCGCATGAGCGACGCAGAGTTTGCCTACACGTACGAGTACCAGGGCAACACGCCCAAGTTGGTGCACACTCCACTGACAGACAAGTGCTATCTGACACCCACCCAAGGCATGCACATGGGCTTCGGCGGCAATCCGTACGGACCTGCCGGGACGGAGAAAACAGAGTTGGTCAAGGCCCTGGGCGGCCAGCAAGGTGATGCTGCGGAGAAGGACGTGGACGACCTGGTGAACCTCGGCCTGGTGCACGGCATCGACTCCATCTCGGCATCGTTCGTGAGCACTGGCCAGGACCTCGACAACATCCGCAAGGTGCTTGGCCCCCGCGGCCGCGGCATATAGAGCATCTCGAAGATCGAGTCGCACGAGGACATGCAGAACTTCGACGAGGTCCTGGCAAAGACGGACGGCATCATGGTTGCCCGTGGCGACTTGGGCATGGAGATCCCTCCCGAGACGGTGTTCCTGGCGCAGAAGATGATGATCCGCAAGGCCAACCTGGCGGGCAAGCCTGTGGTGACGGCCACGCAGATGTTGGAGTCGATGATCAGCGCCTCTCGCCCGACGCGTGCCCGGCGACAACGTCGTCGCTCCGCACATGTGGCTCGACCTTCAAATACCTTGTCATGTCGTTTTCAAATGTCCAACATCATTAAAAAACTTGTTCAGGCTCGAACTACAAACCCCGGAGCGTCTGGTCCGGTACGCAATTCTAATCCGTCCGTCTGTCACGTTTTCGCGTGATTTTCAGACGCACTATCATTGGCCAAAATGCTAGCGAGGCGGCCCCGCTCATTGGCTCTTAATGGCCCTGTGCGTTTCGGGGCCCTCAGGCCCGACCACCCCGGTTTAGTGACCAAACACTGCGAGTAGTGAAGCGAGCCCCTGCGAGCCTGGGAACACCAAACATTACTCTACAGCCGCGTAGCGGCGGCGTCCGGCTAGTATTTCACAATATGTTCTGGACAAAATCGTCGTCACTGACGTTATAAACCAATCAGATGACTCTGTGGGATAACATGCCGACCAATCAAAACGATAGTTCTGAGGCTTTCCTCTTCGACTTGAGCTCACTATAGTATTCAAATCGACGTCACTAACCTTGTAAACTAAATACATCAGTGATGTGATTAGTTTACAAGGTTACTGATGTGCCCCACTCCATTTGATAAGATTTTGATTAATCAGAGTCTGTAGACCATACGCTCATCAATAATGCAAAATAACTGCATTATTCATTCTTTACAATCCTCTGCCTTCATTAATATGGATACGGAATATTGCCCTTCCCTGGCCCCCGCATGAGGGCACTTGCGTTGTCCAGCGCAGTGTCTGCCGGACCACGTGACAAGTGTCTTTAAAGAGAACGCTCTTCTTCGTGCACTCGTGGCGCTTGCGCTCGTGTCTAGGCTGGTCCTGCCTGGAAAGAGCGCTGTCCTAGCTGAATACATGTATGCAGTCCTTCGGAACTCGTCCCGCAGGCAACAACTTCCACTGGAAGTTCCAAGACCGCCCATCGCCGTCCTGGCCTACCATTGGCCGCTCACATTGAAGCTGCCGATTTCAAAAACCTGTTCTTAACGGTTTGTTACGAACCCATGGGTTCACTCTACGACCACTCGACAAAAACCGAATGGGGGAGACGTCGCCGCTGCTGCCGCTGCACTCGGGCGCGGAGGCGCTTCGCCAGGCGCGAGATGGCCCCTCACCTTTCCAATACGAACAAGTTCCAGCAGACCGCGCGAGCTGGCTGTCCAAGATCACGTTCAGCTGGCTAGGGCCGCTCCTACGCCAGGGAGCCACGCGGCCGCTGCATGCTCAGGATCTGTGGGGCCTGCAGGCCCAGGACGACACCGAGCAGGTGACCAACACTCTTCGTGAGGCCGTGGAGAGTAATAATGGCCAATCACTGTGGATCCCTATCCGCGTGGCCTTCGGCTTCAACATGTATGTGGCTGGGGCGTGCAAGTTCCTGGGCGACTGCTTGGGCTTCGTGGGGCCCGTGTGCATCAATGCACTCATTAAGTACGTCGAGGATCCCAAGAGCGCTTTGTTCGCGTCGCAACATTACGGCTACATCTTAAGCGGCGTATTATTTCTTGCTTCCGTGTTGCAAACGCTGTGTCTGCACCAACACCACCATCTCGTGATCCGAGAAGCCATCCGCGTGCGCTCGGCGCTCACGATGTTGGTGTTTAACAAGTCCTTAACGCTGTCGTCGCAGACCAAGAGCTCGCTGGGCTCGGGCCGCATCCTTAACATGGCTACAATCGACACCAACCGCGTCCTCGAGCTCTTCTACGTCATTCATTACGCGTGGGCAGCGCCCGTGCAGCTCGTGCTCGGGATGCTGCTGTTAGTGCACTACCTGGGCACGGCGTCGTTCGCGGGCGTGCTGATTATGGTCATCTTGCTGCCTACGAGCGCCGCCCTATCGTCACAAGCGGCCAAGATCTCCAAGAAGATGCTCGAGTGCACGGACAAGCGGCTCAAGCTTCTCACCGAGCTGTTCCAGCACATTCGGGTCATCAAGTTCTACGCCTGGGAGAGCGAAATGCTCGGCCAGGCGGACTCGATTCGAGGACAAGAGCTGCGTTTCCTCAAGAAAGTGATCCTCTGGAACGCCTACGGACGGGTGATCTTGCAGGCGGGGCCCGTGCTCGTGTCCTTTGCGACGTTTGCAGCTTACTCGTACGTTCAGAGCGAGCCCTTGACGGCCGACAAGGCGTTCACTGCCATTACGTTGTTCAGCATCTTCCGACTGCCGCTTATGGCCCTACCGCAAGTGTTTTCGCTGATCTTTCAAGCCAACGTGTCCATCAAGCGTCTGGAATCGTTCCTGTACCTCGAAGGCCACCAGCGCAGCCCGACGTCGCTGTCGGCCGCTTTGGCTTCGGACCCATCGTTCGACATTCGCCACGCGACGTTCAAGTGGGCGAACGGTGGCCACGAAATGGATGAAGACACTGCGACAAAGACGAAGGTCCAAGAGGTTCCGCCTGCGCAGCTTTCCAACGTGACGATCTCCATCCCGAAAGGGAAATTGACGCTCGTTGTGGGGGCTGTCGGGAGCGGAAAGTCGACGCTCTTGTCGACGTTACTGGGCGAGTTGCAGCCTGAATACGGCGTGGTGCAGCTCCCGTCCAGATTCGTTTCCTACGCGGCGCAAACGCCGTACCTGATCAATGCCAGCGCGCAGGACAACATCTTGTTCGGTGCCCCGCTGGACGCCGCTCGGCTTCATCGCGTGATCAAGAGCTGCGAGCTGGAGAAGGAGCTGGTGCGGCTCCCGAATGGCTTCCAGAGTGAGATCGGAGAGAACGGCGTGACGCTCAGCGGCGGACAGAAGCAGCGACTCTCGATCGCACGAGCGGTGTACTCGAAGGACCAGGAGCTCTACGTCTTTGACGACTCGTTGTCGGCTTTGGATGCTCACGTTGCGACGCGGATCTTTGACCAGTGCTTTAACGAGTCTTCGGACGGACTGCTCGCTGGTCGGACACGCGTTCTGAGCACCCACTCGCTACAGTTTGCCCACCTCGCCGACTGGATCATCGTCATGGAGAACATGCGTGTCGCGGAGATGGGGACATTCGAGGAACTGACGAAAGTGACGCCGAACGGCCAATTCGCCACGATGCTTAAGTCGTTCCAGCGTGCGGATGAGACGGCTGCAACCGGAGATGACGGCACACCCGATCAAGCAGCACCTGACAACGTTATCCGGTCGAAGTCACGCTCCAGCTCCAGTGTGGAGGGCGACGGTCCTTCCGGCACTGGCGTTTTGATTCAGGACGAAGAGAAGACGGAAGGGAACTTGTCGTGGAGTGTGTACGCGTCGTACTTCGTGTCGTGCGGTACCATCTCGACGGTCGGCGCACTTTCGCTCTTGTTCGCGACGCAGGTTTCGTCTGTATCGACCGACCTGTGGCTTACCAACTGGACGAGTGCCAAGCCCACGGGGGCCAACTTGACGTTCTATCTCACCGTGTACGCTTACTTGGGGCTCAGCACCATCGTGCTCGGGTTTGTGGGCGATCTGTGCTGCCGCTACGCCGGGCTAAGGTAAGGTGCCTCACGGCTGCTTTTGTCAACGACGGAGTGTCCGACTAACGAACACGTTGCGTTGCCAGTGCGTCCAAGCGGATCCATCACACCCTGCTCCACCACGTTATCAAAGGCACCATGCGCTTCTTCGACACGACACCCGTCGGCCGCATTCTCAATCGCTTTTCCAACGACATGAACACGATTGGTAAGCTTGACGGGCTGCACGTCTCATTCAAGACTAACTAGCTTTGTATCTTGTGCTGCTTTCCCACAGACCAGAAGCTCAACACTGCGATTGTGCAGTTCGCCACGATGCTTCTCGCACTGCTGAGTATGCTCGCGATCCAAAGCTCCACGGCTCCTGTGCTGCTGATTCTGCTGATCCCAGTGTTTCTCTGCTACGTGGCTTACCAGCGATTTTACGGAAAATCCTGTCGGGAGCTGCAACGACTGGATAATATCTCTAAGAGCCCCGTGTACTCGCACTTCACGCAGACGCTGAATGGATTAGTGACGATCCGGGCGTTCGAGATGGTGGAGCAGAGCAAACACACACAGGCACTGAAGATTAACGACAACACCAAGGCCTTCCTGCTGCTGAACCTGATCAACCGCTGGCTCGGCGTTCGGCTGGAGTTCCTCGGAGCAGTCATCACGTTCGCGGTCGCCTTCTTTGTCAGCCGCGACCACGCGGTGCTCTCCAGCGCCATGGCTGGTCTGCTCTTGAGTTACTCGCAGAACATGATGTCGCTTCTGAACTGGATCATTCGCAATAACATCGACATGGAAAACATGATGAACAGCGTCGAGCGCACGGACGAATATTGCCACGTCGCCACCGAACCCGTGACGCTACTGGCGCACCACTACGAGCGCTACACGCTCCCCCAATCTCGTACACTGCAGTTGCGACCACACTGGCCCGAGCACGGCAAAATCAACTTTGTCAACGTGTGCGTAACGTACGATCCGCTCGCTGCGCCCGTGCTTCACGGCATTTCGTTCACTGTCAAGGGTGGCGAGAAGGTCGGCATCTGCGGACGCACTGGAGCCGGCAAGAGCTCGCTGCTCCTTGCGCTTTTCCGCATGGTGTCATTTGACAGCGGAGTCGGCGGCGGAAGCATTTACATCGATGAGGTCTCTTCGACCGCGCTGTCGCTCACGGAACTGCGCTCCCGGATGGCCATCATTCCTCAGGATCCAGTTCTCTTTGCGGCCAGCGTACGCTTCAATCTGGATCCGGCCGGACAGGCCAGTGATACGGAATTGTGGAGTGCGATCCGCAAGTCTCGCTTGGAAAACTTCGTCAAGGGCCTAGCGGGAGGTCTCGACGCCGAGGTGCTGGAAGGTGGCGACAATTTCAGTGTTGGCGAGAGACAATTAATCTGTCTAGCGCGGGCGATTCTGCGGAACTCCAAGATTTTATGTCTTGATGAAGCCACCGCGTCCATGGACCATTCTACCGGTGCGTGGGGCATTTATTTGATATTTCCGACTTTTACTAATATTTCGAGTTGATTGTATTTTTGTTTTTGCAGATGAATTTATTCAAGCCTCCATTCGTAGGGAGTTTGCGGAGTCGACTGTGTTGACCATTGCGCATCGCGTAGAAACGATTTTAGACTACGACAAGATCCTGGTGCTCAAGCAGGGGCACATTGCCGAGTTTGGCCCGCCATCCGAGCTGCTTCGCAAGTCCAACGGCGAGTTCGCTGGCATGGTTCAAAACCCGTGAGCAACGGGCTCTAATTGAAAAAGGTTAACCCGTCTGCTAGTCTCTCTTGCTCTGTGGGTTACTGCGCTGGACTATAGCTGCAGAACATTGAGCGCCGTGTCTCGGAGTGCGGACTCGTCCCTTGTCAGCTAGTTCTTCTTATAGTTGGAGAAAGGATGGCAAGCAACCAAGCGAGGCTGCTCCTGCATGGAGGGGATACCATGCTAGGGCGTGCTGTGCAGCTGACATTCCCGTTTCAAGCCCCGAACGAAGACATGATCCGAGACTCGACGACAGCGGGGACCTATCTGCTCATGGCGATGCATTGCGCGCGCAACAACCCAGCCGAGCTTTGTTCGCACGAACTCCAGCGGCTTCGAGACTTGAACCGCGATGGCTCGTACGTGTGGGGGGACTACCTCTCGGCGTTGAGCATCACTCCTCCTCCGGATGTGCGGCTGCTCAATCTCGAAAATGCAGTGACGACGTCCACGCAGAACTACGACGTCCCGCTCAAAGGCATCAACTACCACATGCACGCCAAAAACATCCCTTTGGTGCTGTCTGCCTTCGCCGCGAAGCAATTTAGTGACGTGGACTCCAGTGAGGACAATAAGCGCACTCGCACGATCCCTTACGTTGTCTCGATGGCAAACAACCACTCACTGGACTTCGGCCGTCTAGCCTTCGAGCAAGAGACGTTGCCGGCCTTCAACACGCTGCCTGGAGACGCGCACGTCGTGGGGGTCGGAGCGTCTGCTCTGCAAGCTGCGAAGGCTGCACGTGTTGAGCTCGAGGGTCGTATTTTGTACTGCATCGCTGTGTCGACTGTGTGTTCGGGGACGCCACCAAGTTGGCGCGCAACGTCCACACTGCCTGGGATGGTTGTGCTCCCGTCTTTGGTGTCGTCTGATGCCGTACAGAAATCTATTGAGGCCATGAAGAGCATCTTGCACGCGAACAATCTCTCGTCGCCCCACGACCAAGACTTGCTGGTGCTGTCGATCCATTGGGGGACTAACTGGGCTTACAAAGACCCCGAGGACACGCAGGCGCAAGCCTTTCGGCGTGAGTTTGCGCACCGTGTCATGGATGAGCTGGGCGTCGACTTGATCTACGGCCACTCGTCTCACCACATTCGCGGCATGGAGATCTATCGCGGCAAGCTGATCATCTATGGAGCTGGAGATCTGGTGAATGACTACGAAGGTTTCACGAACCGCGACGACGCAGCTTACAACACTTTGGGAGCGCTCTGTCTCGTCGACCTGAGCGTGCACGATGGCACCTTGAAGCAGCTCCGCCTCGTGCCGACTTTTATTAACCGTCTAAGCCTCCAGCGAGTGAAGAACCGTTCGTACGCACGCTGGGACCCCACGCGGCGCCAAATGGTCGAACATCCTAACGGCGTGGCGGAATTTTGCGAGGCGATCAACCGACTCTCGCGACTCGATGTCGGTCTCGATCGCCCTGGCGGTGCAAGTCCCGAAGGAACACTCGAAGGCTTCCCAGTGGAGCTCCATGTTGAGGACCAATGCAGTAGCATCCCAGGCGGCCCAGTGCTCGTGTACGATCCTGCAAAGTGAAAAGTGAAATCAGGAGTGTAGGTCACGTATGCAGAGTGAATGTCAACGTCAAGTTGAAGTGAGGGACCTGCCGAAGTGGTTCCTACGCCCTAAAAAATAAGAGGGGGTGAAATACGGATCCCCCGCAAGCCGAAACAACGAATGCGGATTAAGGTCCGTGAGAAGAGTTCTCGGGCTTAAACCCAGGATCAAGCACTGCCTAAGCTTGCTCGGACAACGCAAAGCGCCTTCACTCGCCGCGGATTGCGGGCAGGCAAGGCCATAAACGAGAGCGCAACGACTTCCGATCGTAGAGTGAACCCATGGGTTCGTAACAAACCGTTAAGAACAGGTTTTTGAAATCGGCAGCTTCAATGTGAGCGGCCAATGGTAGGCCAGGACGGCGATGGGCGGTCTTGGAACTTCCAGTGGAAGTTGTTGCCTGCGGGACGAGTTCCGAAGGACTGCATACATGTATTCAGCTAGGAAGCGCTCTTTCCAGGCAGGACCAGCTAGACACGAGCGCAAGCGCCACGAGTGCACGAAGAAGAGCGTTCTCTTTGAAGACACTTGTCGCGTGGTCCGGCAGACACTGCGCTGGACAACGCAAGTGCCCTCATGCGGGGGCAGGCAGGTCATGAACGAACAGCGCAACGACTTTCAGTTCGATTGACGGCCGGCCGAGATGCTGTGACTCACAGCCTGTGAGTGGGAGCAGGACTGGCATATTGCACGCTGGCGCTTCTGAGGCCAAGCAGGGCCAGCTGAAACAAGAAGTGCACGCGTGCTCCTTTCCGCAAGAGAGCACTGCCCATGCACCCTCACCCATGCATGCGGGCGGAGCTCGACAGCAATTGCAGAGCGTGAGGTGCGGGTGCCGCGACATTGAGTCAGAGCGATCGAGGCCCGATGAACATTGCATCGCAGCTTGCAGCGAGGCTTGCCCACCGCCGCGAGCAAGGCGACGTTGAGCCGGCTTGATGATCCACACAGCCTGTGACGCATGCCGCTCGACGACGCTGCCTCGAGCGGCTCTCCTTCGATTCGAAGGCTTCCTCTTCTTCAAATGTTGCCCCTTCCTCCTCGTTCGTACAGTAACCGGACCACGAACATGCGGTGACATCCAGCGCGAGCGCTGCGACGAACTTCGGCACGACTGGCGTGCGCAGCAACAGCAGCACCAGTGACTGTCATAACGTGGAGCGTCGGGCACAGCGCTTCTCGCCTGGCTGGCTCCGCTACACGACGCGTCAACTCACTGCTTTGCAGTGACAGCAGCAACGTCTGCTGCAAAGCGAATAAGATTCATCTACCACCAGCACAAAGGCCGACCCCACGCAGACGAGGAGGTCGGTCTGCAAAACGGCCGGCTTGCTGAGATCGCATCGACTACGATGGAGTCTTCATCGCGCCCCCACTGCAAACTGCCTGCAAGCTGCCTGCAACGTACAAATAGCGCACGCTCGATACCATGCTGCCAACACACGAGCGGCTCATGTCACGCGGCAAATGCGCCACGCAGGAAGCGATTTGCAGGCGAACCGCAGGAAAAGCGGCAGCACCCGCGCGACACACCTGCAGTTCCCCAGCTCGACGATGCGAGCACGACCGAGAGGAACGCGGTACGCCAGCGATCGTTGACGGGTTACTGCAGAGCACGTTGCAGTGGTGCAGCCCGCTGTTGCACTAGAATAGGCTTCTCATCGCCCTCGCTGCAGCTTCCTGTAGCTCCTGCGGCATGCATCTCTCGCTTTCAGCAGCAATGCATCGCGGCATGAATGGGCCGTGTTGCAGCTGATGCATTCCTGATGATGAAATCGCTGCCGATGAAGTCGATGCTGCTTTCAGCGAGCGAAAAAGTCTCCATCGAAATCTCGGCGCCTCGATTCGAAAGGCAAGCCGCTCAACAGCACATCGCCGATAGTGGTCCACCGCCGCAGCAGATGTCGGTGGTCGACTCGATGCGTGACCGCGCCGGTCGGCGAAGTGCATGGCAAGTTGCCATTGGCAACAGCACTCGCGTTGAGAAAGGAATGCCAGGCTTCTTGCCGTTGCCGCAATGTTGCTGCGTTCGTTACACTGGTTTCAGGGCATGCTTGGCCTCCATAGCAATGCACTGCCAACTACAGATGCCACGGCTGTCCGTCTCGACTTAGCCTGGGGTGTCCTTTACTTGCTCCTCCCTCGGGGGTATCGCATCGCATCGCGCTGGCGAAAGGCACGCACACTGGCGTGGAGAACCCAGTAACGGAGCCCGTCAGGCGGAGCTCTGCGACGTTGGCAGACGGCCGGCGGCTGCAGACACGACGGCCATCGTCGACAACGACATGATATCCCATCGCAGGCTGGGCTGAAGCGGCGGCGGTTGGCGTCGACTAGCTCGCATGGGCAAGTGGAGCGGCGCTAGCTTGGCGTCGGCAGCAACGTGCGAGGTTAATAGGAGCGTAGGCATTGGACACAGGCGCCGCGCACCAACTTGGCGCAGTGGTGGTGGGCGCCGCTGCCGGCCCACTTCAACTTGGATTTTACTTATTCGGCGACGCGCGATTGGCCAGAAATGCTTCAACTTGGCGTAACGGTCACGGTATCCGCTCTCTATCGTCGGGCTCTGCAGCGTTTGCTGCAAGCCTTGCTCGGCGACCTATCGCGGCAAATGCCGCCCGATGTCATCTTCTCGTCGCCTCTCGAAGCCGCCTGCGGCCACAGCTTGCTCACCAGCGTGGTTTACATCGCGCAACACGCTCGATATCCAGGCAGGAAGGATCCTTTCGCTTCCTTCGCTGCGGTGGCGGAACAAGAGAAGGCGGGATGCGACCTTCAAATTCGAAGTGCCCGTATTGGCATGATATGCCAATCTTCAGGCAGTCTCCGGCGGCCGAGACAAGTATGGGTCTCAAGCCGTTCTCGAGTCGAGGCGCGCGCGGCAGCTCCAAAGTGCCGGTTTAACCTGGTCTCGTCGCCGCGGTTGTTGCGCTAGGCTGCTAATAGCCGGCTGGACCAGCAGAATGTGATGCCGACCGCCTCGATGCAAGAGTAAAGCCGGCGGTCGACCTCTGCAAGCAAACCGGGCTCCATGCTGCACAGTTTTCAGACAGGACCGACCGGAGCATTAGCGCGACGCCATTAGGCAGCGCGACAGCGTGCATGGGGCCGTTCGAGGACCACCTCCCTCCTCCGCAGAGGCTATCTCCGCCATGGTCTGCGGCCGACGACAGCCCTGCACCGAGAGCAGGCATTTTGCGAAAGCTTAGCAGTCAGACCCAAAACATGCGTGCGCGGAACATAAAACGGGCGCTTTTGGTCCATTTCGCGTCAAGCGGCGCGCCAGCTGGCACCCTGCCATGGCGGAATAAGTCATGATGCCAGCTCGCTGCTGGGATGCCGAGTGTCGCCGAGTGTCGCCACAAGCGAGTGTCGAGCGTGTCGCCACCGCCGGCTGAACTGCTGCGGGCCAGCTCGGCGAACGTATCACGTGGCGTCACTGGCTTATCGCCCCCACGCCACTCGCCGACGGGCTTCGGCGCTTTCTTTTTTGGGTCCTTCGACCCATTTGGCGATAACGTTCGAAATTGTGCATGAAAATGAAGTAAAAAAACTGGGCGAGAAACGCGATATAGGCCGGGATAGGATGCTGGCGTGGCGTGCCCGAGGTCGCTGCCGCTGGCCACGCTCATTCGCCGATCCCTGCGCACGACCCCAGCCGGATTCGTCTGCCGAGCGAGTCGAGCCGCTCCGACGCTGCCCGTGCTGTGTGCCATTTCCGATTTAGCCAGTCAGCCCCGTCCGGATCAACCTTCGGACTCGGACGATCTCGCGGCGACAGCTCCTCCTTGCGTTGCCACCAGCGCAGGAAGCGGCTGCCCTCCGCGTGCACAGAATCAAGGAGCAGGAACTCTCGGAGCGTTGGGGCGCGCGCCTTGCACGGCTCGGACTGCTGCTGGTGCACTGCCTCCTGCGGCCGTTCCTGGGCTCGCCCCCTTCGCGCTCTGCTGCACCGCTCGCCGTGAACACGCGGCTCATGCCATCGCAGTCTCAGACGCAGACTCGGACTGCGGCTGCTTCTTCACCGACCAAGTCGCTGGTCGCCGCCGTGTTCGAGCGGCTCTCCATGGACATGCCACAGACCTCCGCGGTCGGCAGTGACAGCGCCAGCCCCACCAATAGCAGCAGCGAGCCGTCGCCCCAAGCTGCAGACCTTAAACCGAAGATGCTGCTGGAGACGAAGCGCGCACCGTCCCCGCCACTTGAGGAGGCGGCGCCAGAAGAGCAGGAAGAAGAAGAGGAGCAGGAACACGACGACGTGGAGGAGCTCAAGCAGACGCTGCTCCGCAAGTCCACGGGCTCCATCGCCATCATGACGAGGCAGCAAGAGGCGCTGGACCACCGGAGACACACGTTCAGCACCATGTCGGCCGACAGCCGCGCCAACATGAGGCGGCGCAGCTGCGACCTGACGACCCAGTTCGGGTCCACGTACCCGCCCAGCTCGCCACCGCAGCAACCGCTGCCGCACTCGTTGAAGGCGCACTACCATCTGCAGCATCTGCGTGTGTACGGCAAGAGCTCGGGCCCGGCCAAACGCATTGGCGAGTGCCACGAAGAAGGCGCGCCACTTGTGGCGCTAGTGACGCCCAATGCCGACACCGTCTGGACGCGCGGCAAGCCCGTGGCTATCGAGTGGAAGGTGCTGGACTCGACGGCGGACAAGCTCTGCATCGAGCTGATGGAGGACGGACTGAGCGCCACCACGCTCATCGCCAAGGACGCGCCCAACTCGGGCTTCTTCACGTACCACAAGGTGCCGTGGGGCATGGAGTCGGGCTCCAAGTATTTCTTGCGCGTGTCGGCGGCCGACGACGCGGCGCGGTTCCGCACCAGCAGCTTCTTCCACATCAGCTCGGCTCCTTGAGAGCCCAGCAGCCCCCCAGGCCTCATCGGATAGGATGGAGAAAGTTAGGAAAAAGTATGTGAAAGTCTATTTAATGTAAGGAGAAAGTAGTCAGGCAGTCCGGTACGATAACAACATGGAAGTGAGGTTTATTCAGCTTTTGAAGCTCGTGTTCTCCACGCCGCTTTACCCTCTCGTTCATTCACACAGGGGCGGAACACGCCGTGTTCAAGACGACGCGCGATGGCCCAAGATGAAGACGATAAGGCCGGTGCGACAGCCAGCTCTGATATGAGCGCACGTGCCGACTTGCGTGGGGGTTCGGCCGGCTGAGCGTCCGGTTGAAGCTGCCTCACTGCCTGGCGATCGGCAAAGTGGCCTCTACGACACTATATACGACACGGCTTGCCCGTGACCAGACCTGCACGTGGCATGCAGCGGACGCTCCTCCTCTTTTCACTTCAAGCACAATGGCGGGCCGCTCGTTTGGTGGTCGCGGATTTCCGCCAATGGCGAGCCCTCAGACGCCGGATTGGACGGAAAAGAGCCAAGTTGAAGTGCAGTTGTCCATGTGGACATCGGCTGGCGGACTCAGCATCGAGCTGGCGGCCCGTTGGCGCAGGCGTTGGAATAGCTTCGTTTGTCATCCCTATGCTACGCTCTTCGCCCCCAATCCGCGCTAACTCAGTTTCATTGAAGTGTTGACGACGCGGAAGAGGCAATAAGAGTCCAGTCGACGACTGGAAGTCGTTATGGAGCGCGTTGCAGCTTGAAGAATCGAGCTTTTGCTTGCTGTACGACCCAAAGCAGTCACGCCTTGATCGCTTCTGTATACCACGACTGCAAGCCGTAGCGAGAGTGAAGGTTCCTCTTCTCCCTCAGTAGCATTCGACTTAAAAAATCCGAGAAGTTGGATTTGTCGCAACTTGTGCCACTGCTCGGGGGGTATTCGACAACCGAGAACGCCGAAACCTCGATACCGTTCGATAAGTTATGGCTGCATGAATAATTAACTTCGGCAGCAAGACATGTGATGAAGGGTGGCGGCAACTTCGACGGAATTCTTCATTTTTACTCGTGTTTGAGCAGCGAAACTGGAAATATGCACGTGTCAGTTTTACTTGAAGGCAAAAACAAACAGACGTCTTGGCATGAAAAACATGAAATCTTGAACAAACAGTACGTGAGCCCAATAAAAGGAGTGGGCTCGAAAAGAAGTGCCCGTGACTGCGCTAATAACGCCATCAAGGAGGAAAATGTGTTGAATAATGACGAGGCGAATCACTTGCAGCTCTTCCTGGCGAGGCCCAAGGGTTGGATAAGGCTGGAGCGGTAGCCGTGACGCTGGATGCAACTTGCAAAGTTTCGCCAGAACTTCGAGCAGATGGACACGGCACTGCATCTGGATAAGGCCAAGGACTTTGGACCGAAGTCTGAAGTGCTGGAGGGCCCACCGAGCTTTGTCTGAAAGCAATCACCAAGTAGTAGGGGGCCACGAGTGCAAAGAGGAACTTGTCTGCTCCAATTCCAACGCCCTTCAGCCATTTTGCGTCCAACGGTGGAGCTTCAATTCGATGGCCTCGATCCAGAGTAAGGTGGAAAGCTAGGCATCCCCCCCGTCACCCACGATGGAAGAATCGAGCGGGTCTAAGCTCTTCGACATTGGTCGATAATAGGTCAAGTTCTCGACGACCTTCATGTCGTTCAGAGAGGAGAAACGCACAGTCGACGTCTCCTGCTTGAAGGTAAAATCGCGGCGTTCTTGCCCCAGACGCACTTGCAGAGTATGCCATCTTCTTGGCTTGCTAAACCATTCGTGGACAAGCAACTCGTATAATTTGCGTCGAAAAGCGAACGTTCTTCCCTAGTGTCATCATTGTCATCACAGGACGCAATGGCAAAGTTCACTACCGCAAACAGACTGCTTTGAGGCACTGGAGACAACTTCTCGGCGACGTAGTCGGATAAAAACTCTAGACGAAGCTCACTCAAGTCTCCTCTGGTCGGAACCATCTTCAACACGAGGTGGCTGTCGTTTGTCTCCTTCACAGGCTGCATTCGTGTGACGTATGACATCACATCCAGGGCGCTCAATCCGTCTAATGCTCGATCCAGATCACAGCCATTTCATCCGTAGCTGAAGTGAAAAGCAAATTCTACCAAACTTGTCGTATCTCGAAAGCAAAACATCGTCTGGCAATTTCAACTTCTCGCTCAAAAATGCATTGTACGCTTGCAGCACGTCCAAGTTCCAGGCTGGCACGATATACCTGAACGACTCGACTTTGGCGTAATTGTTCAAGCCGCGAAGACCAGGAGAAGTGAATAAAATCGAGACTACCTTTCCATCCAGTAAGCTTCGTCGAGTCTCCATCAATAAGCCGAAGCACACGGAGTTGGTCCGAGAGCACGCAAACATCCGCCTTACCCAATTCAACGAATGAATTGTCTTCAGGGCAATATTTGTGATAAATGTCCTCACTACTAAGCATCACTTCAAACTGCTGGACTTCGACTGGGCGGAAGCGAAAGATGCAATCGAGATAAAATCGACTCTTTCCCGTGCCAGGGTCCCCCGTTACGAGCATTTTGGCGCCATCAAAGAAGGTCTTCTTCACCTTACGCATCAGCTCGGAAAAGACCACGTCGGACGGCTGCCTTTCCACGATAGTCCTGCACTTCACCATCGGGTGTACCAAGGGTGGGAGATCTGCCATCCTGAAGTACCTCATCACACCGCAGTCTCCTCCGCCTTCCTCGGTCACGTTCCACTTCTTCGTCTGGGCGATCATAGCATCACAGGCGTACCATTATCAACTCGAGTCCCTATGCCCAAGAAAACCTTCGAAATCACCGCCAATACGTGGATCTCTTCAACAAGAAAGCAGAAGCGACTGATAGCGTTCGGCTAGACCGAGTGGCTCACTTATCCCTGATATGAAGCCCACGTTCCTGCCGCGCTGGCCCAGGTTTCTCACATATTCAGCAACGTGGATAGCTACACAGCTGTATAGCTACCGTTTGCGAACTCGGCAGACATATTGGAGAAATGAACATCGGTCTTTGGCAAATGCATTTTGAAGACGTGAATTACTACGAGCGCACAAGCACAAGAGAATAGGAGCCCGCTCCGATCACGGGTGAAAAACAGCACAAAAAAAGCACACACACACAACACTAGAACTTGTAGCGAGCGCGGACGTGGTCGAGCACGCGACGCAGCATCCAGCCGTCACTCGGCGTGATAGTGGTCGAGCTGTACGCCATCATGATCGAGTTGGGGAAATCCGTGGCTGGCTTGTCCGCCTGCTCATAGAAATCCGGCAGTCCAAACCCGTGGCCGATTTCATGGCCGATGAACATGACGTTCCTGTTGTGAAGGTTCGTCATCGTGTCGTTGAGACTCACCTCCTGGCCCCAGTCATAGCCGAAGCCGTACGGAATGTCCTCCTTGAGCCACAGTGACACATCGTACGGTTCCCCCTGACAAGCGCTCGTATCGGACCACACGTTGTTCACATTGTCGAAGAAGCGGTAACACTCGGTGGGGCACTGCGGCACGCCGTCGGTGGGGTCCAGCACTCCTTCGTAGATGGTCCCCATAGCGTCGTTGCTCCATTCGAACTGCGCCGCGTCCTTAGTGGCCCAGCCCACCATGTTGACCTTGAGTTGCTTAAACGGCCAGCAATTGTAGCCTTCAAGCCACTTGTTCCACGCTTCGTAGTGGCGTTCCAGCACGCCCTGGAACTCGGACGCCACCTCTTTAGACAAGGTGTTGTCGGTGTCCCAGCGCACGCAGTAGTTGATCGAGCCTTTGTTGTGTACGAACTTGTCCATGAGGAAGTTCTTGTTGGCCATCACGTTCCAGTTGGCTTCGTTGGAAGTGTCCGCTTTCGGGCCGATGCGGTGCTCCCAGATCCAGTCCAGGTATTCGTCGCTGATGTACTCGGTCGGTTCACCGATGACGCACTCGCCAGCCTTGGACGTGACCTTGCCAAACGTGGGCTCAGTGCTAGTGTGGTTGGTGCCGGTCTCCGCCACGACGGGTGCCCCCCATGTGGACGTGTAGGCGATAGCGTCCGACCCAGAAGCCGAGATGTACGAGCCTTGATCCTGTTGCTGCTGGCTGGTTTCGCTCTCCGACGACGAGGTTTGAGCGGTGTGGGTGGCCGAGGACCTCAGCAAGGACTTCTGATCCGCATCAGCACCGACACCGGACGTAGCGGCGCTCGACGAAGACTCCACCATGGAAGTCTGGGAAATCGCTGAGGATTGATCTCCAATGCTGCTCGACACCGCTGTGTTTGAAGACGCTGCGGTTGAGGACGGCAGCGAAGCGCCTTGGTCTCCAACGTCGCTAGAAGCGACCGGTGCGGCGGTGCCAGCAGAACCCGCCGTCGAGGGTTCCGCTGCTTCTTGCGAGCCTTCATCCGAGCCGGCGAGACTGAAACCTCCACCTGAGCCACTACAGTCGACACTCAGAGCTTCCCAGCCTTGACTGCCACTTGGAGGCGACCAACCATCGCCGTCCGAGCCACTGCAGTCGACTTCCAGCGGCCCCCAGCCTTGATCACCCCAGCCGCCCACACCAGAGCCACTGCAGTCGGGCTCTAGCGGTCCCCAGCCTTGATCACCGCTCGGTGGAGTCCAACCGCCCTGACCACTGCAGTCAGGTTCTAACGCCCCCCAGCCGTGGTCCCCACCCGGGTTGGACGGCCACCCCATCTGCGGTGCACCTCCTTCGCTCGGATTCCAACTTTCTCCAGGCTGCGATGGCCATTGAGGCATACCTGGGGACTCGCCAGTCGACGGGGTCGCGAACTGCGTCGGCATCCCGAAGCCGTTGACGCCTGAGGTCGGAGCCAGGCTCTCTGTTGCTTGATCAGGAGTCACGGTGCCAGCCGTCTGCAGGGCATTGCTGTCGCCGCCGAAGTCGAAAGCGGCCGACGTCGCTGCCAACGTGGCAGCAAGAAAGACGTGGGGGTTCGGACGAGACCTCATCCGTGATAAATCGCAAGTGGCTGTGAACGCCTTACGCAATGTGAAATGCATCGCTTCCTCGTTAACCGCCCATGGGCTCGACACGATTGAGACGCTGGAAAGCCTTTACGAACAGCAAATTCGGGATGGGGAGCAGATCTCAGACCTGTTCACTCGAGCCAGTCCGACTATTAAACCGACAGACAACCAGCGGCAGATCGCACTTACAGTCATGATCAGATGATGGCTATCCGGTCTAGACTCAACGCTGTGCACGAAGCGGCGGTGAAGAATGAATCTTTTCCATTGAGCGGCACGTGCTCACCAAAGCGTTACTGGTAGGACGCATACGGAGGAGCTTAAGCAGCTGTAGTGCTACAATCTCCTTCAAGTTGCAGCCTGCAACATGTGGGATCTTGTAACCGGTACTAGCACGTATCTGGTGTATACCCGCGCTTTAATTCAGACCGCGAGCAGCGTACGAAGCATGGAACACTCCAAGCTTTGAGGCGTCCTTTGCTGTGGAAAGCTTATCTTCGAATGGAAACTCGAAGTGTACATACCATGAATGTTAATTTAAACTGCAGTACCTGTAATTTGCACGGAAATCCGTTGGTATTTCTGCGGCCATTACGGCGCAACATGCTGAGTCGGTTCACGTATCACCGAAGGGCGAGAACGAACAGCTCAAGGACGGCCTGATGCAGTGTCGATCGTCCGTCAGCGCTGACTCATCCTTGAAGTTGAAACGTTGCTCTTTTCCCTTCCAGCAACACGCGCAACTTATGCGCAACATTTCTTCAGATTGTGTATCGTACACCACTAGTCAGCACAAAGTCAGTTTTCAGCATCCCGTCATGTCGTGGCTGGACGTGGCCAAAGACCTGAACGCCGGCACCATCGGCGGCGTGGCGGGCATCATCGCGGGTCACCCATTGGACACGATCAAGGTGCAGCTCCAGACCAGCGGCGATTCTAGTTCTTTGATCCTGCGTCGATCACTGGGCTCCAACGGATTTCGCGGACTCTACCGGGGTCTGTTGTCCCCCATTCTGTCCAATGCACCCATCAACGCCGTCATTTTCGGGGTGCAGGGCCAAGCGGTGCGAGTCCTTAAAGGGTCGAATGACTCCGTGCTGACAAAAAGTCAGCATTTTCTTGCTGGATCGGCCGCGGGACTCGTCCAGGTCGTATTCGCGGCGCCTTCGGAACACGTCAAGATCCAGCTGCAGACAGGGGCACTGGGCAGTGAACACAGCTCGCTAAAGGCTGCAAGGACCATTGTGAAGAGATACGGCGTGAGGACATTGTTTAAAGGGTGGGAGATCTGTCTACTGCGAGATGTACCGTCGTTCGGCGCCTACTTCTGCTGCTACGAGGCCACGAAGCGGTTTCTGACGGAAGGAAACAGCGACAATGAGACGGACTGGAAGCTTATGACTGCAGGGGGCTTTGCGGGGATGGTATCTTGGGCGGTTTGCATGCCGCTGGATGTGGTCAAGAGCTGCGTGCAGGGCCAACAACTCGAGGGTAAGCAGATGTCTATGATGGAGATTGCAAATACGAGGATGAAGCAAGAAGGACCAGCATTCTTCTTCAAAGGGTTTGGCACGACGATGGTGCGAGCCTTCCCAGTCAGTGCTGTGACGTTTCTTGTTTATGAAAAGGCGTTGCAGTTGATGGAGTGAGAGACGTCGAAGTGTGTGGAATTACCTTGCGATTTTGAGACTGGGTAGCTTGAAAGTTGGGGAAGTAATGCTTCTCTTGAAGATAATAGACTGTCGGATCATGTATATATATACGTTAATAAGATAAAATACACTCGAGCAGTGAATATATATAATATATATAATATATATTCACTGCTCGAGTGTATTTTATTAACGTGTCGAGACCGGTTCGAGCCAAGTCGCGTGGTTTTCACAGGTCAATGAAGAAGCTGAAAGACGAGAACAATACTTATGTGAATTTACGAAAATCTTATGAAAGAAATTGATCGAACAAATGGATCCCGTCAGGCAAAATTAAGTACTATGTATTTCGTATTTTCTACTTTCACACAACCGTGGAGTTTCTGCAAATTTGCTTTTTTAACTGGAATTAAAAGTATTTGCGATACAAATATCGGGCATCGACCGACACGAGATGACTGCACAATACCAGTGCTGCTGCCTTCGACAGCACTGATCAGCGCATGTTTGATCGAATGGGAAATATCTCCTCGTCCACCGGCAGATGTTCTTGCGTATAGGCTCGAAGCAAGCTCAAAATTCTTGTGAGTCGAAGCTGATTAACGTGGGTGTCTCGTGTCTGTCGCCACGTGGATCTCGATAGCGTACATGTACGTGTCATCCAGGGGAAGTCTCATCAATCGAATTCGAATATCTTCCATTGAATGAAAGATATTGACACGTAACAATTATTAACCTCCATTAGTGGGTGTCAGAATTGACAAAACTGCCGCGAAAATCACATGCTATTTCGACCGGAAATGGCATGTGATTTTCGGGCAAGTAGCATGGCACTTCGAAATCACCCATCTCCAGAGGTGGGCGACTTTGCGAAAAGTAATTTTTCGCACGTGGTATTTTGTTTTCGCACGTGGTATTTTGTACAGTTGTGCACCGAAATCTTTGACTTGTGTCCAGTCCCGTAACATGAAGTGGTAACGGTGAAGTAAGGGAACGTGATTGGTTGTAATTCGGATTAAGTTCTGTTGCGCAGAGTCAATATCTCAAACGGACGTGCTGCAGGGCTTCGGCATGACCAACGCGGCGCCCAGCGTCACCACGCCGCTCGTCATGGGGCCCAACAGCATGATCTCCCTCAATACAGCGTGCTACCCATCCGCCCTGTCCAAGTGAAGCCTCCAAGCTGCCCCATGCAGTTCCGAGGCGGCTTTTTGACGCCTCAGGGCGATTGTAGTCGGGCTCAATGGGGTAACCTCGTAGTGCTTAACCACGTCGATCGTCGCAATAATTCGAGGTATTGTAGGTAATGCTGTATTGACTTCTCTTTTGGGCCGGCGCTCGTCGCTGGGCAGCAACCTACGGCCGCGCGCGGCCGCTCGCCGGCGTGGCACGAGCCTCCGCAGCTGCCGGCCAAGAAGGGCGACGCCAATAGCGAGGACGAGGTCGAGGCTGAATCCCTGGGGCTCTGAGCGGCGCATAGCTTCCTTGACCAAGCCGGCCCTCCCCTATAGACCTACGACACCTCCTCACACGCTGTATACAAAGGAATAACGATAATACAGAATGGACAAATGTTTCTTCGCATCTCGTGGCTTTCGGTAGTTTAGCTTCAGAGTTGCTGTATGGCACACGCCACCTGCCACCTCGCTGCATAATTCCTAAGAAAACTAGTGCTCTGTAAGTCAGAATTCCTAAACACTAGTGCTCTTGTCACGGCGACTGCAGCTGGCTCAACGGCCACGCAGTGCTGTGGACATTGAACACAGCTATTATGAACCAATCAATGGCGCGAGAATCTCTGTAACAAGTTTGTGCTACACGATCTTTTCAAAACGCGTTGTCGCCTGTTGCTGTTTGATTGGCTTGCTAGTTGCATTTGTCAAAATTTATTTTGAGAAAGCGTAGCGCCTATCAGGTTACGCTGGCATAGATTTTGCTATAGTGGTGTTACCAGAGTTGGAGAATGCAGATTGATCCGTATAAAGTCCAACAGTACGACGATACAGATCACCTTGATTGTACCCATCAAGTTAACAAGGTATTTATTTATAAGAGAGTGAATCGAGTACCCATCTGGAAATGGAGGGGTGAATTTACATAAAAGGACCAACGGAGGCGAGCGTGTGCGAGGTCGCGTAGCCACAGCAAACCCGCGGCGGGGTGCCCAGCGCCGAGCTCAACAGCGAGCCCAGCACTGTAATGACCAGATCTTAGAATCTTTTTACCCGCAGGAGCGCAGCGACTGCGTTTGCGACGCGGAGCGGAGCAAAGATGACACCCGTCCTCGTAAAAAAGTACATTTCGACGTCTTACTTATTGTTTCTATGGGTCGCCCGTCTCAAGATGGGTGCAGCAACACATGCTTATTTATAAAGGTGTCTAAAATGAGATAAATCACTGTACGAAATATCGTCTGTGATTTCGCAAAATTGCCCACCTCTGGAGGAGGGTGATTTTGAAATGCCATGCTATTTGCCCGAAAATCACAAAAGCCGCGACTTCGCACGGAACAGCTCTAGATTTTACGTTAATCACTTAAACGCGTGATCCTAAAGCTGCTGGTGTTGTGAATCTTCGTTGGTTGAAAGGTTGGCAATTTGTTGGATATATTACTTCTTCGATTTGTTTCGTGAAGCTAGCCTAAATAGTCAAGCAGCAAAGCAAAGGCAGCACGGAGGCTTAGATAAGTCTGTTAAGAATATAATACTGTAGCAAAGCACAAGGGTAGAAGAGCACAAGAACAACTGGTTAATCCAGAGTTAAAGCAGAAAGCAACAAATATACTGTAAAGACTTGCGGTGCATCTGCTGCGCCTGCTTCGCAGCCGCAGCATCTGCACGGTATGTTCAACGGCCAATTTTACAATGGTAATCTCCGTATTCTGCATTACGTGAGCGTTGGCACATGTAGCATTCCGTTAATTAATGGCGTTGACCGCCTCGTGCAGGTCCACCCAGAGGTGCATGTTGTTTGAAGGCTGATAAAATCTGAAATGTTGCGCGAGTACAGATAAAATCAATAATGTTGGGGGAATGGATTATTTCTCACAGACAATATAGGATATTTCGCGGCTACTCTTTTCTACACTATTGTTTTTCTGGATGGGTCAACATTTAGGTACAGAAATGAATTTTTGTTCGGCTATCTTATATGGTAGTTTCCAGAAGACGATGCTACCGAATTCAGCAGGGTATACATTATGAACGTATTCTGACCCTCGTTATCGTGGGAATTAAAATCCAGAGAATATGCCATGTCGGTCGAAATCGCATGTGATTTTCGCGGCGGTTTTGTCAATTCTGACGCCCCCTATTGTCTCAAAATTCGGGCATGCCACGACAAACTCACCAGGATTCAGGGTGAGCATCTCATGTGCAAGAGCGCCCCGACCCTCGGATGTGACGATAGATTTCTTGAACGCTCGGCCGCAGGCACCAATAGGAAAAAAGTACTCAAAGTAGAACCTTCAGTGACTTAGGTACTCGTACTTGCCCAGTCAGGACGGATAGGTGGCGACAGCGGCGCAACTAAGGATACCATCTTCTTCAGGCTCGTCTATCGGCTGCTCTCGCAAGAACGTACACTTGTTCATCGTTGTTCGATGTTGGATTCCGCTTTATAAAGACTTACAAGTGTGCACTGGTATCGTAGCAAACCGCCTGTAGTGTCTGCACGAAAGTCGTAGACACGATGGGGGAGACGGTGGAGCTCCCTGAAGTTTAGCCGTAGTGTATTGCTCCACGTAAATACTACGTAGTAGCAAAGTGATCCTCGTAGTGTATTGCTCCAGGTAAATACTACGTAGTAGTAAAGTGATCCTTCTACTCCTATACTAGTTGGCGCCGGAGGCTCGAGAGCCTTCGGGTAACGGCTCGTGTCATCACGTATGTCGTGACGCCTAAAGCTGTCAACCAAGGTGTCGATATGCCGAGATCACTTGGTCAACAGTGATGGCGTTATGCTAGGCTGCGTCGTTGCTGGTGCAATGACGCCAGAGATCAGTCTGCTTCCCACTGCACGGAGCTGTATCAGGCTGGGGATACATGTGCATGCCTGCACTACACCGCCTTTATACAAACCGTGTATGTCCGCTTGAGGGATCTTCACAGCCCACCGCCCGTCAAACTTACAAGGAGGTTCTCGGTTGAACGCCACATTAAGTCAGCACCAAACACCTCACTGTCTCATTTGAAACAAAAATATAAACTACTTAACCTCCTTACGAGAAGTTGAGCAGACGAGAGAGTCTGTCCATGTCCGTGATCTCGTAGATTGCGCCGCACTCCGCCAAGATATCTCAACTGCTGCTGAATTACATGTGGTTGTCGGGTTGCCCTGCAGTGGACGCCTGCCAAAAATGCCTTAAATTGTGCAGAGGTCGACGATATATGTGAGAGGTCGGAGTTTATGCCACCTAGTTGTCGAAAAAGAGTAACCCATACTGAATCCAAGACAATATTTATGAAGTTGTCTAATAAGGGGGTGAGGTGACCCTTCGCTTGGTGAGACCGAATCTGAGTCTCAGCAGATATAAGTTTTCTTAAATCAGCTTATGCAGAAGCATAGGTCATTTTGGAAGGCGATGGGTCTCCGCTGCTAATCCGAGCAAACGACCAATAAGCTTAGACCGAAAGCACGACGAGACCCCTTATACATGGCTTCCCAGGGCGAGAAATTAGGGTAAACACGAAATCGCGAAGGCAAGCATCTGCAATCTCGAGCATTTCCATCGCTACTCCGTGATGCAAAAACATGTTCGAGTCGTCATACGTCTCGGACTGGAGTCTCTGTAGCGTCTCTGCTGGTATTTGTGGCCGACAACAGAGTCTGCTGCAGACTGCGTTGCGTTGACTCATCACGAGCATAACCTAGGCCGATGTCGAGTGTCGAGACTTTTGGCTCACAGCTGTAGGATGTGCAGATCTAAACTCGCTGTTCGAACCCTTCGGGTTTTCCATCTTGTTCAATGACCTGATGCAATGCCGTTCCAGGCTTCAGACTGTCCCAACCGTACAACAAGAGGAAGTGTCGTCGTTCCTGCTGTTAAAGACAACTGTAGCTGGCTGCCCGAACTCTCCGGGCTTTCCAACCCACTCAATGGCTGAACACCGTTCGTAAAGTCTCTGTCGTCATCTCAAATGTCGTAGCGTGGATCGAAAGCGGATGGCAGAGAACAACAAGGCCACGTTGTCGAGCGTTAGGGCGATGTACTTGCAGATCTCCTTTCCGCTGTGGCCGTTCGCAGTCTCACTTGTAAATTCTCCAGCATGAGCCCAAGCCTCGCCCTGCACCTCCTCCTTACCGCCACTTTGGCCAGCTCGTCGCTCGCTGCCAACTCCAACGAGGGGACTACCGCCAACGGAGATGTCATCGCCAGCATGTCTGTTTGGGGAGCGCCTATCGTAGCGGAGACCGGTACAAACCACAGTAGTGCCGTACCAACGTTTGGCAAGGTCACGTCCAAGGCTGGCGAGTGCGTCATCGGTGAACCGACCGAGTACATCAGCAACGAATACCTGGACTGGGTGTGGGAGCATCGCATTGGCCCCAACGTAGACACTTCCGACAAAGCGAATTGGAACGTGATGGCCAACAAGAACTTCCTCATGGACAAGTTCGTACACAACAACGGATCGATCAACTACTGCGTGCGTTGGGACACTGATAACCAGCTTTCGAAGAACGTGGCGTCCAAGTTCCAGGGCGTGTTGGAACGCCACTACAACGCGTGGAACAAGTGGCTTGAAGGCTACAATTGCTGGCCGTTTAAGCAACTCAAGGTCAACATGGTGGGCTGGGCGGCGAAGGATGCGGCGCAGTTCGAATGGAGCGATGACGCTATGGGCACCATCCACGAAGGAGTGCTGGACCCCACCGACGGCGTGCCGCAGTGCCCCAACGAGTGCTATCGCTACTACGACAGCGTGAACAACGTGTGGTCCGATACGAGCGCTTGCCAGGGCGAGCCGTTCGACGTGTCGTTCTGGCTGAAGGAGGATATCCCGTACGGCTTTGGCTACGACTGGGGCCAGGAGGTGAGTCTCCACGACACGATGAGCAATCTCTATGATGAGAATATCCTGTTCATCGGCCATGAAATCGGCCACGGCTTTGGACTTCCGGATTTCTACGGGTTGGAGACCAAACCGGCCAAGGACTTCCCCAACTCCATCATGATGGCGTACAGTTCGACTACGATCACACCAAGCGATGGCTGGATGTTGCGTCGCGTGCTTGATCACGTCCGAGCTCGCTACAGCTTCTAACGCAGCTGATACGTACACATCGTGCATTTGTCGAAGTGCTCT
Source organism: Phytophthora crassamura (assembly GCA_033557995.1). Classification (NCBI taxonomy): domain Eukaryota; phylum Oomycota; class Peronosporomycetes; order Peronosporales; family Peronosporaceae; genus Phytophthora; species Phytophthora crassamura. The sequence continues at coordinate 15,594,414 of JAUCED010000002.1, read as the reverse complement.
GCTAGCAGCCGCAGGTAGTATTTGTCTGTTAAATTCATGTTTGTCTTTTCCCTGCTAGAACAAATACAGTTTTGACGTTCAGACTGAAGTACCTTGTGTTGGGAAGATGACCCTGATTCCACAGGAAAAGTTCACAGGCTGCAATGTTTGTATGCATGCATTATGCAGTAGGAATCTGGGCCTTTCGATGGGTAGGTTCTCGGTTTGACGTTCCGGAGCGGTGTACAGTGCTCTAATGTCGACAACATTTTCGCAATGAATAATCGACCCGATTCTGATAAAATCCCAGAGGGATGAGTTGTGCAGCACCAACATTTCTCTCTTTGTTACGTGCGATGAACGTATTGAAATCGTCAAGTTATATTACTTTTGGCTGGGGTTCGCTGCTCGTGACGGGTGTGAGAGTGCGCAACAAACCTTCCCTTCCGCTCGTGGTTTAGCCGACGATCCACCAAGTCGCAGCAGTCGCCAGGACGACGTAGACGGAGATCATAGCGTTGGTGAGACCTTGTAGCGTTATCGCCGAACTGTCTGCCGAGCTGTCCGAGGTCGTGGTTGTCGTCGTCGTATTAGTGCAAGACTTGGTCGCTGCAGTTGCGACGGGTGGCAACGCCACGTGTTGGCTGCGCTCAGAGTACTTGCGGCCGAACTGATCCGTGCATGGAATGAAGTACAGGAACTGCAGGTCATTCAGGTCCCATCGAGCGTCACCTAAGTCGACGTCCCCCTCCTCCAGTGGCGTCGCTCCGGTGCACCCGTTGTCAGTCTGTTTGCCGACGAAGCAGCCCATTTCAGGAAAGTACGTTTTCGTCGAGAGCAGTGGAGGGTCCTGGTCCTCCATGAAGAAGGCCATGTTTCGTGCGCACTGTGCAGTGGTGTTGGCCGCCGAACCCCAGTCGTAAGCAGTCACAGTCATGTCAAGGCACGTGCAGCCTGCAGGTTCGTGATATTCCAGCGTGACCGCGGTCGAGGCTGTCGTGTCCGTCGTGGCACTGGATGAGTCATCGCACTCCGTTGTCGTTGTCGTTGTTGTCGTCGTTGGGGCTGGGCAGGCATCTTCGTTCGCGCACCCCGAGCCACACTGCGCGTTCAGCGCCGGGATGACTTTGCTTTCGATAATGTCCAGTGCACTATCCGCTTTGCTGAGCTTGTCCTCCAGCTTGGCGAACTTCCCTGCAGCTTTCAGGTTACCAGCCACGCTCAAGGCAGTGGAGACGCAAGCATGCACTGTGTGTAGCTCCTGACACTTGGGGACTGTCCCCTCGAACACCTTGAAGCAGTCTCGAAAGTCAGTAAAGACGTCATTGACCTCTGAAACACCAAGGTTGATCACGAAGTCGACTTCATCAGGGGTCAACACTTTCAGACTTTCCCCGAGCGATTTGACGACTTCGTCGAGCTTGATGGGGAAAACCGCGTCGAAAGCGCACTTGGCCGCAGTGATCGGATTCAAGCAGATGGACTCCCCATCGCCGCAGTTGAAGGTGCCAAAGAAGCACTTGGCCGCAACTGGACTCGACTGAGACGACGACACCAGCAAAACCGCGATGGTAGTGGAAGGAGAGATCACCCGCATGCTTCGTTATTGGTTGGCTGCTGGACTTCGGTAGCTTGAAGTGTTTGAAGCAAGTTTGCTGGGGCTAGAGTGTTGATGAGTGTTGCTTGGCTTGTGGAGTGGCGGGCAAGTTGAAAAGTGAGTGAGGCTGCCAACAGACCGACCAACGCACCACTTATACCTGGATCGGGTCCTGAAGCGTATAAAAATGAAAACCGCATGATCTCATGGTCTGTCTTAGCATGCGTCGTGGTTCTCATCCGGACAGGTTTTGGTGTCCGTTGGTGCACTCGGTGGGAGGACAAGTTAAGGCAACTTGGTGCTCGTTTCCCCGCTCGTAGGGTCTATTTGAGTCTCTGTCCTCTTCTCTCTCTCTCCAAAGTAACTTGATGGGATCAGGTGTGGTTGGGCAGTTATCATCCGTTATCCGGGGCGAGATGGCACGCTCTGAGGTCTGCTCAGCACCCTGCTGGGATCGGTTGCAATCCGTTGAAATGGCAGCAACGAAATTACTGGCAAATTCAAGCACAACTTTGCATCAATTCACCAGGCCAATGCACAAAATTCTGTAAAACCCCGAAGAGGCAAACCACCGTACAAACCTGACGACAGGCAGACGCATTAGCTGCTCGTCTTACTTCACCCAGACTTCCACATGTACAGGAAAGAGGAGGCAATGTACCCCCCAAAGGTGAAGAAGAAGAGTGTCTTCGTGCGGTTTCCATGTTGAACCAGCCAAACGTTCAAAAACAATTCGCGGCGTGTCATGTAGGCGATCCGTTCGTGGTTCACGAGTTGAGTTTGCCACTCTGTAAGGCTCCGTTTCCTGGAAGTTGTGCGGGGACTGGAATAGTTGCATTCTCGACTTGAAGCCTTTGGACTTGCTATTGCTGAGCTTAATGAAGAAGACACACAAAGTTGGGAAGCTTATCGCCTCGATCCGAACGGAAGAACGTTCAAATAGGTCGAGAAAGCACTTGGTGCGGTATTTACAGCCGCGACAACCTACCAGACCAGACTCTGTGGAAATCGATGTGTAGAATGATTCTACTAGAATCTTCTGTTGGATATGTCGACTGGAGATACTACGATGATGAAAGTTGTGTACCAGATGGGCCTTTTCGAACGTCGAGAACGCGATGGTAAGGCTTCAGAAGAGGAAGCTTCCGTGGTACAATATGCGAGCCTGTATAGCATGTTATGCTTAATGGGGAGCCAATATATATTTTGCGGGATGAAGCAGACAAACTTTTCCTCGGGGCGCAATGATTTGAGCAAGCTAGTGTGTCGTCGCATGGTTGACATTTACGAGCAGCTTCAAACTGCGCGAGCGCCGACTTTAGCTTGATCTTAAACCGCTTCATCTCCAAGCGATGCACATACGATATCAGCGTTTCCAGCTTTTGTGCGTCTGGTACAACAACAAGAGAGAACTACGGAATCCACCACGACATTGACCGGCTGATCCTGGAAACACCCCAGCTCGACAACTGCGCAAAAATCCACAGCTTGCATCCCTACAATTTGAAGCTAGAGACCAAGGAAATGTAGAGACGTTGGTTGGGCCCGTTCTGAAGGACGACGAAGGCCTACCATGATGGTTTACCCCCGCTTACCAGAGCGAGTGAGGTCGGCATATAGCAGACGGTGCGTTTGGATCCGTCTATGGGGCCAACTCGGCCCGGCCAAGTGGTTCGACACACGTTCTAACCGACCAAGAACCCCCCGAAAACCGCGAGCAATTCCGTCGAGAACTCGATTAAATCACAAATTTTGTGGTTCTCGCTCAATCATGATCAAACTGTATCGCGCATGTCATATCTGTGAACCATTTTTTGTGTGCGAGCGAACAAATCGAGGAACAATTGCGTCTTTCGTGAAAGGAAGGAATCGAGACGTGCTTTGGCTTTGCATTTATCACGAAGCGATTGGACTGCAACACCTTCACGAACGCAGTATCGTTAATGGAGATCTCGAAAGGAACACTGCGAATTCAGTGCCAAATTAGCAGATTTTGGATTGCGTTTTCTTGCAAAACGAAAAGAGGAATTGACCAGCGCCAACGGGGCTTTGGGTGCGTTCCACTGGAAGGCTCCGGAATGTTTGATGGGAAACCCGCTTACATTTGCGTCCGACGTATACTCACTTGAAATGTGCATCATTGAAGTGCTCGCGGGAGACGTACCATGGGCTCCTCGATGCCGGAAACGGTCGTGAAGTTTACTGTAATGCGGAAAACAATGCTTCTAGCGCGCCTGGCCAACATTTACTTCAAAGACTGGGCGCTGGTTACGAGAATGTGCTGCTACATCCCAATCACCGCGAGTGGAATCGCCTACTTTCCCTTCGACAAATATTGAGCCATTGCATGCTATCTCTAGCACTCCAAGAAAATGATATTTCTCGCAGTTACCAACAGCTTTGCACGGCGTCAAGTGAAAAAGCACATGTTAGAACCACGAAAGTGTGCATTCGGATCGAGTTAATACATGGCAACGTGAAGCACTGAGATTTTTTTTTATTGACTCGACTTTTGGGGCAAAGCCCCCCTATAATGAAACGAACACCATTAGTGTACCCTTATTTTTACTACATCAGTTACCCTTTTTACAGGAATTCTTACGCATAGTTGCGATTCGGGTTAGGGGTTATCATTATAATCACACGCCCTAGGGCTTTTGTTTCAAAATTCACCTCTTTATAACAACTTCAACAATCGGATGACCGAGCCTTCAGATAAGGATTTTTGAATGACCTCTCGCCGAAGGAGTTACAGTCACTAAAGTCGGGTCGTTTTTTATAGAACCCGGGAAGGGTCGCTAGGTATGGAGTACCGTGGGATGATGGCGGATTACCCGACTTTGCGCCTTTTTTATGATTTTTTTATGGATGGCTACAGCGGCCAGTCAGTCGTCTTTTGGGCGCGAGCGGCTCTGATTACTTGGCAGCCATTGTCTGATTTAGCGTGAATGCGAGCAAATCAGGATCGTAAAAACCGACTAAGTACGACGTGGATCTTGTAAGAAGTCGACAGGGTGTACTGACGAGTGTTGCTTCGGCTCTATTGCTTTTAGGTGAACACTCTCAGTACATGCGCGCGCCGAGTCCTGCACCGCACCCAGTAAAACGTCTCACGCCTGTCAAGGCGTGCTGCACTACCAGACAAAACATCTCATGCAGTGCTGTTTCCCAACGCTGTTTCCACATGGACTCGGCTGATCATCCTCTTAATGACAAAGAGGATCGATTGCATGAGTACACGTTATCCGAGTTCTGCGCTCATTTAATGAAATGGCACGATCGGCGCTTCGTAATTCACGGGAACTTTAAAAATTTCTGTATGAACTTAATACAACGCAGGCAAATTGACGTCCTCGTCCGAAGGGTGTGCGTTACCGACAGTCGCACTGCGGCAATAAATGCTGCTGGGTGTGGAAGGGTCCAGCAGCCTACATCCGAGGGCAAACCGTCTATCAACGAGAAAGAAGAACTCAATGCTGCAATTCAAGTATTAGATTCATTAAAGCCGTATTTCCGGGTAGTTCGTGGCAGCGGTCTGTACTGGTCGAACGCCCGTGATGACTTAATGGCCATGATTGGAAACCGTGTCATGCCGACGAGATGGCCTACGTTTTTTCTCCCGCTGAGCGCAGCTGATACTGTTTGGCCAGATTTTGCCCGTGCATGTAACCCATCCCAAACACTAGATCAGTGCAGAACTCTAATCTACAGTGAGCGAAGAAAACTTCTGAACGAAAACCCGGACATTAGTGCTCGACACTTTAACAGGAGCTTTCAGGCATTTTTTGATAGGGTTTTGTGTGGAGAATCACAGCCGCTAGGCGAGATCGTCGACCATTTCTGGAGAGTAGAGGTTCAACAACGAGGTTCACCCCATATCCACTGCTTACTGTGGATAAAGGATGCCCCCGTATGTTCTAAAGCTTTCCGAAACAGACGAAGGTCGAGTGGAACTTGCTGCTTACATCGACAAACATATTTCCGTTCTTGCAAAGACACTTCAAGAACTAGATGAGTGTTTGTGCTCAACGTGCAGTAGTCATCGAGCGGATGAAGTCGATATACTAGCAGTAAGACCCCCTCCCGTAGCCGATGCAGAATGGACGTGCGATTTGTCGAGGCTCGTACATCGCGTACAGCAACATGTGTGCTATGCCAACTCGTCGTGTAGAAAGAAAAGAAGTGAATGCCGATTCGGATTTTCAAGCAGTTGCAAGAGAAAACAGATATTGAAGCGAATATTGGGTCCGACGGAACACCGTCGCTTAAAGTTCACCTAAACGTGAAGTGTTGACTATAAACAACTATTCACCGCACTTGTTGTCGTGTTGGTGCGCTAATATGGATTTACAACTAATTGGGAATTTGTACGGTGCTGCCGAGTATGCAGGGGCGTATATTAGCAAGGCGAAGCCAGACACACTTCGCTTTAGACGCGTGATCGCCAAGGCAGTGCAGAGATGTGATCCCAATCTTCCTTACCATTCGATTCTCAAACGTGTAGCTAATGCAACACTTTCGGTTCGTGAAGTCGGAGCACCAGAGGCCATATACATTTTGCTAAGAAGTTTGTCAATGCATAGTAAATCACGAACCGTTAAAGGTTAAAGTGCTGCGTCATACACACCGATTTTACCGAGTGGAAGCACAAGGACTGGAAGACTTAGTAGCTCTAGCAGATACGGCGAACTCAGATGCGATAAAAAGCGAGCCTATTGAACGTGCGTATATGAATCGTCCATCAAATGAGCTTTTGAGTGTATGAGTTTTGCTACCTTTGTGGAAGAGTACGATACAGTCGACACTACTCGTGGAGAGCCCAATGACCTTGATATGTGGGAACGGACTGATGCGGAAGGGTGGATTAAACGTCGCGGTAAACCTGTTGTCATACATAAGTCGCCTTGGATGCGCTGTAGCTCGTCGAATCCAAACTTTTGCTTCTCGGAAGTATTTCTATATGTGCCGTGGCGATCTGTGGACGATTTGCCTTCCACTGATGAAGAATGCATATCCCGCTTTCTTGAAGTTCAAGAGCAAGAGCTAGATGGAGAGTTGCAAAAAGAGTCGAATGCAAAGCTAGCTCGTCAACATAAACTAGATCTGCTTAAGTCTGCCCGTGACACAAGCAGCGTATCGTCTTTTGCGGGGTCAAAATATGTTTTCGTGAGCAATGCCAACAATGAATAGCAATAAGTTGTGAACCCGGACGTACCGGACCCCAAAAGCACCCAGAATCTTCAAGTGGAGTGGAAACCGAGGCATGAGTATACCCCAGCAACGGTAGCAAAAGCTCGTGATTTCATCAGTGCGTGTCTGAAGCCTTGGATGAAAGAAAAAGGACTTGCGCAAACTAGGAAACCTGTTTCACGGGGACGAAAGAAAGTCATCGCACTATACATACCCTCTTTCAGATAGTGAGCAAACGTTGGACATCGGGGAAACGATGGATGAATCTCAATGGATTCCGTTTGCACTTGCAATGCAACAGTCTAGAAGAAGGCTTAAAAGCATGCTCGAGATGTCGTCGTGTAAGCCACTTCAGATGATTATAAACAGAGAAGGGGGATCTGGTAAGAGCTGGTTGATACGGCATATCGTCAGAGGCTTGCACAATGTGTTCGGTGGCATTCGGCCACACGCCGAACTTCAAAGCGTGTGTTGCTACTAGCTCATCAAGGGACGGCTGCGTTCAATATCAAAGGAATGACACTCTGTTCTGCCTTTGGGTTTTCATCGTTTTCAAAATCAGCGTTTTCAGTTCCGTACAAATCGTTAACTGAGACCAAATCTGGACTAGCAAAGCTAAAACGGATGCAGCAAAAATTCAACGACGTGCACCTGGTTATCATAGATGAATTCAGCATGATCTCGTGTGGAATGCTCTACTGGATCGATAGACGAATGCGAGAAATCTGGCCTAGCCAGTCGGACAAGCTATTAGGAAGCAGAGATATTTACTTCACAGGAGATGCTGCGCAGTTGGATCCTGTCGTGCCGAGCTCACTGTCTACCCCTCTCGCCAAAATTGCCAACGACGTTCAGAGACATGGAAGGGAAATTTGGGCCAGCATTGATACCGTGTGCATGCTAACTAGTCAGAATAGAGGGAAGCGAGATCCAGAATGGTTTAGCGCTCTACGACGACTGCGTCGAAAGTCGCCTACTCAAGCGGATATTGATCTCTTTAACACACGTTGTCTATCTTCAATCGATGAGCCAGAATGGTCAAGCAAAGCAAAGCATATCGCCTACAAGAACGTTGACGTAGCTACCGCTAACAACAAAAGTATCGGTTTGGCGAATAAACGAATTGTACACATTAAGGCGCAGCACTTTGTGCAACAAAAGCGTTTAGCAGCAAAAATAAGCATTCCGACTGGTACCGTGCAAGCCTTCGTAAATGATGCTCAAACGACCAACTCTGATCATGATCGCGTAGTCGCCAACAAACTCAAACTATGCATCGGTGCTCCTGTCACGCTCACGTTTAACATTGCCCAGCCTGCAGGATTATGTAATGGCACCAATGCATTAGTCTACCATTTCATGTTCGTCTCCGGTAGCGACCTGCCGATCATTCTCGTGCAGATAACAGATCCGTGCTTGGGGCCATCACTTTTGGACGGAATACCAAATATCGTGCCTATAGCAGCAAAGAAATTTCTTGGGGGAAAGAATCTAGCGACCTTCGTGTAGTGCGAAGAGGAATTCCACTAAGACTGGCGTATGCTATGACTGTTCATAAAGTACAGGGTCTGACTTGCTCATATATCGTATTTCACTCGAATTCAGTTCCTAACATCGCTTTTTCCTACGTTGCTCTCTCGCGCGTTCAACATCGGAACGCAATTGTCATTACGCGCAAACTCAGGCTAGAAAAACTCACAGCAACCCCAGATAAACTCGCAGAGTTCCAGCGCGAGGAAACTCGAGTCTTGGACGCAGTTGCTCGGACAGCACAAGCGGCTATAGCAGCAATCCAACAGATGAAGTTGGCAGCATTGGCTGACAACTCCACAATCGGACCGCGATGAGCTTTCTACGCAAGGGCTAGAGCTCATCGAGCAGGCAGTGAATAACGGACGCTGCTCCGACCCAGGCGCACCGCATCGCCACGGAGATAGTCAAGGAAACGAGGTAGCAACTACGCCGGTCGCTTCGGCCTGCACCTGAACACGCACGGCATGAATCGCGAGGATACTCCATTCAACGACCTGCTGAATCTCTCCGAGCGCGAACACGAGCTGGTGGGGCTCACGAAACGCGCCAGCGGCATCACGGAATTCACAAGATCACGTGCCAGTTCAGTCTGGCGTCCGAAGGATGCCGTGTGCGATAGTATGAGCGGGTTCACCGAGGTAAGCGTGCCCACGACGATGTCCATCCAGTCACTACAGCAGATCGCGGACGGGCCCGTCAAACCTGCGGCGCGGATCTTCACGGACGGCAAGTACATGCGCCTAGGCAGCTACACGAATTTGGTGGTGCGCTTCGGCAGCCCGTCGCACTTCTCCATAACAAAGGCATGATAATAACAACAAGACACCAAAAGGAAAGTAGTTGTGCGTAGCGGGTCTGTGTAGGACCTGCGCTAGCTTCTCCTCCTTCTCGAGGTGTAATAGCAGTAGTTGCCGCGTTCTGAGGCGTCTGGCAGTGGACGCTAAGCGAAGGTTTGCCGCAAGACCTGTGATGAACTTACAAAGCGAGATCACTATGGTAGAATCGCTGTATAACAATTACAATATACTGATGGTGATAGATCCACAGAAGCGTATCGGAACGCGTACAACATTAGCGCGCACCAAGCAGCGCTGATTTTTGTTTTTCTTCGTCAAGTTGAAGATCTGCCTGCCACTTGGCTTTCGTTTCGTATTAAATAGTTAGCGCCACATCCAACCTACGTTAATGTGCACACATCGCGTAGCAAACCGAAAACAAAACATGAAATTCTTAACCTACTGCGACATCGACCCGGATTGGAGTGGTTTCGGTGCTCCAACAGCATGTATAAATCGTAGAGAAGCCCGCAGCTACAGGTGTTCTTGCCGCTTCAAATCGTTTGCACGCAGCTGCTGCCAGCGCTGGCAGTCGGAGTCGCAGTCGAACCGGTACCAATTGAATTGCCAGCTGTGGGCGCAGGACCTCCACAACTCCCACCATCGCCCGCCTCGGCGTTGTCATGCACACTTGACACGCTTGCTGGCGACACAGCCGAAGACAACGACACAGGAAGCCGAACCTGATGCGAAACTGGCACCAGGATGGGTTGGGCTGCAACGATCGAGCCAGCACTACCGAGATCACCTGCCGCACCAGCCAGCGTAGACTCGTCACGGAACGAAGAACAGCTTCAGGATCTCGACGTTGGTAGTTGTAGCGCGGACGGCTGGTGTGAGGTACTCAATGATATTGGCATTGCTTGCACCACGATGTAGATCACCTGGTGAGATTGCATGGTAGCAACACCATGCTGGACACACAGCGACGGTTGCGGTCGCACCGCAGCGTCAGCGTCAGCGTCCGGAGCCGTATCCATATCCCCACTCGATGAAGTGCCGCTGCTTGCGGCCCATCGTTGCCGACAGAAAGAAGATGGTTGTTCATCGTAGATAGCTCTCTTTGGTCGGTACTTGCGTCGCTTGCGCTGGCGCAGACGAGATGACCCAGCCGAGTCGTCGATGCTGCATGTTCCTTCGGCTGCTCCCCCGACTTGGTGTCATCTCCTTTTTCTTCTCGCTTGAAGTTGACGCTGCCATTGCCTTGGGTCCTTCTTCACGTCTTACTCCATTCTCTCTATTTTTCTTCTTTGAAGTCAACGCTGCAGCTGCCTTGGGTCCTTCTCCACGTCTTGGTCGCTTCTCTCTCTTTTTCTCTCTCGGCGTCGACGACGGTGCGCGCTTGGAGGACCTCTCTTTGTTTTCCTTTGAGACTCGGCGGTAGCGACCACGCTGCAAAGCGTTCTGGTGATCGCGATGCTCCGCACAGAGCCAGTGTCGCTCTCCATTACGCTTGAAGGCCCTCTCGTTGGTACACTGGCCAGGGTATTGGCATTGCAGTGAACCGCCTTCTTCTTGGTGGAGGGTTGCTGGCGTCGTGGCCTCCTTGGATATCTGGTGGGGACCGAGTTGCTGCCGGCGTTTGGTTGCTCGCTTTCTGGCGTCCTTGGGCGTCGGGTGAGGCTGAAGAACGTCGAAAACAGGGCGGTACGTGAGCATTAGGGTGTAGTGCAGCTACCTCTGCTGTCGCGGGTCGCGGTAGACGCTTACCTCCTCGGCAATTGCTGCTGCTGCCGGCGAACGGCGTCGACGTGCTTTTTCGTTTGTTTCCGTTGTTAGATTTGGAACCCGGTTTGATCTTCAACCTAAGTTATGGCATATGCTGTTCAGAGAGGCGGTGCGGAAAATATTTTTTTGAAAATAGATTTTGCGGCATCGCCCCCTTAGCAACTGAGGCGACCAATCGCCGTGAAGATGCTGGCAGCTTGCTGCCATACTAGTTTTATTAATACTGATGATGTCAGAAATCGATACTTATTTTGCTTGGGATATCGTCTGAGGGTGTTGACTGCTTCCTTCATCGCACTCCTTGCTTGACCTCAGCTTAGTGTGACGGACTCTCGGGCGGGTATCTGAGGTTGAATTTGATGGAACTCAAGCTGGATCAATTATGGTGATCGTTTTGATGTTATCTTGGTTGTCACCTGGTTCCGAGACTCAAACAACCTGCCAACCCATAAAGTTGGTTAGCACTCGTAGTCAGAGTCGATCAGTGTATAGTTTCGTTCGCGATACCTGAAGCATCTCATGCTTGGGATCCTCCGTTTCTTTTGGATCTCGTCGACGGTAGAAGGATATTCCAGAACGAACGCATTCTCTCCAAGATCCACCAGTCTATACTTCATCTCGCCGTAGGGATAATACGACTTCAAAGTATACTTAGTATGTCCCAAGGTCTTGAGATGCGTCCGACTCAGCTGAGGGATTAGCTGACCAAAACAATACCCCCCCCCCTCCATTGCCTGCCTGAAACGGTCTCCGAAGTGAATTCAGTCTTTCAGGGCGATGGGAATTGATGTGAATGCACTGGTCACTATGCAGGGCGGTCCTGATCGACTCAACGGTGTATTCCATCTTAAATCTGGTCGGTATATTCAGGTTGCTGTCATCCCGCAGCGAAGTTGACGCAAGAGAAGCGCGAGGATACCTGCACCCCACTCCACTCGCCGATGGTGTCGCAGATACAGTTGAGTCAAAAGCTAATACCATTCTGGAAGATTCCTAACTATTATCCCATCGCAAAACAGCGCAAAAACTTGTGCAGTGTGCTAACGGTACGACAAGGAGTCCATGCTTCGAGGTGGACAAACTTGCTCGCCAATAATGCTGCTTTCTCCGCATTGATAACGGCACAAACCGTTCCATCATCCGTGCCCATTTTTCAGCTCAAAATCGCCGATACTGGGTCCAACCAAAACCTGCGACATGTTTTCAATAGTTGACTGATCCTCTTCTTTCAATCCGTTCGTACATTAGATACACTCGAAACTGAAATCAAGCTTAATTGCACTCTTAAACCACATACCTTGCTCAACCCGATCAATCCGATATTTATGTGATCCACACCATGATACCCAAAATGCCTTGAAGACGTTGATGGCCATGCCATTCCTGAACTTGCTGCGTCGCTGTAACATGGCAGAAGTGCGTCGCCGCCGGCAACCCGCGGCTCCGGCCCCCGCGACTCAAGCCTCATTGCACCCGCCCGAGAAGAAGCGCCGTCATCGATTTCACCCGTCGCTGCCCCGCCCGTGGATCGTGGTGCTGGGCTTCCTGGCCTTCTACGCAATCTCCTTCAGCGTCGTGACCTATTGGCACACGTGGCTGCCAGCGCCCAAGGGGCTGGACACTCCGCCCAGCGACTTCTCAGAGGCCAGAGCCAGGGAAGTACTGGAGCAGATCATGAGCTTTGGGTACCGTCCAGTGGGCACAAAAGCCAACGAAGAGCTCACACCCCAATACCTACTGAAGCAGGTGAGACAGGCCCTGAACTTGTGCAAGTAGTGGACATTATTGTGATATTGTACGTCGTATTGTGATATTGTAGATTGAAGAGATCAAGGCTGTCAAACCGGAAGGTGTGAGTGTTGAAGTGGACGTGCAGAGACCCTCGGGAGCTTTTGGCCTGGACTTCATCGCCCAGTTCCAGAACATCTACGCCAATGTGACCAATATTCTGGTCAAGGTGTCGCCTCCCGATGCGACGCCCGAGGCGCTCAACAATTCGCTCATGATCTCATCCCACTACGACGCAGCCATTGGCGGTGCGGCCGCCTCAGATGACGGCGTGAACATCGCCATTATGATGGAATTGCTGCGTAAATTCGTGCTGGACCCGCCCAAGCACGCGACGTTAGTGTTCAATTTTAATGGAGCAGAGGAGACCATCATGCAGGCGGCTCACGGCTTCATCACGCAGCACCCGTGGACCGATACGATTCGAGCGTTCATCAACCTGGAAGCGGCTGGTGCTGGCGGCCGCGAGCTGCTTTTCCAGACGGGTAGTGACGAGCTGGCGTTGGCGTACGCCCAGGGAGCCAAGTACCCACACGCCAGCATCATCGCGCAAGAGCTCTTTCAATCAGGCATCATCCCAGCCGACACGGACTACCGAATCTACCGCGACTTTGGCTACGTTGCTGGCATGGACTTCGCGTACATCGCCAACGGCTACGTCTACCACACGACGCTGGACGATATCTCGCGGATCCAACCTGGTGCTATCCAGCGTCTTGGAGAAAACATTGTGGGTGTGGTGGACCAACTTGGCAGCGAACCGGGCCGACTGAAAAAGGTGGCCGAGAACCCGCAGAGCTCCAACACTTTCTTCTCGGATGTAATGGGGCTGACGATGGTGACGGCAAGCAAGGATACGACGTACATGCTGTGCGGAAGCCTGTTCCTGCTGGCGGTGTTGTACCTCCTGCTATCACACGTCACGCTCTCCGAGCGCTTGACCGCGTTCGTACTGATCTCTCGCTGTTTTGGCGCGGCCTTCGCTGCGTCCTTGATGGTTGGAGTGCTGCTCAGTCTGTACGCGCCGCTTCCGTGGTATTCGCAGCCATATCTAGCAGGTGGGCTCTTCTTGTGCCCCGCCCTCGCTGGAATGGTGCATCAGCTGGTATCTGCACTGGAAAAGAGGGAGGGCAAGCTGACACCGGAAGCACTGTGGCGTCTGGAAGAGAGTCTGTTCGAGGCCATGATGTGCATCTGGATGGGGGCGTTGGCGATCTGCATGCAGCTTGATCTCATCTCGAGCTACGTGCTGGCCGTTTGGATCTTCTTCCCCTTGGTGGGGCAGGTGCTGTGTCAGCTGCTGCAGCGCTTACGGATGTTCTCTTCGGGCATGTACATGTGCATCTCGCTAGGCGCGATGATCATCCCCGTGATCCACAGCATGTGCTGCTTTGCGATCGCGTTGATGTTCTTCATTCCGTTGCTCGGACGAAGCGGACCGGTGGTACCGCCAGACGTCGTACTGTCCCTCTTGATGAGCATCATCCTTCTGGTAAGCAAGCGTCAATGGGTTGGCTGTTCTTCAGGTCGTACTTACCATTGTCGTTTGATGTGTATGTAGATCATGGTTTCGTATTCGGGCCGCGTGTTCTGCTTCCTGCCGATTAAGACGCTCAAGCGACTTCGGAACGTCTGCATCATCCTTACCGTGGTGTCAACCGCGTACGCTTCGATTCGGTAAGAGTTTGCACGTTTCGGCTGTCATTTTTCGCTTGAAAAAGTATTGACAATATATTGTTATTGTGGTGAAGAAACCCGTACTCGGACATTTGTCCCAAGCGCCTGATGCTTCAGCACGTTCAGCGCGAGGTCGTGCTTCCTAACGGAGACGTTCAAACGGACGCGGGTCTGTGGATCAACTCGCTCGACTTCCGTGGACCTGACCCCATCAAGAGCCACTTGGCGAGTACACAATGGAAGGACGCCCGGGTGCAAGTCGCCCCGCAAGAGCTTACTGAGCACGCTGAAGTGTACGGACACATGCCGTGGTCGCTCCCTGTGAAGCACATGCTTCCTGAAGACAAGTCGTGGTACCTGCCCGCTGCCGCACCCGCGCTCCCCCCCAACGCCCAGAAGGCCAAGTACGTTGATGCTTGTGCGTAGTTCGACTCTTCACTCACACTCTTTCTTTTGCTGTAGGCTGGAAGTCTTGTCGTCGACTTACTCGGAGGAGACGGGCCGCCGTAAGATCCACTTCGTCTTCACCGGCCCCTCGCACATGAACCTCTTTATCGACGCCAAGAAAACCAAGTTGACGTCGTGGTCCATGGGAAACGGTGTGAGTGGGCCCGTGGTGGAGGCCGAAGACGCTTACATTCTCCAGTTCTGCAGTGGCACCGTGCCTTCGAGCTATCACTTCTGGATCGAGGCCGAGGCCAACAAGCCCATCGATGTCGCCTTCGTTGGCCACTTCCTCGAGGTCACGACCCCCGAGATGAAGGAGTTCTCTGAGGCGCTGCCCTCCTGGACTGTCGTGGCCTCTGCAGTCTCGACATGGACCAAGATGCAGATCTAGAAACCTTCTAGTACAGTTTTGGGGCTAGAAAGATGGCTTCTTTATGCTTTTTGTATGCTCCTCTGTTCACGACCTAGCGGAGGCGTGGCCATCCTCGAAGCCAGACATGATACCTGCAGCGTCTTCGTCGCTCTCGTCACTTCCCACGAATTCATCCGGGTTGACTACGAACTCTGGCTCCCTGGAGCTGAGCACGTGGTCGTTCGAGTTGTCACTCGGGCCACGCTCGGTATGACGAGCCTGCACTCGCACCGACGCCGCCTCATTCTTGCCTTCCTCTTGAATTACGTTGACAGCCTCCTGAGCACGCTGCCCCAACATGGCATCCCCCAGCTGCCCATTCTCGTCGTCCTCATCCGAAGACACGTCGTCTTCCGACAGTGCCACCTTCTTCGGCGTGTACTCGTGGCGGAACTTGAAGAATCCCTCCTTGGTGAACTCGAGCTGCTCCACGCCTTCTCGCTCACTACAGACAACATAAGCCATAAGCCATAACTCAGACGCCCTAGCGCGTCGACTGCACGCACATTGTATTGCCGTAGGTTTCTAGGAACCTCTCGGTGTCCTCGAGCGACAGCGTTGACCGGCAGCTGGCGAGGAAGAGCAGCAGCTCCTGCATACTCACACAGCCTCGATGATACGTGTCCAGCAGTCTCCACTCGACCTCCAAAGCCTTGTCATTGCACAGCTGCCTCTCCGTCTCCTCTGCACGCTGTTGAGTTGCAAGAGCTTCAGCTTCAGGTTGAACACCAGCTCCGTCCGCCACAACTTGAGACTCTGGAGCCGCGACTGAAGGCGCCTGCACGTGGCTGTCCACGATCTTCATGAACTCGTTCAGGTAGACCTCTCCGAGCTCGCGCACCTGCGTCACGTTGACGTCCAGCCCCAGCAGCGCGAACATGCGGCAGGCCTGGTCGGCCGAGACGGCGCCGTCCCCGTCGGTGTCGAAGAAGCGGAAGATCTACCTCGGCAACCATTGCGTTATGCTAGTAGAGACGTCGAAGGAAGGAGATAGGCTTACCACGCGCAGGTCGGCGAGGTCGACGTCGCCCAGGCGCTCCACGCGCGCGTCGAACGAGGCCTGGAACGAGGCTTGCACGATGTCCATGGCCTAAGAGTCGCTGGATATAGCGACTTGATAAGGGGCCCCATAGTTTTGTTCCGACGCGCGGACATGACGACCAAGAGCTCCAAGCAGCGCGCATCGCCAATATGGCGATGTACGGCGAGCGCTGTTCGCGCTGGATATGGCAGAGCTGGCCATTCAGTGGTGCGATCATTCCAGCACGGAGACCTTGCAATTTGCTGTTGTTAGACGCTGGAAAAGTGGGTTCACCGTCTCGAAATGATCACAGGACAACTTGCAGTCGCCGACCCACGCCGCATCACGCCCATCTGGCGCGAACACCAGCTGCGGAGCTCCCGCCGATCTTCGCTCTGATTGGCCAACGACTTCAACAGGATGATGAGCTGATAAGGATGGGTCATCCGTGCGGCAGAGAAAGGACTGACGTAAATGGCTTCATTGTGCTGACTAACTCGCTTTGGAATCGCCCAGACCCAAGCGCTCGATGCTCGCCATGCCAGCATCATTTCCGGAGTTGGCAGAAGCTCAAAGGCAATGCAACCAGAGTCGCTTAATCTCCCGCTGCATGTTGGCCGTTGCCCGACCAGACGCGCAAGCGTTCTCGGCCTGAGCGGGCCCAGTGGTCGCTTTGTTGAAGGCAGGCAGAGGGATCCAATGGCAGTCAGTGTTGCACCGCTCGACCCATGCTGTTTGTTAAAACAGCTCAAGTTGTGAGCATTGCCCACAAGCAATCGCCGTGCCAGCGGCAGAGGGGAGAAGCAACTGGAGACTCCGGTCCGGAGCAACTCTCTCAGCATTCTCACCCTTGACCGGTTGCCGCAGATGGCTTGACAATCGAGTGTAAAACAAAACTGCTGTTTCTGCCGGTTTGTTAAATGCAAAAGGGGGACGTGTACGTCGGTATCCGCTTGATACCAGGCGAAAAATGGCTTGTGTGTATTGGCGACTGCATTGGCAACGGCATTGGCGATGTTGTCGACGATGGCACTCGTCCGCTATCGACAATACACGCGAAGATGGGGGACACGCCGGAATCGACATTGACGCTAAATTTGGCCGGCTCATCCACTTCAGAAGGCGCATCTTGCGTTAAAACATCGCAAAATGGACGTGGCTGCATCAACGTCGTGGCCAGCAAGGAGACTAACAAACTGCTATCCCCCAATGCCGCAAGCAAGCTAAGCTAAGCAAGTAGATCTCCACCGCCACGCCGACGGCAACACAGTGCCCTTCTGGCGGTTCCGGGTTTTCTTCGCCGTGCTCATCCCCCTTCTTTGGGCGAGAGGGGGCGAGAATACCATAGTGAGCCCAAGACATATCGAGCCGCCACCAGCAGCCTCTATGCCTTCACTTCGCAATTTGCGGTCATGCTAGTCATGCACGGGGATGAGTCGACTCCCACCGGAAGCGCTGCGCTGCCGGCGCTCGTCAAGCGCGAGGGGCCGCGCGCGCTGGTCTGGCAGAGCGAGACGCCCAACTACGATCCCGCCCCACCTCCCCGTCCTCCGCCCGAGCCCAAGCCCAAGAAGAAAGCCAGCAAGGGCGTGTTCATCTGCACCGAAGTGCATTGCGGCAAGCAGTTCCCGCGCTCGTTCGCGCTGCGGCGCCACATGCGCATCCACACGGGCACCAAGCCCTACGCCTGCGACTACGACGGCTGCATGCAGCGGTTCAACACGTCGGGCAACCTGAGTCGCCACAAGCGCATCCACAGCGGAGAGAGACCGTACCCGTGCATCTTCGCGTCGTGCGGCAAGCGCTTCAACACGAGCACCAAGCTCAAGCGCCACATGCGCATCCACTTCCCCGAGGGCCAGAACCTCTTCCGCTGTATTGGCCAGAGCAACTGCTCCTGGAGCTGCGATAACTACAAGGAGTTCGCGCAGCACCAGAAGCTGCATCATAACGTCATTGTCGGCGCGCAGCAGGAGCACGCGTCGTACGTACTGCAACAACAGCAGGAGCAACATGACTACCAGCAGCAAGAGACTTCGGTGGCCGTCGAGGCGGAGAAGGACAATGACTACTTCTCCACGGCGGACACGACCCGAGAGTACTACGGCCACGCGGCTCCGACGGGAAGCTTCCTGTATTCCAGCAGCTTTGACAAGCCCAAGAGCAGTTTGCTCTCGGCTCCTTCGGGGCGGAAACTCACGGGTCCGCCACCGTTTTTCGGCTCGATTGACAACACGATCCCGACGATCCTGCCAAAGGAGACGAAAAGGTCGTCGGCCGACATGGAGCATCTCTACGGGGAGCAACGTCGCAGCAAGAGCGGCAGTGCCTTCCCGTCTTCAGCGACGCCGTATTCGAGCACTAGTGGGTCGTTCTCGCTCAGCTCGGACAGCGCGTTCAGTCGCTCGAGCTTCTCCAACGCCAGCACGAGCAACCTCAACAGCCACTTCAGCCTGCTTCGGCCCGAGGAGGAGAGGAGCGACGGCGGATACGAGCAGCACCAGATGCCGCCGAGCCACCACGTCCTTCGCCCCCCGCCGCAGAGCAACGAAGACGGCAAGTACGGCGGCTTTGCAGTGCCGCCGCCCATGAACCCCGCGGCGCCCGAGTTTACGGGAGAAGAGCTCAACGTCGTACTGCAGCTCATGAACGAGAACTACTAGAGAGCTGCTGGATCGGCTGGCGAAGACGGAGTGGGTGATCGTAGTTATTGTCATTTATTTTTCGAGTACTTTGAAAGCTGTAGATAAGAGCGCGTGGAGAGGGGTGCAGGGGAACGTACTAAGCCCGTAAGATCACATTTCACCCCTGCCTACTAGTAGTATTCATTCATCGGCAGTACGCGCTGACAGTGCGTGGAGTGTGGAGTACAGTACGTATTCGACACTTAGAGCTCCCAGACGGTCTCATCGCAGTCTTCGTCACAAGGCCCCGAGCTTCGTTCCGGTTCATAACTAAACTTCTCCTTGGGCCGGTTGATTCCCATACTACTTGTGGACTGCACGGAGCGCATGACACCGGTCTCCTTGACGACGTCTCCCTTGAGGACGTAGCTGTTAGTAAACCCAGCACGTTGCAACCGGTCTCTCCGGGCACTGGATGGGCGTTCAGGTGAAGGCTCGCGTCTCGGCTCCTTGCTGCCACGTCTGGAGCTCGTCGGCGGTTTAGCGTTCGAGCGACGGTGAAGGTGATGCCGAGAGCTGAAAGTGGAGCCCCCAGACGGAGCACTGAGCGGCGGCAAAGCGTCACTCCGCTTCCGGTGCTGGTCTTTGGATCTGGAGACCGACGAGGGCGACTGTACCAGCGCCACACGCGTCACCGCCGACTGGTGGTGCATCTTCCGTAGTGCGTTCCAGAGCGGACGGCTTACAGAGGCGTCGACCGTCATGTGGCTGCATGGAGAGATAGAGAGCGAAACACTATCAGTAAGGATGATAGCAGCTGAGATAATTAGTGGAGACGTACGTTGCGGCGCTCGAGTGCAGCGGGTCGGCGTCGATCTCGGCCTCCTGAAAGCAGATGCAGCTGGACATGAGTCGGCGGCAATTCTGGCACTTGCCGTCCCATTGCAGCGGCGAGCTGGGCGCCTCAGCGGTCTCGGAAGGCTGGCCCATGGTGCAGCGTGCGTCTTGCAGTGAAAGTTCGCAACTGGGCGACGTCAGTCGCGATGCCGCATAGGAGCGGCGATGGAACCTTCGCTCAAGCATACCCTGCGTTATATATTGCTATTTGTTTAGATTTTGAGTATAGAAGAACTAAGCGTGAACAACCTAGGATATAGAATATATGGACCCCCCAGCTGGTGCACGATTGATCGATGGGCCTCTCGATGGAGTTGAGGCGAACGACTCGGTTCCCGGATGCAAAGCCCGATCTGCACGCTTGCGTTCTCACGCAATGCGTTGTGGTCCCAGCAAAACCCAACGGCAAAGTCCGGAGCTGCTGGTCGTCTAAGTTCCGAGTTGAGGCTGTGGGCGGCCGTTTTGAAGTTTGCAACGGCGTGGAGTCGGACAAGTTGAAAGCGGCAGCCGCCGCGTGAGTGGCGTTGCCTGAGAGCCTGTCGAATGCGCTTCTGGCTCTGAAGAGCCCTGAGAAATCAGCGGCGCAGTCACCACTTCAGCCAACGGCCCATTTGAGTCATCTCTCAAGATGTCGACCACCGTCGTTCCAGCAAACTCGCTGTGTCCTCGCGCTCGGGGCCTATGAATCGGGAAGCGGTGCCCCAAGCAGCACCCGCTCTCAATCAACCCAAGTCGAGCCTGGCAAATTCGACACACGCCAAAAAAGGCAACAAGTTGTACTAAGTTCGCATTCGCATTCACTCCCCTAAGTACGACCGTACTTAATGAACGTGCACCACTGAAACCGGCGCGAGCCAAAAAGCCAAAGCTTCTCATCCAGTATGAGCGGCTCGTTCGGCTTCAGCGCGTACGACGACTTCCTGCAGACGCAGCCTGGCGCGTCGCAGTCTCAGTCGCAAAGCTTTCCCCTCACGCAGGCGTCGCAGTCTTCTCAGCCGTCGCAGTACGCCTTCGTGGACCCTTCGGAGCCGTCGGGGGGCGATGCCTTTTATGACCAATACCAGGCGCCCGTTGGCGGCTCGACACCTTTCTTCGACCAATCACAGGACGCAGATACCTTCCAGAGCCAACTGGACGACTCAAGCCTGGCCGGAGACTTCCAGAGCCTGACGTTCGACGAGACGGGCGACGAAGATGCTCTGGACTATACAGCCAGAGAGCTGCCCAAGCACGCGTGTGCCTACTGCGGCCTGCACGATCCAGCTTCTGTTGTGAAGTGCGTGGCCACGGACAAGTGGTTCTGCAACTCGAGAGGCAACACGAGTGGCTCCCACATCATCCAGCACTTAGTCCGCAGCAAGAACAAGGAGGTGTCGTTGCATCCCGAGTCTCCGCTGGGCGAGACGGTGCTGGAGTGCTACAATTGCGGCTGTCGCAACGCCTTTCTGCTGGGCTTTATCCCGGCCAAGCAGGACTCGGTGGTCGTGCTGCTCTGCCGAGATCCGTGTCTGCAGATGAACGCGCTCAAGGACATGAGCTGGGATATGAGTCAGTGGCTGCCTATCATCGAGGACAGGAGCTTCTTGCCGTGGCTGGTGAAAGTGCCGTCCGAGCACGAACAGCTCCGTGCTCGACAGATCACGTCCAGCCAAATTGCCAAGCTGGAAGAGCTATGGAGAGACAACCCGCTCGCCACAGTGGAGGATCTGGATCGACCGGGCATTGACGATGAACCGGTGGAAGTCTCGCGGACATACGACGACGGATACCAGTACCAGAACATCTTTGGGCCGCTGGTCAAGATGGAGTCGGACTACGACAAGAAGATGAAGGAATCGCAGACCCAGGAAGGCGTCATGGTGCGCTGGGACACTGGACTGAACAAGAAACGCAACGCGATCTTCACGTGCTCGAGACCGGACTCGGATCTGCGATTGATGCCGGGCGACGAGATCCGTCTACGCCTGGGACCGACGGCGAGCATGCTTTACGGCAAGGACTGGGAAGGCACGGGTCATGTGCTGAGACTGGACGAGTCGGAAGTCGCGCTCGAGATGCGCAGCAACAACGTGCCGATTGAGATCACGGACGGCTACCTGGTGGACTTCGTGTGGAAGTCGACGTCGTTCGACCGCATGCAGGCCGCCATGAAGACGTTCGCGGTGGACGATACGTCGCTCACGGGCTACCTGTACCACAAGATCTTGGGCCACACGGTCGAAGTGCAGCCGCTGCGTATCCCGCGCTCGGTGGGCACGCACTTCTCGGCGCCAGGCCTGCCTGCGCTCAACCCGCCGCAGATGGAGGCAGTCAAGGGCGTTCTGGAGCAGCCATTGAGCTTGATCCAAGGCCCGCCTGGCACGGGCAAGACGGTGACCTCGGCGTCCATCGTGTTCCACATGTCGAAGCAGAACATGGGCCAAGTGCTCGTGACGGCGCCCAGTAACATTGCGGTGGACCACCTCACGATGAAGATCAGTGCGACGGGCCTGCGCGTGGTGCGTCTCGCGGCCAAAAGCCGCGAGGCGGTGGCGTCTTCCGTCGAGCACTTGTCGCTGCACGCGATGATCAAGTCGCTGGACTCGCCGGACAAGGCCGATCTGCGCAAGCTCATGCAGCTCAAGGACGATCAGGGCGAGCTGTCGTCGCAGGACGAAAAGCGCTTCAAGTCGCTCAAGCGCCAGGCCGAGCGTGAGATTCTCCAGGCCGCGGACGTCATCTGCACGACGTGTGTGGGCGCAGGAGACCCGCGGCTGTCCAACTTCCGCTTCCGCCAAGTCTTGATCGACGAGGCCACACAAGCGACCGAGCCCGAGTGTCTGATCCCGATCGTGCAGGGCGCCAAGCACGTCGTGATGGTGGGCGATCACCGTCAACTCGGCCCTGTCGTCATGAACAAGAAGGCGGCCAGCGCTGGCCTGAACCAGTCGCTCTTCGACCGCCTGCTGAAGCTCAACCACCGCCCATTCCGTCTCCGCGTGCAGTACCGCATGCACCCGTTCCTGTCGGAGTTCCCGTCGAACCAGTTCTACGAAGGCGAGCTGCAGAACGGCGTGGCTGCTTCGGAGCGGCAGCTCTCCAGCGTCGAGTTCCCGTGGCCGAACCCGAACAAACCCACGTTCTTCTACATTTGCCTGGGCGCGGAGGAGATCAGTTCGTCCGGAACGAGCTACTTGAACCGCACGGAAGCGAGCAACGTGGAGAAGATCGTCACGACGTTCCTGAAAGCCGGCGTGCTGCCTGCCCAGATCGGCGTGGTGACGCCGTACGAGGGACAGCGCGCGTATGTGGTCAACTACATGCAGCGCAATGGCCCCATGCGCTCCCAGCTCTACAAGGACGTCGAAGTGGCGAGCGTGGACTCGTTCCAGGGACGCGAGAAGGACTTGATCATCCTCTCGTGCGTCCGTTCGAACGAGAACCAGGGCATTGGCTTCCTGAGCGACGAACGCCGCTTGAATGTGGCCCTCACGCGCGCCAAGTACGGCGTGATCGTCCTGGGAAACCCACGCGTGCTGGCGAAGCAGCTTCTCTGGAACACGTTGCTGAACCACTACCGGGACAACCAGTTGATCGTGGAAGGCCCGCTGAACAACCTGACGCCGTCGCACATGCAGTTCCCTCCGCCGAGGCACCCGGGCCGTGGCGCCCACCGTAACGGCAACGGACCCACCCGCCAGCGTGGAGCTCTGCCGCCTCTGGACTCGCGCTTTGACCCGCGTTACGACCAGTCTGGCATCCCTCCTCTTGACCCGCTTGCCGTTGGAGGATTGCCTCCGCCTGTGCCGCAGCGTGGAGCCCCGCGTCGTGGACCAAGTGGCTATGTGCCTGGCAGTATGGGCCCGCTTACCCAGGACGGCATGACTCAGTCGTCTATCGGAATGGATGGCCCGTTCACGCAGGTGGCCCAGACTCAATCGTTCAGCCAATTGTCGAGCGACAAGTTCGCCATGTCCCAAGACAGCTTCGGCTTTGAGCACGACTTCAAGTCGCAGAATCTGCCAATGTCGCAAGATACGCGCGCGCCAGGCAGCGACTTCTTCTAAGATGTTACGGCGCGACTGTCGAGCGACTTTGCGGACCGCAGTGAGCAGTGCCGAGGTGCTTTTCGAAGACAGCGAGTACGTGTGACTATGGAATTACGTGCCAACTCGGAATGGACGCGATGGACGACCGGGCGGCTAGCACAGTGGAAACGGTGATCAATTGTGTGGCGACTACTGGAAGCAGAGGTATCGCCCGAGCACATGCTTGGGTGGTAAGCGTCCTGGTCGATGAGGTGGCAAGCAGAGGTGCTTGGATTGACGGCAGAGGCCTCAGTCAGGACGCGTGCTGGAGATGCCCGAGACGATTCAAAACCCAGTTTCCAGACGCGTGGGGAACGAAAAAGAGCAGAGCAAGCAGCTGGGAGAAATGGGAGCTCCAGGCCAGAACATCTTAGCAACCGCCTGATGTTGAAATGGGAAGCTGCTTTGCTTTCGCTCTCGCAGGTCGTTTTTGCGGGTGTTTCGCTTTCTTTTTTGGGAAGACGTGCATCTTGTCGTGTGTTTTATCTTGTCTTGCTGTGATCGAGTGTTCACTTTATTCCCAGCGAAGGCCACAAGACAAGCGAGCGATGTCCTTCAAGCCGGAGCTGTTCGAAGACGAGGAAGGCAAGAAGTTGCCTCTGGCGCTCGAGAACGAGCTGTTCATCCTGCAACGTGCGAAGATCACGTTCCAATGCAAGACGCCAGAGTACGTGAAGGTCGCAGTGTGGGCGAAGTTGGCGCTGTCGTGATGATAATGTGCTTTTGGGTTTGTTGGCAGTCATGCTGTGTTTAAAGGCAAAGGCCGCATCTACTGCACCACGCAGAGGATCATCTTCGTCGCGGAGAAGGGAATTACGCAGCACGGCTGCTACTTCGAGGCCTTTGTACGCTTCCAATCGCTTCCTTTAGGACTTTTTTCATGTTGTTAACGCTTGAATACTTGCAGGAAATTCCGCTAGCCACGATGACAGACGAGAAATTCAACCAGCCGATCTTCGGCGCCTGTAGCATCTCGGGGCTTGTTACTGCTGTAAGGATCTCCCCATGCTGGCTTGTTGCGGAGTTGTTCACGCGCTCAGGCTAATGTGTCTTGCAGAGCGGGGAAATGGAGGGTGGGGGCAACTTCGCGTGGAAGATCACGTTCGCGAATGGAGGCACAGGCGTCGTCTTGCCAGTGTTCTTGCGGCTAATGGAGAAACGCAAGAAGAAAGGTATAAATGCTTGGTTAAGCGCAGGTTTTTCCATGCAGAAGCTGACAAGTTATTTTTCCTGTTCGGTTGGTGTTGCAGAGGAGATCGACTTGACCTTTGTGCAGAGCCAGAAGAAGGCCTTTGTCGATCCGAATGACCCGACGGTCATTTACATTGCGCAGCCTGTCAAGCCTGCTGCACTTGTCCAGAGCAGCTGACCAGAGAACGCTGCAGTGGCAGACTCGCGGCTTCATGGCCTCAATGAAAGCGGCATTGATTCATCGTAGGATACACAGATAATATCAAACTACGTAGTACTTCGAAGTATTCATTTCCACTCCACGGTGACGCGTCCCCTCTGAGCTCACGGAGGCCTGGATATCCCGCTCAACATGCGCACGATTGCCACGTCTGGCACTCCCAGCTCGATCCTGGCCACGTTTTCAGCCTAAGAACATGCCGGGGTAGTTTGAAATGACCGGTCATGTCTTCCGTGGTCGATTTCTCGTGACGTGGTCGAGAAAGTCATCTTGTGCGTACACACGCATGTAGGCTTCCCATGGTATACCGCAGCACCCCCATAAAGCTACCCCGTCTTGAAAGTGAGAAAGATGTCGTCACAAGCGCCTCAGTTCTTCACAGAATGCCAATACTGGAGAGCTTGGATTAGCATAGCTCACTGCTGCATTAGCCGTGATTCTTTTGCTGGGATCGAAGGCGAGGCGAGAGTTCAGTCGTACTCATCAACATTGTCTGAGACGGCAAAAGCTTTTGATCCACCACGTTGTACTTAACTGCATCATCCGACATGTTACCCCACGCTAGTTATTTCGAAAAGACTCATACCGAACGAGTAAATGTCCGACGCAAACGTCGGCTTGCAGCCCATAAGGCACTCTGTTTGCCTTCCACCTTTACGCTCCAAGGCCAGCAGCACCTAGCACCGTCGTATCTCCTTGTTTCGTCGACAAACTCAATCCGTTGTTCCCTTTGAGGTCTCCGTGTGCAATCCCAAATCGATCTTCTGGCTCAACAGGAGCGTTTCCAGGCCTCAATTAGCCATCCCCATCGGGATGGATTGATAGAATGCCTGGAAAAGTTCACTTTCCACGGACAGTTGATCAAGATGATTCTGGATGAAGCAGAAGCCTTTTGCACGGACCAGAAGGAGCTTCATACCGTGAACCAGCCAGTTTTGGCCCGACTTGCTGAGACCTACGAGCAGCTGCATCGCTGCGAAGCGGTGCGTAGTGGAAGATTTTGGGATGATCGTACAAAGAATGTTTAACTTGATAGGTGTGCGTATCCCAGCGAGCGCGTGTGCATCACGAACGATCGTGGCCGTGCCGTGCGTCGGCAGTTCATCGCCCAAACTACTGTATGCATCATGAGATTGACCGACGATCCTTAGCGACTTGAATCCTGTTCATTCGTGGCAATCAGGATGGAAGTTAGTCCAGCAAGAGCGTTCTGGCGCTGTCCAAATGTTACTGGTCAACCCAACGTCGTATCTCAATGGCTTAAACACCGACGACGACAAGAGAGAAGCGCAGGTTCGAAGCGCTTCATTGTGGCACGGCACAGAAATCGACGACTTTCTACATGTAGTATTGGTGAAGGCGGAGAAGTTCCTGACTGGTTGTTCCACCGCATGAAATTGAGTTCGGAGCTTTTGGCGACGTGTAGGAGGGGGCGTGGAGAGGAACCGAAGTGGTGGTGAAGCAAATTCTGACAGACCAAAACAGTGCAGAAGCCCGATCGCAGTTCCGCCAAGAAGTTGACCAGTGGTATTCTCTCAACCCCGAACACCTGATCAAGTTGTACGGGGCGTGCCACGTCGGACGAGCAGCTTTGTTTATGAAAGAGCCACTCTAGGGACCCTTGTTTCCTACGTTAAAGGAAAGAAGCGCTATGAGATCTGGAAAATGCATCCACGAGGCTGCACTCGGTCTCCGCCATTTACACGACCGGTGTGAATAATGCGTTTCTATGTGAAGCCAGCTTCCGATTCCTCGTTGCATATTTCCACCAGCAAGCTCCAGATCTCCTCGTCAACGAGGCAAGGTCGTGTTGGAGATAATTGAGCAAGTGCTCCACGTATGTTTTTTTTTGCCATGGAGTCGAGTCCGACAGCGAAAGTTGTGGTGAACTTGAAGTTGCATCATGAAGAAGCGAAATCACTTCTGAGGGAAGTTGTTCATCCTGCGATTTTTGGCTTGATGACTGAGAAGAGTACGAATCCATACCAAGTTCTCTCAAGGGAATTTCGACAAGCTCCACCAGCAAATTCCTGAACATCAGCCGATCACTAAAACAAACAAACGTTGGGCTCAGTGCTTTCTGGAACGCTTTGTTCCCGAATCTTCCGGCGTTAACTGAGCCCATTCCGCTCAGAAGACGCCTCACTGAAGATGCGCCGAGATCCCCATCGATAGACTCTGATGAACGAGTCCGCGGTCGTGCAAGTACTCGAGTCCACGAGATATTTTCCGACACTTCCACAACGAATCCACCGCCTTCAAAGAACATAAAAAAAACTAATTCAAGATAAGCATGGAGTTCTCATGAATTAGAAATGGCCCTGTGCCAACGGGGCCCGCTTCAAGGAATTAGCGTATCCGGGTGGTTTAGCTCTGACCAAAGGGATTTTCGGAGTACGCTGCTAACACAGAAAGTAGCGTCCATATTTGGTATATCTTCGGTGACTTTTGGTATACTTTCTGTATGTACTTCTGAAGTATCTCTACGTACATAAACTGGGCAGCAGTTTGAGGAGGGGTGGCCTGAAACCCGCAAAATTCAACCAAATGGCCATTTCGATTCCTCAGCGCCTACCATTCCCCCGTTCTTTCAGCGCCTCCAGGAGGCTCTCCGTGCATAGAGCTTTATGATAAGGCCCTTCACGCCTCAATTGAACTTGTTTCGGCGGAGTTAGAGTTTTTTTTGCCCTGAGCACGCCCAACATTCAGGATTTGAGGCCCATGCCATCCATCCTGAACGTACCGTGAAATGTCAGATAATGACCGTCTACTTTCTGTGGGAGTAGCATCGTTCAGGATTTTTTCCCCTCAATCGAGAGAAGTCACGTCTGAATTATCCCAATTTTGAGACGGCAAACCATTCGGGAAGTTCCATGTCAATCGTATCCGATAGCAGCACCACCTTATCGTAAGCTGTTGACATCACATCCAGCTCTAAGCTGTCAGTACGTCGCCAAGCTGTATTTCTGTAACATCAACATTTTCAGTTGCTGCTCTTCTTTTCCCATTTCACGACACACGAGCTCGTCGTCCGCGAGTAGACTTCTAAATATGCTCTTTTGCTCGTCACGCTCCTCTTGTAAATACTGCTAGTACCAGATCTCCTTGGTGTTTAAGCCTCGAGCAGACTCATCACCGGTGCGAAGCTGGTGAGCTGGATGAGGATACAAGTCTCATTGCGGTAGTTGAACGCACGGAGCTGAATCATCACGTGCTCTTTGCAAGTGAAAATCGGTGGGGAAATTCTTTTTATCTGTTGCCCACCTACCGGCCCACCTGTTGTTGTGAAATCTGCTGACAACGTGTTGTCGGCCCCGGACTATCTGTTGCAAAGAGTAGGGGAAGGAACAACATATTTCCCTTACTGACACGTGGCAGCATCAATATCGTAATATATAATTGGGAATTCTGTTTCAATGCATGGGTTATGAAAATGTCGAATGCTTCGTTTCAAGCTTCCCGACAGCACTAAGAAGCGGTTAACGTCGTGTCATCAGCTTGTAAAGCGTTCATACGCGAGTATCAACACAGCTACACCAAAAGCGAAATTGGCAGTGAGAACGCAAATACAAAACACTTCTATTTGGTTCATCGACCAGATACGAAACCACCGCGTGAGAATGATTCTTAGACGGAATCCGTTAGACATTTGTCAGACACATCACATTGGCATGACGTTAGGTAGGTGTCAGAGTTTCCTGTCTTCTTTCATATAGCAAGCTCTGATGAGGTGCTCAGAAAATTTCTGGGAACCCCATCAGTCAGTTGTCCGCAACCGCCTCCCCGACCGGAGCTAGTCTCTTGCCGACGGTATCGGGGCTGAGCCCGACGCCCGACCGCTGCTCTGGAGCTCACTACGACTGGGTCGTAGAAACGTTCAAGTGCCTCCCCAAGGAGAAGTTCAATGTGCATCCAAGGATCAGCCAATGAAGAGCCTGGATTCGCCGGTGACGCGCCCGAGCTGGAACTCGCGCCTGGTCGCAGCGGGTTGCTTTCCCTGTTCAGCCGTCATTTATCCGACTTTCTATTAAGCGCACGCTCGAAGATCGCCCAAGCCAACCACTTCGCGACCGATCTTCGCCCAAGTTCAAGGTGTAGCCATAGCCAGTAGAGCGGACGCCCTTGCTAGAAGGTCTTTAGGTATTTGCATGTGAAAGATATAAATCAGAGTTCAATTTGCCCCGAAGGACGCAAGCGAGCGCGGCCCGATCGCATTTGAGTGCAAGCAACGTAAGGACCAAGCTTCCCGACAGCGAAGACAAGTTATCCGAATAAATGCAGCTCTACTTAACCAATATTTCCGTGTTTCGACGTGGTGGATTTCGTTACTCCATATCCCCACCTGTGGTCTTCGGCTTTGCCTGGCGACGCAGTGGTGCTTCATATCATCGGGACGAAAGCGATCGTCCCTGAGGTTTCGGCAGAACACCTCCCTGGGTTGTACAGTTCCTGGGAGTTTATGTTTCGCGAGGTCCCGAATAATTGTCCCGGACTCATATCGCTCGCCTGAAAAGGCGTGATGCGCGGAAGTCTCAGCGTGTGGTGAGTGCGTTGGATACATGGCAGGCCTATCCCAGGTCAACAACTCGCATGATGTCCCAGAGTTTAGTGTGGCGATGCGGTGAGCCAAAACCACGGATGAACCTTGTAACTCGGACCTGGGACTGGGGTCAATAGACCAGATCTCAGAACGCTTTAACACTCGAGGGTCCGAGCGTGGCGTGTGAGTTCTCGCCTTGTTATCCCTTGAACAGTGGGGTCCTTGTGTCTGGGGCTACGCTCTGGGCCCAAGCACACGACGGCCACACCAACTGCGATCCCAGTTCTTGGTGTCTCCAAGCTTGTCTTCCTGTGCGGAGCTAGGCCCTGGCTCAGCAGGTCCCAGTCTGCACGTGTTGATCCGAACTCGACTTGCCCCGAGTTTTTCCTTGTACAGCACTCCATACTCCACACACACTCTTGTCCTCTTCTTTCTCGGACCCAGGACACGGGTCGTAACAGCCTCTGCTCTTCTCAGCAACTCCGGCTCAGAGTCGCTCCAGTCACTTCTCTTCCTCTGCGGCTCAGGCTGGGAGCCGCGTAACGGATCTTCACTCGCTCCTCAGATCCAGGAGGAGCCCGGAGTAGTTGGCTCGGGTCTGAGCCTGCCTTGTTTCCAGAGTTCTCTCGCTGCACTCTGGGCCTCCCGCGCACCACGCCTTGTCTCGGCAAATCAAATCGTCACACAGATCAATCGGGGAAATCACAGGACCTGCGCCGAAGCTGGGATCACCAAACCGGGATCTCAGAAGAGCGCACTGCCTTAGCCTCAGGGCCGAACACCTACGACCCGAAATATGAAGCACGCGCGAAGTCGCTCAGCACAGGACCGACGACACCGCGAGCGGGAAAGATGAAATAGCAGAAGCACACACGAACGAGTCAGAACACTTGGACTAATGGAGTTGAATTTATTTGGAGATCTTCTTATCCCGTGGGGTTTTGGCTTGGTCGTTGCGTCGCTTGCACTCAAATGCGGTCGGGCGGCACTCGCTTGCGTCCTTCGGGGCACATTGAACTCTGATTTAATCTTACACATGCAAACGGAGACGTGCCAAAGCTATGGTGCACGCTCCGCAGTAAAAAAGCTACACTTGGGTGCGGACGAAGTTAAACGCGCTTAGCGCGCGCTTAAATATTGAGCGGGATCCCAGTCATTGGTCAAAAGCAGGCAAGCTGCTTGACCTTGACGAGCTTCAACCGCGTCGTCGCTGTCACACAGGCACTTCGGCGAATCCAGGGACATTCATTGGCTGGCTTGTACGCGTCATCGAAACTTGCACCACCGGTCGTTGGATCTTGTACCCTCTTTGTCGAGCTGGTTGCCACATGTCAGGCAGATTTGTACCACCGCGACTGGTCACCGCGACCCTTCAAGCGAACAGTCGCCAATGGAAAGATCGCACTTGGACTGGGATCTGAGACTTTGGAACTGGGATCCAGGAATTGAGACTGGAATCTGAGAAACGCTATCTCGCCATCTGGATACCGGAGCCGGAAACTGGGATCGGTATGGGAACGGCCATCTGTTGTCGACACGTGAAGCCAACATCGGCTGGCTCCCATGCGCCGTTCGATCGCACGGAAAGTCGCTTGAGCTGAATGATGGTGCTGGGCCGGAAATCCGGGGCCAGCATTGTCACATTAGTGCGAGTGCTCTGGATCAAGACAAGACTCGAGACTCGAGTCATCAACTCCTGGTCCCTCTGAGGAGCGAGTGAAGATCCAGACGTCCCAGAGTGTGGTGTGAGTGCTATGGATTACGACAGGCTCAGACCCGAGCCAACAACTTCTGGCCCCTATTGGATCTGAGGAGCGAGTGAAGATCCATGGACGCGGTTCTCAGTCAGAACTGCCGGAGGAAGTGAAGAGACTGGAAGCGACTCTAAGCCGGCGTTGCTGAGCAAGGAGCAGCGGCTGGTACGGGGTTCTTATCCGGAACCACCTGAGAAGAAGGAGACGGTGCCAAGGTCGACTGTCCGAGACCCGAGAAGAAGAGGACAACTCTTTGGTGTGTATATCAAGAAAACCTGGGGTATTCCGGGCAGGAGAGAGAAGTTCAACGCGCGCAAGTCCGAGACCTGCCGAGCAAGAGCGGGCAGCTCCGACTTGGCTACATCTTGACCAGAGACACATTTTCTGGGATCGGGGGCAGTTGTCGTGGCCGACGTACGTCTGGGCCCACAGCGTATCCGTACGAAGAACCTAAGGAAAGGGATCACAAGGAGAGATGTGCACACACACGCCCTCTTGACCCGGACATAGTCCGAGCCGAGTGACGACCCCAGTACAGTTCGAGCCCAAGGTCGTGTTTCCCGGAAATCTGCAAGGCTCCTCACCACAACAAAGCACTTGACCAGTTTGAAAGAGCCGGTGTGCAGTGCTTCCAGCGCTGACACGTGAAGAATGGCACCTGCTGAGCCAGGGCCTAGCTCCGCACAGGAAGGCAAGCGTGGAGACACCAAGAACTGGGATCGCAGTTGGTGTGGCTGTTGTGTGCTTGGGCCCAGAGCGTAGATCCAGATATAAGGACCCGCAGTTCAAGGGATAACAAGGTGACGGAGGACTCACACGCCGCGCTCGGACCCTCGCGGGTTAGAGCGTTCTGAGATATGGCCTAGTGACCCCATCCCAGATTTGAGTTTCAAGGTTCATCCGTGGTTTTGGCTCACCGCATCGCCACATCGAGCCGGTTTCCGTCGGTCGCTGCAAGCTGCTTGGTCACATAGGGAGTCGCATTCCTCCGAGTGACAAAGCTGGGTCCAAATCTGAAACCAGCATCGTCACAATGTAAAGGGCTGAGTCATGGGGTCCGCGCCGTGGTACGGGTGCTCAAGGATCCGCGCCGCCAGATCCTGGATTTGATCATGGTTGTCCGGTTGTCCATCTGCGTCCGATTCACAAAGTTTTCGACTGTCTTGAGCTGCGTTAGATCCTCAAGGGGGCGGGAAGTTACGCGAAAGAGCGGGACGGATGCGCATAGGGGGAATGTGGTTTTAGGCCAGATCCTGGCAGAACGCCTTCTACGTGACGCTCAACATCTTGCGCTCTAGTGATGCTGCGGCCGAGTTGTGTTCACCGAACTCGAAGATGGACACGTGCTCAGTGCTCAAGCACGTGAGCATCCTCCCCCACCACCCGCACTTCTCTGGGCTCGCCTCGCAGGTTCAGATGTGACATAGTGCCCAGGGATTTCATGCATCGCCATGGAAAACCCCGCACCCGGGTGATGGCCCACGGGCCAAGACGTCCCAGGGGCCTCGAAGATATCCAGTGATTCGCAAAAAGCCCAGGCCCAGGTACAGGATACCATTGGTCCAGAGCCGGGACACCCGGAGAGGATGTGCAGCACGACGAGGTGACGCCGGACCGCTAGTTCAAGATGAACCCATAGTGAACCCCACTAGTTAGGCCGGTCCCCGGACCGAGTGCATAGCTAAGTGACTGCCAGCGGCCGCCTGCCGCTAGCACGAGATCTCATTCAGTCTTACTTTTCCCCTCAAGCGCGCAGGCTCCCCTCGAAGAACTCTGTGCCAAGGAAGAGATCGTGGTCCTGGGAGCCACCATAAAAGACTAACCCCAGGTAAATCAATATCACTTTTGCCAGGGTTTCCTTGAAGCCCCGGCATTCCATAACTGCGTCCCCGGAGCACGGTCTGTCCGGCACGGGACAGCGCACTTCATATTCTCAGGGTCTCACCCGTGGGGGCTAGCCCCGAAACCCTTTACGGCCGTCACCGGTGGAGTATCTCTCCGAAAAGACCCAGCTACATATCTTAATTGCGTTTATTCTTCCGCCCCGGGACTTAGTAGCTGTCCCCGGGTGAGTGCTCGTTTGCTACTCTCCGGCGTACCTGTAAAGCTCGAGACTATTGAGGTTCCTCAAACAGTCGGTCTTCCCCTGGTCTAAACAACCATTCGTAAGGGGGTACACAAGGTGAGGTTACTGACCGAGTCCCCGGGAACTTGTCTCTCTCCATAGGCTTGTTTCCCAGGAACTCACGGCCCCGGATAAATCCCTCGTCCGGGCGGAGCCGTCTATCCACAGGAGATTCTCCTGATCCAAGCGTGCAGAGCGTGAGCGCGAGTACAACCACAGGAAAGACAGAGTGGTCAGGGTGAAAGCTCCAAGCGCTACGTCACACAGAGATGCACGCCAGCAGCCGATAGAGCATCTTGTTGTCGGCGCCCAGGCAGATCGTGCACCCCTTCGCACCCAATCGCTTGGCTCTTGACGATGTCAAAAGACTCGAGCCTAGCCATCACCGCCTCGGTTTCGGCGGCGGCGACATCGACAGCGACCTCTCGCCAGCTCACTTGTCTCGGCATGATCGCTTGGTGTGCTTTCCGGGAATGCTGTGAGTCACACCAGAACTGAGCTGAAGGCCGCCGAGCCGCTGGCTCGGCGGTCGCTCTGCCAGAGCGACCATTCACCCTGACCGCACCCTTTTGCGCGCTACCCGCGCCGTTAACTTGTACTGTGCTGTGGCACGGTGTTGTTAACGCAGACTTATTGTGCTGTGACAGCACTGTATGATTTGCGTAAGGCGTACTCGTAAATCAGAACGCAATGTCCGACTGCGTTATACTTATGAACTGTTGACACGTTTCAGTAAGGGAAATATGTAGTTCGTTCCCATACTCTTTGCAACAGATAATCCGGGGCCGGCAACAGGTTGTCAGCAGATTTGCCGGCAACAGGTGGGTCAGCAGGTGGGCAACAGATAAAAATTACTAATGCGGTAACTCACTTGGCTACTCTCGTTATTAAGTTGGCCCGTCCCATTCGAGTCGTGTTCGATCTGGAAGACGAAGACGAAGAAGAGGGGCTCAGTCCGAGGTTCGTACTGGATCGCCTTCTCAGCAGCCAGCGGCGATGACAGATCATCCACCGTTGCCAGCATGCACGAGCTTTCTCCACAACCTTGCCCATGTTCGAAGTAAATCCAAGAGTCAAGGTATTTCTTCAAATTCTACGCCAAGTCAGGCAGCCGTCGAATCTTTCAGCAAAGACGGCAAACGAAGTCATAAAGACGCGATTGCCCAAATGGTTCGACAAGAATCTTACCCCGCCGAAGCTTTCAAGGAGCTGAAACTTACGGATACATTTGCGTCTGCGCGTGGCCAGCCGAACTTAGTACTTTGAGCAGTATTCAGACATGTGGGGTAAAATGCAAGCTAGACTATGGACAGCTGCTATTTGAAAGCGATAAACTGTGAAACGATCTCTTTGTCTCTTGTTATCATGCCGAATATATAAAGGGCAGTGACCTGTGACATACTTCGATTGAAGACGGTGAAACACGGCCGATTGGGAGCTGGAACTCCCACCAACGAAGTCGTGCGGGGCACGAAGAAGCTCTGAAATTTAGATGAAAATTGGGGACCCGGGTTGGTGGACCCGGGGGGGGGCAGTTTGAAGAAAACGAAGAAAATATTTTTTTTAATTGAGGTTAGATATGGCAAGGTGGTAACATGATGTGTACTGTATATCTGAATCGACTGCAGTGTACGCAAAGAAAGCTGTTGGGGTCGAGATTTTTCTTAGTGAGGCTTGGATCACTGTGCCAATTCCGTAGTGAACGGGGTGGTGGTAGCTATTGGTGTTGACCGTCAGCTTTGCTGGTCGCTTGCCGTGAGTGTCTACAGCATGAACAGCACGTCGTACTGCCCTGTGAACTGCTCGCGCTTGCGGCTTCTCGTCCGCCAGCGTTACCACACTTTTCTTGGCCACGTTCCAGATCGTCGGTAGCTCCAGCTTGCTCTCGTCTTCCTCCACCACCATCATATCGGCCGCGATGCTCAGGTTGTAGAAGCGCACCTCCATCTGCTGCATGGTTTGCCCCAGCGCCGCCTCGAAGCGCGAGGCCACGTACTCGCGTAGCGCACGCACATCGGGGCCGTACGCCATGAGCGCCGCTTCCGACTCGTGAGCAATGACTCATCCTCCGAGTCGCTGGTTGGCATGTGTAGCAAGTGCAGTAGCCTCGGAGGGTCCAGCCGTCCCCACTGCCACCTGCGCGGGAACGCTGTTGACAATGCCGCGGCCCTGCTGACCGTGCGCTCTTGTCCAAGCGGCGGATGTCGTGGTTCGGCAACTCTTAGCGTCCTTCATGTAGAGCACGACGGGCAACGCAGGATCGCAGTCTTGACGGCCAGCACACCGTGTGTGAGTTTAGTTTCGCTCGGTTTCGTCCGAGATTCGAGTTTAGAACTGTTCTGAACTCGAGGTTGATGGACGGAACTCCGAGTTTCGTTGACGAAATTGGACTATGAGGCTAAATATGTAATTCTTGAAAACTTGTGGGCTATTAACATCAATTCAGGAGCCGCTCGTGCGCGTTGAAACAACTTATTCCGCACTCTAGCAGCTCGGTGCGTCGGTGGCAACGCGCACTTCAGCTCCACCGCCAGAAAGTTCGATCTGCTGCCATCCTGCCGAGGTACTCCATCACGATGTCAGCGAACCGCTTAGATTAGATCTGGTGAACTGACAGCAACAGCACTAGTGACAGCGCGTTGGCGAGCTTTATCACGGACCAAAGGTGAAAAAGACGGAAAAGCCGAGCAGCAGATCTGCACGCTCGAAGGCGAGTTGCGCGACCTGACGTCGCGTATCGAGGAGGAGAGTACGAGGTGTGAAGCGATGCGCGATGGAAGTGGCGAAGCGGTGTGGTGCAGGAAAGGCGAGGTGGAGTAGACCTCTGTTTTTTTGGAATTCGAAGCAGCGATTGAAGTGTGACGAAGATCGTGAAGAAGGACCTGAAGGGATCTGCTACGAGGACTGCTACGACTCCGACACCGGCAAAGCAGATTCAAGGTCAAATGAAGTCAAGGGCGAAACATGGATGACGAAGGTGGGGTATGTGAGGAGGATACCCAGCGCAACGGACTATTCCTTACTAGAACTACTTCGTCGACAAGAGCTATGACTACCTAGGAGGTCTTTGAAGTTAACCCCTTTAAGAACGGTTCGAATGCGTAAGAGGTGTGTATGCACGTTCCATCAGGCAAGATAGAAACATGCCAGCAGGATACCACGGCGACACCTCCCGCCACGGAAGTTTCGCAAAAGCTTGTCGCCCTCCAGTAGCGGTGGTATGCTATCGGCAGACTGCGCGCGCACTACGTTGGCGTGGCCCGTGTCAATAAGCTCGACGCCAGACTCGTTCGAGTACACCTCGAAGGCAAACGAGGCCGCCTTGTCGTGCTGGCTGGTGTTGTAAAAGAGCTCGAGCTCTTTGCTTTCCTGCAGGTCCTGGCATCGAGGAGAGGTTTGTAGAGCTCCTGCTGGCCCAAATATGATAGACTTTTATCCCTTCAATATGTACCCGTGGATGAGGAATAGCAGAAGAGTCTCGAATACAGCGAGAACGTCGTCGTGTCTCAGGAATGCCAGCGGGTAAGGGAACCGCCCAGTTTTCCGCTAATGTTGCGATGGGTCTCCTTGTATTGTTTTCCTCAGCTTCCAGGTCCCGCAACACACCGTATGAGCTCTCCGTGTGAA
This sequence comes from Phytophthora crassamura, assembly GCA_033557995.1. Classification (NCBI taxonomy): domain Eukaryota; phylum Oomycota; class Peronosporomycetes; order Peronosporales; family Peronosporaceae; genus Phytophthora; species Phytophthora crassamura. The sequence continues at coordinate 15,557,161 of JAUCED010000002.1, read as the reverse complement.
GCTCAAGATCTCAGCTACCACATCAAAAATTCGTCATGAACGGCAGTGCATGCATGACAAATTGAGCGTGAGGCCGGACGACCAGGATTCGGGAGGCAACCAGTTTTCCGCCACTCCTATCGTTTGGTATCGGAAAGCGCTCGAGGATGTCGGGAAGAAGGTCGTGGCCTGTTACATCCGGGAGAGCCAATCAGAATGTAGGGGGCTCGGGATTGGAGGGAATCCAGGTGAGGCGGTTTTGGCGCGCTTCCTGCACAATTTGATTTCTTCAAGCGTGGCAACGTCGTTTTCATGGGCAAGCGCCCTGCAACGTACACTGCCAAGGACTTCGCTGATGCAGTGGATCGTGTTATGGCAGGAGAACGGGTCCTACCGGTCTCGAGGGCGCTAAACATTCCATACCCTGCATGATCGTGTTAAGCGTGGAAGGGACGGTGACGATCATGCACCACAGCGTCGGGGGCCTCTCCCGGGACTTCCCAAGGAAGCAGAAGAGACAGTATTTCATATTGGGTGGTGGTTCGTCAACAGGTTGGACATCCTGTGGATCGTGCGAACATTCTCCATCGGGCTAGCGATATATCGATGCTATTGAACGGCAAGCCGCTCACGGACGGATGGTACACACGATTCATGAACCGCCATCATCAACTTACCAACAGAGTTGCTCAATCAATCAGTGACGTTCGCAATAGCGTGGATGAAGAACAGGTGCACGTACTGTTCAATACCCTCACTACAACCCTTCACGAGCACCAGATCGTGTTTTAACGTGGATGAGACCGCATGTCAGTCTAGGAAGAAGTCAAGTTCGGTCGTTGCTGTGCGTGGATCTTCGAATGTGTGGAGCAAGGGGATAACGACTTCATGTCACATGTCTATCGTGGCCTGGTGCAGTGCAGCGGGGTTCGTGGTTCCTCCGCTGTATATGTTACCTGACCAAAGTGTGGAAGAAAATATTTTGGAGACCGACTAGTCTGGTGGTGCCCTGATGAAGACGGAGTCCGGTTTAATGAGCAACTGGTTGTTCATTCGATGGCGAATTTTTTCTGAGCAAGTTCCGGACGCAATTTAACGACCTGCTTCTGGTGATGGACGGATGTAGCTCACATTACTCTCCTGAAGTTGTTGACATGGGATACGAGTTGCAGATTTTACTCGTGTGTTTGCCAGCAAACGCAACTCATCTGTTCCAGCCACTTGACGTGGCCGTGTTCGGCTCCTTCAAAGCAAGGTTAAGAACGTTTATTGAAATGCTGGCTGTTGATGGCAACGACAAGTACTCCATCTCCAAGGCGGCTGCTGTGGATATGGCTGGTCTAGCCTGGAAGACATGCAGTTTTGGGTCAAATATTACGTCAGGCTTTAAAGGATGCGGGTTATTCCCGCGGTCGCTCGATCGATTGAAGCAGTGTCTGGCCGAGTTTCAGCAGAATTGGAGCAGCGCACGTGGTCCCAGGTTGAGTCGATCGTGCAGGAAGGCATTTTGGTGGTGCCACCTCCTCGAGTAACGCCAACACGCAAAACGCGCGCCACAGTTGCTGGTCGTCCGCTAACGCGGGAGCTCCTTGAGGAAATTGCCGCTGCAAATGCACCAAAAAAAGAAGACACGAAAGTCAACGGAGAAGTCAGTAGGTAGGACATCCACCATTCGAGCACCTTCTCTTTCTAAACACCGGCCACCCAAGCGCCAGAAGAATGGGAGCCGGAAGAGAACCGTGAACACCGTACCGACCTCAAACTCCGCCTCTATTGTTGCCGACCCACCGACAGTGATAGTCCCTTCTGCGGAACATCTTATCGTCGAGGAGGCGCTGGTGTAGCTAAGGCGAGCGAAGCATTCATGGAGGTGGTGCAGATCTGTACGCTGTCCCGTTCTACAGGGACACGCTGACGGCCATGCCGAACCGCACACTGACCGTGGTGCTCATGCTGAAAACCGTCTTGCCGCCGATCCTGACGCTGGGCCCGCAATGGCGACGGCGGTCCTCAATGACGGCCAGTACGCCGTCCACGGCCAGAATGAAAACGAGCACGGACAGGTTGGAAGGCAGGCCGTTGGTGTTGGAGATGCTTGGGATGCACTGCAAGATGGACACCAGCAGGACGTAGGCGTTGGCCAGTTTGCGGAAACTCTCGAACATGAAGAGCGGCAGGAAGTTCCACGTCGTGTACTTAGACGTGATGATCACATTAACGCAGACCTCGGGCGGCGTGTTGGGCTGTTGGCGGTGGCCGGAGGCGGGCAGCGCCACCACGCGGAAGTCGGCCGACTCGTCCCGCTTGCCGGCGATGGTGGGGTCGGGGCATCCACGAAGAGCCATGTTGCGCGTGTCCACCTGGGCCGAGGGTGTTGGCTGCGCTGTCCTGCGCTGGCGACCAGGGCGCTGCCAGGAGGGGAGGAGGCTGCGAGCGCGACGTCTGCAGCTGATGATACGCGTCCTGGTGTTGAGGAGCGCCCGCGTCCATTCACGACGACAAAGATGGCCACGGCGACGCCGATGCTGTGCCGCGACACCCGACAGCCGAACGCCGACTTTCGAAAAAAGTGTATGCCTGTGAGTCCCTGCGCGTGTTATAAACTGTCCGATCCGTTGCAATCCAAATTTTCCGTTTTTAAGAAGATCAGTAGGTTCATCGATTTCGTACTTTAACGGATCGAAACTGTAAACGCCTCCCCTATACAAATCGTTCAATATTCCATATTGGCGGAAAACTGGCTGCCTCCTAAAAAGAGGTGCGACGCCTAATTGAGCATGGAGCGACTCAAGCGGCTCTTCTTTAGCAGTGAGAGGCCACCGATATAGCCTAAACCATCCGCTTTGCGTCAAGGTGCGGCACTCCTCCTTACAATGTATACTTGCTGCGATACCCGCCTTCCAAAGGAGGCGCATCGCAAATTAGCGGAAAACTGGTCGGTTCCCTTATCACTTCCAGACTGGAAGTTCCAGTACCACTCCGTTCCAGAACTATTGCACGATTAGGAGCTGTCCACTGTTCCAGTTCGTTTGCAAAAGAACAGACTTGGTTTCATTATGGTTATCGCCTTACAAAATTGCCGGTCCAGCTAGATAAGCAGCTGCTTCATCCGAGCATCGAATCGAGAGGGGAAGTCTTCCCTCCCGCTCGAGCTTGGCTTTCTTCATGTGTCTAGGCTTGAAATTATTGTCCCCGCGCTGTTTAATGCACTGGCCATGGAGTCATGTAGACTGAGAAATGCTGCGTTGATTGAACGTGCTGGTAACTCCCAGTAAGATTCGGTGATGGCCTCTATCAACTCGTCAAGCGTCCTTGCGCTCTTCCTGCGCTGGCGGGCCTGGATAGTGCAGAACAACCCAAGATCTAAGCCGTTTAGATCTGGGCTGTTCGCGGGCTGGTAGCGAAGCTTCAATTGTCGTCCGTAGCAGGCAGCTACGTCCTTGAACTGAGGGTCGTCAGGCTTGGCGTGGGCGGGCGCGTTGTCCTGCTGGATCACGACCGCATCACTAGCATTCGGCCAGTTAGCTTCGATCGCAGGTAACACCCGTGTGGTGAGCATGTCGCGATAGGTAGCCTTGGTGACAGAGACTTCATTTCCAGTGTGCCTACAGGACTTCGTTTCCAGTGTGCCTACAGGTCGCCGGCGGCTTGATCGCTGCGCAGGGACCTTCTCCACGAAGGGGCCCACACGCCAAGCTTTCCATCGAAATACTTTTGGTTCGCAGTGTCAACTCACGGTCGGGCAACGGCTGCAAGAACCAGTACTCTAGTGATGAAACGGCTGCTCGTGACGCGTCGAGTCGGGGCACCTCTCCAGGCAGAAGCACAAGCGCCGAGTAGCTTCAGTCACGTGAAAAATCTTCTCGTCCACGTGCACAGTGTTTAGCATGTCTGCATACACAAACGTGTCCCAATCGACGTGACGCATACAAAAGTGCAGCCGCGTGTTGCGATTCCCCTCGGTCAGCAGTGGCTTGACAACACTCGTGACCTTGCACAGCTTACCAGCCTTGATGCAACGCTGCAGGGTGGTCTGAGGAGGGCCACTTATGGCAGCAGCAGCTCGCACGGTGTTGCGGGCAGCAACATCTACCCCACGCAACTGCTCGAGCTCCTCCGTGCGGTCGGTGGGGCGACGCCCGAGAGATGCATGCGCGAAAAGGCGACGTGGAGCCCTGTCAGCTGGGCTTCGTCCGTTGCTCGCTTCCACAGCCTTGATGGCGTGTTGGGATGAACAGCGTGCTGAGCAGTGACACAATTCAGAGCTCCATATGACAGGTTGTCGTTGATGGAGAGCCGAAGCAAGCTCTCCACTATGCGTTGCCGTTCTGCGTGTCAGGTTCTTGTTACGGTGAACGGGGCGCGAAGGTGTAGGTTTGAACGGCGCGGCGGTCGAATTGGTCATGGTTGGTACTTGGTTGTTCGAGGAGGGGCGAAATCTGAAATGAGACTGGGCACGCATCTCTGTCCCTTCGCCGATAAAGTGCCAACCACCACTCAAACTAACCGTGCGGTGCCAACAGACCGCGGTTCAAGGCGCCAAGCACACCATTCGAACCGTGGTCACGCACTGCTTCATATTCTACCAGTTAGAGGTTCCTACGGTATTAGTACAGATTTCGCCCTCACTTCTGACATCGGTCCCACTGGGGTTTTCTCAAAGTATAATTATATTTGGAAGGTCTATGGCTTTCTACAAGTGGATTTGAGAGGCACGCAGGATGACCTCCTCCACCCTGACGTCGTCTCCGTAGCTGCTACCAAAGCGCTCGTCAACGCCGTTGAAAACAACCCCTGTGTGTCGGAAGCAGTTACTATCGTGAGTGTCTTTTTCATGTCGCGCCAAATCTCCTCGCACCACTCCATCGCTTGCCGCTGATCGACTGCGTAGGCATTCTTACCGATACCCTCGCCGCGCTGTATTTTACCGTAGACCCACTCCACCTGTTTGCGCCGGTAACGCAGCTTAAGCGCAGCCATGATACCAGCATCCATCGGTTGCAGGAAGGCTGTAGTATTTGGAGGAAGCTTGCGCACCTTCACGTTGGTCAGCGCGAGGTCCTTCGCCGTGTGAGAAGAGGTGTTATCCAGGAGAAGCCGAATGTGGCGGCCAGCGGCATGCGTGTCGCGGTCAAGCGCCCGCAACCATTCACCGTAGATCTCGCTAGTCATCCGGGCCTTCTTGTTGCTTCGGTAGTTGAAGCCAAACGCCTCTGGTTTCTTGTTCTTGAAAGAGCGTGGTTGCGCAGCGCGACCCAAGTAGAGCACGGGCAAGGCGTCCGAGCCTTTCGCATTTGCGGTCAACGCCAGCGTTATCCTCGTCTTGTTCTTCTTCACGCCCCGAATGCTCTTCGTGCAAATTGAGCGCGCTGGCGCCATCGCGAAACAAAGACCGGTTTCGTCCATGTTTTAGATATCCGCGGGGGGTAGAGATCAGTTACTTCTTGTAGCTGTTGAAGTACTCGATAGACGTCCGGGCTTGCAGAAGCAGCCTCACCCTGAAGCCTGCCGGACTTCAAGCCGTGGCGGCGCAAGAATCGCGTGACCCAACCATCGGAGAAATTGAGGTCCCAGGCGTCGCAGAGTTCGCCTTGCAGCTATCGAGCCTTCATGGTAATGATTGCGCGCGATAGAATAAGGTTCTTGGCTTCAAAAGCTTGCACCCACTCCGCGAGATGCTGCTCAAGCCTTATCGCATCACCTTCAGCGGCTTTCACCGCCTAGCGTCTCCGTATGTCTTACTCGTAAGACATGAAGCTTTGCGGAGCAAGGAGGTAATCGTGGAGCGAGCAGGCTTGACCGGCAGCGCGAACGTCCTCGCAGCCCAGTCGGCGAGTTCCAAATGAGTCAGCCAGGGAACCTCGGCAGATTTGGCGATAATCTGCCGTTTCTGGTCGATCGTCATCCAGCGTGCCATGTTGATGAGGCGTGTCTTGAGCGTGTCTTGAGTGTCTTGGGGTTAATTGCAAAGTGAGCACAGTCACCTGTTCCTCGACGTGGTCCGTTTCCCGCCCACTAGCAGATTTTAAAACTGGAAGGCGGGATAGATCACTCTATAAAAGTATAATATCAGGAGAGCGCAGGTAATTATTTAATCGCAGTGTCAGAATGAGGTCGAAATCTGTAACCAATAACGCCTCCAAATCTTCTTACTTTTGCATAGTTCTGGAACGAGGGAGCGGGTCTATCACCAGAGATCTGGTAATCGTCACCAGAGATTTGGGTGCCATCACCAGAACCCTGGAGGGGTAAAATCACCAGATGTGCAGGACTCGCTCACCAGCAGAATAAGTTTATCACCAGACAAACGATGGGCTCTCACCAGCAAAGGCAATCGTTGTGTTTTGCTCGATACACTTGGTTGGTGCACGAAGCAGGAGAAGGAGGAGCCCGGTAACTAAGCCGTCTCGCACCGCTTCCTCGGTCCATGCCCAGGGGCTACCAGGTGGGCCAAGCGACGTCATCTTCTCCAACTTCGACGAGTACAACGAGGAGTTCAGTGACGGCACCGCGATCAACTGCATGGTTAAGGATGACTTGCACCCGTACTCCCCCGCACAAAGCTTCGCCCTCCTGCAAGCACAAGGTGATGTCAGTACACAGGGTGCTGCAGAAGATGGAGGTAGATCGCTATATCACGAAGCAACTTTCGCCTCTTCTTCCGGTGGCGACGCTGCGCACGTGCAGCGTACGTTGGAGACGCGGCGTTTGCCCACCGATGAAATCCAGCTGCAGCAAAGCCAGCGATAGCTGGGAGCGCACGGTAAGTGTTGCTTCGTACCTCAACTTTGCCGGCACAATTATGCTGACTGTGTAATTCCGCCAGCAGGATTACACCGCTGGCAGAATTACACCGGCAGAATTGTAGCCGTGTATCTGCCCTCGTCCCAATGTGGAGCGATGACCTTCACAGCGCCGTAAGCTTGGCTTTGTGTCGAATCTGAAAGGCTCTGCAATGTTTTGCTCTCCTTTGCTAAACACAACGGTCAATCTGGTCGATTCGCACGATATAACCTTGTACAGCACTTCGCTTTTTTGCATCGACGTTGTTACTATTCTGCGCATGAAATGGCTAGTGAAAGGCTGATCATCATCACCATGCACTAAACGATCAAGCTGACAACGCGCTGGATCATTCTGCTGCCTGGAAGCGATGCAAGATAGGAAAATCCAAAGACGTGGAGGGATCGGGGGCGTCGTCCGACAAGGTCACGTCCAGATGATCTCGCGGGGCCAGCGACCTTGATGAGGCCACGCGCTGCGTGCGTGAGCTGAAAGTGCCGCGCTTCCACAACGAGGTGGTCAAGAGCGGCATCACCAACTCGCTGGAAGAGGGCAGCCGTGGCGTCGCTGCTGGTCTCGCACGAGCTGGTGTCACGGGACAGCTGATCAAGGGCTTCGAACGCTTCAAACTCGTACAAACTCGTACTGTACGTCGCGCTGGACATCCCGAACGCGGACGCGCTGTTCAAGGACATCGTGGCGGGGGCATCAGCGACAGCATCCTCCCCAAGGACTTCGACGCCAGCGCGGTCAAGAAGCAGTAAGTAGGCGGAGGAGAGCACATCAGACGGCCACTAGTTGCGTGGAGGAAGAGCACGGTAGATACACATACGCCCCCACTGGACTTCTGGTCTTGCAGCTTGGCGTTTGCTGGCGAGGTAGTCCAGCGTTGAGCATGTAGATCTGCCGGGACCTGTACTGAGACGGCGACGACTGCTCGCCGTACTATGTATCTGTGTTCATATCTGCAGGCTGCTCCACGATTCACAAAACGGCTCGGACCAGGACAGAGATGGAATCGGCTCTGGCGGAGCGGAGCGGTTACTTGTGGCAGCGAATGCGAACGAACGTTGGGGCCCACGATACCCACCTCACTCGCGTCGACCTTCTCAGGCATGGTCGTATTTTTCAATTGCTCCATGATCGAGGCTGGCCTGCACCTTTCGTTTCTACCTACGCATTAGTGTACGAAGCTGCCTTTGACTGCATTGTGCTTTGTGTAGGTTGTGTATTGTGTCGAAGCACGACGCGATAAAGTTCCTCCAATGGAGATCACATCATGCGAAAGCTCGACGCTCCATCACATCGGACTATTCCTCACTGTCGCTCTATCAAGTTGTCCGTGTCTGAGCGTCTGGTGATACTCCTCCACACCAGAGGTAATTTCCCCCAAAACGCTGGTGAGTGATCCTACCCAAATCTCTAGTGATGAACCCCACATCCCTGGTGATGTTCCCCAGATTGCTGGATAGTGTCTGCGGAGTCAGTATTAAAAATGCCATTGAACATCGAGTTGTGGGGGATGGGGATCTGGCTCATGGACAGGACCCGTGTACAGAATAGGGCGGCGGTGTGCATCCAATCAAAGACCATCACTCTTGGAGGGAGTGATTTAATGGCCGATAGCGATCCCCCCTCCCAGTCAAAAATCGAATTAGGCGTGAAAATCGAGGCGACCGCCATGCTTCGCCGCGAGCAGCGTACGCGTGGCGCGACGCCACGTACGCAGGTCCTGGACCTGCGGGCCAAGAAGACACAAGACAGCGAGGTTGAGGACGACGAGGCCCCAGGCTTCGCCATCTCCTCCAGCGACTCCTCAAGCGGCAGCGAAGACAGCTACAGCAGCACGGAGAGCGACAGCGAGTCTGGCCGTCGCTCTCGCTCTCAAGGAAAGAAGCGGCAGACGCACAAGAAGCGCAGGACACCGGCCAAGAAGCAGAAGACGCGGGCTTCAGCCAGGTCCCCCCGCGGCAAGAGCGGTGGTCATCGACGTAGGAGCCGCTCTCTCCGCCGCAGGAGCAAGTCCAAGCGCCACTCCAAGTCTGCGCATCGCTCGAGGTCGTCCCGCAAGCTGCAGGTGTTCTCGTCGAGCGATTCATCTGATGACGAGAACACTAGCACCCAAGTCAAGTTCGCGTATGAGAACAACACGAAGACGGTTACCGGCGATGGCATCATCGCCAGAGATGACGGCGTGGACGTTCCGTCCGTCGACCGCACGGAGTTCAAGAGCTGGGATGATCTCGAGTCTTACCTGGCTGCGTATTGGAGGCGAACATATCAGGTACGGTGAAGTTACTGCACTTGGTCTAAGACTGGGTCGTCAGATTGAGACTGGTTCCATCGTTTGAGACTGAACATCATGCTTTAGATGTTGTTCTTCGTTCATGTTCGTGTTCAGGTATTCAGCGCTCGAGGTGGACAGCTACTAAACGCAGAAATGAGCGGATGAAGGAGACCTCGTCTGATCAGATGATTCCAGAGAGCTTCCCTTACTATTGCAAGTCGTACGGTTGCATGCACGCTGGTAAACCAAGTATACCACGAGGAACTGGAGCGCGTCCCATGCAGCATTCGCGCAAGATCGAATGCCCATCCAAGGTGGGTCTCTATTATCTTTAATACGTGGTTGTTTGTTCCACTGTCTAACTGTGTGTATTCCTAGATAAATGCATGCGTTAGATTCAAGCCCTATCCTGGAAAATGGGAGGTTATTCTGACCAAGCAGATCTGCCATCACAACCATGTGGTGGCAGCGGAGGTCTTCAACAGCTATCACGAAGCCCACAGAGTGGATGACGAAGCGATTCTCAGCACTGTGCGCACCCTGGACAGGGCAGGTGCCAACCGCAAACGCATCCTGGAGTTCATCACGGAGAACTCGACTGTGGAGCCTGATATGCACGACATTCACAACCTGGTGATGAGGTTGCGCAAAGATAACTACAAGTTTCCCACTATCGAGGAGCGTATCCGGGCCATCCTGGAGGACTTTGCGTCGAAGTCGGGAAACGTGGCACGCGTTTTCGCCAACGAGGAGGTAGGTTTTAACAGAGGCTGATGAATGGGGATCCGTTTTGTTTTAATTGTGGCCTGCTTATGCTTTATGTGTAGGGGGTTGTCGAATGTATCTCCATTCAAAGCGCCCACATGCGCAAGATGTTCCAGCACTTCCCGGAGATCCTGCTAATCGACGCTACTCATGACACCAACGACTGCAACTACAAGCTGTTCAGCTTTATGATCCATGACGCAATGGGAAAAGGTCAGCACGTCCAGGTGAGAATCTAGTATATTTAGGCTCCGTCTCAGACTGAATCTCAGTTTGAGACTGAAGCTTTGTTTTCAAACTGACACACTCTTGTTGTAGCACTGTTTGCTCGAAAACGAGCGCAAGCCCACACTTCGACTTGCATGTGAACAGTTCAAGGAGGCCAGTCCGTCGTGGCGGTCACTGGAGGTTATCATGATTGACAAAGACTTCACAGGGATGGCTGTGCTTGAAGAAGAGTTCCCGGGTGTGCGTGTACTACTCTGCCAATTTCATGTGGTCAAGTATCTACAGGAAGAGGTAGCAAAGGTCAAGTACGACCTGACCTCGTGGAGCAAGAAACAGATGAAGCAACTCTTCTCTCTGTTAGTGAGCGCGCCGACTCAGAAGAATTTCGGTGGAGTCATTTCGACGATGGAGTTGTCTATTAAACCGGATGGTTCTCGGCCCATTTGGATGGAATATTTCAAGAAGAATTGGCTTTCGTGCAAGGAAAGGTGGAGCTCCGTGTATCGAGGCAACGTTCCACACATGGGAAACACGACGAACAACAGGTACTGTTCCCCCCTTACCCATATGATTTTGTGAGCTTATCTAACCTTGCAAGTGTATGTCAGGCTTGATTCTAGATGGCAGAAGCTCAAGACATGTGTGAACAAGTCCACGGCTCTGGGCGATTGCGTGGTCGCGATCCTCTTCTGGCAGACGGTCAACGAGAGGAAGTGGGCTCGTGCTGTGAATAAGATCGGAGTATACATGAATTCGGACTACGATGGAGAGATGAACGCCTTGCTCGATTCGCTGTTTCGCCATGCAGTTGATTTAATTAAGCAGCAGTACGACTTCGCGCGAAAGGAATCTACTTCGTACGGGCGGTAGCCGGTCGGTCCTTTTCAAGTGATGAAATACGCCGCTACGGACGGAAGTTACGAGCAGAATGAATATATGGCCAAGCCTTCCGACTGGACTTGCTCATGTATGTTCCAGACTACACGGCTGTTGCCTTGTCGACATATAATTTACTATCGGAAGAGCATTGGGTGTGAGACTCTCGTCCCGGTGGAAATCGTCAATCCGTGATGGCTAACCCAAAACTACAAGCTGCTTCGAGCAGATGATTCGAAGCCTGTGGACGTTGCATACGAGGACAAGACTATGTCAAACGAGGGGGATCTAGCACCAAAAAATCAGAACGACAAGTTCAACGAGCCCCTGAGTTTTGGGCGACAGATAGCGGATGTTGGTTCGTCGTGGGGGACTACAGCTGAGACTGGACTACGTGATTTCCTGAGTGGTGCTCTTGCTGAAGTCCGCAACGGCCGGATCCCAGAGTTACTGCGTGGGAACGGCGACACACTTGAACATACGTCCGCTCGCTCGGATAATGGGCTATATGCGTCGCCGTGTGAAGAGGTTGGCGATGATGAGCTTCTGGACATCGTGGAACCAATCGAAGGCGAGAAGAGATCGATACTGGATATGGAACTATCGCAGGGTTCCCAGTCTAACGACGGCTCTCGACTCGGTGATGGCGTTCAAGTTCGAGAGGAGCCGTCGGTGAAGGCCACTACACCTGGACAATACGAGACCTTGCCGGCGACTCCCTCGACGGAAGACCCAAGTGATACGTCCTTGTTAGAACCCCCGACAGCCTCAACAGCTTTGGTAGTCCGGAGAGAGATGTCTGTACTGTGGCCTCCGACACTGGATGCTGGTCAATCTGGAACTGAAACCCAGACCCAAAACTGGTGATCAGTCTGAGACTGAAGTTCAGTTCGACACTAATCTTCAAGATACTGGAGAAAAGGATAAAGAATCTGCCACTTTAGTGAGTTCCACGGCCCCGCAGTGGACGATCGCAGAGTCCAAGAAGAGGTCGGGACTAGCGAAGTCCAGGAAGAAGGCCAAGAAGCAGGCCAAGGTGGACAGTCTCAAGGAGGCGGCTAAGTTTGTAAAGGCAGTTGCACAGGGAACCACCCCCTCGATGGAATTGGTGATCAGCTCTTACCGGAATGGTGGATCTATCGCAACGCAGAGGCAATGTCAGTCATGTCTGAAAAAGACACACGCGCACTAGTGCAATCGTCGTGGCGGAACGGTCCAACCAACCGACAACCCACCCGGCCAAGATACACAGCATGTTGCCACTCGAACGCATGGAGTCTTGCGAGACGCTGGTAGCCACGTTCCACAACAGATACCGGAGTGATCGTGATGCTACCATCCCGGCAGCTGATTTGAGTGTAAAGGTGGATGGTTACTTCTTCGACATCGAGATGATAAGGGCAACCAAGATGTGGTATGTAGCCGCCCCCAAGTTTCACGAGGTTCACAAGACTCTGAAATGGATATCGAATTTAAACTGGGACGAGTTCAAGAGTATGGAAGATTGATGGACCGAAATGTGTCTGGATAGGGGCGAAATGGTTAGCCGTTTGCGGGATCTCGATGTTATGACCGACGGCTTCTACCTCACGACCTTCCGAGATGAGAAATGGATTGAGTCGTCGGCGCTGGACCTGGCCATTGCGGGATTGATAAAAAAATGGAATGACAAACATGCTGTGTTCACCTGTCCCTCGTGGCTGTTCAAGTTTCCCAACTCTGAGTTAGATCTTATTAAAGGCCATGGCGTATGGAAGCAGTTGGAAGTCGCGGCGGCCGATTTTGGATTCATGGAGGGGTTGCGAGAGGATGGTATCGAAGTGATCGAAACTCGTAAGAATCTGTGGTTCGTAGCAGTCGTACATTACGAATCCAGCGTTGTGGAGCATTGGTGCGGTATTGCGGTGAACTACGAGGAGCACTCTATCACGATCTTCGACCCCATGAAGACTAAGGACCGTTTCCAAGCTCTGCGGACGTTTCTCTACGAGCAGCTTATCCCGCATCTGCCCAAGATCAAGAAAAGATGAGTTTCAAGCAACTGGATATGGACCCGCAGATCGACACGGTCAACTGCGGGCCCTTCCTGATGTTGTTTTTCGAGCTGCAGCTTTCTGGCACTCGTCTCAGCGGCGGAGATGCGGTTACCGCGAGAAAGGTGATGCAGTTCATGCGCTACAGAGACCTGAGCTTGGGATTAACTGCCTTGTAAGCAAGATAATTGAAGCTTTCAAATAATTTAATGGTTTCTAATCGCCTCTCATTCCCAAACTGAAAGAAATGAAAGCACTCTATCGTTTTTAAGTCATGCACCGACCTTCACTCACCACGTAATGCTCGCCGCTGCCTGCCTGGAGAACGCCTTACGGACACACAACAGTGCTGTAAGAGCACAATAAGTCTGCGTGGGCACCATAGAAACTGGTCAGCACAATAGAGGTCGGGTCAGCACCATTCCCAACACAGTACAAGCTCACGATGCCGGACTCGCGCAAAAGGGGCGCGGCTAGGTCAATGTGCGGCCTGGCTGCCGGGCTGCTGGACGCTCGAGCAAACTGTGGTGTGGCCTACATCATTCAAAACGCACGGTGAGCAGCGCGCATGCCGAGCCGGGTTAGCTGGAGAGAGGTGGCTGTCGATGTCGACGACGACGAAGCCGAAGCGGTGGTGGCTCGGCTCAAGTCGTTCGACATCGACAAGAGCCAAGCGATGGTGTGCGCTATCTGTCTGGGCGTCGACAACGAGCACAAAATGCGCTATCGGCTGCTGGAATGCAGCTCCAAATCGTGCGCTGAGGCGAGCCCAGCGAAGTGCCCGTGGCGGGCAAGATGCTTACGTGCTTGGACACCGAGCACGTGTCTATCTACGACTTCGGGGAGCACACCTCGGCCGCCATGTCCCCGGGGCGTAAGAAGCTGAGCCTCGCCCACAAAGCCTACTGCCAAGATTTGGCCGAGAACCACCTCCGACCCATTCGCATCCACCGCGCGCTCTCGCGGAAGTTCTCCACTCCGCTCGAGGATCTCCCCCCGCTCAAGACGGTGCAGAACTTCGTTAACCACTACGGCAGGACGCGGATGGAGAACCATGACCGCGTCCGCGACCTGACCACGTGGATCAGGGAGCACGCTTATGACGGCTCGGAGAGCATGACGCAGCCCTTCACGTTCTCGTGGCAGTTGGACAACGCCGGCCTGCCCATTGTCGGAAACGGCTCGGATGAGAAGCCGTTCCTCGTCGGCATCACGACGAAGGCCCTGATAATGAGGCTTATGATGCCGCCAGAGAGCTTTATTCTGCATCTGGACGGCACCTACAAGACAAATCAGCTCGACTACCCCGTGCTGGTAGCTGGGGTGTCCGACCGCTCGCGGAGATTCCACTTAGTGGCTCTCTTTGTGATGTCGCAAGAGACTCAACCAATGTTCCACTCGGCGCTGCTGGCCCTTCGGCGCCTCTACCTCTGGATCGCCGACAAGCACCTGACCATTCAGTACGCCATGGCCGACGGCGACAGGGCGCAGTGCAATGCCCTCCATGCTGTGTTCGGGGACAATCGGAACTACCACTTCCTGATGTGCTTCTTCCACGTGATGAAGCACATCCAGGAGCGTATTAAACTACTTTCCTCGAGTTCACGAGCTCGGGTGCTAAGCGAACTGTACGATCTGCACTTCGCGCGCAGCTACGAGCACTATTTCGAGATGCTGCGTGGCATTTGGAAGCGCTGGATGGCCGAACCCACGCTGGTTCAGTTTGCGGTGTATTTCCATGGACAATGGCTGTCTGGGCCCTTCACAAGATGGCAAGTTTTCGCCACACCGAGCGGGTTTGCGTCCACAAACAACCCGGCGGAAACCTTCAACGCGCTGTTGAAGCGCGATTATACCCTGCGTCGGAGGCTGAAGATGGGCACTCTGCTGCGCGAGTTGAGCAACTGCTGTCAAGACCAGTCATCCAGCGCCCGAGCTTTCGAGTTCTTGGTATGTCCTGCACCAACCCTCGCACGGAGGGTGTCGGAGATGGTTCGCCTGAACTTATTGGGCGTGGCGGAAGGCCAGGACGTCGATTCTGTGCGTTCTGGAACGCGTTCCGTTCTTCGAGTCATTTCCCTGCGTGCAGGTCGAGTTCCTGTGGCGCCCAACAAGCGAAGCGAGGAGGACATCGCGGTTACAGCCCAGATGGGCGACAATTATGCGCGGAAAGAGGTCGAAAAGGAGCCGATCGACGGGTGGCCTGTGGATGTTCTGCGCCAATGGTGTCCTTGCGACTACCACTTTGCATTCGGCGCCTGCATCCACGTGCTGTTCGCGTTGCGCGTGACTGCGCATGTAGACAGCAGCGGAAATGAAGTTCTGATAAGTCGACGAAAGCGCAAACGTGGGGAGGTTGCCGCTCTTCCGAATCTTGGTCGCCCGATAGCGAACGGCCCGGCGTTGAGTTTTCAGTGACCCAGCACTCAAGACGCTGCGAACGAGGGCGATCTAACTGCACGTACATATTCTACGCTAAGCCTTCAATGCAATATATATGAGAAAATTTGTGAAAGCGTGCATAACTTGCTGTTATCTGCTCCAGCATCCAAACGAAGAGACCAAAGGTCGCTGCCTCATGCTTTATTTTCTTGTCATCAATATGGCGCCACACTACATATGAGGAAATCTCGCCAACTACGCTCCGTCGCTCTCACTGCCTGCCTCCAACCTCGATGTCCAGCACCTATCGCATGCGCACTCGAACCAGCGCTCGTTACCGTAGTGCACGGTGATATGTGTCCCCGCCTTGACGTTCCTGATCATCTTGACCAGGACGCGGACGCGCGACCGCGTCTGCTGCTCTACGAATGCTGCATTGGGGTCGCAGGCGTGCGACAGGAAGCGGGTGATGGAGCCGCAGTGAAGCGCATCCACGTAAACGTAGTTCTTCTTCACGGACTTGGCGTTGTAGAGGAGCGTGAAGCCGCTGTTCTGTTTCACAGCTTGGGGTGGCTGCCCTTCCACCTTGGCAGGGAACTCGGCGAGCTCACCGCAGTACTCGCCCATCACGTCTCCGACGTCGAGGTCCGTGGCAGTGTACACTCCTAATCCCAATCGAGCCGTCTCAAACAGCTTCAACGTGTCCAGCGTCCGCGGGGCGTTGCTGCACCTCGCCCCAAGATTGCACGTTTTGGGGGTGCAGAACGACGCAGACGCCACGTTGGAGCAGGAGTCCCAGAAGCAGTCGCCCATGCACTGGCACGGGTCGAAGCTGCCAATATCCGGAAACCGCACGCCGTTGCGGATGCAGCTGGAGATTCGCTTCACATCCACAGGCCACGCGACTTCACGAAGGTACTTGTGGATCTCCTTCTCAGCAGGATCCGGATACGTGGTCCGTCGAGTGTGGAGATTCTCTAGATGCTCCTGCACCTCGGGGCTCTTCTGCAAATTTTTGAAAATAGCTGCCTGGAACGTCTTGGCATGATATATCGCGTTGCCGCTCTTGGTCACGGCGCACTTCGCAAGGTGACGTCTCTTCCGCGACCTGGGCACATGCCACTGCGCCCGCTTGAGTTTGGCTTGGTGTCGGATCTTGGCGCGGGCGTAGCGGCTTGGTATAGCCTTCATGTACGCCGCTGCCTCATCTTCACTGGGATGTCCAGCTTCGCCGCTGTCCCCCCCAGGCGAGACCAGGTCGATGATCTGCCTGAGGGAGGAGCCAGCATGAATTCCCTCGCTTGCATCGCTTTCAGGAGTCCCCACCGAAGCTTTTCCATAGCTGACCGGCGGCGTTTCACATCGGGGTGGAGTGCTGGGGGGCCGCACGTCGCCCGCACTCGCCCCCCGCTCAGGCGAGCCACACGCGCTGCTTTGAGGCGTCTCCGGAACAATCTCGTCGACCTCTCCGCGTAGCACATCCCGCGCGGCGTCTCGCGAAGCTGCAAGTGCATCTCCGAGCGCCTTAATCAGCGCGCTGGCCCGTGACGGCGCCGAGAAGGTGCCGGTCACCAACTGGAAGGTGCGCAGCTTGCGCCACAGGCCAGCGCCTGCATCCACTGGGTCACTTGAGACAGTGGCGACTCGCTTGAGCATCATGTCGCGCGGGATCACCTCCCCGGTGTCCACCGCGATCGGGAAGGTAACGCCCTCGCCACCATCAGCACGGGTGACGATGGCGCGGCGATGCCCCTGACGATTGCCAAACACGAACGCGCGGGAGTAATACTCGATTACATCTCCCGCGCGGAGCGCCTCCGCTGGCAGCTCTGAAGCGCTGAGGCCTGTCATGGACTTGGCCTGTGTGCTGGACGTCCGGCAGCGATGTTTCCACAGCCGCTCTGCTGCTCGATTTGGGTGAAGAAGGAAAGATGATGGCGCACACCACAACAAAATGTGGTGTTGACCACACCACACCATACAACTGCATATAACTCGCACCGCAACACTGCATGAGGTGTGTAGACAACACCACACATATGTTGTCGCGTGCTCATCCCCCACGTGCTGGTCGCCTGTGCGCAGCAGTGCGAAGGGCATGGGAGCCTGGCCTGTCCGTGCGTATTGTGGAGATGGGCTATTGTGTTGATCAGATTTTCAACTGTGAAAGTTATATTTCCTCGCCTGCCTGCCAACGTTTTATGCTCACCTGCTGACTTTAAAACTCACCTTCTGCTCGCCACTGTAGACCTTCTTTACCACGGTACGGATCCACAGGTGCCCGATGTTCAATCTTTTGGGACCGACACGTGGCCGTCTGGCTATCACCTCATCATATACTGAGCGTACTGACCGATACTGACCCATACTGAGCCTGATATACTGACTCCGTAGGCGCTGTCCAGATTGCTGATGTCAAAACTCCCCACTCTTCTGGAACGGAGTGGTATGTCACACAAGGTTTATGTATTTGCGATTCACCTCCCATACCACCTTCACGCAACTTGCACTCCCATCATACTTTCGCACTTAGCCGGGAGGGCGATGACACAGGCAACACGCACGTAATATATAGGTACTAGAGGTTATCACTTATGTGGATTCATCAGTGCATCTAAGTATGGGATCCATGAATAGTGTCCATTCAGTGGTATATAAATTACCAAATGATGAATTTATGGATAATGGTAGGGTGATTGGGATCGTATCTTAGCTCTGAAATAAATTTCAGAGAACACAGGCAACGTGCATTGCTTAGTTGGAAGTAAAATGTGAACTGATCTAAAATCAAAGCCTGTATGCCTTCGCCTGCCGTTGCTGGCAGTCCAGGAAAGCCGTACTACCAATCCCGCAGCCGATCATATAAGTTCAAGTTCAAGCACGCCAGTCCCGCTTTTTAGAACAGCAGGTGGCGAAGCAATACTACGCACCGTCACATGGCCCCCGGCTTGCCCTTCGTTATCAATTTCACCTCTGAGAATATGGATCGGTCGCACTGTTTGATTGGAAGCGAAAACGTTCCGTCATGAAGTGTATGCGTCATTCTCTTTGCTTACCCTTTTAGGTTTGTCCTCAGCGCCATCACCACTCCAAGGCATCGATAAACATGATACGAGTATAGATGCATAGGACGTACAAACTTATTTAAGTATATTATATTTTGAAGTAACTTTAAAGTTTGTCCAAAATATCGTCCAACAACGGCCAAACCCTAAACATTGTCCTTCATTAAAACTAAATGCCTAATATTAATAAAACCAGTTCGTGCTGTGCAAGGCTTAAGACTTGATACTTGTACACCGCGCTACTTGTGCACAATAAATTTGATTCGTGCTATTTAGCTATATTGCATTGTACTACTATATGATACACCTTGTCATCATTGGGTTGCCTCATAAAGAAGTGATCAGTTTGATGATGATCTGTAGACGCATTTGCATGCACAGGCGCATAACTTCAACGGATTATGAATTGCTACTTACACCCCATCCCAGAGGGAAAGTGAGAAACGGCCGTCCTCTCAGTCTAGTAGACTGAGTATACGAACTTCGACTCGCGCACTTTGGGTAAGTTACCACGTTTGCTTCTGTGGCAAAAACATCGCCGACCATCGTGAAGCACTGTACAGCGGCTGTACCATTTGGACCAATGTTCAGGCGTACCCCGTACGTCTTGCCGAGGATCTACCCGGTACACTGTGCAGTACAGTAAAGTGCGTCAATAGTCCACGCCTGATACATATTGCTTGCTAGAGTGTACTAGTACCTTGCCCATCACCCCCGCGAATAGATTTTGTCAGGTTATATATAAATAATCTATACGCGGTGGACTATTGACGCACTTTACTGTACCCATATTCCTCCTCCTGCATCCACCTTTGTCGATAGGCCAGACTCTGGCCGCCATAGAGCTCGACCGCCGAACGAGATTAAAAATGCGATTTGCTGTTCGCAAGCAAGCCTTTCCTCCGCAACAGACGGGATCGAGGCAGTGAGGCTATCCGGCAAGTTTCAATGAAATGGGCCAAAAACGATGATACTGTCGGCCTGCGTCTAATTTCTCTGGTATGTGTATTCCTCTAGCGGCACTTGCCTACCAATTGCCGAGTCCACGCGCAGTTCACCAGTGCATACATTTCAATACAGACAACGCTAGTTCCCATCTTAGACAAAATTGGTTTCACTATCCTCTTCTGTCGAATGCGTGGGCTTTTCGTGGGCTCTCGGCTCGAGCGGTTCGTTTTCTCCAACCTTGTAGCTCTGTCCTCATGTCAGAGTGCTCATGATAAAAGAGATACGTGTATGTACCGTAGGTGTGAACTATTTGAAGTGACCGCTTCAGCTTTTGTACGATTCAGTTTGTGTGTGTGCCAACTGGACGACAATGTAAATACTAGTAGTACACAGCAGCAACACTGGATCACCGACGTCCAAACGAGAGAGCACTTTTCTGGTCGAACGAATGGCGTCAGCACGACCACGAGACCACGTCGATCAAGGGACGATCAAGGGATGGTATGTGTCTCGTCGTTAATGAAGCGGTGCGATGGTTGGCCTTCCAGTCATTTTGTGATTGTCGGCCACTGTACCGATGAATCGGGCCGCTATGCGCTGGAGTTACGTGGTTCTCGTGCTGGTGTTTGCCTTTGCTGGGCATGGCCGCGCTGTACTGGCGGATGTAGACTCCGATCTTTCGCTTGCCAATTCACATGAGACAACTCCTAGATCGTACGTACGCGCGCAAAGCAAGAGTGCTGTCGACCAGAGGTTTCTGAGGTCCAGCGAAAAGTCTGCAAACAGCCCGTACTCGACCAACAAGAATGAAGAAGCGCGAGATCTCACTGCGTCCAAACTCATCGGAGCTGCTGCTGACGCGATCAAGATGAAGACAAAGCTGAATATCATGCTGTTCCGAGGCCTCAAGCCGGCGAGAGTCTTGGAGAAACTGAGTGTGTATCGCGTGTCGGACAACAACTTCAAAAACTTCGCGAGGTATTACGCCAAGTACCTCGCGAAATACTCTTCGAAAAAGCCGGATCTCCCGAAAACAGCAGAGGATGCTCTCTTACTGCCGAAGCTGAAGGATTGGTTAGCCCATGATCTATTGCCGGCGCAAGTCGAGGTGCAATTGAAGAATATCGCAACGACGAACGTCAACAGGTACATGCAGCTGTACCTCAGGGAGGCGGAGAATGCCATCATTTTGCCCAAATTGGAGCGCTGGATGGGTCAAAAGTTACTTCCGGCGCAGTTCAAGTACAACCTGAACGAGATGGGAATCAAGGACACCACCAAGTATATGGACTGGTACATGCTCAACGGTGGGGATGCCGTCGTGAAGGCGAAACTTCGATCCTGGCTCGGCAAGAAAGTTCTTCCGCCTCAGATTGTTCCGAAGCTACGAAAGGCTGGGTTGACGGACATCCAAGAGTACGCAGCACTGTATGTGAGGATGTGGGTCAAAAGGCAAGCCGAGCTGTCCAGACGGAAAGTATACTAAAATAAAGTGAGGTTTTAAAACCATCCAGGCATTCCGATTTGTGGCTTCACAATGATAACGGCATCTAGATCAAACCTCGTGATGCTTGTTTGTGCAAATTACAGTGCGAAAAGAGGGTCGCAGGCACTCAACCATCCGTTGCTCCATCGTACTGTACTCCATGAAGGTTCTAAAACAACTGAGCAGCTTGATGTAAAGCTCCTTAAGTGGAAGGTCTACTTGCTTCACAGAGTAAAGACGGGAGCCTTCAGAAGTATGAGTTCCTTGTCAAGCAACCACCTGGCGCAACCACGAGCACCGCACTCAGCAATTTTAATATATGTAGCACAGTTCTATATCATGATAAAAAGACAACCCAGTACAAGTTCAATTAATAATACATGGAATGCTCAAATAGTTGGGATTGAGCGTCAGTGGTTAATTGGATTAAAACGTTCTTCCCCTCCACGTGAAGTTGGTTTATCATTCTCCAAGTTGGATCAGAGCTTTGATATTATGGATATAACCTCGCGGAATCTATGAGAGTGTTTTTCGGTCTTTGGTGTCCATCGTCGCGGAATGTATCATGTCCGGATGAGTTGATCAAGTTTTCGTTAATATTCGGTGAGCTAATGTCGCGTTATCCACGTTCTTCACCACGTTCTTCACCAAGTAACAACACTGTATGCGATTCCTTGGCAAATCTCCAGAATCTGGTTCCCGAGACAATTGGATGATCACATGTACGTATACATGTAATATAGATAACGACAAACGGTGTGCTTGTTTCGTGGGATGGGAGCTACCCCCTGCATCACACATTTCATTCCTAGAACCGCGGTGCTCCGCTCAAGGGACTGAGTTCGCGAGCGATGGGTCGAGTTTCTGCTGCATTCCTGCTACTCGTCGTCGCTGTCTTCACTACCAGTGCAGCTGAATCGACAGCTACTGATCGTCATGGCGTCTCCATCAAAAGGTTCCTGAGGGTACAGAATGAGGTGATGGAAGCGCATAATATCTGTCGTCGACGTCGGATGAAGATAGGGAACTTGGCGCGACGATGGTTGTCGGGACGTGCAGAAGAAGGCGAGACTGATCATCATGCTGAAGCGTGGGTTTCCTCCTGTCAAGGCCTGACGAAGCTCAAGGTTAAAAATCTGAACGACAAGAGCTTCAACAGCTTTGCCAGATACTACGCCAGATACCTGATCAAGTACCCGAAGAAGGCGGTGAGTCTGCCGGGAACACCTGAAGAGGCAGCTACGATAGTGAAGCCGCAGGGATGGCTCAAAGAACGAGTTTTCCCGCAACAAATTGGGAAGAAGCTTGAAGAGTTTGGACAGAAGGACATAAAGCGGTACACGATGGAGTACCTCAAGATGTGGGGTAGCAACCAGGCCAAATTATCTGGACAGTGAAGACAATGAATCAATAATGGAGAGGTTAACTAGCCAGTTTATTTCGATATTTTTCTGCTCTTGTGTTTGCAGCAATTTGTTGGAGAAACTGCAGCTGCAAGTTAAGAGACATCACCGGAAAAAAACTAACAGGCCAGAGGGCAATGGGTAGAAATCAACGATCGATCATAACAATGTCCGCATTTTTCCGCTTTGGCCTGGTTAATTGTCACCCAGCCAAGGAGATTGCGGTTTAGTCGAGTGCCATCGTTTAGGAAATATTTTTCCTTGAGCAACAAAGTGATAACAACGGGGATAATACAACGATGCACAAAGTGCAGTGTGGTCGGTGAATGTGTCGCTTTTGTTAATTAACGACTTGGCCGAGTTGTTTGTTCGTGATAAACAAACCGATGTAGAATTCTTGAGGTGGCTGCCAACTGCGCTACGTAGCATTTCGCACACGCTCATATGTCGCGGCCCAGAGCCTGAGGTGGCAAAGCGTTCTCTGTTTTACTGCATGTTTTGACTGTAGCCTGCCGAGGCAACATGACGTGCTGCAACTGTCGTAAACATGAGGAGCGTAACGCAAACTTGCATCACATTCAAATTCGACTAGCTTGCTCATTTGATGAATCACGAGCTCAGAACTCATTAACTAAACTGTCGTGAACGTATCAAGGATGCGACTCAGTCTCATGCTGGCGCTTGCAGTCTCTTATCGAGCAATTAGCCAAGCTGCTGTGATGACGGCAGAAGTGCAGTGAACGGTGGCTGGTTATCGCAACGACACGCCTACGAAGCAAACGCCAGCATTCGGATGCTACAGATTCACCAGGCATGAAAGGTAATCGACGCAGTGCAGGTCCTCAGAGCGTTTGCGAAGACAGTAAAGACAAAGCTACAGCTGAAGGCTATGCTTTTCCTTAACTGAAACCGGAAAAGAGTTCTCAAGCACTTGAAGGTCTCAAAAATATCGCACTACAACTTCAACAACTTCGCACTATATTACACGAAGTATAAGTATCCGAAGAACGCACTAAAGCTAATATCCTGCTAGCGCAAGGCGTCTCGAAAGCAGCACGCAGCGACGGGCGCCAGGTGATCGCGCTGGTGAAGCGTCAGGCGGAGTTCATCAACATCATCAATCACAGTATCTTTGGTACTCCAACCAGCTGTGCTAGTCAAAACCATAATGTCATGATTTGTTGTTGCACCGCGGAACCAAAGAACGTCGTTACAGCGTCCACACGTCCTAATTGAGCGCTTGGATGATCGCGCACAGCCGACTTGCAACGCGCTTGATGTCTTCTTCCCGAGACGAGCCGTGGTGGTTGATGCCATCGCAGAACCTTTCGATTCCTTCGTCCGTGCGCTTGAGGAACTTCCACTCGATGTAGTCGGTCACGATGCCGTAGGCACACTCCTCGTTGCTGTTGTCTACGGCCACCTCCATACCAAGCACGTTCTGCGCCGAGGCCTTTTTGAAATTCCAGTTCTTCGCTTCGACGATGCAGACGCTCTTCCCCCCCGCGTGTGATCAGGAAGTCCACGATGCCATTGACTTGGACGTACGCGCCCGAGAGCTTGGGCTGGACGTGGAGAGCCACGCGCTATCCAGGGGCGTGCCTGAACATGTGGACCACGCGCTCGAAGACGGCGCTCATGAATTGGATGCGAGTCGCCTCGCTCGTCTCGGGGTCGCCGTATACCCACTGCTTCGTGGCAATGTCGGATAGGATATCGTGCAGCGTTCCCTGATCGACGTCCGGCATCAGCTCGAAGAACGGGCCGTGCGTTACGTCCCCATCGGCGCGAAGCCGCTTGGGCAAGGACTCGTACTCCACCGCAGCGAACGAGGTCCTTGCCCAGCGTCGGCCTCAGCGCTTGATTGAGTTCGTCCCAGCCGCGCTTGCGTGAGAGCGGGACGCTGTCACCGTTCATCTAAAGATTGTCTAAGGCATCCGCGGCAGTGCATTTAGTCAGAATATTGGAATAACGATAACCTAAAGACCCAAATGTGTGTGCACCACACCAGACCAAACGAAATCGCTGCCAGCGAGTCAATCGCCTGTGCGTCTCTTCAATCGCATTCCGCATTGCACTTCCGCCTTCCAGCGCGGACTGACCATCGCTCTACGCTCTACACACGGATGGTCGACGCTTCTGGAGCCGGACTCGACAGCGAGAGCGACGCCAGCAGCGCCTGCGTGAGCGTGGACCGCTTGCGCTCAGGTCTGCGCCAGCTGCTGGCCAGCGTCCCCGATGCGGCGCTCCTCCAGTCTCACCCTGCTCTCCAAGTGTTGGCCGCGTCACCGACAGTTGAAGAGCACGCTCGCACGCAGCTTCAAGCGCTGGCTACGCTACTAACCGAGCCGCAACTACGCCCTCTTGTGGTCAAGCACCTTCGTCCGTTCCTGCTGGACCTGCTGGTGCGACTCACGGACCCGGCGTTGCCGCTGTACGAAGCTCAAGGACCGCACTTTACTGAGTGTGCCGATGGTATGGCCAAGAGTGAAGTGCTGGCTGCCACGCTGGCCGAACTGCTGCCCTATCTCCCTTCCAACAGCCTCGTGGTGATGCAGTACTTGGAGTCGGCGCCCTGTTTCTTCACGTTTGTGGACATAGTGGCCACGCAGAAGCAGCAGAGTGAAGACACGCTCAAGAGACTGCGACGCATTGCCAAGACGGCCTTCCAGCTGCTACGTCAGCGGCCCAGTGAGCTGGCGATGCTCTGGAACTGGACGCTGTTCTTCCCGCTCAGCTGCCATGACGACACCCACGTGCGCTGGTTTGCTGCACGCGCCACGGCGATGGTACTCAAGATGACCAACAAGCAGAGGAACAGTTTCCTCGATGGACTGGGCGTGGGCGAGAGTGCAGCCGTGAGTGGAGACAGCCAAGCGGTGCGACAGCTCGAGCTCGAGCTGCACGTGGAAGACTCGACGAGACAGGAGCAGATCATTGAGCTGAGCGTCTTTCAGCCGGAAGATGAAGATAACGACGTTGTGGAGACGCAGGCTGTGCCGTTCCACGACTCGCTGCAGAACATTTTCGGTGTGGTCATCCCGACCAGCCAGCTGCACCAGCAGAGCCACGACGCTGAGGAAGCGTCGACGGCCACTGAACCGCTGGTGCCGACACCGTCGACCAAGAGGAACTTGCAGTCACTAGCTATTGCGCTTGGCTTGAAGCGACCGATTTTGGTGGCCGGCCCAGGCGGATGCGGCAAGACAGCGACGATCCGAGAACTCGCGCGGCTGTCGGGCAACGGCGACATGGTCGAGCTGCACTTGGATGACCAGATTGATAGCAAAACGCTGTTGGGCTCGTACGTGTGCACCGACGTCCCAGGCGAGTTTACGTGGCAACCTGGTGCGCTTACCACTGCCGTGCTTGCCGGTCGGTGGGTCGTGATTGAGGACATCGATCGTGCGCCGTTCGAGGTGCTGGCCGCGCTGATGCCGCTGCTGGAAACTCGCGAAATGGTGCTTCCAGGTCGTGGTGAGCTGCTCGTGGCTCACTCCAACTTTCAGATTTTTGGTACGACGACGCGCGGACACCAGATGCCCAAGGGATTTCAGGAGTCGGTTTGGACGAGTGTTGGCGTGGCACCCCTAGCAGACAGCGAGATCGAGCAGATTATGCTGACTCGGTTCGTCAAGATCCCTGGACAGGTCGTGTCCAAGATCATGACGACGTACAACGCAGTCTCTGGAAACGCGAGCGAGGAGATCGGTGGCCCGGCACAGCTTTGGAAGGAGACACGACGCAATTACGGACGTGACTTCTGCCTGCGTGATCTGCTCAAGTGGTGCAAGCGCATCTATCGCTTCTGCTATTACGCCGCGGGAGCTACTGCCGAAAGCTCCACCTTGAGCCACGATTACATCACCGAGGACGAGCGTATGCGAATCGTAGTAGAGGCTCTCGATGTCTTCTGCGCAGGCATTCGGGATACGACAACGCGCTTGCATTCGGCTTGCGCGCTGGCAGCCATCTGGGAAGTGCAGCCCGAAAAGATTGAGTACTATCTCGAGCAGCACAAGCCCCACGTGACGTTCAGCACCCACGAAGTGGAGTTTGGACGTGTCCACCTGCCGACCTTGTCGCAGCAGGCGCAGCTGGAGCAGGGCGATAAGCCAGCCACGAGCTCCGTGGTGATGACTGGTCACGTCCTACGTCTTCTGGAGAAGCTGGCAGCCATTGTGGCAACCTGTGAACCAGCTCTGCTCATTGGTGAAACTGGTTGTGGTAAAACCACAATTATCCAGCACATGGCAGCGGCAATGGGACAGCGTCTTGTCGTTCAAAACTTGAACATCCAGAGTGATAGCTCCGATCTCGTGGGAGGTTTCAAGCCTGTGGAAATTCACCTGCTCGCCCGTCCGCTGTACATGGATTTCGTGGATTTGTTCACTGCTACTTTTTCCCAGAAGAACAATGCTGGCTTTCTCAATGTGGTTCGGATTGCGCTGGAGCACAAGGACTGGAAGAAGCTGGTGAAGGGCATGCGCAAAGCCATCCAGATGGCCGCCGCCAAGCTTCAGAGCGGCAGCGGGGGAACTGTAGAGGAATCAGAGACTGCGGGAAGTAACAAGATGGCGACGGCAGGGACGTCATCGAGCGTTCTGGTGAGCCGATGGGATACCTTCGAAGCTGAGCTGGTGCGGTTTGAGCGGCAGAAGGAGCAAGCTGAGTCGCACTTCGCCTTCTCGTTTGTCGAGGGTGTTTTGGTGAAGGCTCTTCGCGAGGGTCACTGGGTGTTGCTCGATGAGATCAACCTTGCGTCGTCCGACACGTTAGAGCGCATTAGCACGCTGTTGGAGCACGAGACGAGTGCGTTCTCTCTCACGGAACGCGGAGATGTCGAGATTATTCGCCCCCATCCCAACTTTCGACTCTTTGGAGCTATGAACCCGTCCACTGATGTTGGTAAGAAGGATCTGCCGCCATCCCTCCGCAACCGATTCACGGAGATCTATGTCGATGAGTGCGTCAACCGTTCGGACTTGCAGATGGTGGTCCACCACCAGTTCAAGGAAATTGCTGGCGCTCTCGTACCAGAAACGGTCGAGTTTTACCTGGAGGCGAGGAAGCAGGCGGAGCTGCGATTGAGCGACGGCGCGCGTCACAAGCCTCGCTACTCTCTCCGTACGCTCAGTCAGGCACTGCATATCACGCGTATTTTGATTCAACGGGGCTACGGCGCATCTCGCGCAATGTTCGAGGGGTTCTGCTCAAGTTTCTGCACCCAGTTGGAGATGGAGTCGCGACAGTACCTTGAAAAACTTATCAAGAACACGTTCGCGAAGACGATTAAGGCCAAGGAGCTGACTCGCTCGCCACCGTGTCCTGGCGGCTCAAAGAAGATGAGTGAATTTACCCTCGTGAGCTCGTACTGGGTCCGAAAGGGTGATTTCCAAGCGCCACGTGACGATTCACTGCCGGATCCAGTCACTTCACGACGGAAATTCGTGCTTACGAAGTCGGTAGAGGAGAATTTGCGTCACGTGTCAAGAGCAGCGTTGATTGGCAAGTATCCCGTTCTGTTGCAAGGTCCAACGTCAGCCGGTAAGACGTCGTTGATCGGATATCTCGCTGCTCGTATCGGACAGAAGTGTGTGCGCATTAACAACCACGAGCATACGGACATTCAAGAGTATCTGGGCAGCTACGTCTCCGATTCCAACGGCAAGCTCGCCTTCAAAGAAGGCGTTTTGGTGGAGGCTGTGCGCAAGGGCTGGTGGATTATCTTGGATGAGTTGAATCTGGCACCGTCGGAGGTGTTGGAGGCTCTTAATCGACTGCTCGATGACAACCGCGAACTTTTTCTGCCGGAAACGCAGGAGACGGTCAAGCCTCATCCAAAGTTCATGTTGTTCGCGACACAAAACCCGCCAGGTCTGTACGGTGGACGTAAGGTGTTATCACGAGCCTTCCGCAATCGATTCTTGGAGGTTCAGGTTGACGAAGTTGCGTCAAGTGAGCTTCAGATCATTTTGCAGGAGCGCAGTTCGCTCCCCCCGTCGTACTGTGGTATTTTGATTGACGTCATGCGGCAGCTACAGCTCGTGAGGCAGCAGTCGTCTGTCTTCGCCGGCAAGTCTGGATTCATCACTACTCGTGATCTGCTTCGATGGGCTGAGCGTCGACCAGCGACGAAGCAGGCGCTGGCCGAGGAAGGCTACTGCTTGCTGGCTGAACGGTTGCGTAAGGATGAAGAGAAGGTGGTGGTCAAGCAAGTGCTGGAGAAGAAGTGCAACGTTAGAATTGATCTCGACGCCCTTTACTACAGTGGCAAACCCCGCGAGTCGAACCTGCTGAATGAAAACGGCGAGATCGAGCAAGAAACGGTATGGGGCACGAAGGAACAGTTTGAACGTGTGCAAGCGATGGTAGAGCAAGCCATTGCAGAAGCAGCCACCGGGAAAGCGTCAAACGGCGAGCCAAAATCAGCAGGAAATGCTGCAGGCCTTGAGAAGATTAGTGTGACGAAGTCGCTTCGGAGACTCTTTGCGCTTGTTGGACGCTGTCTGCAGAGCGAGGAGCCTGTGCTTCTGGTTGGAGAAACTGGTTGCGGCAAGACCACAGTTTGCCAGCTGTACTCGCTGCTTTTCGCTCAGCCTCTTCACATCTTGAACTGTCACCAGCACACGGAAACGTCGGATTTCCTTGGTTGCTTGCGGCCTGTACGAGGAAAGGAGAAAACTGCCCATGAGCTGGAAGAGGCGCTTGTGAGCTTCTTGGTGGTTGATGACGGATGTATCGATGAGCAAGAGATCGAGCAGCTCCGGGCTGATGTCAAATCCAAGGGTGTGACTGCCATGTTGGCGGAATACGAGAAGGCACGAGCTCGCGTTGTGAACGGTGACGCGTCGCCACAGAAGGAGCTGGTTGACCGGATCGATGCTTTGAGACGGCGTTTCCAGTCCATCTTCGAGTGGGCTGATGGTCCTCTGGTCGAGTCCATGAAGAACGGCGACTTGATTCTGATCGACGAAGTTAATCTTGCCGAGGACGCCGTGCTGGAGCGTCTTAACAGTGTGCTGGAACCGTCGCGCACGCTGCTTCTCGCTGAAAAGGGTGGTGACCAAGTTGAAGAGATTGTGGCACACCCGAAGTGGCGTGTGATGGCGACGATGAACCCTGGTGGCGATTTCGGTAAGCGCGAGTTGTCTCCTGCGTTGCGGAACCGTTTCACGGAGATCTGGGTACCGGCAATCTCTGACCTGGATGATATCGCCACTATCATTCGTGACCGGTTGGTTGGACCCCGAGGAGTTGTGCCGCCTCCGCGTGCACTTCCAGCAGCGGCTATGACCGATCTGGCCTCGTTGTGCGACCCAATTCTGAGTTTCGTGAAGACTTTCAACGAGGCAAACGGTGGCGTCGGCGGGTGCGGAGCGGTGACTTTACGTGACATTCTCAGCTGGATTAACTTCGTTACATCTGTGGTGAAGAAGCACGAAGCTGATTCGTCCGTAAAGGTAACTGCGTGGACGGCGTTTGTTCAAGGTGCATCGCTTTCAATTCTCGATGGCCTTGGCCTTGGCTCGGATAAGGCACTGCACACCGCGTTGAAGGCTAGAGATGAGGCTTACCGGTACTTGTTGGCGCTGGTCCCTGACGATGACCTCCTTGTGAAGCAGAAGGCGGTGGATTCGCTGAATGTCACGGCGCTGTCTGTAGACAACAACATCGATCAGCTGAATTCGTTTGCGTCGGAGGAGACTACCGAGGGACGATTTGGCGTCAGTCCATTCCTTATTTCGCGCGGGCCTGACCCGGTACGAAGGAAGCCGGCATTCTCTCTGAAGGCACCAACGACGATGTCAAACTTGTATCGTGTTTTGCGCGCGATGCAAGTTAGTCGACCGATCATCTTGGAAGGCTCACCGGGCGTTGGAAAGACCAGTTTGATCAGTGCGCTGGCGTCGGCATCAGGCCACCGTCTTGTGCGTATCAATTTGTCGGAGCAGACAGATATCTCCGATCTCTTCGGGTCAGATCTCCCTGCTGCCTCGTCTGGCGATGACTCTGGTGGCAACCAGGCTGAGGGCACTTCTAGCGGCATGTTCGAATGGTGCGACGGAGTGTTTTTGCGCGCGTTGAAAGCGGGTGATTGGGTGCTGCTTGATGAGCTCAACTTGGCATCACAGTCTGTTCTGGAAGGTTTGAACTCATGTCTGGATCACCGAGGGAGCGTCTACATCCCAGAGCTCGACCGTGAGTTCGAGTGCCCGCCGACATTCCGTGTGTTTGCTGCCCAAAACCCACTTCGTCAGGGTGGCGGCCGAAAGGGACTGCCGAAGTCGTTCTTGAATCGGTTTACGCGGGTCTTCGTGGAGACGCTCCACGAGCAGGATCTGATCCATATCGCGAGCTCCATGTATCCTACGCTGCACTGCACCATGGACGAAACTAGTATGAGTGACTCTGCTGTGGTGGGTCAGACTTTGCTGGAGCGAATGATCGGCTTCAACCGCGCAGTGCATGAAGACACCATGGTGAGCTGCAGATACGGACGCCTTGGCGCGCCGTGGGAGTTCAATCTGCGTGATGTTTTTCGTTTCTGTGACTTGCTGAAGCAGCAGTCACACATGGCCGGCGATGCTCAACAGCAGCTACAGGCCTTGAGCTACTACGTGAACTTCGTTTACGTGGAGAGGATGCGATCTGCACGCGACCGGGAACTGATTTCTCGACGCTTCGAGGAGTTCTTTGGTGTGAAGCCGATGGACCTTGGTGCTGTGTCGCTACGCATGTCTGCGGACTTTGTGGAGATTGGCAGCGCGCTGCTTGAACGACGACAAGATATGCAAGTCGGTCGCGCCGTCCCGCCTCTTTTCAACTTTCTGCTGAAGCCAATGGAGGCGTTGGTGCATTGCGTGAACATGTCGTGGCCTGCGCTGCTTGTAGGCCCACCAGCTAGTGGGAAGACGTCTGCGGTTCGTCTGCTGGCTGCTTTGAGCGGAAACACGTTGCACGAACTGGGAATGAGTGCCGGTACGGACGCTACGGAGCTGCTCGGATGCTTTGAACAAGTGGATGTTGGACGCAAGCTTCGTGAGATCAAGCAGAAGATTTCCATCGTGTACGAGAAGGTGCTCCAGCTACTGATGCTCTCTTCTGCAGCTGTCGGAGTCTCCCAGAAGAAGCAGGCGGTCATCTTGAAGAAAACCAATCGTCTCAGTAGCACGTGGTGGGCCCTCACCACGCGTGAAAAGTATCACAGCGGCAACGCTTCTCCGCGAAGCGGAAAGAAGCGGAAAGTGAAGAAGCTGCCGAAGGGCCAACTGGATGAAGTCGTGGTTGATTTGATGAAGGATGTGGTGAACATGTTGCAGAAAACAGGAGCCGACACAGACCTTGGTGGTTTGCTGAGCGAGATTGACAGCGTCGTGCAACTCAGCAAGTCGAACTCAATCGCGAGCTGCTTTGAATGGGTGGACGGTACACTGATCCAAGCCATGGAGAAGGGAGAATGGGTGCTGCTGGACAATGTCAACTTCTGCAGTTCTTCTGTACTGGATCGGTTGAATGCACTGATGGAGACTGGCGGGGAGATGCTGATCAACGAGTGCGGCATCATCAACGGCAAACTGCGTGTGATCAAGCCTCACAAGAACTTCCGAATCTTTTTGGCGATGGATTCACAGTATGGTGAGGTTTCTCGTGCAATGCGCAATCGGTGTGTGGAGATCGCGCTCGCGGACGAGGACGCACCGCGACTGGACCTTATCAAGATCCCGCTGGCGTGTGGAATTCCTGGGTTTGCCCTTGCTCACGCGTTCCAGACTGCTCATGAGCGTGTGGTGAAGAAACTGAGCGAGGTCATGGTCGGCTCGAAGTATGGTCGCATCAACCGTCGGCATCTGGAGAATTGGTCCTTGCTGGCTGCTGCTGAGCTTTCGCGCGGAGTCCAAGCTCTTAACGCCATCGCGGATTCGTTCCAACGCGTTTACGGTGACGGTTTGCTGGCGCAGCTTGATCTGGGCCAGGACGTTCTGGCGCTGTTCCTAGAGGCGTTCCAGGGATCACAGCAGAACTCCCAGGGACAACGTGTGCTCCCGATGGTTGCTGCACCTTCAACCTTTATGTTGTGTCAGCAGAGCGAAAGCTTCGTGCTGCAGCGTGACGTTGCCTATCTTGAGCACCTTGTTCTTTCTTCGCAGAGTCCAGAAAGCTACGATGCGAGTGATTTGCAGCTCAGTTGGCTGACGCCGGAGGTGGATGTCGTGAAGAGCGAAGACGCTGCTGCTACCGATGGAGACAGCAACGCGGATGCTTGGCTGAAGGGTGTGGCTTTGCGGTGCAAGCACACAGAGGCATCGTACGCTCAAAAGGCTTTGGAAGAAGCTTGCGACCACCTTTCATCGAGCTCATTCTTTGGGTTTGAAGATGCGAAGGCGCCTTTGGCTGTCACGCTCGCTCCGTTCGCATTGCGCAGGATTGTGAAGGTGGCTACTACTTGCGGCGACATCACATCGGACCGCCTTCTCTTCGCGTTGGAGAAGATTGCGTGTGGATCAGCTGGCAATGCAAGCACGCTACGCTCAGTTGAGCTACTGTCACGCTTTCTCCAGTCAATGACAAAGACTGAGCTGTACACCCACATTTCTCAGAAGATTGATGAAGCAGTGCGGCGCCTAACGGGCTTGCTGGACACTTCGGTGGGCTTGCCACCAACGCCAGTGTACCTTGCCGCAAACCACGCGGTTTTTCAACGTTTGCAAGCTCTGATGGCAGAGTGTGTTTCGAACGTCCCCGCCAAGAAGACCGAGCTTGACAGTGTTTGGGAGTCCGTATTGATTGGGCAACGACAGCTGGAGCTGCTCGACGGCGTGGAGTGGCTACGATTCTGCGAGGAGGAGAAGTACCACCAAGTTGACATGCTCTTCGGTGGATCGACGAAGGCAAACAAGCGCAAACGAAGCAAGGGAGACGCACGTCGTACGGAGAGCAGTATGGACAATCTTTCTGTGCTGCAGCAGTCGTACGCCGTGCACAAGTATCACGCCGACCGTTCCAATGTGGACAACGAACTGATCTTCCTGGTGCACCCGCTTCTGAATGCGTTCAATGCGTTCTTTGCTGCGTTCATTCGGGACTGCTCAGACTTGGCGATGGATCCGGCGTTCTTCGAGGCCCTCGAAGCCGTTCTCCGCGACCGTTTTGAGTTTTCGATTCAACTGCGAGTGCAGGAATTCGAGTGGACCCACTTCCTAATTCACTGGCAGTGGTTGAAGAAGTCGCTGCTGCGACTCGCAAAGCTGGTTGACCAGCACACGGCGGCTTCATCTGCTTGGAAGTCGCACTGGGAGGACTTGCTGGACATGACGCAACGTATGCAGGAGACGATCGAGAAGCTCATCGGATGCGGGTCCAGGAAGAACATCCTCTGGAATAAGGGTGGACACTCGTTGCTTCCTAGCAGCGCAGAGCTCTGGAAGGCAGAATATCTGCTCAACCGGCTGTCCAAGACGTTCATGCAAGTCAACGAGACCTCGTTTTCGGCTCTGTCGTTGGGCGCCTCTGGTGGTCCTACGGATGGTCGGGTCGACGTGCTGGCGCTTTTGTTCGGTGGTGTTGCATCCATGGAAGCTGCGATGAAGAGCGGCAAGCTGGATGTGTCGTCACTATTCTACGTGGACGTTGACGCTCGAAAGGAAGTGCTACACGCGCTCTGTGCGTTCTCATATCTTGCCCAGGAGCAAACACGTGGAAATAGCGGAAGTGCGTCTTCGACCCGACAGCCCCATACTCTAATGGCAGAAGAGCTGTTCAAGCTGCCAAGTTTTCTGCTGAAGAAGTTGCAGGATAAGCAGACTGAAATGACCGACCTCATCTCGAATAAGACGCTGTACCTCAGCGAGATCGAGGACAACGCTGACAGCCACGTTGATCTGCTGAGCGAAGAGGACAGCCGCATTGGCAAGGACGCGCCCATCGTGCTGTTCGATATGAAAGAAAGCGCACTACTGATGGACCGGATGGTGACCTTCCAACTGAGCCCGCTGTTGGAGCATGCTTTAGCTCGCCAAGAGCTGAAGGCGATTACGGAGCTAGTGCGAGTTCTGAACATGTATCGACTGTCCAAGGACAGTTTGTTCCAGACGGGGTACGGCGCGGTGGTCAAGGTCGTTACGAACGTCCTACACTTGCTTGAGGGAATTATCGAGGAACTCTTGCGCTTGGGGCTTCGCGATCCGGCTTGCTTTTATGCCTACCAAGACATCGTCTGGTGCGGACACAAGTTTGTGTCTCTCGAGATTTCCAGTGAGGAGGAAGGTGACCAGGCGGCGGAGCTTGAGCGGTTCGCTTCTGTGGTTCAGTCGCACCTGAATGGTGTCCTCTTTGGCTTCCACCAGTTCTTGCGTTGCAACAGCTTCAACCAGGTCGACCTTATCTCGCTCGAGGTGTTCGACACTCGCAAAAAGTTACGCAAAGCCAACAGACGCGTTCCTACCATGAGTACGGACGTTGCAGACCACGCCCAAGTGATTGCAGGCTATCCGCGTTTGTTCCAGGCGGTTCAGAGTGCAGTTGTACTAAAGAACATCGCCGAGGTAGACCTGGAAGAGTCCATGTGCCCTACCAGCGAGGCTCAGATGCGAGCTGCACGGCTGGAGAAAATCAAGAGCCACTTCGCGACCGAGCAGGCCCAGGCAGGAAAGCAGATGGCAAGCACAAGCATGTCTTTTGTGCGAGAGCTTTTCGTGGCGACTGTGCTGGCGTTCGCGTCGACGTTTCAGGAAAACTCTACGTCTACGCAGTGGAAGGAGATCCAGATTCTGCTTGGCAAGTTTGCGGACAGTCCTCTCACTTTTGATTCAAAGGATCAAGCCGCTTTGTTGAAGGCTCTTCGAACTTCTGAGGACAGCACGTTCGTGACGCTGGTGGACACTCTTGTGGAGCCTTTGATGGCAGCGCTGGCAACGGGAGCGAAGCAACAGCACGTTGGCAGCTCAAGCAGTCTTGGAGAAGGCATGGTGATGCTGGGCTTGTGGCGTTTTGCATTGCTCCTTCCGTCTTCGCCCGTCGACCCTGTGACGAAGCCGCTTGTGAAAAAGGAGAATCTGCTGAACCGGCTGGCTATGCTAACCATGCAGGATGCGGCGAACTCGTCAATTCATCGACTAAACCCTTCACCTGCGGCTTCAGCAGAATCCGTGGAGGAGGATTCTCGTTCGATGCGTGAACTCTATGCTGAAGTCATGGAAGTGTCAGCTCACGCAATCCAACGATACCAGCCGAGCAAGCTGCGCAGTGACGCAGATCCGATGACCACGAGTGAGCTGGAGATGAAACCTGTGGCGACCTCGGTGTTTGGAGAACTGTTCCGCGATCTACTGCGCTTTAATACGACGGTGATGCCAGCGGAAAAGATGTCTGCGTTGCTGTCGACGGTTCGATCATCGAAGTTGTCGCAGCAGCGTAAGCGCGAGCTTTTGCGTGAATTGGACATGTTCCAGCAGACATCGGAGAGTTTCCTTGCTCAACTGTCGAAGAAGTTTGGCAACTGCTTCCGAGACATCTTGGAGCCTGTTTCGGCGGCAATTTACTGCGTCAAGGAGGGTGTTGCCCTGGCGACGTGGTCGTTGTACCAGCAGCTCAAGGAGGCCTCGCTGAAGGAGCATCAAAAGGAGACGCTGACCCTGTCGCTGGTGAAGTTTCCGTCGGCGTTGAACGTGAACACGGTGGCTCAGTCTTGGCGTGGAGTTGAGTTGATGCTGCAAACCGTCGGTACGGCTGCGACGTCTATCGTGTTTGGCGCTGGCGTGTCGAACAAGCGCAAGGTCGAGGTCGCTCTACTTGACGTAGCACTGGCCAAGATGGAGTTCCTGTTCCGAGAAACATTGACGACTGCACGTTTTAACCGCGCGCTGGACTCTGCAGCGGTTGACACCGCGCTTGCGAGCAGCAAGACGCTGTTTGATTTGTTTCTGGCGAAGTGGCAAGAGCAGAAAGAGCGCGAAGAACAGAAACGAAAGGAGGAGGAAGAGATGTTCAAGTACAAGGTGCGCCAGCTCGACTTGGAAACGGAGGAAGAGCTGGAGGAGCAGGAGTACAATAAGCAGTTCCCCGACTACAGTGCTCGTGATTTCCAAGCGTTCTTGAGTCCGGAGAAGGCTGCCGCTGCCACTGAGGAAGGCCTGGGACTCTCGAACGCAGCAGACATGGACTTACTCATCACCGACAAAATCATGCAGCGGTTGTGTGAGACGCACGTGAAGCTGTACGCCGAGACTGCGAACTCCGAGATCGCAATTACGAAGGAGGCGATTGTAAGCACGTTTGCTCGGGCGTTTTCTCTTGCGGTGAAGCTGCGCAAGTCGTTGAACGCCACAGCTTCCACCTCCGTCGAAAGTGCTGTGGCGTCGTCGAGTGTCCTGGCTGCCTCGCTGGTTCAAGCTCGTCTTGGTAGCAGCGTGGGCACGAAGAAGGGTGCGGTGCCATCGTTCAATGCGCTGAACAGTGACTACATTCGAGGAATCGACTTCCATCGGGACCCGCTAGTGAAAGAGGTGGTGCTTGTTGCCGAGCCGTTGCAGCGTTTGATGGTGAAGGTCCAGTCGCTCTTGGCTCAATGGCCCGATCACGCGATCCTGCAACAGATCGTGCTCATATCTGACCGCATTCGCAACTTCGAGATCAGCTCCCCACTGGTCCGGACGTTGACAGGCGTTGAACTGCTGCTGCGCAAGGCCCAGGAGTGGGAGATGTATGCGGCAAAAGCGTACTCGATCAGTGGAGAGCTCGGTGCTCTCTCAGCCCTGGTGACGCGTTGGCGAAAGCTCGAGTTGTACTCGTGGCCGCACCTACTCTACGTGAAGGAAAAGCAGCATCGCTTTATGGCGGAGAAGACGTGGATCAGCATGTACTCTTTGCTCACGGCGCAGTTCGAATCGGACATCAGCATTGATGATAGCGCTGCGATGGTCAATGCGAACCCTCAGAACTTGCAGTGGCTTCACCTGAATCACCTGTCAAAGTGGCTGTTTACACCGCTGAGTGAGAACAGAGCTGGCGTTCAAGCGCTAAGCGAGGCGGCACAAGAGAGTTTGGTCAAGCAGCGCGAGTTTATGACCCGGCTGTTCGAGACGTTGGATGCGTACATTCGTTCTTGCCCCATCGGCCAGTACGAGACTCGACTGCTCGTTGTTTACTCGTTCTGCGCGCAGTTGTTTATGGAGATCTGGAATTCTTCCGAGCACCAGGGATCATCCGCTGAATTTGCGTCCAAGTCGTCCAAGTACGCTCTGGCCAACATGCTGTACCATTTGTACCGCTACTACGGACAGCACTTGGGTTACTTGGAGCGCCAGTGGAGCGGCCTCAAGGCGCCAATCCAGCGTAAGCTGGTGGAATTCGTCAAGATCTGCCGCTGGGATGAACAGACGTACTACTCACTTGCCGAATCGGCTGAGAAATCGCACCGCAAGCTGATGAAGTTCGTCCGCAACTACGATGCGGTGTTGAACGTGTCCATGCAAACTGTGATCGATGGTTCGACCGACAGCGGCATCACGAAGGACGGCGGGTTTGTTGGAATCCATGCTACGAAGGCGGAGCTTGCAGACCTGGACGATGGTGTCGTGATCCCGAAAGACGTTGAGCACCAGGAGGAGAAGAAGAGCGAAGAGGGAAGCTCTGCTGAGGGAGAATCCGTTGAGGCTGACAAGAAGAAGACCCCAGTGGTGGTGGAGGAATCGCCTGACGTTGAAAGACCTCCTGCTTTGGTTCTGACCCACACAAGTACGACTTTCAGTGAAGGAAACGAAGACGAGGCCACGCTGCAGCTGTCTTCGTTCGCGGAAAAGCTCCCGACGATCTCGAAGCGTATCGCGAAGTTCAGTCAGAAACACATCCTGTCACAGGAGCAGGTGGAGCGCCGTCAACAAGTGCGGGAAGTCTGCGAGGACCTTTGCGAAACAATCTTTTACCGAATGCTCAAGCTGCAGAAGGCTACGGGCCTGCCGAAGGGGGCGAAGAAGAAGGCTCTGATTGACTTACTGGGCGAACTTAAAGCCCAGGGGATGGTGTATCACCGACTGCAGCTGCCAGCGGAGCAACAACAGATCCAGCAGCTTTTCGAGCTCGATGTTCCTGACGTGGAGAACTGCATTCACGTGGACGAACTGGAAGCTGCTGTTGACCCCGCGACTCTGGAGATGTCGTCAAGTACTCGTGGCTTGAAGGACAAGAAGAAGCGCGGCAAAAAGAAGAGCAAACACGCTGGAGGTGCGAACCAGACGCAACAGACGGAAGACACTCTGACGAAGAACTCTCCGATGTGGCTGTGGCAGCGGGCCGATGGCTATTACTACCGGTTTCTGGGTCAGCTGGCGTCGTTGCGATACAGCGCGGTGACGACCTTTTCACACGATTTGTCCTCAAGTGAGACGGAGCGCATGAGTGGCTACGCGGAGAACATGCTGTTCACAATGCTGCAGCAGCGCCAGATCCTCCACGCTACGTCTCTCAGTCATGAGAAGCTTGTTGACGGATTGGCCAGGCTGGAATTGCTGAAGGAGTTCAAGGGGAACTACATTTCCACCGCTGGAGCCGTAGTAAACTCGAAGACAGCGAGCGAGTGGCAGGCGTTCCAGCAGAGATCTGTGGCTGCCTTGCGCCACTCCCTGCGTGAGCTCGAGATCTCAGTTCTGCAGATCCTGCAGCAGTCGTCAGAGACAGCGTCGATTGTCTTGGAAGTTCGCCAGCAGTTTGCAAGCATCTTCGAGAGATGCGATGCCATCCAGGGCTCGTTCAGCGGAAGTGCTGGACTGACGCAATCATTGGGTGTTCCTGCGATTCCCCACCGTGCTGTCAATGCCAGCGAGGATGCCGGTGGCGACGCAGCAATGGTGGCCTTTGCCCGACCATCGAAGCGTGTGTACGGCGTGTCCCCGGTTGTCTCGAGCGGCTCGTCAACTCCAGGATTGCCTGTGGCAGTTGCTGTGCTGAAGGCGAACGCCTCTCGCTTCGCCGAGATTCAGGATCTTCTTGCCAAGACGTCGGCCGCGTTTGGCGCGGTTACGATCCCGAGCTGCTTCGAAGGTTTCCTGTCCGAGTACGCCAGCATTGTGCGAGATGACCGCAAGTTCGAGCAGACAATTACGGAGGTCAACAGCAGCTCAAACGACGACGGAGAGCAGGCGAGCGCGCAAGCGCTGACGCTGTTCAGCGAGCACTACGATAAGCTTGTTGAGACCGTCTTGGTGTCGATCCAGGATCTGACCAAGATGGCGAAGGACGCCGCCAGTCAACGCGAGACCGATGACGAGGACAGCGAGGAGCAGTCACTTCGTGATCAGCTCGCGACGCTGTCTACTATGGTGAAGGACTCGCGTGTGAACCACATCGCTTCGCACCTGTCGAAGCTGTTGGAGCTCCTCCAGGGTCAGTA
Organism: Phytophthora crassamura; assembly: GCA_033557995.1. Taxonomy (NCBI): domain Eukaryota; phylum Oomycota; class Peronosporomycetes; order Peronosporales; family Peronosporaceae; genus Phytophthora; species Phytophthora crassamura. The sequence goes on along the minus strand of JAUCED010000002.1, from coordinate 15,517,540 downwards.
TGACCAGGTTGTTCTCACGGGATCCAAGCAGTGGGAACGCGTGTTCGTGGCATCGCTAGCCCTTCTGGAACGCTTTGAACCGAGTCTTATGGACGTGCGCGGCATCAGCCGGCAACTGCTGGTGGACTTCCTTGTGGCGCACAAGAGCGTCATGAAGCTGGACTTTGTGTTGGTGCGCATCTTCCGGAATCTGTTCCAGCATGGCTTCTGTCGCACTGACGAGGAGAAGAACGACGAGGAAGGCGAAGGAGGCGCTGGTAACATGCAGTTCCAGGACGACGTGGAAGGCACGGGCATGGGCGAAGGCGAGGGAAAGAAGGACGTGAGCAATGAAATTGAGGACGAGGAGCAACTTCTGGGCTTGCAGGGAGACCAGCAGGAGGAGCCCGAGCCGCCAGCGGACCAACAGCCGGAGGACACTGGGCTGGAGATGCAGAATGACTTCGAGGGCACGATGCAGGACGTCCCGGAAGACGAGAAGGAGGATCAGGACGAGAACGAGGAGGAGGAGGAAGAGCTCGACCGCGAGATGGGCGAGTTCGACCAAGACGACGAGAACGTGGTGGACGAAAAGATGTGGGGCGAGGACTCGGACGACGACGAGGACAACATCGACAAGGAAAAGGAAAAGTTTGAAGAAGAGTCCAAGGTCGAAGGAGAGGCGCTGGAGGACGAGGTGCGTGGAAAGGATGGAGACGAGGAGGAGAAGGACGACGCGGGCAAGAAGGACGAGGAGAAGCAGAAGCCTCAGCTGGATCCGTCCGAGGACAAGGGCGGCGAGGATGACGATGAAGGTGGCGATGGCGAGGACGCGGAGGACGAGAAGATGGAGGAGGACGTCAACGACGACTTCGAGGACAAGTACGAAGAGAACCACGAAGTGGATCTGACGGAGCGAGAGGAGGGCCACGGAGAAGATGAGGCCGAGGAGGACGGCGACGAGCTGCCGGAAGACATGCAGCTCGACAAGGACGGCGACGACGGCGATGACGATGGCGACGCCGACGACGAAGACATGGACAAGCTGGATGACGTGGACGAAGCGGGTGATGACGCGGACGGCGAGGAAACTGGCGGTGCTGACGAGGATGACGACGCCGAAGAGGAGCAGGAGGAAGAGCAGCTAGACAACGCTGTTCAGCTTGGTGGCGGCGGTCTGGAGGACGAGCCGGAGCAGGCAGAAGAGAAGGAGGAGGAAGACGCAGAGCAGGCCGAGGCACCGGAGAGTACGGAGGAGGAGCAGGCGGCGTCGACTGTTGCTGGGACGCAGTCGAAGGACGGCCAGGATGAAGTGGAAGCGGATGAGCAAGACGGTGAAGACCAAGAGATGGAGGACGTCGACGCCGACGCGCAGGACCAGGAGCAGAGCAACGACGACAGCAGCAGCAGCCGAGCTCAGAAGCAGAGCAGCAGCTCGGACCAAGACGCCAAGCAGGAGTGGAAGCCGCAGTCCCAGGTGGAGAGCAACCCGGACCAAGAGCAGCCCCGTGAGAAGCGCCGCGATCGTCGTGAGCCGAACCCGTACCGCAACGCTCAGGAGGCCCAGGAGCACTGGAAGAAGCGCGTGGAAATGGTGGATCGCTCCGAGGAAGAGAAGGAGAAGGACAACGACAGCGCTGAGAAGCAGGAGAAGGCGGCGGAGATGACGACGGCTGAGTTCGTGGACGACGACGACGAGATGGAAGACGTGGAGCACGCTTTGGCAGCTGCCGACGAGAACCAGGTCATGAACCAGCCTCGCTCCGAGGAGGAGGAAGACGAGAACGTGGAGAAGGAGGAGGAAGACAAGAACGCTGGCAATGGAGCCACTGCTATGGAGGTCGATGAGGAAGAGAAGCAGGACAAGTCGACTGAAGAGCAGGAGCACAAGGAACAGCCCAAGCCAGTGAAGCACGAGCCCAAGCCTGCGTCAGACGCTGCTGATGACGTTGCCAATAAGACGGAAGAACAGCAGCTGGACGAGCAGCAAGTGAAGCCGGAGAAGGGAGCGGAAGGCGGAGAGCACGAGCTGCTGGACGAAGCAGACCACGCGCTTCCGTCGAAGCTGCGTGACCTTGACTTGACCAATAGCATGCAAGACCAGGAGGAAGAGGACGACGTGGAGGCTGCTGAAGTGAAGCTGCTATCCCCCGACGATGTCGCTTGTCTGCGTGACGAGCTGGACTCGTTCATTGCCAACTGGTCGTCGCAGTCGGAGCAGGACCGTGGCGCCGACTTGTGGGCCAAGTACACGGCGCTAACTGCCGGCGCGTCGCAGCGCTTGTGTGAGCAGCTGCGTCTGGTGCTGGAGCCCATGCTCCGTGCCAAGCTGGAGGGCGACTTCCGGACGGGCAAGCGCATCAACATGCGCAAGGTGATCCCGTACATCGCCAGCCAGTTCCGCAAGGACAAGATCTGGCTGCGTCGGACGCGCCCGTCCAAGCGCCAGTACCAGGTGATGCTCGCTATCGACGACTCGGAATCCATGGCGGACAACCACGCCGGCCGCTTGGCGCTGGAGGCTCTTGCCACGCTGTGCAAGGGCATGACGCAGCTCGAAGTGGGCGAGTTGTCGGTGGTCAAGTTCGGCCAGGACCTCGAGCTGCTGCACGCGTTCGACACGCCCTTCACGGACGACGCGGGCAGTCGCCTCATCGGGCGCTTCGGCTTCCAGCAGAAGAAGACCAACATGGTGCAGACGCTGGACGCCATTCTGCAGCTGCTGGAGACGGCCAAGCAGACCTCGTCGGCGGCCAGCAGCACGGTCGAGTTCACGCAGATCGTGTTCCTCATCTCGGACGGCCGCTTCGACTCGGATGGCCGCGTGCGCATCCGCAAGCTGATCGAGACGGCGCTCGAGCGCCAGCAGCTCATCGTGCTGCTGATCGTGGACCAGGGCGCGGCTGAGAGCGACAACGCGCAACAACAACAGCAGACGTCCATCCTCGACACGCAGAGCGTCACGTTCGAGAAGGGCAAGGTCCGCATGGTGCCGTACCTCGAGAACTACCCGTTCCCGTACTACGTGCTGCTGCCCACGTCGGCCATGCTGCCGGAGATCCTGTCCGACTCGCTGCGCCAGTGGTTCGAGATGCTGCAGGCCAAGAGCTGAGCCTCGAGATAGGAGAGGGCGACAACTTGGGCCATTGATTTCGTAGATATTTTGCACGAGGTAGACAATAACTAGAGATTTTGAACGATAATTTGCTTGCTTAGGATATCTACTACTGTAGTACAGGAATGAGCAGAATCCCCGGCTAGTCTCGACGCTGCAAATTAGGAATAATTATGATTTGAGCGGAAGATGGCAAGAAAGGTTAAGTGGGAAAAAATGGTGGCGAGTGGACCGAAATACTTCACATTCCCGAGCCAGGAATACCTTCAGTACCATTGCGTACCATCCAACCCTTCTTGTCGAAGCTGTATTTATGGGTGTGTTGCTCAAATAAAAGTGTAATCTATATTTTTGACAACAAGCTGGTCCTTGTTTATCGACGTGTTTTATTATGTTTGAGCTCTAAAAACAAGAGGGGCAAGGTGAGCCCAAAACAGTCTGCGAGCATTCACATCTGACGGTATAGTCAATCTGCTCTCCCTTTCTCGTCCTCCTCCTCCCTCAGCTTCGAAAGCGCCCATCAATCGCCGCATTTCTCGTTGGAATCGATGGCTGAGTCTTTTTCGTCGTCCTTGGTCTTGAATCCTGCATCTACTGAAGATGCTGGGTCGGACCAGCAGCAGCAACCGATGGAGAACGCTTCATGGAGCCAGAGACGCTATTCCGGTCCACATGCTAAACCGATTGAGCTGCTCCAGCAAATTGGTTTGATGGGAAAGGAAGTGGTACGCATTCTGAAGGGCCGGGGATGGGAGGTGCGCGACCCCAAGGCACTGCAACACCACAAATTGTACTACGTTCCGGGAGGCAGAGCCAAAGGAGAGCTTGCCGTACAAGGCGAAGATTTCTTCGAGGGAGAAGGAGAACTCTACGCTTTCATCCTAGAAAGAGGTCAAGTCTGCTTCGTGGTAAGTTAGATATGATCGTTATGGCTGATGTCAATGTTTTCTGTAGGTGGAATACGATATTTGCTGCCAGATGAGGGCTGGTCATCAGAGTCAGAGACAAAGGAGGAGTCCGACTCGGATTTCGAGATACTTGAGCAACTACTGCCTCCGAGTCAGCCGACGCTACGACAAGCAGACACTACGGCTAGCCCAGTCAGCAAGGAGAGAAAACCAGATAATCCCGATGACTTGCAGGCGGACTTGTCCCCCACAGCGAGTGAAAGTGTAGACCCACAGCCCAAACGGAAGCGCCGGAAAAAACTTTCAACTGCTAATGGGGAGGTAGCGCCAAAATCCAAACCATCCAAGCGCCAAGTGAAAAAGCCAAGAAAGAAAAACGCTGCTGGAAATGGTCTCAAAACAGCGGCAGAGCAGGTTTGTGTGAAGAAGGAGCCCATACCTTTCGTCGCTGCTGACGGCTGTGGTCGACTAGTAGAATTTGGGGCCTACGAGGCGGCCCTGAGTGCTCGTGGTTGGCGAGCTCAACTGCTTCAAGACGTTGATCTGTATCTACTTCGATCGGTAGCAGCAATTTCTCGTCGCCAGCTGGCGCTTGAGGCTACGGGGAGAGACATCAAGGTCCTCTCTCGTCCTGGCCAGGGTGTCCGTCCGGCCGAGAGCGTCAATACTGGAATCCATGAAGAGCTGAAAGTCCTTTCATCCGGCATTAAGGCATCTCAAAACGATCTCTCGTCAATGGTGGCCGGTATCATCGTACAAGCAGAGCAGTTCAGTTCTTCGGACCGCATGGAGTGTACAGCACGGGTTGGCATCCCTGGGTTCGTGTCCACAGGTTCTGGGAACTTGATGCTCATGCGTGACATTGAACGGCACCTGCTACTGATCGCAGCCGCAGTGCGGCAGTATCTGAGGGCAAGAAGCGTGTCCAGCTCCAGTGAACGCGATCCTCCACAGCACTTAGGCGAAAGACGACACGACCTTCGAGCGCTTCAACTCAATATCGAAAAGATGAACGCAGAGTTGAATGAACTCTCCACGATTGTGAGTACACAGGCCGAACAGCTTTCACGGAAGGACACTACAGCAACACCTGTACGTATAATGTGATGCAAATTGAAGCGATGTGGCTGAAAAATGACGCCGTTTTCATGCCAGCAAATGGAACTTGATGCTGACGTTGAGACCGACAGCGAGCAGTGGCTTGTGTGAAGCGTATCCCTGAAAATACATGTACAAGATGCCGCCATCGCTGGACGGAGAAGTGGGAATCGCACGAGCTTTCATGATTCTATCGGATAGGATCAAGTGGTCCGAGTTTTAAGTTCTTCGAAGAGATCGCCAGGATAAATTCAAGACAAGAACGCAATGTGGTTTCTTACAGCCCCAAGTGGCAAGGCGGATTTTGTGATCGGCGATCAGCGTACTGCTGATTTACCCATCCGAACTGTGCTCATACCGTGCGTAGTTGACTCAAACCATGTTGCTTGCTGGCAACATGCTTCCTTCCTACCCGAGCATTCCAGTTAAAGAATACGTTCCAGGCCGTTGCAAAGGATCGCAAAAGTGTACTGGCACTTCTGCCATTGCACCATTTCCCTGACCCTGAAACCATGCCGCAACTAGTGTCCAACTGAGTCACCTTGCATATTCCTGTGACGGCACCATAAAAAATTGAACAGCGTTTGGATCCAATGACCGCATCCAAACTCTGCCAGCTTCAGCATTTTGAGAAGCTTAGCCTGTGGCAGTCACTATCGAAAGAGCCTTCCAGTGCACAAGCAGTTCACCCAGCACCATGAAAGTCCTCGTGGACGTGCGTCTGAGGATTCAACAATGGTTGCGTGAAAACCCGAGCCGGTTGTGGAGAACAATCGGATCTTGGTGCCAGCCGATACCGTCTCAGCCGCTCATCGTGGGGCTCCACATAACACGGAAGCTTCAGAAGAGAATTATTCGGGACGGCTACCACACGCCCATTTCAAGTTGGTGGGAGCGCGTCAAGCGGCAGCTTCACAGCTATCACTACATGGAGGAAGAACGCGTTGTTTTCCAACTGGGAAACTATCCACACATCGTGTGGGTTTTGCAGTACGCCGCGGAAACGGCTTGGAAAATTGTCGGCCGTCTCCGCCCAAGGATGAGGAAACGATGGCTGAAGAAACTGAAACGTGAACGAGACAGGCAACTGATCGCGTTTAATTCCCTCCTGGAAGACGACTTTGCGCAATGGAGTGAATTGGCGGGTGAAAGCGAACGGATGGAGGCTTTGACGCGTCTCAAGTTTGGCATCCAAAGCAACGGGGACGTGTTGACTCCTCATGAGCTCGATCTGTTGCATGCAGTTTACGACCGAGTCCGAGCGAATTCCAGCGTGGAAGTGGGTCCACTTCCAAGCTGGTTCGTTGTTTCAGTCGAGAAGTGGGAGAGTGCCGAAGTAATCAAACTCAACGGAGATAACGAAGAGTGCATGAGAACCATCTCCCTGTGGGCAAATCTGAATCACCCCAATGTTCGGAAGTTCTTCGGCGGATGTCATGTCGGCGATGCATTTGTGGCTTGTGAGCGGAGTGTTCCAATCTCTAGTAGAGAGTTTTCGTGGGAATTGATGCTCGGGTTTGCAAGTGGTCTTCTGTATCTACACAGTCGTGGCTTAGCGCATACACGCTTATCGGTTCACAACTTGCACGTGAAGCGTCCGAAAGGGAATGGAGTCCTTAGTGGGTTGGATTTGGTCCAGGTTTCACAGGTGGATGGAGATCCCAGCTCCGATGTGTTGCCCTTTGGACTCATTATCGCTGATCTCTTGGACGAAATCAACTGTCACGCCGTGTCTGATGAGACCCCAACGAGACTTGAGCACCGTGACCGCCTACGGTTCAAGGTGCATCACGGGACTGCGTCTCGACCCGATTGGATCGAGGAGGACGTTTGGGACCTGCTCGTCAGAATGTGCACTGGGGTCGCAATCCCAATCGCGACAGTCGTACACAAACTCGACGCCCTGGTATGCAAAGAGAAGAATTTGCTGGGATCAACGGGTGAAAGTGAGTCTCGTGTCGATATCCAGAACATCGAAGCCTACGCATTTCAAGGGAAATCGATTAGCGACATGCTGAGGAGTGTGGCAGAGCTGTGTGGGAAGTCAGACGACGTCAACGGGGCAAACCGATCCGTGTATAGTCGCTTGCTTGACATTTTTCAGCAAGTTCAGGCCACCAACGTTCCGCGACAACAAATCTGGGTGGAAGATTTCTGCTTGGTTATTAGGCGCTTTACCTTCCACCTTGAAGCAATAGAGGAATACAGCAGTGTCGTTGATGCCTCCCAGACGATTGTGGGGATGAACGTTCACATTAACCAAGAAATTGATCGGCTGCTGTCCAGTGTTGCTGACCTCACTAGTACTCCGGTACTGCATCAACATGAGCGACGAGAAGAGCAGGTCTGGTATATTGCACCCGATCAAGTTGCTCGCGGCCAGTTCGTAGCTTCTGGATCATTTGGTGAAGTGTTCGAAGGAACGTGGTTTGGAACGGACGTTGTGATAAAGAGGCTTCTGGTTAACCCAGAACGCGACGGGGATCGAGTGCGCTTTCGCCATGAAGTCGACATTTGGTTCTCTCTGAATCACGAGCACCTGATCAAGCTTTACGGCGCTTGTGCAGACGGCCGACTATTTTTTGTATGCGAGCGAGCCACGCTCGGGACGCTGGCGTCTTACGTTGAAGCCAAGAAGGATCTCCAGCCATGGGAGATTTGGGACGACATTCGCCAAGCTGCACTAGGACTTCGATATCTTCACGATCGTGGCATCGTGCATGGAGACCTGAAAGGAAATAACATTCTCGTCTGCAGTGACGGCACGGTGAAGCTGGCTGATTTCGGCTTGAGTTTTTTTGCCGATCGTCCGGAAGATATTGCTGCGTTGTCCTCCGATCTTGGTGCGTGCCAGTGGAAGGCTCCGGAGTGCTTGAGAAGTGGCTGTATTCCATCCTTCGCGTCCGACATCTATTCGTTTGGCATGTGCATCATTGAGGCTCTAACGCGAAGGAAGCCGTGGGGGGATTCGGATGCTCAAGTCGTGAAGACTCAGGTGCTGAACGGGTTCCTGCCAGCGCGCCCCAACGAGATTGAGCCTAACGATTGGCGCCTCATAATGGACATGTGCTGCTTTGACCCTGAACGAAGGATCGATATCAGGGCGGTGGTCAGTCATGCAAGTGCCGTTCCTAGCACGGAGAGAATATACAAGGGATGTCCTCGGAAGATTACTCGGCAGCCCTCCTCTAGTATGCCGGACCGAACTCCAGTAGTTACAGCGAACTTGGTTAGTGGACAGCCATAGTCATAGCCTGTTCGTTCTGATGAATGTGTAGTACAATAATGAGAACGTTTCCGTTCTCTCCATTCTGCTAAAGCACCTCCACAGATCCTGTCTGACAATGGTTGCACTACTTCCAGTAAACTTTCAATGACAAGGTGTTCGTTGTTTGTTGGCTATCACTCTACACCGCAGCAAATTCCTCTCGACATGCTTCACGCTGGGTTTAAGGAAGCGAAATCTCCATCACCGCCCGTAATAAGCTCAGATCTACGGCTTTCAACATATGTGTGCCAGCCCCGCGCGTGTTTTAAAGCCAACTCTCCATGATGGAAGCTTTTGGCAGTTGCGGTGGTTGAGCTACAAGCCTGATGAAGAGAAGTCTGGTTGAAAATAATAGATTTGTTTGGGGAGAAAGTTCTCTGGAGAAAGATGAACTGGCGGAGGCCATACGAATTGAGCTGCCCAGGTCACGTTTACTGGCTCAAAGACCCTCTAGTGTCTTCCACGCGAGTCCCGGACGTTCCTCTTGTCCTTGCCGCAGATCTTCAGGGCTAGATCCACGAGCTCCTTGGACGTTGTATCAACGTGGCGTTAAAGTGGCCGAAGATCTGCCGTGTCGCCGATGCGTCCACCGTGCGAGCTGCACGTAAGTGGACGCAAAGCTTGGCACACAAGAAGCACGTAGCGCTCGATGTCCTGCACGAGCGACAGTCGACCTTGACCAGTCGAGATGAAGCTGGGGATATCAACCCCGTTTTCAGTCAAACTTGCGTTCAGCTCGACGATTCCAGCTATCGTGGAGGAGAAACAATTCCGTGCGACTTGAATCCTTTCCGAGTACCTCTCCAGCTCCGGACGGACAGCTTCGTTGTCGGCCTCCAGTTTGGCCACACGGTAATCGACTACTGCCACTGATCGCAGCAAGTTGAGGTCCACGTCTTTGAGAAGCTGCGCCGTAGCTCCTCTCATTTTCAGAGCTGCCTCTACTTCTCAACTTCTGTTCGACGGTCGAATCTGGTTCTTGGCTGGGGCGTTGCTTTCTCTTCGTTGGAGTGTTGAGTCTGAGCAGGTGGCGCGTCCGAATCGTGGTTGTCATCCACGACGATGACGTCGTTCCCCGCCTGCTCGATCACAGTTTCTGATTGTTCCGACGTCTTCTGTTTCTTGCGGCGCTTCTGGCGTGAATGAGAGCTGTCACCTTCTTCCGAAACGTACTCCACTGTGTCCGTGTCTTCTCCGGATTCGAACACGACCGAGTCACGTCTTGAAAAAGCTTCGCCACGGGTCACGTCCGTGGCGCTTTCAGTCGTACGAGGTGCCGAGATATCTCGAACCGAGGAGCTTCTTGGTATTGTGTCGGACGCTAGAGGTTGATCGGCACTCGGGATCAAGTAGTTTTTACCCCCTGGATCCCACTTTCTAGTTAGATCAACTCTACCCAGCACTACTTACTACACAAACACCAAGTCTACCTTTTTCAAGAACGTAGGCATATAGCTCTCCCACCCCCACGAGATAATCTTCGAAATGCTCGGCCTCCTCCCCTTTAGCTTTTCCTCCGGGGAGATAATAGCGCGATTATCCAGATCCCTTGCGGAAACTCTCGCAAACCTCCCAACCTCGTGTCTTGAGAATCTTGACAACTCCTGGCCCCGCGATGCCAATTTCCATCAACAGCTCCGAAGGTGAAGGCTTTTTCGGCGAGTTGGCCCCACGTCGTCGGGTTCGATGCTTAGACGCTACCGACGAAGCCACAGACGAAGACCGCGCAGGACGGAGAAACGACCTCTCCACCCAACGAGGAGTGTCTAAATGAGATAGAAGACTGCCACCCAGGTGGACAAAACAACCTGCTTGTTGAACACGCCTCAGACTTTGTGTTTTTTATACGACCTCCCTCTATACAAAAAAAAGCAGCTTGCTGTTCTTGTAGAGGATCCACGTGGCGTATCCAAAAACCTATCTCAACAAGACAAGATATCCGATACGTGTCAGCTCCGCGCTCAAAGCTCAAGTAGCTCTCTCCTCCTCAAGTTAATTAACCTCTTCAATCATGGCGTCGGGCTTTGCCACCGTCAAGGCCGTCCTGTCGGGCGACACGCTGGTGCTCATGGGCTCGGCCGCCAACGGCCCGCCGCCCGAGATGATGCTCACGCTCTCCTCGCTGCAGGCCCCGCGCTTAGCCCGCTCCCCTGAGCAGAGCAACGAGCCGTACGCGTGGGCCAGTCGCGAGCACTTGCGTCGCCTCTGCATCGGCAAGCGCGTGCGCTTCCAGGTCGAGTACCGCGTGGCGGCCATCAACCGCGACTTCGGCTCGGTCTGGCTGCCACCCAATGAGCGCGGCGTGGAGGAAAACCTTTGCGTTATCCAGGCCAGAACGGGCTACGCACGCGTCAAGACGCTGGAGCAGTCGCGCGACGGCGCGTGTGTCGACTTGGAGAAGATGCTGCAGCAGGAGCAAGTGGCCATTGACGAGAAGAAGGGCATGCACGCGGATTCCGGCGAAGATTCCAATGCCAGTGTGCAGTGGCACGGCGCGGACGGCGCGGCTTTAGTGGAAGAGTTCAAGGGCAAGTTGGTGCCGGCAATTGTGGAGGCTGTGCGCGACGGTGCGTCTATGCGCGTGATCCTGAAGCCGACACTTCAGATCGTCAGCTTTGGCCTGGCCGGTGTGCAGTGTCCGCGCGTGAATCCGCCCGTCAACGCGGCTCCAGTGGAGACGGAGGAAGGCGAGGCTGTGCCTCCTCCGGCCCCAGTGGGCCCCGCGCCGCACGCGCGCGAGGCTAAGCACTATACAGAGCTGAGATTGCTGCATCGTGACGTGGAACTCAAGCTGGAAGGCGTGGACAAGTACGGGAACCTGTTCGGAAGTGTCGTGCACAAGTCCGGACGTAACATTAGTGTGGAGCTGCTGAAGGAAGGACTGGCCCGCATGGCCGACTGGAGCTCGGGTTTCACCAGTGCGGCGGCCCGCGCGGCCATGCGTACGGCCGAGAAGGACGCCAAGCAGAAGAAGCTGCGCGTGTGGAGAGACTACCAGGCGCCCGTGCTGCACTCGGCCAAGCACCTGGAAGGAACGGTGGTCGAAGTCATCAGTGGAGACTGTGTCGTTGTGTATGTGGCGGACGCCGCCACGCCGGCTGAACAGGAGAAGCGCATCTACCTCAGCTCGTTGCGTGCCCCGCGACTGGGCAACGCCCGTCGCCAGGAGCCCAACGCGCCCTACGCCAACGAGGCCAAGGAGTTCCTGCGCCACCGTGCGATTGCCAAGACCGTGCACATTGAAGTGGAGTACGAGAAGGCCACCCCGTCCGGACAGGGTGACGTGATGGTGTTCGCCTCGATCTTCCTGGAGCCGTCGGCCAACGCGCTGAAGAAGAACCCGCACGCCAAGGGAGCCAACGTCGCCGTCGACATCGTGGCCGCTGGTCTGGCCGAGGTGGTGCGTCACCGCCCCGACGAGGAGAAGAGCGAGTACTACGACGACCTCGTGACGGCCGAGACGAAGGCCCAGACGCAGAAGAAGGGCCTGCACTCGACGAAGGAGCCGCCCGCCACGGAGCGCCGTGTGACCGACCTGTGCTTCGACTCCACCAAGGCTAAGCAGTTCCTGCCGTTCTTGACCCGTGAGCGCTCGACCCGCGCCGTGGTGGAGCACGTGTACTCTGCTACGCGCGTCAAGCTGTTCGTCCCCAAGGAGAACTGTCTGCTGAACTTCGTGGTCGCTGGCATCAAGTGCCCGCAGCCCGCCCGTCACGGCGCACAGGGCGTGATCATCCAGCCTGCTGAGCCGCTGGGCGAGGAGGCCAAGCTGTTCACCAAGCGTAGCGTCATGCAGCGCGAGGTGATGGTAGAGATCGAGGACATGGACCGTGGTGGCAACGCGTTCGGCCCTCTGTTCGTGGTGCCCGACGGAGGTGGCAAGCCTGCGCGCGACGACCAGCACAACTTCGGCGTGCGTCTTCTCGAGGAAGGCCTTGCTTGGGTCGACGCCTTCAGCGTGGAGCGTACCGCTCTGGGCAACGTGCTGCAGCGCGCGGAGGAGCGTGCCAAGGCTCAGAAGAAGAAGTACTGGGCCACCCGCGACGCCCAGGCGGCGGCCAAGGCGACCCAGGCCAAGCAGGTGAAGACCAAGGACGACGTCATCCCGCGCGTCAAGCTGTCGGAGATCGTCAACGGCACCCACTTCTTCGTTCAGAACGTGGGCGACCGCAACTGCGCGGCGGTGGAGGAGAAGATGAAGGCGTTTACGCGTACGTACGGCCTGGCGGGCAAGACGTTCGAGGTGCGCCGCAACGCTGTGTGCGCTGCCGTGTTCGAGGATGGCTGGAACCGCGCCAAGGTCGAGTACGTGCACCCGGACGGCTCTGCGCGCGTCCGCTTCCTCGACTACGGCAACGTGACCACGGTGAGTGCCAACCAGCTGCGTCCTCTTGATGCCGACGTGCTGCAGTTCCCTCCGCAGGCCAAGGAGGCCGCTTTCGCGTGGATCAAGCCGCTCGCGGCCACGGAGGAGTTCGGTGCCGAGGCGGCCATGCGCCTGGGCGAGGTGGCGTGGGGCAAGACCCTGTCGTGTCGTGTGCACAGCACGGAGGATCACGGCCGCCTGCAGGTCTCGCTGTACCTGCCGGACGGCAAGAGCGTCGCGGAAGACTTGGTGGAGGCTGGTCTACTGCGCACGGACCGCAAGTCTCTCCGTTCCGTGCCGCCGTACCAGAAGCCGGTTGTCGACGGTCTGCTGACAGCGCAGGAGACCGCGAAGAAGCAGCGTCGTTGCCTGTGGCAGTACGGCGACATCGAGTCTGACGACGAGCAGGGGCTGTAAATGCCTCGTGTCCAACGACTGGCCATAGGAGCTCAGAGCACTTTCAAATCAACGTAAAAAATGTAAGCAAACCTAAGGAAAGTGACAACTACCTTCGACCTTAGGCAGCTGCTTTACTCGAGTGCAGGCATGTCGTCGAACTCCTCGGCTGCGGCCTTCAACTTCTCCTGCTTCTCCAGCTCCTTGTTTTTGGCCTCCAGCCGGTCGAAGATCTTCTCCTTGTACAGCTTCTTCTCGTCCTCTTTGTACTTGTTTGCGTACTTGGTGAGCAGTGCCTGTAGGTACCACGAAAGACGCACGTGAGACCAGATAAAAGCTCGAAAACAAGCAGAAGCGACGCGTACGTGGCCGCGCTTGAGGTCAGCCAGCGCGTGCAGCATCTTGCGGTCGGTGGCGTCGCCGATCAGTTCCTGCGCCTTCTCCAGACTCTTTTCGGCCTCCTTGGCGTACTCGAAGCCCTTGTCAACGATCCAGAACTCGCCCTTCTTTTCCTTCTCAAGCTCACCCTTGAGCTTCTCCGTAAACACCAAACCGCGGCGGAAATGGCCTTTACTGTTCGTCGGGTCAAGAGTGATCGCCTGCATGCAACGGGTCAAGGTTAATAAGACACGTAAGTGTCTTGCAAAAGCTGAATCGTCAAAATTCGTGCCTGGTCGCAATCCCAGAGCGCGTCCTCGATCTTGGCAAGCTTGATTTTACACAGAGCTCGGTTTAAGTACAAGACCAGCTTCACTTTGTTGACCTTGGCCTTGTCTTCATCGGAAACAAAGTTTTCCCACTCCTCCTTCGCGTAGAAAATGTGTACGAAACCCTGTAGCAACCAGTGCGAAAGTGAGTACAGTACTTGCGAGCTTTACCACCAACAAATCCGTACCGAGTCGTAGCACTTTTGAGCCTGGTCATAGTTGTTTTTCGCGATCAGCGCGTTGCCCTTTTCCTTCTGCTCCAATGCACTTTGAATGCGCTCATCTTTTCAAAACAAATACGTACAGGTGCGATGCTTGAGCATATCATCCAACTAGACTCCATTCCAAACAGGAACAAGCATACCAACAGTGGGCGGGGGATTCTCCTCCATCATCTTCTTGTCCTCTTCGTACTGCTTCTTGCGCGATTCCGCGAGCTCAGCTTGCGTCGGGAAGCGAGGCAGAGGGTCCTGTTCACCACAGACGACACCATTGCATCAGCATTGCTCAAAGCTAGCACTCAAGCTTGCTCGCCCACCTTGAAGCTCAGCAGTTCGATCTCAAAGTCGAGCGTCTCATCAGGCTCCACCTTGGGCGCAAAGCCCTCGTGGCCGTATGCGTACTCGGGGGCGATGATGAACCGCGCGATATCGCCCACAGTCATAGTGGCCACACCAATGTCCCAGCCCTTGATCACCTTATCTATAATGCCACGCGCCCAGCTCTGTCAGCACCATCATATCAACGCAATCTCCTCTACAGCCACTCTCACCTCGACCAAGCTGGAACTCGAACGGGTCGTCCGTGCCGCCCACGTGCTTTCCGTCAATCATGTCACGGCTGCACCACACAACATCAATAAATAAAATACACTTATCAAGCACTCCCTAATACCAATATTAGCTAGAATAAAACATATGTACAACGTACGTCGTGTCGAAGATGGAGCCGTCCATGAGGCGACCCACATACTGCACGAACGTGGGGCAGCCTTCCTCCAGCCGCTGCTTGCCCGGCTCCCCCTCTCGGAGAATCTACCCAAAGTAAAAAAAATACAAATAATAATAATAGATCAGTCTTGCATACTATATGCAATAATATATCTACAGAAATGTAGTGCTGCCACCTTCTTCAGCACGCCGCCGTCCGCCGAGGGCGAAATATCCACGAAGCCCTCGTCCCTGCAGAACCGGTTGCTCTCCGGGTCGAAGAAAGCCCGCGTCACGCGCGCGCAGTGTATGCAGAGACGCTGCGGGTTGGTCACCAACCCCAAGCCTCGGCCGCCGCACTCGACGCAGCGCGGGAAGTCGGCGCGCGGAGACTGCGGCTCATCTTGCTGCTGCTCGGAAGCCATGACTGACACTGTGTAGCCATGTGTTCTGGAATGTTCTGTTTATTTGTGTGTTGACGGTGTGGTGTACACCAAATCTGTGACGCGTGCCAAACTGTACCCAGTGGGTTCAAAAAGGATATGCTCCACCACCACGGCACTTCACAAGGAGCGAGCCATTTCATGGACGTTTGTAGAGATTTACCGCTACTCGAAGCCAGTGAGGAATACTCATCGGACGCATTCCAGAGCGGTGAGCACGCTACCATAGAGTATGTTGTCGGAGACATCGTAATCGTCGAGAAGAAGGAGGGCGAGAAGCTTCTTCTGCGCGTGTTTTCCTCCTGGTATCAGTGGCGGATCTGAAGAACATAGCGCAAGTCTCGAAGAAGTGGAAAGTGTTGACAGAACGCCAGCAACTGTATAACTCCGTATCGAGTTTGACCCTCGACCGCTCAGTCAACTGGGTCAATTTCAAGAACTTAGGCTTCAAGAATACAGGGACTGAAGGAACCTGCTTCAAGTGCCTTGAGCGTTCGACAGGAAACATCCTGGCTGTGAGAAACTCTAAAGTATTCCCAAAGGTACACGGTCCTAAAAACGATGTCTTTTCTTTTGGTAACTCGGCTAATTTGATGATGGTTCGGTTGGAAAATAGGGAGAAGGCGTGCCATATTACATGGTCCGAGAGATTGCAGTGCTACAGGGAGTCAAACACAAGCACATCTCGCCCCTCGGGTTGGTCAGTCTCGCTAAGGATGAGCTGCATCTGTTTTTTCCTTGGGTAGACAGAACGCTGCATGAAATTCTAAATCCCACGGGCGAACCCAATGGTGGTCGAGTGCTGCCTGAGGCTGTGGTAAGTCTGACAACATTTGCACGCTAGAGCTCTAGCTGTTTAGTCCTAACACCTGTCCCTGCCTCATTCCAGATTCGCAAGCTTCTTCACCAACTTCTGGATGCGATCGCTTATTGCCATCGCCGCGGAGTTTTGCACCGAAATCTCAAACCAAAGCATTTGCTGATCAAGACGTCCGATACGGAGGACCTCAGTAAGTTGCCGGGGTCGCATATCGGAGTTTACGTGCACGAACTAACGCTGAAGTATCGTGTTGCTCATTCAGGTGATGCCACGCTGCAAATCTCCGACTTCGCGCTGGTCCGAGCAACGGGAATTTCTCGCCGAACTTACACCATGGAGGTTGTGACGCTATGTTACCGGCCTCCCGAGATCCTGATGGGAGTGCGTGGCTACTCGTCGGCCGTGGACATCTGGTCTGTCGGGTGTATCTTTGCTGAGATGGCCCAAGGAAAGCCGCTCTTCACTGGCATTTCCGAAATCGATCAACTCTTCCAGATCTTCAGCAAACTCTCGACGCCGACTTCGGAAACGTGGCCGGGCTTCTCCTCGTTGCCGAACTACCACTTCGAGTTCCCGCACTGGAAGCGTCGACCTTGAATCGCCTGTTCCCGGGAATCTCGGATTTGGGCATCGACTTGTTGACGAAGCTGCTCGTATACAACCCGGACCAGCGCATCACGGCTGAAGACGCGCTTCGTCACCCGTACTTCTCCAACAAGACGCCGTCCTTTCTGAACTGGATGGGTCAAATGTGGTTGATGATACGTGGTGCGTTGACTTCTACCACTCCGAATCACCTGGTGTTATTCCATGCGAATCTCCGTCAAGCGGAGCTGGAATCGTGGCAAGCTATCGAATTCTTGAGGTGCGTACGCCTGGACGGTGACATTGATGAGATTTGACAAGGCATCATAAGTGCTTCCCTCTTGATTTCAGCTTGCAGAAGGAGGTTCGACCAGCAAACCGAGCAATGCTGGTCGATTGGATTGTGGAAGGTACGCTGTGTACTTCGATATCACCTAGCCTACTAGCCTCAGAGCAATAATTTTGCCTGCGTTTGCGTTTGCTGGTGGTGGACGTCTTTGAGACGTGTCTGAGAACCGCTTTCTTGGCTTTTAACTACACCGACCGGTACTTGGACATCGTCACGGTGAAAAAGACCCAGATCCAGTTGCTCGGAGCGACCTGCTTGCACGTCGCGTCCAAGTGTGAAGATGTGTCGTACATTGGCGTGGAAGACCTCGCCATGTGCGCGGACAACGTGTACACGTCCGTGGAAGTGCTGGAGATGGAGGAAAAACTGTTGAACACCCTCAACTTTACACTCTCGGTGCCTACTGGTACGTCTCCTCTGAATCCATCGTTTGGCGGTTTTGAACTCACCGGTTGTCGTGCATGTTTGCAGCTTTGGACTTCCTGAACATCTACGAGCGTATGATCCCTCCCATTCAGAAGAAGACGAGCGCAAGTAGTAATAGCCAGCACATTACACCGGCAGTTTTTTTCTTAGCTTTATTTAACAAGGAGAATAGGGCTAACCGTTTCTAATGCAAATGCTACGACTTTGACGACACAACCTCTCGACCACCTTAGAACGAGAGAAAGCGCCACCACTTCAGAAGTAGTTTTAAATGCTCTCGTCTCCTTAGAAGCGACAGCCGGTGGTTTCAACGAGGACAACCTCTCGACCACCTGAGAGTGAAAGCAACAACCGCTCAACCAACAACACTCAAACTATACGGTACATTGAAATGCAATAGAAAAATACACAGGCCTATTTTTACCGCAAGGAATAGTTCAGAGCAGCGCGTCTCACCATTGGTTGGAAGTCTATGCGGCACGCCTTCATTTCCGCTTAAATACGTCCAGAAATTCTCTCCTTCTTCCTCATCCAGAATCTGCCGGCTCGAGGGGAAGATGGTGACGCTCTTCTGTGCGGTCGTTGGTAAAGCGGGAAGCGCGTTCTCCATAGACATCGACACGAACAAGTCGGTGGACCACTTGAAGGACGCGATCAAGGCGAAGAAGCCTGACACGATCAAGGGAGAAGCCGACCAGCTGCAGCTCTTCCTGGCGAAGACGGCGGCCGGCGCGTGGCTGCCGGACGACGATACTCTGGACGCGGTGCTTCAGAACAGAGATGTTTCTTCCTACGTGAAGATGCGCGCGTCGTGGAAGCTGTCCAAACCAAGTCTCTTTGGGCCGAACGTGTCGCTCGGAGAGGACATGATTCACGTGCTGGTGGTGGTTCCTGGACAACGCCTATCAGTAGGTGCCGCCGCTCTTCGTGAACCCCATCCCGTCCGCAAGAAAAGGTGGGAAGAACTGAACGAAGTACTTGATCGGAACAAAAGGTCGAAGGTCAACTCTGCTGGTGAGTCGTCCACAGGGTACTCTTACGTGTCGTTCACCGATGTCGACAAAATAATGAGGGCGCGTCGCTACGAGCAGCCATCGAAAGTCATCGAAAATGACAAAGTTGACGTGCTCCATGCGTATCTCCTTCTCCTGACCAAAGCGTTCGGAGAAATCGTGACGGGGAAAGAAGCGAAAAGACTTCACTTCATCGTCCCAATACTTGCCTGCGTTTGTGGGCTTTTTGATGGAGAAGTCCGGATTCTCGCCGAAGAGACAGTTACCGGGAAACGAGTACATGGAGACGGGTCTTTTGAATTTGTGATTGAACGTGGCAGTAAACGTGTGTGCATCGTCGAGGCAAAACGAGATGATTTTCAGCAGGGCCTCGCGCAGGCTTACGTAGGGTGCGAAGTACTCGCAGATGTCGAAGGATTGACGAAGCTATACAGCATCGTCACAAATTTCAAGGAATGGTACTTCTCCAGAAGTCTGGATGACGGAATCGAGCGATTTGATGCAACGATTACTATCGTGAACGACATTCCTACGCGAGAATCAGTGAAGATGATTGCAGAGAAGATCTACTCCATGCTGTCAGATGATGATGAGCCAGCCGTGGCCTCCAGCGAGGCTCTCCTATGACGTTGGGTGGGCATTGTCAAGTCTTGTCTGCGCTCCCTTTTGAAGGAGCGTTTGATGCGTACGCTTAGCTCAGTATGCTGGAGCCAGGAAGCAGCAACCAACAAGACGCGAGGGTGGCAGGATACTATTATTAAGAGATCAGAAAAATAACCACAATCTAGTACTACAAAAATTAGTATGCATTGAATTCGCTAGTTGTAGGACCTCTAATTTTATTTTTGATCCTGACAAATATAGAGATAATAGTATATAAAGATGACATACTCACCCGATCAATATCTCGCAAACAGAGCGCATCAATGAAGCGCAGAAGCGCTACTACCAGCGCACACGTGAAGCTCGTCTATCCTATCAAAAGGGGTACGACGATAAGAATAGGGATCAAATTCGAACACGCAAGCGAAAGCCGAAAAACGAACTTAGTACAAGTGGAACCGAACTTAATGCGGAAACCGAACTTAGTTAATTAATTAATTTTTTTCTCACATAAAAAGTCAATCCGTATATAGACATGACTGACGATACCACGCTTACGATTTGAAGGATGCCCTCAGCGACCTTAGTCAGTTCCATTCGTCTGGGTGATTCTGGCATGTAGTAGAGGGTGAATGGATGCCTATATGGCGCGACAGACCCTACGCCAAGTATTTGAATTAATTAATTTCGAAAACTGTTGTATGAGGCTAAGATATAAAGTCGATCCTGATACAAGATCCAATAATTATAAAGTCATTTCCACGGGAATAATATCGTCAACAATATATATAGGCAACATGTTTGCATACGAGCTCGAAGGTCTAAAGAGATTGAATATTGATGCTGTTCGCTGGGGCAGCACCTATCGCGTTAAGGTGCGTGGTAGAACTGGTAAGATGGTTTATGTTAGCAACGTTTCCCGTCCGACCAATCAGAAGCTGCTAGCTAAGCAATACAAGATCTCTGTCGAGACTCTGAAGAAGCACATGTCCCCTAATTACAAGACTGACCTCAAGTATCGTTTCTACAACGGAAAACACATGGAGTCGCACCTGTTTGAAGGTATCCAGCCTACTGAGTTCTATGACAAGCTCGAAAACGTGCTTGCTAGCCAAACTAAATTCTTTCAAGGTTTAACATTGCTCTTGGCTACGATCTTGTAAGCCTAACAAATGGTAGTCTTACCCAGTACTGGCACCCGAATCTGGCTAAAACCTACGTATTTAAGACCCCTGTTGCTATCAACAGTCGATCTGACATTCGTAAGAAAATTATCTCAGAGTTCAGGTCGATGGAGTTGGCTAACACGCTGAACTACCCCAAATCGGGGTATAAGCTGAAGTCAATTAATGGGTTCAAAATTTACATTTACTTTCGCGAGCATGCACTTGGCGATAGCGAAGCTGTTATCCCACAGATTATCCGCGATAACAAGCACGTAATCAACTTCCCTAAGACCAACAACAAATGTGTGTTCCACTGTATCGCATGGTACTTACATCAGCATGCTAAGAAAGATCCTCGTCGGATCCAGGCCCAAGTGAAGGAAGTATTCAAGCGCTACTGCTCCTACAAGGGCATCAGCTATACGCTTAGTCTGTTCCGTAGCTTTAAGCCGATTGACCTCCTACAGCTCGACGAGCTTGAGGAATGCTTTCATTTCGGTATTAACGTCTACTCAATGGATGTAATGACCGGTAATGTTGAGTGTATCCGTCGTTCGGAGAGAGAAGGAGTGGCTATGGATATTCTATCCCATGAGAACCATGCTTTGTACATCAAGAACGTTGATATGCTTCAAGTCCAAGTACCAATGCTCGATGTGTGAAATGATTTTCATGAGCTCTACTAAGCTACGCGATCATGCCAAAAATCAGTGTGAGCTTGTAAACATCGAGAGCTTTCCAGCTGAACCAACTATCTACAGACCAGCCCCGAACACTATTCGATCAATGCTAACCAAGTACTCCATCAAGGGCATTGATCAGTACCTAGATCATTATCTCGTGTATGACTTTAAGGCCATTCTAAAGCTAGTTATGACACAGCATGGTGAGAATACTGTCTTCACCAATGAGCATATTCCAGAATCAGTATCTGTATCAGATAGCTTAACCGAGGAGGTGCGTTGCTTCGTCAGCGATGAACCGAAGATGCTACTAACGGACATGTTCGAATATATTCACCAGGTATCGATCAAGATCCAGCAGTACAACGTACATAAGTATGAGATCCTCCTGCGCAAAATTATTGATGCTCACGGCTTGACTGGTATGGAGAATTCCAGGTGCTAAACTCGATAAGACCTATAAGATGGTCGATGTGGACAGTTGGATTAAGGAAGGGAAATATGCCAGCTTCTTCGACTTCCATAGCAGCCTCGGGTTTGGTAAGCAGAGGTCTGACTATGGTAGGATTTAGCAGCACCTTGATCAAGTTCCAGTGCTTGGGTTCAACAGCGGTCGCTACGATATAAATCTGATTAAGAACGATCTCTTCGCCGTTATTGGTGCAAACAACATCAAATCGGTAATCAAAACTCCTAGCTACATGTGCATTGCGACCTCGAACATGAAAATGCTCGATATTAGCAACTATGTACCAGCTGGTACGAGCTATGCGAAGTACCTCAGCACATAACTAGGCGACTGCAAATGCGTCAACAAGATTCGATGTGTCTGCGGCTTGGGTAAGGGCATTTTCCCGTACGAGTTCATTACCTCTTTCAACGTTCTTAGTCAGACTACGATTCCTCCTAAGTCAGCTTTCGATAGCGATCTCCGTGGAACTAGCATCAGTGATGATGACTATAAGCGCGTGCAATTCGTCTGGGGGCACTATGGAATGAAGTCGATCAAGGACCTGCTGATCTGGTACAATAACTTGGATGTGGTACCTTTCATCAAGGCCATCAAGGCTTAGCGTGAGTTGTTCAAGCGTTTTGAACTTGATATGTTTGCTGATGGTGTATCCCTACCCGGTCTCTCGGAGAAAGTCATGTATCAAACATACTTCGACAATCTCCAATATCCTAGTAAGACGCCTCCTCAAGCGTTTCGATTTCCTACCAAGCGTATGAGCGGCTACAAGAGTCAGGATGTTGAGGCTAAGCGCGAGTTTGTTATGACGTTAGGACACCTAGATATACTGTTAAATCAACAGAAGTATCTTTGTGGTCTTTGCTACGGTCCTTTAAGCACTGAAACCGTCTCAGCTGATCGAATTAATAACAAACTTGGACACATCGACGGCAACGTCTTGATTAGTTGTATTTCGTGCAACACCGCTCGCAAGGATATGTCTCTCAAGGGTTTCCGCTACAACAAGCTGCTCGAGTTTAACTCAGAGCGACTGGTCTATTCCATTGACAAGGAGGAGAAGGACATCTACGGTAAGATGAAAGCTAACATTGCTGGTGGTCCATCCATGATCTTCAACCGCTACGCTAAGCGCAATGAGACGAAGATTCGTTGTGGGAAGCTGTGTAAGAAGGTAATCGGGTACGATGCTAATGCTCTATATCTCTGGGCTCTCGGTAATGACATGCCATGCGAAAGACTTACAGCTATCGAAACTTATCCAGACATTGTTGAGGACATCAAGAATGATAAGATCTTCGGCTTTCTCGAGTGTGATATTCAGACACCAGAACACTTGAAGCAGTATTTCGGCGAGATGACCCGCATCTTCAAAAATACACTGATTGACTGTACGGATGAGAGTATCATTGGTAAGCATATGTATGACTACAATTAAACACGAGAGAAAAGCAGATCGAAGCCAGCTCGTAAATTGATTGGTAGCTACTTTGGTGAGAAGATACCTAATTTACACGCCTTTGCTCAAGTGGTACCTATCTCATGGTATGGAAATCACCCAGACATACAACTTCATCAAAGCTAGCTCACACAAGGCATTTGCTCCATTCATGGAAGCGGTGTCTAGCGCCCGGCGAGAGGGTGATGCTGACAAGTCCAAGGCTATGATTGCTGAGATGATGAAGCTAGTACGCAACAGTGCTTTCGGTCGATCTGGAATGGACATGAGCAAGCACAAGGAAATTAAGTATGAGTCAGATAAGAAGGCAATTGCTTCAAAGATTGAGCACTTCACCTTTCATGGATTAGAGGAGCTCAACGATGCTTGCGAGCTTACTATGATGAAGCGCAGGCTTAAGAACAAGAACCCGATCCATTTGTCGATTGCAATCTACCAGCTCGCCAGGCTACGCATGCTCCAGTTCTACTATGATTGCATCGACTTTTACTTCGATCGTTCAGACTTCCAGTATCAGGAGATGGATACGGACTCAGCCTACATCGCGTTCAGTTGTGATAATCCGTTTCAAGATTGTATCAAACCTGATCTACGTGAGCACTTCAAACAGCACAAGTATGATTGGTTCCCACGTGATTATAGCACGGATGTGGCTAAGTTTGATCGTCGTACCCCTGGTCTATTCAAGGATGAATGGTCAGGTGATGCTATGGTCTCATTATCCTCCAAGAACTACATCTGCTATCTACCAGACGAATCGTACAAGGTCAAGGTTTCCGCCAAGGGTGTGCAGCAGGGTCGTGGTCGCAATAGTGATGTTCTTAGCCCTAAGGGGTTCGAGTCTGTTGTGCGAGATCGTATCACACTTCAAGGCACTAACAAGGGGTTTAGATTGTCGAAAGAGACTAAATCTATCATCACCTACAGTCAGACAAAGACAGCGCTATCATATTTCTACGACAAGCGGCGTGTGCTTGAGGATGGTATTACTACCGTAGCTCTTGATATTTTGTAGCTCTTGATATTTAAACGCTATCCAAGCTATCACATTTTTTATGTCCATCTAACATATACCATGGATGAGCCTAAAACCGGCTATATCGGTGCTCAGGCTCTACATGAGAAGGCTCGTGAGTTAGATCCTAAGATAATTCTAAAACTGGTAAAGGATTGGTATGCTACACAGTCAGAGATCAGAGATTCCAAAGCAAAAGCAGAGATTCGATGGGTTCAAAATCGCCTCACATAACCCGAATTCTTGGCAAATTGACCTCGCGTTCTGGGGAAAACAACCGATTCTGACTGGTATCAACATTACTCCCGCATTGGGTACGCAAAACTTTTATCGAATAAGACAGCTGCTACAGTATTGATAGCACTAAAAGCTTTCATCCGATCTTACAAGGTAGATATTATCACAAGCGACAATGGGTCTGAGTTCATGAACTCAAAAGCTCAGCAACTATTTAAAAGCAAAGAAGATCGAGCACTTCAACAATGAGCCTGGTGATCACGGTACTATGGGGAAAATCGAGCGCTTCAATAGAACGCTGAAGCAGAGACTAACCAAAATGTCTCCCAAGAGGATTACGCAAAAGCTCATCAGCGACGTTATTACTAACTATAACACCACTTCTCATCTATCAATTGGAATGACACCCAATGAAGCCAAAGGCAGGGTAATTGAGGCTGAGTTGAACCATAACCAAGCAGAAGCTGATAAAATTGATAATGAGCTCGAGATTGGTACCAATGTCCTTTACCGACTAAAGAAGCGGACGTTTGATAAGGAAGCTGCTAGGTGGAGGAAACCTGTGTACTCGGTTGTAGGTATGGATGGATATCGCGTCCAAATCAAGTCAAAACATGGGCACACACTCTACAAGGCCCCCAATGATCTCAAGATTGTGCAATCGGCGACGACTGAAGCAACCATCAACCGAGGCGATATCCTTGAAGCAGAGAAGATCTTAGACCACAAAAAGTTGCGAACTGGAAAGTACAGATACTTGGTTCACTGGGTTGGTAATGAACCTGATTCCTGGGAGCCGAAAGATAATCTTAGATTAGTTAATAAGAGTAGGAGATCGACGCTTGAAAAGGAGTACTGGGAGGCAACAAGAGCTGACGTAATTTCACCCCGCGTCAAAAAAAGAGTCATAATCAGCTTGTAAATAAATTTGATTGAGACATCCTCTGTAAGCTTTTGACTCAAGTATACTATTTGAATATTTTTTGATGGAATTTGTGGAAAAATATATGACTTGATATATATAGTAATCCCTTCATAATGTGTTCCAGCTGTTTAGAAAAGGACCGTGAGCTTGCTAAGCTACGGCGAAAGATATGGATTATCCAGTAAGTAAGTCGAATCAAGAACGAACTAATGAATCTTGATGCAGCAGCCAATTTTTGAAAAACCGTAGTAAATCGTAAATATCGACATGAGTTAGAAGCGATATTTGGAGTTCCATTCCATTGTATCAAGGACCGCTATCTAAGCCTTCTAAATGAGCGAAATCGCATCTGTCATTGTTATGCCTCATTTCGTCATGACTCAGTCATGCCGAGCTACTGGTAATTATCTACTCATTTTTTATGATTCTGATGATATAGACACAATGTTCCCTAATTTTACATCCCTCGCTCAGAGAGAGCAGAAACGACAGGAGCTTCTTGAACGAGCTGAGCGTCGTGTTCGTCAAGCTAATGCTAAGCGTGAAGTGTATGAAGGTGCATCGCGGGCGACTGATGTTTTTAATTTTATCACTACGATAGCTAAGAAGACGACAGCGACAACCCAAACTGATACAGGTGTTGGCACTGATGAGCCTATCCCTGATGCAGTTAAGCAAACCCTGAATGATATTATTGATCAGGCGTTTGCTCAATCTGATTTAAAAAAAAGTGTCGGTGATGAAAACTCTGGTATAAACCCTGAGGTATCATCCTCAATGGTAGATGTGGGATCTACAGCTAAACCAGATATTACAGATGTTGGAGTACATGAACGACCGGATACAACCGATAGAAACGTTCAGGCACGACCTGATACAACAGATGTTGGAGTGGATAATAGCGCTCGAACAATAGAAAATGGAACTAATACCAATCTTTCGATGAAAGATGGTGAAAGTCGTCTTATAAGTAAAAACCTATTGATGGTAATAACCTTGATGTAGAGGAGCAGGTTAAATCCCGGGAATGGATTACAGCTTTCTTAAAAAAATACCCCAATTGGGTTGCACTCAAAATTCAACCTATTCGAAAGAAAACTGATAGAGAAGATCCCAGATATGTTCTTGGCAAGAAAAGTGCTTTGATCACGGTGAGGACAGGGCAGAAATCAAAAACCTACGGCACAATTGACTGGGGTAGTCACTGAAAGCAAAATCCGAGACATTTGGTACGAAGGTGAAAGTCAATCGATCGATGAAGTTGGTGAGATGCTCGATGAAGAAAATCGAACGAGAATCACTATGCGTTTGGAAAAGAATAAGCGAGCAGGTGATGAATTAGAAGAGCTTGACGTAGTTCTTAAGGATCGAAGACTGCCCAATATTACCTTTGATAGAAAAATAACTTCTACCACATCTGACGACGAGCGTAGTAGATTTAAGATGCTATGGGTTATTTCTAAAAATATAGAGTTGCTTGATTCGAATGGTCTTATGAAGAACATCATACCGATTTACAAGGATAAGTATAAATTTGACAAAAGCTCATTAGAGCAGTATGTTTGGGTCAAGGATGGATCCGTTGATGTCTTTGGAAAGGAGTCAAACCTGAAGCACACAGCAGCACTGAAGAAGATTGATTGGCAATCCACACTTAGAGAGCTTTTGAAAATGGTCAAGGATAGGGAGTTAGAGCTAGCAATGGTTGGAGATAGCATGTTGAAAGAGATATCAAGGACTACAAGCCTTATGATGATGATGAAGAGCGTGAGGCACGACACGGTACGAAAACCGGCTTAGATGAAGATATGGATAGAAATCTATCAATCCCTGACAGTGAAGCTAAGAAAATTCTATATGAGTACTACAAGGGCCTCGTTGATAACAAGATCGTGATCCCATTTCGTCTGCACCCTGTTGTCGATTCTAAGAATGGTGTAAAAGCCCACGCCACGTACTACTTTAGCGTACCAAGCGAAAATAAATATCTCAATATTAGGAACAAGGACCATAAAATTGTTTCAGGAAATGCTTGGACTGAGCTGATGAAGGTGATGCGCTGGATGGATACGTTCATGGCTTTACTAAGTGGGTTAGAAGATGCTCATCATACCGCAAACAATATCGAAGGTCCTGCAACTGAAGCGGAGAAGAAAATGAAGAAGAACATTGACGACAACCTCAAGATTATTCGTGAAGTCATTTTCAACAATGCTGATGATGTCAAGCAGCAAAGTGAGGATGTATATGAGGAGAGTGAGTTGGATATGCTTCACGATGACGCTGAGCGCGCTTACCAATCATACGGAGAGGCTCAAAAGCGATATGAAGAGGCTAAGAAGGCAGTCAAGGGAAATAGCTCAAAAGCAGCTCGATCAGCACTGAAGGCAGCAACGTCAGCTATGAGGGCTACTAAAGCAGTTTATAGTAGCAAATACAAGAAATACAGCAAGTTGGTTCAGGAGATCGCGGAAGAAGAGGAACGTGAGCGTGCTGCCGATGTGTTTGCTAAACGTTCTCGCGGGGAGGGACTTAAAGGGTGTGATCTAAGAGGGGCAGGCGTAGCTCCACTGGAAGGCGTTGTCAGACGAGGAAGAACCTACAACCTAAATGAGATTCAGGGCTTAGCTACACCGAGTGCCTACGTATATCGACAGCTTGGTAGCAAGTACATCCGTATCCCTGACCTCGATGCTAAGACACTCGTCATTGTTCAACCTAATCGACGCAAGTGTGGGCCTAAGTGTCAAATCAATGATAGTCTCCAAGCTATGATCAGAACGCTTGTCTATAAGCAGCATATTGACCAACCAACGTATGACAAGCTCAGCGTCGAAGATAAAAAGATGTTCAAAAAGAGATCCTCGCGATAACGCATCTTCAGTACAATTTCCACGATAAGCTCACGGTTCCTCTTGAAACACTACGCGCTGAGTATGACAAGCTAAAAGGAGATATTGAGCTTGGGAATGATAATCCCAGTATCATCAAGCAGCTAAAGTCGCTTACGGTGGATATGTACAGCAATCGTCTTATTGATGATAAAGAGTTCAAAATGATTATCACTCGACTACTATAACATGTTCTTCTTCAATCCAAGAATTTTTTCAGCCTCAGCTGGTAGCTATGGCGATAACGCCGACAACAATGTCGCTGTACTCAAAGCAATCATGAAAAATCTTATCATTTACGATCGCCCCCAGAAGACTCAGGCTGCCGTATGGGCAACTGATCTCGATAAGTCAATCAGGAAGGTAGATGCAGCAACGCAAACCGAAGGTGGCCGTATGTGGGCTTACCAGCCGAAAAAAGGACTAAAAGTGTGAAGACGTTTAAGCTGTAAGCTTCGCACTTGGGCGAAGGGTCAGCGACCCCACGCCCTGTGTGTTGCGCTCTAAGAGATACCACTTCGCACGAGTTTATTTCGATTCCTCGATAGATGTTGATTTTTTTATCGCTGATACTAATTTCAAGTATGGCAGACTCCCCATCAGGACTTTTGGTTGGAAGGAACACACTATCACCAAGAACAATAATTTTGTCAGCTTGGAGCATCGTCGATCCCACGATCTGATTAGGTTCATCAGTAGTTAAATTAGTTTTGAGCTCTTTACTTGGTAGGCAACCCATGACTGATATACACTACCAAAGATATGAAAACCCATACACAGCCGACTGTTTTTTTTTGGAAAACCAGTCGGCTGTGTATGGGTTTTCATCATCTATGGGCCCATGCCTCTTATAGTATGCTTCACGTCGCTTCTTATCCTTATGATCATAAGGTTTGAATGCCTTCAAGAGCGTTCGATCTTTATACTGAGCATAAGGTTCACCATTCCGCTTAAGACCCCAAAAAGATACAACGTGGCCATCAGCAAACACAGCGTCATACTTTTTATTTTTCCGACGAGAAATGCGGAACTTGAAGGCAACCATAGTCGATATTCACTCAGCGATTTTTCAACTCATCGATTTGCTTTTGCTGGTCATCTACTCTATCGATCAATGCCTGAATCATTCTCATGTTATATTCGCCGAGTTTTGGATAATCAACACTGAGCTTTATTCCAGCTGGCTCTAACCATGGATCAGTACTCTGTTTGAGCTCTGGATCGCTATCAGGGATACGAGCTATCAGATCAAGAAACCCTTGATCAAGAACGTCCTGAGAGATTAGACCAAGCTCTCTTGGCTTATTAGGGTGTGCTTTCCATTTATATGATTTCACTTTCTGGGTCTTCTAGAGACACTCAACACGTTCGATTGGTACGATAGCGATATCTTGCTTTAAACGACGATCTGATTGCATAACCATCGCTTCGCAACCGAACTAACCATTGAATATAGCACATACATTAGTATAAGTTATGGGAACGCCGATAGCCGTCTCCGTAGCTCCTGAATCTCTCCTTAGTCGATATACGCTTAATCCTACGTTCTCTGCGCTATTCCAAGTATATGATACGGTTGAACTTACTTGGAGCGGAGCTATCGTGATTGTTGTACCAATCCCAAGGCGGCCAGTTAGTTAGAGTCATGCGCGTGCTTGCTCCTGTTCCAAATCTTTGATCATTCGAAGTATAATTTCCAATCCACGTCGCGTTGGTAGAAGTCACATTAATGCCATTATTGACTTCGATTTGAAATTTCACGGGAGTGATATTCGATCCAGTAAGCATACACATCCGGGTATATGACCCATCTAAGTAATCAGTCCCTGAAGCTTTAATCGAAAAATATTCGCTAGTTGGAGTTGAATTAACCCCAAGTTCGGTTAGACTTCCCAGGGATGTAATATTAGCTTGATTTCCATAAGCAAGAAAGCCGTTTATAGATCCGGAACACGTAATATCACCAGTTGTCGAAAGTGTTGCTGCTGATATATTTCGACTTGCATCAACAAAAGCAACTGAATTGACCTGATAACCACCGAATGCATCCATCACTCCGCTGCAAGCAATATTGCCGATACTTTGGATATGCCTTGAGCTTGTGATAACGTCAGTTGATCCAATTTTAATAGAGCCAAAGTCGCCGAGTGCCCCGCTGACCTTTACCGATCCATTCAAGTTTTGAGCATCGAGGGTCCTGATCGATCCAATATCCTTATTCGAATCCACGACGAGAGCCTTTGAAGCCACAGCGCCGCCTTCTGAGACCCCCACGTAGTATGCATGATTGAAATTATCGTAGAGCGAGGTTGTTGAGTTCCAGAATTTGAGATTTGGAATTTGCAATCCGATTCCGCCAGTGCTCAGCGTGAGATTGGTTAGCGTACCGACCCCGGTTATCCCGGTCTGAGAGCCCGATACAGCACCAGTCAGTGTTGTTGCTGATATACTACTTAGACCAGTTATGGTCCTCGATGGTCCAGAGAACACCAGATTGCCATTGATTGTGAGGGCTGATAGCGTTCCAATAGCTGTGATACCAGTCTGCGACCTTGAAACGGCTCCTGTGAGCGTTGTCGCCGATAAGCTGCTCAATCCGGAAATCGTTCGAGATGCTCCTGAAAATGTTAGATTACCTCCAATCGTTAGCCCCGAGAGCGTTCCGAGTGATGTAATATTGGTTTGAGCCGCCGTCTGTAGCGTACCAGTGACCTGATTAGCGGTCAGCGAGGTGATCGTTCCGATTTCACCGGATGCTCCGAGCACGAGTGCCTTGTTGTTCGCTGCCTGACCAGGCGTGATTCCATTTAGAAATGATGGAAGCGTTCCAACTGCTACGCCTCCGACCGTAAGAGTGCTACAACTGATAGAACCAAGCCCACTGATATCATTATTAGTTCCAGGGACAAGGTATATACCTTGTGTCGCTATACCTGGTGTAATCCCTGATAGGAACGTCAATCGATAATCATTCTTATCAAGATACAAAGTCTGAGCATACTCATATGTCAGATAACCAGTTGAATCCACCTTTAGGAAGTAATCGGGATTATAGATTGACGATGTGAAATTGGCTGAGGATAATGAAAACCAGAACTCATAGTTGTTTTTGTCTCAAGCTATATAGAACGAGCGATTAAATACACGATCATGAGTGGTATTCCAAACTATGGTGCTTCCTTACCAAAAACGTTCAAGTCTGCTGGTATGGGTGAAATATCGGCTCTTGATATTAAAAGCTGTTTAGAATAGTTGTCCTTGGTCCATCATTCAGTGGTAAGAACAACCTCTGTCTGTACATCCTCAAGCATTCTCCTCACGTATTTGCTCATCTAACGATCATAGCTCGTAATCCTCAGCAAGAATTGTATGAGTATCTCCGTGATAAGCTGGAAGATTTCATTGCTTTCGCTGACCCAGATATGCCTCCAAACGTCGATCAAGTACGTCATACCCCAATGAGTTCTAACAAACCTGAGCTTGTCATCATAGACGACTATAGCAACGATAAGCTACTCCAGAAGAATATCTTCTCGCATTACTTCACCCGCGGAAGACATTTCAAATTGAGTACAATCTTCCTTAGCCACAGCTACTTTGCTACCGATATGATGATTCGCTTGAATTCGGAGTATGTAGCGATCCTAAAGGCTAATTCGAAGCGAGATTTACAGATGGTCGTAAAGATTTCAATGTCAAGGGGGTAGATGATTGCTCGATCGTCTATTACTATAACAAAGCCACTGAGCAAAAGGGGCAGATGTTGTTCATAGACTCTATCAAGGGTCAAATCCGATACAACTTTGATAGACCTATTGCGATTGAAGAGTAATTCCATATAATCAATCTGAAAAATGCTTATCATCATATAATTAACGATGTCAAGCTTTATCAAAATCGACAGTACCAACCTCGTACAAAATGGACACAATTCCACTTGGAAATATCAATTCCCTGGATCGGCTGCTGACATCCATGAAGCTGTCTGTGCTGTTCAATCAATCAGCATGTACAACTCAGAATATAACATAGATGCGATGCAATTTCAGAATACTTCATTCAAAATTGAAGTGCCAACGACGGCTACTACATCTACGATAAGTATGAATCTACAAGATGGTATATACCAATACCCAAATATTAACGCAAGCATCCAAGCCGCTTTGATCAATGCTGGGGCATATTTAATCGACGACGATGGAAATAACGTTTTCTGTATCCAATTGGTCCAAAACAGTGTCTATTACGATGCTCAGATCGATTTCTCGCCTACTCCTACTTCCCTCCCATCAGGATATACAAGACCCGCTACTGGGCTTTATTCCGTTTCTGGTACTGGGTTGCCTACAACTACACGCGTGCCTCGTCTGATTATTAACAATGCTGAGTTTGGTAAGGTTCTTGGTCTGACTTTAGGAACGTATCCCGCTGCCTCAGCTACTGTTGCAAGCGCTCAGCTATCAAATATCATTCCTCAAGCTCATCCGACCTCTTCATACATCGTTCGTTGTGATCTGATAAAAAATGAGTACGTCGCCTCGGGTGATATTCTAAGTGCGTTTGATAGAGGTGATGCACCCATTGGAAAGCTCAGTAACTACAAACCAAGTCAGTATGCGTGGATGAACTGCCACAATGGTTCTTGTTCTGCGATTACAATAAGCATTTACAATCAGGATGATAAAAAGTCATCTTTCGTGATACATCAGTATCGATCATGCTCTTGATCAGGCCAAAAAAATAACCAGATGATCATTTTTTAGAAAGTAAATGAACCACCGGTCTTTCGCATCGAACGCACCTTAGCCATGTGATCCTTAGCCTCTTGGCTCCCCTTGACAAATTTCTTACCCTTGGGCTTGGCGACGCCAACACCATATCGCCTCCTTACTTCACCACGAATAGACTTGATTAGGTTTTCATGCTCCGGTTTAGTCGCCTAGGATAGTAGGTACTTTTCACCCGCATCTACAGCATCAGTTAGAACCTCCTTTCGTTTAGCGTACGAAAGAGCTCGCTTAGCCCCCTTCTTAACGTCAGTCATAGTTAGACGACCACCCTCTTTATCATGATGATAGACACCAATACCAGTCATAGAACGAATAGCAGCTCTGGCGGGAACGGTTGCCCTGCATATGTAGCGAGAGCTGGAACAGCGAGATCAGCTGCGCGAGACAATAGCCCCGAATTTTTAGCGAACTAGTCAGACGCGTACCTTTACCCGCTTTAGCGGCTTTGACTGCTTTAGTATAGCTCTCGGGGTGTAAATGTAGTGTAGCTCCGCTGCCACTTAGATCATCTTTAGTCAGCGATAATGTCCCCGTCTTGAAAGATCGTTTGAGCTTAGACTCGGGGATTGTTGATGAAAACTGATAACTCCTTGAAAGTCATGGTTAATTCTATATAATAGTCAAGTTTAAATCTTTCATTTTTGAAATTACTTGTGGCTTTTTGTGCTGCTTGGAATAGAGCCAAAACAGAAAGGACCACAGTAATCACCATGCGTCCCTTGGTATTGTTTGGGGTTGTATCTTCCAACCCCATACTTAGTAGGGCCTGCTTCACCCATCGAATCGAAATACTCACCATTATGAACCGCTGTCCAGTGTCCTACATCAAGATTAGGTGGTCTTAGTAGAATGAGGTATGATCCTTTCTTCGAAATTGGTTTCGTTATTTCACTTGATTCATAGATATCATCAAGATGAACCCCAATTATTTTCGATAGTTCGATTAATTCATGGTCGGATGTGATCGGCTTGATAAGATCGCTCATAATATTTAATTTCCTCAACTATCCGACCAATATTTGTACCAGAGCTCGCTCAAGAGCGATCCTGAGATCAAGGTATCTTCCGGCAAGCGTGTCCCGTTTGTTATCGACCTGAGTCAGGGTTCGTACCAGAATGGTGTCATTACCATTGATGCCACTGCTCAGCTTAACGGTTCTGAAGGATTCGCCTGTCTTCGTGATGCTTACATCATGCTCCCTTACAAGGTGTCGATGAAGAATGGTGCTACTGCTCAGACCGCTGCTGCCAATCGTTTCTGTGCTACCCTAAAGTGGGGCAACTGGAATGTCATTGATAGCATGTCGCTGGAACTAAATGGCAAGACAATTGTCTCGATGGCAGATTACAAACTGTTTTGGAACAATATCCGTGCTCAGACAAGCTATAGTCCTCAGTACGTTGAAAAGCATGGAGCGGAGTCCTTCCTTTTTCCTGATGCTGCCCAGCCAGCTCTTTACAGCTCTGCTACCAGCTCAACTACCGGTGATGGATACACAACACTACTGCATTCACGTCTTCTTTTGCTACCACAGGTCCCTCGGGCGGTGCATCCATTCCTAACGATGGCCTCGTTAAGCGTCTGTTGTCGAACCCTCCTAATGCTGGCTCTGACTTGTCTACGACGTGGCCTTCGGTAGGCGGAGCTGCTGCCTCCACCACAATTGCTAACCAAACTGCTCGTGGTGCTTTCGTATCTGGTGCTGCTACTGCTAACGCTATCATGGGAACGTGGAACTATCTTCTCAAAATCAAGCTCACGGATCTCCACCCCATCTTTAAGGAACTCGACCTCATGGCTAATCCTCAAATCCGTCTCCGTTTCCGCGTCAATCAGGGTACTTCGTCTGTCGCTGTAGATGCGTCGAAGGGTATGTCGCTAACCAGTACTACTCTCGCCAGTGGTAATGTCTGTCCTGTGATGGTTGCGGCTTCTTCCACGGGTAATCCTATGGCTGGTGTTCTTGCTGCTTCTGCTCCATTCAGCATTTCTTGGGGCGCCGTCGTCAATGCCCTTGAACCGACCATCGATGGTACGTACATGCCATTCACTACTTCTCGTCTGTATGTACCGTTCGTTCATCTTGAGAACCCTCAGGCAAATATCTCCAAGCCTGTGAAGAAGGTTCGATACAATGATTGCTATGCTCAACTGTTTTACCAGCGTGCCGGCATCGGTAAGCAGTCGACTCAGCTCAATGCTGCATTTGATCTTCAACTATCGGCTTCTGTTAAGAATGCTAAGTATGTTATCATCCTCCCCTTCGCTGAGCAGACGGGTAGTTTTGCTTCTGCTGCTGTACAAGAGTTCTAGAGTCCGTTTGATTCGGCTCCTTGGACTCTTCACCCCGGTTCGAGCATTCGCAACTTTAACGTTCGTATTGGTTCTCAGCAGACGTTTGATATCAGTCATGACTACGATTCCACCACTTCACTAACGAAGTCGCTAAAATTGCGTCTATTAACGGTGATCTGACTCCTGAGCTGGTAAATGGTCTTCTTGACTATCAGACGTGGTCGCTAACTAATCGTGTTCTCATTGCTGATGTTAGTCGCCTAACCGAGCGTGATGTACCACAGGCAATTCAGGTACAAGGCATTAACGCTGGATGCCAAGGAACAAATATGATCGTCCTCGTAATTAGCGAGCAGGAGTTGACTTTTGATAGACTAACCGGCGAAGTGATCGAATTTACCACCGCTTAGGTTCTCGCTACCGTATTAAGCGACAAAAAACTGATTGACTGACTAGTGATCAGCTAACAACATAAGATGCTTATTAGATCTGATATGACGTGATTTATTGTATCTTGAGTAAGTATTACCACATTCGCATTCGCTTCGTTCATTAGCTCGAGCTTTGATTCGATCCTGATTAGCTTCATTAGCTCGTAAAGTAGCTTCATCTTTATGCGAATCACGATAAGTTTGCTTTTGAACCCTTTTCTCTTCTTCCGTTTTATGTGCAGGTACCATATTAACACATTGAGTTGTATTAATTACTAATTGTTCAAAGTGATTCAGCTGTTTACGATCATCAAAATCATGCTCCGATAAAAGCGAAATAGCAAACTTGTCAACTCCGTGGTCTTTGAAATGATAATAAATTGTTGCTTGACATTTATTGTTCCCGTTCAACCATCGCTGATAACTTGAGATATGCAGCTTCCATCGTTTTGTTAGTTTCAATGTGGTACTACCCACATGCACAATCGATTCGTCCGCGTTGGTGATCTTATATACGTATCCTTTCATTATTATATTATAAGACTTTATATATTAGGATCAATCGTGATTAAGTCTTATCGATAAAAACATTTTTTTAATTAACCTCTAAAGCCTCAACCAGCTTGGGACATTTCTCAATTACGAATAGGTTCTTACGAAGCCAATCGATATAATTAGAATCGGTGCGACTAATTTGCTTGAGCGTCTTCCCCTTGTACTTGCCCCAAGTCATCATGTATAAATTATCATCGCTTAGAAACTTAGAGTGGAGGAAATCTTGATTTCCTCAGTAATGTTGAGACTGGGTTGGTTGTGAATCCAACGACAAATAACCAGGATCGGAAGTATATACTTCCTCAATGGTCTTGGACTTGTATTTTCCGAAAGTTAGTTCGAGCGACATGTTATCAGTAGGGTGTATCTATATACATACCCCTTTAATTTTTGAAAAAAATAAATTAATTCAGAAATTACTGGAGATGCGTTCCCAGTGCTCGAGCGGATCTGAAACCACCCTCAGATCGAAAAGGCGTTGGTTTCGCTCTCAGGTGGTCGAGAGGTTGTCCTCGTTGAAACCACCGGCTGTCGCTTCTAAGGAGACGAGAGCATTTAAAACTACTTCTGAAGTGGTGGCGCTTTCTCTCGTTCTAAGGTGGTCGAGAGGTTGTGACGTCAAAGTCGTAGCATTGCATTAGAAACGGTTAGCCCTATTCTCCTTGTTAAATAAAGCTAAGAAAAAAAACTGCCGGTGTAATGTGCTGGCTATTACTACTAGCGCACTACCTGCTCGAACTGGCGCTGCAAGAGTACCAGTTCTTGAAGTACCTCCCGTCGGTGGTGGCTGCGTGCTGCCTGTCCATGGCGATGTACACGATGGACGGGTTCCCGATGGTGCGTGTGTGTATATCTTTTCAGTTTTATTCTCCTTGCTGACGCTTTGGTGCGATTGTCTTCAGACGAAGGAGCTGGTGGATGCTTGCCAGTACAACTGGTCGGACCTGAAGGACTGCATGGGCGAGCTCCAGACGCTGTACTCTAACTCTCCGTCGAACAACCTGGCTGTGATCAAGAAGCGCTACTCGAAGGCGGAGCGATGCCAGGTGGCGAACGTGCTCCCGCCGCCGACGTTCAATATCCGGAATTAACTGCGTAGCGAGGGAAATTCAAACCTGAAATTCACCAAGTGAAATTTAGACTCGTGCTTTTGCTTCTAACTTAGTACAGACAATCCTCTCAGCTGTGATAGTGTCGGGACCCACCCCACGCTCTCGAGAGGTTAACCTCACAACAATCTGCTCCTTCCCTCTCCATTCCTCCAGTCTCGACTCAAAGCACCCGACACAATTGCTTACCACTCATTGGTACGCGCAAGGGAAAAGAGCTGAAGATCAAAATGGGCTTCTTCAATGCATGGAACAGTTTGTTTGATAGCGTAGATGCGGATGGAAGACAGGCTTAGAACGATGCAGCAAGCGTTTAAATATGATTTTTTTGAAAGTAAGGCTATTAACACTCGATACTCGACTTCTTTGGACGACCTCCCACCAAATGGAGCTTATTTTTGGGAACACCTCGATAGAGGAACAACCCAAAAATAATTCCACGGTACGTACCTGGGTCAACATTCGCGTAACATTTCGGCAGTTGCTTCAGCGTCCAGCCCAGTTTGAAGTTGATTGGTATTGCTTGGGGAGCACGGTCCGAAAGGAATTACTCGCAGTTCTCGCCTGGCGGCTCGCTTTATGGTCGGGGTCCGCGACTGCGTCCGTTGATGTTGGGTAGATCAGAGTAACTGTCTCGAGCAGTGTTTCCTCACGTTGTGTGGTCACTTGTGGTCACTTGTTGGTTGTTGCTGGCAAGGAGCAGGGCTGCGCACGG
Source organism: Phytophthora crassamura (assembly GCA_033557995.1). NCBI lineage: Eukaryota > Oomycota > Peronosporomycetes > Peronosporales > Peronosporaceae > Phytophthora > Phytophthora crassamura. The sequence continues at coordinate 15,479,794 of JAUCED010000002.1, read as the reverse complement.
ATCCACATTGCTGTGGTTATATGTACGAATGCTCAAGTAGGGCAAAGTAAAACTGTCATTGAGATTGCAACGCTACGGAATGTTTTGGTTACGCAGGTGAGTGGGTCCATTGCGCTACTTGCTCGTCGACGTCGATTTCGGCGTCTCTGGCGGTGTTGTGTTTTGGTTACGCAGGTGAGTGGGTCGATTGCGCTACTTGTTCGTTTTCAGCGTCTCTGGCGGTGTTTGTTTGCTCCTGTGCTGCCGCTTTGCTGGTGGCGGCAGAGACGGTGTGTCGTTGGATGACTCACTCGGAAGGATGCGGTGTTGTAGGCGGTGCGCGACTTTGGTTTGTCGAGTGTTGTTGTTCGAGAGGTGAGTGCGCAACGGCGCGTTGTCGTCTGGTGGAGTTGGCGAGAGGTTCCGCTTGCTGGAAGTTGAGTTAGTACCCGGATCCGTAGCGGACTTGGTAGCAGATGCGTTGTCACTGTCGTTGTTTGCAGTTTGTGTGTTGTCGTTGCGCTTCGTGTGGGTGTCTTGGCGCGCATTAATCGATCTCGCGTTGTCTCGTTGCTCTGTGTCTGGGGGATTCGGTGGCGCACACTCCATTCTGTCTTCTGCGCAAACACGCGCCACCCATGCTTGCGGCATGTTTGCATACATGCTGAAGTTGAAAATGTGTCGGATTTCGTACACAGTGCCTGTTGTGTTCATCAGTTAGTATTAGTGGTTTTTCGTAGCATTATAGTGACATAAGCGGATGAGGGCATACCGGGGACGAACAGTGCGAGGTCGATGGGCTCCCATACAGTCAAACGGAAGCTCTCGTCGGTCGTTAACTTTAGCGGGACTGACAAGCTCAGCTTGCGAACCTCGTCGAACGAGTGCGCTGATTCGGCGTCAACAAACTCCAGGTTGGTGCCGTGGGAACGTTCTGACGGTGCAACAAGCCACGCGGGGTGATATTAGATGCATTCTTAAGTGAGTGGTCCAATCATGTCCTCACCGGTCGTGAAGTGGTCACCAGGAAGCATATGCGTACCCCGCACGTTTTCTTGCCCGTAGAGGTAAGCGTTGACACGAACTCTGCGAGACCTTGCACCGTAGTGAAGATTCGCTCGTGCGCGTCAAGGTTCTTTCGTAGGCGGGCGAGTTGCGCCATGGGTGTCGAGATATTTTGTGGGGCGCACGAGTGCAGGGACGGAGATACTCAGTCGTGAGATACGGTTGCTTCCCGGTTTTAAAGTGTGCGCGGCTGGTGTGTACGTCCCGTCTTGGTCAGAGCAGTGTCGCGTTCCTGTTGTCAAGGTGGGTTTCGGGCGATGTGCGGTGCTGCTCGTCTTTTTTGGGCGATGTGCGGTGTGCTCGTCTCGATGTGGGCAGTGTCACATGCATTCCTATTGGCAAGGTTTGAGAGAGGTTTGGGTGATGGGCAGAGCTTGTCGTCTTGGTTGAAGGCATAGTTGTATTCGAGCTGACCGTGGCAACTGTTTCGTGAAGATTTTTCCTAGGGTCGTCCTTGTTTCGTGCTGAGCAGCGCGTTATCGCTTCTGAATATGGTGCGGCACCGACAACTTCACATGCCTGACTGGTTGATGACGGACGCAGCTGTGTTGCGGGGTCGTGGCGGAAGCGTGAGCGCGTTTGAGGAGCTCGGCAACGAGACGGGAGACGAGTACGTGGCGTTGGGGTGGCCGGATGGAATCATTCGATTAAGCAGTTGCTTGAACCCGAAGAGAATCACATTTCAAGATGAGCCTGGCAACGGCAGACGTTGCGTATGCAAGGGCACGTGCCTTCGTGGCCTGTGCGATAATGCAGCTGGGAGTATCTATTGTGATGACGGCAACTGTGGAGCGGGCGAACATTGCGGCAATCGGTGCGAAGAGTTCACGTGCTTGAAGCTCGTTCGCACTTGTACTGGGATCGGACTGGCGACGAACCTGCCACTGCCTCGAGAGACTTGTGTTGGTGAGTACGGTGGGCTGCTGCGTAGTGGCAGCGCGTTCACACCGGCCATGCGGCGCCACGGGTACGGCTTCGAGTTTTCGGAGATGGATGTCAAAGGAAAGCGAGTGATCGTTGACGCGACTCGGCACGGAAGTTTGTTCCGATTTATTCATCACTCTTGCGTCCCAAATTGCCGGTTCGAAGCGATGATGAACGGTTCGGAGCGTAAGGTTGCTGTCGTCACGATCGAGTACGTTCCCGCTGAAGGCGAGTTGACCGTGCGGTACTGCAAGCATGTGCGGTTCGTTTGTCGATGTGAAGCGTGCATGTGTGCCAGGCGGTCAGAATGAATGCTGCAGATGTGGTTAATTTATGACATTTGAACATTTGGTGGCCCGAGCTGTTGGTATTGTGTATTTTTGGATTGTGGAATACTACGTTATGGTTGCATGAACTGGGTGGTTCGACTCGCTGTCTGTATCGCAAGTTTGTGAAGACGTCGATCTTCTTCGAGCACATCAGGTTTCGGACCGAAGAACTTGAAGTCGGACTCATCTGGCTTACGGCCCGGCCAGTACAGACCGGCGCGAGTTCGGACGCGCGATAGCGATACATACAAGGCATGATGATCCACCGTGCGGCAGTGCGGGGGCCGCAAATCTGTCACCACGATTTGGCTTCGCGTGTCGCCTTGCACCCCATGCACTGTGACACCAAATGCCGGCACAACTGGGAAGCCCTTAACGGAGATAGTGTCTTTTTGCAGCTTGAACAAGGCTTTGGACTGGACAATTGGCATCACGGATACTGGCCATTGCGTTGGGTTGCTTGGGAACCGCGTGGACGTCGGGTTGCTCTGGATGTCGACGTACAAGTTTGTTGGAGGCTCCGACGCGACCCACACGCCATCCGGCTTTTGGTCGAATGTGGTTCCAGCACGCCAGTCAATGTGGTAGAGGCTGGCGCCAGCTCCGTTCGCGACGCCCTTGGGGATGCATTGATTTGACTTTACACGCACTGGCATGCCTGTTGTTTGCATCGTGTCAGAGTTAATCAGTATTGCATTTGCGTGCAGGCGAGCAGCGTACTTACCAATGTAAGGTTTTAGAAAGACTGGAATGTTGCCGGTTTGATTGTCTGCCAAGTCAGCGATCTGTGCAATTTTCTCAGGTGTCAGTGTCGCTGGCAGTTGTGCCGGCACAGCATACACTTTGCGTTCCGGTGCTAATGCACGGCAGGCAGTCTGGATTGTGGCGTCGTTGATTCGCTTGCGGTACGCGTTGTCGGTTGAGACGACCTGGATAAACTGGCCGTGCAAATCGTCAGCTGGTGGAGGTCCGGCCCGACCGAGAAATGCGCGCAGCTCCGGTACCCAGTTACCTTCCCTTGCCTGTGCGAGCCATTCACCCCATTCCGGGTCACTTGCAAAGCGCATGTTTTGCGTTACGTAGACGACTTTGTTGACCGATCTGTAAAGCAATGACCCCCGAGCCTGAATTTCGTTGTATGGCTTTCGTGAGTCTGCTACTCTGAAGACCGGGATTCCACGCACTGTGAGTAACTGGAAGAAGTCAAACATGAATACTGCAAGCAGCCCGCCGAACGGCTGCCGGCAGTCTTTCACTTTCTGGAGAGCTTCTTCCCAAAGGCCGAAAAAGCCGACGTCTGTCATTGACATCTCATCGGCAACCACGCACAATACGGGATCCCATTTTCCGCGGAGCTTGTCACCCGGTTTCATGATGTGACGTGGCAGGCACTTTTGATTGATACCGAGGTTAACCGAGCTGTGCATTGTATGCCCTTTCAGGTTTGCAGCTGCGATTCCGCTTGACGCCGTTGCCATGATACACTTCGGCCGTCCCCAATGGCATGCGAGGCATCGCAATGCATCAACAATGCGTGTTTTGCCGGTGCCTCCTGCTCCCGTTATTATCAATGGATCATCACAGAAAGGCGACTGTGGTGGCATCTTGACGTCGGCGATTTGTACAGGAGCGGCACCGCGACGTGCAAAAATGCGAGGTGTTGCTCTTTGTTGAGGCTAAACGCGCTGGATACACTCTGCAACGAAGCAAACGGCGTTAGGTCGTCGATTGACCACGAGTTAGTTTCGGCGATCGTCAAGTCAGCGACGGCAGCGTTGAGAAACTCCACGGTAACTTCGGTCGTCTGGACGAATTCGCTATTGCTGGTCGAGCTGCGTTCTGGCGGATGCTCGGATGCTAGTTGTTGTTTGAAAGACTCCAACTCGCTCATCCTGACTGGTACTGAGCGTATGAATATGTTAGAAGTCTGATCGGCTGGCAGATCAGTGAGCTCAACGTTGTTACTCAGCAGGCTCTGTACGGCGCCCTCTTCGGCAGCATTCTGCAATAAAGCTGCTTCTTCGTCCGTTATGTTGATCGGGTTGGTGACGGCAGCGTAGACGTCTGATCCAACTGCCAACAGATTTTCGCTTCATGTAGCTGCAGCGCCACTGCCACGCTTAAAGTGACTATCCAGCACGTCGGGATCATTGCACGTACTGTCTTCACTTTCTGTCGTCGGTTGTGCCCGAAACTCGCTAGCCTCGTCAAGAGCGAAGTAGTGTTGCTGATGAATTTCAAGGGAGCGTCGGAGCTTTTGATGTCCATTTGGGTTCCACCTCAAGAAGTGCGCACGCTCTGACCCGTTATCGTCGAGAAAGTCCTGTGGACGTCGGAAGGGACAGTACACTAGCGCTGCTGCACGGCAGTACAGCTCTGCCTGGTCGCTGTGTTCAGCGGTTTCAAGAAGACGAGCATCTGGTAAGCGCGGCCCGATAATTTCCGGTACGCTAGGATACTCCACTCGAGTGAGGCCGTGCAAGCGTGCGTGCACTGCGACCGAATGCGGATCGTTCGATGCAGACGTGCATGTCTCCCCCGAAATCGTGGCCTTGGATCCACTTCGCTTAAACCACGCGCAGAAATCATACCAGCAGCACTGGTCGAGACACTTCGGACGTGCGATGTAGTGTCGGATTGACGATTCGATCACAAAATCATTGCCCCGTCGAACGACGGACGAATCGACGTCCTCATTGGCCATCGTTCGCAGACCTTCAACAAGTACCAGACGCTCGAACTTGCAACTGAATGTCCCGGCCCCACCTTTGAGAAGTATGGCTGTCGCTAGAGGCCCTCCAATTTTGATCGTCGACTATGCCGAGTACGCTAGTGACATGAGACGACCGATGCCTTGCTGCATCTCGGTTCGGTTCGTCGGTAGTGCTGTGGCCTCGCGATCCTCGCGACGTCGCATTGCGAGTTCCATCACGTCAATGTTGTCCAGCGTGCTCTGGCGCTTTGATGCATACTGCATTGCGTATTGAATTGCTTGCAGGCTATTGCCGGACCAGAGAATTCGAGCGTCCATGTTAAAATGCAGCAGGCGTCGCCAGACCGGTATATATGGGTTTAGCCATTGGTTCCCAACACTCCGTCGGTACTTCATTTTGCCGTCATCGGTGAGTTTCATCTTGTCTTCAAGATCGCGGAAAAAGTGGTACCTACACGCCGTACCGGACGTGCCTTCCACACAAGAAGATGTGTGCTCATACGCATGCACCTGGTCGTGTTGCAAAAGTCGGCTGAGCTGCACGCTGGCGGTCGGCTCGTGCGCCGAGAGGCCACCAAATCGCAACCGGAGCGTGCTAGCCGCGTTCTCTGTACTGACCGCTTTATGCTCTGCGTCAAGCTCGCTCCATTTGCGCTCAATGACCAGTGCGGCTACGTCTGCGTCGGTTAACTGCTGCTCGCACACTTCACACATTGCCGTCTTGGGTGGTGGCGTGCCGGTCTTCAAACTATGCTTGTACTTGGAAGGGATGTCGAGTGGACTGAGCTTGCCGGTGCAGCCTGGCGAGGGGCAGTTTATGTGTTCAACCGAACAGAACACAGGCAACTCGGCCGCGAAAATTGACGAGCAGTACTTCTCGAACCGGGCACGCATCGTTGGGTTGGCGAGTAGTTTTTGCCAGTCAGACTTGGTTTTCGGCAGCCCGGCAACCCACATTACCCCATGGATGTGCACGCGAAGGCGGCCTTGCTGTTCAAGCGCGTAGAAAAATGCTTCGACAAATCCAAAGATTCAGGATCGAGTTTCGGTTTGTTTGCGGTCGAGTCCCAGCCAAACATTATCTCAATGAGCATCTTGCAGCACATTTCAAAGTACCGCGCCTGTAGCATTGTGTTCTGCATTGTGAGCCGCTTCATCTGGGCAGGGCTTGGCATATTCAGGATCGTACATGCCATGAGGTCCTTCGGTCGGCCGTTCGGCAATCCATACTCTGACCAGAACGCGACTGCAATGGATCCTTCCGAATACGGCGTTAAAGTCCAGAAAATTGATGGCTCTCCATACATGAATGTCATGGCGTTCACCTTGCGCTGAAAACTGTCGCGCTCTTCATTCGAGCCCCACATCTTTGCCGTCGATGCATTGATGGCTTTGAGCACGCTGTTTGCACCGTCGTGACCTTCGCAGGACGTCACTAATGTTTCTGTTCGAGCAGCACGACGCATTGCAGCGCGTGCTTCCATTGCACTCCGCAACTCCTCTGCAGAAACGCGCATGGCACGCGTCGCGGTGTTGGGGTCGTGTCGAACGCGCACGAATACGCCAGTCTTCACGCGTTCGGTTGCCAAGTAGACGTTCAAGTAGTGCAGTACTACATCACGCTTGCTATATCGATGGCTTCGCGAGCTGGAAAACCCACCAATACCAAACGTCAAGAGATGTGGGTATACCCGCTCCAAATAGTAGGGATCGTTATGCTGGAGGATTGACGTCGATCGGCGCGCAATAAACGTTGGCCGACCCATGATCGTGTCAAGTGCGCGTGAAAGGCACGCCTCATCGTCATTATCAACCGCCGTCTCGAGGACCACGGTCTCTGTCGGAAGTATACACGTTTCGTCGACAGTCGTATGGCTACTATCTGATGGCGCTGCAACTGTTTGCTGCCTCGCACGCGCGCGCTCAACAAGTCCATTTGTGCCGTCACCGTCGTTCAGCCGCGTGCAGTATACTTCGTGAGACTCGCCAACGCCATGAAACTCCGGTTCTCGTTGACGTCCCTGTATAGTGGATTGATGCTGCGCAATAACGCCTGCAACGCCTGCACACGTGCACCATCGCATTCGTGCTGCTTCGTGACGACTACTTCTTGATCAGTCGTCATCGGGCCAGCTAATACCACGCGAAAGTCATTGCGGGTGGGAACACTTGGCACGCGACTCGCAATTGTTGCGTGGCGATTGTCCCACGACAACAAGTGGCTTTGCAAAACATTACCGGGCCCGCCATACACAACCTTCACGAGTCCGCGGATTTGCACCAGACCGACGGCTTGACGCTCGATCAGTGTAGCCTCATCAATTTCGCTGAATGTCCCTGCAACGAAGCAATCCGCGATCGCGAACCGTGGCGGCACCAGCTCTGTTTCTTCATATTCGCGAGCAAGTAGTTTCGCATCCATCACTCGTAAATGCTTGAGCACGTCCCGCGACATCCACACTCGGATGCAAACTTCAGGTTGATCGATTCCGCGCGGAGACAAAAGCACCCCTGCTAGTCTGTTGTCTATCGTGCCGCAATTGTAATAGTCTCGGATTGGGGACGTGGTCCATGGCTTAGGTCCGAGCACTCGGCGCATTGCAGTGAGTGGCAGCTCTTCAATTGAAATTCTGCACGCGTCGCGACGATAAACCCACACATTCGTCACAATGCATGCTCGTCGGTCGATAAACTGATCGCCAAACTCACGCACAACCTCCGCCTTAATCCGTTGACTTGTCGCTGCTGTCAGTGACTTAAATTCACAGGTGGCATTGATTGCTTGCACTTGTTCGTACGATAGCCATGGTGAAGGTACGTGGGGAACTTTACACAGCGCAAAGAGCAATACAACGCTTAGAAAATGTGTTTTCGATTTGCACTCATATCCAACACTACTTACCGTTTGGTGCCCGCGTCGACGACCGAGGCGCGCGCGCACGCTTCGCGCCCCTCTCGCGCTGACTTCTGTGGTGTTCTTCCCTCTGTCGCTTCAGCGCAGCGAATTGCTGCTGGGTCGAATCTACGAGCTGTCGGTAGGAGACGGTTGTGGCGGCAGCAACTGATAAATCGTGCTTCACCATAGTGAACCTTCAGAATTACCAACACTACCTGTGCCTTTAAGCGTAGACGTCGCAGTGATTTTCTATGAGAGATGGCAGTGAGCACCTGCGCGCACACGTCGCAGTGCTTCTCTCTGAGAGACGGCGGTGAATGTCCGGCTGGTTGGTAGAAGAAACCCAACGCATTGGTAGCACTTCAGCATGGAGACCTCACGAGAGCAAGCGCGTCGCCGCCGGAATCGCACGCCCAGCGAGAAAATCGATATCCTCAACGCGACGCGAACCTGTTCACCTGCAAGCTGCAGCGACCTATGGAGTGAGCCGCAAAACAATTGATTCCTGGCGAGCTAACGAGGATCCTTTTCGGCAGCAGTGCTCGCTATCCCAACGTCAGTCGAGTGCTGCAAACCAGCAAACGGTTGCCGCCACGCCGATCACGGAGCGTTCTCGGGATGGATTGCAAGAGGAAACGCATAGGCACAATGAACATCCAGCAGCCATTACCAATCCCGCTACATCGCCACACTCGTCACTTTCAACACTTGAGTCAACGACGTCAATCGACGTTCGCGTTGAAATTGCCGCTGCTTCTGATCCGCCCAATGTAGGAGCCACCACCACGCCGGACGCGCCCCCGATTGATGAAGGACCGAATCTACACGTGACCTCGTCGCTGCAAGAAGAAGCCAGCGCAACAGACGTTGTCCGTGTGGGATATGTCGGCCAACGAGGAACGCTCGCTGATGTTGCAGCGCGGACCATGTTCCCGCTGCTTCAAGTGGGGCAGTCAAGAACAACGACAACGTGTCTGGAGGAGGTGGGTTTCGCTCATTCAGTCGATGCAATGGATGCTCTTACTGACAAGGAGATCGACTACTGCATTCTACCAACCGCATCACTGCTGACGCTACGCCCCGATTTCATGCTCGCTGAGTTTACGACGAGGCCACTTACAATCCTGGTGAGTTTGCACTCACCATGGATCTGTGTTTGTGCGCGTTGCCTGGAACGACAATGCACGAATGCGCCTGTGTCATGTCGGACTCCACATTGCTGCAGATGAGCGAATCGCTAATCCGCAAACTCGAGAACGACCGCGGTTCGCCAATTGTGCGCCAAGCAGCATGGGACAGCGCCGGAGCATGCTTCATAGTACGTGACCAAGCCGCACACGGCACTGCGGTCCTCGCCAGCAAGGATGCAGCTCATGTTGCTGGGCTCGACGTGTTGGCCGACAATCTAGCAGAGGGCTCAGAAGCAGTACAGTACCTAATCCTGGGCCGCCAGCAATGTGTGTCAGAACAGCCACGGTCTGCTTGCGCAGCGCGTAAGGCGACACTGTATTAATCGATTCAAAACCAGCCGCCGTGCCTTCCAGCCGTCATGCAAGCGCTCGCCGACGGCTACGCCCATATCGTTGATATCCAAACGCGCCCCAGCCTGTACGTACTCGATAACACTTCAGCCACAGCAGCCGCGACCGTCTCTAACAGACTAACAGACAATTGTTACCGCAGTGGGTCCGAACTCCAGGTGCTCATCACCTTTATGCCCAGCGTTCCGTCGCCGTTCGCGAAGATCCCGCAACAGCTGCTGCAGCGCCTCGACCATCTATCCACCTCGATGCACGTCTTCGACGCCTACTTCAGTCTCGCAAGCGTGCCGTAAGAAATTGCAGTGTTGAGCGTGGGCGATCGCATGAAGCAGTCTCCTTCAATCCTTCAATCCGCAGTGTGTTCATTGCGTGTCCTTGGACGTGCGCTGTCGGTTACTTTACCAAAGGATGAGCAACTTACACGGTAGTGAAAGCGCAACTTTTTCAAAACTTCCACTTCAATGTCAATTCCAGCGCCCCAGCTTCAACCAATGTCCCAATCACGGTACGTCCAAACCGCCTGCTTTTTGACAGGGAAAATCTTTCACAGGTTGCGCTTTGTATGTTTTGCATCTTGGAAGTGATTCGCAGTGCCGTAGCCGTTGGACAGGGAATGTGTTTTGCCAGGTTTTTGACCCCACTACGTCGATCAGGGTCAAGAAGTCGGGAACCCCGACCATTGGCGTGGTCTTTTACCATTGGATGCCGTAGTTCGAAACCATTTGGCAGTTCTATCTTCTGATACATCTTCAGAAGCATCATCCGTACATACTGCGTAGTACAAGCCTAGAGAATTAGTGGAAAATGACTCATGAAAGTTTGTCCCCCTTCGAATGGGATTTCGTACATTTTACTCAGGATTTCTCCCGGACGCAATTGTAACAGCATAGTGACAATAACGTATTTTGTATCACAAACCAGTATCTAGAGGTTAGAGGCACATTTCACTTGTGTTTGTATTGTGACGGTCATCGGGACTACGTGGATGAATCACTCGGCGAAGAAAAAACAAAATGGCAGTTGTCTAGCAGTTTCGTAAATGTACCGCAAGTTGGTCAATCCCCCACCGAAACATGACTTCTGGCACCTCAAACATGATTCCGTGCCTCGAGCTGGCCCCGCCCCGCTCTCGTCTGATCTCACGTTGTCTGCCTACACTTGCAATACACTCCACATCAACCATCTCTTCTCGAATACATTGAACTCGTCAGCAATACCTCACAGGGCTCAGTAGCCAGCTTTCCATGCCAAAGCCATCTCCCCAAACCTCTGCTGCCATTTTTCCAAAAATTCACGACAAAACAACAAAAATGACGAAACCGCTGCGGCTACTGTCCGCTCGAAGAAACCCGCGGTTTTCAGTTCCATACAAAAACCAAAAGGGGGCGCAGATCTCGCTTGGCCGGCGTCGCTCTCCTCGCTCTGCCACCACATCCCCAGCCGCAGCCGCGCTCATTCTGCGCTCTCGTCATCACCAGGTACATCCTTTCTCGTCTCCTTCTCCGTCTCCGCTGGCATCTCCATCTCACCACAAGTCTCCGTTATTTTTTAACATTATTTATTTTTATTATAATTTGTCGCGGTATTTTCAGAGACTTTACCGCACGTGGATGGACGCCGCGTCCGACTCGACTCCCTCCAAGAAGCGCCGCGCGTCTGGCCCGCAGCCTGCAGCCAAAAGCGACAAGCGCACCTTACCGCTGCTGCTGTGCCCGACTGGGATCGAGAACCCGCTCCTGGCGGCGCTAGGAGGCACGCCACGCTCTGAGGCCGCTGCGGCTGGTGGGTTTCCAGAGCCCGAGCCGCTGGACTTGTCCCAGTGCAGCGCTGCCACGTCCATGGACAGTGTCAAGGAGGAGAAGATGGAGGCTGTTCCAGCTGTGAAGGAGGAGAAAAGGGAAGAGAACATTGAGGCCAAGGACGTGAAGAAGGAGGTGGTCGCTCTGGAAGAGAAGCCACGTGCGGTTCTACAAGTCAAGACCGAAACTCCGGCGTCGGAGACCAAGTTCAGACCCGGAGCTGCGAATGGTAGGGACGTGTGTGTGTGGAAGAGGTTGAATTGGAGGGCTGACGGTGTGTGGGTGTGTTGATATGCAGTTGGGAAGAGGAAACGGGAGGACGGCAGTGAGGGCAAGGCGACGGACTTTGTGGCTTATGCCAGGGAACACATCCACAGCCAAGAAGCTGGCGAGGAAGGGTTTTCGATTGACCCGTCCGAGCGGGCGGTGGAGCATCGCGCCAGTAAAGTGGTGCGGCGCGAGATTTTGATCGCGTCACCGGCTGCGAACGACGAGGAGGATTGGGACGGGAACGCACCGCCTGAAGTCAGTATGGAGGAGGTGGAAGCGGTGCTGACGCCGTCCGAGCACTTCGACCTGCAGCCCATCGACATCATCTTGCATGTCTTCTCGTTCCTGGTTACAGCCAAGGACCTGCAGAGCATGGCGCAAGTGTCCAAGAAGTGGAAAGAACTGACCGGTCGACGGACATTGTATCGGACGCTTCCGAGCGTGACGCCGGAAGGCTCGGTGAACTGGATTAACTTCAAGAATCTGGGCATAAAGAACAAGGGGACCGAGGGCACCTGCATCAAATGCTGCCAACGCTCGAGTGGCAAAACCCTTGCCATGAAGAAGGCGCGAGTATTTCCCAAGGTTTGTGCGCTTCCCTGGCTTACGTGAGTGTCCCATTCCCATGCAGCCATACTAATATCGTGCTGCTTTCATTCATACGTCGACAGGGCGAAGGAGTGCCTTACTATATGCTGAGAGAGCTAGCTGTTCTGAAGGGAATCAAGCACGATCACATTGCTTCCCTTGAACTCATCAGCCTCGCTAAAGACGAACTCCACGTATTCTTCCCTTACGTGGACAAAACGCTGCACGAAATTATAAACCCCACGGGCGACCCCACTGGTGGTCGAGTGCTGCCTGAGGCTGTGGTAAGTCCGACAACATCTGCACGCTAGAGCTCTAGCTGTTCCGTGCTTACACCTGTCCGTGCCTCATTGCAGATTCGCAAGCTTCTTCACCAACTTCTGGATGCGATCGCTTATTGCCATCGCCGCGGAGTTTTGCACCGAAATCTCAAACCAAAGCATTTGCTGATCAAGACGTCCGATACGGAGGACCTCAGTAAGTTGCCGGGGTCGCACGTCAGAGTTTACGTGCACGAACTAACGCTGAAGTATCGTGTTGCTCATTCAGGTGATGCCACGCTGCAAATCTCCGACTTCGCGCTGGTCCGAGCAACGGGAATTCCTCGCCGAACTTACACCATGGAGGTTGTGACGCTATGGTACCGGCCTCCCGAGATCCTGATGGGAGTGCGTGGCTACTCGTCGGCCGTGGACATCTGGTCTGTCGGGTGTATCTTTGCTGAGATGGCCCAAGGAAAGCCGCTCTTCACTGGCATTTCCGAAATCGATCAACTCTTCCAGATCTTCAGCAAACTCTCGACGCCGACTTCGGAAACGTGGCCGGGCTTCTCTTCGTTGCCGAACTACCACTTCGAGTTCCCGCACTGGAAGCGTCGACCCTTGAATCGCCTGTTCCCGGGAATCTCGGATCTGGGCATTGACTTGTTGACGAAGCTGCTCGTATACAACCCGGACCAGCGCATCACGGCTGAAGACGCGCTTCGTCACCCGTACTTCTCCAACGAGGCGGCTGCTTTTCTGCCGCTCACACCAAAGATCCCAATGGATCAAATGTGCTACACGATGAGTAGAGCGCGCATTGGCCCGACTCCCGAGCATGTGGAGCTGTTCCATTCGTACCTGCGGCAGACGGAGTTGGACTCGTGGAAGGAGATCAAGTATCTGAGGTGAGTGATCTTTGTTCAGTGTGCGGTGTAGAACAGTTTGCTCAAGTTCGTGTATGTGTATTAACTGTGTAGCCGCCAGAAGACGCTCCGACCCGCGCACCGATCGATGCTTGTAGACTGGCTAATCGAAGGTATGCTTTACTGTGGATATTACACTTGATCTGGGTGGGAACTAACGCAGTGGATGCTGCTATCTTGTGCTGCTCATAGTGGTGGACGTCTTCGAGATGTGTCTGAGAACCGCCTTCCTGGCTGTCAACTACACCGACCGGTATTTGGACATCGTCATGGTCAAAAAGACGCAGTTCCAGTTGCTCGGAGCGACCTGCTTGCACGTCGCGTCCAAGTGTGAAGATGTGTCGTACATTGGCGTGGAAGACCTCGCCATGTGCGCGGACAACGTGTACACGTCCGTGGAAGTGCTGGAGATGGAGGAAAAACTGTTGAACACCCTCAACTTTACACTCTCGGTGCCTACTGGTACGTCTCCTCTGAATCCATCGTTTGGCGGTCTAGAACTCACTGATTCTAATTCATATGTGCAGCTTTGGACTTCCTGAACATCTACGAGCGAATGATCCCTCCCATTCAGAAGAAGACGTCGATGCTAGCGCACTACCTGCTCGAACTGGCGCTGCAAGAGTACCAGTTCTTGAAGTACCTTCCGTCGGTGGTGGCTGCGTGCTGCCTGTCCATGGCGATGTACACGATGGACGGGTTCCCGATGGTGCGTGTGTGTATATCTTTTCAGTTTTATTCTCCTTGCTGACGCCTTGGTGCGATTGTCTTCAGACGAAGGAGCTGGTGGATGCTTGCCAGTACAACTGGTCGGACCTGAAGGACTGCATGGGCGAGCTCCAGACGCTGTACTCTAACTCTCCGTCGAACAACCTGGCTGTGATCAAGAAGCGCTACTCGAAGGCGGAGCGATGCCAGGTGGCGAACGTGCTCCCCCCGACGACGTTCAATATGGCATTTTAGTTGGGTGGTGGGTGGTCAAGTCTGTATTTGTGGGCTACATATTTAGAGCTCGGTCTCTAGCTGAGTGAACTGACCCCGCGTCGCAAGACCGAGCGTGTGCGTGTGTGCTCGCCAACCTTCAGACAACGAGGAAAAGGAAAACAACGTAACAAAGGCAGAATACAAGCGAGCAGTTCACGGGCGTCGGGTCGGTTCAAGCGAGCGAGTTTCAGCATTGCAAAATAAAAAGCCATGACGAAAAACGGAGGGGAAAGCTAGCGTCTCGGTATCTCGCAGTACTCAGCCGATGATCTTCTCGTCTTCACTGGTACTTTCACTGTCGTTGTCATCGCCTTGCTCAGTTGACTCATCCTCAATCTCGTCGATAGCTTCGACCTTGGCCTCCTCACTTTCCTCGTCGTCGATTTGAGCCTCCTTAACTTCCTCGTCGGCCTCGGTCGGCTCGAACAGCATCTTACGCAGCTTCGCTTCGAGGTCTTTGGCGATATCGGGGTTCTCCTGGAGGAAAACCTTCGCCTTGGCCTTGCCCTGTGCGATGGGTTCTAGGAACAAGTTCAAGAAAAAAAATGTTACATACTAAGCTCAGTAGTTACAATTAGATTTGGCCCAGACTTACCATCACTTCCAGCGATGCTGTACCATGCACCCGAGCGCTTCAGAAGACCGTGCTTCACACCCAAGTCAAGCTACAGAACAACAGAAAAAAAGGAAAACAGTGAGCCATCACGACCGTATCTGGATGAACCTCGTGTGCCGTACCAGTTCCGACTGCCTGTCGATACCGTGACCGAACATCATGTCAAAACTCGCGACCTTGAAGGGCGAGGCCAGCTTGTTCTTGGCAACTTTCACCGTCGTCTCATTACCGACGACCACGTCGCCCTCCTTAATTGCCGTTTTGCGGCGGATGTCCAGCCGCACTGAGGCGTAGTAGCGCAACGCCGTGCCGCCCGATGTGACCTCGGGAGATCCAAAGATGATGCCCACCTTCTGTCGGATCTGGTTGAGGAAGATGATGGTGCAGTTCGACTTGGACAGCGAGCCCGTGAGCTTGCGGAGCGCCTGGCTCATGAGTCGCGCCTGCAGCGCGATCTGCTGGTCTCCCATCTCACCCTCGAGTTCTGCACGTGGCACGAGTGCAGCCACACTATCCAGCACCACAAGGTCCACAGCTCCTGACCGGATGAGTGTGTCTGCGATCTCCAGAGCTTCTTCGCCTGAATCTGGCTGCGAGACGTACAGCGCGTCGATGTCGACACCCAAAGCCTTGGCGTAGTGAGCGTCAATGGCATGTTCCGCGTCGATGAAAGCACACACACCGCCCTCGAATTTTTGGGCCTCAGCAATGCAGCTCAGCGCCAGCGTCGTCTTGCCGGAGCTCTCGGGGCCGTAGATCTCCACCACCCGTCTACCATCAGCAAAAAATGTCAAAGTTGCATCTCCATTTCAACCCTTGTATATCGTTTTCACTCACCCACGCGGGATGCCACCCACACCCAGAGCCAGATCTAGCGACAGTGAGCCAGACGAAATGACGTCCACGCGCTCTGCAATCTTCCTACAGCAGCAACAACACCAGCACCAATCAGTTGATCAACGTATGTCAAGGACCATAGCTCCCCTTCCAGATAGCCTTACGTCGAGCCCAGCTGCATGACGGCACCCTTGCCGAAGCTACTCTCGATCTGGCGGATGGCCATCGTTAGCGCCGCGCTGCGGTCTGCAATACATCCGTTGTTATTCGCATTTAAGTAGCATGTTAGAAACTCGAGCTGGAAAGCTCGTACCGGCGCCAGTAGCGGCGCTCACGCGACCAGACTTGGCAGCCGAGCGCTTGAACCGCACGAAATTCAGATTTGAGGAGCTGGCAGCCGTAGCAGCAGGCGCTAGCCGCTGCCCAAGCGCCGGAAGTCGGTGACCGAGTCGCAGCATGATGTCTGGACAAGCTTGAACGTGAAATGGCTACAGAAGGTCACTAAAGTATCCCGGTAGGCATTGAAGTGAAACTAGATCCCCAATAGTATTGTACCGGTATACCATATTGTCGCAATTATCACTTTTTTGGAATTCTAAAATGTCACTAGAAATATGGTAGTCATTCAAGTGAAACTGCATTTCTTATTCCACCAAATTGGTCACCCGTCGAAAGCGTTCTATCTCCTGAAGCTCACTGCCTGCAATATGGCGGGGTTGCCCTCCGTAGCCTCTGTTCTAAACCCATCGCCATCTCCACCCGCTGATGTAGCAGCTTCAGCCTCCAGACGTCCCGTCCTGACCACGAGACGCAGTAGCCAGCGCGGTGTAGCCATGTCGGTGGAGACGCGGCCGCCACGGGAGCTGCTAATGAAGATCGGAATTAATGGGAAGGAGGTAGTCAAGATCATCGAGAAGAACGACTGGGTGATCGAGGAGCCCCATGGACTACAACAGCAGAAGCTGTACTACCTTCCAGGCGTCAAGGAGAACAAGGGAGAGCAGCTCACTCAAAACGAAGACTTTTTCGTTGGCGAGGGAGAACTCTACGCGTTTATTCTGAAACAAGGTAGAACGCGGTTCTACATTTTTTATGGTAGTACAGCGAGAATGGCTAATGTTGTGTTGCTATTGACGCAGGTGGAATACGCTACTTACTCCCGGATGAGGATCTCTCGACCGAGTCGGACGAGTCCGAGGTAGAACCGACCCAACCTGCAAGACCTGATGAAGAAGCTTCGGTCGAGGAGAGCGACGCACTGGACAATTCGTCGGTGTCCGATAGAGATGACGCCTCCACTGGCTCGCAGCGCAGGTGGAAGCGACGGAAGAGACTATCGACGGCCAGGAGCAAGTCTAGTGAAAAGAGTGAGAAGAATGCTACGACGGGCAAGACACCAGCAGGTAAGCGGAGACGGAAGTCAAGCAAGAAGAGCGCAGCAGCTCAGGACGAAGAAGAGGACGAAGACATTCGAGTGAATCCTCGCGTGAAGCTCGAGCAGGTCAACCACGTCGAAGTGGGGCAACAGGCCGAGTTTAGCCAGTACGAGTCGTCGCTCACGGCTCGAGGCTGGAGAGCACAGCTGCTGCAGGATGTGGACGTGCACTTGCTGCGTTCCGTGGCGGCTATTGACCGCCGAAATCGAGCGCTGGAGGCTGCAGAAGATGGGCAGAAGAAGAGTGCTCGACCAGCTGAAGGAGTCGGACCCCACGCGAGAGATGCCGCTGAGGTTCTGTACGAGTTGGACGGTCTCATGAAGAGCATTCGCGCGTCACAAGACGATCTGTCGTCCATGATTGAGACGATTATCGCCCAAGCTGAGCGACTGGCGATCCCGGACCGGATCGACCCAGTAGGCCGCATCGGAATCCCCAACTTCGTGGCCACGGACACCGGAAGGTTGGTGCTCATGCGTGACATTGAGCGGTATCTGCTTCTCGTAGTGGCTGCAGTGCGTCGGTACCAACGGTCGAGGAAAACGTTTCGTTACATCGAGCTGGCTAGTGCTGCCTCCCAAGCTTCTACCGGTCGCCGTGCCGTCAAGCGAGCTGACTTGCGAGCTCTCCAGCTGAGGATTGAAGAGTCCAAGAGGGAACTACAGGAACTGGCGGCCATTGTCAGTGCTGAAGCGGCCAGATCGTGCCAGGATCTGGCGCAGGAGAGTGCGCAGACCACTTCACAGTCGACATCCCAAAGCACCTCGCAAGGTGCGGCGCAGAGTACTTCAAGAACTGTACGTGAAGCTTCCACTGCCACATGAGTGAGGTGCTTGAATCGCCCGCCAGCGCCCGAAGTGAAGCTCCCGTTGTCTAACTAGTTGTATACTTGTTCACAGATGGACTGCGATGGGGATGTCGATACTGACCAGGATCAATCGTCAAGTCAGCAGAGCGCAGCCTCGCCACAGAGACTTGGAGGGGGTCACTGGTTTGTTTAGAGCTTTTCAGTTGTGTGTATACCAGGAAAATAGAGCCAACTCCTGATAAAGTGTAAGTGGCTTGGCTCGAAAAGATTCGGCGACGCTTAGCCGTTACCTGTCAGATCCGCCGCTTCAGTGCAAGATATTCCGTCTTAGGACTGAGATGTCCGAGCACGAGCATCTCCGCCATGACCATGGACCTACCTACGGGGCCATCTCACCAGTGAAACGCGCACTGCAACAACTCCACAGCCCGCAGCACTACAACCAGCACGCTGTCAACTTTGGTAAGGATGTGTGCTAAGCCCATTCATGCGACCACTGCTGATGCTCGAAGGGTCTTGCGTTGCCAACAGAAGCAGAAAGCGGTGATCTATCCTCGACGTCCAAGATTTTCCAGGGCGGCAAAGACGCTCGTCGTGATCGCCTCAGTCGGTAAGAGCAACCATTTGATCTCTGTCTTCGTCGCCTTCGCTAACCTGTACGGTGAACAGATACCTCGACCACAGCTCGTTCGGAGTTGGACTGGACGTCTTTTTCGTGCTGGTCTCCGTGGCCTTCGCTAGCTCCTACATCGCCAACACGTACATCCCTTCCAACGAGGTATGGACAAGCAATTGGCGTCCCAAAACTTCACGAAACTTACTCAATAGTCTTGTCCCTGAACGCTCTGTAGATGCCGCTCAGCCTGTGGGTGACTGACATTATCTGCGCGGCTTTCTTTGCCGTGGACTTCCTGTTTCGTGGCCTCTACCTCTCCAGTCGCCGTCGAGACTACATGCTTTCATTCTCGGGCCTTGTGACGCTCGCCGTCGTGCTTCCGGTGCTGCCGACCTCGTTTTTCATGAAGTACCAGTTGAGTAACGCTGCCTCATTCGTAGATACTGAAGGAGTGACTTGTCTGACGTTTTACTTACGTTTCGTAGTACTCTGTGGGTCGACATTTCCGACTGGCGGTTCGTGTACCCGATGCGGTTCGCCATGTGCTACATCAAGGCCAAAGCGGTGTTGAGTCGGTGCCACGGGCTCATGTCTCCCGTTCAGCAGTTCGCAATGCTGTGTTATCTCCAGCTGACGATCATCATCGCCGTTGCGGCTGGCGTGATCCAGATCGCGGAGACGGCAGATGCCAAGTACGCGAACGGAGATCTCGGAGACTGGACGTTCTTCAACGCGTTCTTCAACTCGGTGCTCGCGTTCGTGACGATCCAGTCGCCCCCTGCCGAGAATCCGCTGGCCAAAGTGTGTGTGGGCGCTCTCGTGCTCGTTCTCATTTTGGTCGTGCCGTACCAAGTCTCCCAGATCCTGGCGCTTGGCAGCTCGTTCTCGCCTTATGAACTAGCTACTCACTCGCCGTCTTCGGCCAGCAAGCACATCATTCTGGCGGGGGATCTGACGCCGTCACGCATCGACCACTTCTTCCGTGAAGTTTTCCATGATGATCACGATCTCGTGGACATTAACGTCGTGGTGCTCTGTGACGAAGAGCCAGCCACGTCGCTCATTGCGCTACTGATGGACCCGTTCTTCGAGAAGCGAGTGAGCTACATCCAAGGCTCGTTGTTGGACGTTGACGACTCTCAGCGCGCAGCGTGTGGCTCGGCCGACGCCATCTTCATACTGGCAAAACGTGTAGGCGGTGAGACGCCAGCCAGTAGCGACCACCGTGCGTTGATGCGCGTTCTTGCAGCCCGACGGGAGGCGCCAAAGGCTCGTGTGTTCGCACAGCTTCACCTGTCAGCAAACCGTGGCCTCGTGGCTGACCTGGGCGTCTCGAACGTGCTCTGCTTCTCGGAGGTCATGCACTCGCTTCTCGGCCAGAACTGCGTGTGTCCAGGCTTCTCGACGTTCATGTACAGCCTCACGTCCACGTCAAGCTACGACACCAGCGGGGACTACGACGAACCGCCTGAGGCCGATGCGTCGTGGGAAGACCGATACTTGTACGGCTCGAGTCACGAGGTCTATTCGGTGGAGCTCCCTTCAGCGTCGGTGATTTTCGGGAAGACCTTCTCAGAAGTGGCGTCGTTAGCGTACGAACAATGCTCCGGAGTGATCGTGTTTGCGATCACCACGGCTCAGTCGGCAAAAGGGGATGGAGGCAGACTGCTGTTGAACCCTGGAGACTCGTACACTTGTGTCGGAGAGGAGACGGTGTTCGTGATCGCTCAAGATCGACGCGAGGCCAAGGCTGTGACGGACATGCAGGCAAGTGCGATGCCGGCTGCGTGGACTTCTCAACGTCGAGGCTCCAAGTCCAGGCATTTGTCTCGTGGAGTTAGCAGTAAGGTCTCGCGGACTTTAACGACTGGAAGCAGCACTGGGAATGACACACCGAACAGCTCGGGGGGATATGACGTCGTGTCACCTCACAGACGACAGTCGAGATTCGTGAACTGGCAGACCGAAGCTGCAAGTCCGGCATCAATGTTCAGCCAGGAGAATCGAGGCACCTGGAAACCGGAAAATGACGACGATGACCCTCCTACAAACGGGCGTTCTACCTGTTGTGCCGAAGCTGCGGTAGTTCAAGACGTTACTTGCCTACATTTCGACATCGGCCACGTTGTGGTGTGCGTCCTGTCCCCGTCGTCATTCCCACAGCACCTCGAGTACCTCATTGGACCGCTTCGTGTTCGTGCGTTGCGCCAACATCGCCCTGTGGTTATCGTGACTGCGACGCTACCTGACGTGGACGACTACGAACAATTCTACCGCTTCCAAGGCGTGCACTTCGTGGTCGGAGATCCGTTCCGTCAAAGCATACTACGACGAGCTGGCGTTCAACGCGCCTTCCGTATTGTTCTCATGGGCGCGGAAGGCGAAGTCACAGACGCTGGGACTTCCGAACTTCTTCAAGACGCGGTACGTTTCTCAACTCGTACCAGTTTTTTGCCGTCGATCTGATCGAGTTTGTTGCGATGTCTACTTTACTTGCAGGCGTGTATTGCGCTTCACAAAACGATCGCGTCGTTCATCGGTGCGGCTCAAGCTCCCCGCATCATCACGGAACTCGTGAACCGCGCGAACGTGCATTTTGTGGCGCAGAATCTCGCAGTGAGCGGTTGGTTCCCGCTGTCGGAATGCGACTCTGCGGCTGCTTCTACTTCGTCGCTGGAGTTGGCTCGCAACTTCGCTGTTTCGCCTGCGTTTGCAGCTGGCCTTACCTACAGCACGTCGTTGTGCGACAGCTTGCTCATCAACCAGTTTTTCAACGCGCGCATCAAGAACATCCTGCGCGAGTTTATCTTCGCCTCGTGGACTGATGGGGGTGTCGGGGCATTGCCGAGTACTCCCGCAACAACTGGTGGATTCGGTGAAGCCGTCGTATCGCCAACGTTATCAACTTCCTCGGCGATGGGCGTGCAGCGCAGCTCACTGTTCGCCGTGGAAGTTCCGCTGGACTTCGTGGGCCGCACTTTCGAGTTCGTCTTCCACTACCTGCTGTCTTCAGACGGGATTCTCGTCATCGGGCTGTATCGCTGCCGCCCGGACGCCATGCTTCACTCTTCATCCGTTCATGGCCTCAGCGAAGGGCAGTGGACGAATGAATCGAAACACTCGCCGAGAGCTCGCATTGAAGTTCCGGAGAAGGAACGGAGTGTGCCTTTTGGCTACGTCTACGTGAACCCTCAGCCACACGAGGTGCTCACTGGCAACGACCTGCTGTACGTGCTCTCGGACATCCAGCCCTGCTGGGCTGAGGTGGTCAGGACTAACCTTCTGCCTTAAGCAGAGATCTCGAGCTCGTGACTCACGACTCGTGAGCAGTTTGGACTAACAATGCATCACTATTAGTTAGCACCGCTTATTTCACCTGGTGGGGCTCAGATGTCTCGGGTATCGAGTCTTGGTGTGACCAGCGTGTACTACGAAGTTGTTGGTATAATACGGGGAGCTTCGTACACAACAGGTATTAATTCAAGTACAAGTTGTGCGCTCACGTTATCAATGATTTTCTGCCCTGGCAAAGTTGTAGGCATGGCATCACATGGTTGTGGCGATTCACCACCAGCGCTTCACCACTGGTGAAGCATCAAGATTGTTTCTTACGATCGGCTAGAACTGCCCTCTTAAGCTGAGCTGTGCTTTCAGCATTCTCAATTCTTCCGCCCAGGCACAGTCTCCAGCTCCATCAATGAAGCCCCACGCCATCTTACTCGCCGTGCTGGTCGCAGTTGCTGCTGTGAAGGCTCAAGAGCAAACCGAAAAAAACACCGGAGCCAACTGTCAAGTACATCGCCTATTCGGACCTGAAGAAATTCACGAGAGCGTCATTCAACACAACAATCATGATACCAGGAACGATTAGACCCGATCCGCTCGCGACCGAACCTCCAACGCCCGCACCGACGCATCCACCAACTCCCGCTCCTACCCCTCCTGCACCCGGCCCGTGGACGGTCGTGTGGATCGGCCATGACCAAGTTCAACCGCTCGCTCACCCCCGTGGTATTTTCCAAAGAATTCGCGGTCCACAGGGCTGGGTCACCGTCTACTCAAGTCAAATTCCTCCTGCCTCGGACTGTGTCGATGGTACAAGCGTGAAGGTGAACTATGATAGTCACTGGCCTGTCAATCATGCCCTTGGCTCCACCTCGGAGGGCGGTGACTTTCAGGACCTTATCATGTGGGACCCACCAGTTTCGCCGTTCCAGTTGATGGCAGGGTACGGGTGGCATCCGTTCGTGACGTGAATCTGCGGTTTGAACTTGACACCAGCCTTTTCAGAAATCGTGACCGGCTCGGGGTGAGCGAACGGTTGAACTTGGTCATGGCCGATCCACACGGCCGGGGTCCGGCGTCGGAGTCCGCATTGGTGCAGGGGTAGGATCGGGAGTTGGTGGAACCGTCGGTGCGGGCGTTGGAGGTTCGGTCGCGAGCGGATCGGGTCTAACCGGTCCTGGTATCATGATTGTTGTGTTGGATGGCGCTCTCGTGAACTTCTTCAGGTCCGAATAATCGATGTACCGTTACAGGGATCCAGAAAATATAATTGATATTGAATTGGACCTGGTAATGGAGATCAATCAATTATTGGATGTATTGGTGTATTGAATTTCAATACGAGAGAACGATCAACCCGCGCTGCTTCAAGCGTTGGCCGTCAAACTTTCTCGTTCTCAGAGGGAGTGAAGCCGAGCAGATACTTGTCCGCTACAGACTAGCCGTCTCGGGCGTGAACAACATCGATTTCGAGCCATAGTGCAGCGCTGCCTCAATCGACGTGTCGAACAGCAGCCACAGCTTTTTGTGGGTCAACTCCTCGCGGATAGCTCCACAACCCACGTCTTCGAGTGCGCCCATATGCTTACACAGTGTGTTTACGCTAATGTTGAGTACAATCACCGCCTTTCGTGTAAAACCCGAGCGGCAGGTGCTTCATCAGGATCCAAGTTGAGTCAATGGTATACGTTCGAGGTAATGCTGAAGGCCAGAATGACCCTTACGAACATCTCTAGCGTGCGTGGATAGCTTACGCTATACTCGGTGTTACAGTTCTCCATGTAGGCCGGGATGCCTTCAAATGCAACATGCCGTTCGCGTACCACGCGTGTTGCACTCCATCAGCAGCGTCAATTCTGTTTGTATGAAAGTTTGTATGTGTGATTGGCCAGGTATTGGCTTCCCTATCAATCAATTATTTCAATTTATTTATTGACAATTATTTTTCTTCAATTAATTTTTCTGGATGGCTCCGATGTTTTTTTGGTTTGCTCTTGAGCCTTCACAGCAGCAATTGCGACCAGTACGGCGAGTAAGATGGCGTGGAGCTTCATTGGTGGAGCTGGTCAAATCGGAGTTTCGACCGTTTCGTACAAACGCTAACATTTCGATGAAAATGATAGTTATTGAAGGTGACCACCAAATACAACGAACTTCATACTCAGGATAGTACCAAAAAAAACAAATCTGCAACTGCTACTCAGAGGTTGCCCTCGCACGAAGCAATCGAAGCAATCAAGAAAGTCGCGGTAGAGACTCCTGAAGAATGACATGTAAAACCGTTGTGTAGAGTTCATCTACCACATACTAGTTGTATCAGCTATGGAATTGGTGCTTCTACAGTAATGCACGTCGGTGAAAACACGAAGTCGAAACACGTTGCATCGACACTGAGTTCCAATGGAGCGTGCTTCACATTCGAAACGAATATCCCTGTCAGCGTGCTGCAGCTGCGAGCTTCTAGGAGCCCAGGACAATAACTCGCCCAGTAAATTGATGAATTCGCTCCACGTCGAGGCAACCACTCATAGAATTCTGTGAATATCATTAGCACGAAGGAGTCGACACCAAAATCATCTTGAAAGACACACAAGTACCTATAGAGTGAATTCAACGATCAAGTCGGTCGCCTCGGCACCTGCCATAGTAAACTACATTACAGTATGTGTGCCGGCATCATCATCATAATATGATTATGGAGGCAACACATCGTAAAAAGTGATCATGCAGTTTGAAGGAAGGAATTGCATTGGGGATTCCCTGTCCGTACATGAGCTCCTCACGATCTCGATCAGTATCCTGGACTGGACACCCCTCACTTCGCTACTGGCTGCTAAACACGCAAGCGCTGTCTAAACGGTCAGCATGCCAAGGAACTTCTACTCGCTCGTGATTGTGGTCGCCTTCGTTGCCAGCGGCCTGACATTCGCAACTGCGGAAAACGCTGCGATCCAAAATCTCAGTCCCAGTACCCTCGATGGCGGAAATTCGGCTCGCTACTTGAAGAAACCGAAGACGGCTACTGAGACAGAGAAGGCCTCAAGCGAAGACCGAGGAATGACGCAAGCTCTCGGCAGAATCAAGAATCTCTTGCGCAGGACCCACAAAAACAAGGAAGCGGCTAAGCTCAACAAGGAGGGTGCCAAGGATGCTCTGAACAAGGTGAACTCCATCATTGGCCCCGGTAAAACGTCGACCAAACTCACACCACAAAAGCTGAAATCGCTGGAAACTTACGCTCACGACAACCCCGACAAGTGGTTGGCCATGTCGTACTACGTGAGCAACGTCTTTGGAATATCGCTTGCGGTAACTTTGGTGTTCGGCGCGTTCTTCCTCGGGTGGCGCCCACTGGGTGGCCCGCGTTATAACTAAACCTGATCGTGTTTCATTCAGAATTGAACGTCCACTAACAAACGAATACGTACTACTAGTATCATTCACTACTCTTCTGAGTAGACAAGATTCTTGCTATTGGATGTTCACGGTGAGGCAATCGCGTCAATGGTGACACCGGTGACATTATTTTCTTCGTATCAATGCAGCGTGAATTTGCAGAACACCTCAACCTATCTAGACAGGTACGTAAACAGCTACTTCCTGCGTGGTACAGCTCAACAGCAAGCGCCTAGACAGCAGACAATCGTATCATACATGGAAGAAAACAATCCAAAACGAGCGCCGATTTTGCTTACTCGTGCAGGCGAGGTTTTCTGCGTAGCCTTTGCGGAGATCATACTCGTTAAACACCCCGTCGCTGTTGTGAGGATACAAAAAGCTCTCGTTGCGAAAAGATGACTCGATATTTTGAGCAGGTCAGGCATCAGTGAGGAAGCCAAGCACAAGGGCTAGACCACTGAAAAGATCTCGTTGATCTATCCCCCTGAAGGCGACGGTCGAGGCAATGGCTCAAACGACCCCAAGTGGGAGTAAAACTTACTTTTGCCAAAGGATATTTGTGCGTCCAGCAAAATTCCACTGAGTGGGTACGAATGGTAAAGCCAAAAATTCGTCATATTTTGTTGCT
This sequence comes from Phytophthora crassamura, assembly GCA_033557995.1. Lineage (NCBI taxonomy): Eukaryota > Oomycota > Peronosporomycetes > Peronosporales > Peronosporaceae > Phytophthora > Phytophthora crassamura. The sequence continues at coordinate 15,453,895 of JAUCED010000002.1, read as the reverse complement.
TCCTTCTTCTGTGCTTTAGTGCTAGAAGCCTTGCATTGGCGATGACATCAGTCTCACAGAAGTCGAAGAAGTCTACGAATTCAGTCCAGACCCCGTCCCCATGGCTTCTGCGATGTCGTGTTCTCGTCGCCAACACTTTTCGAAGTCCCTCGTGTGTTACTCTGGTCGTTGAGTTTGTGCTGTCAGAAATGTTGTAGGCACAATATTTTTTTAAATACATGCACATCAAAGTGTTCTCGAGGTCGATCGGCACTGGTTCTCTTCAAAGGAGACTCTGATTGCAAATTGCAATCCTAACTTATCCGCTTGATCTCGAACTACCGTCTTACCCCGCACACAACGCCTAGGCGTTGTATTCGAATATTCGAGTCTTAAAATTCACAGAGAAAAAATCGATTATAGCGCTCGTCGAAATACAACGCCCTGAAATTTTCAGAATTAAGTTCGCTTGTCGTGCAAGGATCAATGCCAGCCAGTGGCTTGGCTTGCAGCGACCAAGCTCATGCAAACTGGTACGGTTTTCATTATCTGATCTAAAGCGATGACCTCAGCCAAAAACTACCATCAAGGACCGTCATTGCAGAGCATGAAGAGGGTGCTTTAGTAAATCCTTTAATTTACTGTTTACATTTCGTGAATAAAACTAATATGGGTTGTTTGTAATGTAGTTAACGAAAGTAGTCATGCCAATTCGGCAAAATCCCTGTTTTGAACAGCCACCGAGGAAATAAAAGACCTAACATTACACACTCGGTTTGTGAACTGTACGCAGGCGGGCTTGGGAGGGTCAGGCCTTCACGACTGAGCTAGATTTTAGGACCAGGTTTGGCAGTCTTCAAACATTGTAAAAGTGTTCGTTGCATAACGCCTAGGCGCTCTATACGAATAATTCTCTTCTGTATTGAACTTCGTAGCATAGCGCCTAGGCGTAGTGTGCGGGGTAAGACGGTAGGTTTGCCTTCATTCCTATTCGCTCGAACAACACCCTAGCGCTCAAAACGCACATTCCGTTGTCACTCCGAGCCGAAACTCGGTCATCTTTTGTTGCCTGCGACCTTCTTCATCTGTGCCAGTTGATAGAAACCTCTTCAGAAGAACTGATCTAGAATTAATGCAACGTTGGCGACACAACCACGCGTTTTGGGTGCTCTATCCGAACACTGTACTTGTAAAACTCGTATTGTATGCAAGTACTAGAAGTTCGATGTTTTGCCACCATCAAGCTAACCGCTCAAGAAGACTGCCGTTCCAACAAGCACCTCCCAAAAGTTATAAAACCAAAATCGCGCTTAATATATCTGCCCCATTTTCGAAGATGTTCTGACTCGAATCGAGTCGAATCGAGTCAGAAGGCAACTTCATCTGTGGCACGTCATGTCCACCGACTCCACCTAAAATGCTTCTCCTTCACCAACCTCCTCCACGGCCTCAAAGACCTGCAGAATTCTGTCTTCCAGTCTCGTGGTGAGCCCAGAACGCCACCAAGACGCGTCCGTCGAACGCACTGGGCCTCTGCTCGAACGTCAGCTGGTCAGAGATAAAGGAGACGACGTCCTGTCTCTCACGTGCCGGTCGTGTGCAGCATAACGGCTGGTTCCTGTAGTCAGTCCATCCAGAGAACAGTGCACTTTTAGCGTCCGAGGCCGGAGGCTGTGCGTCTTGTTACCGGTAGTCCGTCCCTCCTCTTTACAGGCCACGACGCACTCGGCTGCCTGGCAGCCATGGAATCGGATGATTCCATGTCGGTGTTGCTGCCCATGGTCGCCATGATGCTGTTGCTCGTGCTAGCGGGCGGTCTCTGGTTCCTACGCACGCGCAACCAATTCCGGGGAGCGTCCCAGTCCTTCCTGGCCAGGTGCGTCCTTGTGCGAGGCCTCAGCTCGCTCTAGAAGCAACGTTCTCAAGGTTCGCAGCTTGCTCACCGGGTGTTTGTGGCGTAGGATTCTGCTGCAGGAACAAGACGCCACGACTAGACTCGATCTCGAGCGAGGAGAAGCCCAAGCCGAGCGCTGGAAGTGCTGTGTATGCGACTTCAGCAACGCCATGGACCGTCCCACCTGCGTCTTGTGCGGTACCAAGAAGTCCAAGACTTCTCATCACGCTTCGGACCGAGAAGACCTGCCGAGACTCAAGCACTCCATCGTCAGTCGAGAGGAGAGACTCAGCTCGGCCAGCTCCGTGACGATGCTGACCAGACCGTCGCTACAGAGATCCTCGGTGCTCAGTGTAAGCACCAGGCCATCGTTGAGACCATTGAGACTATCGACGCTCAACCCGAGGCAGAAGTACGCGCGACGACGCAAGGAGTGGGTCCGCTGTCTTGGAGAGGACGGAGAATCGGCCTTCTGGACGAGAGCGGACGTGGCTGCTGCTGCACGGAGACTCACAGTGGCCACGGCTACTGGAACCAACCAGGGCGGCCACCGCGTATCCGTGGGCTTCGTCACGCACATGGTGCGACGGTCTTCAATGATGGGGGACGCTGGGCGGCTCACGTTCGCAGAGGCGTCGCACCTCGACGCTGCGCAGACGATCGGCGGCTATAAGCTCAGTGCACACGAGCTGGAGCTGCTGGACCGAGTCTCCAGGCTGCCGTTCCCCAAGAAATACGCGTGGTTCTTGGAACGCATGGGCGCGCTCTTGAGACCGTGGGAAGAAGGCCGCATCAAGCTGCGTGTGCAGCGCGAACACATCCTCGTGGAGAGCATGGAGCAGTTGCTGGGCATCCAGCCTGAGCACATCCACTTCCCGTTGAGGATTGAGTTCGTGGGCGAAGCAGGCATCGACGCTGGAGGCTTACAGCGTGAGTGGTTCTCCATCTTGTTCGGCAGATTGCTGGATGATGAGCTAGGGCTCTTCATGTCCTGCCACCGCCACACGCAGGCGGTGGCCATCAATCCGCACTCGGAAGACTGTACGGCCGACCACTTGCTCTACTTCCGCGGCATTGGTCGGCTGCTTGGCCGTGCGCTGCTGGAAGGACAGACCATGCAGGCACGGCTCTGCTTGCCCATTCTCAAGCACTTCCTCGGCACGCCGATCACCTTTTCCGACTTACAGTACGTCGACCCCGAGGTGTACACGAGCATGGTCTGGATACGAGAGAATGACGGCGTGGACGCGCTTGAGCTCACCTTCTCCGTCACGGAGCTGCGAGCTGATGATGAAGTGGTGACGGTGGACTTGGTACTTGATGGAAGAGACAAGCCCGTCACGGACGCCAACAAGATGGAGTTCTTGCACCTCAAACTGCGGTACCTCATGCTGGACCGCTACGCGCCTCAGCTTCAGGCCGTGTCGCTTGGGCTGTTCGAGGTGATCCCGCAAGAAGCTCTGCTGGTCTTTGACTACCAGGAGCTGGAGCTCGTGCTCTGCGGCCTGCCTGAGATCGACCTGGCCGACTGGAAAGCCAACACCGTCGTAGCGCCAAGCTTCGGTGACACTCCCATGGTTGTGCGGTGGTTCTGGGAGGTTCTCAAGGCTTTCACGGACGACGAACGAGCTCGGTTCCTGCAGTTTTCAACGGGCTCGTCGCGCGTGCCAGTGCAGGGCTTCAAGGGGTTAACGAGCTATGACGGCCGCATTTGCCCCTTCTCGTTGCGGCCGCTGCCCGGCCAAACGCGCGGGTTCCCCAAGGTTCACACGTGCTTCAACCGCGTCGAGCTACCGCTGTACACGACCAAGACGGAGATGGAGACGGCGCTGTACGCCGTACTTGATATGGAGTGGACCGAGTTCAGCGAGGAGTGAGGAAGAGTGAGGACCAATATTTAACACGAGGTTTGAACTCGACGTGCCTTTGACGTTGTCTGTCCTTGTCGTCTCCCATCAGACCTCGTCCCGGAAGAAGCCACCGTCATTCTTCAAACCGCGAAAGTGCGGGGCTTTCTGTGAGAAATACGACGGCGTCGAGAGCAAGAGCAGCAACCACGCGGGTGCAGTCGTTGCTTGAGGGCAGTCTGCAGGCAGTTCGGAAAGCCACGCGGTTCCTGGGGACGATGGCTGCAGCTGGCATGGGGGTGGACACCACGCCGCCCGACTCTCCGATCCACTTTCCATTTGACGACAAGGACGACAGAGTTGACAACGAGGACGAGTATGAAGAAGACGTGGACAACAGCTTCGACTACCTCCCCGGTCAGAACGAGTTCAGCGACTCCGGGGAAGACGCAGGAAACGTCCGCGGCGTAGAGACCATCAAGCAAGTGGTTCTGGGGATGCAGGAAGACGTCACAATGGAGGGGGAGGAGGTGGCGGTCGAACGCCGCGCTGTTTTTCAAGAAACTACAGTCGTGAGGAAGTACTCGCACCCGGATAGTGACGAAGAGCAGAAGGGCGAAGTCTCTGAGCAGCAGCACAACGAGCTGACGGCTTTCGATTTGCGTCCGTTAGCGGCTGTGGTTGATCCTGTCGATCCTGTTACGACGCTGGCGTTGAAGACGTCAGCCGCTGATGTCTTCAGCAACTTCATGTCGACTAACGGCTCTCGAGATGTCGGTAGTGAGAAGGATGGGATGTCGGAGGATCTCGACAAAGCGAACGTCGTCGTTGACGGCAATGCTGAAGCTGTGGACTCTCGTGGAGAGGAGGAAGAACAGACGTTCTCAATGACTTCTGTGCTGGGCGACGAGCAACTGGAGTCGGCAAATGCTGCTATGGATATGAACCCGGACGATGAGGTGGTTAGTGAGACCCCGCCTAGTGTGGACACGACGCACGATGCTGACGATGGCAAGAATGAGGCATCTGACGAACGTCAGCAGCAGCCTGAGCCAGTGCCTCCGCCTCCAGATTCACCACCGCCAATTGCTATCAACGGTACAGCGAAGAATCCTGAAAGCTCGGAGGCCGAGGTGCAAACGGCTAATGCACGGAAGAGAACGCTAGAAGTCTCTTCACCGGGTGTCAGCCAAGAAAATGGGCAAGATGACGGGCTGAAATCTCCAGTCAAGACGGAGGCGAAGCCTCCGGGACACACACCGAAGCACTCGAAGCAAGCTGCCTTGAAGAAGAGGAAGAAATCTCCTCACTCTCTGCACAGCGGGGACTCGAGTAACAAGGACTCGCCATGGGTTCGTCGATCCTCTCGCGCCAAGCACGAGACGTCCCGGTTCACGTATCCTGTACAGCACATCCCGGACGAGACGGCGATGGCTCACTTTGATCGGAACACTGAGGCTGGCTCGTTGAGCCCGGTTATGACGTGTCATTTTTGCAGAAATGAGATGACAGCGTCGCGGGCCATGGCCCTGCGGCACTTGAATGCGTGCCCTGCGTACTTGAATCGTGAGAAAGCTGTGCCAACACTCGACTTGGCTTCGGAAGACAAAGCGGCTCGGCTTTCATCTCGCACTACTGCAACGGACGGCGTGCCGGCCGTCAAGTCGGAAGTGATCACAGAGGAAATGGCTTCTGCAAGCGCTGAGATGACGCTAGTGAAGTTGATGGGGTCGCAGGAGTTTGCCGCCAAGCTCAAGCAAACCATTGGCTCACCGTTCGCAGCGGATGCTCCTTTTGACCGGTTCCGAGAGTTGATTGAAGACGATGTCGTGGGTCTCCGACACCTTCAGGTCGACCAGTTGCTGGACGCGGTGGAGCCGATCGACGAGCCTGCTGTACTGCTTCATCCCTTGTTGCATGGTGTCCAGCGTAGCACCTGGCAGGATGCAGTGTCTGTTTCGACTGCAAAGGCTCGGAACCTTGAGAAGTGTCCTCTTCGTTTCCCAGCGCCGCGCAAGGTTGGTGAGCAATTCATCGTTCTGCTAGCGGAAGCACTGGGTCTTGGATACGCACTCCAAAAGCACCGGGCCAAGTTAGTGAGCTGCCCGCAAGATGGGACGCTGTTGGATTGGCAGTTCCGCAAGACGGAGACTGTGGTGTTCCAGCTGCGAGGCAACGCGACGTGGAAAGTGAAGAAGAGCCAAATGGAGCACCCCGTGCAAAATTTCCACCCACAGTCGTGGGCTTTGGACGACGTCGCTAGTGTTGCGAAGACACACCGTGTTGCTTCGATGGATCAGGGCACGGTGGGCTTCCTCGCGCCCCCAGGACAAGATGTATACACGTTTGGTGGCAGTCTCAGTGGAGACGTCGTGATGGGACAAGAAGAAGGGTTCCCCGTCAAGCCCGGGTCGGTGGTGTACATACCTGCTGGTGCGTGGTTTGAGACCGAGACCCACGGCGCAAACGCGCTGTGGTTGGAGGTTCAATTAGCGTCTACGTCATGCGAGGAGTTGGTGTTTTCAGCCTTGAGGCAGCTAGCTTGGAGTAACGAGCAGTGGCGCAAGCCAGTGCGCATTTACCCGGGCGATCGCGCGCAGACGAAACAAATGCAGCAGCATGTGGATGCACGCATCAAGTCGCTGGGCGTTGGACTGGGTGCCCTCGAGTCGAGCGATCTGCTGCCGGAGTACCTCCTGACGGACGATCTGCAGGAGCTTGTTGCTCAAGGTCTCGTTGTGGACAGAAGCGCGTCTTCGGACGTGAAAAGTCTTGAAGTGGATCTGACCAAGCCCGCGCTGAAGCTGGAGCACTTGAGGGTCTTTCGAGATGCCGCCTACCGGGTGAACCCCGTGGCCGCTCTCATGAGTGTGGACGAGATTCCCCACCTTTCAGCAGAGCAGCACGCTGTCGAACTTGCTCAAGCCTCTAGCACCATGACGAAGTCTCCGCGAGCGCTGCAAAAGACGCCGAAGCCGAACCCGAAGCGGAAGCCGAAGCTGCGTGCAATTTCGAACACCAGTAAACACACGTACATGCTCGACGAGGCATTCGGCAACGACAAGTTCCAGTCTCAACTTCACGTCAAGTTTCAGTGCTCCGGAGAGCAGTCGAGGATGGTGGAGTGGCTGCGGGGCCGCGGCACGGAGCCCTTCGACCTGAAAGAATTGATCAAAAGCCAGTCGACCCAACAGGTCAAGATCCCGGAGAAAAAAGCACGCGCGTTGCTGCGCTTTCTGCACTTCGTCGGATATGTTTCCCAAGTCAAGTCGTCGTAGACTTGCAAGTGTGCCATCCTCCGCAGCGTCTCGACGCTTGTTAGCCGGTTTCTTCGTTGGTCGCTTGAGTTCGTAGGATCCTACAGGAAGCTGCTTTTTAATGACTTAATGACGAACTCGGTGCGACTTGAACCTCTTGTGTAAAGGCTCTTCATCTGAATTTTGCTCAGCACGTAATTGAACTGCACTAGCTGCTCGACCGTGGTCAACGACTCGTCCTTGGAGTAACTAACTGCAAACACGTCAATGAAACGAAAGATCAGCAAATAAGCCACAAAACAGTCAGAACAGCACTAGACGAACCTCAAGCTGGAAACTCTTCTCCGAAGCGAGACACACCTGTCATTGCAGCGAGAACATCAATGTGCACACTTCCGAGGCAAATCGCGCTCATTTCGCTGCAATCGAATGAACGCCTCGCCGCTTAAGGTATACTTCCAACGCCATGCATATGCCAAGAGCCTCACCGGGGTAGCTGGGGCAAGCAGCTGTAAGCAAGATCAGTGTACCAAGCACCGTGACAACAAGCAACGCGATAGCAGCAACAAAAGGAAGGAGCGCCTAGAAGAAACAATAAAAATGAAAGTCAATGACAGCAATTTCGCGAAAAGGTCGAGTGTGGCTGCTTACCTTGCTTCTGTTGCGGTACAGCTTTGCTAACCCCTGCACGCAGTACAATAACAACAGAGCGAGTGAATCTTCCGAGTGCCGAGAACTCCCATTCTAGTTGTCTGGGGTTACTGTTTTTTCTATCTGTTTAATGTTTTGCACGAAGCACGCAATGTATCCTCACCATCGGAGATGGAGTAGTGAGTCGACGGTAAGTGTAGGATGCATAGTGATTTCTTGTTAAATGCATTTAGGCGAGCAATGATAGCTCTCCGTAAGGTAATTTATGGCGATTTAGATCCGTCTTCGCGAAATTGCCGCATGCTTACGTATCACAGCCGACACCATGCTCAGAATGGGGATCGTTGAAAATAAAGCGCAAATCTTTGTGCGGCAGGAACGAGTAGAGGCCCCAAGTACACGAAGACGAGCGACAGACCAGAATCGGTGCTGTCTTGGCCTACGCAATATCACGCAGTGATCGGCTCATCAGAAGCGTCGGGAGCAACGTACTGTTGCCAGCCATTCAAGAGCCTGAGTCTACGCCGTCCAGAAAAGAATAGCAACAGCTCTGCTAGCACCAACCTGGGACTGAGCGGGATCAGCAAATGCCGTCGCCTACAAAGCGCGCGGCAACGCTGAAATACCACAAACGCAGCATGAGCAAAATCGGCGTCATCCACTGAGCAGTCGCGAGAAGGCCTTCGCTGCGCTGAGTGAGGTTGTCGAGCAGGTGGAGAACAAGTCGTTCAACTTGATGGCCTCGTACAAGGTGTACTCGCGCGCCTTCTAGATTGAGCTGCACGTCACGCCTTGTCTGTGGGCAGAAAAATATGTTTAAATATTGTTTATTACTAGTATGGCAGCATCCGACGGCGATTGGTCGCCTTGGGATGCTAGGGGGCCACGCTAAAATATATATTTTTCAATATATTTTCAGCACCGCCCCCTAGTATGTCATACTGATTATCTTATGCTATCGCGTAGTATATCGAATTTCCCGAAAGGAAGCTCCGAGGCGGTGACACCTCTCGACGGTAACAATCGCCACACTCTGTGGTAAAGGACAAAGAGTAGAGCTCTTTGCTGATGCTGCCCGCCGTCGTGCCTTCGTCGTCATTGCTGTGACACCACTGGAGCGGCTGCGACGAGTTCCTTAAGGCAGTGGCAAGTGAATCACGTATATAAGTTATCCCAGTGTCCAATGGTGTCGCAACGTGCTGGCCGAGAGAAGAGAGGGCCACGACAACTTCATCCTACGCAGTGCAATTACCCTGGCGGATGCAGCAACGACAGAACGATGAAGGTTAATGGCGAGCTTCATTGGCTTTGCAGTAGCCATCCGGACCACCAGAATGCCCTGCAGCGCGCTCGGTACAAGCGCGTCGTACGCAGCAAGAACCGCAAGGCTAGTTCGAGCTCTGCTGCACCTGTGAACTTGCACAAGAAGCGTGCGAGTCGCAAGGCACCCAGCATTGTGGAGCGCCGCCAAGCGCAAACGAATTTGACAGGCGTGGAAAACAAGGAGAGGGCATCCGAAGCATCGACGGAGCCGTCAAACCAAGAAATTTTGCTTCCTGAAGAAGTACCTTCGCCTGGAAGTTCGACGCAAGTGGCGTCGGTTCCAGACGCGAGTCATCTGTCGCAAGATACAGCTACCTCTCCTGAGCAACGCTGCCCTTGCAGCACAAACAACACGATTCAAGAGCCAAGTGCAACCCCGATGGTTAGCGCACCTGCGAACGCTTCAGTGACGGGAATGGCTGCTGCCTAGTCCAAAACCATCCGCCGATTTACGCGCTCCCAGACCAGCAAGTATTTTACGTGCTGATGCAAGCTGTTCAGATGCCCGAAGTGCCGAGGAGTCAAGTGCATGAGAATGGACCCAGCGCAGGCTGCGCACGGTGCGATCCAGTCCTACCTCGGGCTAACAACGTGGTGGATCAGCCGTGGCCATCTCGTGGACAGCAGTTCGTTTTTCCTGTTTCGATGATGCAGAGTGCTGTCGCTTCGACCCCACAACCAATTTTGGTACCGCCGACCGCACTGCCTACTTCCGGTGCCGCTCATTTGGGAGATAGTATGGCTGCTTCGTTGCAAGTGGGTACCACCATTGCCTACCAGCATCGACTTCAATGGTTCAAGCGACCACCAGTCTATCCAAGAGCTCTGAACGCGCCCGTCCAGCTGACAATTGTACCTGCGCGATGAAGACCCAAGAAGTGCTGCAAACAGTGGCATAGGTAGCGATCCAGCAATGAATTTGTATGTGTAGCGTAGTTAATTTTGAGGATGTTTTTTCTTTGAGTTTGTTGAGTTAGAATGATGTTTCGTTTAAGCTACAGACTCCTCTTTATTGCGTTAATCACATTCAACCTGTACTAATGATCACTTCCTGGGCACCACTAGAGCCCATCACCGACTGGTCTCAGCTGAGATGCTGTCACTTGCTGCAGGATAGTCGTCGTGGTCGACAACCTCCGGCACTCGCGCTGCGAAGACTGTGTGCGCGGTAAGGCGCGCCGTGCGTGTCGAGCTTCGCCTACAGCACGCCAACGTTGAAACGCATTGACGGATGACCCGTATCTGCCGCCACCAAGGATCAACTCTGGCTCCAACCATTAACGATCCCTCGCCTCGGGCATGGGGCCCTCTTGGGAGCGGTGTTGTAGTCACCAAGTCAGCCGATACCATGTTTTCGTCGCTTGAGGTCGAGGGCACTTGCTGTGCCGAAAAAAAGTATTAAAAGTCTACTCGACGAAAACGAGTTCGATTGCGAACGTACCGAGCCTTCAGATGAACGGAATGCTCGAGTTGGTTAGTCTCCTGCAAGTCGTCACGGCCATCACACCAGTAGCGACGGGAGATCGCTTTCGATGATCTGTGCAGGACCGGAGAACTTGTTGCGGGTCAGGTGCTTCATGTTCGTGACCTGTTTGATCTCCTCCACGAAGCCGGACGTGCGCTACTTGGAGATACATCGAGCTCTTCACGCGTTCCGTCGCCACCATCACGCATTTGACAGCGCTGCCATGCAATGCCTACGGGCGGGAAGCTCTGCCGTCTCCTTGAAGCCGCGCTAGCGAGGAGCGATGAATCCGTTGTGTGCAGTTGCAACTGCTTTCATGCAACGCACGATTGGCATGGCTGTCTCCGCAGTTCGGGCAACAGCATCCAAAACTCGTTTTTCCTCGCGCTGGAAGTTTCTTATATTTTCGTGAGTCGCGGTGAGCTTTTCCAGTGTTAGTCGGTGGGTAATAACTAACGAATTACGGTGTTTGATGCGCGACAGACGTGAACGCTATGCTTGGGATAGAATTTGAATGAAAATCTACAAAGGCGCAAGTAAGACCCTGTACCTTATGAACAGTCATCGCACACGCTAATCTAAGTGGAATACCTCGTCGAACTACACGGATATCACTCGATGCTTTCCCCCAAGAAATTTCCTTAGGTACTATTGGTACAATGTTTGGAATTCCTTCCAGAAGTGAAGGTCCTAAGTGTGTATGTTTAATCTGTATGAGAACGATGGGCAGTTCGCTACCGGACACAAACATGAAGTCGTACACTACGGCGTTAGTACCGTTGCATAACCCCGCCGCTTGCGCCCTGTTAAACGTCAGCGTTACAGGGGCCCCAACACACAGTTCGAGCTTGTTGACAACAACTCTATCATGGTCAGAATTAATGTTTTGTGCGTCTTTCTAGAGAGCTTGCACCGTCCCGACAGGAATGCCACGTTTTGTTGTTAAACGTTTCTGCTGCACAAAATGCTACGATTTTACGTTTACAATCGGCATATTTGCCGAAGAGAGGCTTTTATCGTTCGCGCAGTCGACGTCAACATTTTTGTAAGCGATGTGTTTAGCTCTGCTTGTCCATTCTGGTGTTGGTATCGCCTGCAAGCACCTAGTATTGAAGAGGTCTATATCAGCTTGAGTTGGTGCTTTTTGCCTCAATCGACGAAAGGCACTAAATCATTCAGGATCAAGTTTCCCTCTATTTTGGCTAGTAAGCATGCACACGTTTGATATACCTTTCCAAATCTCTCGCCCTCGACGCTGCACTTCATTTGTAATCTTAGCTAACGGAGTTGATAGTGAGCTAGGAACCACTGGGTCTAACTGGGCAGCATCTCCAGTAAATATACATCTCTACCCCCAAACAGTTCATCGGAATGACTTGGCCAAATTTCTCTCATACGCCTATCTATCCAGTACAGCATTCCACATGATATCGAGCTGTACTCGTCAATGATGACAAGATGAACATCCTTAAGCTGTTGTTGCATTCGTTTCAGCTTCGCTAGGCCAGCTTTTGTCTCCGTTAATGATTTATATGGAACTGAAAAAGATGCAAATGAAAATGCAAAGCATATCGTCATTCTTTGTATATTATTGGCAGCTGTTCCTTAATGAGCTAGTAGCATTACTCTTTTTGATGACCGGCGAGTTGCACTATGCTCACCGAAGACGTTGTGCATATCCTTGACGATATGTCGAATTAACCAGCTTTTACCAGATCCTCCTTTGCCATAAAAATCATATGGAGAGGTTTACAAAACGAATTATCTAGGACGCTTTTGAATCGAGTTCGCGACTGCTTCATCGCTAGCGCAAACGGAACCCACTGAGACTCGGCCATTGATTCAGGAATGCCTTCTGTATCCTCATTTCCAGCAATCGGATAGCGAGAAACCGACATCTGTCTTTTGTCGCGAAGAAATGTACCCCCTAGTGTTCTCAAGTCCTTTCGCTGTTTTACCCATGGCTTCAAACAGACTTTAAGAAAATCCCGGGATTTGTCAACTATCTCTGGTGAGTACTTATGCTTGGCTTTCCACGCCACATCGCTATTACTAGCATTCTCCGCTCCGACCGGGTTCACTTCACCCGATTGATGATCCTCGCCGACAGCATTATTACTGATAAACACGTATTCCGATGGTGGCAACGATGATATACTACATGCTTGGCGTGAGCTCTTTAGGATATCAAGTTTATGCTGCCGAACTAACTTGGCATTCGATTCTTCTTGTAACTCTCCATCAAGTTGCATTTCTTGTACTTCGAAGAAGCGAGCAATTCACTCTTCATCGGTTTCAGGCAAGTCTTCTAGAGAGCGCCATGGCACATAAAGAAATACCTCAGAGAAGCAAAAGCCCGGACTTGCTGTGTTGGGTTGCATCCACGGAGACTTTTGTACAACCACCGCCTTCATTCTCCGTTTTATCCATCCCTGCCCGTCCGCACGATTCCAGATTTCACCAGATTTCACTATGATTTACCCGCTCACCAATCGAATCTATTGCTTCGAACTCTTCTACGAACGTAGCAAAACTCATCCTCTCGAACATTGTGTCAGTCGGTCTGTTCATGTATGCTCTCTCAACAGACTCAATTCGAATGGCCTCTTCGCTGGACGAATCTGCAACATCAGTAAGGGTTTCGAACTGGTGGGGGTCTATGCGGTAGAAACGGAGGTGGTGGCGCATCACTTTAACTTTTTGAATCGACTGAGATTTACTATGCATCGGCAGGTTTCGAAGCAATATATATTGCTTCCGGCGCACCGACTTCGCGAACAGAAAGGGTAGCGTTAGCGACGCGTTTCAGAATGGAATGGTAGGCAAGATTCATATCACACCGCTGGATCGCTTTGGCAATCACACGTCTAAACCGGAGGGTGTCAGGCTCCGCTTTGCTAACATAGGCACCGGCGTATTCGGCTGCTCCATACGAATTTCCAATCAGCTGCAAGTCCATGTTTGCACGCCAGCACGACAGCAAGCGGGGTGAGTAGTTGTTTATGGTTGACACCTCACGCTTTAGGTGTACTTTAAGGGATGGAGTTCCATCCGTCCCAACGCTCGTTTCTATGACAGTCCGTGCCTGAAGGTTTTGGGGTACCCAAATCTGAGCTCTTTTTTCTGCATGATGAATTTGCGAAACATTCGTGTTGCTGTACGCGTTGTACCAGCCTCGATAAGTCGCACGTCCATTCGTCGGTTTCGACATCTGGTGGTCTCAGTGCTAATATTTCAATGTTATCCGCTCGGTCAGCAATACATGTCGAGCACGAACACGATTCTAGTTCTTTAAGCGTTTTTGAAAGTACCGAAATATGCTTATCTACGAATGCTGCAAATTTGGAATGTCCCTCGTCTGTCTCCGAGAGTTTGAGAACGTCTAGTGCGCCTTTGATCCATAGCAAACAATGTATGTGAGGGGAGCCACGCTGCTGAAACTCAACACGCCAAACATGATCAATGATTTCACCTAGGGGCTTAGCTTGACCGCATAAAATCGAATCGAAGAAGGCTTTGAATCGTCTGTTCAAGTGGCTAGCGCTGATGTCAGGATTTTCATTTAAGTACTTCCTTCGGTCATTGTACGAAAGACGTCTACATTCATCTAGCGTAAGTGAGGGATCGCACGCACGCGCGAAGTCTGGCCAAATTGTATCCGCAGCACTTAGCGTCAGAAAAGGTCGGCCACCTTGTAGGCAGGACTCGATTCCCTATCATGGACATTAAATCATCCCGGGCATTTGACCAATAGAGCCCACTTTCGCGTACAACACAAAAAAATGGTTTTAAGGAGTCCAACACTTGAATCGCTGCGCTCAGTTCTTCTTTTTCATTTGTACGGCTTTCTGATCCTGTTTCACAACCAGTATTTCTTCCGCAACCCGCCGTTTCTATTGCTGCTGTGCGGCTATCAGTACTTCCAACTCGTCTGACGAGACCGTCAATCTGTCGGCGCTGTATCAAGTTCATACAAAAGAACTTGAAGTTCCCGTGAATGATAAATCGTCTGCGTGCCACGTCATCAAGTGAGCGCAGTATTCTGCCAAGCCGTACTCGTGCAATCGACTCTCAGTGTCGTTGGCGGGGTGATATCCGCCGTACCCATCAGGAAATAGTGTGGGAAACAGTATTGCATCATCTGTTGTGTACGATATTCATCAATAGGATCTCCTTGACAGCGCAGTTCCCCAATGGGAATGTCAGATTGTAACGATTGTACTCCAACAGCGTTCATAATTCGTTCCAGTTCGAACTCTTTACTGTTATGGTTTCCTTCCAACTCAAACGATTCTGTTAGGTTGTCCATAACATCTTCCATTTCGTGTTGCGCATTATTCGATACATTTTCACTAGTAACCGGTGTGTGTCGACTGCTCTTACTAACAGGAAGTTTACATTCATGCACGCATCCCTTACCAACACAAGCCGAGCATCGCTCGCGTATATTGTTTTGAAAAGTATCGCACGTATGCGTCTGCTTCCCGTTGCAAGCTGTACAGCGGCAACCGTCTGAGTGGTGTCCTTCCTCGGGTTCAATACAATCTTTACATACGTTGGAAGATAGCCGTTCCTGCTCACTGCTGACTGTTCCCGGGTCATCTGCTCAACCGTCATCGTTAAGGGTGCTACCAGTAAGGTCGAAATCAACCTCATGTCGAAAATCCGCCCGTCGGTCTTCTGATGTCGAAGTAGAGAAATCGTCCCCAGTTGTTACGCTACGTGACGTTGAATTCTCTTTCTCAGCGTTTACCTGATGAGGGTGCCCTTGCAGCTCTTGAACCTCCTCATCGGTTACTGGAATGGTTGGTACATCGGTGCTGTGGTCGATTTCTTCTAACGCCCTAAGATTTGCCTCCGAAATGGTCACGTATTTGTACAGCGGGTTATTGGAACTCAGCCAGATCAAAGCACGGCGTATCAGATCGGGACGCACGCGGAAGTATTTAGTCGCTTTGTCCGATTTGGATGCTAGAAATACTACCCCGCACATTTTCAGTGGCGAGGCAGTTGTCTAACGGTCTTTCCGGGTTCATTCCAATAATTAATTGCGTTACCTCGCGTGAACTCCTGGCCATCACGATAGAGATTCACACAAGTCGTGAAACTGATCCCCAATCCAATCAGTCGCGTTTCCATGCGATTCAAAACAGCCAATTCTTCTGGCACAGAGCCGATCCGAAAGCCACTGCAACGACTGAATTTGGGCGTCTTTCTCGCTTGCATAGATCTATAACATCTATCACAGAGCCATATATGTTGAGAATCCTGCTCGCAAGAACACGCAACGAGTCCCTCGGGAATAATCTCAACTTCTCCATCGTCATTCCGAAGCGGAGCATAAAAATCAGAGCTTGGATCGTACAATTTCAACACTGCGTTGGTTGAATTAGCCAGCTCTCCACAACCACCACACACACGAAAGAGGGGTTCGTCGATCGTATCGAAAAACAAAAAGCTGCCATTGCACACCAGGCATAATTTGGAGCCAGCTTGGGGTGAAAAGTGAAGAATAAAGACATCGCTACATACCTTTCTTGTCCGTCTCCAGGTTGTCTACCTCCGCTGCATCTACATCCCGCTTAGCCTTCTTACGACGCTTATTTCGAGGCAGTTGCTGCGCGTTTGCATTCCGTTTCTTGGTTGTCTCTCTTCTCGCTTGATGGGCCTTTTGGTTGTCACTCTCAACCTCATCAATCGAAGCTTGCTTCTGCGGGTTTCTATGTGGCTTTGCGATTGTCGTTTGTTTGTTGCATACCCTCTTCAACGCTCGTTTAGCGGCCTTGGGACTATTGCCAATCCTCGTAGCACGTGCCATCGTGCTACTGAAATGCAATTTGAAAGTGGTGGCGCCAGCAACTTCGGCGCAAACATCTCATCACCTCGTACGCCAATGATGACAAGCGGATACCTATTCAGCTGCAAGCAGTGGCTTAGGCCGCCCTTCCGGGACTTCAACGATCTTGAGCCTTCGTTGCACACTACAACGCAGCTTGTCTGCTCGGATTTTCCGCAAAGGCTAGCGGAATCTTTTGCTTTGCCTTCACACCTCCCCCACCGCCTACTTGTTCAGAGCGTGCTCTTTACGTAGAGCATTGTACGTTGACGCGCGAGCGCTGCGAAGGCTACCAACAGCAAACGCATGAGTATCTGGTGCATTTATTCTATAGTCAACAGGCTTCCCGTGTGCGCACAGAAGCCGTAAAACTCCTCAGACATTCTTCCGTACTATTGGAGCACCATCTCCACAGCTGCGACTGAGCTGACCGTGGTGCGCGCGTCAGTGCACTGGCTTCAACGAAGATCGCCTTTCGGGAAGCTCTCCATTGGCAGCCAAACCGCTAGAAGCAGCGGCTTTCCGTCTGCGTGATCCATTCTTCGCGGCTCGCTGCATTGGTCACATTTGCGTTTATCATCGGCCCATATGAATGCACGCGCCAAGCTAACCTGTTGCTACTCTCGCTTTGCAGTCTCTGTCAATGCGCGGCCATCATCGAGTTGATTCTCGATTGTGCAGAACTCATCTTCGTTGAAACTAACGCATCTGCTGATTCGTTCTGCATTTTACTCCATCACACGCAACTTCAACAAAAGCGTTTCACGCATTCAACGTCACCAACCGCAACGAAGACGCCAGTCTGCGTGCCTTCCACGAATTCTTTCGTAGATAGGTGGCAGCTTGGCGTTCAGCCGCGATTCCAGCACCCTCGATGCCAACAACATGACACCTCTCGCGCTTCACGAAGCTACCGCATGCATCATCCACACTAGGTCCTCAACTACGCAACTATATGCTAAACACAATGAATAACTTACGAGCTCGTTAGCGCTATTTGTTTTACTACGCACTGGCTGCATACGCTGGTCGCTCCCATATCTGCAACTCTCATTCCTCCACGCACTCCTCGTGGCTTGCACGAGCTCAACCAAGCTTATGCAATGGACCCAGCCGCGAAAATTGCTTGCGATCGGCTTTCATTGTCACGGCGGCAGGGCTCACCACAGAGACCCCTCCATACGGGGCTTCAAAGGCGCACCAACCTGTCGAACCTTGAAGCGATGTTTGTCTTCGAACTGTACGCTTCCCTGTGCAACACCGTCATAGATACCGACGAGCTCAACTAGATGAAACTTGTACACCGTTCCAGGCTTAAACTCCATCTTAGACCCCCTCACTGACGCCCGCGGTGGCTTGGCATCCCAAACAATGATCCGGGAGATAAACGGCTTCCACTTCGAAGGTTAAGTTGGTTGAGAGCGCTTGCTGTCGGCTCAAACAGTGCACGTCGGTCGACAACTGTAACGCGAGTACCTTGGCCATCTTGAAGTCGGCGCGAGTCGAGACAGCCCATTTTGATCGACACGACAACATCAGCAGCAGGGCGCGTGTTAAAGATGAACTCGCGAAAGTCCACCACCCATGAAAAAAGGTTGACCGCTTCTTCCTCTTTTTGCCGAAGCACCTCACGCGGGATGGTTGCCAGTAGATCCATCGTTGGCTGTTAAAATGCTCAGTGCGCCAAAGAACAGGAAAACGAAAGTGAGGCTCGATCCCACGACAACGACCTTTGTGACGTACTGTAAGATATTCGTTTTACCGAGAAAGCGTGGCTACAACGCAGCGGAACTCGTACCGCTTCAGTGTGCAGCTCCAGCAGCTCCGGGTGCGCGTGGTGCGCTCCACTTCCGTCATAATGCCTCTTGTTTTGACCTTGTGCTCGTCCGACTCACCTACTATACGTACCCCAGTAAGCCTCCATCGACGTGACGTGCTCACCAGACGATAGCGTGAGCGTTTTCACAGTGCCCCCAGTACCGCCGTGCGAGAAGGTTGTCGCCGTTGGTGCCGACATCGTGATACTCACTGCGTCTTCACGTGAGCCTGCCCGCAGCGTGATCGACTTCACAGTCTGTCCACCCGCAGCCGACGCCACATCAGTGAATTGGTCCCCGTGGGCCCTCCAACTGCGTTGCTCAGTCGAATCTCATCATTGAGTGAGAAGATTGACGAGATCGGAGGGTGTTCGGACAGCATGGCTCTGTCGTCGTCCAGGAACGCCGCATTCTCGTTGTTCCAGTTTTCCAGCGTCAAGGCGATGTAGTTATTGCCGCGGAACAGGATTTTGCCGACGACTTCGCACGTGTTCGTCATTCGCACACAATGACGTTGGCACCTTTGGTGGGGTATACGCCACTGCGGACGTGTTCCATCCAGCCATCAGTGAGCCCCAGTTCCTCGACGAATTCGAGGATCGTATCGTCGGAGCGCGTCTTCGTATCGCCCATGACAATGACGGCTTTGTCCGCATAGTTGGCGGTGATGTACGCGCTAAGCTGTGCGAAGTTGGACGCGCGAGCCACTCCGAACGCACCCGTGACGCGTGCATCCGTGTGCAGATTGTAGAAGTCGAAGGTGACGCCGTCAGCAAGTTGTATGTCCAGGAACGTGCAGCCCTTGGGGGTTAAGCAGTCAACGCCGTCGAACATGCTGCAGTCCTCCCACTTGGTGCGCGTCAAGTCGGTAATGTTGTTTACCGGGTAGTTAGACAGCGTGTTGAGGCCGTCGCCGAAGGGAACGCCACCGCTCGTGGCCGTGCGGTACAAATGCGAGTTCTCCGAGTCGACGTAGGCGTGGTAGTGGAAGTCCTCCTGCACGTTCACGACGTCCCAGGCGCTGATGCGCTTGCCGATCTCGACGCTGTTCTCGGACAGATTACCGCTGGACAGCAACTCCGGAAGCCCCGCCACGTTTCCTTCGTTTCTCCAGCAGCGACCTTCCTGCAGTCTTCGTATTATACTTAAGTCAAACGACGAAATCAGTACGTCTGTTGAGTGTATCCAAGAGTTTTTACGGACTTCTTACGGGGTCTCGACGGGTCGGAAGAGCCTGATATGCCGCCTTTACCAACTAAAACAGAGTGACCCATGCAGCAAATCAGAGCAGGCAGCCTTGGCGACGTGGGTACACGCCTAAACTCATGGCTGACAAATCGTAGATAAATCGGGACGTATCAGCTAATCACCTGATATCTGAGTCCGGCTGATACAAAGCGACCCTTTCCGGGTTCCATAAACGGTCGCCCTCACTTTAGCGACCGTTAACTCATTCGGGACTTGAGATTTTCGACGTTACTGTTTGAAAGCTCCGTCATCCGATATCGCTGGTTCCTAGCGCTCTATGTCGTGATATGATAAATCATCTCCCCTAACCCGCTTCCTATATCCGTGGTTTGAGTCCTGTAAGAAGGGTAATGAAGTAGTAAATCAGACGTAAAAAGTATGTTGTGCGTTTCATTATAGGGGGCTTTGCCCCAAAAAACAATAACACTGGTATTTTTAGTACGGAATTATTAACAATTGTTTGAGTTTGCGTGGTACTATTATTGGAAATAGTGGAAACTATTTATTGAAAGTTGGACTGTCAACGCGCGGATCCAACTGCAATGAAGATTGCATTGGATGAAGGTTAAGAGGTACTAGTGCCTGCGTCGTGCCGCTGCTCGTAGGACACCCGTGCACCCAGAATCTGTAGAACAGATCTGTCCCTAGCGACTTTGCGACGAACGAAAAGCTCTTTCCAGTCTTCCTCGACCAAATCGTAGAACTCTACGCTGTTGTGGTCGTGAAAAACTCGAACTTTTCGGAGTAGATGCTGATCAGGCCAGAAAATAGCGTCCCGGTGGCGTCGTACCATCCCACCAGGTCGATCTCTGTTAAGACAGTGGCAGCTTCGTATTCGGTGCTTTGGACACGGACGGTGGCGGCGTCGTCACTTCATTAATTTCTTCCGCGCTGAGCCTGATGTTGCCGTCGCCGGTCCATCTGAGAAGCTCTTCCATTTGGCGCCATTGCAAACCCCAGATCTCGTCGTCCGTGAAGGCGACTGGGTTGACAGCAGCTGGAACGAGGACATCATTGTCGAGGATGGTTGGGGGGCGCATGTGACGGTCAAGGATGAACCCACGGGATATTCCTCGACGGTGAAACAAACGCTGCCATCACCGATGCAACCACACGATCGGCGGGTGTGGTTCGTAAACGGCGCAAGGCGTTCACAGCAGGGCATCTCAACGGCGGAACCTGATGAGAATCGGGCCGCCATCCTCGCCCGCACCGTCGCATCCGCCACAGCTATATCATCAACCGTGCATGACGTCGCGGCTCGGCACAAACCAGTGAGCGATTCAGGACAAGAAAAGTCCCCCGACTTCGCGACGATGGGCTTTCGTTGAATGCTATATCCAACGAGATAAAGGTGAACAAAAAATCGCGTATTGGTGTTGCTGGCATAGCACGGTTTCGAGGGCGTGCGGAACGCGTTCAGCAAAGCAGAGGAGCAGCCGCTGCTACAAGAACCTCCGATCCCACCTCAACTTCAGTCGCCATACCAACTGCTCCCGCCACCGCAACTGCACATGTCTCCGTCGCCGTTCTCCGCTCAATTCTTGCAGTACGTCCAGGAGCTGCCGCCGCCGCAGCCACCGTATGCGGCTTGGATGTCGACGTCGGCCTGCCCACCACCTCCCAGACGGAAGAAGGCGGTCATCGCCCTGGCGGACGTCTGCAGCTTGTTGGCGATGGCGATCCAGCATATCGACAGCCTCGACGACGAGCAAGACCTGCAATACTTTATATCAATCCTCTGCCGGCTCTAGAAAATGTTACCTGCTGATGCCAGCCGTGGTGCGGTCCAGTGGCTCTCATAGGACGACCTTGCATTCATCCTCGCTGGACCCTGGCAATTCGTTTGATACGGCAAATCGCAGCGCAGCGTAGTGTTCGCATATGCAACCCAATTTACACACTCACATTTCACATCATTAATTTTCAGATCAAGTTAGCTTCTTTATCGTAAAATTGGTTGCGTGAGTCTGTCCTGCTCTCTTGTCCGTGTCTGTCGTAGTACGAATTACTACTACAGACAACGACCGGCAAATCCTGAAAATACGCCACCTGAGCCAAACAAACAGCCAATCACAACGATTATCGAGGAAAGTTTCTGAAGATGCTGGATCTACGACCCATATTTGCTCCTTTTATGCAGCAATGAATCTCTTATGAACCATATTTGTCCCTTTTGAGTCAAAGTGCAAGCCAATCAAAAGGCATTTAGCAAATGTCCGCAAACTATTGGATCAAGTTTTGTATGGAAGCTAAATGTGCGAGGTGGCGTATTTGCCGGTCGTTGTCTGTAGTTAGTTAGCCGCGTGTCGGAGCATAGTTAACACCAGTGCTCGAAAATACAGAAGCATATTCTATTGTAAACAACAATCCTCATAATATATTATTCCATATGTGCAAGAGCAATAGATAATTAATTATTCCATCATATAAAATATAGTGGCCCATCATGGATTTTGACCAACGACTGCAACTTTCTGGGTAAATTGATGCATTTCGTGTTTTCCATGTACATACAACCTGTGCCTTTGCTTACAGCTAGGTTTGTCCCTCTAGATGTCGGTGGCGGCGGGGGCTTCAGCAGCATCCGGCGTGTTGCTGACGGGTACGCTAGCCACAAATTTCTTGAGCGAATCGCTCATGAAGTACTGACCCGAGGCCTTGTTGACCTCCTTGTCCTCGCAGAAGCAGAGCAGGATGGTGTCGATAGCCATCTCGTACACGCCCAATAGTGTAGAGGCCACGAACCAGCCGAGCAGCAGCGACAGCAAGATGGGGGCCAACGGCGCCGACAGCTCATGGGCCCCGCCGACGCCGTAGTCGGCGCTGTTCTGCTCCAGGTAAGCGAACGTGGCGATGGCACAGCTAAGTGCGACTGCCACTTTACCCGCACCGAGCAGTAGGAACGTCACGGTGGACACGGCGCCCACCTGTGCGATGTTGCAAAGCAGGATCTTGAACGCGTCCTTGGCCGAGGAGCAGAAGCTGTGGCCCTTCATGGCGATGAGGATGTACGCGTTCTTGGACAGGAAGCGCAGACACTTCTCCAGACACCACAGACAGCACTGCACAACTTTCATGACGACTTTCAGCACGAGGTTGGACTTTTGCAGGTCCTGGGTCTGGTGGTCCAAGTACAGCAACGCCGCGCGGATGAACTGCACCACTGCGATGATGAACGATCCGAATGCCAGCGACCCGAAGTGATAGCGAAAGCAGTTCTTGAACGACGTGAAGACGGGGAAGCGACCCATTTCCTCGTTCGTTTTATTCCGACTCCAGTAGTAACGACTCACGGCACCAGCGATCGTGCACATGCTGATAGCGTTAATGAGCTGGGCTGTCCACAGGAAGCCGAAAAAATGGTACGCTACCAGTAACTTCATCGTCTGGTCCGGGCTCACCTGGTTCAAGGTCGTGGTCGCTTCCGCGGTTACATTCTGTCCGGCCTGCTCGGCGAGTTCGCCAGCTAGTGAAGCGAGCTGCATCTCGCCTGAGCTGTAAATGTACGCACCGACGATCGCTGCGTATGCAAAGAGCACCAGCAGCATGATGAAAGGGATGATAGGAAAAAGTACCAGCATCGGCAAGTGCTGCAAGGCGCGTGACGCCTCCTTCACGATTCCGACCGCAATACGGATCTTCTTCTGGAAGAAGCAGACTAGCAGGAACGCAATACCCGCCAGTGCGTACGCGACGTACGCAGCCACGGCATAGGCCTTCTGCTTGTCCTCGCTAGCTTTAAGCGTCTGCGGCAGCTCAATCGTTGCGATGTCGGATGAATTCACACCGGCCGCAGTCGCTAGCTGACTTGTTAATGCGTCGAGCTCCGAGCTGCCGATAAGTCCGCCCTTGGTACTCAGCATCAGGGCAAAGAGCAGCAGCAAGACCACGAAGCTCCACAGCGTAATCCAGACGATGCATCCGGCGCAAAACCTCAGAAGAACCACGAAAGCGAAGCCCAGCACGAGGGCGAGCACGCCACCACACACAAGGAACACTGGCCAAGTGTCTTGCAAGTCCCCGATAACGCGCCCAACGGTAGTACCGACCGTCTCCAACGTCGAGTAGAGCGGGTTTTCTTGCGCAGGCCCCACCGACTCGGAAGTCGTGATCACTCGCTTGATCTCACACTTGTCGTTCGGTGTCGGCACGCCGTTCACGTCGTCGTAATACTCCGGTTCGTCGCCAGGAACAATGCACTTTTCCACTGAGGTTGAGTTGGATTCGGTCAGCTGGAGGCAACGAAAGAAGACCTGCTCACTCGGCATCGCCACCAGCCAGCACGCTTTGTTGCTTGGGAGCACCAGCAGGCTTGTAGCTCTCGACTTGCGCTCCTTTTCTCGCTCTTCGTCCGTCGTCAACGATGAATCGCCTTGGATCTCAGCTTCAGCCTCGTAGTTGCAGATGTACGTGCCTGCATCCGGGCAGCTCTCCACGCAGACACCGTAGAACGATAGATCTTCGGGGGATAACGACGGGTTGGACGCCTGCTCTAGCAGGTCCTGCGTGATGCGTGGGTAGAACGTCAACGTGTGGTGCTCGTGCTTCCCAGTGCCACACGTGGTGCCGTTGTAGTCCGATCCGTAGAGCAGTCGTTTGGGCTCGCCGTGCATGAATCCGACCGCGGCGATGGCGATCATGCCCACCCAGAAAACCGCGAAAAACAGTACGCAAAGCACGTCGCGGCACTTTCGAGAGCTGGCAGGCGCCACACCTTGCGATGCACCGCCACCCTTGACGCCGACCTGCTCCGTGTTGGAGCAACAGCCCATGCTTGCTGGCGGCTTTCAATCCAATCCAGCTTTGGCTGGCTGGCTGGCCGGCGCTTCAAACACGGTCCTCGAAACCACCGCAACGTTTGAACTTTTTCCAACGAAACTGCTCGATGGTATGCCTGTCCATCCCGCCTCCAGCCACGCCTGCCGCCGAGTCACGTGAGCCGCCCCAGCGATGCCGAGGCCACCATGACCAGCTCTGACGGAACTCGACCCTGCCACGATGGCATCGACCCCGAGGCGTCTTGCTTCACGAAGGAGCACACTTTTTTCTAAGGCTGGAGTTCCCGGCAGTCGGGAGGAAGCCTACTACTCCCATAGTAAATTGTTTTTGCAAATGCATCGAGTCAAAGCGCACCAGTTTCACCGAAAAGTAGGCTGCCTCGTACAGATAGTCCTGAGGTTCTGAGTTAGCGTCGGGTACTCTGGATCATTTCAACTTCATGTTTTCTTGAAACACATAAGGGCCCGATTCACAAAAGAAAAAGCACCTTTTCAAGAAGAAAGAAATCGCTTTATGGCTTGCACTTGACAAACACAGCAATGCTGGCTACCAGCTCTAGCTTGACCCAAAAGGCCAGGCCTTCTCCAGCTTGGATTGAAAGTTTCCGTCGTTGAAGGGCGTGTTGGCGGCGCCCCAACCCACCCCGTTCATAGCGCGACGGGCGTTCTCCGACATCTGGTTCCACATGATGAGGTCCTGGAAGTCACCGCCCTTCGAGGTGGACTCCAGCGCGTGATTAATCGGCCATGTGCTTTCGTAGTTCACCTTCGCGGCCGTGCCATCGACACAGTCCGCCTTGGGGGGAACCTGACTCGAGTAGCCGCTGTGAGCCGACGGCGTGACGCCCAAAATCGTCGGGTTCTCCACTTCGGGGTTGTCAATCCACACGATTACGTGCTCCCAATCGTGGCGGTGGCCAAAACCCGTGGATGGCGAGTCCTTGGGGAAGTACCACGAGTACATGATGGCCCAAACGCCCCGGATCCAAGTAGATCGACCGTACACTTGGGAACCCCACCCTGATCCTTTGCATTTGGCGCTGGGAGCACCTTTAGGCTTGAGACCACCGCCGGTCTCACCAGCGTCGTTCACCGCAGGGTACGGGTGGCATCCGTTCGAGATGTGAAGCTGCGGTTTAAACTTGACGCCGGCCTTTTCGGAGATCGTGATGGGCTCAGGCTGAGCGTACGGCTTCACCTGGTCATGGCCGATCCACACAGCCGTCCACGGCCCCGGATCAGGAGTTGGAGCAGGAGTTGGGGCGGGTGTCGGTGGGAGCGTCGGCTCCGGCGTCGGAGCTTCGGTCGCGCGCGGGTCTGGCCGCATAGACGGAGTCACATCTGGGACCGGCGTCTCGATGTGCTGCTGCTGCTCGTGGGAGCCCGAGGTGTTCTGCTGCACCGATGGTGCTTTCGTGAACTTCTTGAGACTGGAGAAGTCGATGTACTTGACACCAGGCTTGGGGGTTTCTGGGGTTTGCTCTTGAGCTTGCACCGCAGCCGCGGCAAGCAGAGCCGCACACCAGACGATGTAAGACTTCATCGTCGAAACTTGAGCTGGTTTGCGTCGGGGTAGAAGATTGTGGAATGACCCCAGTTTTCGCTTACGTCCCGTGCGAATTAGTAACGGGGCCCATCGGCGACAGATCACAAAATGTTATCTTGCTGTTCGTATAGGTCCGAAGAAAGATGAGATGAGTAACGCAGCGGAAAAATATGGGGCACGAAGAGATATCAACGGTAATGTTCACGGGTGTCTGACCGGCGCCACAGACCTCCACTGCAAACACGACGCAGGAAGGACACCAGGATTGATTTTTTGTTTTAATTGCGGTGGGGGCATTGTTGACCGATACATGTGCTATCGATATATTACTGTACATGTACTTTAATACATGTCGGTGGCGCCACCGACAGGTTGACGGCGACGTGAATCCCATCGTGATGATAGGAAGAGTGTCGTGGTCGGTGAAACTAGAACACTCTTGAACACCCCCTCCGACATGCGGGACAAACGAGACCAACTGGATCGCTGGATCGCAGCTGGCACCGCTGCGCTTACCTAGGACGAAGTGAACAAGTGCAATGTGGCGTTTGCGCTTCCGTTGTCTTTTTCGGCCATGATCGAAGAAGATAATATCTTCATAAGATTATTAGCTTTCTGGTCGAAGCCAACGCCGCAATGCGGTCGTTCGAGAGAGAACTTGAGCTTATGGTCCACAAAACCACGCTTTCGAACGAGCTGGAAATTTGTTTTCGACCGTTCACACATAAAACAAAATCAAGATGGTTCTCCCGATGGTGACTTTCACCGAAATCACGCCCGCGTTCATGATTTCGTCGATTGCAGTGTACCCATCGGGCATTTGTGCTACAGTTGTGCACCTCGTTTTCGGCAGGGTGGATCATATAATGTCCTAAGGTGAAATGATTATAAAGTAAACTTTACTTTGCAAATTGGTGACCAAATTAATCCAGGTTTACAGGTCATTAATTTATGTAGGGGATCTCACCATTCATAACAAAAACATATGTTTTATAGTTTCTATGACTGTTATCGGCTATTATAGCATCTCTAGCTTAGTTACTTGATGTAATTACGACGAAGAACTCCAGTATTTGCAGCACGATACCGATTCCGCCCCTAACTTGAACACACCACCGGTTGATATCTCTTCAAAAGCAGTATCGGGTCGCTATCCGTTTCGACAGGATCTAACCTCAAATTTTCAAATTTCAAAACTCCCGCCCAGTGGCACAATCCAAACAGAACCCCGGGAGAGAACGCCATGGCCACCAAGACGAAGCCGACCAAGGGGAAGTGGCTCATGATCGAGCAAAAGTGGATGCTCATTGTGGAGCACCGACGCACACAGCCCGCTCCATCGCTGGCAGAACTGGCCAAGTGGGCAGCGGCAGCATTCAATCTGCCACAACAGCCGGCACGAGCCACCATTCTGAACATCCTCCGCAGCGCGGCATCGATCGAGGCGAAGCGCAGCATAGCCACCACAGCAAAGGGGCGGAAGCAGACGCTGCGGTGCCCAGAGCTGGAAGATCGACTTGGAGCGTACCTCGACTCATGCTTGGGCCAGCACGCGGCTCTTTCGCGACGATTGATCACCTGGAAGGCAAAGCAGATCTACGCATCTCTCGATAACCCCCCCCCCCCCCGCCGATAAAGCTCTCCGACGGATGGCTCTCGTGCTTCATAAGCGACATGATGTTCGCTTCCGCGAGATGCATGGCGAGGCGGGATCGATGGACCCAGCAGTCGTTGAAGAAGGCCGTCTGGCAATGCAAGACATCACCAGGCATTACACCCTGCATGACATCTGGAGCATGGATGAGTCAGGACTCTTCTACCAGTCCGCAAAAACGAGAGGGATCTGCAAGTCCAAGACAAAAGGATTGAAGAAGGATAAAACCCGCATCACTATCGCCCTTGCTGGTAATGCGGACGGATCCGAGAAGCGCGAGGTGTTCTTCATCGGACGGGCGTACTGTAACGGGGCGTGGTCCTTGTTAATGGCACCCAACCCGTTAGTGTGTCGTACACACATGGAGTTGTCACATAATGATGTGCCACACTCACATGTGTGTTTCGTACACTGGCCCTTGAGTGTGGTGCGCCTAAGAGAGCCCATAAGTACGGTTTGTACTTAGCAAGGTCGACATGGCTTGAGAGCCAACCATTTGGAAACAGGTTACTTCGAAGGTGCATTAATTAGACAGGTTATAGTAAGTAGGACTTGGTGAGCAAAAGTAATAGACGTTCAGTTTAAATCTAACCTAGAAGTTCACAAGTCGTTTGGTACCCGGTACCAGCAAACGACTAAAAAGCAGAGCCTCGAACTAAGACAGCAGAGACGCCGGGCGTTTGTTGTGGTTAGCGCGTTACGCTTCCTCAAAGCAAAAGTGCGTGTGACTCCCGTCACACCTGGTAGCACTTGTAGTCAATTCCGCGACCGGCGCGGTTGTCTACCATCAAGGTCTCTCTGAGCATGGATGATTCAGGGAGCATGTTGCCGTCTCGGCAGGACTTCCCTCATCTCTCGGACGCCCACTGGGCAACGCTGGAGAAGATGGTGAGCCTTCTGGGCGAGACAGCGTTCGCTGGATTCCCCTCGCTTCCTGTGGAGCAGCAAAGGGCACGCGTGGAACGCTTTGACAAGTACGAGTCGTCGTTGATCGCCCACGTGAGCGCTGCCGCGCAGGATGCCGCTCGCTCAGCGATGCGTGCTGAAGCACAGAGTGCGGCACAGTCAGCAGCGCGCGAGTCGGGTACCTTCGCATCGCGACAAGGATCGACCAAGGCAGTCAAGATGACGGTTCCCAAGTTTGATGGGAAGGAGTCGGACAGCCTGGTCTTCTGGATCCGTGAGATCGAGATCGTGCTGAGCGCGGGACAGATCTATGATTCAAGATCACAGGTCGCCTTCGCCCTGTCCAACCTCGGAGGTCGGGCTCGGGCTTGGGCCATGGCTCGTGAGACGTCGTCTCCAGGCTTCTTCACCTCGTGGTCGTTCATGGAACAAGAGCTGCGCAAGAACTTCTTGCTCGCCAATGTGGCGTACCGCCATCGCTCCCTCTTCTTGCGTTGCAAGCAAGGGAAGCGCTCCCTTCAAGACTATGTCATGGAGCTGCAGAACCTGGAAGCAGCCGTAGCTCCTCTCTCAGAGGACGTGAAGGTCACGGTATTCATGGACGGCGTCCGTACTGGTCCAGTGCGGACCGAGCTCTTCCGCCGTCAGCCGAAGACCTTCAACGATGCAGTGCATCTCGCGCTACTGAGGATCACTGTGTGCGATCCGCGCAGGGACACGCGGGTCCGACCGAGACGTCAGAAGGTTCCACTCCCATGGAGATCTCGGCGGCTGAGTCTGTTCAGGCCGGCGCGAAAAAGCTTCGTGCGAGTGTCGCTGCTTTGGGTGCAACGAGTTGGGCCATTTCCGTCGGAACTGCCCGACCAACCCATGGAGAACGGCTCGTGGCAAAGCCACTTCGACGTCGTCGTCACTCAATATGATTGAGTCCGCGGCGTCGGAAAACGGCGACTCCCAGTAGGCGCGGGACGCCCTGCTGGGAGGCTTCGCTCTTCCCGGACGGCGGTGGCTTCGCCACCTCTCCGCCCAGGAGAACAAGTCCCAGGGACGACACTGTTGTGTCTCTCGGTGGCCACCGCGCGGTCTATGTCACCGCCAGCGTCAAGGGATACGAAGAACCAATGACCATCCTGATTGATTCGGGTGCGTCGTATAACTTCGCAACGAAGGCCAGTGTGGCTAGGAACAGCATACTGTATGCTCAAGCTTTAGAAAACTCTAAGAGTAATAGCAACGTATCTGTTCGCCTAGCGACTGGGTCGATCGTATCGACGCGGAAGGTCCTTCTCCCCTTGACGGTCAAATTTGACGACTTTAATTCGGTCGAACCGTTCATTGTCCTTGACATGGATGATCGATACGATCTGACCCTCGGCATGCCCTGGCTTGTGAAGCACGAGCCGTGGATCGACTGGCGGAGTCGCACCATAGGTGCAAGTCACCAACCCTTAGCGGATCGAGCTTTGGCGGGTCATGTCCCCTCCTCATCCCGCGACGGGTTCGTGCGCGATCACAGGGTGCCACGCGGGGAACGACACTTTGCCGGCTCGGCCGAACAAGTGTTTGTTTCCAACAAGGGTGGTCGAGCAGAGACTCCCACCACGCAAGGCGTTCGGGCTGGTTCAGCCGTCGCCGAAGAAGGAAAAGTCGCTGACGGAGTTCGCAGCGCAACGGTGGTTGTTGACGCGATCACTGGCGATCGCAACGCGAAAGATCTGACCCCAGTACCGACGTTGTGGAGCTCCTTGAGCTCGAAGAGCTTTTTTATGTCGAGTTCCTCGAATCGCTTAAGGCGGGGAAACTGGAGGACCTAGTCCTTATCCGCCGCGAACAAGAGCCTCTCGAGCTGAACAGCTCCTCGGTCATGGACACTGACGTGTTAGAAGAAGGGCGGGTCTCGAAGAGACAACAACGATATGGCGCAGCCATTCTGAAGGACCCCTCGGATCCCTATTATCCTCTGTTGAAGGAATTTTCGGACGTGGTATCGGAGGACCCTCCTTCGTTGCTACCCCCGGATGGGGGTGTGCGCCACGAGACCGACCTCGAGCCGGGTACGAAGTACTGCACCACGCGCCAGTGGCCGCTTCCGAAGGAACAAGTCGACGTCATCGACGCTTTCTTCGCAGCGAAGCACGCCGCGGGCATGGAGCGCGAGTCGAAGTCGCCTCATTCGTCACCGACGTTTTGCGTACGCAAACCCAATGGGAAATGGCGCATGGTACATGCTTTCAACAAGCTGAACGCGGCCACCATCCCCGCATCGACGCCCATTCCTCGAAAGGATGTGATGCAGAACAACATGGCGGGCTGCACGGTGTTTAGCGCGCTCGACATGGTCGATGGCTACTATCAGCTCCTGATGCGGGAGTCTGACATCCCTCTCACGGCTGTGAGCACTCCAAGCGGGATGCTGTGGGAATGGTTGGTGATGCCCCAAGGGCTATCCAACGCACCAGCAACGTTTAATCGCTTGGTGACACAGCTCTTCCGGCCGCTGCGGCACTTCGTACAGACGTACTTTGACGACATTTTCGTTCACAACCACGCTGAAGATGGGAAGACAGACGTCGAGATGCATCTTGCGCACCTCCGTGAGGTCTTGATGTGCATGCGGGAGAACCGTTTGTATGCAAACATCAACAAATGCATATTTGATGCTGAGGAAATCCCGTTCCTGGGCTGCTTCCTTGGAAAGGATGGCGTTCGCGCTGACCCCGAAAGATCGAAGCGATCTCACAGTGGCCGGTGCCTACCTCCCAACGGGATCTGCGCAAGTGGCTCGGCCTCGCCAGCTACTTGCACAAGTACAGCGAGAACTACGTTGAGTTGGCCAGGCCACTAACGACCCTTTTGAACAAGGATACAGACTGGTCCTGGGCTGCGGAGGCTCAGCGAGCCTTTGAGGCGATCAAGCAGAGCTTACAGAGCGTCCATATCCTGGCGCTGCCTGACGAGGATCGTCCTTTTAGTGTCGTGTGCGACGCCTCAGACTTTGCCATTGGCTGCACCCTGCTTCAGGTTGATGCCGAAGGCAGGGAAAGGGTGGTGTCTTTCCTGTCCCGGCAGTTGAAAGCCGCGGAAAGAACTACCCCGTCCACGACAAGGAGCTCCTCGCGATGAAGTACGCGCTGGTGAAGTTCCGGGTTCATCTGCTCGGCAGTAAACCCTTCGTGATCTACACAGATCATGCCTCGTTGAGGACAGCGACCTCGTCACCTCATCTCTTCCAGCGCATGGCGCGTTGGTTGTTATTCTTCGCAGAATACAACTTCACCGTAGCTTTCAAGCCGGGGAAACAGAAAGGCCTTGCGGACGCTCTCTCCCGGAGACCGGACTATGAGCTGGCACACGCGGTGTTCCTTGAGTCGCCGCTCCATGAGCTCATCCGCGAGGCCTATGCAGGCGATGACGATCTTCGAGATCTGGTCGAAGTGCTGCGCACGAAATCGGACAGCTTGGTACGCTCGGCTCGTCAGCGAGCCCAGCTTCACCGCTACTCCCTCGTTGAGGGCTTGCGCTACTATCAGGTATCCCCGGGGGATGATCCGCGGTTGGTTGCTCCCAACGAAGAGGACCTTCGTCATCGAATCCTCTTTGAGGCACATGACACGGCGCTCAGCGGGCACCTGGGCCGCGAGAAGACGTATACGTCAGTGGCGCGGGACTTCTGGTGGGCCCACATGTACAAGTGGGTGCGGTCTTACGTTAAGACTTGCGACACGTGCCAACGGGTCAAACCCTCTCCGGCCGCGGCGGCCCCGCTGATGAGCTTGCCGGTCCTGGCCGATTGCTGGCGCTCCGTGAGCATGGACTTCATCTTCGAGTTGCCGCCCGATGGGCACGGCCATACTGGCATCCTGGTCTCTGTGTGCCGCTTGAGCAAAAGGGTGAGGCTGGTGCCCGTGAAGAAGAGTGTGACAGCGCCGCAGGCGGCTCAACGCTTCGTCGACAATGTCTTCCGGCATCACAGCCTCCCGGAGGCGTTCGTCAGCGACAGAGACCCTCGGTTCGTCTCTCACTTCTGGCAACACCTCTTCCGGCTTCTCGGGACGAAGCTGGACATGTCCAGGCGGACCATCCGCAGACCGACGGTCAAACGGAGCGCGTTAACCGTGTCGTGGAGGACGTCTTGCGCAGTGTCTGCGTTGCAGAGCCCACGAAGTGGAGTACGCAGCTTGCGCAAGTGGAGTTCGCGCTTAACAATGCAGTGCATGCGTCGACAGGCTTTACGCCGTTCTACGTCAACGGTCTGCGGCATCCGCGTACGTCGCTGTCGTTGCCCCCGGCTTCTGAGTTGGGTGAGGGTGGTGTTGTCGTGAACGACTCAAGAGGCCTCAAAGGCGTGCGTACGTCCGTCAAACGGAACCTCCTATCCTTCATTGAGACGGAAGAAGCGATCCGCACTCGCGTCCGTGACGCTATGGCTGCCGCGCAGGACCGACAAAAAGAAAACAGCGACCGCCACGGGCGTGCTAACACAAATGTATTC
The DNA here is from genome assembly GCA_033557995.1 of Phytophthora crassamura. Taxonomy (NCBI): domain Eukaryota; phylum Oomycota; class Peronosporomycetes; order Peronosporales; family Peronosporaceae; genus Phytophthora; species Phytophthora crassamura. The sequence continues at coordinate 15,421,199 of JAUCED010000002.1, read as the reverse complement.
AAAATAGGTGATTTGGTGTTACTTAACGCTAAAAACTTGCCTATACACTCGGTGTCGGCGGTCGGCAGCACCAAGCTGCGACCACGCTTCGTGGGACCTTTCTCGGTTATAGGCGTCCATGGCAATGCCTATACGCTGGATCTGCCATCGGCAATGGCCACGCACCCAACGTTTTACGTCGGCATGCTCAAGCCGTACCATCCGTCGGAGGTGACTGACTCTGAGAGTTCGCCGAGCGAGACATCTGCTGCAGGGCCTGAGCCATCGCGCGCGCCAAGTCGGACTGACTTAGGACTGGGGCAGCCAGAGCGGCAGGCGCAGCAGGCGCCGCGGGCGCAGTTGCAACAGCCGGAGCAGGCCGAGCCTCTAAGTCGCTTACGCGCGTGTAGAGGTGGCGAATCCACGCCAGATGATCCTGCTGATCGTGACGTTCGCTCGCATGCGCACGCTCAAGATCCGCGACGCGGTCGTAGAGATGACGCATGTCACGAGCCTGCCGGCCGAGTTCTTCCCGCAGCTCCTGCACCCGACGTTCTAGTCCCTCTTCCTCTTGCCGAGAACGGCGGTAAGCGGCCACAGTCGCCTCGACGGTTTGCATGCGGCCACGCAAGGAGGTCAAGCCCAGTTGCTGGGTCTCGAGGAGACGCTGACACCCCTTCACCGCGTCCAGAAGAGGCTCCCGAGCCGAGGCAGAGGCTTGAGTCGCCAACGCACGACGCGGAGCGTTCCGGTACGATGAGTCGTCCGTTACGACCTCCGCCTCCGTTGATCGGAAACGACGGTGACCGCTACTTCCACGTGGAGAAGCCCCTGAAGCGCCGTGGGCGTAAGGGCTACTACCCGTATCTGGTGAAGTGGCGCGGTTATCCCGAGGATCAGAGTACCTAGGAAGACGGTCGTCTCCTCGGGGAGGACTGCGCCGATACCGTGGACGCTTACGAGCGCTCCCGCGGAGCCGGTCGGCGCTAACCGGCCCGAGAACGCTCACAGGTTCTACGGGCTGAGACTGTCGCCCCTTTGTCACCTTGGACACCACCTCTTCGAGAATATCATGCGGCAGGGCCGCATATCGCGGATCCCACCGATGTCGATCCCAGATATCATCAGCTTTCATCTTCGCCATGCGAAATCGCAAACGCCGAAGGGCGAGCCAATCCAGTCGATGCGGCGAGTTCAACAACTCCGGTATCGGATAGCCAAGATGGCGGAGCCAAGTTTTGAACTCAACCTCATTGGTTTGGCGAGCCAAGGCGGTGTTGGTCCGTTGGACGATGGGACACTCGTCGTTGTTGGCCACAGGCACACCCCGCTGTCGGTTTTGCCGAAGGCTCGCAGCATACTCCTCGGGAGTCCAGACTCCCTGCGATAGGAGCTGCTCTCGGTTACGCGGAGCCGGAGGCTCAAGCTCACGCTTCTGCTCGGCAATCCGCTCAGCGTCAGTGCGCCGGGCGGCTGCGCGATCTTGTAGGTGTTCGCGGTTCGCGAGCAGCAAAGAAGCAGGGTCCACCCCCTCCTCTTCGCCGACATTGGTGATGACCGGAGGCTCTCGGGGCGGAGCATCAGACGCGGCTGAAGCAGCCGCAGGCTTTTCTGGCGGCTTCGTCGACGAAGCTGGAGCAGCAGGCGGGACGCTGTCCTCGGCAGCCTTCTTGGCACGGGCCACGGCAGCAAGGCTGCGTGGAGTGGCCGGGCTTCCAGGGTGCAGCGCACGCTGTTGCTCAGTCAGCTGTGGGGACGACGGAGCCTTCTCCTCATCCGTCGACGGGTATCGAACAATTTCCCGACGAGGCAGAGGCCTCTGAGGCCGAATCCTCCGGCATGTCGTGCATCTCCACGTCGCTCTGGTGCGGTGAGTTGCCGCTTGGCGGCTGGGCCGCGGCGGCCTTGGGCTGCGTCGTCGCCGGCGCAGGAGACGTTGTCTCGGACGGTTGGACATGTGACTCTCGCGGTCACTCTCCTCCCCCGTGATGAGCTCAATATGAAACCCTTCGCTGCCACTCTCGGAGTCGCTGAGATTGTGAGTCGGACCTGGCCAGGTCACTGCGTGCCGCTTGCGGCGTCGCGCCGCGGCGATAGCTGCCCTACGGGCCGGGGTTTTCGGGCGCTTGGGTCCCTTCGGCTTCGACTTCCTCGATGTGGCCAAGCTGGCGTGAGAGTGGGCCGGGCTGTTGGGACGCGAGGCGTGTGCTGTCGGCGGAGCCGTTGTGGGCGTGGAAGTAATGCTCAAGGGGCTATGGGCGTGCGTCGCGTGCGGGCTCAGTGAGCAGCAGGCGTGGCATGACTTCGCGATGCCCTGTGGGCTGGGGCTTGTGCGGTCGGCGGCTCGTTGAAGAATGAGGCTCGACCTCGGGGTGCGCCGTGGCGTTTGATGGCTGGATCCCCCTTTCTGATCCGTCTCTGTGGGACGGTGCTTCCCGTTTGGGTGTGGGAGGGTGTAACGGGGCGTGGCCCTTATTAATGGCACCCAACCCGTTAGTGTGTCGTACACACATGGAGTTGTCACATAGTGATGTGCCACACTCACATGTGTGTTTCGTACACTGGCCCTTAAGTGTGGTGCGCCTAAGAGAGCCCATAAGTACGGTTTGTACTTAGCAAGGTCGACATGGCTTGAGAGCCAACCATTTGGAAACAGGTTACTTCAAAGGTACATTAATTAGACAGTTTATAGTAAGTAGGACTTTATGAGCAAAAGTAATAGACGTTCAGTTTAAATCTAACCTAGAAGTTCGCAAGTCGTTTGGTACCCGGTACCAGCAAACGACTAAGAAGGCAGGGCCTCGAACGAAGACAGCAGAGACGCCGCGCGTCTGTTGTGGTTAGCGCGTTACGCTTCCTCAAAGCATAGGTGCGTGTGACTCCCGTCACACGTACCGCCCGCACTGCTTCAAGCGCAAGACTGGTGCAGAGCTTGGATGCTACTACCGCAACAATCGCAAGGCGTGGATGACAATGTCATTGTACAGCGAATGGATACGTGCGTTCGACGGTGAAATGAAGGCAGCCGGGAGATAGATATTGCTTCTGGTCGACGGCGCTTCGACCCACGCGCTCGATGACATTGGGTCGGGGGAGCTGACGAACATCACGGTTCAAAACCTCCCTCCAAACACGACTTCCCACTTGCAGCCCATGGATGCAGGGATTATAGCCGCCCTCAAAGCCGGCTACCGCGACAAGCAGATGGAGCTAGCAGCGAATCGAGCAGACCCGACACATCCGGAGACGAAACCCGACGGCAAGACAATCTACTACGTGGAACCGCTCCAGGCGATGCAGTGGACCGCTGACGTGTGGGTGAAGATGGAGGCAATCAAAATTGTAAACTGCTTTCGCAAGACGGGCATCATTTTCCCGGAGAAGCACGATCTGCCGCAGCCACCAGAACGCAGGGAGCAAGTTTCTATGAGTGAAGTTCTTATACCGGGAACACCTCGTTAGAGGCTGTAGACAACCCACCCAAGATTAATTCGACGGTACTGCGTAAGCGTAACCTGGGTCAATATTCGTGTAACGTGTCGGCATTGCTTCGGCAGACCGCAATGTAACAGCAAAAAAAACAGCGTGTTCCCAGCCTAAGTCGCAGACGATCTAGTTTTAAAAAAGCACCCAATATCCTTAATATAACTAATATCCTGGGAGAACCAAACAGCTGTAGCTGTTCAAGTTAGTGGGCGGAATCTGTATTCATACGAATCCCAATCACGTTGATTTTCGCTATGCTCTCCTCGTCGAGGATCTTATTAACTGCACGGAATAGATCGTACCCTATCAAGTCACTTCTATGCCTACATGGAGGAACTGTTGAATGCCAGCATATCACAACTTGAGGCGTTTGCGCTGGTCGATGTATGCAAGTTGGGGGTGAAGTTGACCTGCCTCATAAATAAATAAATAATTGCGGGACCCCGGGGTCCCGCCATTTGTTTATTATGCTGCAGGATGCCAAGCTTTTCTTGGCCGCCAACACTGAGAAAGAAATACTTCGAAGTATTGTGCATTGACAATATTAATGACTACACAGACTTTAACCTTACTTCGAGAAGTTGTATTATGTAGTTGGTCGCTTTGTACGCAGTGGACCTCCATTTCATTTTTCAGGTATTGATACCTTCTGTCATCCACTTCCTTTCTTCCCAGCCCCAGCGAGTGCACGTTCGCATCGTGTGTTCGTGGTCGCAATCTTCGTTCAGATAGATGTCCGGCGTCAATTTATGCAGCCGCACCGTTGACTTCAAGGTAAAGCTGTTCCTCAATGATACACTCGTCTTCAGCTTTGCTTCAATGGCCCGTCAAGCGAAAGTGCCGTCCCAGTGAAGAGTTTTCAATTAAGACCGATCGCTCAGTAGAAACCACTATGCCAAGTTTGGCATCACAAAATCCCATTGCTGCCAAGATGGCACCCAAGACGAAGTTGATCCGCCACCGATGGGATATGCACGCACTCCAGTCGCTGGCGAAAAGGGATCCTGACGAACTGGCCCGCGTCTTCATCGAGCTAAACGACATCCCAGCGACAGCACAAGATACTCAATTGAAAACGTTTGGATTCGGAGCTCCCTCACAATTCCACACCTTCGGTGCGTGACTTATTCGTTGCCAATATTTTGCTGTGCTTACTAAACTGGCCGTGTTACCAGGCTTCTTCGACAAAGCGAGTGGTGCGACGTCAGGTCTTTTCGAGCGTGTTGTCGATGGAGATACTCTGTTGTTGCTGGCCATGCGGCACCACGATCCACGGTGCGCAATTGCCCTCATTAAGCTGGGCGCCTCACTCCACATCCCGAATTCTGCAAAGGAGCACCCGCTGCAAGTGATTTTCGATGCTATGGCCTTCTTTCGACGTCACCCAGACGATAGTGCGGAACAAAGCAAGCACGACGGTCTCCTTCTAGAGCAACGCGCGGAGTATGAAGCTCTTTTTGCCCTCCTACAGGACGAGTTAGATTCGTTCTACGATAAGCAGAAATCACACGTCGAGCGAGAGCTGCGAGAGCTGTACCAGCGCTTTGCACCTGACCGCGTGTCCAAAGTCCCAGTACAACTCAAGGCGTATGCATATCGCGAGCAGGAACTACTTGAGAGCGCTAAGAAAAAATATATACTGTGAGTATTAGCCTTCGGTTAAGGGAGCAGAGGCATCAGCGTCTTCTCTAGTAGCTTGGGTACAGTCACTGTGCCTTCTTCGATCTGCCGCAGTATCTCGCCCATCTCGTCGATATCGTACGTGATCTCGACTGACGGTATGTCGACTCTGTCGGTGTTAGCGCCAACGCTTACGCCTCTGATTGTATGCACACCGGTCTCCTCTTCAAACCATGATGAGATCAAATACAACGCCGAACCTTTGCGAAGGACAGCCCGTCGTCGTCTTCTGTCCGGATTCATGAGCCCCGCCGCCTTGTAGCGTACAGCCCAATCGATCTCGAGGGGGTCAGTGTCTGCTTCAGTACCAAACTGAGTCACATCGTCATTGAAATCGTCTTGGTAATCGTCATCGGACAGCTCGAAATGCTCTCGGTGTCCCTCGTTGTCGCTCACGATCGTCGAAGGACACGTGCGTGGCCTTAAGCGCTCTCCCGACGAGTTCGAGCTATCTTTCGTCCCTCTGTCGCTCGTGCCTCTCGTTGGTAAGGCCCACGAGACGACCAGTTGAGAACTTAATGCGACGGTGGGCGGAGTTGGAGCCATTTGAAAGCGCAGTTGTTGGACGACTCCAACCAGAAGGCTTTGCAGCTCGTCGTCGGTCAGTAACGTCGAAAGGCTCGGAACATTCCCGATGTTGGGTACTTGCGAGACCGTCTCGAGTTTAATCCTTTCATTGAAAAACGGGTCAGTTCCTGCTTGGGGGTAGTCTACAGTTCAGCCATTCACTTACATGATTTCCAGGTCATCCACGATCTGAGCCACCTGTACCAACTTCTCGTGACTCACAAGAAGTTCACCCAGAATGCCGTCTTTCCAGGTCCCCTGAACGAGCAGTCCGCTGGAAGTAAACAACACTTTACGTCAGTAAGATAGACTGAGAACGTTCTTCCATGCCAAGGTCTTTCGTACCGATCTCCTAACTCAGCGACGCCCGACCGGGTCAACTCGATCTGAAGCTCATCCACCGTTACCTCGACGCCCTGTCGAGTGGTGGCTTCCAGCAACAAGCAAGGCGGTAACACTCGAAATCGTGGCCCTTCGTCGTCGTCGCCTCCTTCAAGATCCTCTTCCTCTCTCGTCCGTTCGGCGCATCCCTGTCGATTCTGCAGCTCTTTCAAGCGCCCCGCCCGGCTAGCATTGTGCTTGCTGGTACTTGTATTGTCAAGCGAAGGGAGCCCTCGTGCGCTTGGAGTCCCTCGTCTTGAGAAGCCACGCTCACGATTTGTCTTGCATCCGCCACGCGAAGGAGGTCCGACCTTCTTGGCGGGCGTTTTGGGGCTTGGCAGCAGATAGCCGACCGTGCCATCTTTCTGCACGTGGCCGAACTTGTGTGCATGCTCCTGCCACTCGCCATCCCATTTCTTGGTGTTGTAGTACGGCTTCAGGTGCGCCAGTCTCTCCTTCAAGCGCCGGTTCTCCTGCTCGATAACATTCTGTCGGCGCCTCTGGACGGCACGGTTCACGAGCGACGGTTTCTTGCAGGCATCGCCACGACCCATGGCATACTCGGGAGACAGATGACAGTCCAGCAGAGGCGTCTGCGTTGCGTCGAGACGAATTCCAGGCATGTGCATGTGCGCAGGACTGTGCACAGGCTTTCTGGGGGAATGGTACCGAGGCGACGATGCTGCTCCTGGCGTGTTGGCTCTGGACGCAGCATCGCCTGACGTCGGCACTCTCGGCATGAGCGATTCACCAGGCTTCGGACGGCTGCGCTGAGATCGAGTCGAGGAAGAGGCCAGCACGATATTTTCTTGGCGGTTCAAGATCTGGTCCATTTTGTTGGCCAGGCGCTGGTTCTGGTGATAAATGTCGTGCTGCCGCTCCCGCTCGAGCTGATGTCGCTTCGCATTCGTGGCCAAGTGAGGCTGAGGCACAGGAGCACTGCTGTCCAGATAAACCCTTGACGGCGAATGGCTCGTCGGCAAGACTTGCTCCAGCTTGCGGTGGTGTAGCGCTTGCTGCCGGATCACATCGCGCTCGTAGCACAGTTGATTGTCGAACGCCAGCCTCTTGTTCATTGTGCTTCACCTGTGGATGCTACGACTCAAAGCAAAGCTGCACGCCACTTGATCACTCGACGGTCCAAATCTGACACAAGGCGCCGACAAAATAGTTTATTTGGGATGAGGACGGGTGGACGGGTCGACAGCGCCGCATCTTCTCGGCCAGAATTTCATACCTCATGGCGTCTTCATGCTCCACAACGAGATGCCCCCCTCTTGATTAGCAGAGCAACACACAGGCAGCGTCGGATGCCAGTCTAGATCCGCGGTGGTGGCTTGATTTGGGATCAAGGTCGAAATGGCTCGTTTCTCACCATGCTGGAGTTCACCGAGCAAGAGAAAGCGGGTGGTTAGACATTTCATCCGTTCAAAACGTTTGGAAATGATTCGTACCTTGAAGATGTGGAGAGAAGCTGAATCCGTGACTACGAAATAGTCGCCGGCCGCAAGAAAGCGGACGGTGGTGCCCACGTCCGTGTCCTGTGGCGCCAATGGCTTGTCCATCTCGTATGTGCGCGTCAGCGTCGGCTTGACGTCGACCACGCTTCCTCTAACGCCGCTTGCCACACCCGAGGAGGAGGCCACGGCAACCAAAATTGAGGCAACAGACCATTCCATCACCACGGAGCCGTTTCCATGTATGCTCAGCATTGACGATCCATCAGGAGACAAGCAAATGGCGCGCAGATTTCCGCCATCCATTCGAGCTGAGCCACTGCAAGCAACGAGATTACATCGATGTATCCGCTCGGGGCGTATCACATCGATAAACTCGATATCTCCGCTTCGACTTCCAGTAATCAACACGTTCCCCGCGTTGCTCCACGCGATGCAGGTAAGTTGCTTGCCCTCCATTGGAAGGTAGTCCTGCATTGGCTCTTCCATACCGCCATGCAACACAAGGACTTGCTGTAGGGCGTGATCCTCTTCGTCACGACTGGTGAGCAGACACGCCGCGATCGGAGCTTCTCGAGCGCACATGAGCTGCTGCGCTTGCACGTTCTCCTCATTTGGAGGACACGAAATAACCTCCTCGCCTTCAGCATTCCACAGCATCGTCTCTCCGTCGTCTAGGATGCACGCCAAGAGCTAACAAAAGCAAACGAGTAGTGTGAGATATCTCACGATCAAGCAGCACCCCAAGCCGTCAAGCCGTCAGCCGTACCTGTTTGTTTGGTCCTGGCCCCAACCAATTCAGACCGGTCAGCCGTGCCGGCAGCGGAATTGTAGTTGAAGGCGAAAGCGCTACCGGGTTGGCCGACCAAATGTCGATGTGGGAGTTGCCGAGCTTTGCGATGGCAAGGAACTGTCCATCCGATGAGAAGCGGCTCCTAGCGGTCATCGAGGACTTTGTCGGCTCCCAGTCGTTCAACATGTTGAATTCCCGAATCAGAGAAGCTCGAGCGTTGGCTGGCAGTGCATCCGGCGCAGCGGTAGACCAGATCGGCTGCTCAGTTGGTGTCAAGCTGGACGTGGTCAGCGCTGCATCAGCGGTTTTTTGAGCTAAAGGACTCGGAGCGGTGGCGATCGGCGAGAACATGGGGGACGGAGGGTCACTGCTAGTTCCATCTCCCGCCACTGGGCACTCGTCCACCTCGTCCTCTTCATCGTCTTCGTCGTCACTCAGCTCATCGACTGGGAGATACACTTCAGCCACACGGGGCATATCCCGCGGGTCACCAGGCGAAGGCTCGACATGAGGGCTTTCATCACTGCTGATGCCGAACAGCTCTCCCATCTCCTTCATCTGCTTGGGCGAGAGTCCCACGTTTCCCGTTGCAACACCGTAGCTGCGGCTGCGGCTCCTGCTCTTGATGTTCGTGCCGTCCACGTAGCTAGGAGTGGGCGCTGCAAAGTGCTCCATGAAGCTGTGCTGCACCATCATGCGCAGGATCGAGTGCAGCTGCCGGCCTGCTTCCTCCAGCTTCTTAATCTTCGCCGTCGCTTCGCTGTTGTATAGTCTCAACCTCGTGGCTTCCGATTGGCTCACTTTCAGTCGCAGCTTGAGCGTCGGCTCCTCCAGTCTCGCAAGCTGAAAGGCCAGAAGCTTGGGCAACGGCAGACTCCGGAACACCAGCGACAGGAAGTTGCGAAACGACGTCACGAAGGCCTCGAGCCACGGCTGGCCGAAGAACACCTGGAAGTACGCGTCGCTCTCCGGGTGCTCGATGTACGGCAGGATGAACCAGCGACTCCACGAGTCCACGCCTGAGCCCTGCGCTGCCACCGAGGCGTTCAGCTTATCCGCGTACAACTGGAAGAACTCGGCCGCCTTCTCTCGATGTCCACTCTTAACCGCGTTCACTACGTAAAGTCTCAGGAGCGACGTCTCCAACTGCTGCAATGTCTGCATTGACAAATAAAAAAATTAAAAGTTAGCTTAGAAGTTTTAGTAGAATATTTCATCATAAATTTTCCGTCACCGAGGCGTAGGACGCGTCCAAGTGGTTGAAGAACCTGGCTGTTAAGAACTTCCACGTCTCCAGCACTGTTTCTATCTGGTACCTGCAGATATTTAACAGTTGGAAGTTAGTTAAACCTTCGCATTTCGGCTTCTAAAGCAGCTAGATCCACCAGATCAATGCGAAAGCAACGCACGTTTGCACGGCCATGAGCAGCTGCGCGATGATCTGCTCGACGTCGAAGCCGCGCGCGCGGTCGCACTTCCTCTCGGCGCTGAAGACTTGGAAGCTCTGATACGAAACATTTCGGATAATAACTCGGCTGTTAGGAGGCTGTTAGAGACGCGAGAGGCAATGAAAGACGGCCACGCACCTTAGTAAAGCCCCGGAACAGCAGGTACTCCATCACGAGCTCGTCCACGTGCGGTAGCAGACTCGGAGGCTCCATGCTGCGTGTCGCGTCCTCTTCCTCCCTGGTTGTGGCGTTGCGCACAATCCGGAATACAAACTTCAAGATTAGGAAATGTCAGGTGGCGCACATCATGTACCTGCCAAACCCAGTATTAACCTTTGACAGTCGATACCCACTTCAACATTACAGTTGGCCAAAAGTAAAAGGTGGAGAATGAAGACCTGAGACCCGGCGTGGAGAAGACTGGCAGCTTGCTTGAGCCACAGACCTGAGACCCGGCGTCGTGGAGAAGACTGGCAGCTTGCTCGATCCACCCACCACAGCATATCCCACAGCTTTCGAGCTGCTCCAGTCATAACGCAATTTGCGGCCCCCGAGCGCGGACGTCTTGGGCTCACGTTACGCCGTCAAGAATGATGGTCAAAGTTCAACTTCTGCTGGTGTCTGCCTGTATCAGTGTGTCCTTCGCCCGTAGCCACGCCGTGGACTTGGTGTCTGCTGCTGTCGCCAATGCCGCTGCCAAGTGCGCGAAGGTGCCGACACACCGCGTGGACTGCTACCCGCCCTCGGCCAACTTTCCCGAGCCAACGGAGGAGTTGTGCATGGCTCAAGGCTGCTGCTGGAAGAGTCTGGAGAATGGAGGCGTTCCTTGCGCCTTCGCGGAGGAGCAGCCTCCGTCGACGAGCAAGTGCAGTAACGTGGCCAAACCGTCGCGTATGGCCTGTCGGAACCCGCGATTCGCGTCGCCCAAGGTGTTGGAAGACGCTGATGCTTGTGCGTCGGCTGGCTGTTGTTTTGAAGACGGAGACTGTTTCCAGCCCATGACCGACGGATACGAGCTGCTGACGCTGGATGAGACGAGCAACGGCTGGCGAGGCACTCTAGCCCTGCACCAGGGACAACGCGGGCCGTTCGGCAACGACGTGCCGCTACTGGAGCTGCATGTGGTACGCGAGTCGCCGAGCCAAGTGAGGATTCGGATCACCGACCCTGCCTTCCCGAGATACGAAGTGCCTGATCTCCCAGTGAGACGTCAAGAAGAGAAGAATGTGGGTGCAGTGAAGGAAAGCAACTATAAGGTACACTTCACGCCCTGGCCGTTTGGCGTGGCGATAACTCGCCTTCACTCTGGCGAAGTGCTGTTCAACTCGACGCCGCCAGTTGAGAGAGAAGCGGACGGTGGAAGCTTCAGTGGCTTGGTGTTTGAGAACCAGTTCATCGAGGTTTCGACGCAGTTGGCAGAGATGCCGGACGGCGAAGAACCGATTTTGTATGGACTCGGCGAGCGCTTGGGCTCGGCTCGACTCCGCGCGGACGATGGAGGAGACCTGTACCCGATGTTTGCCCGTGCGCCTAATGCTTCTGCTCCCGTTCATTCTCGCAGTGGTGGGGACAATCTGTATGGAGTTCACCCCTTCGTGCTTCAGCTCGAAGACGGCGAGTCTGGCAACGCCCACGGCGTGTTCCTGCTATCGTCAAATGCGATGGAAGTGGTGGCACGGCGCGATGCACTGACGTATCGGCTCACAGGCGGTGTTATCGACCTGTTTGTCTTCTCTGGGCCAACGCCACAAGACGTCATTGAGCAGTACACAGACGTGGTGGGGCGGCCGGCAATGCCTCCATACTGGGCTTTGGGCTACCATATCGGTCGTCGCGGAGGAGCAAAGGCATCGGTGGAGAAAGCGATGGACGTCGTCTCGCAACTTCGCATGGCTGGAGTTCCCATGGATGCGTACTGGCAAGATTCCGAGTACATGGCTGACAACGGACGTGCACTCTCGTTGGATCAAAGCAAGTTCTCCCACCGAGCTATGCGGGCGTTTATCGACGACTTGCACTTCCACAGCCAATACTTCGTTTGCGTCCAGGTTCCAGCCATCAGCTCGATGAACGCGTCAAATGGGATCGAGGATCGCAGTGACGGGATGGCAAGATATAACGCGGTAGCAAACGCAAAGCAGTCTATGCTTGCGCTGGAAACTCGTGGCGGCAGTGAAGATGAAGACGTCGTGCACAGTGACCACGACGGCCGTAGCAACGATGGAGATCGTAGCAGTGATCGGGTTGAGGATACTGGAAGCAGTGAGGGCGACAAAAGGGAAAACCGCGATCATGATACCCGCAGCGGCTCCGAAGATCAGAGCAAGCAGGGGGAACGCGATGAGCGTAGTAGCCACGGTGATCGCGAGGAAGAAGGAAGCGATAACGGTGTATGGGATCCAATGGCGCGAGGCGAAGAGCTGGACGTGTTTGTGAAGGGGGTGAATGGGGAGCGCTATGCGCAAAAGGCGTTCCGGTCGGGTTGGGCCGTGTTTGTTGACTTTTTCCATCCTGAAGCTTCTCACTACTGGCACGAGCAGTTGGCCATGTTTCACAAGTACGTGATGCCTTTCGATGGGTTGTGGCTCGACAAGAACGAGCCTAGCAGCAGTTGTGACTGTGCTCTTGCCGCCGAAGACGATATCTGCGCTCTTGTGTGCAGTCAGCGTCACGTGACGGCGGCACCGAATGCTGCTGGGCAGAGAATTGTTGTCCAGGGTGATGGAGGGTTCATCCGCACGAACGATGTGAACTTCCCGTTTGATCCGTACCGCCAGCCGTTCGCTCCGGGGCAGAACGAGCCTGACAGTGGAGGACACGGCAATCTGAACTCGGCCACGCTTCCCATGGCCGCACTGCACCATTCGTCGCTGCACTATAACCTGCACTCACTGTACGGCCACGCACAAGCTCGTGCGACTCGGCACGCGTTGAATGCCATCGTCAAGAAGCGCAGTCTTCTTCTCTCGCGCTCAACCTTCTCTGGAAGCGGTCGGTATGCTGGTCACTGGTTGGGAGACGATACGAAGGCATCGTGGGAACAGCTTCGCTTGTCAATCTCGGGCACATTGCAAATGAACTTGCTCGGCGTTCCGTTGACGGGGCCGAATGTGTGCGGCTCAGGCGGCCGGTCCTCGACGGAGTTGTGCGTGCGTTGGCACCAAGCAGCTTCCTTCCTCCCGCTGCTGCGCAACCACGCGGAAAACGACAACGGCAAGCAGACGCCCGTGGACTTTGATGCTGATGCGTTGAACATCTTGCGCTCGACGCTGCTGACCCGGTACCGCTTCTTGCCGTACATGTACACGCGTTTCTTCGAGGCCCATCGTTCGGGCAGTCCCGTGGTTCGACCGCTGTCGTTTGAGTTTCCAGACGACAAGAGCGCTCGCAACATCGAGCACCAGTATCTAGTTGGTTCCGCGCTCATGGTGTCACCTGTAGTGCACGAAGGTGCCATTTCTGCAGAGGTTTACTTCCCGGATGCGCATTGGTACGATGTCGAGAGTGGAAAGCTGGCACTGGATCCTGCCGCAGGTGATAACCGACGAGTAAGTCTGCTGACTCCGCTGCCGAAACTTCAGATCCACCTTCGTGGGGGCTACATTGTGCCGACTCAGCAGCCTCTTACGACGACGGCTCTGTCTCGACGCGGAGGCTTTACGCTTCTTGCTGCTCTGGATCCGTCACGAGACAGTCCGTCGGCGATAGGAGAACTGTACGTGGATGACGGTGATTCTCTCTCCGCTGTCGAAGACCACCGCTACTCTTTGATGCGCTTCGGCGTGTATCAAAACTCGAGTGATACTGTGGAGTTCAAGAACACTGTCAAGTTCTACGGATACTCTGGCCCCGAGATGCAAGCTGACGTGAGCGAAATCCGTGTGTATGGGGTGCGTAGAGGTGATGGCTTTGCTGCGAACTCGTCGGTCGATGCTACTCTGGTGGCGTCCAACGGTGGGGAATCTCCTTCTGGACAAACGATTAAGGCCGACTATTTTGCTCAGTCCGATATGCTGGTGCTTTCGCGTCTCAACACGAACATCGGACAGGACTTTCACGTGAAGGTAGTCGCGCAACCAGCGACGGCCCCGGAAGGCGAGAAGGAGGGAGCTGGTGGCAAGTCGGTTGACGCGAATACCTCCGGCAAATCCGGCAGTGAAGAGGAAACTGCGTCGAAGGGCGGTGAATCGGACAAGAAGTCGGGGGACCAGAAGAAGAAGAAGTCGAAGTTCTCCATCACTGGCATCGTGGGTATTGTCGTTGGCTGTGCGTTCCTGGCGGCGATCATTTTGGTTTTCTTGCTGCGTCGTCGTCGCGAGGGATACAACATCATCGGGTGACGTGAGCGAGCAACTCAACGCCAAGGGAGAGCAACGGACCAGTTGAACAATGTGCGGTAAGCAGTAGTGCCGGTGATGGCGGTTGCTCGTTAAGTTTGCTCACCAAGTGCTTGTTGCTAATTTTCGTAAGGAATGGCATGAACCGTGGCGAGATTTTGCCCGAAGATAACGGAGGACTGTTTGTTTTCGTCTGCATCGTTGTTACCATTGTTGCTCTGCGAGTTATCGTGATGATTCTTGTCAGCGCGTTTTCACACGCACCACTTCTGTGGCTCAGTAAGGAATAATTCATATTTCGATCTCGGTACTTCTGATGCAGTTAATGCAGAACCTTCCGCCTCTCTCACTGCTGGAGCTCGTGAAGAGCACTGCCCAAAAGCCGGCGCCGCTCGTTGCCCAGCCGCTTCAATTCGTGAACCGTTTTCGAGGCCAAGTCGCCCGTCTGCAGAAGTTTTCTTTGAGGAGAGATTCGCAGCTCGGAGTTCCCTGACACCACTTCAGGTGGACGTAGGTTGTCGTTACCCGCGAAGAATACCTGGGGTTTGTGGCTGTCCACTTGTTGAAGAATGGCCTCCTGCTCTTGTTCAAGCCGTGCAATGGAGCGCAACAAGTTCAAGACCGTCGAGCTGCAGCTGTTGTGGCGCAATAACGTTCTGGCGAGCGGACTCAAGCCAATGGAGCTTGAGCAACGAGTGCGAAGGTTCAGGTGGGCCGTGTGGTGCTGGAAAATACCGCAGTCCAGAATGTCCGCACAAGTGGGTCGCTGGAGCGGATCATCTTGTACCATGGCACAAATCAACTCGGCGACCTGTGGGTGTTCCTCCACTAGGGAAGGTGGCACTTGCCTCTTGCGAACATTGTTTAGCACAACGTAGCGCTCCATCTGCGTCGTGAAGGTGCAGAATAACTCGCACAACAAGATACCGAGGCTGTACACGTCGCTGGGGGCGGCACAAGTCTGCTGACCGGTGGTTTGCTCGGGGCTGCTGTAGAGGGGCGTACCTACACCAGCCGAGAACTCGGAGACTTCGTCCATTTCTTCGTCGGTGCTGTTGTACGACACTGAATCGAGACTGTCATCTCCTTCCTCGCAGAGATAGCGAGCAGGGTGGAGATGCAGGCTGCTCTGCAACGTGTTCTTGGACAACCCGAAGTCACCGATCTTGACGCAGGATTCACGCGTAAGGAAAACGTTGGCTGGCTTGATGTCGCGGTGGACGAGTCCCTGCTTGTGGACGTACTTGAGACCGTTCACGATCTGCTGGAAGATGTGCATACTCTTAGCAGTGTCGACTTCGTTCGGCTTGCGCTGATCCATCCAGTCGCGGAGTGAGTTGCCTTCATAAAGAGCCATCTGGATGTATACGTCGATTTGCGTGATGAACGCTCCCGAAGCGGAGTCCAGGGGCTTTGGGCGGGGACGATCTGTGCTTTGCTGTCGATCTGGAGTCTCCTCGTTAACTTCGTCGATCCTTTGGGGACTGTTTCTTCCTGAAGCCCGGCGCTGAGAGCGGGCCAAGGACAAGCGAGGGCTGATGTCGTGGTCATCTTCATCCGATCCTTCGATCTCAAATCCCAGATCGCCAAAGCTAGCGACGTTGTCGTCTTCAGGGTCGTACGAGTACGCGTCTGAGTAATTGGACGAGCTCATCTCGACCTCGTCGGCATCGCCGCTTACGTCGCTCATCGAAGTGAAGCTCGACCGAGCACTTGGGCTTGAAGATCCAGCCGGACTACTCGTCCTTCTCGTCAGAGTGTACAGGGGCGAAAAGCTCGGACTTTCTGGTTGCTCAACGTCCTGGCCCTTGTTCACGGCTGGAATCAACGACCCAAGCACCCACGTGTTGTAGTAGCGGCAGACATTCTCATGGTCCAAACTTGCCAACACAAGCGCCTCGTTCATCATGACGTCGCGCACCTCTGACGGATTGAAATACGTCTCCGGCTTGAACCAGAACTGCTCGAGCTTGACCGCGTACCAGTGACCATCGATGTTCGACTTACATTTGTACACCTTGCCGAAGCCTCCTTGAGCGATCAGCTCCTTCTCGCCGAAATCGGTCTCGAACGGGTTCGATCGCTCGAACAAGCCGCTACCGGAACGCTCTCCCGGTCGCTCCTGGCGTCGCTGAGATGGTGGTGGGGTCAGCGACGCTTGCTGCACAGGCTTACCGTTCTGCACTGGGGTTGACAAACATCGCGAAAGTGGCAAGATGACAGGACTCGGCCACGGTTTGGGCGGCGTGGTCGAGTCTTTCTTCTTGTCGACTCGAATCGGGATTTTCGACCTGAGCATCGCCCTCACGCGGTGGTTCTTGCAATGAAGTTTGCACAAAATGGAAGAGCGTGCTGCTGTACATCGTTCCTCTCAAAAATAGCGGGGTGCAAGCCGACCTGAGTACCTGTGCAGCCTTTTCTGGTCCCGTTCCTTGGTTTCTAGTCTCCTGTCGTTTCGCTTTCGCAGAGGCTTCAAGCGGCTCTTCCTTGGCAAGGATATGGCGAAAGAAGGGATCAATGGCGTCTTCGGGAGGCCGCAGCCGCTTCGAAACAAACTGGTCAAGGCCTCGGATCGACTGGAAGGGGATGCCCAAGCTATGGAGGCGAGACTGCTTCAACTTCGCGTGACGATGCTGGAAGAAAAGCAGAAACGGGATGCAGAACGCCCGCTCAAACACGCCGGCAACCGCTGGCGTAGTGCCCGAGAAGATCGAGGCAGCGTGAGGCAATACGCACGGGATGTTCAGCAGAAGAAAGCTGTTAAAAAGAGCAAGAAGGAAAGAGCCGATGGGTCTGTGAAGACCAAGAAGAGGCCGAAACTCACTATCCTTTCGCCTGCTACAGTGGAACAGTGGACGGTGGCTCAAGTCCTCGAGTGGCTAACAGTGATCGGACTGGAAGAATTCCACAGCGGATTCGAGTTCCACCAAGTTACGGGGAAGACGCTGCTTGGATTGACGCCGGAAGGTTGTGAGAAGGTTGGGATATTCAAGCTGTCAGCTCGCAATCGTATTCTTGCCGAGTTGGAGCAGATCCGCGCTCAGCAAGCGAAGAAACACGGCGGAAGTTGTACTGGTGAGACGGAAGCGGAGGAGATCATCGACCCAAAGATACGGGATGCTCAGCCGGTGCCTGAAATGTCCTCACCACCGAGCAAACTGGCGGCAAAGACGCATTGGTCGCATATGGCCCCACTCTCGGAGAACGCTGTGGCCAGCGGCGATGGACAAGTGCCAGTCAACGTGGCCGACGGAGAATTTAACGAGGATGCTAGCCACGCATCATTTATGAAGGCATTGTTGGAGTGGAGAGAGGGCGAGACAACTCAAGAACCAGCCAAGTCGAACCAAGATGACGAGTGGGTAAATCCCATGTTCACTTTAGACACCACAGAAGAGGCTTCGAATCAAAAGAGCGGTGGAGCGTTGCTGGACGGCACTTATGATGAAGAAGAAGCACAGAAATCGTTCCAGCAAGCATTGCTGGCTTGGAGGAATGGAGGTGACGTCAAACCATCGGCAGAGTCTGCTGGAAATCGTTCGGGAACACCCGTAGAGCAGACTGAGAGTGGATGCACGCCTGGCGAACGGAAAAGCTGCTGGCAGTGCTATCAAGTCGTGCAAGTTGACGCTTTAGTCCATGACGAGCAAACCAAGAAAGAGTTTTGTGGCTCGACGTGTCAAGAAACGTACCGCGAGCAGTACGCGCGCTTCTATCAGCCATCTTAGTGAGTAGCAAGGGACGATAAACGATGCTAGGCAAGTGCTTCACTATTACCTGACACTCGTTTAAAAAGACTAATGATTGTTGTCATGTCCGGCGTCCTTGGCTTTCTTGCCTGTGTTCGTGCAGACTAACACTGATGAAATTCTCTTGACTGTACATCGATCCATGACGTCAAAGTCGAATTCTTCTTGTTCTGTAGAGCAGCATGGCAAACGTTAGTTAGAACAACTCGTAGCCAACTTTCAAGCGTCAGAACGCACCTTTGCCGTCTTCTGGAGGCTTAGCTGCGGCTGGAACAGTGCTCACGCCAAGCACGAAGTATGGCTCTTTGGGTTTCGGTGGAATGCGGATGTTGAACGGTGAAGTAAAGTTCTCTGCGGAGACCAGTTTCGCTCCAATAGACTTGGACATGGGGGTACATCCGCCTTCATCCTCGCTTGGACTGCTTTCACCTTGTTTCTGTGGCTCTTCCTTGGGAGATTGATTCGAGGAGCTATCCGACTCATGCCGTGATTCCCGCACGAGCTTCATCATCTCCTCGATTGAACTCATCAGAGCGGTCTCTATTCCAGTCATGTCGTCGACGTTTACAGTCTCGTTCGTGACATTCTGCAAAATCTGCTGCAACCCAATCTGAAGACAAACAGTATAGTGTCAGGCATCTCAATGAGCTTCGCCTGGGCTTTACGAAACGCTAGGAGAATGCAAACCTTTAGAGGCCGGACACTTTGATCAACGAACATGTACTGGTCGACAACTGTCGCCAGTGCGCGTTCCACGCTGGAGATCTCAATCTCTTTGACCTCGAGGCGCTGCGAGGTGCCGCGCTTGGACAACGGAATTTTCTCGGTCGCAATGTCTCGTGACTTTGCCTAGCACCAAGAAAGTCAACGTGTAAAAAAGCAATCATGACCTCTTGTACGGTGAAAAAAAAGAATCCGTACTAGTTGGTCGCGCAGCATTGCAATTCGTTCCATGTCCTCATCGTGCTTAGCATCCAACTCTTTCTTGATCTCTTCGTGGGAAAGGCAAGTTCGGATGATCTCCTCCGGGTCCACACCCTCGCTGTAGTAGCCAAAGCCCATGCGGAGGAAAGCTTGGCGGTATTCTTCTTGCGGCTCCATCTCGTTGGTCGATGCCATTGTGATGACGCTGTGTCTTCGCGGATTCTTTGGCGAACCTGTTGAGAGGAAGGCTTAGCTTCATCAAGCACAACACGCACAGATAGGCCGACACTTACGCGACCGAGGGCTTCGTCGGCTTGGGGAGCCTCCCGTACTACTTGAGCCCCCAGCTGGAGCTTCCGGGCTAGTACTTTGCGCTTGGTCGTCCAGCAACGCCTGCATTTGGTCGTTGTAGTACTTCTCAAACTTGGCCTTCTCTCGTGCCCATTTCTGCCGCATCTCGACCTCGCGCTTGTACTTGCGCAGGTTGGACTCCATATCCGCTTTTTGCTGAGCGAGGCGTGTTTGAATCTGGTTCACAGCCTCACTGGCAGCGATGTCTTTCTTCTGGAGCTCCTGTGTCTCGTGGTTCAGGTCTGCGAAGCGAGCTTTGAGTTCGTTCGTCTCCTGCGTGGTCTCGTTGCGCTCGCTCAGCAGCCTCTTCTTGATATGCTCGAGCACCATGGTGTTGCGCATCACCTCGTGCGAGGCCTGCGCTCGCTTCTCCAGCTTTGCTTCCAGCTCGCTGATCTTCGTGTGCTTGGAGTACACCGGCCGTCTCGAGATGGACGCAATGGGCTGCAGGCGGTTGGGCTCTTCCACGATCTTGTCGTCCATGGATGACGTTCGTAGAGCATGTCCTCGACCGTCTTCCGTCTGGTTGTTCGCTGGATTGTAGTGCAGTCCGAGTGCCTCACTATCCTTGATGAGGTCCTGCAATATGAGCTTGGCCTTCTCCACTTCCTCTCGCTTCTTGGCTACCTCGAAGCGCAGCTTGTCACTCTTGGCTCGCTTGAGCTCGACCACTTTGCGCACCTTGTGCTCCAGGTCGCGGATCAATTCGTCACTCGTGGCGCCCACGCGTTCGCCATTCGCTGCCGCCGTCGCCACCGTGCGAGTGGGCGACTCGGGCGTCGACAGCAGCGCCGCCGAATGCGGCCGCAATTTACCCTGCAGTGGCTGCTGGCTGGCCGTCAGCGACGACGCCACAGCTTTCCGCTGGCCTGTAGTCGGGCGAGGCAGCATTGAATGAAGTTCAATGGGAAAGTCCGTTTCGCCAACCTAACGTTTCGCCAACCTAACAACTTCCCACCTAAATATGCAGCAAACAAAACTGAAGCCTGGATAGAGATGCAACTATTGCAACTATTCTATTGCAACTATTGTGAGCACATGTTGAAGTGCACTGGCCAATCAGGCTGATTGTCCAGAAATCCAACGTTTTTCGACGTGCGACCGGGAAGGGGCACAGTGCACAGTGCACTTCCCCACTTGTTAGATCGTGGCCATGAGCGTGTCCGGCGGCGGCGGCGGCTTCCGCGACAGCCTGCGCAGTCAGAGCTCAGTACAACTCATGGGCTTCATCGACCAGTGTGTGCGTGTGGACGTCGAGGAGACGACGGAGGAGGGCGAGCTGCGCATCCGCGGCTACGAGACGCTACTGGGCACAAGTACAGCCGTGCTTTCGTGCATCCAAGTGCTGCGCCGCATCATCCGCGAGTACGCGTACGGCCGCGTGGGACGCGAATTGCAGCATTTGTCGCTCACTGTGGCCTCGTTCGAGCGCGTGCTCTACACCTTCATCAAGGAGGAGATCGTGGTGGCCTCCAAGCACTACGCCAGTCGTCCGCCCGTGGACTTCCGATCCAAGACGGCGCTTAAGGACATCATCCCGCTCATCCCTACAGACGAGCGCTACACGATCCTGTCGGGTGGTGTGGCGTCGCTGCTAAGACACGCCACCAAGTCCCTCGAGGAGACACGGCAGGTGCTGGAGGAGTTGCAGTCCGGCTACAACCCAGACCGGGAGAACCGCTGGTCCCGCACGTCCGTCGTGCTGCTCGTGACCTTCGTGTTCCTCTACAAGAGATTCCGTATCCGCACGTCCTTCAAGCAGTTTTTACTGCAGGTGCTGCCCACGAGGCACATGCTCAAGTGGGGCGTCGTGCTGCTCGTGCTGGCCGACTACTGGAACCGAGCCATGTACCGCTTCTCGAATCTGCGTCGAATCAAGGTGCACCATGCGCGCGTGCTCATGGCGCTCAGGCTCTTCCTGCTCTGCCAGCACGTGCTGCAGCGCGCGCGGCCTATTAGCAACGCGTCGGACCACCGACTGCTGATCGACAACCCCATGGAGGCCGACATCGACGACGACTTCAAGAACGCCACGACTTTGCTGGTGGAGAGAGTGCCGCTGCCGGCCGAGTTCTACGACCGCTCGTCCGAGCCGTGGGGCTTTACAGCCTTCAAGATTGGCACGAACGTGCTCATAGCCTCGAGCGCCTTCGCGCACTCGCTTTTGGGCCAGCAGAACAAGCTGTTGCTCAAGTTCCTGGGTCCGCCGCTGCTTGTGATGGCCCTCCCGTACTACGCAATCCGCAACGCCAAGGCGGCGCGCTACACGACTCGTACTCTCATCGACCAACCCGACGTGGACGTGATTCGCATGGGCTGGCAGGTATTCGGCGAGTCTCGTCTCGTACGTCTCATCACGAGCCTGCAGTGCCCGAAGATCCCGGTGTTTGAGGAGCAGTTCCTGGCAGCAGACGGCTTGGGGCTTCTCAGGAAGAAGCGCAAGGACGCGTCGGATATCGGCATTTACCTGTACAGCGCGCGCCCGATGGACTCTGTCAAGGCTGGGACTTGGACGAACGCCTGCACTCCGCTGACCACTCGGATGATCGCGTGTGGCTTACCGTCGACGCGTCCGGTGCTTCTGTACATCCATGGTGGAGGCTTCTTTGGGCGGTTTATCGCGAAGGACTTCTACAACCTAACCAACTGGGCCTGCGTGCTGGGTGCCGTCATTGTCTACGTCGGTAGGTTGCCTCGTTCAGTTGACTCGCTACAGCATTTTACGTGGCTAACTCGTGCTGTCTGAGCAGATTACGGGCTAGCGCCAGAAACACAGTACCCGGACTCGCTGAACCAGTGCTACACTGTCTACAAGTGGGTGCTAGGAGGTGGATTGGGCTTTCAACCCGGCAAGATTGCTCTTTTCGGTGAAAGTGCTGGTACGTACGTGGCTTCATCTAACGACGCAAGTAACTTGGCGCTTTGGTTTGACACATCTTGCTTACTTGGTATGAGTAGGGGCTAACATTGGGGCTGCGCTGTGCGTCCGATGCATCCAAGACGGCGTCGAGCTGCCGAACGGGAACGTATTCATGTTTCCTGCTCTCAATTTGCACTTGTCTCCGTCGCCGTCGCGCTTCATTCACCAGAACGACCCGGTATTGCCGCGCGGCATCCTCGAGCTGGCACTCACGTCATACTATCCTTCGCACGGCCACTCGAACCAGTACAAGTTCAACATCCACGATCCGTGTGTATCCCCAGGTCTGGCTGAAGACTCGCTGTTGGAAAAGTTCCCGCCGACGTCGCTGGTGGTAGGCGACCTGGACCCGTTGCTGGACGACAGCGTCGACTTCTATACGCGGCTCTCGTTCCTGAAGGTGCCGTCGACGCTGAAGATCTACTCGGGTCTCTCGCACGGCTTCCTTATCTATGGCGATCTGGTCCGGGAGGCCCAAAAGGCGATCGACGAGACCTGTGAGCGCGTCCAGAATTGCATCCGGCTACGCTGAGAGGCGTAGGGTAGTGAGGAGGTGAAATGTCAAGTTGGGTTCGAGCTTACTAGTACTGTTTTAACAAATTTAACAAATTTAAAATTTTCAGCTTTTGTGAGTTGAACTTTCAGTTACAAAATTGTCACACAATTCCGCCGGAGGCTCGCTCATCCAAGACTCTTGGACCAAAAGCGAATACACCCCCCCGCTCCCTCGAGGAGTTCGTCAACGCTGCGGGACTAATTGGAGTCACAGAGGCTCATTGTAAGGCGTGTGGATCTTATCTTGCTGGATTTGCCTTCGGAGAAGAGTTTTGAAACAAGGCAGAACAACAATTTTGTGTTGCGCGAGATGTGCGCGAAGTGGGAGGACGAGGAATGGCTGACTAACGAACGTGTGAAGCCATTCGCGTACTCGAGGGGGAAGGGCGGGGGAGATGACTGCCGCTGATGTAATCGATAAGGATGGCTTTTGGTGGACGCTGACGAGGCACTCCGAGCAGAGCTCTCTTTACTGACTCACGCAGCACCTGGTCGGCAATTTGGTCGACGTTCGGCTTACGATCTTCTCATTATTCTTCGGCATGAAATCTCCTACGCACAAGCTGACGTATTGGGTGGTGGCCACCACTGGTGGCTGATATCACGATACATGGAGGCTTTTGTTGCTGTCAGGGCCTTGCTCGGGTGCGCGCGAACCATCTCGAACGCAGGTGAAGAGGGATGGTTTCCAGCGGTAGTGAGCCAGAGAAAAATGCATAGGACAACACTTTGGCGCGCAGTATCCACCGCCTGGCACGCTGTTGCTGATCGATTGAGCTAAACGTTACGGTGTAAGAGAGCTGCAGCGCTATATTGTGCGGTGTCACGTTGTCAAGATCCATGCGCATCTGTTCGTCCTCCAGACCTTTGTCAGCCGAAACGAACTTCGCGTTCTGAATGCACCCCATAACAAACGGAGTTCCGTTTTAATGTTAGTGCCGTTTTATTAAATTTGGTGACAGCGGGCGGTTGTGCTGTGTATCTACCGCCTCTACTCTCGCTACTTTCCCCTGACACCTCGGGCATGCGTTCACTGCAGCATCAATTCTTGGTTGTACCAGTGGGCGATTGCACGTTTGCTCACGGCATCAACTTGGATGGCAACGGATGGAATGCATAAATGTTGCCCCATGAAGTGTGCAGGTAATTAATACTTTCGCTGCTAGCCTTGAGATCAAGAGCTTTACCACACATGATATGTTCTGCCACGACGGACTTGCATCTGCCGACTCTGAACTGGAAGTGGAACTAAAACCCGATGGATCGAGAAAAGGAAACGAGCTGCATCAGACGAGACTGCGGCTTGAGCGGGGACGTCCAGATAAACGAGACAATGCAACGTGTATCGAAGAAAAGTGACCAAACTCAAGGAAAAATGACTACGGGTGAAATCGTTTCGGATTCTGCTAAGAAGGCATCCGTTGTGCCTTGTTAGCTGTATGAAACATTGAAGTAGTTAGCGAACACTAGGTGTCATCAATGGGTCTCTATTCACATGAAACACCAGCTTTGTGCGACGTCGCCAGGTGGTCGAAGACCGTAACACCATTTCATGCTTGATTTCTGAAGCCTTTGGTGACTCTGGTGTTGTACCAACACTAATGGAGACGAATGTCAAGCTCGTTATAATACCAAAAAGGATCTCCAAGTTGCTTGCATAACATTACAGGTAACATTCCGACAATCTTTCGCGAAAGGCGAGGCGATCAAACCCGAGAAGAGTTCAAAACCATTCATAGATTGATCGACCACCTAGCCACTCTGGAATTTCTTTTCGGCACGGAATGCAATTACCGCATCGCGTACTTCGAGAGATCCTTCAGCTGTTAAGTAGACTGTTGACGGAACTGCAAGTGAGCGATAGAGGGAGGAGAGGAGATTAACTCGCTGCCAACGCGGGATCACATGAACCCACCTGGTCGCCCCGTTGGAACCTTCGACCTGCACCAAGTCTCATTATCAATGAAATCCTTCGCAATCAAACAGCACTATGCCAGACGCTGAACAAAACAAGTTCGAGTAACCAGATATTCCGACTTTGCTAGCTATCTATGCGTAACGCTATGAGTTTTTCACCGGCGAGAAATCCAAATTCGACACTGAAGTAAAGTCAGATTGAAAGCTATGGGGACTTCAAATCCCAGTCGGTTGAGAACGGCCCCGCCGTATATCTCCACTTGTTGCGCGTGTCGGTAGACGAATTTGCAATGTTTCCAATCTGCTGGAAGCTCTTCAGGGGGCAAAAAGTTGTTCATTCGCGTGTTAGGAGCCGAAATGCCTCAGGAATTTGCAGAGTTGCTGAGGCGGCCCTGGGTGTGGTCGTGGTGGGTCGAGCGCGCGATGTGTCTTGGCTTGAGCGCGCGACTTGAAGAATGAACTGCTCCACTTTCTTTCCTACTTCTTCCTAACCTATTACAGTACATGCAGTGGCTCAGTTCTTGTTCAGGCTTGACTTGACTTAAGTCGATCATCCAGCCAGCTGGAAAACCCAATATCCCTCTCGGACATTCATCCTTTCCAATCTGCTGGAAGCTCTTCATGGGGCAAAGAGTAGTTCATTCGCGTGTTAGGAGCCGAAATGCCTCAGGAATTTGCAGAGTTGCTGAGGCGGCCTTAAGTCGATAGTAGATGATAGAACCGCGACTTGCAGCGAATGAACTTGGTAGCGCTTAAGCGTGACCCTTGAGCAACGCGAAAGCCGGGATATGTGCGTTGCCCCATAAAGAAGATAGGTAGAAGTAGCACGAAGACCGAGTTGAGCGTTGTAGCCCTCGGGTTGGTTTGAAGCACGTAGCCCGCCAATCACGTTGGTAGTTGGTCGCGAAACTCGCCGTCGTCCAGCCATGCGCGACGTACGCCGTCCAGCGATGCATTTCCATCCACTGTTACGGGCGCTGATCGGGAACTCGTGGCTGATCGTGCAGCACGTGACCGCTGTTGTGCTTGAACACCGGCAACCGCTTGTGTAGAAGAATGTACCGCTCGTATCAGTGTTGTTGCCGAATAGGCTGTTGCTGCTGATATAGCGGACACAGCGCGATGGTGGAAACGCCGATGCTTGTGCAGCTGGAAGCCTTGTAGCGTGTGCACCTGTCGCCTTGTACAGTACGACAATGAAAGTACATTCGTGAGTGACTGCGCATGCGTGAAGCAATTGTGAGCGTGACTGTCGCGCCGTGACGAGTGACCTGGAGCCACTGCTTTCGTCCCCCCTCTCCCTTGACGCGTCATGATCCGAGCAGGACACAGAGGCGACTCGTTGTGGAAGCATGGTCCCGAGTGCCGAGGTAGAGCGACTCTGTTGAGAGGTCGTCCACGGAAGCGCAACTCTGCAACTCGTGTGCGAGAGGTTGGCCGATTGTCGCTACCGGGTCAGCGTAGCTTGGTGAGAGAGAGATTGCCCAACGTTGGTTGAGCAGGGCAACATGCCGAGCGGCATCATGCCGAACAGCCTGGGCCCCGCGCTCTGTGTAGCGCCGGCCAACCAAAGAAGCGTGCTGCTCGGCCGTGCCGCAGCGCCCAACACCAACTTCGTAGACGTGAAGGCCAACGCCAGCTCCAACGACGAAGGCCAGCGCCAGCTCCAATGCCGTGAAGGCCAATGCCGACTCCAATGCCGTGAAGGCCAATGCCGACTCCAATGCCGTGAAGGCCAATGCCGACTCCAATGGCGTGAAGGCCAGCGTGACGGGAGTCACACGCACCTTTGCTTTGAGAAAGCGTAACGCGCTAACCACAGCAGACGCCCGGCGTCTCTGCTGTCTTAGTTCGAGGCCCTGCCTTCTTAGTCGTTTGCTGGTACCGGGTACCAAACGACTTGCGAACTTCTAGGTTAGATTTAAACTGAACGACTATTACTTTTGCTCACCAAGTCCTACTTACTATAAACTGTTTAATTAGTGCACCTTCGAAGTACCCTGTTTCCAAATGGTTGGCTCTCAAGCCATGTCGACCTTGCTAAGTACAAACCGTACTTATGGGCTATCTTAGGTACGCACAGCACTTAATGGCCAGTGTACGACAAACCACATGTGAGTGTGACACATCACTATGTGACAACTCCATGTGTGTACGACACACTAACGGGTTGGGTGCCATTAATAAGGGCCACGCCCCGTTACACCCTCCCACACCCAAACGGGAAGCACTGTCCCACGGAGAAGGATCGGAAAGGGGAATCCAGCCATTAAACGCCACGTGCGCACCCCGAGGTCGAGCCTCATTCTTCAACGAGCCGCCGACCGCACAAGCCCCAGCCCACAGGGCATCGCGAAGTCCTGCGACGCCTGCTACTCACTGAGCCCGCACGCGACGCACGCCCGTAGCTCCTTGAGCATTATTTCCACGCCCACAACGGCTCCGCCGACAGCACACGCCTCGCGTCCCGCCAGCCCGGCCCACTCGCACGCTAGCTTGGCCACATCGAGGAAGTCGAAGCGCAAGGGACCCAAGCACCCGAAAACCCCGGCCCGTAGGGCAGCTATCGCCGCGGCGCGACGCCGCAAGCGGCACGCAGTGACCTGGCCAGGTCCGACTCACAATCTCAGCGACTCCGAGAGTGGCAGCGAAGGGTTTCATATTGAGCTCATCACGGGGGAGGAGAGTGACCGCGAGAGTCACATGTCCAACCGTCCGAGACAACGTCTCCTGCGCCGGCGACGACGCAGCCCAAGGCCGCCGCGGCCCAGCCGCCAAGCGGCAACTCACCGCACCAGAGCGACGTGGAGATGCACGACGTGCCGGAGGATTCGGCCTCAGAGGCCTCTGCCTCGTCGGGAAATTGTTCGATACCCGTCGACTACGATGAATCGGATGAGGAGAAGGCTCCGTCGTCCCCACAGCTGACTGAGCAACAGCGTGCGCTGCACCCTGGAAGCCCGGCCACTCCACGCAGCCTTGCTGCCGTGGCCCGTGCCAAGAAGGCTGCCGAGGACAGCGTCCCGCCTGCTGCTCCAGCTTCGTCGACGAAGCCGCCAGAAAAGCCTGCGGCTGCTTCAGCCGCGTCTGATGCTCCGCCCCGAGAGCCTCCGGTCATCACCAATGTCGGCGAAGAGGAGGGGGTGGACCCTGCTTCTTTGCTGCTCGCGAACCGTGAACACCTACAAGATCGCGCAGCCGCCCGGCGCACTGACGCTGAGCGGATTGCCGAGCAGAAGCGTGAGCTTGAGCCTCCGGCTCCGCGTAACCGAGAGCAGCTCCTATCGCAGGGAGTCTGGACTCCCGAGGAGTATGCTGCGAGCCTTCGGCAAAACCGACAGCGGGGTGTGCCTGTGGCCAACAACGACGAGTGTCCCATCGTCCAACGGACCAACACCGCCTTGGCTCGCCAAACCAATGAGGTTGAGTTCAAAACTTGGCTCCGCCATCTTGGCTATCCGATACCGGAGTTGTTGAACTCGCCGCATCGACTGGATTGGCTCGCCCTTCGGCGTTTGCGATTTCGCATGGCGAAGATGAAAGCTGATGATATCTGGGATCGACATCGGTGGGATCCGCGATATGCGGCCCTGCCGCATGATATTCTCGAAGAGGTGGTGTCCAAGGTGACAAAGGGGCGACAGTCTCAGCCCGTAGAACCTGTGAGCGTTCTCGGGCCGGTTAGCGCCGACCGGCTCCGCGGGAGCGCTCATAAGCGTCCACGGTATCGGCGCAGTCCTCCCCGAGGAGATGACCGTCTTCCTAGGTACTCTGATCCTCGGGATAACCGCGCCACTTCACCAGATACGGGTAGTAGCCCTTACGCCCACGGCGCTTCAGGGGCTTCTCCACGTGGAAGTAGCGGTCACCGTCGTTTCCGATCAACGGAGGCGGAGGTCGTAACGGACGACTCATCGTACCGGAACGCTCCGCGTCGTGCGTTGGCGACTCAAGCCTCTGCCTCGGCTCGGGAGCCTCTTCTGGACGCGGTGAAGGGGTGTCAGCGTCTCCTCGAGACCCAGCAACTGGGCTTGACCTCCTTGCGTGGCCGCATGCAAACCGTCGAGGCGACTGTGGCCGCTTACCGCCGTTCTCGGCAAGAGGAAGAGGGACTAGAACGTCGGGTGCAGGAGCTGCGGGAAGAACTCGGCCGGCAGGCTCGTGACATGCGTCATCTCTACGACCGCGTCGTGGATCTTGAGCGTGCGCATGCGAGCGAACGTCACAATCAGCAGGATCATCTGGCGTGGATTCGCCACCTCTACACGCGCGTAAGGGACTTAGAGGCTCGGCCTGCTCCGGCTGTTGCAACTGCGCCCGCGGCGCCTGCTGCGCCTGCCGCTCTGGCTGCCCCAGTCCTAAGTCAGTCCGACTTGGCGCGCGCGATGGCTCAGGCCCTGCAGCAGATGTCTCGCTCGGCGAACTCTCAGAGTCAGTCACCTCCGACGGATGGTACGGCTTGAGCATGCCGACGTAAAACGTTGGGTGCGTGGCCATTGCCGATGGCAGATCCAGCGTATAGGCATTGCCATGGACGCCTATAACCGAGAAAGGTCCCACGAAGCGTGGTCGCAGCTTGGTGCTGCCGACCGCCGACACCGAGTGTATAGGCAAGTTTTTAGCGTTAAGTAACACCAAATCACCTATTTTGAATACATTTGTGTTAGCACGCCCGTGGCGGTCGCTGTTTTCTTTTTGTCGGTCCTGCGCGGCAGCCATAGCGTCACGGAGGCGAGTGCGGATCGCTTCTTCCGTCTCAATGAAGGATAGGAGGTTCCATTTGACGGACGTACGCACGCCTTTGAGGCCTCTTGAGTCGTTCACGACAACACCACCCTCACCCAACTCAGAAGCCGGGGGCAACGACAGCGGCGTACGCGGATGCCGCAGACCGTTGACGTAGAACGGCGTAAAGCCTGTCGACGCATGCACTGCATTGTTAAGCGCGAACTCCACTTGCGCAAGCTGCGTACTCCACTTCGTGGGCTCTGCAACGCAGACACTGCGCAAGACGTCCTCCACGACACGGTTAACGCGCTCCGTTTGACCGTCGGTCTGCGGATGGTCCGCCTGGACATGTCCAGCTTCGTCCCGAAAAGCCGGAAGAGGTGTTGCCAGAAGTGAGAGACGAACCGAGGGTCTCTGTCGCTGACGAACGCCTTCGGGAGGCCGTGATGCCGGAAGACATTGTCGACAAAGAGTTGAGCCGCCTGCGGCGCTGTCACACTCTTCTTCACGGGCACCAGCCTCACCCTTTTGCTCAAGCGGCACACAGAGACCAGGATGCCAGTATGGCTGTGCCCATCGGGCGGCAACTCGAAGATGAAGTCCATGCTCACGGAGCGCCAGCAATCGGCCAGGACCGGCAAGCTCATCAGCGGGGCCACCGCGGCCGGAGAGGGTTTGACCCGTTGGCACGTGTCGCAAGTCTTAACGTAAGACCGCACCCACTTGTACATGTGGGCCCACCAGAAGTCCCGCGCCACTGACGTATACGTCTTCTCGCGACCCAGGTGCCCGCTGAGCGCCGTGTCATGTGCCTCAAAGAGGATTCGATGACGAAGGTCCTCTTCGTTGGGAACAACCAACCGCGGATCATCCCCCGGGGATACCTGATAGTAGAGCAAGCCCTCAACGAGGGAGTAGCGGTGAAGCTGGGCTCGCTGACGAGCCGAGCGTACCGAGCTGTCCGATTTCGTGCGCAGCACTTCGACCAGATCTCGAAGATCGTCTTCGCCTGCATAGGCCTCGCGGATGAGCTCATGGAGCGGCGACTCAAGGAACACCGCGTGTGCCAGCTCATAGTCCGGTCTCCGGGAGAGAGCGTCCGCAAGGCCATTCTGTTTCCCCGGCTTGGAAGCTACGGTGAAGTTGTATTCTGCGAAGAATAACAACCAACGCGCCATGCGCTGGGAGAGATGAGGTGACGAGGTCGCTGTCCTCAACGAGGCATGATCTGTGTAGATCACGAAGGGTTTACTGCCGAGCAGATGAACCCGGAACTTCACCAGCGCGTACTTCATCGCGAGGAGCTCCTTGTCGTGGACGGGGTAGTTCTTTCCGCGGCTTTCAGCTGCCGGGACAGGCAAGACACCACCCTTTCCCTGCCTTCGGCATCAACCTGAAGCAGGGCGCAGCCGATGGCAAAGTCTGAGGCGTCGCACACGACACTAAAAGGACGATCCTCGTCAGGCAGCGCCAGGATATGGACGCTCGTAAGCTCTGCTTGATCGCCTCAAAGGCTCGCTGAGCCTCCGCAGCCCAGGACCAGTCTGTATCCTTGTTCAAAAGGGTCGTTAGTGGCCTGGCCAACTCAGCGTAGTTCTCGCTGTACTTGTGCAAGTAGCTGGCGAGGCCGAGCCACTTGCGCAGATCCCGTTGGGAGGTAGGCACCGGCCACTGTGAGATCGCTTCGATCTTTCGGGGTCAGCGCGAACGCCATCCTTTCCAAGGAAGCAGCCCAGGAACGGGATTTCCTCAGCACCAAAGATGCATTTGTTGATGTTTGCATACAAACGGTTCTCCCGCATGCAAATCAAGACCTCACGGAGGTGCGCAAGATGCATCTCGACGTCTGTCTTCCCATCTTCAGCGTGGTTGTGAACGAAAATGTCGTCAAAGTACGTCTGTACGAAGTGCCGCAGCGGCCGGAAGAGCTGTGTCACCAAGCGATTAAACGTTGCTGGTGCGTTGGATAGCCCTTGGGGCATCACCAAGCGATTAAACGTTGCTGGTGCGTTGGATAGCCCTTGGGGCATCACCAACCATTCCCACAGCATCCCGCTTGGAGTGCTCACAGCCGTGAGAGGGATGTCAGACTCCCGCATCAGGAGCTGATAGTAGCCATCGACCATGTCGAGCGCGCTAAACACCGTGCAGCCCGCCATGTTGTTCTGCATCACATCCTTTCGAGGAATGGGCGTCGATGCGGGGATGGTGGCCGCGTTCAGCTTGTTGAAAGCATGTACCATGCGCCATTTCCCATTGGGTTTGCGTACGCAAAACGTCGGTGACGAATGAGGCGACTTCGACTCGCGCTCCATGCCCGCGGCGTGCTTCGCTGCGAAGAAAGCGTCGATGACGTCGACTTGTTCCTTCGGAAGCGGCCACTGGCGCGTGGTGCAGTACTTCGTACCCGGCTCGAGGTCGGTCTCGTGGCGCACACCCCCATCCGGGGGTAGCAACGAAGGAGGGTCCTCCGATACCACGTCCGAAAATTCCTTCAACAGAGGATAATAGGTCCTTCAGAATGGCTGCGCCATATCGTTGTTGTCTCTTCGAGACCCGCCCTGCTTCTAACACGTCAGGGTCCATGACCGAGGAGCTGTTCAGTTCGAGAGGCTCTTGTTCGCGGCGGAGAAGGACTAGGTCCTCCAGTTTTCCCGCCTTAAGCGATTCGAGGAACTCGACATAAAAAGCTCTTCGAGCTCAAGGAGCTCCGACAACGTCGGTACTGGGGTCAGATCTTTCGCGTTGCGATCGCCAGTGATCGCGTCAACAACCACCGTTGCGCTGCGAACTCCGTCAGCGACTTTTCCTTCTTCGGCGACGGCTGAACCAGCCCGAACGCCTTGCGTGGTGGGAGTCTCTGCTCGACCACCCTTGTTGGAAACAAACACTTGTTCGGCCGAGCCGGCAAAGTATCGTTCCCCGCGTGGCACCCTGTGATCGCGCACGAACCCGTCGCGGGATGAGGAGGGGACATGACCCGCCAAAGCTCGATCCGCTAAGGGTTGGTGACTTGCACCTATGGTGCGACTCCGCCAGTCGATCCACGGCTCGTGCTTCACAAGCCAGGGCATGCCGAGGGTCAGATCGTATCGATCATCCATGTCAAGGACAATGAACGGTTCGACCGAATTAAAGTCGTCAAATTTGACCGTCAAGGGGAGAAGGACCTTCCGCGTCGATACGATCGACCCAGTCGCTAGGCGAACAGATACGTTGCTATTACTCTTAGAGTTTTCTAAAGCTTGAGCATACAGTATGCTGTTCCTAGCCACACTGGCCTTCGTTGCGAAGTTATACGACGCACCCGAATCAATCAGGATGGTCATTGGTTCTTCGTATCCCTTGACGCTGGCGGTGACATAGACCGCGCGGTGGCCACCGAGAGACACAACAGTGTCGTCCCTGGGACTTGTTCTCCTGGGCGGAGAGGTGGCGAAGCCACCGCCGTCCGGGAAGAGCGAAGCCTCCCAGCAGGGCGTCCCGCGCCTACTGGGAGTCGCCGTTTTCCGACGCCGCGGACTCAATCATATTGAGTGACGACGACGTCGAAGTGGCTTTGCCACGAGCCGTTCTCCATGGGTTGGTCGGGCAGTTCCGACGGAAATGGCCCAACTCGTTGCACCCAAAGCAGCGACACTCGCACGAAGCTTTTTCGCGCCGGCCTGAACAGACTCAGCCGCCGAGATCTCCATGGGAGTGGAACCTTCTGACGTCTCGGTCGGACCCGCGTGTCCCTGCGCGGATCGCACACAGTGATCCTCAGTAGCGCGAGATGCACTGCATCGTTGAAGGTCTTCGGCTGACGGCGGAAGAGCTCGGTCCGCACTGGACCAGTACGGACGCCGTCCATGAATACCGTGACCTTCACGTCCTCTGAGAGAGGAGCTATGGCTGCTTCCAGGTTCTGCAGCTCCATGACATAGTCTTGAAGGGAGCGCTTCCCTTGCTTGCAACGCAAGAAGATGGAGCGATGGCGGTACGCCACATTGGCGAGCAAGAAGTTCTTGCGCAGCTCTTGTTCCATGAACGACCACGAGGTGAAGAAGCCTGGAGACGACGTCTCACGAGCCATGGCCCAAGCCCGAGCCCGACCTCCGAGGTTGGACAGGGCGAAGGCGACCTGGGATCTCGGATCATAGATCTGTCCCGCGCTCAGCGCGATCTCGATCTCACGGATCCAGAAGACCAGGCTGTCCGACTCCTTCCCATCAAACTTGGGAACCGTCATCTTGACTGCCTTGGTCGATCCTTGTCGCGATGCGAAGGTACCCGACTCGCGCGCTGCTGACTGTGCCGCACTCTGTGCTTCAGCACGCATCGCTGAGCGAGCGGCATCCTGCGCGGCAGCGCTCACGTGGGCGATCAACGACGACTCGTACTTGTCAAAGCGTTCCACGCGTGCCCTTTGCTGCTCCACAGGAAGCGAGGGGAATCCAGCGAACGCTGTCTCGCCCAGAAGGCTCACCATCTTCTCCAGCGTTGCCCAGTGGGCGTCCGAGAGATGAGGGAAGTCCTGCCGAGACGGCAACATGCTCCCTGAATCATCCATGCTCAGAGAGACCTTGATGGTAGACAACCGCGCCGGTCGCGGAATTGACTACAAGTGCTACCAGGTGTGACGGGAGTCACACGCACTTTTGCTTTGAGGAAGCGTAACGCGCTAACCACAACAAACGCCCGGCGTCTCTGCTGTCTTAGTTCGAGGCTCTGCTTTTTAGTCGTTTGCTGGTACCGGGTACCAAACGACTTGTGAACTTCTAGGTTAGATTTAAACTGAACGTCTATTACTTTTGCTCACCAAGTCCTACTTACTATAACCTGTCTAATTAATGCACCTTCGAAGTAACCTGTTTCCAAATGGTTGGCTCTCAAGCCATGTCGACCTTGCTAAGTACAAACCGTACTTATGGGCTCTCTTAGGCGCACCACACTCAAGGGCCAGTGTACGAAACACACATGTGAGTGTGGCACATCATTATGTGACAACTCCATGTGTGTACGACACACTAACGGGTTGGGTGCCATTAATAACGGTCACGCCCCGTTACAGCCAGCGCCGACTCCAATGGCGTGAAGGCCCGCGCCAGCTGCACTGACGTGAAGTCGAGCGCGCGATCTGTATTGGCTTGAGCGCGCGACTTGAAGAATGAACTGCTCCACTTTCTTTCCCACTTCTTCCTAACCTATTACGGTACATGCAGTGGCTCAGTTCTTGTTCAGGCTTGACTTGACTTGAGTTGATCATCCAGCCAGCTGGAAAACCCAATATCCCTCTCGGATATTCATCCTTTCTGAAGGAATCATTCACGTTTCGAACGCTTTCCCGAACATTATGTCGTTTCGCGGTCTCCACGTAAGACGGAATACAACTGCAGTGTGCATTCTCCACAGCAGCAAAATTGTTTTGTGCTGCTGCCCCAGTCGGGGGCTGCTGTCGCTCAACTTTGAGAAGAGCAGCAATCTACACTCAAGCCTTCATTAGAACACTTTGCTCCCGGCCACGGCCTCCCCAGCCGTTGTCACTCTGTTACTGTAACGTCAAGCTGGGCAAGATAGAAAACAGTGTTTCATCTGTTTCGGTAGCCACAACACTTACTGAGTTTCATCGATTGAAGATGCTGTTTTTTCGTTTTTCATGCCAGGTCACTTGACGTAGCAACTTTGCTATTGTTGGAGCGCTGCATTGTTCAGGGCGAGCGCTCTCGTTCTCTCCATCGCAGATATGCCAAAGGAAAGACTTTCATGCTGAAAACCGATTACTTCACTTACTTAAACCTCATAGCTTGCCCTCCTACCCGACGCGTTCATACACACCTGTCATCTCGTACAGGGGGTACCATGCCTACCCGACGCGTTCATACACACCTGTCATTTCGTACAGGGGGTACCATGCCTCTACCGCCTCGAACTTGATACCGAATGGCATTACTTGGAAGTCTGGAGCTCGCATCCCGCTGGCCATGCGCCAGAAACCCTCCTCGACGATAGCTTTCATGACGATACACCGCGGGCGACCGGCAGCACCGTTGCCGGACTCCACGTTGATGTGCAGTTTCCAACGGAGCGCTGGGTGCGCGCCGCTGCTGTCGAGCGGCCACGAGATCATCTCCACGACGAAGCTTCGCGGCGACATTAACTTCCCGCGATAGTCGCCGTAGCTGTGTGCGCCAAAAGGGATCGAGCTGGAGAGGCCGCTCGGGAAGTTACTGAAAACTCGCTGCCGACTGTCGAGCACCAACGTCATGCCGGACTGGTTGTTCGATGCCGCCGTCACTTTTCCAGCGGGTTCACTGCAAACGTTCCAATCCGAGTAGATCTCTAACGACTGGTTATCCACCGGGCGGACGTTCATCCGAGCCATCTCCCGCACAAACGTCAGCATACAGCCCAACGATACGTCAGTCGCAGAGGACCCGCGGATAGGAGTGAGCGACGACCGCTTCCCGCTGAAAGCCCACGAGCCGTCGAACACAGACGCCCAACTGCCGTCCTGCCACGCTGGCATATCACGCCTGGGCGTTGAGAGAGCTTGGTGCAGGAGGTACTGTGCTCGGAGTTGCGCCACGAACTCGTGCATGCCGAACATGGTGGTAGACGAGAGGACGTTCAGCAGAATGCGCCGAAGCGGCTTCAGTTTGTCGTACTTGAAGACGGCCGACATAATCTCTTCAGTGAGAAGCGGCAGCGATGTGGACGACGAAGAGGACGGGTCTTCGCTCCAGCCCGTGAACCGATCCACCAGCTTACACATCAGCTTGACTGCTTCAACGTACCCCGCACGCACCCGGTTCTTGTCGAGGAGAGCTGCACCGTACGACCGGAGGAAGCGGCGGTAGATCTCCAAGTTGGCGCTGTCGAGGGCCAACCATCCGGCCAGGTTAGTGCACATGTGGACCAATTCTGTGAGCGGGTCACGCTCGCCTCCGTCAGGGCCAGTGACATCGTCGAACATGCTGGAGTCGCTTTTCACTTGACCTAGTGGCTCGAGGAATCCCCACGACAGAGCAGGCGCGAACTGTGAGTCGGCATCCTTCTCGTCGGTGGCCTTGCCGTTTACTGAGCGATAGCCTGGAACCTGGTCTCTGAAAAGCGTGCTCAACTGGTCCAAGCATGCTACAAACGACGACGCGTTCAAGTAACGAAGGAAACAGTAGAGGACAGCGAGGTGCTTCGAGGACGTCATGATGTCCGGGTGACGGCACTCCCACAGCTTGCGCTCCTGCCAGAGTGCGTCTTGACGACCAGCCACCTCTCGCGGTTGAGAGACCGGGAACTTGCGCTCGAAAGGAGCGGCTTGGTGCGGAGCACTGTATCCGTCGTCCGCCGCTGCTGCAACACCCTGCTGAGCGCTGACCACCGCACGCAAGGCCTCCAGCGCCTCGCGCTCTGCACGCACCTCGCTCGGCGCGCGGCGATACGACACGACCATGAACTCGGAGGAGGAGATCAGCCCCACCACGCGCAGTTGCGACTGGACACGCTGGAAGATGTAGACCCGCAGCGCATGCTTGGTGAACCTCTGCGCCTTGGTGGCAGCGCTCTCCCACTCGTAGTACCAGCGCGCGCCGGAGTTGATCTGGAACACGCAGCTTTCCTGCTATCCGACATAGAGACACACGACTCAGAGGCTGCTGCACACTCCGCAACACAAAAAGAGATGGAAACGTGAACGGAACGTACGCCAACTGCAGTAGTGTTGTGGCCGTGTCGCGCACCACCGTGCCCTCGATCCACGTGCCCTTGGGCGTCTGCTCAGTCTGGGTGGAGCCCGCGACGTCGTCCACGTCGATGGCGCCGTTGAGCGGGAGGAGGTGCGTCTGGGCCTCCTCGAAGTGGGCGTACACCAGCAGGCTGGCGGGGTGGGTCGTGGCCACGGTAGTGGTGGCCGCCTGCTGCTGCGCGTCGAGCCGCGCGGGGTCGACGAGCGCCACACGCACGCAAAGCGACGAGCCGCAGTAGCTGCGGTTGAGGTGCTCGGGGCAGCAGTGCGGGAAGCAGCGCAGGATCTGCGACGCGGGACAAGGCACAGGGAGAGCGGACGTCAGTCGTATGCCCGCCAACGACGGTCTCAGCAGCGCAGCGCACCTTGGTCTTCTTCGTGCGGTTGGTCCTGAACGTAGGCACAGAGCAAGTGGCACGCTTTAGCTGTCGGTTCGAGGACCCTTCTCTCGCTGCTCCTCCAAACAGGCGGAGGCAAGCGCGGGATGGCTCTCGTTCTAGGAACATACCGTTTGTACTCGCTCTGAAAGAGTGCGGCGTGGCGGCACCCGCGCCGCTCGAAGTGGCCCACGACGGCGCTCATGGCTCTCCTGCCGGAGATGCTGCGCTCAGCCGCTGCCGCTGACGAGTCTCGCGCCGGGGCCGATTGATCAACTTTGGCGACTGGCCCGTGCAGCGTCCGCCAGAGTTGGGCCATCTTTATGACTAACCGCAACCCCTGCCCGGGGTGATGGGCGGAATCGGTCCTTCTTCCACGCGCCGATTGGTCCAACCACTGGCTCCTCGTAAACTCTCACGCGGCCCCGCCGTAAGTTGCGCCGTCGAAGGGCGTCCTCCACGATGTCGGACAGCGTCCACCACGCCTTTGATGAGAATTGCGTAGGTCCAACGTATGGTCTTACGAACGCATGGTGACGATCTGAGACTTGAGAACTGAAGATCTCACTATTTTCTGAAGTGGCAACCACGACCCTTAATCTACAACATCGCGGGATTGGTGGATAGTTTTTCGGCCCGCAAGCGAATTCCGTTAGCGGCTGTTGAGCTGCGGGTTTAAAACTGTTTCAGACTTATTTAACGCCCGAAGCCCGCGGCGGGGAGCTGATGATCGAGGCCAGTGCGGAGGGGGGGGGGGCGGTTGAGGAGACGCGTCGCCTCTTCACTGCTCAGACCAGCCTACACGACTGCATATCCGTCTCCTCGCCTCGCCTGGAGGCAAAAGGTGAGCTGTCTGTGAGCATATACGAGCAGGGTCATCTCACAAGTGGACGCGGGATTGGGAGCACTGAGGTGGTTCCTTCCTCGTCCTCGTCGCAAACTTCCATGTCCGTTACGGGTCCCTTCACGCGGTTATCGTTCTGTACTGCGGTCCCCACCGCGATGCACAGCATCGCGTTCGCGTTGTCCATCGCAATGTGATTGACTGCATGGGGCGCGCCTTAGGAATTCTACTGCAATATACTTGCGAGGACGGCAGATGATATACCGGTAGGCGGAATGACTTCCGTATTCGCGATCGGCTAACGGAGCCATGTGGGTCTCGGCTTCGACGGGCTGGTGGCATGGCAAAGATCATGGCAAGGCCGACTCACGATGACCGCAGACCTTGGCGACTACTCCGCCGAGGCTGCTGTGGGGGCTCTGCGGCTGATACAGCTTTTCGCCTCGGGCCCCATGCAGCGTCTTATCTGCGGGAGGAGGGGCAGCGTGTCGGTGAGGCATGGTGGAGAGCTGGCCATCGGCGTTTGTCGGAACAGGCAAAATCAGGGGTCGGAAAATAATATTAGAGCAATTATTACGGTATTGTAGAATAATTGCTTATTGGCAAGCGCCGGATTGCAATGATCATTCTTAATACATGTAGTTCTGACAATATCAGCCGATATTGAAAAGGCATACACATCTCAAGTAAGAAAATAGATCAATATACTATTAAGGTATTTGCTCTACTAAAATAACATATATTTGAAATGCCTCGTATTTCAATGATTATTACGAAACATTTGCAATACAATTGCATACTGTATTGGCTGACCACTGCATCGAATCGTATGGTTGCGTCCTCAGTGGCGTTAGACAATACCAACGATGGTGTTGTCTTCAGATTACGTGGTAAACTAGCACGTATGGTGCAGCTTTAGCTTTAGAAGCTCAAGTGAATAAAAGGCAGGGTGGTCGTGGCTGCAAGATCTGGGTTATTTTCGCGACGGGTATGCAGGATTATCTTGAATCTGTTGGACCAAATGCCCAATTTTGTATGGGTGTGTCGGACGGACGGTTCGACTTTTTCGTGAAGTTAGGATAGACAGCAATACAAATTGCAAGAAAAGCGTCAATACACATGATTTCGTTGGATCGAATCCAACAGGCTAAAATTATAAACGTGCATACGATGTAGGATTGACTACAATTTCTACTAAGTGCAGCGGGGTGCAGTAGCTTTAACGTCAACGGAAGACACAGATTCAGAGAGTCTCTAGTACTATTGATAACATTACGCTCTATACAACAGCTAGAATAAGTACCGTAAGATAACTACTTACGGTGCAGCGGGGCTGCAATTGCTTTAGCGTAGAGGAAGACACAGACTCAGAGAGTCTTTAGTACTATTGATAACCTTACGCTCTATACAAGAGCTATACCGAGTACCGTAAGATAACTACTTACGGACTCCAAGAGACAGAAGTACCTTAAACAAGGCTAGTGAACTCTTAGGCTTCAAATGTGAACTGAATGTATTGTTGTTTATCGCGGCAGAGCCGCCTGTTGTATGTATGTATAGGACTCACTATCTATCATAGTAGAGCCTAGTCTAATGCATATCCAGTGGCTGTGAGCCACCCACTCCTATCTGGGGTGACCCACGTAACATATGTGTGGAAGCCACTTATGTGTGGCACCTAGCTTGTGTGCATCACACTATTCGGTGTAACCCCGTTACACCCCCCCCACCAGACTGTGGACACCACGTGTCCGCACTCGTCATCGTCTCGATTGAGAAATCTCGACGGCAACGGCCAAGTTGCTTGCCCTCGCGAGAGCCCGCTCCAGAACTTTCCAAGTTCAACGAGCACATAGCTCGGAGTCCGCAGGCGTCTTGGTCACTCGACAACAAGAGCGCGCCCGCGTCCCCGGCACCTAGTGCCACAACGTCCGACCGTAAGGTCTCACCGCGCCCCGCGTCAACGCTCTCGGTGAGAGAGTATTACGCCCTGCAGTAGCGCCGTCGTGCTCTTAGCTCCGAGAGCCCCAGCAGCGCGAACATGGCCCGCCGTCCGGCAGATGACCTCTTTGAGGACCTCGAGGAGGGGGAGGAGGACGAGGAGCTGGACTACAACTCCGACACGCCGATGCCTCAGCGAGAGGACTCCCCGCCACCTGCGCGTCCACGCTCGCCGGAGCAGCAACGCCGGGTTCCCAACCCTTTCGTGGATCGCGAGACCACGGCACTTCGTGCTTCGTCTGGTTTGGAGACGGACGAGATCTCTAACGACCTCGGCGAGGCTCAAGAGCGTCAGTTCGAGGGGCAAATGCCCGTTCGTTCGCAACGACCCGAGGCGCGACCGCTAGTGAGCTCTCGACGAGAGTATGGCTTCGTGC
The DNA here is from genome assembly GCA_033557995.1 of Phytophthora crassamura. Classification (NCBI taxonomy): domain Eukaryota; phylum Oomycota; class Peronosporomycetes; order Peronosporales; family Peronosporaceae; genus Phytophthora; species Phytophthora crassamura. The sequence continues at coordinate 15,380,605 of JAUCED010000002.1, read as the reverse complement.
CGCTCAACCCGGTGGAGCGCTTGAAGCAGTTTGGCTCGGGGCCATTGCAGAATTGGCGAATCGGGCCGGCGGCCAGTACCAGCGACCAGGTCGCTACTCGTACTGCTCTCCGAGAGAGGCTTCTGACGCCGCAGCAGACCACTCCGCAGGAGTATGGGACTCGCCTGTCCGATCAAGCCCGTGGGGCTTCGGTCCCCGCGATGCGGACTATTCCGGTGGTGCTCGGTCCGGGAGAGCTCCTCCACGAGAACGACGCCCAATTCACGGGCTGAGTTCATCGAACCCGCCGTCTCTCTTCGCTGGAGGCTCTCCGATCTAGCTTCGACGAAGCTGATGTGCGCTTAGAGCGCCGGCTTCGCTTCGATTTTGCGAAGTTGAAGACGAAACGTCAGGCGGCCGCCTCCAAGTCGCTACAGTCCCTCGGACTCCGCTCATCTGCTCTTAAGAGCGCTGCAGGAACTCACCAAGGTGAGTCGACGGCTGAAGCAGCCCGGGATCAACGCTTGAGCTCAGCGTATGATCCCTCAGCTCCCCTGCCTAGCGGCGGGAAGCGTGAGGCGACCGACTTCGCGGTCGCGGGCTCGCAGAGCGCCTTCGATCGCGGCGATCAAAAGCGTCCACGACGTCAGGGCAGTCTTGCCGGAGGAGTACCTCAAACTCCCACGAGTTTTCTAAGTGCGGGTACCCACGCCACTTTACCAAATATTGGTTATGAGCGCCGCGTCGACGACGCTTTAGAATACGCTCCACATGAAAGTGGCGGTTCCCCTGCTCGTCGAGCAGCGCCGGCGGCGCCCGTGTCCTCGCACGGTGAGGAGCCTGTCCGGCCTGAGGAGCTGGAGAGCTTGGAGAGATCGCTGAGCGACGTGCGTCAGATCCTGGAGCGCCACGGGCGGAGGCTTGATCAAGCCGAGAGGGAGTCTGACACCACCGTGAATGAGATCCGCGATCTCCGGGAACGTCTCCAGTGGTGTGAGGCTGCTGAGTCGGCGACACAACGCCTGGCGCGCCTTGAGCAAGGTTTTGCGCGGCTGGAAGGTCAGGTCGACCTGTTGCTGCGACTTCAGCAGGGCGCTGTGGCTCCGCCACGCTGGGCGCCAGCTCCTGAGAACCCACATGGGCCGGGTCCCGGTACGGCTTGAGCAAGCCCACGTAAAACACGGGGTGTGTGCGCATCTTCTTCGGAAGGTTGAGCGTGTACGCCAGGCCCTTCTTGGCCACGACCTTGAACGGTCCCACGAAGCGTGGCCTCAGTTTGGTCTTGAAGACCGCAGACACTGCATGTGTAGGTAGGTTTTTAGCGTTAAGCAACACTAGGTCCCCGACCTCATAACTCTCAACATTGCCTCTGCCTTTAGCATCCGCTTGTTCCTTTTGCTTGTCTTGGCTTTCAGCCATAGTGTCACGCACGTGTCGAAGGACACTTAGACGCGTTGACAGGAACTCGTCAACCTGTTTACGAACAGTGAGTGGGCTGACATCAGCAAGCCGATCGGCTATCTCTCCCCCACCAAGCCCAGGACCACGGAGTGGCAGCGTCAGCGGGACGCGCGGGTGAGTGAGGCCGTTCACGTAGAACGGAGTGTAGCCCGTGGAGGCATGCACAGCGTTGTTCAACGCAAACTCGACGAGTGGAAGCACAGCGCTCCAACGCTTCGGCGTTTCAGCGCAAATGCTACGGAGAATGTCTTCGACAACGCGATTCACGCGCTCAGTCTGACCGTCGGTCTGCGGATGGTCCGCTGTGGACATGTCCAACTTGGTGCCAAGCACCTTAAAGACAGCGTCCCAAAACTTCCCAGTGAAGCGAGGGTCTCGATCAGAGACAATCGATGCGGGCAGCCCGTGTTGGCGGAAGACCCGATCGAGAAACAGCTTCGCTGTCCCTTCACCGTCCAAGGTGTCCGGCACAGCCGCTAGATGAGCCATCTTGCTCAGACGGTCAACGAAGACCACGATGCCCGTGTTACCTTCCGAGTCCTTTGGAAGGCCAAACACAAAGTCCACTCATGGACTCCCAACACCCAGAGGGTACAGGCAAGCTTGCCAGCGGCGCGGCCGCTTGCGGTGAGGGCTTCACCCTCTGACACGTCTCGCACGTGCGCACGTACGTGCTCGTCCACTTGTACAGCTTGGGCCACCAATATGTCCGGCTCACAGAGCTGTAGGTCTTCTCGCGACCGAGGTGGCCGCCAAGCGGTGTATCATGCGCCTCGTAGAGGATACGATACTTCAAATCCTCATCATGAGGAACCACGACTCGAGGAGTGTCCTCCGCACTCGTGCTGTAGTACAGCAGACCGTCAGCGACGGAGTAACGGTGCAGGCTCGCGTGCAAGCGCGCCGACAATGTCTTGTCCGAGTTTTCAAACTCCTTGCTCCCAAGAGCACACAGCAGGGCGACACACATGTCGTCTCGCGCATACGCAGCGCGTATCAAGTCCGTCACCGACGAGGTCACCATCGTGACATGAGCAAGCACATAGTCCGGCCGCCGTGACAACGCGTCTGCAAGACCATTCTGCCTGCCAGGCTTGTACTCACCTCGAAGTTGTACTCCGCGAAGAAGGACAGCCAACGGGCCATCCTTTGCGAGAGGTGAGGCGACTGGGTCGCAGTGCGTAGTTACGCATGATCAGTGAAGATCACAAACGGCTTAGAGCCCAACAGGTGAACCCTGAACTTGACGAGAGCATACTTCATCGCAAGTAGCTCTTTGTCATGAACTGGATAGTTCTTCTCTGCAGCCTTGAGCTGGCGAGACTCAAACGCAATCACGCGTTCACGCCCTTCGGCGTCTGCTTGCAGCAGTGCGCAGCCGATGGCAAAGTCCGATGCGTCACAGACGACACTGAATGGACGTTCAGGGTCTGGCAATGCCAGGATCGGTGCATGAAGGAGACTTTCCTTGACTGCCTCGAAGGCACCTTGATACTCGGTGTTCCAACACCAGTCCTCATCCTTCTTAAGGAGATTGGACAATGGCCGAGCCATCTCAGCGTAGTTCGCGCTGTACTTGTGCAAGTAGTTGGCGAGGCCAAGCCACTTGCGTAAGTCCTTTTGGTTCTTGGGAACCGGCCAGTCAACGATGGCCTTTACCTTAGCAGGATCTGCTCGAAGGCCGCGCTTCCCAACGAAGCATCCTAAGAAAGGAATTTCTTCAGCGCCGAAGATGCATTTTGATGCGTTAGCGTACAGCTTGTTGGTGCGCATGCACTCGAGCACTGCTCGCAAGTGGTCAATGTGGTTCTCCACGTCAGACCGACCGTGCTCCGCACGACTGTGGACGAAGATGTCGTCGAAGTACGTTTGAGCAAACGCCCGCAGGGGCCTGAAGAGCTGCGTCACCAGAAGATTGAACGTCGCATGCGCGTTCGACACCCCTTGGGGCATGACCAGCCACTCCCAGAGCATACCGCTCGGAGTGCTAACCGCTGTCAGCGGAATGTCACTCGCTCGCATGAGCAACTGGTAATAACCATCGACCAAGTCGAGCGCACTGTACATCGTGCAGCCAACCATATTGTTCTGCAGAACATCCTTCCTAGGGCGTCTGTGCCGGAATGGTGGCAGCGTTGAGCTTATTGAAAGCATGAACGATGCGCCACTTGCCATTAGGCTTTCTGACACAGAACGTAGGCGTCGAGTGCGGAGACTTGCTCTCACGCACCATGCCCGCCGCGTGCTTGGCACTGAAGAACGCGTCAATGACGTCGCACTGCTCCTTCGGTAAGGGCCACTGCCTCGTTACGCAGTATTTGGTTCCAGGAACCAAGTCAATCTCATGACGGACACCTCGATCCGGAGGTAAGCCAGTGGGCGGGTCATTCGAGACCACTTCCTGGAATTCCTTAACCAAAGGATAGAACGGATCCGATTGGTCCTTCAGGATCGAAGATCCACTTCGCGCACTGAGTGCCTCCTTCGTGTCCTCAAGGACAGCTTCATCCATAAGCGACGAGGAGTTCAATGCCTCCTCCGGTCGTATCATGACCACTTCGGCGAGCACGCCAGCCTTTAAGGCATCCCCAAAGTCGGGAATGAACATCTCGTCCAGCTCTAGCAGAGCAGCCACCGTCGGAATAGCCTCGAGGCTGACGTTGCCCTCGGCTTCACCAGCCACTCTATCAACGAGTGTGTATAGCTGCTCGCTATTATCGTCCACGACGGACACGTCCTGTACCAGGACCGACGCCTTGCGTCTCGCAGTCGCCATCTGGCGTCGCTGCCGCCTCCTCGCGGAAGCTGTACGCCTCGGAGAGGCCAGCGTGTTCAGACTGAAAGTCTCGTCAGGTGTCGCCACCTCTTGCTGCTCTGATTGAGCCGGCGTGGAGCCGCAACGCTCACAGCCCTCGCCCAGTGGATTCGGTGCCACTCCACCCGCATCGTCAGGGTCCCCCCCCCTTGATGCCTCGGCTCACAGCCGACCACGCCATCAGTGGCATGCAGCGATGCTGTGCTCTCGTGACGAGCATCGCTCAGCGGGTTACGTGCCGCTCCACGCGCATCACTAGGGCCACGCCCAAGATGCCTCGACTCAGTGTCGACCCCGCCATTACCGGCAGGCAGTGATGACTCGCAGTCACTCGGAGTCTCACTCAGTGGGTTACGTGCCACTCCACGTCCAGCCCACGAGCAGTGCTCGGGACTCGCGTCTTCGACGCCATTGTCCATTAACTCGGACACTCCAATGTCCAGCACATTGACCGACTCGGTCCAGTGCCCGCGCCAATAGCGCTTTTGCTTCCTAGCAGAGGTGGGTTCATGACTCGCCAATGCTCCCCTAGGAGACAAGCGCGTAGCGCCTAAGGTCTTCGACCGCCAGTCGATCCATGGTTCATGGCGCTCCAGCCATGCCATGCCGAGGATGAGGTCGTACCTCGAATCCAGGTCGATGACCAAACAGCGTTCAACGCTATCGAAGTCCAAACTACACGCCCAGGTTCACAGGAACCTTGGGCACCGTGACACGGGTCCCCGTCGCAAGACGGACGGTGACGATGTCACTCGAACGCGCCTTCAGCGCCTCAGCGTACTGCTGACTTCCTTCCATCGTGGAGCGCCGAGCATAATTGCCCGACGCTCCGGAGTCGATAAGGATCTTCCATGGCTTCTCAAAGCCCTTCACGGTCGATTCCACGACCAGCAAGCCCGGCTTGCATACACGTTCCGTGTTGTTATGCTCTTTGGGGCTAAGCCCTGCCGACCTCCTCCCTGAGGCTCAACAGAACTCAGTTCTTCTTCCCCAGCAGGGCGCCCCGCGCCTACTGGGACTTAGCGTTTCCCCGCCACGAGCCAGGCTTCTGCTCAGAAGCTGAGGTTCGGCTCGACGGAGCCTGGCGCTGCTTGCGCAGCGGGCAACCCGGACGCAGGTGTTGCGTGCTGCCGCACACATAGCATCGACGGATGCCGATACGCTGCTCAGCAGCCTGAAGCTCGGCTTCCTCATCTTTAGCGTAGCTGAGGTCCATAGGCACTGCGCCATTGGACGCATCAGAAGCTCCGGAAGAGCTGGCTTGGGAAGCCGTCCAACCAAGTCGCGCCGACTTGAAGTTGAACTCGGCGTTCAACGCCATGTTCACGGCTTCCTCAAAAGAGGTCGGGTGAACACGGAAGACTTCCGTCCTGGCCACGCCAGTGCGAAGGCCTTCCATGAAGACGGTCACCGCGACCACTTCAGGAAGAGGATCCGCCGCCATGCCGGCGAGAAGAGTTCTCAACTCCTGGACGAAGTCCAACAATTTCTTCTTACCCTGACGGGTAGACAGGAAGCGTGACCTCACGCGATACGCCTGGTTAGGCGGCGAGAACACTCACGAAAGCTGGGCCTTCAGCTGATCCCAAGAAGGGAACGCAGTGTCCACAGACGTGCCACACGTCAGGGCCCACTCTCGCGCTCGGCCACCGAGCTTGGAGATCGCAAGCGCCACGCGCTGCTGCTCGGTCTTGAGCATGGCGGACGCCATGGCCATTTCGACCTCTCTGATCCAGAGCAAAAGGCTTTCGCGTTCCTTGCCCTCGAAGGTCTTGACGCTCACCATGAGCGGTTTAGCTCGTGGAGCATCGTCCGATGCAGGCCTAGGCGTCACAGACGCCGCGGCCGCAGTCATCTTCTGCTGGACGTGCTCCAACAGAGCATTCTCATACTGAGAAAACGCCTCCAGACGCGCGTGCACCGCGTCGGGGCCTTGCGAGGCAAGATGGGCCACACCTTCCAGGCCGATCAAGGACATCAGCTTATTAAGCCCGTCCTGTTGGTTCGGGGGGGCAAATTGCTCCATCCTCACAGACAGTCGTAAGACTCAGGTGTCGGATTGACTACAAGTGCTACCAAGTGCAGCGGGGCTGCCGTAGCTTTAGCGTCAGAGGAAGACACAGACTCAGAGAGTTTCTAGTAGTATTGATAGCTTGCAAACTCTATAAGAGAGTTTGCACGAGTACCTTAATATAGCTAATTAAGGATTCCAGAGAAATGTAATACCTTAAACAAGGCAAATGAACTCTAGGCTTTAAAATGTGAACTGCATGTATTGTTGTTAGTCGCGGCAGAGCCGCCTGTTGTCTGAATGTATAGGACTCACTATCTATCATAGTAGAGCCTAGTCTAATGCATATGGGTGGCTCTCAAGTCACCTACTGATCTAATATGAAGTAAAGGGGTGTGTGCAACACATAACTCGTGTGACACACACTTATTTGATGTAACCCCGTTACATCGACAGTGTGCCGATAACAAACCTTTTGCTTCTGTAGGTCTTGAAACAATGGTTCCATTGGAGTTCTTGTGCCCATGTCACGTCGTCGAGCTGCAGCTCTGGCGTTTGATATATCCATCGGCGTCATAAGCGCGGAGTCACTTGTCGATAAAATTGATGCGTGGATGCTCGAGGTTGAAATACCGGCTGGAGCTTGCGCTCCCACCGAATTGTGTATTGTAACGGATCAAGGTGACTACGGGGTAAAGTGGACGGAGCTCGCCGGGTGAACGGCATCGAGTTGGGGACAGCAGCCTGCTGTCAGCAGGACGTCGAGCAACATGCTGTCAACGTTGAAGCTGGGCGGCTGGATGGTGATGCGCCGGTGAGCAGTCGCTCCCCTCAAGTGGCAACTGGTAGGTTGGTTGCACAAACCAGACCTAGTTGGGAGAAGATCGCGTTGCAAGATCGGGAATGAGCGGTCTGGAACGAGGTACAGGCGGGAGGAGGTATCAGGCGAGCGCGAAGAGCGAGCAGCGGACAGAGAGCGCTCACTTCCGAATGTGCTTCCGAACGTGCAGTGCGCCGAAGCCATGCGGCACGTGACGGTCTCGATGCGATGAGATCGAATCAGACGGACGAGAAGAGGACGAAGTCGAAGCAACTGGTGCTGGAGTGTGAAGAGCTGTGTGGTGTACGAGCCTGTGGGGCTTGCTGAGTACAGCGCTGATGATGAGAGCGGAGGATGTAAGAGGCATCCGAGTCTGGTGCGGCTGCGTTCGTGAGGGTAGACGCGTGTATGCGTACACCAGCGTGGCTTGGCAGGCGACCACTGGTCTTGGAGTCGGCGTGGAGGTACTTAGGTGTTCTGTAGGCGAGGATAGAAACAGCTAGTGGTTGATAGGATCGTCGACGGGCGATCGAATCGACTTCGGTATGGTGTAGATGCCGGAGACGCACGAGAACGAATAAATAGGGCGAGTGAAGCCCGGCTACTTTGCAGTGGCCAACACGTGTTTGGGGTTCGTGGTGGCCGGCGAGACGGACTACTGGGCGTCCATCCGCAGGCAGTGCTCAGAGCTTACGAACCCGCCGGCAGGCAGGCGACACCAGACCTGTTACAATATGTTTTCGGCCGTTGCTTGAACCGTCTCCATACACGAACGGCGGCGGTGAGCGGCATGAACTCGAATGTCATGAGACGATTTCTGGTTGTGCATCTTTCTACCGTTTTTGTGATGAACGATAGACCACTCGCCGACTGGGTTCTTTTTGTCGATTGCACATTTCAACTTCATCGACATCCATTCCGCTTCGATCCTCTCATCGTTCGTACACGCTCTGACTCTTATCAAGCGTCCTGTGATCTTAGGTCTGCCTGCCCGATCAGATTCGTAGTACACAGTGTGTAATATCTTGTTTTTCGAGTACGCCGCCGACCGCCTGGACGCGTTATACTCGTCGAATTTTGACCATCTGTATAGCGATTCTTCTGCGAGTTCGAGCCTGCCATACATACACTCGCGTGGTGGTGCAATCGTGAACAGCTCTCTGTCACACGATGAAGGTGTCGGAGCGTTAACGGAGGGAGGAGCAGCCGTAGGTCAATTGGAAGATGCCGAAGCTGGTTGCACAGCGGAAGACGGAGCGAAAGCAGCAGCTTGCATCGTGGAAAATGCTGGACGGGGAGGGTGTCGGTGTTGGGAGAGGTAAGGGCGGCTTTAGAATGGTATTGTTGCGGCACTGCTACCATCAGGAACCACCGCTATTGTTAGCGTTATACTCCACAAAGCGCGAAGTCTTCCCGATTTAGCGATTTTCACAGCGCGGAGCTTTCCAGGTTTAGTTGCTGTACAAGAGTGAGGTTCATCAAACCGGTGGATACGTACACCTCGAAGGAGGATACTCTGAACCAGTGATCAGATCAATTATTTAATTACTGTACATGCACTTTCTCTTGGGGAGCCCAAGACAAAAATGGCTCGTTACAGTAAAAGTGTCAATAGTGTGGGTTCTATTTGGCGTGACCGCACAAATAATATAGGCCACACTATTTATGATGCTTCGATGGCGGGAGCCCAACCCACACTATTATAGGCGCTGGTTCTTCAAGCCACACTATATGCGCACGAGCTGGACACAGAGACGGTTGTGAGAGCAGTCTGCATTTTGAGCTCGAAAACTTGCATGGCGTTCGTCTGTAGTGGCTGCGGCCTCGATACGTCCAGCGTCTCGCACCCCTGTGACGTATGCGGCAACCGGAACCATCCTTTTTGCGGGGCGCCAGTTGAAGAGAAACAAGGCGGTCATGTGCGATGCAGTGGTTGCTCAAGTCCGGCCAAGGTCAAAGAACAACACCAGGCGAAGTGAACACCCGAACAAACTCAGCCGACGTCAGAATCAAAATCTCTCAGACAGAATACGATGGCAAAGTTTCCCCAGCCCCTGGGGTCCAACGCTTTTCAAGGCAGTGAGGAGGAGGAATATGATGCAAGTGCTGATAAAATGTCCGGCGGAGACGACGGTGACAATACCGACGAGAGTGTTGTCGTCCTAAATGGAGCCAACGCGAGGGCTTTCCATCGAGCACCTCAAGTGGTGGCTTATCTCACCGACCGAATCAACGTGGTAGTCTATTTATGCAAGCTTTGCATGATTCAGGCGAGACACGATGCCTTCGAAAGCGGTAGCAGATTTCCCTCGGCTTTTCACTGGTAACCAAAAAGCCAATCTTCAGAAGGCTAGCCGGTGGTGGAAGGAGCGAGAGCGGCACCTAGAGAAACAGAGACGTTCGGTGGTGGCCGTCCAAAATGGTGTGAAAATCGCATGCGGAAGAAGGCAGCTCCTGGTCGCGGGAGAAGGAGAGCGCCTTGGGTTGAATGGTTGTACAGCCAATTGCTGGGGGAGTTTTGTCAGCTTCGGAATACGGGGATCAAGATATCGAGAGCACTGCTGCAGCAAATTGCATCCTACATTTTGAGCCACGCAGAAGGTGACTTTCGAGGTACAACATTGGACGACAAGGGCGTGCAGCTTCAGGATCGCATTACATACCGCTGGATTCAGCACTTCTGCAGCTGTTTTGATATCGTTGGCCGGAAGCAGGGTGGTCGACTGGAGTGCAGTCCAGAAAAGGAGGAGGAAATTGAACGCAGCGTTGCCGCACATCTGGGCAAGCTCAAGCGTGCTTTTGACAGTGGACAGCTTGACGAAAACGAGGTTTTCAACATGGATGAGGCTCATTTCGTTGTGAATATGGATGATAAAAAACACTCGGGTTCCGTGGAGACAAGATCGTTCGCTATCATGACGTCGTGAGCGGGGGAGAAGGAATGACCTTGGTTGTCAAGATCTGGGGAGGGCCTAGCGCACGAATTGAGCCTCCAATGGACATCTTTCAAAACCGAAATCGCAGCTATCCTATCGCCAACGTCAAAGACAACGAACCAGGTGTCACCAACCGCAGCGGCCCCAAGGATTGGATGGACCACCAGGTTTTTCATGAGTGGATCAAGGATAACACGTGCGACCGTCGTCACCCCCGTGGCAAGAGCCAAGTGGTGTATCTTGACAACGACAGTGGGCATGCTGTAGACGAGGCAGCTACGCACTGTCGGCCAAGAACACGAGTGTGCGTTTCCTCCCACCCAACGCTACGCACTTGTGCCAGCCAGCTGACTCATTCATCATCAAGCCGATCAAAGAGATGTGGACGACTGAGTGGGACAAGGAGAAGTATCGGCTAGTTGAAGAGGCACAGTTTTTTAACGGTGAACTCAAATAAAAAGTGGTCAGGAAAGTTAAAGAATCCCGGAAAGCCATTCGTTCTGAAGCTAGCGGCCCGTTGTGCTCATGCAGTTAGCCAGAAGAAGGACAAGAATGGTGTTTCGTATCCGCGGGAAGCTATGATTCTGTGCGGTCTCTCGTAGGACATCAACGGTGTATGGCAGGAGTCACAACTTTCTGAATGCCTGCAAGATATCATAGAGAAGTACCGCGAAGACTTCGAAGGACAAACCACAGCTCAGGTCTAGATACAAATGAACGTTGCAAACGACTCCACAATGTTGGTGACCTCGTCCCATATCTTTCGTCTTGTCCCATATTGTCTACCATTGCTCACCGCCTCGTCCCACATGTCCACCTGCACTTCCAGCAATTCCACCGCCTGGTCCCACTTCTTCACCGATGTCCACCGTCGCTAAATGCTAAAATGCGACTGGTTAGTAGCCATTTTAATCAGATTGACCTCGGTCCTGATTAGTGTGGGTTAGGTTTTGGTGTGGCTGCAGAATTATTATAGCCCACACTAATTATGACCGCTGATCGAGAAATCGATCTGCGCAAATACTGTGGACCACACTATTGACACTTTTTACTGTAGTTTCTCCCTCGCATAGAAGGGTAGATGCTCAATATACACTCAATGATGATACTTCAGTCTTCAACTACCCTAATTGCGCACCTCGTTCTTGTTTAACTGCAAAGCATATGCATTTTATAGTTTTAGCCTGTTGGATTCGATCCAACGAAATCATGTGTATTGACGCTTTTCGTGCAATTTGTATGCTGTCTATCCTAACTTCACGAAAAAGTCGAACCGTCCGTCCGACACACCCATACAAAATTGGGCATTTGGTCCAGCAGATTCAAGATAATCCTGCATACCCGTCGCGAAAATAACCCAGATCTTGCAGCCACGACCACCCTGCCTTTTATTCACTTGAGCTTCTAAAGCTAAAGCTGCACCATACGTGCTAGTTTACCACGTAATCTGAAGACAACACCATCGTTGGTATTGTCTAACGCCACTGAGGACGCAACCATACGATTCGATGCAGTGGTCAGCCAATACAGTATGCAATTGTATTGCAAATGTTTCGTAATAATCATTGAAATACGAGGCATTTCAAATATATGTTATTTTAGTAGAGCAAATACCTTAATAGTATATTGATCTATTTTCTTACTTGAGATGTGTATGCCTTTTCAATATCGGCTGATATTGTCAGAACTACATGTATTAAGAATGATCATTGCAATCCGGCGCTTGCCAATAAGCAATTATTCTACAATACCGTAATAATTGCTCTAATATTATTTTCCGACCCCTGATTTTGCCTGTTCCGACAAACGCCGATGGCCAGCTCTCCACCATGCCTCACCGACACGCTGCCCCTCCTCCCGCAGATAAGACGCTGCATGGGGCCCGAGGCGAAAAGCTGTATCAGCCGCAGAGCCCCCACAGCAGCCTCGGCGGAGTAGTCGCCAAGGTCTGCGGTCATCGTGAGTCGGCCTTGCCATGATCTTTGCCATGCCACCAGCCCGTCGAAGCCGAGACCCACATGGCTCCGTTAGCCGATCGCGAATACGGAAGTCATTCCGCCTACCGGTATATCATCTGCCGTCCTCGCAAGTATATTGCAGTAGAATTCCTAAGGCGCGCCCCATGCAGTCAATCACATTGCGATGGACAACGCGAACGCGATGCTGTGCATCGCGGTGGGGACCGCAGTACAGAACGATAACCGCGTGAAGGGACCCGTAACGGACATGGAAGTTTGCGACGAGGACGAGGAAGGAACCACCTCAGTGCTCCCAATCCCGCGTCCACTTGTGAGATGACCCTGCTCGTATATGCTCACAGACAGCTCACCTTTTGCCTCCAGGCGAGGCGAGGAGACGGATATGCAGTCGTGTAGGCTGGTCTGAGCAGTGAAGAGGCGACGCGTCTCCTCAACCGCCCCCCCCCCCTCCGCACTGGCCTCGATCATCAGCTCCCCGCCGCGGGCTTCGGGCGTTAAATAAGTCTGAAACAGTTTTAAACCCGCAGCTCAACAGCCGCTAACGGAATTCGCTTGCGGGCCGAAAAACTATCCACCAATCCCGCGATGTTGTAGATTAAGGGTCGTGGTTGCCACTTCAGAAAATAGTGAGATCTTCAGTTCTCAAGTCTCAGATCGTCACCATGCGTTCGTAAGACCATACGTTGGACCTACGCAATTCTCATCAAAGGCGTGGTGGACGCTGTCCGACATCGTGGAGGACGCCCTTCGACGGCGCAACTTACGGCGGGGCCGCGTGAGAGTTTACGAGGAGCCAGTGGTTGGACCAATCGGCGCGTGGAAGAAGGACCGATTCCGCCCATCACCCCGGGCAGGGGTTGCGGTTAGTCATAAAGATGGCCCAACTCTGGCGGACGCTGCACGGGCCAGTCGCCAAAGTTGATCAATCGGCCCCGGCGCGAGACTCGTCAGCGGCAGCGGCTGAGCGCAGCATCTCCGGCAGGAGAGCCATGAGCGCCGTCGTGGGCCACTTCGAGCGGCGCGGGTGCCGCCACGCCGCACTCTTTCAGAGCGAGTACAAACGGTATGTTCCTAGAACGAGAGCCATCCCGCGCTTGCCTCCGCCTGTTTGGAGGAGCAGCGAGAGAAGGGTCCTCGAACCGACAGCTAAAGCGTGCCACTTGCTCTGTGCCTACGTTCAGGACCAACCGCACGAAGAAGACCAAGGTGCGCTGCGCTGCTGAGACCGTCGTTGGCGGGCATACGACTGACGTCCGCTCTCCCTGTGCCTTGTCCCGCGTCGCAGATCCTGCGCTGCTTCCCGCACTGCTGCCCCGAGCACCTCAACCGCAGCTACTGCGGCTCGTCGCTTTGCGTGCGTGTGGCGCTCGTCGACCCCGCGCGGCTCGACGCGCAGCAGCAGGCGGCCACCACTACCGTGGCCACGACCCACCCCGCCAGCCTGCTGGTGTACGCCCACTTCGAGGAGGCCCAGACGCACCTCCTCCCGCTCAACGGCGCCATCGACGTGGACGACGTCGCGGGCTCCACCCAGACTGAGCAGACGCCCAAGGGCACGTGGATCGAGGGCACGGTGGTGCGCGACACGGCCACAACAGTCGCTACTGCAGTTGGCGTACGTTCCGTTCACGTTTCCATCTCTTTTTGTGTTGCGGAGTGTGCAGCAGCCTCTGAGTCGTGTGTCTCTATGTCGGATAGCAGGAAAGCTGCGTGTTCCAGATCAACTCCGGCGCGCGCTGGTACTACGAGTGGGAGAGCGCTGCCACCAAGGCGCAGAGGTTCACCAAGCATGCGCTGCGGGTCTACATCTTCCAGCGTGTCCAGTCGCAACTGCGCGTGGTGGGGCTGATCTCCTCCTCCGAGTTCATGGTCGTGTCGTATCGCCGCGCGCCGAGCGAGGTGCGTGCAGAGCGCGAGGCGCTGGAGGCCTTGCGTGCGGTGGTCAGCGCTCAGCAGGGTGTTGCAGCAGCGGCGGACGACGGATACAGTGCTCCGCACCAAGCCGCTCCTTTCGAGCGCAAGTTCCCGGTCTCTCAACCGCGAGAGGTGGCTGGTCGTCAAGACGCACTCTGGCAGGAGCGCAAGCTGTGGGAGTGCCGTCACCCGGACATCATGACGTCCTCGAAGCACCTCGCTGTCCTCTACTGTTTCCTTCGTTACTTGAACGCGTCGTCGTTTGTAGCATGCTTGGACCAGTTGAGCACGCTTTTCAGAGACCAGGTTCCAGGCTATCGCTCAGTAAACGGCAAGGCCACCGACGAGAAGGATGCCGACTCACAGTTCGCGCCTGCTCTGTCGTGGGGATTCCTCGAGCCACTAGGTCAAGTGAAAAGCGACTCCAGCATGTTCGACGATGTCACTGGCCCTGACGGAGGCGAGCGTGACCCGCTCACAGAATTGGTCCACATGTGCACTAACCTGGCCGGATGGTTGGCCCTCGACAGCGCCAACTTGGAGATCTACCGCCGCTTCCTCCGGTCGTACGGTGCAGCTCTCCTCGACAAGAACCGGGTGCGTGCGGGGTACGTTGAAGCAGTCAAGCTGATGTGTAAGCTGGTGGATCGGTTCACGGGCTGGAGCGAAGACCCGTCCTCTTCGTCGTCCACATCGCTGCCGCTTCTCACTGAAGAGATTATGTCGGCCGTCTTCAAGTACGACAAACTGAAGCCGCTTCGGCGCATTCTGCTGAACGTCCTCTCGTCTACCACCATGTTCGGCATGCACGAGTTCGTGGCGCAACTCCGAGCACAGTACCTCCTGCACCAAGCTCTCTCAACGCCCAGGCGTGATATGCCAGCGTGGCAGGACGGCAGTTGGGCGTCTGTGTTCGACGGCTCGTGGGCTTTCAGCGGGAAGCGGTCGTCGCTCACTCCTATCCGCGGGTCCTCTGCGACTGACGTATCGTTGGGCTGTATGCTGACGTTTGTGCGGGAGATGGCTCGGATGAACGTCCGCCCGGTGGATAACCAGTCGTTAGAGATCTACTCGGATTGGAACGTTTGCAGTGAACCCGCTGGAAAAGTGACGGCGGCATCGAACAACCAGTCCGGCATGACGTTGGTGCTCGACAGTCGGCAGCGAGTTTTCAGTAACTTCCCGAGCGGCCTCTCCAGCTCGATCCCTTTTGGCGCACACAGCTACGGCGACTATCGCGGGAAGTTAATGTCGCCGCGAAGCTTCGTCGTGGAGATGATCTCGTGGCCGCTCGACAGCAGCGGCGCGCACCCAGCGCTCCGTTGGAAACTGCACATCAACGTGGAGTCCGGCAACGGTGCTGCCGGTCGCCCGCGGTGTATCGTCATGAAAGCTATCGTCGAGGAGGGTTTCTGGCGCATGGCCAGCGGGATGCGAGCTCCAGACTTCCAAGTAATGCCATTCGGTATCAAGTTCGAGGCGGTAGAGGCATGGTACCCCCTGTACGAAATGACAGGTGTGTATGAACGCGTCGGGTAGGCATGGTACCCCCTGTACGAGATGACAGGTGTGTATGAACGCGTCGGGTAGGAGGGCAAGCTATGAGGTTTAAGTAAGTGAAGTAATCGGTTTTCAGCATGAAAGTCTTTCCTTTGGCATATCTGCGATGGAGAGAACGAGAGCGCTCGCCCTGAACAATGCAGCGCTCCAACAATAGCAAAGTTGCTACGTCAAGTGACCTGGCATGAAAAACGAAAAAACAGCATCTTCAATCGATGAAACTCAGTAAGTGTTGTGGCTACCGAAACAGATGAAACACTGTTTTCTATCTTGCCCAGCTTGACGTTACAGTAACAGAGTGACAACGGCTGGGGAGGCCGTGGCCGGGAGCAAAGTGTTCTAATGAAGGCTTGAGTGTAGATTGCTGCTCTTCTCAAAGTTGAGCGACAGCAGCCCCCGACTGGGGCAGCAGCACAAAACAATTTTGCTGCTGTGGAGAATGCACACTGCAGTTGTATTCCGTCTTACGTGGAGACCGCGAAACGATGTTCGGGAAAGCGTTCAAAACGTGATTCATCCGCTTTCGTAAGACGAAACTTGCGTTTTGTGAGCCAGCGTAAGACGCACGTCTTATTTTTGCTCATATAAAGTTTTGATCACCAGCAAAACATCTTGTTTTTAGTATGCGCGGACGCAAAATGGGTTGTGAGAAGCATTTGTAGGACGGCCGTCTTACGCCCTGAGCTCGTCTCCTATTGGAGAAATTGCGGCCATAACTTGAAGGCGAACACGGCGACCATCGACCACAGCTCCCCGCTTCCAAGCACGGTGACCGTCGACCACAGCTCCCGGCCCTCGAGCAGGGCGACCGTCGATCACAGCTCCCTGTCTCCGAGCATGGCGCCTGTCAGCCATAGCTCCCTGGCTCCTTTGTCTCGTCCCCGTGGTCGCGCTCAACAGGAGTCTACGCCAGCACCTGGGTCTTCGGGCGGCTTGCACAGCTCCATCAACGAAGAAGGCGTACAAGAGCTATATCAACGGAATTTCTAAGTGAATCAAGGCTAATTTGCCGTCCCCGACAGCTACTTCGATGCTGACGGTGGCATCAATGTGGAAGTGTTCCAGCCGTCGCATTTTGAGAAGTTTCGCTCGACAAGATGAACTCAAAGGCGCTTAAAGTACCGACGTTAGGAGGTTATCGAAGTGCCATCTGGGATATTTACCAGCAAAAGAAGATCCCGCTCCCTCAAGAGTATTCGACTGGTCTGAAAACATTTTTTCGTGGGCTGAAGCGGATTGAGGCGGATAACGATCAAAACGGCTCTGGACGCACATCAGGAAAAAACCCTCTGTCGTTCTCTCTCTACAAGGAGCTCTGTCAGAAAACGATTTGCGCTATTGACAGTGGGCTTTCGCATTTGTACTTGGTGCTTCAGTGGAATCTAATATGCAGATCAAAGTCAGTTGAAACGGTGCATGTTGCACATCTTAACTACGTGGACGACAGCATTGGTTGTGTTCTTCACAAGACTAAAACCAACCAAGAAGGAACTGGCCCAAAAGACCCCTGACACATTTACGGCAACCCTCTCAACCCGAACTTGTGTTGTCTCTTAGCATTTGGCATTTACTTTGCCTCAAACCCAACACTGGGTTATGGGAGGCTTTTTCCCGGCTCGAATGAAAAGAGCAGATTTTCAAAGAAATTGGGAGCGCTTTTGGAGAAGCAGACTGGCGCCAACGTGTATGGTACACATTCGATACGAAAAGGTGTGGCTACGTTTGCATCGAGTGGAAGTACGGCAGGCCCATCAATGGCTAGCGTGTGTCTGCGCTGTGGGTGGTCCATTGGCGGGGTCCAAGATCGCTACATGCGTTATGAAGCTGCGGGCGACCAGTTCTTAGGTCGGGTTGTTGCTGGCATGCCACTCGACTCACCTGATTTCGCAGCACTGCCTCCTCATTTCGTATCCTCAAGTGAGAATTCAATTGATGATGCAGTGCAAGTTGTTTTTCCGTCAATGAGCAAGAGTGCACAGATGCATCCAATTTTGAGGCTATGTCTGGCTGCACTGGTGCACCACGAAAGTTTCCTGAGGCGAACTTTACCGAAAATACACCCGCTGTTGTCTTCGGTCATATTTCGTGATCGAAATTTGGTCGATTCCCTTCGCTGCAAACTTGCACAAGAAAATAATTCGCCGATGGTCCCGACAGGAATCCCTCCGTACATTTACTTGTACAAACAGCACAAAGACACAAAGAGCCGTTGAACGAATGCCGGACGTGTTGCTGAGCGGAATCTCGAAGTTGTTGGATGAAAAGGGGATTGGGTCTGGAGCAATGAGAAAGGAAGAACTCGAGTCCACCATTCGGAACCTCCTAAACGAAGCTGGTCTGTATCAAAGAAGCAGCGTGCAAAGTGAGCTGCAGCCTGAAACATGCAGCGGCACTATCATTTACTGGCAGCGAGATGGTAAACTTCACCGACTTCCAGAGAGCTTTGAGTTTCCTAACGTTGATGCGCTTGGCGTCTGGCATCTGTGGTGGTTTGGCAACCCAGCTATGGGTTATCCTCCATTCAAAGGGCTGCAGCCATCTGATTTTTCTACAACGATCAAGCGCAAGCGATATTCAAAGTGGACAACTCTGGTGAGGCATCTCAGTGATGCAGTTCAGGCCGCCATGAACCGCGATCTTCACCCTCCGCAGAACCAGCACGAAGCTGACGAGCTTTTCAACATCGCGTTAAAAAATGTGCCCATGAAGTCACCTGCAGACGACAACAAGTCTCGTACAGCTGATAGGGCAGCTACTACGCTTCGACGTATCCGTGAAGCGCTTCACGATGCAAACCCCAACGCTCGCACTATACCATTCCGTCGTCGAAAGCGGAGGGCAACTAATTAACTCAACGACTAATCTCTATTTTCAGCCAATACAATCGCCTTATTTTGACGTAACCCACCCGTCTTACGAATGCTTGACACAAATGAATGATTCCTTCAGAAACATTGCGAATTCGTGTACCAACACGTGCAAGAAGTGGAGATAAATGGCGGCCGTTCTCAACCGACTGGGATTTGAAGTCCCCATAGATTTCAATCTGACTTCACTTCAGTGTCGGATTTGGATTCCTCGCCGGTGGACTCATAGCATTACGCATAGATAGCTAGCAAAATCGAAATCTCCTCTGGGTAATCGACTTATTTTCGTCTTCAGCGTCTGGCATGGTGCTGGTGCTGATTCATGTCATTCCCGGTCGGAAGAAGTTCGTGAGATGCTTGGGTGTCAGATCAATCTGTGAAATGCATTTGAACTCTTCTCGGATTAGATCGCCTCGCGCCTTTCGTGAAAGATTGTCCCCTGTAAATTGGTGCAAGAGCTTGGAGATCCTTTTCTGAACATGGCCCGAATGATGGTTGTGTGATAGTACGAACTTGACACTCGTCACCGTTAGTGTTGGTACAATACCAGAGGCGACAAAGCCTTCAGAATTCAAGGATGCCATGGTGTCACGGTCTTCGTACACCTAGTGACATCGCACAAAGCTGGTGTTTCTTGCGAATTGAAGCCCATTGTTGTCACCTAGCGTTCGCTAACTGCTTCAAATATCAATACAGCGGCTAACAAGTCCGACTACACCCAAATTACAAGTCATATCATGCATTTCAGGACAGCAGCCTCGATCCCCGAACGGATCTTATCGATGTTCAAAGTTGATTGTTTCATCATACCCGTATTTTCGGCGGTCTAGTGGTTCATTATCCACGACGAGAAACCCGTGGAGCAGTTTCTGAGCTTGTATCGACACTTTTCTTCGATATGCATTACAATCGTAGTGTCTCGTGTATCGGTCGTTAATTAACGTCGAAACGAACACTTCCGTTCAAGCCGTAGACTCGTCTGACGCAGATCATTTCATGTTAATAGTCTCGACACCACCAGCTCTGTGACCACAGCACAACACCAAACGTATTCCTTCCCCGCGATAGAAATTCGACGCTGCCTCGGCAATAAGGGTATCCCATGCCAAATGCAACGAGATTCGCTTCTTCCATTCAGACTGGGCAATGGAAGTCCGATCGTGGCAGGATATGGTCCGGTGGTAATGCTCTTGATCAAAAGGTTAGCAGAGAAAGCATTAGACACCTCCACACTCCATGGTGCCAATTCAGGGGCAACATTTCTTCGTTGCCATCCAAATCGAAGCTGTGAGCAAACGCGCAACCGCACCAAGAAGAGATTACCTGCAGTGAACGCGTACTCGAGGGAAGTAGGCGGTATATACACTTGCATATGAAGTATGTTGTGCCTTCATGAGCCAGCACATGACCACAATGGCCGGGGAGCCGGCAAATTTGAACGGGGTCAACTCCATGGGTTACATCAACCGATGCGCGTGAGCCCGACAAACGAAAGACAGCCCGAGTTCAAGCCTCCATGCTTCGTGGTCGTAACCTTGCGCGCAGGAGAGTAAGAATCAAGAAATACTTTATCGTACGGGTGCTGCTTGAGTCAGGAGTGTGAGACTCGTTAAGCACACGAGCGTAACGTCCAAACCCAAACCATATCGATTACATCAGCGCCAGTCATACCCCGCGCCAGCGAGTACGCGAATGGCTTCACTCGGATAGTCAGCTATTCCTCTCCTGCAACACAAAATTGATGCTCTGCCTTTGTATCAAAAAGACCCCGTCCACTTCTCCGTTGCAGAAAGCCAAACGCATCCAGCAAGATACATCTAATACCTACGCGGGTTATAAGGGTTTACAAGGCGTCTTGGTGTCCCTATCACTCCCGTGACGGTCGAAAGAAGGTCGACCAGTTCCTGGATTCGAGCGCTATCCGTCGAGTGCCAAAAATACATATTTTAATATTTTTGGTACTGCCTATTGAATTCATTACATCCATATCCAGTATACTGTATGTAGATCAGGATGGGATTGTGGAGGTAGCCCACCCTTGCCGATTTCGGGCTGTTCTTTGAAATATATTCTCAGAGTTAGGCAGGATTGCAGTGGATATGATTTTTCACCAAGTGGTCGTACGATGTCGTTTGTTCGTACGGACAAGTATCTTAATGAGCAAACTGAACGCTGGTCTACCGATCTACTATCGTACGGACACTAATTTCTAACACATCACACAAATAACGTATTGTAATCATGCCAAACGCACGTTCTGCAGGGATATTTAGGCCCTGGTTCAAGTGATCTGTGCTGAAATGATATAGCGATTTGATTGGCTGAAAATTTAAGCACCTTTTACAGTTTTTGCTCTTTCGTGTTCCCGGATTCCGTTTTTCCAGACACCAACCACGAGGCGTTCCAGCTATTGTACTCGACAGAAGTGATTGGACCCAAATGTAGCCATTCATTATGAGAGGTAGATGACCCAAATCATATAGCAACAGTTAGACAAAGCCGCGACTTCGCACGGAACAGCTCTGGATTTTACGTTAACCACCAAAGGCGTGAAGCTAAGCTGCTGGTTTGTTGTGAATTCTTCCTTTGTTGAAAGGTTGGCAATGTGTTAGACATATATCATAATATTATAGTATTATTACTTCGTTTCGTGAAGTTTATCCTAAATAGTCAAGCAGAAAACAAAAGCTGCGCGGGGAGAGCAAGTCTTTAAGAATATACTGCAGCATAACACAGGGGTAGAATGGCGTAAGAACAACTGGTTAAGTCCAGAGTTAAAGCAAAAACAGCAAATATACTGTAAGACTTGCGGTGCGCCTGCTTCGCAGCCGCAGCATCTGCACGGTACACTGTATGTTCAACGGCCAATTTTACAATATTAATCTCCGTATTCTGCATTACGTGAGCGTTGGCACATGTAGCATTCAGTTGACCACGTACCACCCAGAGGTGCGTGTTGTTTGAAGGCAGATAAAATCTGAAATGTTGTGCGAGTACAGATAAAATCAATAATGTTGCGGGAATGGATTATTTCTCACAGACAATATAGGATATTAGCTTCTATTTTCAACGGGTTTTTAATCCAATTGTTTTCTGGATGGGTCAACATTCAGGTTCAGAGATTATCTTTGAAAGGATATATAGTATTGATACTTTTTTAAAGGTTTTCATTAAATGATGGCATCGAATTCAGCAGGGTATATATTATATATTATGTACGTATTTTGAATCGTGGGATGGACTCTGGATTAAAATCCAGAGAATATATAAGTTGTCGTAGATTTCAAAAATGGGGTCAGAATACTCGATTTCACAGTCCTTGTGGCTCAAAAAGACGTTTGAAAACGCCATCCAGACATCGCCAAGTGCCATTCCTTCTCGTTTAGCAGCAAATAGCCCACCTCCGCACCGTTTGCGGCTACCAGAGCAACCGGCATCTTCTTCGTTACTGCTAACACTGCCCACATCCTCGCGCTATAGACGCTTTTGCCAAAACGACCCGTGGAGTCGCCTCATCCGCGTCCTGGCGTCTTTTTGACGCCGCATGAGAGGTGGCATTTGCGTTCTTGCCTCGATTCTCCGAGTGATCGTTTCCCTAAAATTTAGTTGTAGGCGCCCATATTTGTCGCAGATGCCCATATTTGTACGCAAATACCCAAAGTCGACAACTTGCAGCTTTGAATGCCGTCGTAGATATAACTGTATAGTCACAAAGCATTCTTCTGTCAAACGATTTTGTTGATGTCATCGCAAGATACTCGTTGCTGGATTACATTTTCAAATAGAGTCATTACTGCAGCAGGAAAATAGACTATTCTGACCTCAAATTGGGTTGATTATCCTAAACGTTGTCGGAAAAGCTAACTAATTCAGCTACGACTTACTCGTAGACAAAATCGGCGCTACGGTTGTCCTGTTCATCTTCCTCGTCCTGGTCGGCGAGCCGTAGGATATCCTCCAGCTCAGTGTACAGCTCGAGATCTTCGTCTTGGATGTTCCTTGCGTTGAAGTAGATGTGTATCAGCTTTTCGACTCGCTCAGGCGACAGTCGGTTCCGAAGCTTGAGTGAATGAAGCCATGAGCTGAAAAGATTGTCTCCGACGCTGAGCTCCCTGCGATGCACCGAAATACTTGCGTGGCGATATCTTGGAGGAGCGGAAAGCCTTTGAGAGAGCTCTAGAAGTCGTACACCGCGAGCTTGTAGTTATTGAGGTGGGACCAGGTTCGGGGAGAGCTGGGACGCAAAACGGTGAAAGTGCACCAATTCCATCACAACGGCGTCCGCCTTCTATTCATCACCGTCTTTCGCGTTGTACCACTGCGCAAAGAACTCCTTCACGTTGGTTCGCGTGTCCGAATCCATTTGCGCACCACAGTAGCGAGGATCGAGGAGATGTCCCACCCCATGGGCGTCGCCGTACGCGAAGTCAAATCGCTAGCTGATCAATGTCTTCACGGTATTTCCGTCTCTCGCAGGAAGGCCACACTTGTCAACGGCTTTCGGCAAGTCGAAGAACAATTAGTAGACCTCTGAGACTGGTGTGCTATTCTTCTCAAACCGTTTCAAAGGTTCACCGAACAGCTTCAGCAATGCCGACGCACGTTTCAACTTTCGCACGAAGTCTGTCGCCGTGACCGCGTTGAAAACCAGGCGCCGAGTCTTCCGTTTTTTTCTTGGACTTCGCCCCCAAAACGTTTCTCCCGGACACCATTGTGAAAAGCACCTCCTCCGCCTCCAGCACCGACGTCAAACACGCCAGGATCAGAATCAGCGATTTCAGCTTCGTGCGCAACTTGAACTTCAAATTGTGGTTGATTTTAAAGAAGCTGACAATGAGCTTGCAGCTCGAGATCAGTCCATCCAGCCACGTTATCTTCGACACGGTGTCTTTAACAAGAAGGTGCATCGCGTAGCACGCACACCCATGGAAGATGACATAAGGGAGGTCAGGCTGAAGTAGCGTCCATGCCGACGTGTTTGTCGCCATGTTGTCCGTCATCACAGTGCCCACGTGGAGAAAATCGTACATGCCGATGACTCGCTTGATGTCGGCCGCCAGAAATGCAGTGGCGTGGGCCTGAGAGCCCGTGTACACTGATTCCAAGAAGTACGTCTTCTTTCCGGCAACGGCAACGTAGTTGATGACGGCTAGACCGTTCATGTCTGCCCAACCGTCGGTGACGATCGTCACGACCCGGCCCTCCAGCTCAACTTGCATACCTAGCAGCTACTTCGAATAGGCACTGTCTAGGTACGTCTTCGCCTGCTGAAAACTGCTCGGCAACTTGATGCCCGAGTTGCAGCACTTTTTGCAGTGCACTGTGCTCGACCATGTAGAAAACCATCCCCGTAGAATAAACCCACTGAGCAAGGCATGCCTGGAACTCCTTCAGAACGCTGGGGGGGCGCCGGCTTGAACGTGTCAGTGTTCTTCGGCTGCGATGGGAGCTTGACACATTTTCTCGTTCACGTGGCGTCTAACGCAAATGACATGGTTCTTGCCCTGTGTGTGGATTAGCTTGCCTCAGCGCAGACACCACACCGTGTCGTCTGCGTCGACGTCGACCATCTTCCACAACAGCATCCTTTTGCCGACCACCGCGCAATGGGGCCAGATCCGTGCGTTGCGCACGAGGAGGCGCGGTGACGTGAGCAGGCTCGGTCAGACGGGGCTCTTGGGCAGACGAGGCCAGCGTTGACGTGGGCAATGCAACCGGCTGGAGCTGTGACTGCGTGCGAGAGACGACTTGGCGTGTCATGGAGAGGGTTGATGCAGGCGATGTAAATGCACAGTGAGGAGATACTGAAGCTGACTGGAAATGGCATAAGCTGCTTGCCACCCATTACGAA
The DNA here is from genome assembly GCA_033557995.1 of Phytophthora crassamura. Classification (NCBI taxonomy): domain Eukaryota; phylum Oomycota; class Peronosporomycetes; order Peronosporales; family Peronosporaceae; genus Phytophthora; species Phytophthora crassamura. The sequence goes on along the minus strand of JAUCED010000002.1, from coordinate 15,356,412 downwards.
AGGAAGACAGCGTTAGGACGGGTGGTGCTGGTTCCCGTTGAAAAATGATTTGGGCTATGATTTGCGAAATGAATCGTTAATTGCTCTTGAATTGCACATGTGGAATAGGGTTATAAAACCCATAACCCAACCACCCCAATTCTCGCCTACCCATCCATCTCAGTTGGAAGACCCGGGTTTTCCAGATTCCTGGCGATAACCGCAACAGACGCCTGGCGTCTCTGTTGTCTTTGTTCGAGGCCTTGCCTTCCTAGTCCCTACCGGCTACTGGGTACAAAGCGACTTGTGAACTTGCAGGTTAGACTTAAACTGAACGTCTATTACTTTTGCTCGCAAGTTCCAACTTACTGTAAACTGTAATTAATGCACCCTCGAAGTGACCTGTTTCCAAATGGTTGGCTCTCAAGCCATGTCGTCATCCCTAAGTACTAACCATACGTATGGTCTCTCCTAAGTACGCACCGCACTTACGGGCCAGTGTGTAAACACCTGATGTGTGTGTGGCACATCACTATGTGACCACATCATGTGTGTACGAAACACCAAGTGGTCGGGTGCCATTCAATCAGGGCTACGCCCCGTTACACCCTTCCACACCCAAACGGGAAGCACCGTCGTCTCCCACGAAGAAGGCTCGGAAAGGGGGAATCCAGCCATCAAACGCCACGTGCCGCATCCAAAGGCCGAGCCTCATTATCCAACCGCCCGCCAACCGCACCCACAGGGCACCGTGAAGACTGCGAACGCCCACTGCTCGGTCGGTCTCTGTGTGCATTTGGGCTCAAAACTTGTTAAAGGTGCTGGAAGTCGGTAGAATGGAAAGTGAGATTGAGAGACCGCTTGTCCGTTTACCCCTGCCAATCCTTACCTACGATCCTTACCCACGCACGCCATCCGAGGCCACAAGCTGGTCGGCGCATTCCTTGAAACCTGATGCTGGTTTTCAACGGCACGTTGTTGCTCTGTGAGCTGCGGGGATGAGGCCGACGGCGTTGCCTCCTCGTCCGACTCCTCATAGTCGACTTGGTCCGAGCAATTTCCCGGCGAGGAAGGGGCCTCTGAGGCCGGATGCTCCGGAACGTCCTGCATCTCGACGTCGCTCTGGTGCGGGGCGCTGTCGCTCGGCGGCGGGGTCGCCTCGGTATTGGGTTGCGTCGTCGGGGGCGTGGGAGACTTTGTCTCGGCAGAGTTTGACATGTGGCTCTTGCGGTCACTCTCCTCCCCAGTGATGAGATCGATGTGGAACCCTTCACCGCTGCTCTCGGGGTCGCCGGAATCGTAATCAGGGCCTGGCGAGGATACTTCGTGCCTCTTGCGGCGTCGCGCCCTGGTGATAGCTGCCCTACGGGCCGGGGTCTTCGGTCGCTGGGGTCCCTTGCGCTCCGGCTTCATCGATCCGGCCACACTGGCTCGCGAGCGAGAAGGGCTGCTGGTACCGTGAGGCGTGCGCTGTCGGCGGGGCCGTAGTGGACGTTGGCGTGGTCCTCAATGAGCTACGGACGGGCGACACTGCAGGTGACAGTCGCGTGCGGGCTCAGTGAGTGGAGAGCAAGGCCGTCGCCCGCGCAGGGGGTGACGGCGAGATGGGCGCCGCTGCGGCGACGTCCATGGAGCCGACAAGACGACGGAGATGCTGAACCTTCTCAGCGGCGTCGTCGGCAGGTTAGACAAGCTCGAGGAGTCTCAAGGCAAGATGGAAAAGCACCAGGAGACCAAGAAGGCCCCCAAGCAGATCTCCGACTCGAGATTGTTCGAATCGGCTTTGAGGCGTGGCTCAAGGATGCACATCGACGCGCTGGGTGCCACGACGGACGTCAATGCGCCACGAAGACTGGTTGGGCCCCCACAGTACTTCGGGCCCCGTCACGCCGACGTGGGAGTCCACGAGCCCGGCATTTCGGAGTTGCAGAGGCTCTACGCGGTGGAGCGCGCCACGCAAGCCGCACAAGGACCCCTCCCCACACACACACACAGCCGCCTGCCCAAGCCCACCAGCCTCCAGCAGCTCCTGCGCAGCAACAACAGCATCAAGGTGGGGCGTATCGCTACCCGGACGATCGCCAGAAAAATCTGTCCATTCGCCCTTTCGACGGCAAGGAACTGTACGTTGGACTCGGCTCCGGCTTCCTGGATTGGGGCCGGAGGTTCGAGCAGCAGTGCAGCTCGGACAGTCGGCCTGCGTCTTCGCGTGGAGCGAAGACGTCAAAGTAGACATCCTCGGCCACTACCTTGCGGGAGGTACTACAACAAGCAATTGGACGCAAGGTGGAACCAGTGCCCGGCGTTGGCGTATGTGATGGAGCGGATGTTGGACACGTTCAAGACGATCATCACGCCCGCCCAGGCCATGAAGTTGTTCACGGCCCCGAAGGACGCCAAAAGGTCCTGGCCCGAGCACTACATGTACCTCGTGGCCATCTCCGAGGCCACAGGAAGCAGCACCGACTACCTGGTGCTCAACAACATTGTGCAGTACGCCTCGGCGGATTTGCGCACGGTGTTAATGGCCAAGGTCGACCAGTCGCGCAACGACTTCTTGGCACACGCGGAAGAGCTCGCGCACTTCGCTCAGTCTTGGGAGATCGAGTCGGCGCAGAAGAAGTCGCTCGGCCATGAGACCGTAAACGCTGTGAGGGAGCACGACGAGCAGCACCACGAGACGCGGACCTGCTACGAGTGCGGCGGTGTGGGCCACCTGCGCGCAGCGTGCCCGAGTCGCAAGCAACGCGGACACCTCACGCTTGCTGTCGGCGAGAAGGCTGTCGAGGACGACGGTTTCTGGATCTTGGATAGCGGATCCAGCCTACACCTGGTTAAAGACGATTCCCTCCTCGAGGACATGGAGGAGTGCAACGATGAGTGTGTACAGCCCAACGGCGAGACACTGAGCATCACCAAGAGAGGCAAGGTGACGCTGCACGTCACGGCGTGCGACGAGGAGCAGACCGTAGTGCTCACGAACGTGTTCTTCGCAGGAAACGTGGTGCACAACCTGATTTCCTACGGGCAGCTCGACAAGCGAGGCTTCGAGCTGGCTCAACGTGGCGGGCGACGCGTCGTGGCAGCCAAGGACGGGGGGACGTGCGGCGTTTGACGTCGAGATGCGACAGAACGTACTGGTTGTAGCCGCCACAGCGGTGCTGAAGCTCGCGTTGCCTTCGGAGGTGATAATGGCCGTGTTTAACCAGGAGATCACCGAGTCCGCGGAGGTGTCGGGCGACGTGCAACAAGGCACGCTGCTGGACTTCCATATGCGGTTCGGACACTTGAACTACGATGCGGTGGATATGTTGGCCAAGGATCCAAGCTCGGACATCCACCTCACCGACCACAAGCGCGTGAACTGCTTGACGTGCGCCCAGGGAAACAGACCAAGAATCGGCGGTCCAAGAAGGACACCGGCGCGCACTCGCCCATTGACAAGGTGGGCGGGGTGATTTGCTCCGACCTGAAGGGGCCGATGGCCCCCAAGGACCTGCAGGGCAACCGATACATGATCAACTTCGTGGATCACAAGTCCAACTACTGCCGCGTGTTCTTAGCTCGCATCAAGGACGCGGCGGCGAAGCTGTTCGAGCATTTCCTGGTCTGCATCAATAAGGAGCTCGAATGCAAGATCCACATCCTGCTCACTGACTCCGGAGGAGAGTACGAGAACGTGGGCCTGTTCTGCAAACGCACGGGCGTGACCCGGCAGCGCAGCGAGGCTAGAAACCAATCTAGCAACGGCAAAGCCGAGCGCATGCACCGTACCATCATGAACATGGCACGGTGCATGGTGCTCACGTGCGGGCTCCTGGTGAGATTCTGGGGTGACGCGGTTCAGTACGCTGCGTACATCCTCAACCGCGCCCCGACGAACTCGAACACTGGACGCGCGTCGCCGCTGAAGGTGTTGACGGGCGAGACGCCGTCGCTCGGCGAGATCGTGGTGTTCGGCTAGCCATGCACCGTGTACCGCGACCCGCGCAAGAACAACTTCTCTCATCGCGCTCAAATGGCCATGATCGTGGGCGTCAACGAGGAGATCAAGGGGTACCGCGTGTACCTGCCCAAGGACAAGGTGGTGGTGACGACGCAGCATGTGAAGAACATTGAGACGCTCAACAAGGAGAAGAACACACAGGTACAGAGGCTGTACCTGCAGGCCGGCGAGACGCTCGAGGGCGAGGGCGATGATTCGTCGAAGAGCGGGCCTCACGCGCCGGCAACTGAGTCCACAAACGCGAAGGGCAAGAAGAAGCGTACAGCGTACAGCGAAGAAGAAGAAGTCGTGGTCACGTGAGCGCCACGTGACGCGCTCCGTGGCCAAGAACGCCGGAGACGTGGCGTCCGAGGACGCGCACTCGCAGGAGCCGACGCGTGGCGTCGTCAACAGTGTCGTCGAGTACGACCCGAAGTTGTACCAGGAGGCCATGCGCAGCAAGCACAAGGACAAGTGGCTTGCTACGATGGCCGATGAGCTGCGTGCTGTGGAGGACAACGGGTGTGTGGCGCATCATTCGCATGCCCGAGGGCGCCCACGCGCTCCACAGCAAGTGGGTCTTCAAGACCAAGCTGGACGCGGAGGGCGCCATCGAGCGACTAAAGGCGCGCCTCGTTGCTTGTGGAAACGAGCAGTCGTTTGGCGTGGACTACAGCGTGACCTTCTCGGCGGTCATCGAGATGACCAGCGTGAAGTTGATCTTCGCGCTCGCCCGGAAGTGGCGTGTACCAGGCAAGCACGACGACGTGCCGAACGCCTACGTGAAGGCGGTGAAGGAGGCCGAGCTGGACATCTACCTGCGCATCCCGCGCGAAAAATGGTGATCCCGACGGAGCTGAGGCGCTCGCTCGGCATGTCCAGTGACAGCGAGCTGGTGCTGGAGCTGAAGAAGGCATTGTACGGCCTGAAGCAAGCCGGGCGCCTTTGGAATCAGCTCCTTCATCAGACGCTGATGGATCCGAAAGCCTCACGGACATGTGCGTCTACTATCGACGCCTCGAAGACGCTCTACTGGTGATCGGCGTGTATGTCGACGATCTTCTGGTCACGGGCACGCGGCAGGAAGCCGTCGACGCGTTCTTCAGCGAGCTCAGCGTGCTCGCCATCAAGGACTTGGGCCCGGCCAGCAAGTTCCTGGGAATGCGCGTAGTTTACGATGAGGAGGCGGGCTATGATCTGGATCAAGAGCTCGCGATCGGAGAGATGCTGCGAGAACATGGCATGGCGTCCGCGCACGACGTGCGCACGCCCGTAGGGGCGGAGTCCAACGAAGTCGGACGTGCTGCTGCCTCTCACCGGAGGCGACAACGAGATCACGATCCGCAAGTTCCAGTCACTTGTGGGCAGTCTCATGTGAATGGCGAGGTGCACGCGCCCCGATATCGCGTACGCGGTGCACAAGGTGTCGTGCCGCACCCACAGCCCCACGCTGTCGGACTGGAAACTTGGGAAGCGGATCGCGCGCTATCTCGCGGGCTCGAAAGGAGCGTTTGAGCATGAAGGGCAACTGCGCGTTGGAGGAGCCGCTGAACGTTGTTGCGTACAGCGACGCGGACTTCGCCGCCGACAAGACCGACAGGATGTCTGTCACGGGCGGACTCCTCACTGTCGGTGCGATGCCCGTATCCTGGACTTGCCGAAAGCAAACAAGGGTCAGCCTCTCCACCATGGAGGCGGAGTACACGGCAGCCTCGGTGGTGGCCACCGAGTTGCTGGGAATGCGTGAGCAGCTCGGTAAGTTGGGCATCGCGCGCAACAGCCCGTTGTCGTTGCGCGTGGACAACCAGGCTGCGCTCAAGCAGCTTAGCGGCGAAGGATCGTCGTCTAAAGCCAAGCACATCGACGTCAGGATGAAGATCGTGGGCTCCTACACAACGCGAGGTGTGCTGAAGCCGGAGTACCTGAAAGGGTGAGGAGATGCCCGCGGACATCCTAACGAAGGCACAGGAGGCGCCAAGACTGGCGGAGCTGCGGACGATCATCGGCCTGCATTGAGGCGTGCAGCAGACCAGCGCTGGCGGCGAGGAGGAGTGTTGAAAACCAGCATCAGGTTTTAAGGAATGCGCCGACCAGCTTGCGGCCTCGGATGACGTGCGTGGGTAAGGATCGTAGGTAAGTATAGGCAGGGGTAAACGGACAAGCGGTCTCTCAATCTCACTTTCCATTCTACCGACTTCCAGCACTTTGAACATGCCCTTCATCCTGGAAGTTCTGCCGCCCCACGCAGCCTTGCTGCAGTGGCGCGCGCCAAGAAGGCTGCCGAGGACAGCGTCCCGCCGCTGCTTCCGCGTCGTCGACTGGGCCGTCACAAGAGGCTGCAGCAGGATCAGCTGCGCCTGTTGTTCCGCCCCGAGAGCCTCCAGTCATCACCAATGTCGGCAAAGAGGAGGGGGATCCTGCTTCCCTGCTACCCGCGAACCGCGAACACCTGCAAGAGCGTGCCACCGCCCGTCGCACTGCCGCTGAGCGGGCTGTCGAGCATAAATGCGAGCATGAACCGCCGGTTCCACGAAACCGCGAGCACGCCTTTTATTACAGCGAATCTGGACTCCCGCGGAGTATGCGGCAAGCCTTCGGCAAAGCCGACAGCGGGTGTGCCTATGGCCAACAACGACGAGTGTCCCATTGTCATAAGAGACAACACCGCCTTGGCCCACCAGACCAACGAGCTTGAGTTCGAAGCCTGGCTCCGCCATCTTGGCTATCTGATGCCGGAGCTGTTGAACTCGCCGCACCGTCTGGGTCGGATCGCCCTTCGGTGGTTGCGGTTTCGCATGGCGAGGATGAAAGCTGACGGGGACTGGAATAGTCATCGGTGGGATCCTCGGTTCGCGGCCCTGCCGCGAGATATCCTCGAAGAGACCGTGTCCAAGGTGGCAAAGTGGCGACAGTCTCAGCCCATAGAACCTATGAGCGTTCTCGGGCCGGTTAATGGCGACCGGCTCCGCGAGAGCGCTCATATGCGTCCACGGTATCGGCGCAGTCCTCCACGAGGAGACGACCGTCCTCCCAGGTACTCTGATCCTCGGGATATCCGCACCACTTCACCAGATACTGGTAATAGCCCTTACGCCCACGGCGCTTCAGGGGCTTCTCCACGTGGAAGTAGCGATCGCCTTCGTTTCCGATCAACGTAGGCGGAGGTCGTAACGGACGACTCGACATACCGGGACGCACCGCGTCGTGCGGTGACGTTTCACACCTCTGCCTCGGCTCGGGAGCCTCTCTTGGACGACGCGGGTCATTAACAGCGAGTAGGAGCTTCGGTCGGTGAAGTCCACCGCGCCGAGCTGAGGTTTGAGCATCAGCAGCAAACGGAGTGGGTGATCCCGCCCGTTATTTTAGCCAATCGCACAATTTTGTGGCCAGTTCTGCAATTCTGCCTCGATTTTGGCGGCAGTGTTGATAAATATCCGTTTTGCAGTCACTCCTAAATATCAAACTTGAGTGTCGTGGTGGGTTCTTGTTGTATTCAGTTTGAAACATCAGTTTGGATGTGCGGGCGATTGAGCGGCGCAACAACATCAGTTCGCGTCCTTCGACGAGATCCGCCGCAAGCGTGCGCAAGCTCTGGCCAAGTCCCATTCATCCGCACATAACTCGGCTGGGCACCTGAGACGAGACACACGGGTTATATGTCGCACACAAAGTGTAAGTCCTTTTCCTATTGGGCAGAATGCAATATATAAATGAACTATCACATAGAGCAACCTATTTCGCACATTGTAAGACTCTCTCTAAAAGATTTGGAACACCTTTTTTTCTCCGCCTTCTGACACGCGTCTTCTAATAGTCCTATATGACTTGACAGTCTCCTATTCTTATCTCATCCTTAAAAGACATCCTATGCTTTCTTGTTCTCGAAAAGGGTCTCCTATTCTTATCTGTCCTCGAAAGGCCCCCTATTCTTATCTTAGCCGTGCGGACCTCATTGAGTGCACCATCGTTGTCGATGGCAAGTGTGATGAGGCAAAACGTTTTTTTTCGTGAAGTCACTTCTGTCCTGTCACGTGGAGTATTGGTGTGGTTTGATTGGCTGATTAGCCATGCTATAAAACTTGCGCCAATTTGGCGCAACGGGTTTCGTCGCTGTTCCGCGGAACGTTGCGGTGAGAGTCTCAGGATGGACCCTCAGGCCTAGAAGCCTGCGTTCAGGATGACGATCACTGATCGCAGACGTTTCGTCCAGGCCACTCCTAGAAACTTCCAATCGCCGCCCTGGAAAAAGGTAGGTTTGACCCTCGAAGACGGAAGTCTTTTTAGGCGGGCATTTTGCAATGTGAACCATGTTTCCAACAAAACTTGGGTTCCCGAAGACAAAATCCGCTACAACAAGAGCGGTAGAATATTTTGCTGTTAAATGTTCTGTATTGATATCTTAATTGACGTTTTGTATTTTTCAGCGCTTGTATTGTAGCAGCAATGTATGTTTCACAGCACGGTGGACGAACAGAAACCAGCCTCGTCGAAGGATCAGTAAAAATGCTGGAATTCGGCCCTTAAAAGAAAGCATACTGAGATGGACGAGAATGCTGATACGATGGAAACTTTGATACGGAGAAATCTAAGCACTGGTTCTCAAAATGGTGTCGAAAGCTCCATAAAAGCATGGCCCTTGCAACATCCACATAGATGGGGCTTCCTACCACAAGAACCAGACTAACAAAAGCCCTACCATGACCTGGACGCGGCCGAATGCAGTATTGGCTTCGATCAAAAGGTACCGATTACTGGTGCTTTTTTTAATCCTTCTAATATCTTTGTGAAATACAGGTGACAACTTCAGTTTGTCTGCCACCAAAGCTTAACTATTGGAGTACATCACGCCTCACAAGGAGAAGCCGATATATAAGGCTCAAGTCACGGCGTCTCTCCACGGTCACTATCTTCTATATACGTATCACCCGGAACTGCAACCAATTGAGTTGATCTGGGCGACAGTGAAAGGGAGAATTGCTTGCTCACCACCAAAGAAACGCAACGATGCTGTACAGAAAGTACTGGAAGGCCTGGCCACCATCAAGGGAACAGAATTTGTGGGCGTGTATCGACACGCCCAGACATTCGTGAACGACTACGCGGCCTACGCCTCTGAGTTCGGTGAGAGAAAACTGATGGCAGCCGAAGACAAACTCTAATATATTTAATAATTAATTTCAGACCATCTCATTTGCACATCAGTGTTCGAATCTATATGTCGCATCGTTTTGACAAAGTTGGCTTTTCTCGTAAAATCCCAGCTGGTTTTGACTGTCGGCCAATGAAATCAGCGTCTGAAGATCAACCCATGAATGAATTCGCACTCGCTCTGGGCGAAGCGGTGGATCAACGAGGCGGTTTTTCTACTTGGTCCAGTGAAAAGGATACAACGAGCTCACGTGGGAGCCCGTGGTAAACATCCCCTAGCAGGCAGTTGGCGCATTTGAGCGTGAGACGATTGGCTCGGTGTGGCTCTACCAGTCGGCACGCGGGCGGCGACGTAAGCTTCGTCGAGAACGCCCAACACGCTGCAACCCGCGTTTTAGCTGAGTGAAAGTAAAGCAGGTCAAGGAGATGGAGGTACATGTAGTACATGTAGTTGATGCAGTGGTAGTTCGGGCGAGATAATCATTCAATATTCTGCAACTTCAGCTGGGTCGATTTGTCCAAACGGGTGGGTGAGTTTTCTATTAACCCACCCAATACCCGCTGCTTGTACGTTGGGGGTGGGTAGGTGGGTAACCCTGGGATATCCTAACCCCAAAAAAATCTAGGAACCCTGGTTAGCGCGTTAAGCTTCCCCACAGCTAAAGGTGTGGGTGACTCTCGTCACAGCAGATTTGAAGAGGAATGTCTCTGAATACACTATAATGGACCGCAAAGCGGGTTCTTCAGGCATTCTACCATTTATATATGTGTTTTTATGGTTTTGTAACATGATAAGTTTCAAAGAACTGGGTAAAGTCCGTCCGACGTGTGGCGTAGAGGTATCCGGACGCCTTGGGTGTGCGTCCGATCTTGGACAACCTTCTTGAGACCGAGGATGCGGATGTCAATTGCCGGAAGGATCAGTAGTTGCGCTCCCAGCGACCGAAAACGCTTTTCTCCTTCGGCGACTTTGTCGCAGATTCATAGTTAGGCTCGTCAGCGAGAAGAGGGTAAAGCAAGATCGAGTGCTGCAAGCCAAACGGAGATACTGGGAGCCCCAAGAAGAGGAAGAAAGTCGACTGGCATCGTGCTAAAAAGAACGTTTGTAAGTAACTGCAATGTAGAAGACACGAGACAGTCATTCGTACGTAGGAATACATGTTAACGGCTAGCACTAGTGTGTGATCAGAGAGCGGTGAGCTCTGGAAGCATAACTGGGAAATAAAGTCGCGTGCTCTAGTCAAGCAGACGTGGTTCCTCCTCTTGGTGTCCTTGAGCAGATTTCTTTGTTGTTCTTGGGAATGCCCGAGTGAATTCTCCAAGAAAAACAAATATTTTTTTCTGCCCAAGTGTCACATCTTCCAGCTCACCAGAGCAGGAAGATTGCGACATAGTAGAGCTTAGTACGATGTAAAACGGAAAATCACGATGGGTATTTAGTGTGTCCGTGAGGCAGTGATTGGATGGTAATCTCCGAAATGTCGAACTGAAAAGGATCGACAGGCTACGAGAAACATGATGATGTCATTGTGTTCTGCACCAGCATCAAGTCCACAATAAACAACCTCAACAATGGACTTCGCGAATGAGCCTCGTGCAAGGAATGACTAACATGACGCAAGGGTTGAAGAGATGGATCGAGTAGCTTATCGTTTGGCCTAAACAGCGAGCAAGACAGCTCGTGGTGACCCAACTCCTACGACCAAAAAATCGAACGTCGGTGCTGTCCTTCGTACTGGTCTAAAAATTATCGCCTGAAATTGGTGCTGCAGGTAATGCGCGTGCGAGAAGTGGTGCTACCTTCCGGACTGACGTTAAGGAAGATGCACATGAAACCTCCTGTTTCGCTGGCGACATTGATGGAATCCAGTTAAACCGCTTTGTATTCCAGTTGGAGCCATACTTCTGTCAGAAGGGATATGACTTGCTCTAGCATGGAGGTTCACTAGCCCTGGAGCTCGACCGGTGCGTGCAGAAAATGCATTGATTTGGTATGAATGTTCCACATGACAGATGAGTCATTGGTGAAGCTATGGGGCGCAATGAAAGTTGGTTTATCGAGTTCATGGAGCCAAAAATCCAAGAGAAAATCGGGAGCTGCTTACTTTCCCTCAATCAAACACAGGCTCTATGTTGGTAAATTCGGAGAGCTAGACCTCATTGTTCAGGTCCATTCACTCACGGCAATGCACCTGTTTAGCTGACGTAAACATTAAAGCGTGAAATCCAAAGAAAAAAGCCGCGAGACTCGAATGAATCCACGCAAGGATGTTTTCTTGCGTTGGAGCTACTGTAAATGATTAATCCCGCGAACCCAACCCCTCGAGAAAACGCAAAAGAAAAAGAGTGGTGGATATTCTTCTCGTGCACCACCAGCAAAACCAACGCTTCCGGTCGCTTGCAAGCCGGGAAATGGCGGTCGCGCAGGAACATTAAACAGATGACGAGAATTGCGTGTTTTGCGGTCATGGGCCAACTACTCGAGGATATCGGCTGGTTCAAGCACCCCGAGAAGCGTCTGAATAACTTGAACAATATGATCGAGCAAAAGGGCGAGGCCAAAGAGTCGGAGCACCGTTGCGATGGGTATTTAAACGAGGAAATCCGCTTGATATCGAACGATTGAGTGCAATCTCAGTCGATTAAAGAGTCCGCGTGATCGATGCAGGCCGTCTTAGGAGAACCAGAGTAAAATAACGATGTAGCATCCTGTATGTGAAGGCCCAGAACCTGTAAACCAGAAATGATGATAATGACGTCCAACGACAGATGAATACAACTGAAAAAAAGAATACACGTTATATGAAGCGTGACGAGTGAAGCAGACTTGAGTGTAGTTATGGAGAACACACGGTCTAGCGTACGTTACAGTTCGATATCTGCGTTACATCGTGTAATGCGTCGTTAGATCAAAGGCCGTAAATGAGGTGGCACCCCTACCCGGTGCGCGCTTCGACTCCCTACAATGTCGCAATAGAACCAAGCGGGATTTGCATTCTCCGGTTTCTGGAGAACAAAAATAGTGACATAAGATTCGTCTCCATTCAAAAAGATGACTGAGCTGTTCGTCGCATTGTCACCAAACATTGGCACCAGTGTGGACTTGCAAGATATGCAGCACTCACTCTTGCGCCTCCACAGGGGTAGTGAGTACAACCACCGATCTCGTCGGTAGCATCCCCTTCGATATCTTCTTGATCTAAACATTGAGATGCGATTAATTACGATGGATTGGGGGGTCGCACTCTACATTATTTTTGCTAGCTGGATTGTATCTCTTTAGATGAGCACACATCTCAGACGACTTCCTCCTCTTTTTTTCCTCTTTACTTTGGCGTTACACGGATTATTGGTCGTAACATAACTTGAAGCCAAAACCTTGTATCCATTCTTAAACCTTTCGCGAGTCCCTTGGCTAAAGTATACTATACGAGGTCAATATAGTTTGTCCAAAAAGGGCGCAAAATTCGCCCTTTAAGACATTCACGGTACTCTCCTGAGGCACACGAGCTCTTCACTATCCTCCCGGATGCAGGATAGAGAAAGCCGGACGGTCGAAAAGGGCACAAAATTCGCCCTTTTACAAAATCACGATAATTGTCAAGGACACAGCGGGGTGGCTAAATATTTCTTTTATTTATGTTTTTGCGGGTGACTGGACGAACTCGATGTTCATTGGATGAAATGACATGTAATTTACGCAGTAAGATTCGTAGTTTACCACGACCTCGTCTCCACACGGTGACGCATCCGTCTTCGCGCGCTCGTCACGAAATCCAGAGCGAGCTGACGGCCTAATAGCGCTAAGGCGAAGGTGAGTTCTGTGACAAAGGAAGAGACTAGCAGATATATAAAGTCACCAGGGAAATATTACTATTCGATAGGATTCAGTGCGAAAGATCTTCATGTTGGCTCCCATAATCGACCAACTGTTTGCCCGCCTTTCTCGGTATCATGATACGGATGGTTGTAAATATATTGATTTTACTATGCTGCGATTTTGCTTTGCGTGTTGATTCCCATAACCCAACCGTTCGCTTGCTCTCATGATCCGGATGTTTGCAATAATTGATGTCAGTATGCCGCGTACTAGCTCACCATCTCGTCGGGAAAATTTGCGCGAACCTCTTAACTGATTTCCTTTCCAAACCGATCACGATCGCTTATTAGAAGAAGCCTTTTATGAAGGCAATCATATCTCAGAAAAATATGATGAGACATGATTCGCAACCGCTCTCAGGCCGCACAACCGAATTTGCTCCCGAGGGGCATGATGAAGCAATCGCGCGTGAAAGAGCATGAAGTGGGTGGTGGAAGTGCCGCGAAACGGCGACGGGCGTCGCGTTCGGCCGATGCTGCGAGCAATCTGGGGGACGTCGTTGCCTTCAATGATGCGTGGTCCTGGGTGAAGAGCGAAGGATGGTACTCGAAACCTCCCCCGATACGAAGTTTGGACCCACGATATAGATATATTCGCCCAAACGGCAACCCAGACGGCAAGGAAGGCGTCGCCTTCCTTCTTGGCGAAGCGGCTGTCCTCTAACACGCTGCTGCAGAGTATGGTGAGACGATATATTCTGTCGTTGTCGTGCCCAAGTACTAGTAGTGTTTTTCCACAGGTACTAGTTTCAGCGTTGATAAGACGGAACGAGACCAAGACCAGGGAGTGGGCGGCGGCGTTGGCACAACACCCGGGGTTGGTGGACGTGCGAAATCTGGGCGCCAAGGTGCCAATGCCCTAACAGCCGAGACCCAGCGAGGATGAGGACGTGGGCGCGGTGCTGGCCGAGGCGGCGGTCGTAAAGGCGTTGAAGGTATGACTTCCTCTCGTGTTTTAAGCGAGCTCATGGTGTGCGTATTAATATGAATCTGTGTATTGGAAGATGATCAACCGAATGGCTTTGGGTTGACAAGTGAAGCTCACCAAGCCTCCCTGAGCACCACGTTACTGTCGCCTGAGGCCCACGGCGCCCACCAGCAACACCCCCCCCCGTGATGCTGCATCACGTTTACTAGGACAAGTTGGTGGCATTTTCCCCGGAGCGAGAGGGCTGGATGAAATCCAAACACTACCGTCCTGTCGGGACCGCCTTCATCGTTGGTCGTATTTGTCGAAGGCCGATGCGACGCAAGTTGGCCTCCCTGTTTGAGATACGCTGGCTTGATACCCAGTTCCATATAACGGTGGAGCATGTCAGCGTTGGTTGTACTCAACGTGGTATCGACAATTACGAAGCGCTTACGCGGTCGAAGGACAACCCCGACTGGCATCAATTGGTCACGGGTGATGCCGACGACGATATCGACGTGGACGATGATGACGACCTACACGTTGCAGACAACTACGAAGAGTTTGGTCCCGGTGTGTTGCTTCCGACCAGTCTGGAAGAGGTTGAAGCCATTCAAAACTTGCGATTTGAACCGACGGGAGAAGTCGATGCACCGACCGACCTCTACCAGCGCGCCGACGGCTCAACAACGACGAAACTGCTGCCAGTGTATAAGCACCTGTTTGAACACTCGGCCACCTCCAGCTTTTTCGCCTAGCTGCCTCAGTACTCTGGCACCAAGTCCTGTAAGATACAACGATTACGCGGTCGATTACAACATCCAGATTTCAACTCCGTTCACACTCACAGAGCTGATGGCTTTCCTAGGCATTATGTTATATATGGCGTTGAACGACAAGCGCGAATATGCGAACTACCGGGGCGAGCAACCAGAAGATTTCATTTGGGGGGCAGTTCAATCTCGTTGGATAGTGCGATGACTCTGAAGCGGTACAAGCTGCTGTGACGCTGCCTCAGTTTCAGCACGACGCCAACCATGCTGGCTCAGGACTCTGCTGCCCGCATTCGGTCTCTGCTGAATTTGCTGAAAGTCACTGGCGGGTTATATATCCAGGTTGGGAGGAATGTGTCTCTGGACGAAGCCAGCGTAGCCTGTAAGTCTCGGCAAGGAAGGCACATGATCGTATTCAACCCAATGAAGCCAACTGGAAAATACCACTTCCGCTTCTACGTCGTCTGCTGCTCGTCTACGGGATTGCACTGAACTACAAGCTGCATTGCAAAAGATGTGACGTTGCAGACCGGCTCGATGGTGTTGTTGGGCATCAAGAAGCGTGATGGCTGCGGGAAGAATTTGACAAGGTGTCAAAGATTCGACAGCATGTTCTGGAGGTCATGGGGCCATTTTTCGGCACCAAACGATTCAATATGAACAATCACTACACCTCTGTCCAACTGCTTCAAGAACTCGAGCTGAAAGGTTTGAATGTTCGGGGTACTATCAAATCCAATATCAAGCACTTGCCCCGGCACACGATCCTCGATGAGACCAAATGTACTCGCGGCGGCATTTTCCAGGCTGTCTCCCGTGACTACAGTACGATAGCTGCTTCCTGGTGCGACGGAGACGTCGTCAACATGGTGTCGAACGCAGACGCATCACGATAACACAGGTCACTAGGATGGTTGGCAATGCGTCGACGGAGTTTGCAGCTCCAATACGCATAGGTCAGTACAACCAGAACATGCAAGGCGTGGACAGACTGGATCAGATCCGAAGCAGATTCTCCATCGCCGACGGCACTCTTACAAGAGATGGCGCAAGAAACTTGCTCTGGCCATGATCGACATCGCGCGGTCGAACGCGTACTTGACGCACCGAATGGCAAAACCCGACCCGACCGCGCGTGATCCGCACCGGCAGTTTGTTATGGATTTAGCCAGCGAGCTCATGAACGAAAAATGGGCCGAAGCCCCGAGCGAGGGTCGCATGATCTATGGAGCGCGGCTGGCGGACGACAGTTTGGGTGAAGATTCCAGCGTGACGCCAACACGACGCTCATCCCACATCGCCATCGGCTCTCTCCGACAGTGCACTGCTGTTGCCTCTAAGCAAATCCACGACAGGAAGAGCAGTAAACGACGCAGATGCATTATTTGCAATTGGGAAGACAGCTATCCGACCGAGGTGACAACTTACTGCCTCACTCATGGTGTGTGCCTATGCCGAGAAGTGAGTGAACAACCGCTGGCGATCTGGATGTGCCCTCACCAGTCCTGGACTTTATGGGATCAATTCCACAACTTCTTACTTGCCACAAAAACTGTTTACAGTGAAAGTGAATGTCCGCTGGGGATCGCAACTTGCTCAGCTGAAACGCGCTTCTACTGGCACTGACGCAAGCAAATTGGATCTGCCTGAGCCTATGGAAGACACCCCAAGATCCGCTGATGTACATGAGATTCTTCTATGACATGGTGACCGAGAGGCCGCCAAACACTCCCTTGGACGTGGCAGCGGGCAGGCGGTCATTGCATCGGGCTTGGCGGCGAGGTAAGATAACTGGACGACGGAGTTTGTCGTGAACGCCAAGCTGCTGCTGAACCGGGACGTTGGGGCTTTGGGGCCGAGCTGGTGGTCGGCGCGGGCCTCCACTGCGTCGGCGTGGCCGTAGTCGTGGCACTTCAGGTGGACCAGGACGCCGACGTCTGCCACCGAACTTGGACGTGGGGCTCAGCTGCTGCAGTAGTTGGACATGAAAGTTTCGAATATCAAGATCTCACATAAATGTATAGAGATGTTAGACCAGTCTTCCAACAACACTCTACATTGAGCTCGTGCGCTAGGCTCCAACGAGCGCAAACGGTTGAGAGCACCGAGTCCTGTGTCTCGAACAAAATCGAGAAGTCGATGCAACGAAGCGTGCATTCGCCATCGCGCTTAGCTCGCGAGCTAACACAAGCTTCGCAGTCTCTTCGAGCAGGAAGGAGTTGTCGAAGACAATTGCGGCTTCCGAGTTGGCGTTTGGCTAGAAAGTGAAACGTCACGCACATCTGCCGCCACCATGCTCACCTTACGCAGCAGCAGGTACGCTGCAGCGTGACGCCGAAATTGCCGAATGGCGAGCGAGCACAGGTCAGCACGCACCTCAACGCCAACGCACCATCTCACCTTCGTAGTGAGTGCTACCTGGGCCAATATGTTGTCTATCCCGGCACCGACGTCGAGAAAGGCATCATCATTGCTCAGCGGCCCCATGGCAGCAAGAATTGCTGCAACGCCTTGTGGTAGTAGCTCCCCCGCGTTATTCTGGGTTTGCTCTGCCTCCTGACGAATGTCATGAGCCGTAACATCGCTGAACGCGACCGCCAGCGCGCTGATTGCCTCCGATGCCGTGAGCAGTACGACGGACTGCACTAACGTGTCAGCATCCAAATCCGTATACACACTCTCTGAAGCACCAGATCTGGTTTTGTGGTGGCGTCGTCAGGTCTCGCTGGCGGTGGCGTCGTCGCAGTTCGTGCTGGCATGGTCATCGTCAGAGTCCTCGCTGGCGGTGGCGATGTCGGGTCTTACGCTGGCGGCGTCGCGAGCGTTTCCGCTGGCGGCGGAGGCACTGGCGTCGTCGGATTCAGAGTCGTCGCCGCCAGCCTGCGCTGAATCCTGGAGTTTCTAGCGCGAGAAAGGTGCCCGCACGAGAACAACAAGCGTCGCCCAGGCGCTGCTCCGCTGAAGAAGCAGTGCGGGAAGTCCCTGATTGCCTTGCCATAAGTCCGCATTAGAGCGGCGAGACGCATCCGCAGCTGGCTGGCCGTTCGCCTGGACTTAGCCACACATACTCCCATGTCACCCTGACACCTTCGTTCTCGAACTCAAGTGCAATCTGCACTAGCTTTTGTCTTCCCAGTCGAGGAAGATGGTGTGCATGAGTGCGCGCAGCTTGATTTAACTATGGCAGCTGTGCCGCTCACTGGAGTATATATGTTGATCTTTGTATTGTCAATATGATTGGCGCTGAATGGCTGCCTGGTTCGGTAAGAAAACGAAAGAAGATGGGATCTCCGGTTTATGGCCTTGATCCGTTGACGTGGCACGATATTTTACGAGCCAGTTCTCCACACGTGCCTGTACGCTCGGATCTGATTGGCAGAAACAAAAAACGATACCGCCGATAGGCTTCAGAGGTAAAAGGGCACAAATGCGCCCTTTGAGGGGGGGTGCTTTCGCACCGTGTTTTGGAAAACATGTAAAAAAATGGCAAATTTGCGCCCTTCTACCGCGAAAGGGTTAAAACAATAAGCAAAACTTCCCAGAGTTGGTTAAGAATATAATTTTGCCACTTAGTGAGTGTTTAGTCTCGACCAGAACATTACTCCGTTTAATCCGGCATGTATGGTACTCCTTCGGTAACTTTTCACTGCGTGCCAAATATTGCGAGAATGTCAAATCTGGAAGTGTGTGTAGCCGGCGTGGGTATAATCCAAAGTACTTGAAAACGCTATGGCAACATCAGTAGAATGCACGCAGTACTGTAAGGCACTTGCGGTGGACGTCTCAGCGATAACACAATTTATACTTTTTATGTCGGTGCTATCTGCTGCATATAAGAGGGTGGCATACTGTGCATTCGGCATGCTCTTACAGGGGCACTCCTGTGGGGGCAAGTACAAGCTACGAGCTCCAAAAAGATCTACCTTGAAGGACGTCGTTCGGCAACCTAGCTCGTAGCTCGAAGTTGAGCTAGGTTGCCGAACGACGTTCTTCAAGGTATACGCGATGACTACAAGAGGCATCTCCGGACAGTGGGCAAGCTCTGGAGCAAGATCGAGGCTACCAAGCGGGTCTTCATCCAGTCGGTAGATGAGCGCTGCGTGTATGCTATGAACCCGGTCGAGTCCAAGCTTGGTCTGGAATGGATCTAAACATCAATTCGTTTGACCTTTTCGCGTCAGGAAAGCGTGATCTTGCGCCCAAGCGGTCAGCGGCGATGACGGATGAGGACTCAGACATGATGCTGGTGCTGGTCGGTGCCGTCAAGAATCAAAGCGAGGTGAGGCAGGAGGTATTTCGCCTGTTGCCAAAAGATGTATTGAGGAGCAGCCCATACCTGACGCCCATGTCAGACGACTCAGTGTAGTAGTGTAGTACAAGGCCATCACCGGCCTCACGCAGTGTTAATATATATTGTTACAAACCCTGTACTTACCATGTATTGCCACTACGGACACGTCTGTATACCTACGTTTCACCAGTTGCTTAGGCGTTTTGCTAGCGTCTACTGTATCGTGCGTTCACAATCAAGGGACCGACTACAACAAAAGTCCCAAGCCTTTCGCTGCGCTTCTATGTCGGCTCGATGGAGCTGGTCATGTTGTTTGGGGCACCATTAAGTACGGATACGCGCAAATTGAGGGGGGCAGGATGCGCTCTCCAAACCGCTCAGCAACTACGTACGTCGCGGGTTTTGTGGACATCAAACCAAATTGGCGAAACTTGCCGAGGCCCGCGGGGTTAAGCATACGTTCTCCGCGAGCCTCTGCTCGAGCATACACACCAAGCAAGTCATCGCGGCCGACCCCAGACTTACAGGCATGTGGTTGGGGAAAGCCTCATTGAAGGTGGTGAAGAGGCACGTTGAACGGCAAGGGGCGGATTTGGTCACCGTTCTCCTTGCCCTTCGTGGCAAGTCCAAGCGACATTTGAGCGGAAAGACCCTGGTGAGAGCTGGACTCGCCCCTAAAGCGTCCACTGCTAAGGACGCTCCGGACGCGCCGACCTACGCGATCATGAAGATAGTCGCCCGCGCCTACAAGATCGACGGAGCGGAGGCCACGGTTCGCTGGGCTGACACGCACGAACCCATGAGCAGCCTGGACCCGTCGGTGTAGAAGGCCTACTGGAAGGAGTGCATTGGTACCGCAGCGCCTTCGAGAGCATATACGTGAAGCTAAGCGACGGACGAATACGTTGGCGCGCACGTCAGACTCGCACACGCACAATGACGAACACCTGAACGACGACGAACCTACAGCTGCAATGAAGGCAGGAGACGTAAGACAAATTGGACGGAAAATAAAAAGAAATTACGTATATTCTTTCTCAAACCGTCCACTGTCTCCAGTTTTGGCGCCTCATACGTTCCGATCCATAGACTGAAACAAAAATTGAAGGTGCACTCAAACCTTGCTTGGCAGCAATGTGTATTACCAAACTAACGCTTGCTACTGTGTAGGTTTCATCACAGGTTCAACGCCGACCGCAAAATGACATGTATTTTTGGGCTGGCTGAATTCCTTCTTCGTGGCCGGGTCAATCTGCTTCACTGCTAACCGGCGCATTATGGGGCGCCAATACAATTATTCGTGGTCGTGGAACGAATTGGACACGTCGCTCGGCTTCCAGAGTTGAAGAACCCAGTCTACTGCCCCGACGCGAGAATGAACGTTGTAATTATACTCCGCCTTTCCGTGTTCGCCTGCGATTGCCGAAGGCATCCTCACCCCGCAAGGGGGCGAGTAACGACTGTGGCCGTCGGTCAGGAGTTCCACAAGGACGTACTATAGTGCACTTACTTCTGAAAGGCAGGGTAGGTATTTCGCAAATTCGCACAACTGTCGCGGTGGGAATGGAGATGCCAGAACAACTCGAGATGGTTGGTAAAGATAAAGCTGTACAGAAGACGCTGGCATGTGGCTAACGGATAACCTCGAATGGTTTCATTTAACTTTGTTTGCCTTCGGAAATTTGATGCTAAGTACTAAGTACAACATGACTACATAGAATGGAAAGCCTCACTCCTTTCTGCAAGCCCTGTAGAGCATGAATCCAGCTTATATCTTCTTCGAAATTGCTTGGATCATAGATTCTGTGTGCGAGCTCGGGTCCTCGTTAGGATTGCAGCAGGTCATTAGGCAGGAATATCAGCAGCCGCACGAGCCAAAGTGAGAATGGCGTGGAAGACCGTTCCGAGCGGGTTGAAGAACTCGCGCAGGTAGGTAATCGCGAACGGCCAGCTGGCAGGTACGAAGTCGTACTTAGACCGCGCCAACTACGTGCGAGGTCACGAAGCATCGTCCGAGACGATGTGCAATGACACATGAAAAAATGGATGGTCTTTGCCGCTGCCCGGGAATGTGCAGAAGGCGTGGTGGCTTCCCGGCGAGTGAGGTGATTATCTCGGCGACCCGTTTGGCTAGGGTGGCGCGTCTTGTCGGTCTTGGACAAGTTGACACAACAAAAGGCGTGTCCATGTGGTATAAAATCTAGAGATGCTCCGCGCACAACACCGCTCTGTTTAACTATACAAATATCACGACAAACGTTTATGATGGCTTCACGGCATATTAGTAAAAATGGGAGACATACTGCATATTCAACAGGCGCCCAGTACAACCACCCCCCCCCAAAAAAATGAGACATCCTATTGTTGTACACATCATGCTGAAGTCAACGCGTATTCCCAGTTATTCCATTCAATAGCACATTACTTATCCGTGGTCATCTTCAATCACTCTGCAGGAAGGGCTTGTGCATTAAAACACCGCGCAATCATCGCGTGATAGCAACGACAAAATTTACAGGCGTGCTTGACGTGAACGGCTAAGCAGCAAAGTCGGTCACGCGATGCTTGACGAAGCTCTCAGCGGTACCGTGCTGTGAACGCATCGGCCACGATACTCATCGGCCAAGAAATTTAACGCGGCAATGTTGGGTTATGCTTCCGAACTTATAGAAAGGGACGGATCTGGTTTACTGTACGTAACTGTTAGTTAAGGAGTCACCACATGAAGTCAATCAGTTCGGACCGGTCCAGCGTCTCTCCTCCAACACAAACCCTTATTTCTATTTGATATCGATTCGGAATGGCAGAAAAGCGTAAACGTGTGCAGACTCCCGTCGTCGAGAAGATGGCCAAGTTCGAATTGACTGCAGCACCGCCTCTGGGGTTCAACCCAAGCAGGCAGGGAATTGGGGTGCCCAACGGGACTCTCATTGGACAACGTAAATAGCTATCCTAACAGCAGCTTCTTGTGTTGCCGAGCCAAGTGATGGCGGGAATGTTAGGCAAGAAGGGCGCCGGAGATAGTTGGGAGATCCTAGAGCATGTAGAAGCCTACTAGTTACTGAGCTACCCAGCAATTTGCACATCTCACCACAGAACCCCTTGACACATTGTTCGCAATTAAAAAAAATCCGTATTTTGCGAAGGAAGGATGCCAATTTAACGGAATTGCGATGTTGCGCGGGTATCGGCAACATTGGCGATATTACTGGAAACATCATCATCAAAACGAAAACGCGACATCGCGTTGCTGCAGCACTGAGAATCTTTGACAGGATGAGAAGCTGGGTGAAGTCACTGTCATTTTGCCTCTTCAGTTAGAGATCGTTTGCGAGCCTTCGCAAGGTGTCGAACGACTACCAGAACTTTGGCCTTTGTCAGCCAAGGTACGGCTGCTGATGCTTGTGAACTTTATTCGGTAAATTATTCGATCAATCGTGGTGCAAATTAAACCGACCGTACATGCATGTAGAATATATCGACTGTGGTGCAAGTCAAATCCACCCCATGATGTTCCCGATGAAAAAAAGCAAGAACAACCTAATTTATGAGACGTTTGACCTGTAAACGATTCATATATTGTGTCTTTCGCCAATTTTGGCGGGTGGACTTCAAATTCCGGCATAATTAGATCAGTAAAAAGGATTTCGCTTCTTATTTAATGTTAATTATGCCTTCAATTAGAGCCTATACCCCTAACTGTTCAGATCAGCACTCACGAGCTCATCGTGGTGGATAAGCTTGGATAAAGACGGATTGGCGGGTTTGCTACCCGCCACTCGCCTAGTTTAGCTGCAATTCGGGCGTGATTAGCTTATTCGATCGTAAAGCGACTGCACCATCACCACCCTCATTTCGCCCAAGGTTGGGCTACCCATAATTAGACATATAATTAGCAATGTGAAGGAGGAATTAAGGTCGAGATGAGATTAGAATTACGACATAATTAATGCGGCAGAATTAATAAAAGGCATAATAAATGCAACATATATTTGGGCTCCTATTATGATAATGGGAACTTTAATGGTCCAGTCGGCGCTTGATTTTTCAGTACTCCAGCGATCTCGACACCACTGAATCATCAAAAAGAATCAGCAGAATCAAGACCATCAACCGCAAAATCAGATTCACTTTCAAAGTCACTAACCGATTGAAAACTCGGAGACCCAGTACTGGTTCTGCGGCTCGAAATGTCGGCATTCAAGCGAACAGTTTCGCGACTCTGCATCTGAATGACACTGACTCATTGAATGACATACAGGTGCGCATTCCCAGAAAGCCGCGTTGAGGATACGATGTACCGCTCGAGGGGATTGTTTGTCCGGGTTGGCGATATCATCGTCAAGGCCAATAATTCGGGAATATATTATAATATTCCGTACAACTAGATCGTCTGCGACTTAGGCCGGAAACACGCAGGTTTTTTTGCTGTTACAACTGCCGAAATGTTACGTGAATGTTGATCCAGGTTACGCTTACGCAGTATCGTGGAATTAATCTTGGGTGGGCTGTGTACAGCCTCTAACAAGGTGTTCCAAGTATAACTAATTGCTACTACCCAACAGCTAGAATGTAATTACGGATTTACAAAAATCTAAAGAATAATTCAAAATGTGGAAAGTACAGTGGAAGAAACTTGTTTTTTCTGTCTGAAGCTGTACACACCAAATCGTGCAGCCATAGTCAGTGGTTGGCTGTGGCTGCACGTTGAATCGGCTAACTTGCTGGATGTAGATTTAGTCAGTCTGCTCATTTTACTTTCTCAATGTAACGGGGCGATCTCCCGTTACAAAAGTAGGTAGAAGTCAAAGTCCAAATAGGCTGTGACTTGGCACTCTGTCATTGGACAGAAGTCGCCTTTTAGTATGCATATTGGCCAGTTACCGTGCAGCACCTCAACCGGCTAAGCTCGGCTTAACTACGGTTTTGCGACCGTACTTTAATATCACCCAGAGTCAATTTTGTTCATAATTCCACGTGTCTCGGCCTAACGCCCAAGACATTGCTTCCTCAACACAACAGCGAAAACTTACGAACTTATCGGTTGCATTTGGCCCCGTTACACTCAACGACAACAGCAACACCAAAATCATGGCTTGCGCTTCAAAATTATCATCCAAGCAAGTGTCAGACTTCTTGTTCAAGCCGGTGCTCGACTACCAAGATGAGCCGACAGCTTCTACCGCTGTCGGTGCTCCAAGATTCGCAAGCAAGACCCAGGCACTGGCTACACCAACATCTTCCGTCATGTTCGCCGCAAGGACCCCGACTTTGAGGACACCTTGACTTCTAGCGGGACTGGAAGCGGAACGCTGGTGGCCTTCATGGACACCAAGTCCGAAACCATCTACTGCTGGGTCGATTGGACGATCTCGTGCAACCTACCCTTCACGTTTGTAGAGGACGCCACGATGCGCATGTACAGCCCGCTCGCTACGATTTATATCGAGTCGCTGGTGAAGTATCTGGGCCTGCTCACCGCTAAGGTCGAGCAGGCGATCATCGCGGTACTACCCAAAGCGTTCGGCATCGTTTTTGATGGGTGGACGTTTCACTCAGAGCATTACATGGCTGTGTTCGCCGTGTTTGAACACGACAGCCAAACCGAGACGATCCTGCTCGCGATGGCACCGCTGGTAGGCAACGACGTCGACGATCACACGGCGCAGGCGCACGTTTCTGCGCTCAGTTCTCAGTTTTTTAGAGCGAACAGCAAACGATTTTCTGTTTGTCACGGGTGACAACTGCTCGGCCAACGGGCGTGGAGCCACACTTCTAGGGATTCCTCTAGTAGGCTGTGCTAACCAGCGCCTGAATTTGGCGGTCAAGGGCTTACTCGTTGAGCACGAGTCGCTGCTTTACAAGCTCAACACCTTGATGGGGAAATTGCGCTTCCTCAATGCAGCAGCGAAGCTTCGATAAGTTATTTTGTCGAATATATATTTTTGTCGACTCGCTTACAAATTTTGTTTCTATTGTTTTTAGGGGGAAAACAGCTCCGACTATGACGGGAGTCACACGCACCTTTGCTTTGAGGAAGCGTAACGCGCTAACCACAACAGACGCCCGGCGTCTCTGCTGTCTTAGTTCGAGGCCCTGCCTTCTTAGTCGTTTGCTGGTACCGGGTACCAAACGACTTGCGAACTTCTAGGTTAGATTAAAACTGAACGTCTATTACTTTTGCTCACCAAGTCCTACTTACTATAAACTGTCTAATTAATGCACCTTCGAAGTAACCTGTTTCCAAATGGTTGGCTCTCAAGCCATGTCGACCTTGCTAAGTACAAACCGTACTTATGGGCTCTCCTAAGTACGCACCGCACTTAAGGGCCAGTGTACGAAACACCACATGTGAGTGTGGCACATCACTATGTGACAACTCCATGTGTGTACGACACACTAACGGGTTGGGTGCCATTAATAAGGGCCACGCCCCGTTACACCCTCCCACACCCAAACGGGAAGCACCGTACCACGGAGAAGGATCGGAAAGGGGAAATCCAGCCATCAAACGCCACGTGCGCACCCCGAGGCCGAGCCTCTTTCTTCAACGAGCCGCCGACCGCACAAGCCCCAGCCCACAGGGCATCGCGAAGTCCTGCCGCGCCTGCTGCTCACTGAGCCCGCACGCGACGCACGCCCGTAGCTCCTTGAGCATCACGTCCACGCCCACAACGGCTCCGCCGACAGCCCACGCCTCGCGTCCCGCCAGCCCGGCCCACTCGCACGCTAGCTTGGCCACATCGAGGAAGTCGAAGCGCAAAGGACCCAAGCGCCCGAAAACCCCGGCCCGTAGGGCAGCTATCGCCGCGGCGCGACGCCGCAAGCGGCACAAAGTGACCTGGCCAGGTCCGACTCACGATCTCAGCGACTCCGAGAGTGACAGCGAAGGGTTTCATATTGAGCTCATCACAGGGGAGGAGAGTGACCGCGAGAGTCACATGTCCAACCCGTCCGAGACAACGTCTCCTGCGCCGACGACGACGCCGCCCAAGGCCGCCGCGGCCCAGTCGCCAAGCGGCAACTCACCGCACCAGAGCGACGTGGAGATGCACGACGTGCCGGAGGGTTCGGCCTCAGAGGCCTCTGCTTCGTCGGGAAATTGTTCGATACCCGTCGACTACGATGAATCGGATGAGGAGAAGGCTCCGTCGTCCCCACAGCTCACTGAGCAACAGCGTGCACTGCACCCTGGAAGCCCGGCCACTCCACGCAGCCTTGCTGCCGTGGCCCGTGCCAAGAAGGCTGCCGAGGACAGCGTCCCGCCTGCTGCTCCAGCTTCGTCGACGAAGCCGCCAGAAAAACCTGCGGCTGCTTCAGCCGCGTCTGATGTTCCGCCCCGAGAGCCTCCGGTCATCTCCAATGTCGGCGAAGAGGAGGGGGCGGACCCTGCTTCTTTGCTGCCCGCGAACCGCGAACACCTACAAGAGCGCGCAGCCGCCCGGCGCACTGCCGCTGAGCGGGTTGCCGAGCAGAAGCGTGAGCTTGAGCCTCCGGCTCCGCGTAACCGTGAGCAGCTCCTATCGCAGCGAGTCTGGACTCACGAGGAGTATGCTGCGAGCCTTCGGCAAGGCCGACAGCGGGGTGTGCATGTGGCCAACAACGACGAGTGTCCCATCGTCCTACGGACCAACACCGCCTTGGCTCGCCAAACCAATGAGGTTGAGTTCGAAACTTGGCTCCGCCATCTTGGCTATCCGATGCCGGAGTTGTTGAACTCGCCGCATCGGCTGGATTGGCTCGCCCTTCGGTGTTTGCGATTTCGCATGGCGAAGATGAAAGCTGATGATATCCTCGAAGAGGTGGTGTCCAAGGTGACAAAGGGGTGACAGTCTCAGCCCGTAGAACCTGTGAGCGTTCTCGGGCCGGTTAGCGCCGACCGGCTCCGCGGGAGCGCTCATAAGCGTCCACGGTATCGGCGCAGACCTCCTCGAGGAGACGACCGTCTTCCTAGGTACTCTGATCCTCGGGATAACCGCGCCACTTCACCAGATACTGGTAGTAGCCCTAACGCCCACGGCGCTTCAGGAGCTTCTCCACGTGGAAGTAGCGGTCACCGTCGTTTCCGATCAACGGAGACGGAGGTCGTAACGGGCGACTCATCGTACCGGAACGCTCCGCGTCGTGCGTTGGCGACTCAAGCCTCTGCCTCGGCTCAAGAGCCTCTTCTGGACGCGGTGGGGGGTGTCAGCGTCTCCTCGAGACCCAGCGACTGGACTTGACCTCCTTGCGTGGCCGCCTGCAAACCGTCGAGGCGACTGTGGCCGCTTACCGCCGTTCTCGGCACGAGGAAGAGGGAGTAGAACGTCGGGTGCAGGAGCTGCGGGAAGAACTCGGCCGGCGGGCTCGTGACATGCGTCATCTCTACGACCGCATCGCGGATCTTGAGCGTGCTCGTGCGAGCGAACGTCACGATCAACAGGATCATCTGGCGTGGATTCGCCACCTCTACACGCGCGTAGGCGACTTAGAGGCTCGGCCTGCTCCGGCTGTTGCAACTGCGCCCGCGGCGCCTGCTGCGCCTGCCGCTCCGGCTGCCCCAGTCCTAAATCAGGCCGACTTGGCGCGCGCGATGGCTCAGGCCCTGTAGCAGATGTCTCGCTCGTCGAACTCTCAGAGTCAGCCACCTCCGACGGATGGTACGGCTTGAGCATGCCGACGTAAAACGTTGGGTGCGTGGCCATTGCCGATGGCAGATCCAGCGTATAGGCATTGCCATGGACGCCTATGACCGAGAAAGGTCCCACGAAGCGTGGTCTCAGCTTGGTGCTGCCGACCGCCGACACCGAGTGTATATACAAGTTTTTAGCGTTAAGTAACACCAAAAAAATCACCTAGTTTGAACACATGTGTGTTAGCACGCCCGTGGCGGTCGCTGCTTTCTTTTTGTCGGTCCTGCGCGGCAGCCATTGCGTCACGGACGCGAGTGCAGATCGCTTCTCCCGTCTCAATGAAGGATATGAGGTTCCGTTTGACGGACGTACGCACGCCTTTGAGGCCTCTTGAGTCGTTCACGACAACTCCTCCCTCACCCAACTCAGAAGCCGGGGGCAACGACAGCGGCGTACGCGGATGCCGCAGGCCGTTGACGTAGAACGGCGTAAAGCCTGTCGACGCATGCACTGCATTGTTAAGCGCGAACTCCACTTGCGCAAGCTGCGTACTCCACTTCGTGGGCTCTGCAACGCAGACACTGCGCAAGATGTCCTCCAGGACACGGTTAACGCGCTACGTTTGACCGTCGGTCTGCGGATGGTCCGCCTGGACATGTCCAGCTTCGTTCCGAGAAGCCGGAAGAGGTGTTGCCAGAAGTGAGAGACGAACCGAGGTTCTCTGTCGCTAACGAACGCCTCCGGGAAGCCGTGATGCCGGAAGACATTGTCGGCGAAGAGTTGAGCCGCCTGCGGCGCTGTCACACTCTTCTTCACGGGCACCAGCCTCACCATCTTGCTCAGGCGACACACAAAGACCAGGATGCCAGTATGGCCCTGCCCATCGGGCGCAACTCGAAGTTGAAGTCCATCCTCACGGAGCGCCAGCAATCGGCCGGGACCGGCAAGCTCATCAGCGGGGCCGCCGCGGCCGGAGAGGGTTTGACCCGTTGGCACGTCTCGCAAGTCTTAACGTAAGACCGCACCCACTTGTACATGTGGGCCCACCAGAAGTCCCGCGTCACTGACGTATACGTCTTCTCGCGACCCAGGTGCCCGCTGAGCGCTGTGTCATGTGCCTCAAAGAGGATTCGCTGATAAAGGTTCTCGTCGTTGGGAACAACCAACCGCGGATCATCCCCCGGGAATACTTGATAGTAGAGCAAGCCCTCAACGAGGGAGTAGCGGTGAAGCTGGGCTCGCTGACGAGCCGAGAGTACCGAGCTGTCCGATTTCGTGCGCAGCACTTCGACCAGATCTCGAAGATCTCATCGCCCGCATAGGCCTCGCGGATGAGCTCATGGAGCGGCGACTCAAGGAACACCGCGTGTGCCAGCTCATAGTCCGGTCTCCGGGAGAGAGCGTCCGCAAGGACATTCTGTTTCCCCGACTTGTAAGCTACGGTGAAGTTGTATTCCGCGAAGAATGACAACCAACGCGCCATGCGCTGGGAAAGATGAGGTGACGAGGTCGCTGTCCTCAACGAGGCATGATCTGTGTAGATCACGAAGGGTTTACTGCCGAGCAGATGAACCCGGAACTTCACCAGCGCGTACTTCATTGCGAGGAGCGCTTGTCGTGGACGGGGTAGTTCTTTTCCGCGGCTTTCAGCTGTCGGGACTGGAAAGACACCACCCTTTCCCTGCCTTCGTCATCAACCTGAAGCAGGGCGCAGCCGATGGCAAAGTCGGAGGCGTCGCACACGACACTAAAAGGACGATCCTCGTCAGGCAGCGCCAGGATAGGGGCGCTCTGTAAGCTCTGCTTGATCGCCTCAAAGGCTCGCTGAGCCTCCGCAGGCCATGACCAGTCTGGGTCCTTCATCAAAAGGGTCGTTAGTGGCCTGGCCAACTCAGCGTAGTTCTCGCTGTACTTGTGCAAGTAGTTGGCGAGGCCGAGCCACTTGCGCAGATCCCGTTGGGAGGTAGGCACCGGCCACTGTGAGATCGCTTCGATCTTTTCGGGATCAGCGCGGACGCCATCCTTTCCAAGGAAGCAGCCCAGGAACGGGATTTCCTCAGCACCAAAGATGCATTTGTTGATGTTTGCATACAAACGGTTCTCCCGCATGCACATCAAGACCTCATGGAGGTGCGCAAGATGGATCTCGACGTCTGTCTTCCCATCTTCAGCGTGGCTGTGAGCGAAAATGTCGTCAAAGTACGTCTGTACGAAGTGCCGCAGCGGCCGGAAGAGCTGTGTCACCAAGCGATTAAACGTTGCTGGTGCGTTGGATACCCCTTGGGGCATCACCAACCATTCCCACAGCATCCCGCTGGGAGTGCTCACAGCCGTGAGAGGGATGTCAGATTCCCGCATCAGGAGCTGATAGTAGCCATCGACCATGTCGAGCGCGCTAAACACCGTGCAGCCCGCCATGTTGTTCTGCATCACATCCTTTCGAGGAATGGGCGTCGATGCGGGGATGGTGGCCGTGTTCAGCTTGTTGAAGGCATGTACCATGCGCCATTTTTTCCCATTGGGTTTGCGTACGCAAAACGTCGGTGACGAATGAGGCGACTTCGACTCGCGCACCATGCCCGCGGCGTGCTTCGCTGCGAAGAAAGCGTCGATGACGTCGACTTGTTCCTTCGGAAGCGGCCACTGGTGCGTGGTGCAGTACTTCGTACCCGGCTCGAGATCGATCTCGTGGCGCACACCCCGATCCGGGGGTAACACAGAAGGAGGGTCCTCCGATACCACGTCCGAAATTCCTTCAACAGAGGATAATAGGTCCTTCAGAATGGCTCGCCATATCGTTGTTGTCTCTTCGAGACCCGCCCTTCTTCTAACACGTCAGGGTCCATGACCGAGGAGCTGTTCAGTTCGAGAGGCTCTTATTCGCGGCGGAAAGGACTAGGTCCTCCAGTTTCCCCGCCTTAAGCGATTCGAGGAACTCGACATAGGAAAGCTCTTCGAGCTCAAGGAGCTCCGACAACGTCAGTACTGGGGTCAGATCTTTCGCGTTGCGATCGCCCGTGATCGCGTCAACAACCACCGTTGCGCTGCGAACTCCGTCAGCGACTTCTGCTTCTTCGGCGACAGCTGAACCAGCCCGAACGCCTTGCGTAGTGGGAGCCTCTGCTCGACCACCCTGAATCGCGCTGCGAACTCCGTCAGCGGCTTCTTCTTCTTGGGCGACAGATGAACCAGCCCGAACGCCTTGCGTAGTGGGAGTCTCTGCTCGACCACCCTTGTTGGAAACACACACTTGTTCGGCCGAGCCGGCAAAGTGTCGTTCCCCGCGTGGCACCCGGTGCTCGAGCACGAACCCGTCGCGGGATGAGGAGAGGACATGACGCGCCAAAGCTCGATCCGCTAAGGGTTGGTGACTTGCACCTATGGTGCGACTCCGCCAGTCGATCCACGGCTCGTGCTTCACAAGCCACATGCCGAGGATCAGATCGTATCGATCATCCATGTCAAGGACAATCAACCGTTCGACCGAATTAAAGTCGTCAAATTTGACCGTCAAGGGGAGAAGGACTTTCCGCGTCGATACGATCGACCCAGTCGCTAGGCGAACAGATACGTTGCTATTACTCTGAGTCTTCTAAAGCTTGAGCATACAGTATGATGTTCCTAGCCACACTGGCCTTTGTTGCGAAGTTATACGACGCACCCGAATCAATCAGGATGGTCATTGGTTCTTCGTATCCCTTGACGCTGGCGGTGACAACCACGAGGTTAGACCGCGCGGCGGCCACCGACAGGCACAACAGTGTCGTCCCTGGGACTTGCTCTCCTGGGCGGGGAGGTGGCGAAGCCACCGCCGTCCGAGAAGAGCGAAGTCTCCCAGCAGGGCGTCCCGCGCCTACTGGGAGTCGCCGTTTTCCGACGCCGCGGACTCAATCATATTGAGTGACGACGACGTCGAAGTGGCTTTGCCACGAGCCGTTCTCCATGGGTTGGTCGGGCAGTTCCGACGAAATGGCCCAACTCGTTGCACCCAAAGCAGCGACCACTCGCACGAAGCTTTTTCGCGCCGGCCCGGACAGACTGAGCCGCCGAGATCTCCATGGGAGTGGGGCCTTCTGACGTGTCGGTCGGACCCGCGTGTCCTTGCGCGGATCGCACACAGTGATCCTCGAGTAGCGCGAGATGCACTGCATCGTTGAAGGTCTTCGGCTGATGGCGGAAGAGCTCGGTCCGCACTGGACCAGTACGGACGCCGTCCATGAATACCGTGACCTTCACGTCCTCTGAGAGAGGAGCTCCGGTTATGGCTGCTTCCAGGTTCTGCAGCTCCATGACATAGTCTTGAAGGGAGCGCTTCCCTTGCTTGCAACGCAAGAAGAGGGAGCGATGGCGGTACGCCACATTGGCGAGCAAGAAGTTCTTGCGCAGCTCTTGTTCCATGAACGACCACGAGGTGAAGAAGCCTGGAGACGACGTCTCACGAGTCATGGCCCAAGCCCGGCCCGACCTCCGAGGTTGGACAGGGCGAAGGCGACCTGGGATCTCGGATCATAGATCTGTCCCGCGCTCAGCGCGATCTCGATCTCACGGATCCAGAAGACCAGGCTGTCCGACTCCTTCCCATCAAACTTGGGAACCGTCATCTTGACTGCCTTGGTCGATCCTTGTCGCGATGCGAAGGTACCCGACTCGCGCGCTGCTGATTGTGCCGCACTCTGTGCTTCAGCACGCATCGCAGAGCGAGCGGCATCCTCCGCGGCAGCGCTCACGTGGGCGATCAACGACGACTCGTACTTGTCGAAGCGTTCCACGCGTGCCCTTTGTTGCTCCACAGGAAGCGAGGGGAATCCTGCGAACGCTGTCTCGCCCAGGAGGCTCACCATCTTCTCCAGCGTTGCCCAGTGGGCGTCCGAGAGATGAGGGAAGTCCTGCCGAGACGGCAACATGCTCCCTGAGTCATCCATGCTCAGAGAGACCTTGATGGTAGACAACCGCGCCGGTCGCGGGATTGACTACAAGTGCCACCAGGTGTGACGGGAGTCACACGCACCTTTGCTTTGAGGAAGCGTAACGCGCTAACCACAACAGACGCCCGGCGTCTCTGCTGTCTTAGTTCGAGGCCCTGCCTTCTTAGTCGTTTGCTGGTACCGGGTACCAAACGACTTGCGAACTTCTAGGTTAGATTAAAACTGAACGTCTATTACTTTTGCTCACCAAGTCCTACTTACTATAAACTGTCTAATTAATGCACCTTCGAAGTAACCTGTTTCCAAATGGTTGGCTCTCAAGCCATGTCGACCTTGCTAAGTACAAACCGTACTTATGGGCTTTCCTAAGTACGCACCGCACTTAAGGGCCAGTGTACGAAACACCACATGTGAGTGTGGCACATCACTATGTGACAACTCCATGTGTGTACGACACACTAACGGGTTGGGTGCCATTAATAAGTGCCACGCCCCGTTACACCGACCGATTCTTCGCACTGCAAATCGTTGGTCGAGCACCTTTGCGATGATCAAGCGCTTCTTTGAGCTGAAGGACTTGATTAGCACTAGATAGCAGAGCTGATGCCGAGCCACCGAGAGGAGAACACTTTGCAGTCACTGGTGCCGTTTAGACAACGCTTGGAACCTGGAAACCGACCGATTTTGCCCGGGTCCAGGGTTTTCGTGTTTAGCATCGCTAAATTATCCCTGAAACGGCGAGCAAATGACACTAATAGTTCCAAGAAATCCCCGCTTCAGTGCCCTCCCTGGGGCCTGGAATTTGTGGAACTTGATCGCCAGCGACGCTTCACGGCCCATAACTCACAACAACATCTTCACTCAGCCCGTCATGGAAGGCCGAGTGCATCAGATCTTCAATGAGAGACAAAGCCCCCCCACGCCTTCGCTTTGCAGCGGTGGTGTCAACCTTACCGCGGACCAGCCTACCCCATTCGAGAAGCGCAACTGGACCGATGAAACTACGATTGCGCTTGTGCGAGTGTGGAACAAAGTTTACACTGGTGAGCGACGCAAGGACGAGAAAACAACCATGGTGAACCAGAAAAAATATGATGCGTTCAGAGCTGCTTTTCCAACCACGAAGCGCTCAGTTGAAGATAAGCTGCAAGCGCTTCGATATATGATTTGCTTCATTAGCGACGTCAATGCTAATCGGATCGCAGGGAGTACCGGCAAACTTGAGTGGTTTAACCTGAGCAAGAAAGAGAAGAAGGAGCTTCGGTATGCCTTAGAACATTATCTTGACATATCCGATTCGTACTAAGCTGAAGTGTTATTTGTTCTGATCTCACAGTCAGCGCCACCGAATGAAGAGCCCGAACCTGAGCCAAGACGTGTTCGTGGAGCTGAATACCTTCCTTGGCCAGCAGCCCGTCACCGAGCCCAGTCCCTGATTTAAATGCAACCATTTTTCAGTTCATTCCGCGTGTTGCCGCTGGCATCGACTTCGACTTCGGTATCAGGTTGTGGGAATCGGACTTCGTACCTGCTCAGTATCTGCTGTTGTTCTTCCGGAGTGAAATTGAACGTGTCCTTGCGATCAAGCAAGACGTTCTGGATGATAAACAGCGCATATACGATGTCGGGGGCAGCAGAAATATCCTGGCCGATTCCTTTCAGCAGAATTCGCCACCGACACTTCAGGCGGCCAAACGCACACTCCACGCGATAGCGTGCATTGCTCGGTCTCTTGTTTAGCGCTGCAACGACAGCATTGGCTTCTGGCTCATCAATCTCGAAGGTGATGACCATGTACTGTGTGTTCCTATATCCGGAATCTCCTAGTAAGAAGTACGGGATGTTGGAGCACGACTCAGCACCGGTAGGTATGAACACACTCTCCGACTCTGCGGAAATGGTGGGAAAACAACGAGCAAGCTCGCTGTTGCAGAATACTCGACTGTCTTCAACTCGACAGGGCCACTTGCAGTCTAAATCGCAAAATTTGCCTCTCCAATCAATCACTGCTTGTAGCATAATGTTGTACCAACACTTCCTGTTGAAAAACATCGTGCCGTTTTCAATTGGCTTGGCTATCGGAATGTGTGATCCATCAATACAC
This sequence comes from Phytophthora crassamura, assembly GCA_033557995.1. Lineage (NCBI taxonomy): Eukaryota > Oomycota > Peronosporomycetes > Peronosporales > Peronosporaceae > Phytophthora > Phytophthora crassamura. The sequence continues at coordinate 15,321,806 of JAUCED010000002.1, read as the reverse complement.
CCCACGATCTGTGGAATAACGCACCCGCTAGCGAAATGCGACGCACGAAGTCGAAAAGCGGGAACGCCACGAGAGATGGCAAAAGGCGGCACACAACAGCAGCCACCTCTTTGACAATAGCCGACACGGTTGCTGGTCCAATACCAAACCGGCTGCCGTAACCCGCACACTCAATCCATGCGCACACACGTAGAGGAAGACCGCAAACCGCTTTGCGGGCACAATTACATCGGGCGCTCGATTTGGTATCATACCAAGACATACCGCCTTAACTAGATCGGCAGTGCTGCTACTGTCCATGCGGAACAGCTGCGTCATCCTGCTGTCGAAATACATACGCGACGAGAACAGCATGTGCGCCCAGTGGCTGCTGCGCTCCTTGGTCAGCATTCCCGATGCTGGGGGGCGAACAATCCGGTAACCAGCGCTAGCTCGAGCTCGTGTGCTTGGTAAAGAAAGTTTGACATCGTGGCAGTCAACGACATGTCGGCGGACAGCATCTCGACTAAGTGCACGAGCATCAAGGCGACAGCCGGATTCATCTCTCTTCTCTGCATTATAATACCACACACACAATGGGTTATATAAGGGGGTACGAAGCACGAGCAGCAACAGCGGCAGCTTACATGTCTCTAGTGATAGCGCGGTGCAGCGGATTGCGGGGAGACTGCACTCGTCGGGTCCAGCGCAGATTTGGTTATGGGGAGGACCTGTAAAACTCTATCGACTTAGTAATGGTCACACCACCCTTGGATTCCCTCTCGAATATGTTAACAGGCCGCGAACTTGTTGACACCTTTGTGGTGCGGTACCTCGTCAAAGCGTCCCCGTGGCCCAATGGATAAGGCATCCGCCTACGAAGCGGGAGATTGCGGGTTCGAGTCCCGTCGGAGACTTCCTTTTGTCCCCGTATCCTTACTTTTCACCATAACGCAGCCTCAGCGTCCCAGCGCGCATCCACGAACCCTGGCAGCCGCCTAGTGCCGCTTGCAGAGCTCGAAATGCTCGTCGGATTGACTGCAGTCGCCGCTCGACGCTTCTGCCTTCATGTCGCGTCTGCCAAGGCGACAACATAGCCTCTATCAGCCGTGAACTCGTCCGCACCACTCCACACCATGTCCACAACCCTCTTCTGGCCACGGTCTGAGTCGGATGTCAAATGCCATACTGGCCTGCGCCTCCAACGCCTTGCCTTCAGTACGGCAAAGGTCCGAGTTCGACGGCCTGCTGCCAGGCACCGCTACGAATCAGACGTGCGCTAGAACGTGTCGAAGGGCCAGCACAGACGTGTAGGAGCCTGCCGGCGTGGGTCGATGGAGCTGCGTGGAGTTCGTTTGGCCGTGTGTGAATTTTCCAAAGGTTGACACCTTTGTGGTGCGGTACCTTGTCGAAGCGTCCCCGTGGCCCAATGGATAAGGCATCCGCCTACGAAGCGGGAGATTGCGGGTTCGAGTCCCGTCGGAGACTTCCTTTTGTCCCCGTATCCTTACTTTTCACCATAACGCAGCCTCAGCGTCCCAGCGCGCATCCACGAACCCTGGCAGCCGCCTAGTGCCGCTTGCAGAGCTCGAAATGCTCGTCGGATTGACTGCAGTCGCCGCTCGACGCTTCTGCCTTCATGTCGTGTCTGCCAAGGCCACAACATAGCCTCTATCAGCCGTGAACTCGTCCGCACCACTCCACACCATGTCCACAACCCTCTTCTGGCCACGGTCTGAGTCGGATGTCAAATGCCATACTGGCCTACGCCTCCAACGCCTTGCCTTCAGTACGGCAAAGGTCCGAGTTCGACGGCCTGCTGCCAGGCACCGCTACGAATCAGACGTGCGCTAGAACGTGTCGAAGGGCCAGCACAGACGTGTAGGAGCCTGCCGGCGTGGGTCGATGGAGCTGCGTGGAGTTCGTTTGGCCGTGTGTGAATTTTCCAAAGGTTGACACCTTTGTGGTGCGGTACCTTGTCGAAGCGTCCCCGTGGCCCAATGGATAAGGCATCCGCCTACGAAGCGGGAGATTGCGGGTTCGAGTCCCGTCGGAGACTTCCTTTTGTCCCCGTATCCTTACTTTTCACCATAACGCAGCCTCAGCGTCCCAGCGCGCATCCACGAACCCTGGCAGCCGCCTAGTGCCGCTTGCAGAGCTCGAAATGCTCGTCGGATTGACTGCAGTCGCCGCTCGACGCTTCTGCCTTCATGTCGTGTCTGCCAAGGCCACAACATAGCCTCTATCAGCCGTGAACTCGTCCGCACCACTCCACACCATGTCCACAACCCTCTTCTGGCCACGGTCTGAGTCGGATGTCAAATGCCATACTGGCCTACGCCTCCAACGCCTTGCCTTCAGTACGGCAAAGGTCCGAGTTCGACGGCCTGCTGCCAGGCACCGCTACGAATCAGACGTGCGCTAGAACGTGTCGAAGGGCCAGCACAGACGTGTAGGAGCCTGCCGGCGTGGGTCGATGGAGCTGCGTGGAGTTCGTTTGGCCGTGTGTGAATTTTCCAAAGGTTGACACCTTTGTGGTGCGGTACCTTGTCGAAGCGTCCCCGTGGCCCAATGGATAAGGCATCCGCCTACGAAGCGGGAGATTGCGGGTTCGAGTCCCGTCGGAGACTTCCTTTTGTCCCCGTATCCTTACTTTTCACCATAACGCAGCCTCAGCGTCCCAGCGCGCATCCACGAACCCTGGCAGCCGCCTAGTGCCGCTTGCAGAGCTCGAAATGCTCGTCGGATTGACTGCAGTCGCCGCTCGACGCTTCTGCCTTCATGTCGTGTCTGCCAAGGCCACAACATAGCCTCTATCAGCCGTGAACTCGTCCGCACCACTCCACACCATGTCCACAACCCTCTTCTGGCCACAGTCCGAGTCGGATGTCAAATGCCATACTGGCCTGCGCCTCCAACGCCTTGCCTTCAGTACGGCAAAGGTCCGAGTTCGACGGCCTGCTGCCAGGCACCGCTACGAATCAGACGTGCGCTAGAACGTGTCGAAGGGCCAGCACAGACGTGTAGGAGCCTGCCGGCGTGGGTCGATGGAGCTGCGTGGAGTTCGTTTGGCCGTGTGTGAATTTTCCAAAGGTTGACACCTTTGTGGTGCGGTACCTTGTCGAAGCGTCCCCGTGGCCCAATGGATAAGGCATCCGCCTACGAAGCGGGAGATTGCGGGTTCGAGTCCCGTCGGAGACTTCCTTTTGTCCCCGTATCCTTACTTTTCACCATAACGCAGCCTCAGCGTCCCAGCGCGCATCCACGAACCCTGGCAGCCGCCTAGTGCCGCTTGCAGAGCTCGAAATGCTCGTCGGATTGACTGCAGTCGCCGCTCGACGCTTCTGCCTTCATGTCGCGTCTGCCAAGGCGACAACATAGCCTCTATCAGCCGTGAACTCGTCCGCACCACTCCACACCATGTCCACAACCCTCTTCTGGCCACGGTCTGAGTCGGATGTCAAATGCCATACTGGCCTACGCCTCCAACGCCTTGCCTTCAGTACGGCAAAGGTCCGAGTTCGACGGCCTGCTGCCAGGCACCGCTACGAATCAGACGTGCGCTAGAACGTGTCGAAGGGCCAGCACAGACGTGTAGGAGCCTACCGGCGTGGGTCGATGGAGCTGCGTGGAGTTCGTTTGGCCGTGTGTGAATTTTCCAAAGGTTGACACCTTTGTGGTGCGGTACCTTGTCGAAGCGTCCCCGTGGCCCAATGGATAAGGCATCCGCCTACGAAGCGGGAGATTGCGGGTTCGAGTCCCGTCGGAGACTTCCTTTTGTCCCCGTATCCTTACTTTTCACCATAACGCAGCCTCAGCGTCCCAGCGCGCATCCACGAACCCTGGCAGCCGCCTAGTGCCGCTTGCAGAGCTCGAAATGCTCGTCGGATTGACTGCAGTCGCCGCTCGACGCTTCTGCCTTCATGTCGCGTCTGCCAAGGCGACAACATAGCCTCTATCAGCCGTGAACTCGTCCGCACCACTCCACACCATGTCCACAACCCTCTTCTGGCCACGGTCTGAGTCGGATGTCAAATGCCATACTGGCCTACGCCTCCAACGCCTTGCCTTCAGTACGGCAAAGGTCCGAGTTCGACGGCCTGCTGCCAGGCACCGCTACGAATCAGACGTGCGCTAGAACGTGTCGAAGGGCCAGCACAGACGTGTAGGAGCCTGCCGGCGTGGGTCGATGGAGCTGCGTGGAGTTCGTTTGGCCGTGTGTGAATTTTCCAAAGGTTGACACCTTTGTGGTGCGGTACCTTGTCGAAGCGTCCCCGTGGCCCAATGGATAAGGCATCCGCCTACGAAGCGGGAGATTGCGGGTTCGAGTCCCGTCGGAGACTTCCTTTTGTCCCCGTATCCTTACTTTTCACCATAACGCAGCCTCAGCGTCCCAGCGCGCATCCACGAACCCTGGCAGCCGCCTAGTGCCGCTTGCAGAGCTCGAAATGCTCGTCGGATTGACTGCAGTCGCCGCTCGACGCTTCTGCCTTCATGTCGCGTCTGCCAAGGCGACAACATAGCCTCTATCAGCCGTGAACTCGTCCGCACCACTCCACACCATGTCCACAACCCTCTTCTGGCCACGGTCTGAGTCGGATGTCAAATGCCATACTGGCCTACGCCTCCAACGCCTTGCCTTCAGTACGGCAAAGGTCCGAGTTCGACGGCCTGCTGCCAGGCACCGCTACGAATCAGACGTGCGCTAGAACGTGTCGAAGGGCCAGCACAGACGTGTAGGAGCCTGCCGGCGTGGGTCGATGGAGCTGCGTGGAGTTCGTTTGGCCGTGTGTGAATTTTCCAAAGGTTGACACCTTTGTGGTGCGGTACCTTGTCGAAGCGTCCCCGTGGCCCAATGGATAAGGCATCCGCCTACGAAGCGGGAGATTGCGGGTTCGAGTCCCGTCGGAGACTTCCTTTTGTCCCCGTATCCTTACTTTTCACCATAACGCAGCCTCAGCGTCCCAGCGCGCATCCACGAACCCTGGCAGCCGCCTAGTGCCGCTTGCAGAGCTCGAAATGCTCGTCGGATTGACTGCAGTCGCCGCTCGACGCTTCTGCCTTCATGTCGCGTCTGCCAAGGCGACAACATAGCCTCTATCAGCCGTGAACTCGTCCGCACCACTCCACACCATGTCCACAACCCTCTTCTGGCCACGGTCTGAGTCGGATGTCAAATGCCATACTGGCCTACGCCTCCAACGCCTTGCCTTCAGTACGGCAAAGGTCCGAGTTCGACGGCCTGCTGCCAGGCACCGCTACGAATCAGACGTGCGCTAGAACGTGTCGAAGGGCCAGCACAGACGTGTAGGAGCCTGCCGGCGTGGGTCGATGGAGCTGCGTGGAGTTCGTTTGGCCGTGTGTGAATTTTCCAAAGGTTGACACCTTTGTGGTGCGGTACCTTGTCGAAGCGTCCCCGTGGCCCAATGGATAAGGCATCCGCCTACGAAGCGGGAGATTGCGGGTTCGAGTCCCGTCGGAGACTTCCTTTTGTCCCCGTATCCTTACTTTTCACCATAACGCAGCCTCAGCGTCCCAGCGCGCATCCACGAACCCTGGCAGCCGCCTAGTGCCGCTTGCAGAGCTCGAAATGCTCGTCGGATTGACTGCAGTCGCCGCTCGACGCTTCTGCCTTCATGTCGTGTCTGCCAAGGCGACAACATAGCCTCTATCAGCCGTGAACTCGTCCGCACCACTCCACACCATGTCCACAACCCTCTTCTGGCCACAGTCCGAGTCGGATGTCAAATGCCATACTGGCCTGCGCCTCCAACGCCTTGCCTTCAGTACGGCAAAGGTCCGAGTTCGACGGCCTGCTGCCAGGCACCGCTACGAATCAGACGTGCGCTAGAACGTGTCGAAGGGCCAGCACAGACGTGTAGGAGCCTGCCGGCGTGGGTCGATGGAGCTGCGTGGAGTTCGTTTGGCCGTGTGTGAATTTTCCAAAGGTTGACACCTTTGTGGTGCGGTACCTTGTCGAAGCGTCCCCGTGGCCCAATGGATAAGGCATCCGCCTACGAAGCGGGAGATTGCGGGTTCGAGTCCCGTCGGAGACTTCCTTTTGTCCCCGTATCCTTACTTTTCACCATAACGCAGCCTCAGCGTCCCAGCGCGCATCCACGAACCCTGGCAGCCGCCTAGTGCCGCTTGCAGAGCTCGAAATGCTCGTCGGATTGACTGCAGTCGCCGCTCGACGCTTCTGCCTTCATGTCGCGTCTGCCAAGGCGACAACATAGCCTCTATCAGCCGTGAACTCGTCCGCACCACTCCACACCATGTCCACAACCCTCTTCTGGCCACAGTCCGAGTCGGATGTCAAATGCCATACTGGCCTGCGCCTCCAACGCCTTGCCTTCAGTACGGCAAAGGTCCGAGTTCGACGGCCTGCTGCCAGGCACCGCTACGAATCAGACGTGCGCTAGAACGTGTCGAAGGGCCAGCACAGACGTGTAGGAGCCTGCCGGCGTGGGTCGATGGAGCTGCGTGGAGTTCGTTTGGCCGTGTGTGAATTTTCCAAAGGTTGACACCTTTGTGGTGCGGTACCTTGTCGAAGCGTCCCCGTGGCCCAATGGATAAGGCATCCGCCTACGAAGCGGGAGATTGCGGGTTCGAGTCCCGTCGGAGACTTCCTTTTGTCCCCGTATCCTTACTTTTCACCATAACGCAGCCTCAGCGTCCCAGCGCGCATCCACGAACCCTGGCAGCCGCCTAGTGCCGCTTGCAGAGCTCGAAATGCTCGTCGGATTGACTGCAGTCGCCGCTCGACGCTTCTGCCTTCATGTCGCGTCTGCCAAGGCGACAACATAGCCTCTATCAGCCGTGAACTCGTCCGCACCACTCCACACCATGTCCACAACCCTCTTCTGGCCACGGTCTGAGTCGGATGTCAAATGCCATACTGGCCTACGCCTCCAACGCCTTGCCTTCAGTACGGCAAAGGTCCGAGTTCGACGGCCTGCTGCCAGGCACCGCTACGAATCAGACGTGCGCTAGAACGTGTCGAAGGGCCAGCACAGACGTGTAGGAGCCTACCGGCGTGGGTCGATGGAGCTGCGTGGAGTTCGTTTGGCCGTGTGTGAATTTTCCAAAGGTTGACACCTTTGTGGTGCGGTACCTTGTCGAAGCGTCCCCGTGGCCCAATGGATAAGGCATCCGCCTACGAAGCGGGAGATTGCGGGTTCGAGTCCCGTCGGAGACTTCCTTTTGTCCCCGTATCCTTACTTTTCACCATAACGCAGCCTCAGCGTCCCAGCGCGCATCCACGAACCCTGGCAGCCGCCTAGTGCCGCTTGCAGAGCTCGAAATGCTCGTCGGATTGACTGCAGTCGCCGCTCGACGCTTCTGCCTTCATGTCGCGTCTGCCAAGGCGACAACATAGCCTCTATCAGCCGTGAACTCGTCCGCACCACTCCACACCATGTCCACAACCCTCTTCTGGCCACGGTCTGAGTCGGATGTCAAATGCCATACTGGCCTACGCCTCCAACGCCTTGCCTTCAGTACGGCAAAGGTCCGAGTTCGACGGCCTGCTGCCAGGCACCGCTACGAATCAGACGTGCGCTAGAACGTGTCGAAGGGCCAGCACAGACGTGTAGGAGCCTGCCGGCGTGGGTCGATGGAGCTGCGTGGAGTTCGTTTGGCCGTGTGTGAATTTTCCAAAGGTTGACACCTTTGTGGTGCGGTACCTTGTCGAAGCGTCCCCGTGGCCCAATGGATAAGGCATCCGCCTACGAAGCGGGAGATTGCGGGTTCGAGTCCCGTCGGAGACTTCCTTTTGTCCCCGTATCCTTACTTTTCACCATAACGCAGCCTCAGCGTCCCAGCGCGCATCCACGAACCCTGGCAGCCGCCTAGTGCCGCTTGCAGAGCTCGAAATGCTCGTCGGATTGACTGCAGTCGCCGCTCGACGCTTCTGCCTTCATGTCGTGTCTGCCAAGGCGACAACATAGCCTCTATCAGCCGTGAACTCGTCCGCACCACTCCACACCATGTCCACAACCCTCTTCTGGCCACAGTCCGAGTCGGATGTCAAATGCCATACTGGCCTGCGCCTCCAACGCCTTGCCTTCAGTACGGCAAAGGTCCGAGTTCGACGGCCTGCTGCCAGGCACCGCTACGAATCAGACGTGCGCTAGAACGTGTCGAAGGGCCAGCACAGACGTGTAGGAGCCTGCCGGCGTGGGTCGATGGAGCTGCGTGGAGTTCGTTTGGCCGTGTGTGAATTTTCCAAAGGTTGACACCTTTGTGGTGCGGTACCTTGTCGAAGCGTCCCCGTGGCCCAATGGATAAGGCATCCGCCTACGAAGCGGGAGATTGCGGGTTCGAGTCCCGTCGGAGACTTCCTTTTGTCCCCGTATCCTTACTTTTCACCATAACGCAGCCTCAGCGTCCCAGCGCGCATCCACGAACCCTGGCAGCCGCCTAGTGCCGCTTGCAGAGCTCGAAATGCTCGTCGGATTGACTGCAGTCGCCGCTCGACGCTTCTGCCTTCATGTCGCGTCTGCCAAGGCGACAACATAGCCTCTATCAGCCGTGAACTCGTCCGCACCACTCCACACCATGTCCACAACCCTCTTCTGGCCACAGTCCGAGTCGGATGTCAAATGCCATACTGGCCTGCGCCTCCAACGCCTTGCCTTCAGTACGGCAAAGGTCCGAGTTCGACGGCCTGCTGCCAGGCACCGCTACGAATCAGACGTGCGCTAGAACGTGTCGAAGGGCCAGCACAGACGTGTAGGAGCCTGCCGGCGTGGGTCGATGGAGCTGCGTGGAGTTCGTTTGGCCGTGTGTGAATTTTCCAAAGGTTGACACCTTTGTGGTGCGGTACCTTGTCGAAGCGTCCCCGTGGCCCAATGGATAAGGCATCCGCCTACGAAGCGGGAGATTGCGGGTTCGAGTCCCGTCGGAGACTTCCTTTTGTCCCCGTATCCTTACTTTTCACCATAACGCAGCCTCAGCGTCCCAGCGCGCATCCACGAACCCTGGCAGCCGCCTAGTGCCGCTTGCAGAGCTCGAAATGCTCGTCGGATTGACTGCAGTCGCCGCTCGACGCTTCTGCCTTCATGTCGCGTCTGCCAAGGCGACAACATAGCCTCTATCAGCCGTGAACTCGTCCGCACCACTCCACACCATGTCCACAACCCTCTTCTGGCCACGGTCTGAGTCGGATGTCAAATGCCATACTGGCCTACGCCTCCAACGCCTTGCCTTCAGTACGGCAAAGGTCCGAGTTCGACGGCCTGCTGCCAGGCACCGCTACGAATCAGACGTGCGCTAGAACGTGTCGAAGGGCCAGCACAGACGTGTAGGAGCCTACCGGCGTGGGTCGATGGAGCTGCGTGGAGTTCGTTTGGCCGTGTGTGAATTTTCCAAAGGTTGACACCTTTGTGGTGCGGTACCTTGTCGAAGCGTCCCCGTGGCCCAATGGATAAGGCATCCGCCTACGAAGCGGGAGATTGCGGGTTCGAGTCCCGTCGGAGACTTCCTTTTGTCCCCGTATCCTTACTTTTCACCATAACGCAGCCTCAGCGTCCCAGCGCGCATCCACGAACCCTGGCAGCCGCCTAGTGCCGCTTGCAGAGCTCGAAATGCTCGTCGGATTGACTGCAGTCGCCGCTCGACGCTTCTGCCTTCATGTCGCGTCTGCCAAGGCGACAACATAGCCTCTATCAGCCGTGAACTCGTCCGCACCACTCCACACCATGTCCACAACCCTCTTCTGGCCACGGTCTGAGTCGGATGTCAAATGCCATACTGGCCTACGCCTCCAACGCCTTGCCTTCAGTACGGCAAAGGTCCGAGTTCGACGGCCTGCTGCCAGGCACCGCTACGAATCAGACGTGCGCTAGAACGTGTCGAAGGGCCAGCACAGACGTGTAGGAGCCTGCCGGCGTGGGTCGATGGAGCTGCGTGGAGTTCGTTTGGCCGTGTGTGAATTTTCCAAAGGTTGACACCTTTGTGGTGCGGTACCTTGTCGAAGCGTCCCCGTGGCCCAATGGATAAGGCATCCGCCTACGAAGCGGGAGATTGCGGGTTCGAGTCCCGTCGGAGACTTCCTTTTGTCCCCGTATCCTTACTTTTCACCATAACGCAGCCTCAGCGTCCCAGCGCGCATCCACGAACCCTGGCAGCCGCCTAGTGCCGCTTGCAGAGCTCGAAATGCTCGTCGGATTGACTGCAGTCGCCGCTCGACGCTTCTGCCTTCATGTCGTGTCTGCCAAGGCCACAACATAGCCTCTATCAGCCGTGAACTCGTCCGCACCACTCCACACCATGTCCACAACCCTCTTCTGGCCACAGTCCGAGTCGGATGTCAAATGCCATACTGGCCTGCGCCTCCAACGCCTTGCCTTCAGTACGGCAAAGGTCCGAGTTCGACGGCCTGCTGCCAGGCACCGCTACGAATCAGACGTGCGCTAGAACGTGTCGAAGGGCCAGCACAGACGTGTAGGAGCCTGCCGGCGTGGGTCGATGGAGCTGCGTGGAGTTCGTTTGGCCGTGTGTGAATTTTCCAAAGGTTGACACCTTTGTGGTGCGGTACCTTGTCGAAGCGTCCCCGTGGCCCAATGGATAAGGCATCCGCCTACGAAGCGGGAGATTGCGGGTTCGAGTCCCGTCGGAGACTTCCTTTTGTCCCCGTATCCTTACTTTTCACCATAACGCAGCCTCAGCGTCCCAGCGCGCATCCACGAACCCTGGCAGCCGCCTAGTGCCGCTTGCAGAGCTCGAAATGCTCGTCGGATTGACTGCAGTCGCCGCTCGACGCTTCTGCCTTCATGTCGCGTCTGCCAAGGCGACAACATAGCCTCTATCAGCCGTGAACTCGTCCGCACCACTCCACACCATGTCCACAACCCTCTTCTGGCCACAGTCCGAGTCGGATGTCAAATGCCATACTGGCCTGCGCCTCCAACGCCTTGCCTTCAGTACGGCAAAGGTCCGAGTTCGACGGCCTGCTGCCAGGCACCGCTACGAATCAGACGTGCGCTAGAACGTGTCGAAGGGCCAGCACAGACGTGTAGGAGCCTGCCGGCGTGGGTCGATGGAGCTGCGTGGAGTTCGTTTGGCCGTGTGTGAATTTTCCAAAGGTTGACACCTTTGTGGTGCGGTACCTTGTCGAAGCGTCCCCGTGGCCCAATGGATAAGGCATCCGCCTACGAAGCGGGAGATTGCGGGTTCGAGTCCCGTCGGAGACTTCCTTTTGTCCCCGTATCCTTACTTTTCACCATAACGCAGCCTCAGCGTCCCAGCGCGCATCCACGAACCCTGGCAGCCGCCTAGTGCCGCTTGCAGAGCTCGAAATGCTCGTCGGATTGACTGCAGTCGCCGCTCGACGCTTCTGCCTTCATGTCGCGTCTGCCAAGGCGACAACATAGCCTCTATCAGCCGTGAACTCGTCCGCACCACTCCACACCATGTCCACAACCCTCTTCTGGCCACAGTCCGAGTCGGATGTCAAATGCCATACTGGCCTGCGCCTCCAACGCCTTGCCTTCAGTACGGCAAAGGTCCGAGTTCGACGGCCTGCTGCCAGGCACCGCTACGAATCAGACGTGCGCTAGAACGTGTCGAAGGGCCAGCACAGACGTGTAGGAGCCTGCCGGCGTGGGTCGATGGAGCTGCGTGGAGTTCGTTTGGCCGTGTGTGAATTTTCCAAAGGTTGACACCTTTGTGGTGCGGTACCTTGTCGAAGCGTCCCCGTGGCCCAATGGATAAGGCATCCGCCTACGAAGCGGGAGATTGCGGGTTCGAGTCCCGTCGGAGACTTCCTTTTGTCCCCGTATCCTTACTTTTCACCATAACGCAGCCTCAGCGTCCCAGCGCGCATCCACGAACCCTGGCAGCCGCCTAGTGCCGCTTGCAGAGCTCGAAATGCTCGTCGGATTGACTGCAGTCGCCGCTCGACGCTTCTGCCTTCATGTCGCGTCTGCCAAGGCGACAACATAGCCTCTATCAGCCGTGAACTCGTCCGCACCACTCCACACCATGTCCACAACCCTCTTCTGGCCACAGTCCGAGTCGGATGTCAAATGCCATACTGGCCTGCGCCTCCAACGCCTTGCCTTCAGTACGGCAAAGGTCCGAGTTCGACGGCCTGCTGCCAGGCACCGCTACGAATCAGACGTGCGCTAGAACGTGTCGAAGGGCCAGCACAGACGTGTAGGAGCCTGCCGGCGTGGGTCGATGGAGCTGCGTGGAGTTCGTTTGGCCGTGTGTGAATTTTCCAAAGGTTGACACCTTTGTGGTGCGGTACCTTGTCGAAGCGTCCCCGTGGCCCAATGGATAAGGCATCCGCCTACGAAGCGGGAGATTGCGGGTTCGAGTCCCGTCGGAGACTTCCTTTTGTCCCCGTATCCTTACTTTTCACCATAACGCAGCCTCAGCGTCCCAGCGCGCATCCACGAACCCTGGCAGCCGCCTAGTGCCGCTTGCAGAGCTCGAAATGCTCGTCGGATTGACTGCAGTCGCCGCTCGACGCTTCTGCCTTCATGTCGCGTCTGCCAAGGCGACAACATAGCCTCTATCAGCCGTGAACTCGTCCGCACCACTCCACACCATGTCCACAACCCTCTTCTGGCCACAGTCCGAGTCGGATGTCAAATGCCATACTGGCCTGCGCCTCCAACGCCTTGCCTTCAGTACGGCAAAGGTCCGAGTTCGACGGCCTGCTGCCAGGCACCGCTACGAATCAGACGTGCGCTAGAACGTGTCGAAGGGCCAGCACAGACGTGTAGGAGCCTGCCGGCGTGGGTCGATGGAGCTGCGTGGAGTTCGTTTGGCCGTGTGTGAATTTTCCAAAGGTTGACACCTTTGTGGTGCGGTACCTTGTCGAAGCGTCCCCGTGGCCCAATGGATAAGGCATCCGCCTACGAAGCGGGAGATTGCGGGTTCGAGTCCCGTCGGAGACTTCCTTTTGTCCCCGTATCCTTACTTTTCACCATAACGCAGCCTCAGCGTCCCAGCGCGCATCCACGAACCCTGGCAGCCGCCTAGTGCCGCTTGCAGAGCTCGAAATGCTCGTCGGATTGACTGCAGTCGCCGCTCGACGCTTCTGCCTTCATGTCGTGTCTGCCAAGGCGACAACATAGCCTCTATCAGCCGTGAACTCGTCCGCACCACTCCACACCATGTCCACAACCCTCTTCTGGCCACAGTCCGAGTCGGATGTCAAATGCCATACTGGCCTACGCCTCCAACGCCTTGCCTTCAGTACGGCAAAGGTCCGAGTTCGACGGCCTGCTGCCAGGCACCGCTACGAATCAGACGTGCGCTAGAACGTGTCGAAGGGCCAGCACAGACGTGTAGGAGCCTGCCGGCGTGGGTCGATGGAGCTGCGTGGAGTTCGTTTGGCCGTGTGTGAATTTTCCAAAGGTTGACACCTTTGTGGTGCGGTACCTTGTCGAAGCGTCCCCGTGGCCCAATGGATAAGGCATCCGCCTACGAAGCGGGAGATTGCGGGTTCGAGTCCCGTCGGAGACTTCCTTTTGTCCCCGTATCCTTACTTTTCACCATAACGCAGCCTCAGCGTCCCAGCGCGCATCCACGAACCCTGGCAGCCGCCTAGTGCCGCTTGCAGAGCTCGAAATGCTCGTCGGATTGACTGCAGTCGCCGCTCGACGCTTCTGCCTTCATGTCGTGTCTGCCAAGGCGACAACATAGCCTCTATCAGCCGTGAACTCGTCCGCACCACTCCACACCATGTCCACAACCCTCTTCTGGCCACAGTCCGAGTCGGATGTCAAATGCCATACTGGCCTACGCCTCCAACGCCTTGCCTTCAGTACGGCAAAGGTCCGAGTTCGACGGCCTGCTGCCAGGCACCGCTACGAATCAGACGTGCGCTAGAACGTGTCGAAGGGCCAGCACAGACGTGTAGGAGCCTGCCGGCGTGGGTCGATGGAGCTGCGTGGAGTTCGTTTGGCCGTGTGTGAATTTTCCAAAGGTTGACACCTTTGTGGTGCGGTACCTTGTCGAAGCGTCCCCGTGGCCCAATGGATAAGGCATCCGCCTACGAAGCGGGAGATTGCGGGTTCGAGTCCCGTCGGAGACTTCCTTTTGTCCCCGTATCCTTACTTTTCACCATAACGCAGCCTCAGCGTCCCAGCGCGCATCCACGAACCCTGGCAGCCGCCTAGTGCCGCTTGCAGAGCTCGAAATGCTCGTCGGATTGACTGCAGTCGCCGCTCGACGCTTCTGCCTTCATGTCGTGTCTGCCAAGGCGACAACATAGCCTCTATCAGCCGTGAACTCGTCCGCACCACTCCACACCATGTCCACAACCCTCTTCTGGCCACAGTCCGAGTCGGATGTCAAATGCCATACTGGCCTACGCCTCCAACGCCTTGCCTTCAGTACGGCAAAGGTCCGAGTTCGACGGCCTGCTGCCAGGCACCGCTACGAATCAGACGTGCGCTAGAACGTGTCGAAGGGCCAGCACAGACGTGTAGGAGCCTGCCGGCGTGGGTCGATGGAGCTGCGTGGAGTTCGTTTGGCCGTGTGTGAATTTTCCAAAGGTTGACACCTTTGTGGTGCGGTACCTTGTCGAAGCGTCCCCGTGGCCCAATGGATAAGGCATCCGCCTACGAAGCGGGAGATTGCGGGTTCGAGTCCCGTCGGAGACTTCCTTTTGTCCCCGTATCCTTACTTTTCACCATAACGCAGCCTCAGCGTCCCAGCGCGCATCCACGAACCCTGGCAGCCGCCTAGTGCCGCTTGCAGAGCTCGAAATGCTCGTCGGATTGACTGCAGTCGCCGCTCGACGCTTCTGCCTTCATGTCGTGTCTGCCAAGGCGACAACATAGCCTCTATCAGCCGTGAACTCGTCCGCACCACTCCACACCATGTCCACAACCCTCTTCTGGCCACAGTCCGAGTCGGATGTCAAATGCCATACTGGCCTACGCCTCCAACGCCTTGCCTTCAGTACGGCAAAGGTCCGAGTTCGACGGCCTGCTGCCAGGCACCGCTACGAATCAGACGTGCGCTAGAACGTGTCGAAGGGCCAGCACAGACGTGTAGGAGCCTGCCGGCGTGGGTCGATGGAGCTGCGTGGAGTTCGTTTGGCCGTGTGTGAATTTTCCAAAGGTTGACACCTTTGTGGTGCGGTACCTTGTCGAAGCGTCCCCGTGGCCCAATGGATAAGGCATCCGCCTACGAAGCGGGAGATTGCGGGTTCGAGTCCCGTCGGAGACTTCCTTTTGTCCCCGTATCCTTACTTTTCACCATAACGCAGCCTCAGCGTCCCAGCGCGCATCCACGAACCCTGGCAGCCGCCTAGTGCCGCTTGCAGAGCTCGAAATGCTCGTCGGATTGACTGCAGTCGCCGCTCGACGCTTCTGCCTTCATGTCGTGTCTGCCAAGGCGACAACATAGCCTCTATCAGCCGTGAACTCGTCCGCACCACTCCACACCATGTCCACAACCCTCTTCTGGCCACAGTCCGAGTCGGATGTCAAATGCCATACTGGCCTACGCCTCCAACGCCTTGCCTTCAGTACGGCAAAGGTCCGAGTTCGACGGCCTGCTGCCAGGCACCGCTACGAATCAGACGTGCGCTAGAACGTGTCGAAGGGCCAGCACAGACGTGTAGGAGCCTGCCGGCGTGGGTCGATGGAGCTGCGTGGAGTTCGTTTGGCCGTGTGTGAATTTTCCAAAGGTTGACACCTTTGTGGTGCGGTACCTTGTCGAAGCGTCCCCGTGGCCCAATGGATAAGGCATCCGCCTACGAAGCGGGAGATTGCGGGTTCGAGTCCCGTCGGAGACTTCCTTTTGTCCCCGTATCCTTACTTTTCACCATAACGCAGCCTCAGCGTCCCAGCGCGCATCCACGAACCCTGGCAGCCGCCTAGTGCCGCTTGCAGAGCTCGAAATGCTCGTCGGATTGACTGCAGTCGCCGCTCGACGCTTCTGCCTTCATGTCGTGTCTGCCAAGGCGACAACATAGCCTCTATCAGCCGTGAACTCGTCCGCACCACTCCACACCATGTCCACAACCCTCTTCTGGCCACAGTCCGAGTCGGATGTCAAATGCCATACTGGCCTACGCCTCCAACGCCTTGCCTTCAGTACGGCAAAGGTCCGAGTTCGACGGCCTGCTGCCAGGCACCGCTACGAATCAGACGTGCGCTAGAACGTGTCGAAGGGCCAGCACAGACGTGTAGGAGCCTGCCGGCGTGGGTCGATGGAGCTGCGTGGAGTTCGTTTGGCCGTGTGTGAATTTTCCAAAGGTTGACACCTTTGTGGTGCGGTACCTTGTCGAAGCGTCCCCGTGGCCCAATGGATAAGGCATCCGCCTACGAAGCGGGAGATTGCGGGTTCGAGTCCCGTCGGAGACTTCCTTTTGTCCCCGTATCCTTACTTTTCACCATAACGCAGCCTCAGCGTCCCAGCGCGCATCCACGAACCCTGGCAGCCGCCTAGTGCCGCTTGCAGAGCTCGAAATGCTCGTCGGATTGACTGCAGTCGCCGCTCGACGCTTCTGCCTTCATGTCGTGTCTGCCAAGGCGACAACATAGCCTCTATCAGCCGTGAACTCGTCCGCACCACTCCACACCATGTCCACAACCCTCTTCTGGCCACAGTCCGAGTCGGATGTCAAATGCCATACTGGCCTACGCCTCCAACGCCTTGCCTTCAGTACGGCAAAGGTCCGAGTTCGACGGCCTGCTGCCAGGCACCGCTACGAATCAGACGTGCGCTAGAACGTGTCGAAGGGCCAGCACAGACGTGTAGGAGCCTGCCGGCGTGGGTCGATGGAGCTGCGTGGAGTTCGTTTGGCCGTGTGTGAATTTTCCAAAGGTTGACACCTTTGTGGTGCGGTACCTTGTCGAAGCGTCCCCGTGGCCCAATGGATAAGGCATCCGCCTACGAAGCGGGAGATTGCGGGTTCGAGTCCCGTCGGAGACTTCCTTTTGTCCCCGTATCCTTACTTTTCACCATAACGCAGCCTCAGCGTCCCAGCGCGCATCCACGAACCCTGGCAGCCGCCTAGTGCCGCTTGCAGAGCTCGAAATGCTCGTCGGATTGACTGCAGTCGCCGCTCGACGCTTCTGCCTTCATGTCGTGTCTGCCAAGGCGACAACATAGCCTCTATCAGCCGTGAACTCGTCCGCACCACTCCACACCATGTCCACAACCCTCTTCTGGCCACAGTCCGAGTCGGATGTCAAATGCCATACTGGCCTACGCCTCCAACGCCTTGCCTTCAGTACGGCAAAGGTCCGAGTTCGACGGCCTGCTGCCAGGCACCGCTACGAATCAGACGTGCGCTAGAACGTGTCGAAGGGCCAGCACAGACGTGTAGGAGCCTGCCGGCGTGGGTCGATGGAGCTGCGTGGAGTTCGTTTGGCCGTGTGTGAATTTTCCAAAGGTTGAAACCTTTGTGGTGCGGTACCTTGTCGAAGCGTCCCCGTGGCCCAATGGATAAGGCATCCGCCTACGAAGCGGGAGATTGCGGGTTCGAGTCCCGTCGGAGACTTCCTTTTGTCCCCGTATCCTTACTTTTCACCATAACGCAGCCTCAGTGTCCCAGCGCGCATCCACGAACCCTGGCAGCCGCCTAGTGCCGCTTGCAGAGCTCGAAATGCTCGTCGGATTGACTGCAGTCGCCGCTCGACGCTTCTGCCTTCATGTCGCGTCTGCCAAGGCCACAACATAGCCTCTATCAGCCGTGAACTCGTCCGCACCACTCCACACCATGTCCACAACCTTCTTCTGGCCACGGTCTGAGTCGGATGTCAAATGCCATACTGGCCTACGCCTCCAACGACTTGCCTTCAGTACGGCAAAGGTCCGAGTTCGACGGCCTGCTGCCAGGCACCGCTACGAATCAGACGTGCGCTAGAACGTGTCGAAGGGCCAGCACAGACGTGTAGGAGCCTGCCGGCGTGGGTCGATGGAGCTGCGTGGAGTTCGTTTGGCCGTGTGTGAATTTTCCAAAGGTTGAAACCTTTGTGGTGCGGTACCTTGTCGAAGCGTCCCCGTGGCCCAATGGATAAGGCATCCGCCTACGAAGCGGGAGATTGCGGGTTCGAGTCCCGTCGGAGACTTCCTTTTGTCCCCGTATCCTTACTTTTCACCATAACGCAGCCTCAGCGTCCCAGCGCGCATCCACGAACCCTGGCAGCCGCCTAGTGCCGCTTGCAGAGCTCGAAATGCTCGTCGGATTGACTGCAGTCGCCGCTCGACGCTTCTGCCTTCATGTCGTGTCTGCCAAGGCGACAACATAGCCTCTATCAGCCGTGAACTCGTCCGCACCACTCCACACCATGTCCACAACCCTCTTCTGGCCACAGTCTGAGTCGGATGTCAAATGCCATACTGGCCTACGCCTCCAACGACTTGCCTTCAGTACGGCAAAGGTCCGAGTTCGACGGCCTGCTGCCAGGCACCGCTACGAATCAGACGTGCGCTAGAACGTGTCGAAGGGCCAGCACAGACGTGTAGGAGCCTGCCGGCGTGGGTCGATGGAGCTGCGTGGAGTTCGTTTGGCCGTGTGTGAATTTTCCAAAGGTTGACACCTTTGTGGTGCGGTACCTTGTCGAAGCGTCCCCGTGGCCCAATGGATAAGGCATCCGCCTACGAAGCGGGAGATTGCGGGTTCGAGTCCCGTCGGAGACTTCCTTTTGTCCCCGTATCCTTACTTTTCACCATAACGCAGCCTCAGTGTCCCAGCGCGCATCCACGAACCCTGGCAGCCGCCTAGTGCCGCTTGCAGAGCTCGAAATGCTCGTCGGATTGACTGCAGTCGCCGCTCGACGCTTCTGCCTTCATGTCGCGTCTGCCAAGGCGACAACATAGCCTCTATCAGCCGTGAACTCGTCCGCACCACTCCACACCATGTCCACAACCTTCTTCTGGCCACGGTCTGAGTCGGATGTCAAATGCCATACTGGCCTACGCCTCCAACGCCTTGCCTTCAGTACGGCAAAGGTCCGAGTTCGACGGCCTGCTGCCAGGCACCGCTACGAATCAGACGTGCGCTAGAACGTGTCGAAGGGCCAGCACAGACGTGTAGGAGCCTGCCGGCGTGGGTCGATGGAGCTGCGTGGAGTTCGTTTGGCCGTGTGTGAATTTTCCAAAGGTTGACACCTTTGTGGTGCGGTACCTTGTCGAAGCGTCCCCGTGGCCCAATGGATAAGGCATCCGCCTACGAAGCGGGAGATTGCGGGTTCGAGTCCCGTCGGAGACTTCCTTTTGTCCCCGTATCCTTACTTTTCACCATAACGCAGCCTCAGCGTCCCAGCGCGCATCCACGAACCCTGGCAGCCGCCTAGTGCCGCTTGCAGAGCTCGAAATGCTCGTCGGATTGACTGCAGTCGCCGCTCGACGCTTCTGCCTTCATGTCGTGTCTGCCAAGGCGACAACATAGCCTCTATCAGCCGTGAACTCGTCCGCACCACTCCACACCATGTCCACAACCCTCTTCTGGCCACAGTCCGAGTCGGATGTCAAATGCCATACTGGCCTGCGCCTCCAACGCCTTGCCTTCAGTACGGCAAAGGTCCGAGTTCGACGGCCTGCTGCCAGGCACCGCTACGAATCAGACGTGCGCTAGAACGTGTCGAAGGGCCAGCACAGACGTGTAGGAGCCTGCCGGCGTGGGTCGATGGAGCTGCGTGGAGTTCGTTTGGCCGTGTGTGAATTTTCCAAAGGTTGACACCTTTGTGGTGCGGTACCTTGTCGAAGCGTCCCCGTGGCCCAATGGATAAGGCATCCGCCTACGAAGCGGGAGATTGCGGGTTCGAGTCCCGTCGGAGACTTCCTTTTGTCCCCGTATCCTTACTTTTCACCATAACGCAGCCTCAGCGTCCCAGCGCGCATCCACGAACCCTGGCAGCCGCCTAGTGCCGCTTGCAGAGCTCGAAATGCTCGTCGGATTGACTGCAGTCGCCGCTCGACGCTTCTGCCTTCATGTCGTGTCTGCCAAGGCGACAACATAGCCTCTATCAGCCGTGAACTCGTCCGCACCACTCCACACCATGTCCACAACCCTCTTCTGGCCACAGTCCGAGTCGGATGTCAAATGCCATACTGGCCTGCGCCTCCAACGCCTTGCCTTCAGTACGGCAAAGGTCCGAGTTCGACGGCCTGCTGCCAGGCACCGCTACGAATCAGACGTGCGCTAGAACGTGTCGAAGGGCCAGCACAGACGTGTAGGAGCCTGCCGGCGTGGGTCGATGGAGCTGCGTGGAGTTCGTTTGGCCGTGTGTGAATTTTCCAAAGGTTGACACCTTTGTGGTGCGGTACCTTGTCGAAGCGTCCCCGTGGCCCAATGGATAAGGCATCCGCCTACGAAGCGGGAGATTGCGGGTTCGAGTCCCGTCGGAGACTTCCTTTTGTCCCCGTATCCTTACTTTTCACCATAACGCAGCCTCAGCGTCCCAGCGCGCATCCACGAACCCTGGCAGCCGCCTAGTGCCGCTTGCAGAGCTCGAAATGCTCGTCGGATTGACTGCAGTCGCCGCTCGACGCTTCTGCCTTCATGTCGTGTCTGCCAAGGCCACAACATAGCCTCTATCAGCCGTGAACTCGTCCGCACCACTCCACACCATGTCCACAACCCTCTTCTGGCCACAGTCCGAGTCGGATGTCAAATGCCATACTGGCCTGCGCCTCCAACGCCTTGCCTTCAGTACGGCAAAGGTCCGAGTTCGACGGCCTGCTGCCAGGCACCGCTACGAATCAGACGTGCGCTAGAACGTGTCGAAGGGCCAGCACAGACGTGTAGGAGCCTGCCGGCGTGGGTCGATGGAGCTGCGTGGAGTTCGTTTGGCCGTGTGTGAATTTTCCAAAGGTTGACACCTTTGTGGTGCGGTACCTTGTCGAAGCGTCCCCGTGGCCCAATGGATAAGGCATCCGCCTACGAAGCGGGAGATTGCGGGTTCGAGTCCCGTCGGAGACTTCCTTTTGTCCCCGTATCCTTACTTTTCACCATAACGCAGCTTCAGTGTCCCAGCGCGCATCCACGAACCCTGGCAGCCGCCTAGTGCCGCTTGCAGAGCTCGAAATGCTCGTCGGATTGACTGCAGTCGCCGCTCGACGCTTCTGCCTTCATGTCGCGTCTGCCAAGGCGACAACATAGCCTCTATCAGCCGTGAACTCGTCCGCACCACTCCACACCATGTCCACAACCCTCTTCTGGCCACAGTCCGAGTCGGATGTCAAATGCCATACTGGCCTGCGCCTCCAACGCCTTGCCTTCAGTACGGCAAAGGTCCGAGTTCGACGGCCTGCTGCCAGGCACCGCTACGAATCAGACGTGCGCTAGAACGTGTCGAAGGGCCAGCACAGACGTGTAGGAGCCTGCCGGCGTGGGTCGATGGAGCTGCGTGGAGTTCGTTTGGCCGTGTGTGAATTTTCCAAAGGTTGACACCTTTGTGGTGCGGTACCTTGTCGAAGCGTCCCCGTGGCCCAATGGATAAGGCATCCGCCTACGAAGCGGGAGATTGCGGGTTCGAGTCCCGTCGGAGACTTCCTTTTGTCCCCGTATCCTTACTTTTCACCATAACGCAGCTTCAGTGTCCCAGCGCGCATCCACGAACCCTGGCAGCCGCCTAGTGCCGCTTGCAGAGCTCGAAATGCTCGTCGGATTGACTGCAGTCGCCGCTCGACGCTTCTGCCTTCATGTCGCGTCTGCCAAGGCGACAACATAGCCTCTATCAGCCGTGAACTCGTCCGCACCACTCCACACCATGTCCACAACCCTCTTCTGGCCACAGTCCGAGTCGGATGTCAAATGCCATACTGGCCTGCGCCTCCAACGCCTTGCCTTCAGTACGGCAAAGGTCCGAGTTCGACGGCCTGCTGCCAGGCACCGCTACGAATCAGACGTGCGCTAGAACGTGTCGAAGGGCCAGCACAGACGTGTAGGAGCCTGCCGGCGTGGGTCGATGGAGCTGCGTGGAGTTCGTTTGGCCGTGTGTGAATTTTCCAAAGGTTGACACCTTTGTGGTGCGGTACCTTGTCGAAGCGTCCCCGTGGCCCAATGGATAAGGCATCCGCCTACGAAGCGGGAGATTGCGGGTTCGAGTCCCGTCGGAGACTTCCTTTTGTCCCCGTATCCTTACTTTTCACCATAACGCAGCCTCAGCGTCCCAGCGCGCATCCACGAACCCTGGCAGCCGCCTAGTGCCGCTTGCAGAGCTCGAAATGCTCGTCGGATTGACTGCAGTCGCCGCTCGACGCTTCTGCCTTCATGTCGTGTCTGCCAAGGCGACAACATAGCCTCTATCAGCCGTGAACTCGTCCGCACCACTCCACACCATGTCCACAACCCTCTTCTGGCCACAGTCCGAGTCGGATGTCAAATGCCATACTGGCCTGCGCCTCCAACGCCTTGCCTTCAGTACGGCAAAGGTCCGAGTTCGACGGCCTGCTGCCAGGCACCGCTACGAATCAGACGTGCGCTAGAACGTGTCGAAGGGCCAGCACAGACGTGTAGGAGCCTGCCGGCGTGGGTCGATGGAGCTGCGTGGAGTTCGTTTGGCCGTGTGTGAATTTTCCAAAGGTTGAAACCTTTGTGGTGCGGTACCTTGTCGAAGCGTCCCCGTGGCCCAATGGATAAGGCATCCGCCTACGAAGCGGGAGATTGCGGGTTCGAGTCCCGTCGGAGACTTCCTTTTGTCCCCGTATCCTTACTTTTCACCATAACGCAGCCTCAGTGTCCCAGCGCGCATCCACGAACCCTGGCAGCCGCCTAGTGCCGCTTGCAGAGCTCGAAATGCTCGTCGGATTGACTGCAGTCGCCGCTCGACGCTTCTGCCTTCATGTCGCGTCTGCCAAGGCCACAACATAGCCTCTATCAGCCGTGAACTCGTCCGCACCACTCCACACCATGTCCACAACCTTCTTCTGGCCACGGTCTGAGTCGGATGTCAAATGCCATACTGGCCTACGCCTCCAACGACTTGCCTTCAGTACGGCAAAGGTCCGAGTTCGACGGCCTGCTGCCAGGCACCGCTACGAATCAGACGTGCGCTAGAACGTGTCGAAGGGCCAGCACAGACGTGTAGGAGCCTGCCGGCGTGGGTCGATGGAGCTGCGTGGAGTTCGTTTGGCCGTGTGTGAATTTTCCAAAGGTTGAAACCTTTGTGGTGCGGTACCTTGTCGAAGCGTCCCCGTGGCCCAATGGATAAGGCATCCGCCTACGAAGCGGGAGATTGCGGGTTCGAGTCCCGTCGGAGACTTCCTTTTGTCCCCGTATCCTTACTTTTCACCATAACGCAGCCTCAGCGTCCCAGCGCGCATCCACGAACCCTGGCAGCCGCCTAGTGCCGCTTGCAGAGCTCGAAATGCTCGTCGGATTGACTGCAGTCGCCGCTCGACGCTTCTGCCTTCATGTCGTGTCTGCCAAGGCGACAACATAGCCTCTATCAGCCGTGAACTCGTCCGCACCACTCCACACCATGTCCACAACCCTCTTCTGGCCACAGTCTGAGTCGGATGTCAAATGCCATACTGGCCTACGCCTCCAACGACTTGCCTTCAGTACGGCAAAGGTCCGAGTTCGACGGCCTGCTGCCAGGCACCGCTACGAATCAGACGTGCGCTAGAACGTGTCGAAGGGCCAGCACAGACGTGTAGGAGCCTGCCGGCGTGGGTCGATGGAGCTGCGTGGAGTTCGTTTGGCCGTGTGTGAATTTTCCAAAGGTTGACACCTTTGTGGTGCGGTACCTTGTCGAAGCGTCCCCGTGGCCCAATGGATAAGGCATCCGCCTACGAAGCGGGAGATTGCGGGTTCGAGTCCCGTCGGAGACTTCCTTTTGTCCCCGTATCCTTACTTTTCACCATAACGCAGCCTCAGTGTCCCAGCGCGCATCCACGAACCCTGGCAGCCGCCTAGTGCCGCTTGCAGAGCTCGAAATGCTCGTCGGATTGACTGCAGTCGCCGCTCGACGCTTCTGCCTTCATGTCGCGTCTGCCAAGGCGACAACATAGCCTCTATCAGCCGTGAACTCGTCCGCACCACTCCACACCATGTCCACAACCTTCTTCTGGCCACGGTCTGAGTCGGATGTCAAATGCCATACTGGCCTACGCCTCCAACGCCTTGCCTTCAGTACGGCAAAGGTCCGAGTTCGACGGCCTGCTGCCAGGCACCGCTACGAATCAGACGTGCGCTAGAACGTGTCGAAGGGCCAGCACAGACGTGTAGGAGCCTGCCGGCGTGGGTCGATGGAGCTGCGTGGAGTTCGTTTGGCCGTGTGTGAATTTTCCAAAGGTTGACACCTTTGTGGTGCGGTACCTTGTCGAAGCGTCCCCGTGGCCCAATGGATAAGGCATCCGCCTACGAAGCGGGAGATTGCGGGTTCGAGTCCCGTCGGAGACTTCCTTTTGTCCCCGTATCCTTACTTTTCACCATAACGCAGCCTCAGCGTCCCAGCGCGCATCCACGAACCCTGGCAGCCGCCTAGTGCCGCTTGCAGAGCTCGAAATGCTCGTCGGATTGACTGCAGTCGCCGCTCGACGCTTCTGCCTTCATGTCGTGTCTGCCAAGGCGACAACATAGCCTCTATCAGCCGTGAACTCGTCCGCACCACTCCACACCATGTCCACAACCCTCTTCTGGCCACAGTCCGAGTCGGATGTCAAATGCCATACTGGCCTGCGCCTCCAACGCCTTGCCTTCAGTACGGCAAAGGTCCGAGTTCGACGGCCTGCTGCCAGGCACCGCTACGAATCAGACGTGCGCTAGAACGTGTCGAAGGGCCAGCACAGACGTGTAGGAGCCTGCCGGCGTGGGTCGATGGAGCTGCGTGGAGTTCGTTTGGCCGTGTGTGAATTTTCCAAAGGTTGACACCTTTGTGGTGCGGTACCTTGTCGAAGCGTCCCCGTGGCCCAATGGATAAGGCATCCGCCTACGAAGCGGGAGATTGCGGGTTCGAGTCCCGTCGGAGACTTCCTTTTGTCCCCGTATCCTTACTTTTCACCATAACGCAGCCTCAGCGTCCCAGCGCGCATCCACGAACCCTGGCAGCCGCCTAGTGCCGCTTGCAGAGCTCGAAATGCTCGTCGGATTGACTGCAGTCGCCGCTCGACGCTTCTGCCTTCATGTCGTGTCTGCCAAGGCGACAACATAGCCTCTATCAGCCGTGAACTCGTCCGCACCACTCCACACCATGTCCACAACCCTCTTCTGGCCACAGTCCGAGTCGGATGTCAAATGCCATACTGGCCTGCGCCTCCAACGCCTTGCCTTCAGTACGGCAAAGGTCCGAGTTCGACGGCCTGCTGCCAGGCACCGCTACGAATCAGACGTGCGCTAGAACGTGTCGAAGGGCCAGCACAGACGTGTAGGAGCCTGCCGGCGTGGGTCGATGGAGCTGCGTGGAGTTCGTTTGGCCGTGTGTGAATTTTCCAAAGGTTGACACCTTTGTGGTGCGGTACCTTGTCGAAGCGTCCCCGTGGCCCAATGGATAAGGCATCCGCCTACGAAGCGGGAGATTGCGGGTTCGAGTCCCGTCGGAGACTTCCTTTTGTCCCCGTATCCTTACTTTTCACCATAACGCAGCCTCAGCGTCCCAGCGCGCATCCACGAACCCTGGCAGCCGCCTAGTGCCGCTTGCAGAGCTCGAAATGCTCGTCGGATTGACTGCAGTCGCCGCTCGACGCTTCTGCCTTCATGTCGCGTCTGCCAAGGCGACAACATAGCCTCTATCAGCCGTGAACTCGTCCGCACCACTCCACACCATGTCCACAACCTTCTTCTGGCCACGGTCTGAGTCGGATGTCAAATGCCATACTGGCCTACGCCTCCAACGCCTTGCCTTCAGTACGGCAAAGGTCCGAGTTCGACGGCCTGCTGCCAGGCACCGCTACGAATCAGACGTGCGCTAGAACGTGTCGAAGGGCCAGCACAGACGTGTAGGAGCCTGCCGGCGTGGGTCGATGGAGCTGCGTGGAGTTCGTTTGGCCGTGTGTGAATTTTCCAAAGGTTGACACCTTTGTGGTGCGGTACCTTGTCGAAGCGTCCCCGTGGCCCAATGGATAAGGCATCCGCCTACGAAGCGGGAGATTGCGGGTTCGAGTCCCGTCGGAGACTTCCTTTTGTCCCCGTATCCTTACTTTTCACCATAACGCAGCTTCAGTGTCCCAGCGCGCATCCACGAACCCTGGCAGCCGCCTAGTGCCGCTTGCAGAGCTCGAAATGCTCGTCGGATTGACTGCAGTCGCCGCTCGACGCTTCTGCCTTCATGTCGCGTCTGCCAAGGCGACAACATAGCCTCTATCAGCCGTGAACTCGTCCGCACCACTCCACACCATGTCCACAACCCTCTTCTGGCCACAGTCCGAGTCGGATGTCAAATGCCATACTGGCCTGCGCCTCCAACGCCTTGCCTTCAGTACGGCAAAGGTCCGAGTTCGACGGCCTGCTGCCAGGCACCGCTACGAATCAGACGTGCGCTAGAACGTGTCGAAGGGCCAGCACAGACGTGTAGGAGCCTGCCGGCGTGGGTCGATGGAGCTGCGTGGAGTTCGTTTGGCCGTGTGTGAATTTTCCAAAGGTTGACACCTTTGTGGTGCGGTACCTTGTCGAAGCGTCCCCGTGGCCCAATGGATAAGGCATCCGCCTACGAAGCGGGAGATTGCGGGTTCGAGTCCCGTCGGAGACTTCCTTTTGTCCCCGTATCCTTACTTTTCACCATAACGCAGCCTCAGCGTCCCAGCGCGCATCCACGAACCCTGGCAGCCGCCTAGTGCCGCTTGCAGAGCTCGAAATGCTCGTCGGATTGACTGCAGTCGCCGCTCGACGCTTCTGCCTTCATGTCGCGTCTGCCAAGGCCACAACATAGCCTCTATCAGCCGTGAACTCGTCCGCACCACTCCACACCATGTCCACAACCCTCTTCTGGCCACAGTCCGAGTCGGATGTCAAATGCCATACTGGCCTGCGCCTCCAACGCCTTGCCTTCAGTACGGCAAAGGTCCGAGTTCGACGGCCTGCTGCCAGGCACCGCTACGAATCAGACGTGCGCTAGAACGTGTCGAAGGGCCAGCACAGACGTGTAGGAGCCTGCCGGCGTGGGTCGATGGAGCTGCGTGGAGTTCGTTTGGCCGTGTGTGAATTTTCCAAAGGTTGACACCTTTGTGGTGCGGTACCTTGTCGAAGCGTCCCCGTGGCCCAATGGATAAGGCATCCGCCTACGAAGCGGGAGATTGCGGGTTCGAGTCCCGTCGGAGACTTCCTTTTGTCCCCGTATCCTTACTTTTCACCATAACGCAGCCTCAGCGTCCCAGCGCGCATCCACGAACCCTGGCAGCCGCCTAGTGCCGCTTGCAGAGCTCGAAATGCTCGTCGGATTGACTGCAGTCGCCGCTCGACGCTTCTGCCTTCATGTCGCGTCTGCCAAGGCCACAACATAGCCTCTATCAGCCGTGAACTCGTCCGCACCACTCCACACCATGTCCACAACCCTCTTCTGGCCACAGTCCGAGTCGGATGTCAAATGCCATACTGGCCTGCGCCTCCAACGCCTTGCCTTCAGTACGGCAAAGGTCCGAGTTCGACGGCCTGCTGCCAGGCACCGCTACGAATCAGACGTGCGCTAGAACGTGTCGAAGGGCCAGCACAGACGTGTAGGAGCCTGCCGGCGTGGGTCGATGGAGCTGCGTGGAGTTCGTTTGGCCGTGTGTGAATTTTCCAAAGGTTGACACCTTTGTGGTGCGGTACCTTGTCGAAGCGTCCCCGTGGCCCAATGGATAAGGCATCCGCCTACGAAGCGGGAGATTGCGGGTTCGAGTCCCGTCGGAGACTTCCTTTTGTCCCCGTATCCTTACTTTTCACCATAACGCAGCCTCAGCGTCCCAGCGCGCATCCACGAACCCTGGCAGCCGCCTAGTGCCGCTTGCAGAGCTCGAAATGCTCGTCGGATTGACTGCAGTCGCCGCTCGACGCTTCTGCCTTCATGTCGTGTCTGCCAAGGCGACAACATAGCCTCTATCAGCCGTGAACTCGTCCGCACCACTCCACACCATGTCCACAACCCTCTTCTGGCCACAGTCCGAGTCGGATGTCAAATGCCATACTGGCCTGCGCCTCCAACGCCTTGCCTTCAGTACGGCAAAGGTCCGAGTTCGACGGCCTGCTGCCAGGCACCGCTACGAATCAGACGTGCGCTAGAACGTGTCGAAGGGCCAGCACAGACGTGTAGGAGCCTGCCGGCGTGGGTCGATGGAGCTGCGTGGAGTTCGTTTGGCCGTGTGTGAATTTTCCAAAGGTTGACACCTTTGTGGTGCGGTACCTTGTCGAAGCGTCCCCGTGGCCCAATGGATAAGGCATCCGCCTACGAAGCGGGAGATTGCGGGTTCGAGTCCCGTCGGAGACTTCCTTTTGTCCCCGTATCCTTACTTTTCACCATAACGCAGCCTCAGCGTCCCAGCGCGCATCCACGAACCCTGGCAGCCGCCTAGTGCCGCTTGCAGAGCTCGAAATGCTCGTCGGATTGACTGCAGTCGCCGCTCGACGCTTCTGCCTTCATGTCGTGTCTGCCAAGGCGACAACATAGCCTCTATCAGCCGTGAACTCGTCCGCACCACTCCACACCATGTCCACAACCCTCTTCTGGCCACAGTCCGAGTCGGATGTCAAATGCCATACTGGCCTACGCCTCCAACGCCTTGCCTTCAGTACGGCAAAGGTCCGAGTTCGACGGCCTGCTGCCAGGCACCGCTACGAATCAGACGTGCGCTAGAACGTGTCGAAGGGCCAGCACAGACGTGTAGGAGCCTGCCGGCGTGGGTCGATGGAGCTGCGTGGAGTTCGTTTGGCCGTGTGTGAATTTTCCAAAGGTTGACACCTTTGTGGTGCGGTACCTTGTCGAAGCGTCCCCGTGGCCCAATGGATAAGGCATCCGCCTACGAAGCGGGAGATTGCGGGTTCGAGTCCCGTCGGAGACTTCCTTTTGTCCCCGTATCCTTACTTTTCACCATAACGCAGCCTCAGCGTCCCAGCGCGCATCCACGAACCCTGGCAGCCGCCTAGTGCCGCTTGCAGAGCTCGAAATGCTCGTCGGATTGACTGCAGTCGCCGCTCGACGCTTCTGCCTTCATGTCGTGTCTGCCAAGGCGACAACATAGCCTCTATCAGCCGTGAACTCGTCCGCACCACTCCACACCATGTCCACAACCCTCTTCTGGCCACAGTCCGAGTCGGATGTCAAATGCCATACTGGCCTACGCCTCCAACGCCTTGCCTTCAGTACGGCAAAGGTCCGAGTTCGACGGCCTGCTGCCAGGCACCGCTTCGAATCAGACGTGCGCTAGAACGTGTCGAAGGGCCAGCACAGACGTGTAGGAGCCTGCCGGCGTGGGTCGATGGAGCTGCGTGGAGTTCGTTTGGCCGTGTGTGAATTTTCCAAAGGTTGACACCTTTGTGGTGCGGTACCTTGTCGAAGCGTCCCCGTGGCCCAATGGATAAGGCATCCGCCTACGAAGCGGGAGATTGCGGGTTCGAGTCCCGTCGGAGACTTCCTTTTGTCCCCGTATCCTTACTTTTCACCATAACGCAGCCTCAGCGTCCCAGCGCGCATCCACGAACCCTGGCAGCCGCCTAGTGCCGCTTGCAGAGCTCGAAATGCTCGTCGGATTGACTGCAGTCGCCGCTCGACGCTTCTGCCTTCATGTCGTGTCTGCCAAGGCGACAACATAGCCTCTATCAGCCGTGAACTCGTCCGCACCACTCCACACCATGTCCACAACCCTCTTCTGGCCACAGTCCGAGTCGGATGTCAAATGCCATACTGGCCTACGCCTCCAACGCCTTGCCTTCAGTACGGCAAAGGTCCGAGTTCGACGGCCTGCTGCCAGGCACCGCTACGAATCAGACGTGCGCTAGAACGTGTCGAAGGGCCAGCACAGACGTGTAGGAGCCTGCCGGCGTGGGTCGATGGAGCTGCGTGGAGTTCGTTTGGCCGTGTGTGAATTTTCCAAAGGTTGAAACCTTTGTGGTGCGGTACCTTGTCGAAGCGTCCCCGTGGCCCAATGGATAAGGCATCCGCCTACGAAGCGGGAGATTGCGGGTTCGAGTCCCGTCGGAGACTTCCTTTTGTCCCCGTATCCTTACTTTTCACCATAACGCAGCCTCAGTGTCCCAGCGCGCATCCACGAACCCTGGCAGCCGCCTAGTGCCGCTTGCAGAGCTCGAAATGCTCGTCGGATTGACTGCAGTCGCCGCTCGACGCTTCTGCCTTCATGTCGCGTCTGCCAAGGCCACAACATAGCCTCTATCAGCCGTGAACTCGTCCGCACCACTCCACACCATGTCCACAACCTTCTTCTGGCCACGGTCTGAGTCGGATGTCAAATGCCATACTGGCCTACGCCTCCAACGACTTGCCTTCAGTACGGCAAAGGTCCGAGTTCGACGGCCTGCTGCCAGGCACCGCTACGAATCAGACGTGCGCTAGAACGTGTCGAAGGGCCAGCACAGACGTGTAGGAGCCTGCCGGCGTGGGTCGATGGAGCTGCGTGGAGTTCGTTTGGCCGTGTGTGAATTTTCCAAAGGTTGAAACCTTTGTGGTGCGGTACCTTGTCGAAGCGTCCCCGTGGCCCAATGGATAAGGCATCCGCCTACGAAGCGGGAGATTGCGGGTTCGAGTCCCGTCGGAGACTTCCTTTTGTCCCCGTATCCTTACTTTTCACCATAACGCAGCCTCAGCGTCCCAGCGCGCATCCACGAACCCTGGCAGCCGCCTAGTGCCGCTTGCAGAGCTCGAAATGCTCGTCGGATTGACTGCAGTCGCCGCTCGACGCTTCTGCCTTCATGTCGTGTCTGCCAAGGCGACAACATAGCCTCTATCAGCCGTGAACTCGTCCGCACCACTCCACACCATGTCCACAACCCTCTTCTGGCCACAGTCTGAGTCGGATGTCAAATGCCATACTGGCCTACGCCTCCAACGACTTGCCTTCAGTACGGCAAAGGTCCGAGTTCGACGGCCTGCTGCCAGGCACCGCTACGAATCAGACGTGCGCTAGAACGTGTCGAAGGGCCAGCACAGACGTGTAGGAGCCTGCCGGCGTGGGTCGATGGAGCTGCGTGGAGTTCGTTTGGCCGTGTGTGAATTTTCCAAAGGTTGACACCTTTGTGGTGCGGTACCTTGTCGAAGCGTCCCCGTGGCCCAATGGATAAGGCATCCGCCTACGAAGCGGGAGATTGCGGGTTCGAGTCCCGTCGGAGACTTCCTTTTGTCCCCGTATCCTTACTTTTCACCATAACGCAGCCTCAGTGTCCCAGCGCGCATCCACGAACCCTGGCAGCCGCCTAGTGCCGCTTGCAGAGCTCGAAATGCTCGTCGGATTGACTGCAGTCGCCGCTCGACGCTTCTGCCTTCATGTCGCGTCTGCCAAGGCGACAACATAGCCTCTATCAGCCGTGAACTCGTCCGCACCACTCCACACCATGTCCACAACCTTCTTCTGGCCACGGTCTGAGTCGGATGTCAAATGCCATACTGGCCTACGCCTCCAACGCCTTGCCTTCAGTACGGCAAAGGTCCGAGTTCGACGGCCTGCTGCCAGGCACCGCTACGAATCAGACGTGCGCTAGAACGTGTCGAAGGGCCAGCACAGACGTGTAGGAGCCTGCCGGCGTGGGTCGATGGAGCTGCGTGGAGTTCGTTTGGCCGTGTGTGAATTTTCCAAAGGTTGACACCTTTGTGGTGCGGTACCTTGTCGAAGCGTCCCCGTGGCCCAATGGATAAGGCATCCGCCTACGAAGCGGGAGATTGCGGGTTCGAGTCCCGTCGGAGACTTCCTTTTGTCCCCGTATCCTTACTTTTCACCATAACGCAGCCTCAGCGTCCCAGCGCGCATCCACGAACCCTGGCAGCCGCCTAGTGCCGCTTGCAGAGCTCGAAATGCTCGTCGGATTGACTGCAGTCGCCGCTCGACGCTTCTGCCTTCATGTCGTGTCTGCCAAGGCGACAACATAGCCTCTATCAGCCGTGAACTCGTCCGCACCACTCCACACCATGTCCACAACCCTCTTCTGGCCACAGTCCGAGTCGGATGTCAAATGCCATACTGGCCTGCGCCTCCAACGCCTTGCCTTCAGTACGGCAAAGGTCCGAGTTCGACGGCCTGCTGCCAGGCACCGCTACGAATCAGACGTGCGCTAGAACGTGTCGAAGGGCCAGCACAGACGTGTAGGAGCCTGCCGGCGTGGGTCGATGGAGCTGCGTGGAGTTCGTTTGGCCGTGTGTGAATTTTCCAAAGGTTGACACCTTTGTGGTGCGGTACCTTGTCGAAGCGTCCCCGTGGCCCAATGGATAAGGCATCCGCCTACGAAGCGGGAGATTGCGGGTTCGAGTCCCGTCGGAGACTTCCTTTTGTCCCCGTATCCTTACTTTTCACCATAACGCAGCCTCAGCGTCCCAGCGCGCATCCACGAACCCTGGCAGCCGCCTAGTGCCGCTTGCAGAGCTCGAAATGCTCGTCGGATTGACTGCAGTCGCCGCTCGACGCTTCTGCCTTCATGTCGTGTCTGCCAAGGCGACAACATAGCCTCTATCAGCCGTGAACTCGTCCGCACCACTCCACACCATGTCCACAACCCTCTTCTGGCCACAGTCCGAGTCGGATGTCAAATGCCATACTGGCCTGCGCCTCCAACGCCTTGCCTTCAGTACGGCAAAGGTCCGAGTTCGACGGCCTGCTGCCAGGCACCGCTACGAATCAGACGTGCGCTAGAACGTGTCGAAGGGCCAGCACAGACGTGTAGGAGCCTGCCGGCGTGGGTCGATGGAGCTGCGTGGAGTTCGTTTGGCCGTGTGTGAATTTTCCAAAGGTTGACACCTTTGTGGTGCGGTACCTTGTCGAAGCGTCCCCGTGGCCCAATGGATAAGGCATCCGCCTACGAAGCGGGAGATTGCGGGTTCGAGTCCCGTCGGAGACTTCCTTTTGTCCCCGTATCCTTACTTTTCACCATAACGCAGCCTCAGCGTCCCAGCGCGCATCCACGAACCCTGGCAGCCGCCTAGTGCCGCTTGCAGAGCTCGAAATGCTCGTCGGATTGACTGCAGTCGCCGCTCGACGCTTCTGCCTTCATGTCGTGTCTGCCAAGGCCACAACATAGCCTCTATCAGCCGTGAACTCGTCCGCACCACTCCACACCATGTCCACAACCCTCTTCTGGCCACAGTCCGAGTCGGATGTCAAATGCCATACTGGCCTGCGCCTCCAACGCCTTGCCTTCAGTACGGCAAAGGTCCGAGTTCGACGGCCTGCTGCCAGGCACCGCTACGAATCAGACGTGCGCTAGAACGTGTCGAAGGGCCAGCACAGACGTGTAGGAGCCTGCCGGCGTGGGTCGATGGAGCTGCGTGGAGTTCGTTTGGCCGTGTGTGAATTTTCCAAAGGTTGACACCTTTGTGGTGCGGTACCTTGTCGAAGCGTCCCCGTGGCCCAATGGATAAGGCATCCGCCTACGAAGCGGGAGATTGCGGGTTCGAGTCCCGTCGGAGACTTCCTTTTGTCCCCGTATCCTTACTTTTCACCATAACGCAGCCTCAGCGTCCCAGCGCGCATCCACGAACCCTGGCAGCCGCCTAGTGCCGCTTGCAGAGCTCGAAATGCTCGTCGGATTGACTGCAGTCGCCGCTCGACGCTTCTGCCTTCATGTCGCGTCTGCCAAGGCGACAACATAGCCTCTATCAGCCGTGAACTCGTCCGCACCACTCCACACCATGTCCACAACCCTCTTCTGGCCACAGTCCGAGTCGGATGTCAAATGCCATACTGGCCTGCGCCTCCAACGCCTTGCCTTCAGTACGGCAAAGGTCCGAGTTCGACGGCCTGCTGCCAGGCACCGCTACGAATCAGACGTGCGCTAGAACGTGTCGAAGGGCCAGCACAGACGTGTAGGAGCCTGCCGGCGTGGGTCGATGGAGCTGCGTGGAGTTCGTTTGGCCGTGTGTGAATTTTCCAAAGGTTGACACCTTTGTGGTGCGGTACCTTGTCGAAGCGTCCCCGTGGCCCAATGGATAAGGCATCCGCCTACGAAGCGGGAGATTGCGGGTTCGAGTCCCGTCGGAGACTTCCTTTTGTCCCCGTATCCTTACTTTTCACCATAACGCAGCCTCAGCGTCCCAGCGCGCATCCACGAACCCTGGCAGCCGCCTAGTGCCGCTTGCAGAGCTCGAAATGCTCGTCGGATTGACTGCAGTCGCCGCTCGACGCTTCTGCCTTCATGTCGTGTCTGCCAAGGCGACAACATAGCCTCTATCAGCCGTGAACTCGTCCGCACCACTCCACACCATGTCCACAACCCTCTTCTGGCCACAGTCCGAGTCGGATGTCAAATGCCATACTGGCCTGCGCCTCCAACGCCTTGCCTTCAGTACGGCAAAGGTCCGAGTTCGACGGCCTGCTGCCAGGCACCGCTACGAATCAGACGTGCGCTAGAACGTGTCGAAGGGCCAGCACAGACGTGTAGGAGCCTGCCGGCGTGGGTCGATGGAGCTGCGTGGAGTTCGTTTGGCCGTGTGTGAATTTTCCAAAGGTTGACACCTTTGTGGTGCGGTACCTTGTCGAAGCGTCCCCGTGGCCCAATGGATAAGGCATCCGCCTACGAAGCGGGAGATTGCGGGTTCGAGTCCCGTCGGAGACTTCCTTTTGTCCCCGTATCCTTACTTTTCACCATAACGCAGCCTCAGCGTCCCAGCGCGCATCCACGAACCCTGGCAGCCGCCTAGTGCCGCTTGCAGAGCTCGAAATGCTCGTCGGATTGACTGCAGTCGCCGCTCGACGCTTCTGCCTTCATGTCGTGTCTGCCAAGGCGACAACATAGCCTCTATCAGCCGTGAACTCGTCCGCACCACTCCACACCATGTCCACAACCCTCTTCTGGCCACAGTCCGAGTCGGATGTCAAATGCCATACTGGCCTGCGCCTCCAACGCCTTGCCTTCAGTACGGCAAAGGTCCGAGTTCGACGGCCTGCTGCCAGGCACCGCTACGAATCAGACGTGCGCTAGAACGTGTCGAAGGGCCAGCACAGACGTGTAGGAGCCTGCCGGCGTGGGTCGATGGAGCTGCGTGGAGTTCGTTTGGCCGTGTGTGAATTTTCCAAAGGTTGACACCTTTGTGGTGCGGTACCTTGTCGAAGCGTCCCCGTGGCCCAATGGATAAGGCATCCGCCTACGAAGCGGGAGATTGCGGGTTCGAGTCCCGTCGGAGACTTCCTTTTGTCCCCGTATCCTTACTTTTCACCATAACGCAGCCTCAGCGTCCCAGCGCGCATCCACGAACCCTGGCAGCCGCCTAGTGCCGCTTGCAGAGCTCGAAATGCTCGTCGGATTGACTGCAGTCGCCGCTCGACGCTTCTGCCTTCATGTCGCGTCTGCCAAGGCGACAACATAGCCTCTATCAGCCGTGAACTCGTCCGCACCACTCCACACCATGTCCACAACCTTCTTCTGGCCACGGTCTGAGTCGGATGTCAAATGCCATACTGGCCTACGCCTCCAACGCCTTGCCTTCAGTACGGCAAAGGTCCGAGTTCGACGGCCTGCTGCCAGGCACCGCTACGAATCAGACGTGCGCTAGAACGTGTCGAAGGGCCAGCACAGACGTGTAGGAGCCTGCCGGCGTGGGTCGATGGAGCTGCGTGGAGTTCGTTTGGCCGTGTGTGAATTTTCCAAAGGTTGACACCTTTGTGGTGCGGTACCTTGTCGAAGCGTCCCCGTGGCCCAATGGATAAGGCATCCGCCTACGAAGCGGGAGATTGCGGGTTCGAGTCCCGTCGGAGACTTCCTTTTGTCCCCGTATCCTTACTTTTCACCATAACGCAGCTTCAGTGTCCCAGCGCGCATCCACGAACCCTGGCAGCCGCCTAGTGCCGCTTGCAGAGCTCGAAATGCTCGTCGGATTGACTGCAGTCGCCGCTCGACGCTTCTGCCTTCATGTCGCGTCTGCCAAGGCGACAACATAGCCTCTATCAGCCGTGAACTCGTCCGCACCACTCCACACCATGTCCACAACCCTCTTCTGGCCACAGTCCGAGTCGGATGTCAAATGCCATACTGGCCTGCGCCTCCAACGCCTTGCCTTCAGTACGGCAAAGGTCCGAGTTCGACGGCCTGCTGCCAGGCACCGCTACGAATCAGACGTGCGCTAGAACGTGTCGAAGGGCCAGCACAGACGTGTAGGAGCCTGCCGGCGTGGGTCGATGGAGCTGCGTGGAGTTCGTTTGGCCGTGTGTGAATTTTCCAAAGGTTGACACCTTTGTGGTGCGGTACCTTGTCGAAGCGTCCCCGTGGCCCAATGGATAAGGCATCCGCCTACGAAGCGGGAGATTGCGGGTTCGAGTCCCGTCGGAGACTTCCTTTTGTCCCCGTATCCTTACTTTTCACCATAACGCAGCTTCAGTGTCCCAGCGCGCATCCACGAACCCTGGCAGCCGCCTAGTGCCGCTTGCAGAGCTCGAAATGCTCGTCGGATTGACTGCAGTCGCCGCTCGACGCTT
The DNA here is from genome assembly GCA_033557995.1 of Phytophthora crassamura. Lineage (NCBI taxonomy): Eukaryota > Oomycota > Peronosporomycetes > Peronosporales > Peronosporaceae > Phytophthora > Phytophthora crassamura. Next base: position 15,285,365 of record JAUCED010000002.1, on the reverse strand, counting down.
CTGCCTTCATGTCGCGTCTGCCAAGGCGACAACATAGCCTCTATCAGCCGTGAACTCGTCCGCACCACTCCACACCATGTCCACAACCCTCTTCTGGCCACAGTCCGAGTCGGATGTCAAATGCCATACTGGCCTGCGCCTCCAACGCCTTGCCTTCAGTACGGCAAAGGTCCGAGTTCGACGGCCTGCTGCCAGGCACCGCTACGAATCAGACGTGCGCTAGAACGTGTCGAAGGGCCAGCACAGACGTGTAGGAGCCTGCCGGCGTGGGTCGATGGAGCTGCGTGGAGTTCGTTTGGCCGTGTGTGAATTTTCCAAAGGTTGACACCTTTGTGGTGCGGTACCTTGTCGAAGCGTCCCCGTGGCCCAATGGATAAGGCATCCGCCTACGAAGCGGGAGATTGCGGGTTCGAGTCCCGTCGGAGACTTCCTTTTGTCCCCGTATCCTTACTTTTCACCATAACGCAGCCTCAGCGTCCCAGCGCGCATCCACGAACCCTGGCAGCCGCCTAGTGCCGCTTGCAGAGCTCGAAATGCTCGTCGGATTGACTGCAGTCGCCGCTCGACGCTTCTGCCTTCATGTCGTGTCTGCCAAGGCGACAACATAGCCTCTATCAGCCGTGAACTCGTCCGCACCACTCCACACCATGTCCACAACCCTCTTCTGGCCACAGTCCGAGTCGGATGTCAAATGCCATACTGGCCTGCGCCTCCAACGCCTTGCCTTCAGTACGGCAAAGGTCCGAGTTCGACGGCCTGCTGCCAGGCACCGCTACGAATCAGACGTGCGCTAGAACGTGTCGAAGGGCCAGCACAGACGTGTAGGAGCCTGCCGGCGTGGGTCGATGGAGCTGCGTGGAGTTCGTTTGGCCGTGTGTGAATTTTCCAAAGGTTGAAACCTTTGTGGTGCGGTACCTTGTCGAAGCGTCCCCGTGGCCCAATGGATAAGGCATCCGCCTACGAAGCGGGAGATTGCGGGTTCGAGTCCCGTCGGAGACTTCCTTTTGTCCCCGTATCCTTACTTTTCACCATAACGCAGCCTCAGTGTCCCAGCGCGCATCCACGAACCCTGGCAGCCGCCTAGTGCCGCTTGCAGAGCTCGAAATGCTCGTCGGATTGACTGCAGTCGCCGCTCGACGCTTCTGCCTTCATGTCGCGTCTGCCAAGGCCACAACATAGCCTCTATCAGCCGTGAACTCGTCCGCACCACTCCACACCATGTCCACAACCTTCTTCTGGCCACGGTCTGAGTCGGATGTCAAATGCCATACTGGCCTACGCCTCCAACGACTTGCCTTCAGTACGGCAAAGGTCCGAGTTCGACGGCCTGCTGCCAGGCACCGCTACGAATCAGACGTGCGCTAGAACGTGTCGAAGGGCCAGCACAGACGTGTAGGAGCCTGCCGGCGTGGGTCGATGGAGCTGCGTGGAGTTCGTTTGGCCGTGTGTGAATTTTCCAAAGGTTGAAACCTTTGTGGTGCGGTACCTTGTCGAAGCGTCCCCGTGGCCCAATGGATAAGGCATCCGCCTACGAAGCGGGAGATTGCGGGTTCGAGTCCCGTCGGAGACTTCCTTTTGTCCCCGTATCCTTACTTTTCACCATAACGCAGCCTCAGCGTCCCAGCGCGCATCCACGAACCCTGGCAGCCGCCTAGTGCCGCTTGCAGAGCTCGAAATGCTCGTCGGATTGACTGCAGTCGCCGCTCGACGCTTCTGCCTTCATGTCGTGTCTGCCAAGGCGACAACATAGCCTCTATCAGCCGTGAACTCGTCCGCACCACTCCACACCATGTCCACAACCCTCTTCTGGCCACAGTCTGAGTCGGATGTCAAATGCCATACTGGCCTACGCCTCCAACGACTTGCCTTCAGTACGGCAAAGGTCCGAGTTCGACGGCCTGCTGCCAGGCACCGCTACGAATCAGACGTGCGCTAGAACGTGTCGAAGGGCCAGCACAGACGTGTAGGAGCCTGCCGGCGTGGGTCGATGGAGCTGCGTGGAGTTCGTTTGGCCGTGTGTGAATTTTCCAAAGGTTGACACCTTTGTGGTGCGGTACCTTGTCGAAGCGTCCCCGTGGCCCAATGGATAAGGCATCCGCCTACGAAGCGGGAGATTGCGGGTTCGAGTCCCGTCGGAGACTTCCTTTTGTCCCCGTATCCTTACTTTTCACCATAACGCAGCCTCAGTGTCCCAGCGCGCATCCACGAACCCTGGCAGCCGCCTAGTGCCGCTTGCAGAGCTCGAAATGCTCGTCGGATTGACTGCAGTCGCCGCTCGACGCTTCTGCCTTCATGTCGCGTCTGCCAAGGCGACAACATAGCCTCTATCAGCCGTGAACTCGTCCGCACCACTCCACACCATGTCCACAACCTTCTTCTGGCCACGGTCTGAGTCGGATGTCAAATGCCATACTGGCCTACGCCTCCAACGCCTTGCCTTCAGTACGGCAAAGGTCCGAGTTCGACGGCCTGCTGCCAGGCACCGCTACGAATCAGACGTGCGCTAGAACGTGTCGAAGGGCCAGCACAGACGTGTAGGAGCCTGCCGGCGTGGGTCGATGGAGCTGCGTGGAGTTCGTTTGGCCGTGTGTGAATTTTCCAAAGGTTGACACCTTTGTGGTGCGGTACCTTGTCGAAGCGTCCCCGTGGCCCAATGGATAAGGCATCCGCCTACGAAGCGGGAGATTGCGGGTTCGAGTCCCGTCGGAGACTTCCTTTTGTCCCCGTATCCTTACTTTTCACCATAACGCAGCCTCAGCGTCCCAGCGCGCATCCACGAACCCTGGCAGCCGCCTAGTGCCGCTTGCAGAGCTCGAAATGCTCGTCGGATTGACTGCAGTCGCCGCTCGACGCTTCTGCCTTCATGTCGTGTCTGCCAAGGCGACAACATAGCCTCTATCAGCCGTGAACTCGTCCGCACCACTCCACACCATGTCCACAACCCTCTTCTGGCCACAGTCCGAGTCGGATGTCAAATGCCATACTGGCCTGCGCCTCCAACGCCTTGCCTTCAGTACGGCAAAGGTCCGAGTTCGACGGCCTGCTGCCAGGCACCGCTACGAATCAGACGTGCGCTAGAACGTGTCGAAGGGCCAGCACAGACGTGTAGGAGCCTGCCGGCGTGGGTCGATGGAGCTGCGTGGAGTTCGTTTGGCCGTGTGTGAATTTTCCAAAGGTTGACACCTTTGTGGTGCGGTACCTTGTCGAAGCGTCCCCGTGGCCCAATGGATAAGGCATCCGCCTACGAAGCGGGAGATTGCGGGTTCGAGTCCCGTCGGAGACTTCCTTTTGTCCCCGTATCCTTACTTTTCACCATAACGCAGCCTCAGCGTCCCAGCGCGCATCCACGAACCCTGGCAGCCGCCTAGTGCCGCTTGCAGAGCTCGAAATGCTCGTCGGATTGACTGCAGTCGCCGCTCGACGCTTCTGCCTTCATGTCGTGTCTGCCAAGGCGACAACATAGCCTCTATCAGCCGTGAACTCGTCCGCACCACTCCACACCATGTCCACAACCCTCTTCTGGCCACAGTCCGAGTCGGATGTCAAATGCCATACTGGCCTGCGCCTCCAACGCCTTGCCTTCAGTACGGCAAAGGTCCGAGTTCGACGGCCTGCTGCCAGGCACCGCTACGAATCAGACGTGCGCTAGAACGTGTCGAAGGGCCAGCACAGACGTGTAGGAGCCTGCCGGCGTGGGTCGATGGAGCTGCGTGGAGTTCGTTTGGCCGTGTGTGAATTTTCCAAAGGTTGACACCTTTGTGGTGCGGTACCTTGTCGAAGCGTCCCCGTGGCCCAATGGATAAGGCATCCGCCTACGAAGCGGGAGATTGCGGGTTCGAGTCCCGTCGGAGACTTCCTTTTGTCCCCGTATCCTTACTTTTCACCATAACGCAGCCTCAGCGTCCCAGCGCGCATCCACGAACCCTGGCAGCCGCCTAGTGCCGCTTGCAGAGCTCGAAATGCTCGTCGGATTGACTGCAGTCGCCGCTCGACGCTTCTGCCTTCATGTCGCGTCTGCCAAGGCGACAACATAGCCTCTATCAGCCGTGAACTCGTCCGCACCACTCCACACCATGTCCACAACCTTCTTCTGGCCACGGTCTGAGTCGGATGTCAAATGCCATACTGGCCTACGCCTCCAACGCCTTGCCTTCAGTACGGCAAAGGTCCGAGTTCGACGGCCTGCTGCCAGGCACCGCTACGAATCAGACGTGCGCTAGAACGTGTCGAAGGGCCAGCACAGACGTGTAGGAGCCTGCCGGCGTGGGTCGATGGAGCTGCGTGGAGTTCGTTTGGCCGTGTGTGAATTTTCCAAAGGTTGACACCTTTGTGGTGCGGTACCTTGTCGAAGCGTCCCCGTGGCCCAATGGATAAGGCATCCGCCTACGAAGCGGGAGATTGCGGGTTCGAGTCCCGTCGGAGACTTCCTTTTGTCCCCGTATCCTTACTTTTCACCATAACGCAGCTTCAGTGTCCCAGCGCGCATCCACGAACCCTGGCAGCCGCCTAGTGCCGCTTGCAGAGCTCGAAATGCTCGTCGGATTGACTGCAGTCGCCGCTCGACGCTTCTGCCTTCATGTCGCGTCTGCCAAGGCGACAACATAGCCTCTATCAGCCGTGAACTCGTCCGCACCACTCCACACCATGTCCACAACCCTCTTCTGGCCACAGTCCGAGTCGGATGTCAAATGCCATACTGGCCTGCGCCTCCAACGCCTTGCCTTCAGTACGGCAAAGGTCCGAGTTCGACGGCCTGCTGCCAGGCACCGCTACGAATCAGACGTGCGCTAGAACGTGTCGAAGGGCCAGCACAGACGTGTAGGAGCCTGCCGGCGTGGGTCGATGGAGCTGCGTGGAGTTCGTTTGGCCGTGTGTGAATTTTCCAAAGGTTGACACCTTTGTGGTGCGGTACCTTGTCGAAGCGTCCCCGTGGCCCAATGGATAAGGCATCCGCCTACGAAGCGGGAGATTGCGGGTTCGAGTCCCGTCGGAGACTTCCTTTTGTCCCCGTATCCTTACTTTTCACCATAACGCAGCCTCAGCGTCCCAGCGCGCATCCACGAACCCTGGCAGCCGCCTAGTGCCGCTTGCAGAGCTCGAAATGCTCGTCGGATTGACTGCAGTCGCCGCTCGACGCTTCTGCCTTCATGTCGCGTCTGCCAAGGCCACAACATAGCCTCTATCAGCCGTGAACTCGTCCGCACCACTCCACACCATGTCCACAACCCTCTTCTGGCCACAGTCCGAGTCGGATGTCAAATGCCATACTGGCCTGCGCCTCCAACGCCTTGCCTTCAGTACGGCAAAGGTCCGAGTTCGACGGCCTGCTGCCAGGCACCGCTACGAATCAGACGTGCGCTAGAACGTGTCGAAGGGCCAGCACAGACGTGTAGGAGCCTGCCGGCGTGGGTCGATGGAGCTGCGTGGAGTTCGTTTGGCCGTGTGTGAATTTTCCAAAGGTTGACACCTTTGTGGTGCGGTACCTTGTCGAAGCGTCCCCGTGGCCCAATGGATAAGGCATCCGCCTACGAAGCGGGAGATTGCGGGTTCGAGTCCCGTCGGAGACTTCCTTTTGTCCCCGTATCCTTACTTTTCACCATAACGCAGCCTCAGCGTCCCAGCGCGCATCCACGAACCCTGGCAGCCGCCTAGTGCCGCTTGCAGAGCTCGAAATGCTCGTCGGATTGACTGCAGTCGCCGCTCGACGCTTCTGCCTTCATGTCGTGTCTGCCAAGGCGACAACATAGCCTCTATCAGCCGTGAACTCGTCCGCACCACTCCACACCATGTCCACAACCCTCTTCTGGCCACAGTCCGAGTCGGATGTCAAATGCCATACTGGCCTGCGCCTCCAACGCCTTGCCTTCAGTACGGCAAAGGTCCGAGTTCGACGGCCTGCTGCCAGGCACCGCTACGAATCAGACGTGCGCTAGAACGTGTCGAAGGGCCAGCACAGACGTGTAGGAGCCTGCCGGCGTGGGTCGATGGAGCTGCGTGGAGTTCGTTTGGCCGTGTGTGAATTTTCCAAAGGTTGACACCTTTGTGGTGCGGTACCTTGTCGAAGCGTCCCCGTGGCCCAATGGATAAGGCATCCGCCTACGAAGCGGGAGATTGCGGGTTCGAGTCCCGTCGGAGACTTCCTTTTGTCCCCGTATCCTTACTTTTCACCATAACGCAGCCTCAGCGTCCCAGCGCGCATCCACGAACCCTGGCAGCCGCCTAGTGCCGCTTGCAGAGCTCGAAATGCTCGTCGGATTGACTGCAGTCGCCGCTCGACGCTTCTGCCTTCATGTCGCGTCTGCCAAGGCGACAACATAGCCTCTATCAGCCGTGAACTCGTCCGCACCACTCCACACCATGTCCACAACCTTCTTCTGGCCACGGTCTGAGTCGGATGTCAAATGCCATACTGGCCTACGCCTCCAACGCCTTGCCTTCAGTACGGCAAAGGTCCGAGTTCGACGGCCTGCTGCCAGGCACCGCTACGAATCAGACGTGCGCTAGAACGTGTCGAAGGGCCAGCACAGACGTGTAGGAGCCTGCCGGCGTGGGTCGATGGAGCTGCGTGGAGTTCGTTTGGCCGTGTGTGAATTTTCCAAAGGTTGACACCTTTGTGGTGCGGTACCTTGTCGAAGCGTCCCCGTGGCCCAATGGATAAGGCATCCGCCTACGAAGCGGGAGATTGCGGGTTCGAGTCCCGTCGGAGACTTCCTTTTGTCCCCGTATCCTTACTTTTCACCATAACGCAGCTTCAGTGTCCCAGCGCGCATCCACGAACCCTGGCAGCCGCCTAGTGCCGCTTGCAGAGCTCGAAATGCTCGTCGGATTGACTGCAGTCGCCGCTCGACGCTTCTGCCTTCATGTCGCGTCTGCCAAGGCGACAACATAGCCTCTATCAGCCGTGAACTCGTCCGCACCACTCCACACCATGTCCACAACCCTCTTCTGGCCACAGTCCGAGTCGGATGTCAAATGCCATACTGGCCTGCGCCTCCAACGCCTTGCCTTCAGTACGGCAAAGGTCCGAGTTCGACGGCCTGCTGCCAGGCACCGCTACGAATCAGACGTGCGCTAGAACGTGTCGAAGGGCCAGCACAGACGTGTAGGAGCCTGCCGGCGTGGGTCGATGGAGCTGCGTGGAGTTCGTTTGGCCGTGTGTGAATTTTCCAAAGGTTGACACCTTTGTGGTGCGGTACCTTGTCGAAGCGTCCCCGTGGCCCAATGGATAAGGCATCCGCCTACGAAGCGGGAGATTGCGGGTTCGAGTCCCGTCGGAGACTTCCTTTTGTCCCCGTATCCTTACTTTTCACCATAACGCAGCCTCAGCGTCCCAGCGCGCATCCACGAACCCTGGCAGCCGCCTAGTGCCGCTTGCAGAGCTCGAAATGCTCGTCGGATTGACTGCAGTCGCCGCTCGACGCTTCTGCCTTCATGTCGTGTCTGCCAAGGCGACAACATAGCCTCTATCAGCCGTGAACTCGTCCGCACCACTCCACACCATGTCCACAACCCTCTTCTGGCCACAGTCCGAGTCGGATGTCAAATGCCATACTGGCCTGCGCCTCCAACGCCTTGCCTTCAGTACGGCAAAGGTCCGAGTTCGACGGCCTGCTGCCAGGCACCGCTACGAATCAGACGTGCGCTAGAACGTGTCGAAGGGCCAGCACAGACGTGTAGGAGCCTGCCGGCGTGGGTCGATGGAGCTGCGTGGAGTTCGTTTGGCCGTGTGTGAATTTTCCAAAGGTTGACACCTTTGTGGTGCGGTACCTTGTCGAAGCGTCCCCGTGGCCCAATGGATAAGGCATCCGCCTACGAAGCGGGAGATTGCGGGTTCGAGTCCCGTCGGAGACTTCCTTTTGTCCCCGTATCCTTACTTTTCACCATAACGCAGCCTCAGCGTCCCAGCGCGCATCCACGAACCCTGGCAGCCGCCTAGTGCCGCTTGCAGAGCTCGAAATGCTCGTCGGATTGACTGCAGTCGCCGCTCGACGCTTCTGCCTTCATGTCGCGTCTGCCAAGGCGACAACATAGCCTCTATCAGCCGTGAACTCGTCCGCACCACTCCACACCATGTCCACAACCTTCTTCTGGCCACGGTCTGAGTCGGATGTCAAATGCCATACTGGCCTGCGCCTCCAACGCCTTGCCTTCAGTACGGCAAAGGTCCGAGTTCGACGGCCTGCTGCCAGGCACCGCTACGAATCAGACGTGCGCTAGAACGTGTCGAAGGGCCAGCACAGACGTGTAGGAGCCTGCCGGCGTGGGTCGATGGAGCTGCGTGGAGTTCGTTTGGCCGTGTGTGAATTTTCCAAAGGTTGACACCTTTGTGGTGCGGTACCTTGTCGAAGCGTCCCCGTGGCCCAATGGATAAGGCATCCGCCTACGAAGCGGGAGATTGCGGGTTCGAGTCCCGTCGGAGACTTCCTTTTGTCCCCGTATCCTTACTTTTCACCATAACGCAGCCTCAGCGTCCCAGCGCGCATCCACGAACCCTGGCAGCCGCCTAGTGCCGCTTGCAGAGCTCGAAATGCTCGTCGGATTGACTGCAGTCGCCGCTCGACGCTTCTGCCTTCATGTCGCGTCTGCCAAGGCGACAACATAGCCTCTATCAGCCGTGAACTCGTCCGCACCACTCCACACCATGTCCACAACCTTCTTCTGGCCACGGTCTGAGTCGGATGTCAAATGCCATACTGGCCTACGCCTCCAACGCCTTGCCTTCAGTACGGCAAAGGTCCGAGTTCGACGGCCTGCTGCCAGGCACCGCTACGAATCAGACGTGCGCTAGAACGTGTCGAAGGGCCAGCACAGACGTGTAGGAGCCTGCCGGCGTGGGTCGATGGAGCTGCGTGGAGTTCGTTTGGCCGTGTGTGAATTTTCCAAAGGTTGACACCTTTGTGGTGCGGTACCTTGTCGAAGCGTCCCCGTGGCCCAATGGATAAGGCATCCGCCTACGAAGCGGGAGATTGCGGGTTCGAGTCCCGTCGGAGACTTCCTTTTGTCCCCGTATCCTTACTTTTCACCATAACGCAGCCTCAGCGTCCCAGCGCGCATCCACGAACCCTGGCAGCCGCCTAGTGCCGCTTGCAGAGCTCGAAATGCTCGTCGGATTGACTGCAGTCGCCGCTCGACGCTTCTGCCTTCATGTCGCGTCTGCCAAGGCGACAACATAGCCTCTATCAGCCGTGAACTCGTCCGCACCACTCCACACCATGTCCACAACCTTCTTCTGGCCACGGTCTGAGTCGGATGTCAAATGCCATACTGGCCTACGCCTCCAACGCCTTGCCTTCAGTACGGCAAAGGTCCGAGTTCGACGGCCTGCTGCCAGGCACCGCTACGAATCAGACGTGCGCTAGAACGTGTCGAAGGGCCAGCACAGACGTGTAGGAGCCTGCCGGCGTGGGTCGATGGAGCTGCGTGGAGTTCGTTTGGCCGTGTGTGAATTTTCCAAAGGTTGACACCTTTGTGGTGCGGTACCTTGTCGAAGCGTCCCCGTGGCCCAATGGATAAGGCATCCGCCTACGAAGCGGGAGATTGCGGGTTCGAGTCCCGTCGGAGACTTCCTTTTGTCCCCGTATCCTTACTTTTCACCATAACGCAGCTTCAGTGTCCCAGCGCGCATCCACGAACCCTGGCAGCCGCCTAGTGCCGCTTGCAGAGCTCGAAATGCTCGTCGGATTGACTGCAGTCGCCGCTCGACGCTTCTGCCTTCATGTCGCGTCTGCCAAGGCGACAACATAGCCTCTATCAGCCGTGAACTCGTCCGCACCACTCCACACCATGTCCACAACCTTCTTCTGGCCACGGTCTGAGTCGGATGTCAAATGCCATACTGGCCTACGCCTCCAACGCCTTGCCTTCAGTACGGCAAAGGTCCGAGTTCGACGGCCTGCTGCCAGGCACCGCTACGAATCAGACGTGCGCTAGAACGTGTCGAAGGGCCAGCACAGACGTGTAGGAGCCTGCCGGCGTGGGTCGATGGAGCTGCGTGGAGTTCGTTTGGCCGTGTGTGAATTTTCCAAAGGTTGACACCTTTGTGGTGCGGTACCTTGTCGAAGCGTCCCCGTGGCCCAATGGATAAGGCATCCGCCTACGAAGCGGGAGATTGCGGGTTCGAGTCCCGTCGGAGACTTCCTTTTGTCCCCGTATCCTTACTTTTCACCATAACGCAGCCTCAGCGTCCCAGCGCGCATCCACGAACCCTGGCAGCCGCCTAGTGCCGCTTGCAGAGCTCGAAATGCTCGTCGGATTGACTGCAGTCGCCGCTCGACGCTTCTGCCTTCATGTCGTGTCTGCCAAGGCGACAACATAGCCTCTATCAGCCGTGAACTCGTCCGCACCACTCCACACCATGTCCACAACCCTCTTCTGGCCACAGTCCGAGTCGGATGTCAAATGCCATACTGGCCTGCGCCTCCAACGCCTTGCCTTCAGTACGGCAAAGGTCCGAGTTCGACGGCCTGCTGCCAGGCACCGCTACGAATCAGACGTGCGCTAGAACGTGTCGAAGGGCCAGCACAGACGTGTAGGAGCCTGCCGGCGTGGGTCGATGGAGCTGCGTGGAGTTCGTTTGGCCGTGTGTGAATTTTCCAAAGGTTGACACCTTTGTGGTGCGGTACCTTGTCGAAGCGTCCCCGTGGCCCAATGGATAAGGCATCCGCCTACGAAGCGGGAGATTGCGGGTTCGAGTCCCGTCGGAGACTTCCTTTTGTCCCCGTATCCTTACTTTTCACCATAACGCAGCCTCAGCGTCCCAGCGCGCATCCACGAACCCTGGCAGCCGCCTAGTGCCGCTTGCAGAGCTCGAAATGCTCGTCGGATTGACTGCAGTCGCCGCTCGACGCTTCTGCCTTCATGTCGCGTCTGCCAAGGCGACAACATAGCCTCTATCAGCCGTGAACTCGTCCGCACCACTCCACACCATGTCCACAACCTTCTTCTGGCCACGGTCTGAGTCGGATGTCAAATGCCATACTGGCCTACGCCTCCAACGCCTTGCCTTCAGTACGGCAAAGGTCCGAGTTCGACGGCCTGCTGCCAGGCACCGCTACGAATCAGACGTGCGCTAGAACGTGTCGAAGGGCCAGCACAGACGTGTAGGAGCCTGCCGGCGTGGGTCGATGGAGCTGCGTGGAGTTCGTTTGGCCGTGTGTGAATTTTCCAAAGGTTGACACCTTTGTGGTGCGGTACCTTGTCGAAGCGTCCCCGTGGCCCAATGGATAAGGCATCCGCCTACGAAGCGGGAGATTGCGGGTTCGAGTCCCGTCGGAGACTTCCTTTTGTCCCCGTATCCTTACTTTTCACCATAACGCAGCCTCAGCGTCCCAGCGCGCATCCACGAACCCTGGCAGCCGCCTAGTGCCGCTTGCAGAGCTCGAAATGCTCGTCGGATTGACTGCAGTCGCCGCTCGACGCTTCTGCCTTCATGTCGTGTCTGCCAAGGCGACAACATAGCCTCTATCAGCCGTGAACTCGTCCGCACCACTCCACACCATGTCCACAACCCTCTTCTGGCCACAGTCCGAGTCGGATGTCAAATGCCATACTGGCCTGCGCCTCCAACGCCTTGCCTTCAGTACGGCAAAGGTCCGAGTTCGACGGCCTGCTGCCAGGCACCGCTACGAATCAGACGTGCGCTAGAACGTGTCGAAGGGCCAGCACAGACGTGTAGGAGCCTGCCGGCGTGGGTCGATGGAGCTGCGTGGAGTTCGTTTGGCCGTGTGTGAATTTTCCAAAGGTTGACACCTTTGTGGTGCGGTACCTTGTCGAAGCGTCCCCGTGGCCCAATGGATAAGGCATCCGCCTACGAAGCGGGAGATTGCGGGTTCGAGTCCCGTCGGAGACTTCCTTTTGTCCCCGTATCCTTACTTTTCACCATAACGCAGCCTCAGCGTCCCAGCGCGCATCCACGAACCCTGGCAGCCGCCTAGTGCCGCTTGCAGAGCTCGAAATGCTCGTCGGATTGACTGCAGTCGCCGCTCGACGCTTCTGCCTTCATGTCGTGTCTGCCAAGGCGACAACATAGCCTCTATCAGCCGTGAACTCGTCCGCACCACTCCACACCATGTCCACAACCCTCTTCTGGCCACAGTCCGAGTCGGATGTCAAATGCCATACTGGCCTGCGCCTCCAACGCCTTGCCTTCAGTACGGCAAAGGTCCGAGTTCGACGGCCTGCTGCCAGGCACCGCTACGAATCAGACGTGCGCTAGAACGTGTCGAAGGGCCAGCACAGACGTGTAGGAGCCTGCCGGCGTGGGTCGATGGAGCTGCGTGGAGTTCGTTTGGCCGTGTGTGAATTTTCCAAAGGTTGACACCTTTGTGGTGCGGTACCTTGTCGAAGCGTCCCCGTGGCCCAATGGATAAGGCATCCGCCTACGAAGCGGGAGATTGCGGGTTCGAGTCCCGTCGGAGACTTCCTTTTGTCCCCGTATCCTTACTTTTCACCATAACGCAGCCTCAGCGTCCCAGCGCGCATCCACGAACCCTGGCAGCCGCCTAGTGCCGCTTGCAGAGCTCGAAATGCTCGTCGGATTGACTGCAGTCGCCGCTCGACGCTTCTGCCTTCATGTCGTGTCTGCCAAGGCGACAACATAGCCTCTATCAGCCGTGAACTCGTCCGCACCACTCCACACCATGTCCACAACCCTCTTCTGGCCACAGTCCGAGTCGGATGTCAAATGCCATACTGGCCTGCGCCTCCAACGCCTTGCCTTCAGTACGGCAAAGGTCCGAGTTCGACGGCCTGCTGCCAGGCACCGCTACGAATCAGACGTGCGCTAGAACGTGTCGAAGGGCCAGCACAGACGTGTAGGAGCCTGCCGGCGTGGGTCGATGGAGCTGCGTGGAGTTCGTTTGGCCGTGTGTGAATTTTCCAAAGGTTGACACCTTTGTGGTGCGGTACCTTGTCGAAGCGTCCCCGTGGCCCAATGGATAAGGCATCCGCCTACGAAGCGGGAGATTGCGGGTTCGAGTCCCGTCGGAGACTTCCTTTTGTCCCCGTATCCTTACTTTTCACCATAACGCAGCCTCAGCGTCCCAGCGCGCATCCACGAACCCTGGCAGCCGCCTAGTGCCGCTTGCAGAGCTCGAAATGCTCGTCGGATTGACTGCAGTCGCCGCTCGACGCTTCTGCCTTCATGTCGCGTCTGCCAAGGCGACAACATAGCCTCTATCAGCCGTGAACTCGTCCGCACCACTCCACACCATGTCCACAACCCTCTTCTGGCCACAGTCCGAGTCGGATGTCAAATGCCATACTGGCCTGCGCCTCCAACGCCTTGCCTTCAGTACGGCAAAGGTCCGAGTTCGACGGCCTGCTGCCAGGCACCGCTACGAATCAGACGTGCGCTAGAACGTGTCGAAGGGCCAGCACAGACGTGTAGGAGCCTGCCGGCGTGGGTCGATGGAGCTGCGTGGAGTTCGTTTGGCCGTGTGTGAATTTTCCAAAGGTTGACACCTTTGTGGTGCGGTACCTTGTCGAAGCGTCCCCGTGGCCCAATGGATAAGGCATCCGCCTACGAAGCGGGAGATTGCGGGTTCGAGTCCCGTCGGAGACTTCCTTTTGTCCCCGTATCCTTACTTTTCACCATAACGCAGCCTCAGCGTCCCAGCGCGCATCCACGAACCCTGGCAGCCGCCTAGTGCCGCTTGCAGAGCTCGAAATGCTCGTCGGATTGACTGCAGTCGCCGCTCGACGCTTCTGCCTTCATGTCGCGTCTGCCAAGGCGACAACATAGCCTCTATCAGCCGTGAACTCGTCCGCACCACTCCACACCATGTCCACAACCCTCTTCTGGCCACAGTCCGAGTCGGATGTCAAATGCCATACTGGCCTGCGCCTCCAACGCCTTGCCTTCAGTACGGCAAAGGTCCGAGTTCGACGGCCTGCTGCCAGGCACCGCTACGAATCAGACGTGCGCTAGAACGTGTCGAAGGGCCAGCACAGACGTGTAGGAGCCTGCCGGCGTGGGTCGATGGAGCTGCGTGGAGTTCGTTTGGCCGTGTGTGAATTTTCCAAAGGTTGACACCTTTGTGGTGCGGTACCTTGTCGAAGCGTCCCCGTGGCCCAATGGATAAGGCATCCGCCTACGAAGCGGGAGATTGCGGGTTCGAGTCCCGTCGGAGACTTCCTTTTGTCCCCGTATCCTTACTTTTCACCATAACGCAGCCTCAGCGTCCCAGCGCGCATCCACGAACCCTGGCAGCCGCCTAGTGCCGCTTGCAGAGCTCGAAATGCTCGTCGGATTGACTGCAGTCGCCGCTCGACGCTTCTGCCTTCATGTCGCGTCTGCCAAGGCGACAACATAGCCTCTATCAGCCGTGAACTCGTCCGCACCACTCCACACCATGTCCACAACCCTCTTCTGGCCACAGTCCGAGTCGGATGTCAAATGCCATACTGGCCTGCGCCTCCAACGCCTTGCCTTCAGTACGGCAAAGGTCCGAGTTCGACGGCCTGCTGCCAGGCACCGCTACGAATCAGACGTGCGCTAGAACGTGTCGAAGGGCCAGCACAGACGTGTAGGAGCCTGCCGGCGTGGGTCGATGGAGCTGCGTGGAGTTCGTTTGGCCGTGTGTGAATTTTCCAAAGGTTGACACCTTTGTGGTGCGGTACCTTGTCGAAGCGTCCCCGTGGCCCAATGGATAAGGCATCCGCCTACGAAGCGGGAGATTGCGGGTTCGAGTCCCGTCGGAGACTTCCTTTTGTCCCCGTATCCTTACTTTTCACCATAACGCAGCCTCAGCGTCCCAGCGCGCATCCACGAACCCTGGCAGCCGCCTAGTGCCGCTTGCAGAGCTCGAAATGCTCGTCGGATTGACTGCAGTCGCCGCTCGACGCTTCTGCCTTCATGTCGCGTCTGCCAAGGCGACAACATAGCCTCTATCAGCCGTGAACTCGTCCGCACCACTCCACACCATGTCCACAACCCTCTTCTGGCCACAGTCCGAGTCGGATGTCAAATGCCATACTGGCCTGCGCCTCCAACGCCTTGCCTTCAGTACGGCAAAGGTCCGAGTTCGACGGCCTGCTGCCAGGCACCGCTACGAATCAGACGTGCGCTAGAACGTGTCGAAGGGCCAGCACAGACGTGTAGGAGCCTGCCGGCGTGGGTCGATGGAGCTGCGTGGAGTTCGTTTGGCCGTGTGTGAATTTTCCAAAGGTTGACACCTTTGTGGTGCGGTACCTTGTCGAAGCGTCCCCGTGGCCCAATGGATAAGGCATCCGCCTACGAAGCGGGAGATTGCGGGTTCGAGTCCCGTCGGAGACTTCCTTTTGTCCCCGTATCCTTACTTTTCACCATAACGCAGCCTCAGCGTCCCAGCGCGCATCCACGAACCCTGGCAGCCGCCTAGTGCCGCTTGCAGAGCTCGAAATGCTCGTCGGATTGACTGCAGTCGCCGCTCGACGCTTCTGCCTTCATGTCGCGTCTGCCAAGGCGACAACATAGCCTCTATCAGCCGTGAACTCGTCCGCACCACTCCACACCATGTCCACAACCCTCTTCTGGCCACAGTCCGAGTCGGATGTCAAATGCCATACTGGCCTGCGCCTCCAACGCCTTGCCTTCAGTACGGCAAAGGTCCGAGTTCGACGGCCTGCTGCCAGGCACCGCTACGAATCAGACGTGCGCTAGAACGTGTCGAAGGGCCAGCACAGACGTGTAGGAGCCTGCCGGCGTGGGTCGATGGAGCTGCGTGGAGTTCGTTTGGCCGTGTGTGAATTTTCCAAAGGTTGACACCTTTGTGGTGCGGTACCTTGTCGAAGCGTCCCCGTGGCCCAATGGATAAGGCATCCGCCTACGAAGCGGGAGATTGCGGGTTCGAGTCCCGTCGGAGACTTCCTTTTGTCCCCGTATCCTTACTTTTCACCATAACGCAGCCTCAGCGTCCCAGCGCGCATCCACGAACCCTGGCAGCCGCCTAGTGCCGCTTGCAGAGCTCGAAATGCTCGTCGGATTGACTGCAGTCGCCGCTCGACGCTTCTGCCTTCATGTCGCGTCTGCCAAGGCGACAACATAGCCTCTATCAGCCGTGAACTCGTCCGCACCACTCCACACCATGTCCACAACCCTCTTCTGGCCACAGTCCGAGTCGGATGTCAAATGCCATACTGGCCTGCGCCTCCAACGCCTTGCCTTCAGTACGGCAAAGGTCCGAGTTCGACGGCCTGCTGCCAGGCACCGCTACGAATCAGACGTGCGCTAGAACGTGTCGAAGGGCCAGCACAGACGTGTAGGAGCCTGCCGGCGTGGGTCGATGGAGCTGCGTGGAGTTCGTTTGGCCGTGTGTGAATTTTCCAAAGGTTGACACCTTTGTGGTGCGGTACCTTGTCGAAGCGTCCCCGTGGCCCAATGGATAAGGCATCCGCCTACGAAGCGGGAGATTGCGGGTTCGAGTCCCGTCGGAGACTTCCTTTTGTCCCCGTATCCTTACTTTTCACCATAACGCAGCCTCAGCGTCCCAGCGCGCATCCACGAACCCTGGCAGCCGCCTAGTGCCGCTTGCAGAGCTCGAAATGCTCGTCGGATTGACTGCAGTCGCCGCTCGACGCTTCTGCCTTCATGTCGCGTCTGCCAAGGCGACAACATAGCCTCTATCAGCCGTGAACTCGTCCGCACCACTCCACACCATGTCCACAACCCTCTTCTGGCCACAGTCCGAGTCGGATGTCAAATGCCATACTGGCCTGCGCCTCCAACGCCTTGCCTTCAGTACGGCAAAGGTCCGAGTTCGACGGCCTGCTGCCAGGCACCGCTACGAATCAGACGTGCGCTAGAACGTGTCGAAGGGCCAGCACAGACGTGTAGGAGCCTGCCGGCGTGGGTCGATGGAGCTGCGTGGAGTTCGTTTGGCCGTGTGTGAATTTTCCAAAGGTTGACACCTTTGTGGTGCGGTACCTTGTCGAAGCGTCCCCGTGGCCCAATGGATAAGGCATCCGCCTACGAAGCGGGAGATTGCGGGTTCGAGTCCCGTCGGAGACTTCCTTTTGTCCCCGTATCCTTACTTTTCACCATAACGCAGCCTCAGCGTCCCAGCGCGCATCCACGAACCCTGGCAGCCGCCTAGTGCCGCTTGCAGAGCTCGAAATGCTCGTCGGATTGACTGCAGTCGCCGCTCGACGCTTCTGCCTTCATGTCGCGTCTGCCAAGGCGACAACATAGCCTCTATCAGCCGTGAACTCGTCCGCACCACTCCACACCATGTCCACAACCCTCTTCTGGCCACAGTCCGAGTCGGATGTCAAATGCCATACTGGCCTGCGCCTCCAACGCCTTGCCTTCAGTACGGCAAAGGTCCGAGTTCGACGGCCTGCTGCCAGGCACCGCTACGAATCAGACGTGCGCTAGAACGTGTCGAAGGGCCAGCACAGACGTGTAGGAGCCTGCCGGCGTGGGTCGATGGAGCTGCGTGGAGTTCGTTTGGCCGTGTGTGAATTTTCCAAAGGTTGACACCTTTGTGGTGCGGTACCTTGTCGAAGCGTCCCCGTGGCCCAATGGATAAGGCATCCGCCTACGAAGCGGGAGATTGCGGGTTCGAGTCCCGTCGGAGACTTCCTTTTGTCCCCGTATCCTTACTTTTCACCATAACGCAGCCTCAGCGTCCCAGCGCGCATCCACGAACCCTGGCAGCCGCCTAGTGCCGCTTGCAGAGCTCGAAATGCTCGTCGGATTGACTGCAGTCGCCGCTCGACGCTTCTGCCTTCATGTCGCGTCTGCCAAGGCGACAACATAGCCTCTATCAGCCGTGAACTCGTCCGCACCACTCCACACCATGTCCACAACCCTCTTCTGGCCACAGTCCGAGTCGGATGTCAAATGCCATACTGGCCTGCGCCTCCAACGCCTTGCCTTCAGTACGGCAAAGGTCCGAGTTCGACGGCCTGCTGCCAGGCACCGCTACGAATCAGACGTGCGCTAGAACGTGTCGAAGGGCCAGCACAGACGTGTAGGAGCCTGCCGGCGTGGGTCGATGGAGCTGCGTGGAGTTCGTTTGGCCGTGTGTGAATTTTCCAAAGGTTGACACCTTTGTGGTGCGGTACCTTGTCGAAGCGTCCCCGTGGCCCAATGGATAAGGCATCCGCCTACGAAGCGGGAGATTGCGGGTTCGAGTCCCGTCGGAGACTTCCTTTTGTCCCCGTATCCTTACTTTTCACCATAACGCAGCCTCAGCGTCCCAGCGCGCATCCACGAACCCTGGCAGCCGCCTAGTGCCGCTTGCAGAGCTCGAAATGCTCGTCGGATTGACTGCAGTCGCCGCTCGACGCTTCTGCCTTCATGTCGCGTCTGCCAAGGCGACAACATAGCCTCTATCAGCCGTGAACTCGTCCGCACCACTCCACACCATGTCCACAACCCTCTTCTGGCCACAGTCCGAGTCGGATGTCAAATGCCATACTGGCCTGCGCCTCCAACGCCTTGCCTTCAGTACGGCAAAGGTCCGAGTTCGACGGCCTGCTGCCAGGCACCGCTACGAATCAGACGTGCGCTAGAACGTGTCGAAGGGCCAGCACAGACGTGTAGGAGCCTGCCGGCGTGGGTCGATGGAGCTGCGTGGAGTTCGTTTGGCCGTGTGTGAATTTTCCAAAGGTTGACACCTTTGTGGTGCGGTACCTTGTCGAAGCGTCCCCGTGGCCCAATGGATAAGGCATCCGCCTACGAAGCGGGAGATTGCGGGTTCGAGTCCCGTCGGAGACTTCCTTTTGTCCCCGTATCCTTACTTTTCACCATAACGCAGCCTCAGCGTCCCAGCGCGCATCCACGAACCCTGGCAGCCGCCTAGTGCCGCTTGCAGAGCTCGAAATGCTCGTCGGATTGACTGCAGTCGCCGCTCGACGCTTCTGCCTTCATGTCGTGTCTGCCAAGGCGACAACATAGCCTCTATCAGCCGTGAACTCGTCCGCACCACTCCACACCATGTCCACAACCCTCTTCTGGCCACAGTCTGAGTCGGATGTCAAATGCCATACTGGCCTACGCCTCCAACGCCTTGCCTTCAGTACGGCAAAGGTCCGAGTTCGACGGCCTGCTGCCAGGCACCGCTACGAATCAGACGTGCGCTAGAACGTGTCGAAGGGCCAGCACAGACGTGTAGGAGCCTGCCGGCGTGGGTCGATGGAGCTGCGTGGAGTTCGTTTGGCCGTGTGTGAATTTTCCAAAGGTTGACACCTTTGTGGTGCGGTACCTTGTCGAAGCGTCCCCGTGGCCCAATGGATAAGGCATCCGCCTACGAAGCGGGAGATTGCGGGTTCGAGTCCCGTCGGAGACTTCCTTTTGTCCCCGTATCCTTACTTTTCACCATAACGCAGCCTCAGCGTCCCAGCGCGCATCCACGAACCCTGGCAGCCGCCTAGTGCCGCTTGCAGAGCTCGAAATGCTCGTCGGATTGACTGCAGTCGCCGCTCGACGCTTCTGCCTTCATGTCGTGTCTGCCAAGGCGACAACATAGCCTCTATCAGCCGTGAACTCGTCCGCACCACTCCACACCATGTCCACAACCCTCTTCTGGCCACAGTCTGAGTCGGATGTCAAATGCCATACTGGCCTACGCCTCCAACGCCTTGCCTTCAGTACGGCAAAGGTCCGAGTTCGACGGCCTGCTGCCAGGCACCGCTACGAATCAGACGTGCGCTAGAACGTGTCGAAGGGCCAGCACAGACGTGTAGGAGCCTGCCGGCGTGGGTCGATGGAGCTGCGTGGAGTTCGTTTGGCCGTGTGTGAATTTTCCAAAGGTTGACACCTTTGTGGTGCGGTACCTTGTCGAAGCGTCCCCGTGGCCCAATGGATAAGGCATCCGCCTACGAAGCGGGAGATTGCGGGTTCGAGTCCCGTCGGAGACTTCCTTTTGTCCCCGTATCCTTACTTTTCACCATAACGCAGCCTCAGCGTCCCAGCGCGCATCCACGAACCCTGGCAGCCGCCTAGTGCCGCTTGCAGAGCTCGAAATGCTCGTCGGATTGACTGCAGTCGCCGCTCGACGCTTCTGCCTTCATGTCGTGTCTGCCAAGGCGACAACATAGCCTCTATCAGCCGTGAACTCGTCCGCACCACTCCACACCATGTCCACAACCCTCTTCTGGCCACAGTCCGAGTCGGATGTCAAATGCCATACTGGCCTACGCCTCCAACGCCTTGCCTTCAGTACGGCAAAGGTCCGAGTTCGACGGCCTGCTGCCAGGCACCGCTACGAATCAGACGTGCGCTAGAACGTGTCGAAGGGCCAGCACAGACGTGTAGGAGCCTGCCGGCGTGGGTCGATGGAGCTGCGTGGAGTTCGTTTGGCCGTGTGTGAATTTTCCAAAGGTTGACACCTTTGTGGTGCGGTACCTTGTCGAAGCGTCCCCGTGGCCCAATGGATAAGGCATCCGCCTACGAAGCGGGAGATTGCGGGTTCGAGTCCCGTCGGAGACTTCCTTTTGTCCCCGTATCCTTACTTTTCACCATAACGCAGCCTCAGCGTCCCAGCGCGCATCCACGAACCCTGGCAGCCGCCTAGTGCCGCTTGCAGAGCTCGAAATGCTTGTCGGATTGACTGCAGTCGCCGCTCGACGCTTCTGCCTTCATGTCGTGTCTGCCAAGGCCACAACATAGCCTCTATCAGCCGTGAACTCGTCCGCACCACTCCACACCATGTCCACAACCCTCTTCTGGCCACGGTCTGAGTCGGATGTCAAATGCCATACTGGCCTACGCCTCCAACGCCTTGCCTTCAGTACGGCAAAGGTCCGAGTTCGACGGCCTGCTGCCAGGCACCGCTACGAATCAGACGTGCGCTAGAACGTGTCGAAGGGCCAGCACAGACGTGTAGGAGCCTGCCGGCGTGGGTCGATGGAGCTGCGTGGAGTTCGTTTGGCCGTGTGTGAATTTTCCAAAGGTTGACACCTTTGTGGTGCGGTACCTTGTCGAAGCGTCCCCGTGGCCCAATGGATAAGGCATCCGCCTACGAAGCGGGAGATTGCGGGTTCGAGTCCCGTCGGAGACTTCCTTTTGTCCCCGTATCCTTACTTTTCACCATAACGCAGCCTCAGCGTCCCAGCGCGCATCCACGAACCCTGGCAGCCGCCTAGTGCCGCTTGCAGAGCTCGAAATGCTCGTCGGATTGACTGCAGTCGCCGCTCGACGCTTCTGCCTTCATGTCGCGTCTGCCAAGGCGACAACATAGCCTCTATCAGCCGTGAACTCGTCCGCACCACTCCACACCATGTCCACAACCCTCTTCTGGCCACAGTCCGAGTCGGATGTCAAATGCCATACTGGCCTGCGCCTCCAACGCCTTGCCTTCAGTACGGCAAAGGTCCGAGTTCGACGGCCTGCTGCCAGGCACCGCTACGAATCAGACGTGCGCTAGAACGTGTCGAAGGGCCAGCACAGACGTGTAGGAGCCTGCCGGCGTGGGTCGATGGAGCTGCGTGGAGTTCGTTTGGCCGTGTGTGAATTTTCCAAAGGTTGACACCTTTGTGGTGCGGTACCTTGTCGAAGCGTCCCCGTGGCCCAATGGATAAGGCATCCGCCTACGAAGCGGGAGATTGCGGGTTCGAGTCCCGTCGGAGACTTCCTTTTGTCCCCGTATCCTTACTTTTCACCATAACGCAGCCTCAGCGTCCCAGCGCGCATCCACGAACCCTGGCAGCCGCCTAGTGCCGCTTGCAGAGCTCGAAATGCTCGTCGGATTGACTGCAGTCGCCGCTCGACGCTTCTGCCTTCATGTCGTGTCTGCCAAGGCGACAACATAGCCTCTATCAGCCGTGAACTCGTCCGCACCACTCCACACCATGTCCACAACCCTCTTCTGGCCACAGTCTGAGTCGGATGTCAAATGCCATACTGGCCTACGCCTCCAACGCCTTGCCTTCAGTACGGCAAAGGTCCGAGTTCGACGGCCTGCTGCCAGGCACCGCTACGAATCAGACGTGCGCTAGAACGTGTCGAAGGGCCAGCACAGACGTGTAGGAGCCTGCCGGCGTGGGTCGATGGAGCTGCGTGGAGTTCGTTTGGCCGTGTGTGAATTTTCCAAAGGTTGACACCTTTGTGGTGCGGTACCTTGTCGAAGCGTCCCCGTGGCCCAATGGATAAGGCATCCGCCTACGAAGCGGGAGATTGCGGGTTCGAGTCCCGTCGGAGACTTCCTTTTGTCCCCGTATCCTTACTTTTCACCATAACGCAGCCTCAGCGTCCCAGCGCGCATCCACGAACCCTGGCAGCCGCCTAGTGCCGCTTGCAGAGCTCGAAATGCTCGTCGGATTGACTGCAGTCGCCGCTCGACGCTTCTGCCTTCATGTCGTGTCTGCCAAGGCGACAACATAGCCTCTATCAGCCGTGAACTCGTCCGCACCACTCCACACCATGTCCACAACCCTCTTCTGGCCACAGTCTGAGTCGGATGTCAAATGCCATACTGGCCTACGCCTCCAACGCCTTGCCTTCAGTACGGCAAAGGTCCGAGTTCGACGGCCTGCTGCCAGGCACCGCTACGAATCAGACGTGCGCTAGAACGTGTCGAAGGGCCAGCACAGACGTGTAGGAGCCTGCCGGCGTGGGTCGATGGAGCTGCGTGGAGTTCGTTTGGCCGTGTGTGAATTTTCCAAAGGTTGACACCTTTGTGGTGCGGTACCTTGTCGAAGCGTCCCCGTGGCCCAATGGATAAGGCATCCGCCTACGAAGCGGGAGATTGCGGGTTCGAGTCCCGTCGGAGACTTCCTTTTGTCCCCGTATCCTTACTTTTCACCATAACGCAGCCTCAGCGTCCCAGCGCGCATCCACGAACCCTGGCAGCCGCCTAGTGCCGCTTGCAGAGCTCGAAATGCTCGTCGGATTGACTGCAGTCGCCGCTCGACGCTTCTGCCTTCATGTCGTGTCTGCCAAGGCGACAACATAGCCTCTATCAGCCGTGAACTCGTCCGCACCACTCCACACCATGTCCACAACCCTCTTCTGGCCACAGTCCGAGTCGGATGTCAAATGCCATACTGGCCTACGCCTCCAACGCCTTGCCTTCAGTACGGCAAAGGTCCGAGTTCGACGGCCTGCTGCCAGGCACCGCTACGAATCAGACGTGCGCTAGAACGTGTCGAAGGGCCAGCACAGACGTGTAGGAGCCTGCCGGCGTGGGTCGATGGAGCTGCGTGGAGTTCGTTTGGCCGTGTGTGAATTTTCCAAAGGTTGACACCTTTGTGGTGCGGTACCTTGTCGAAGCGTCCCCGTGGCCCAATGGATAAGGCATCCGCCTACGAAGCGGGAGATTGCGGGTTCGAGTCCCGTCGGAGACTTCCTTTTGTCCCCGTATCCTTACTTTTCACCATAACGCAGCCTCAGCGTCCCAGCGCGCATCCACGAACCCTGGCAGCCGCCTAGTGCCGCTTGCAGAGCTCGAAATGCTTGTCGGATTGACTGCAGTCGCCGCTCGACGCTTCTGCCTTCATGTCGTGTCTGCCAAGGCCACAACATAGCCTCTATCAGCCGTGAACTCGTCCGCACCACTCCACACCATGTCCACAACCCTCTTCTGGCCACGGTCTGAGTCGGATGTCAAATGCCATACTGGCCTACGCCTCCAACGCCTTGCCTTCAGTACGGCAAAGGTCCGAGTTCGACGGCCTGCTGCCAGGCACCGCTACGAATCAGACGTGCGCTAGAACGTGTCGAAGGGCCAGCACAGACGTGTAGGAGCCTGCCGGCGTGGGTCGATGGAGCTGCGTGGAGTTCGTTTGGCCGTGTGTGAATTTTCCAAAGGTTGACACCTTTGTGGTGCGGTACCTTGTCGAAGCGTCCCCGTGGCCCAATGGATAAGGCATCCGCCTACGAAGCGGGAGATTGCGGGTTCGAGTCCCGTCGGAGACTTCCTTTTGTCCCCGTATCCTTACTTTTCACCATAACGCAGCCTCAGCGTCCCAGCGCGCATCCACGAACCCTGGCAGCCGCCTAGTGCCGCTTGCAGAGCTCGAAATGCTCGTCGGATTGACTGCAGTCGCCGCTCGACGCTTCTGCCTTCATGTCGTGTCTGCCAAGGCCACAACATAGCCTCTATCAGCCGTGAACTCGTCCGCACCACTCCACACCATGTCCACAACCCTCTTCTGGCCACGGTCTGAGTCGGATGTCAAATGCCATACTGGCCTACGCCTCCAACGCCTTGCCTTCAGTACGGCAAAGGTCCGAGTTCGACGGCCTGCTGCCAGGCACCGCTACGAATCAGACGTGCGCTAGAACGTGTCGAAGGGCCAGCACAGACGTGTAGGAGCCTGCCGGCGTGGGTCGATGGAGCTGCGTGGAGTTCGTTTGGCCGTGTGTGAATTTTCCAAAGGTTGACACCTTTGTGGTGCGGTACCTTGTCGAAGCGTCCCCGTGGCCCAATGGATAAGGCATCCGCCTACGAAGCGGGAGATTGCGGGTTCGAGTCCCGTCGGAGACTTCCTTTTGTCCCCGTATCCTTACTTTTCACCATAACGCAGCCTCAGCGTCCCAGCGCGCATCCACGAACCCTGGCAGCCGCCTAGTGCCGCTTGCAGAGCTCGAAATGCTCGTCGGATTGACTGCAGTCGCCGCTCGACGCTTCTGCCTTCATGTCGTGTCTGCCAAGGCGACAACATAGCCTCTATCAGCCGTGAACTCGTCCGCACCACTCCACACCATGTCCACAACCCTCTTCTGGCCACAGTCTGAGTCGGATGTCAAATGCCATACTGGCCTACGCCTCCAACGCCTTGCCTTCAGTACGGCAAAGGTCCGAGTTCGACGGCCTGCTGCCAGGCACCGCTACGAATCAGACGTGCGCTAGAACGTGTCGAAGGGCCAGCACAGACGTGTAGGAGCCTGCCGGCGTGGGTCGATGGAGCTGCGTGGAGTTCGTTTGGCCGTGTGTGAATTTTCCAAAGGTTGACACCTTTGTGGTGCGGTACCTTGTCGAAGCGTCCCCGTGGCCCAATGGATAAGGCATCCGCCTACGAAGCGGGAGATTGCGGGTTCGAGTCCCGTCGGAGACTTCCTTTTGTCCCCGTATCCTTACTTTTCACCATAACGCAGCCTCAGCGTCCCAGCGCGCATCCACGAACCCTGGCAGCCGCCTAGTGCCGCTTGCAGAGCTCGAAATGCTCGTCGGATTGACTGCAGTCGCCGCTCGACGCTTCTGCCTTCATGTCGTGTCTGCCAAGGCGACAACATAGCCTCTATCAGCCGTGAACTCGTCCGCACCACTCCACACCATGTCCACAACCCTCTTCTGGCCACAGTCCGAGTCGGATGTCAAATGCCATACTGGCCTGCGCCTCCAACGCCTTGCCTTCAGTACGGCAAAGGTCCGAGTTCGACGGCCTGCTGCCAGGCACCGCTACGAATCAGACGTGCGCTAGAACGTGTCGAAGGGCCAGCACAGACGTGTAGGAGCCTGCCGGCGTGGGTCGATGGAGCTGCGTGGAGTTCGTTTGGCCGTGTGTGAATTTTCCAAAGGTTGACACCTTTGTGGTGCGGTACCTTGTCGAAGCGTCCCCGTGGCCCAATGGATAAGGCATCCGCCTACGAAGCGGGAGATTGCGGGTTCGAGTCCCGTCGGAGACTTCCTTTTGTCCCCGTATCCTTACTTTTCACCATAACGCAGCCTCAGCGTCCCAGCGCGCATCCACGAACCCTGGCAGCCGCCTAGTGCCGCTTGCAGAGCTCGAAATGCTCGTCGGATTGACTGCAGTCGCCGCTCGACGCTTCTGCCTTCATGTCGTGTCTGCCAAGGCGACAACATAGCCTCTATCAGCCGTGAACTCGTCCGCACCACTCCACACCATGTCCACAACCCTCTTCTGGCCACAGTCTGAGTCGGATGTCAAATGCCATACTGGCCTACGCCTCCAACGCCTTGCCTTCAGTACGGCAAAGGTCCGAGTTCGACGGCCTGCTGCCAGGCACCGCTACGAATCAGACGTGCGCTAGAACGTGTCGAAGGGCCAGCACAGACGTGTAGGAGCCTGCCGGCGTGGGTCGATGGAGCTGCGTGGAGTTCGTTTGGCCGTGTGTGAATTTTCCAAAGGTTGACACCTTTGTGGTGCGGTACCTTGTCGAAGCGTCCCCGTGGCCCAATGGATAAGGCATCCGCCTACGAAGCGGGAGATTGCGGGTTCGAGTCCCGTCGGAGACTTCCTTTTGTCCCCGTATCCTTACTTTTCACCATAACGCAGCCTCAGCGTCCCAGCGCGCATCCACGAACCCTGGCAGCCGCCTAGTGCCGCTTGCAGAGCTCGAAATGCTCGTCGGATTGACTGCAGTCGCCGCTCGACGCTTCTGCCTTCATGTCGTGTCTGCCAAGGCCACAACATAGCCTCTATCAGCCGTGAACTCGTCCGCACCACTCCACACCATGTCCACAACCCTCTTCTGGCCACAGTCCGAGTCGGATGTCAAATGCCATACTGGCCTGCGCCTCCAACGCCTTGCCTTCAGTACGGCAAAGGTCCGAGTTCGACGGCCTGCTGCCAGGCACCGCTACGAATCAGACGTGCGCTAGAACGTGTCGAAGGGCCAGCACAGACGTGTAGGAGCCTGCCGGCGTGGGTCGATGGAGCTGCGTGGAGTTCGTTTGGCCGTGTGTGAATTTTCCAAAGGTTGACACCTTTGTGGTGCGGTACCTTGTCGAAGCGTCCCCGTGGCCCAATGGATAAGGCATCCGCCTACGAAGCGGGAGATTGCGGGTTCGAGTCCCGTCGGAGACTTCCTTTTGTCCCCGTATCCTTACTTTTCACCATAACGCAGCC
Source organism: Phytophthora crassamura (assembly GCA_033557995.1). Lineage (NCBI taxonomy): Eukaryota > Oomycota > Peronosporomycetes > Peronosporales > Peronosporaceae > Phytophthora > Phytophthora crassamura. The sequence continues at coordinate 15,258,629 of JAUCED010000002.1, read as the reverse complement.
TCAGCGTCCCAGCGCGCATCCACGAACCCTGGCAGCCGCCTAGTGCCGCTTGCAGAGCTCGAAATGCTCGTCGGATTGACTGCAGTCGCCGCTCGACGCTTCTGCCTTCATGTCGTGTCTGCCAAGGCCACAACATAGCCTCTATCAGCCGTGAACTCGTCCGCACCACTCCACACCATGTCCACAACCCTCTTCTGGCCACGGTCTGAGTCGGATGTCAAATGCCATACTGGCCTACGCCTCCAACGCCTTGCCTTCAGTACGGCAAAGGTCCGAGTTCGACGGCCTGCTGCCAGGCACCGCTACGAATCAGACGTGCGCTAGAACGTGTCGAAGGGCCAGCACAGACGTGTAGGAGCCTGCCGGCGTGGGTCGATGGAGCTGCGTGGAGTTCGTTTGGCCGTGTGTGAATTTTCCAAAGGTTGACACCTTTGTGGTGCGGTACCTTGTCGAAGCGTCCCCGTGGCCCAATGGATAAGGCATCCGCCTACGAAGCGGGAGATTGCGGGTTCGAGTCCCGTCGGAGACTTCCTTTTGTCCCCGTATCCTTACTTTTCACCATAACGCAGCCTCAGCGTCCCAGCGCGCATCCACGAACCCTGGCAGCCGCCTAGTGCCGCTTGCAGAGCTCGAAATGCTCGTCGGATTGACTGCAGTCGCCGCTCGACGCTTCTGCCTTCATGTCGTGTCTGCCAAGGCCACAACATAGCCTCTATCAGCCGTGAACTCGTCCGCACCACTCCACACCATGTCCACAACCCTCTTCTGGCCACGGTCTGAGTCGGATGTCAAATGCCATACTGGCCTACGCCTCCAACGCCTTGCCTTCAGTACGGCAAAGGTCCGAGTTCGACGGCCTGCTGCCAGGCACCGCTACGAATCAGACGTGCGCTAGAACGTGTCGAAGGGCCAGCACAGACGTGTAGGAGCCTGCCGGCGTGGGTCGATGGAGCTGCGTGGAGTTCGTTTGGCCGTGTGTGAATTTTCCAAAGGTTGACACCTTTGTGGTGCGGTACCTTGTCGAAGCGTCCCCGTGGCCCAATGGATAAGGCATCCGCCTACGAAGCGGGAGATTGCGGGTTCGAGTCCCGTCGGAGACTTCCTTTTGTCCCCGTATCCTTACTTTTCACCATAACGCAGCCTCAGCGTCCCAGCGCGCATCCACGAACCCTGGCAGCCGCCTAGTGCCGCTTGCAGAGCTCGAAATGCTCGTCGGATTGACTGCAGTCGCCGCTCGACGCTTCTGCCTTCATGTCGTGTCTGCCAAGGCCACAACATAGCCTCTATCAGCCGTGAACTCGTCCGCACCACTCCACACCATGTCCACAACCCTCTTCTGGCCACGGTCTGAGTCGGATGTCAAATGCCATACTGGCCTACGCCTCCAACGCCTTGCCTTCAGTACGGCAAAGGTCCGAGTTCGACGGCCTGCTGCCAGGCACCGCTACGAATCAGACGTGCGCTAGAACGTGTCGAAGGGCCAGCACAGACGTGTAGGAGCCTGCCGGCGTGGGTCGATGGAGCTGCGTGGAGTTCGTTTGGCCGTGTGTGAATTTTCCAAAGGTTGACACCTTTGTGGTGCGGTACCTTGTCGAAGCGTCCCCGTGGCCCAATGGATAAGGCATCCGCCTACGAAGCGGGAGATTGCGGGTTCGAGTCCCGTCGGAGACTTCCTTTTGTCCCCGTATCCTTACTTTTCACCATAACGCAGCCTCAGCGTCCCAGCGCGCATCCACGAACCCTGGCAGCCGCCTAGTGCCGCTTGCAGAGCTCGAAATGCTCGTCGGATTGACTGCAGTCGCCGCTCGACGCTTCTGCCTTCATGTCGTGTCTGCCAAGGCCACAACATAGCCTCTATCAGCCGTGAACTCGTCCGCACCACTCCACACCATGTCCACAACCCTCTTCTGGCCACAGTCCGAGTCGGATGTCAAATGCCATACTGGCCTGCGCCTCCAACGCCTTGCCTTCAGTACGGCAAAGGTCCGAGTTCGACGGCCTGCTGCCAGGCACCGCTACGAATCAGACGTGCGCTAGAACGTGTCGAAGGGCCAGCACAGACGTGTAGGAGCCTGCCGGCGTGGGTCGATGGAGCTGCGTGGAGTTCGTTTGGCCGTGTGTGAATTTTCCAAAGGTTGACACCTTTGTGGTGCGGTACCTTGTCGAAGCGTCCCCGTGGCCCAATGGATAAGGCATCCGCCTACGAAGCGGGAGATTGCGGGTTCGAGTCCCGTCGGAGACTTCCTTTTGTCCCCGTATCCTTACTTTTCACCATAACGCAGCCTCAGCGTCCCAGCGCGCATCCACGAACCCTGGCAGCCGCCTAGTGCCGCTTGCAGAGCTCGAAATGCTCGTCGGATTGACTGCAGTCGCCGCTCGACGCTTCTGCCTTCATGTCGTGTCTGCCAAGGCCACAACATAGCCTCTATCAGCCGTGAACTCGTCCGCACCACTCCACACCATGTCCACAACCCTCTTCTGGCCACGGTCTGAGTCGGATGTCAAATGCCATACTGGCCTACGCCTCCAACGCCTTGCCTTCAGTACGGCAAAGGTCCGAGTTCGACGGCCTGCTGCCAGGCACCGCTACGAATCAGACGTGCGCTAGAACGTGTCGAAGGGCCAGCACAGACGTGTAGGAGCCTGCCGGCGTGGGTCGATGGAGCTGCGTGGAGTTCGTTTGGCCGTGTGTGAATTTTCCAAAGGTTGACACCTTTGTGGTGCGGTACCTTGTCGAAGCGTCCCCGTGGCCCAATGGATAAGGCATCCGCCTACGAAGCGGGAGATTGCGGGTTCGAGTCCCGTCGGAGACTTCCTTTTGTCCCCGTATCCTTACTTTTCACCATAACGCAGCCTCAGCGTCCCAGCGCGCATCCACGAACCCTGGCAGCCGCCTAGTGCCGCTTGCAGAGCTCGAAATGCTCGTCGGATTGACTGCAGTCGCCGCTCGACGCTTCTGCCTTCATGTCGTGTCTGCCAAGGCCACAACATAGCCTCTATCAGCCGTGAACTCGTCCGCACCACTCCACACCATGTCCACAACCCTCTTCTGGCCACGGTCTGAGTCGGATGTCAAATGCCATACTGGCCTACGCCTCCAACGCCTTGCCTTCAGTACGGCAAAGGTCCGAGTTCGACGGCCTGCTGCCAGGCACCGCTACGAATCAGACGTGCGCTAGAACGTGTCGAAGGGCCAGCACAGACGTGTAGGAGCCTGCCGGCGTGGGTCGATGGAGCTGCGTGGAGTTCGTTTGGCCGTGTGTGAATTTTCCAAAGGTTGACACCTTTGTGGTGCGGTACCTTGTCGAAGCGTCCCCGTGGCCCAATGGATAAGGCATCCGCCTACGAAGCGGGAGATTGCGGGTTCGAGTCCCGTCGGAGACTTCCTTTTGTCCCCGTATCCTTACTTTTCACCATAACGCAGCCTCAGCGTCCCAGCGCGCATCCACGAACCCTGGCAGCCGCCTAGTGCCGCTTGCAGAGCTCGAAATGCTCGTCGGATTGACTGCAGTCGCCGCTCGACGCTTCTGCCTTCATGTCGTGTCTGCCAAGGCCACAACATAGCCTCTATCAGCCGTGAACTCGTCCGCACCACTCCACACCATGTCCACAACCCTCTTCTGGCCACGGTCTGAGTCGGATGTCAAATGCCATACTGGCCTACGCCTCCAACGCCTTGCCTTCAGTACGGCAAAGGTCCGAGTTCGACGGCCTGCTGCCAGGCACCGCTACGAATCAGACGTGCGCTAGAACGTGTCGAAGGGCCAGCACAGACGTGTAGGAGCCTGCCGGCGTGGGTCGATGGAGCTGCGTGGAGTTCGTTTGGCCGTGTGTGAATTTTCCAAAGGTTGACACCTTTGTGGTGCGGTACCTTGTCGAAGCGTCCCCGTGGCCCAATGGATAAGGCATCCGCCTACGAAGCGGGAGATTGCGGGTTCGAGTCCCGTCGGAGACTTCCTTTTGTCCCCGTATCCTTACTTTTCACCATAACGCAGCCTCAGCGTCCCAGCGCGCATCCACGAACCCTGGCAGCCGCCTAGTGCCGCTTGCAGAGCTCGAAATGCTCGTCGGATTGACTGCAGTCGCCGCTCGACGCTTCTGCCTTCATGTCGTGTCTGCCAAGGCCACAACATAGCCTCTATCAGCCGTGAACTCGTCCGCACCACTCCACACCATGTCCACAACCCTCTTCTGGCCACGGTCTGAGTCGGATGTCAAATGCCATACTGGCCTACGCCTCCAACGCCTTGCCTTCAGTACGGCAAAGGTCCGAGTTCGACGGCCTGCTGCCAGGCACCGCTACGAATCAGACGTGCGCTAGAACGTGTCGAAGGGCCAGCACAGACGTGTAGGAGCCTGCCGGCGTGGGTCGATGGAGCTGCGTGGAGTTCGTTTGGCCGTGTGTGAATTTTCCAAAGGTTGACACCTTTGTGGTGCGGTACCTTGTCGAAGCGTCCCCGTGGCCCAATGGATAAGGCATCCGCCTACGAAGCGGGAGATTGCGGGTTCGAGTCCCGTCGGAGACTTCCTTTTGTCCCCGTATCCTTACTTTTCACCATAACGCAGCCTCAGCGTCCCAGCGCGCATCCACGAACCCTGGCAGCCGCCTAGTGCCGCTTGCAGAGCTCGAAATGCTCGTCGGATTGACTGCAGTCGCCGCTCGACGCTTCTGCCTTCATGTCGTGTCTGCCAAGGCGACAACATAGCCTCTATCAGCCGTGAACTCGTCCGCACCACTCCACACCATGTCCACAACCCTCTTCTGGCCACAGTCTGAGTCGGATGTCAAATGCCATACTGGCCTACGCCTCCAACGCCTTGCCTTCAGTACGGCAAAGGTCCGAGTTCGACGGCCTGCTGCCAGGCACCGCTACGAATCAGACGTGCGCTAGAACGTGTCGAAGGGCCAGCACAGACGTGTAGGAGCCTGCCGGCGTGGGTCGATGGAGCTGCGTGGAGTTCGTTTGGCCGTGTGTGAATTTTCCAAAGGTTGACACCTTTGTGGTGCGGTACCTTGTCGAAGCGTCCCCGTGGCCCAATGGATAAGGCATCCGCCTACGAAGCGGGAGATTGCGGGTTCGAGTCCCGTCGGAGACTTCCTTTTGTCCCCGTATCCTTACTTTTCACCATAACGCAGCCTCAGTGTCCCAGCGCGCATCCACGAACCCTGGCAGCCGCCTAGTGCCGCTTGCAGAGCTCGAAATGCTCGTCGGATTGACTGCAGTCGCCGCTCGACGCTTCTGCCTTCATGTCGTGTCTGCCAAGGCGACAACATAGCCTCTATCAGCCGTGAACTCGTCCGCACCACTCCACACCATGTCCACAACCCTCTTCTGGCCACAGTCTGAGTCGGATGTCAAATGCCATACTGGCCTACGCCTCCAACGCCTTGCCTTCAGTACGGCAAAGGTCCGAGTTCGACGGCCTGCTGCCAGGCACCGCTACGAATCAGACGTGCGCTAGAACGTGTCGAAGGGCCAGCACAGACGTGTAGGAGCCTGCCGGCGTGGGTCGATGGAGCTGCGTGGAGTTCGTTTGGCCGTGTGTGAATTTTCCAAAGGTTGACACCTTTGTGGTGCGGTACCTTGTCGAAGCGTCCCCGTGGCCCAATGGATAAGGCATCCGCCTACGAAGCGGGAGATTGCGGGTTCGAGTCCCGTCGGAGACTTCCTTTTGTCCCCGTATCCTTACTTTTCACCATAACGCAGCCTCAGTGTCCCAGCGCGCATCCACGAACCCTGGCAGCCGCCTAGTGCCGCTTGCAGAGCTCGAAATGCTCGTCGGATTGACTGCAGTCGCCGCTCGACGCTTCTGCCTTCATGTCGTGTCTGCCAAGGCGACAACATAGCCTCTATCAGCCGTGAACTCGTCCGCACCACTCCACACCATGTCCACAACCCTCTTCTGGCCACAGTCTGAGTCGGATGTCAAATGCCATACTGGCCTACGCCTCCAACGCCTTGCCTTCAGTACGGCAAAGGTCCGAGTTCGACGGCCTGCTGCCAGGCACCGCTACGAATCAGACGTGCGCTAGAACGTGTCGAAGGGCCAGCACAGACGTGTAGGAGCCTGCCGGCGTGGGTCGATGGAGCTGCGTGGAGTTCGTTTGGCCGTGTGTGAATTTTCCAAAGGTTGACACCTTTGTGGTGCGGTACCTTGTCGAAGCGTCCCCGTGGCCCAATGGATAAGGCATCCGCCTACGAAGCGGGAGATTGCGGGTTCGAGTCCCGTCGGAGACTTCCTTTTGTCCCCGTATCCTTACTTTTCACCATAACGCAGCCTCAGCGTCCCAGCGCGCATCCACGAACCCTGGCAGCCGCCTAGTGCCGCTTGCAGAGCTCGAAATGCTCGTCGGATTGACTGCAGTCGCCGCTCGACGCTTCTGCCTTCATGTCGTGTCTGCCAAGGCGACAACATAGCCTCTATCAGCCGTGAACTCGTCCGCACCACTCCACACCATGTCCACAACCCTCTTCTGGCCACGGTCTGAGTCGGATGTCAAATGCCATACTGGCCTACGCCTCCAACGACTTGCCTTCAGTACGGCAAAGGTCCGAGTTCGACGGCCTGCTGCCAGGCACCGCTACGAATCAGACGTGCGCTAGAACGTGTCGAAGGGCCAGCACAGACGTGTAGGAGCCTGCCGGCGTGGGTCGATGGAGCTGCGTGGAGTTCGTTTGGCCGTGTGTGAATTTTCCAAAGGTTGACACCTTTGTGGTGCGGTACCTTGTCGAAGCGTCCCCGTGGCCCAATGGATAAGGCATCCGCCTACGAAGCGGGAGATTGCGGGTTCGAGTCCCGTCGGAGACTTCCTTTTGTCCCCGTATCCTTACTTTTCACCATAACGCAGCCTCAGCGTCCCAGCGCGCATCCACGAACCCTGGCAGCCGCCTAGTGCCGCTTGCAGAGCTCGAAATGCTCGTCGGATTGACTGCAGTCGCCGCTCGACGCTTCTGCCTTCATGTCGTGTCTGCCAAGGCGACAACATAGCCTCTATCAGCCGTGAACTCGTCCGCACCACTCCACACCATGTCCACAACCCTCTTCTGGCCACAGTCTGAGTCGGATGTCAAATGCCATACTGGCCTACGCCTCCAACGCCTTGCCTTCAGTACGGCAAAGGTCCGAGTTCGACGGCCTGCTGCCAGGCACCGCTACGAATCAGACGTGCGCTAGAACGTGTCGAAGGGCCAGCACAGACGTGTAGGAGCCTGCCGGCGTGGGTCGATGGAGCTGCGTGGAGTTCGTTTGGCCGTGTGTGAATTTTCCAAAGGTTGACACCTTTGTGGTGCGGTACCTTGTCGAAGCGTCCCCGTGGCCCAATGGATAAGGCATCCGCCTACGAAGCGGGAGATTGCGGGTTCGAGTCCCGTCGGAGACTTCCTTTTGTCCCCGTATCCTTACTTTTCACCATAACGCAGCCTCAGCGTCCCAGCGCGCATCCACGAACCCTGGCAGCCGCCTAGTGCCGCTTGCAGAGCTCGAAATGCTCGTCGGATTGACTGCAGTCGCCGCTCGACGCTTCTGCCTTCATGTCGTGTCTGCCAAGGCGACAACATAGCCTCTATCAGCCGTGAACTCGTCCGCACCACTCCACACCATGTCCACAACCCTCTTCTGGCCACAGTCTGAGTCGGATGTCAAATGCCATACTGGCCTACGCCTCCAACGACTTGCCTTCAGTACGGCAAAGGTCCGAGTTCGACGGCCTGCTGCCAGGCACCGCTACGAATCAGACGTGCGCTAGAACGTGTCGAAGGGCCAGCACAGACGTGTAGGAGCCTGCCGGCGTGGGTCGATGGAGCTGCGTGGAGTTCGTTTGGCCGTGTGTGAATTTTCCAAAGGTTGACACCTTTGTGGTGCGGTACCTTGTCGAAGCGTCCCCGTGGCCCAATGGATAAGGCATCCGCCTACGAAGCGGGAGATTGCGGGTTCGAGTCCCGTCGGAGACTTCCTTTTGTCCCCGTATCCTTACTTTTCACCATAACGCAGCCTCAGCGTCCCAGCGCGCATCCACGAACCCTGGCAGCCGCCTAGTGCCGCTTGCAGAGCTCGAAATGCTCGTCGGATTGACTGCAGTCGCCGCTCGACGCTTCTGCCTTCATGTCGTGTCTGCCAAGGCCACAACATAGCCTCTATCAGCCGTGAACTCGTCCGCACCACTCCACACCATGTCCACAACCCTCTTCTGGCCACGGTCTGAGTCGGATGTCAAATGCCATACTGGCCTACGCCTCCAACGCCTTGCCTTCAGTACGGCAAAGGTCCGAGTTCGACGGCCTGCTGCCAGGCACCGCTACGAATCAGACGTGCGCTAGAACGTGTCGAAGGGCCAGCACAGACGTGTAGGAGCCTGCCGGCGTGGGTCGATGGAGCTGCGTGGAGTTCGTTTGGCCGTGTGTGAATTTTCCAAAGGTTGACACCTTTGTGGTGCGGTACCTTGTCGAAGCGTCCCCGTGGCCCAATGGATAAGGCATCCGCCTACGAAGCGGGAGATTGCGGGTTCGAGTCCCGTCGGAGACTTCCTTTTGTCCCCGTATCCTTACTTTTCACCATAACGCAGCCTCAGCGTCCCAGCGCGCATCCACGAACCCTGGCAGCCGCCTAGTGCCGCTTGCAGAGCTCGAAATGCTCGTCGGATTGACTGCAGTCGCCGCTCGACGCTTCTGCCTTCATGTCGTGTCTGCCAAGGCCACAACATAGCCTCTATCAGCCGTGAACTCGTCCGCACCACTCCACACCATGTCCACAACCCTCTTCTGGCCACGGTCTGAGTCGGATGTCAAATGCCATACTGGCCTACGCCTCCAACGCCTTGCCTTCAGTACGGCAAAGGTCCGAGTTCGACGGCCTGCTGCCAGGCACCGCTACGAATCAGACGTGCGCTAGAACGTGTCGAAGGGCCAGCACAGACGTGTAGGAGCCTGCCGGCGTGGGTCGATGGAGCTGCGTGGAGTTCGTTTGGCCGTGTGTGAATTTTCCAAAGGTTGACACCTTTGTGGTGCGGTACCTTGTCGAAGCGTCCCCGTGGCCCAATGGATAAGGCATCCGCCTACGAAGCGGGAGATTGCGGGTTCGAGTCCCGTCGGAGACTTCCTTTTGTCCCCGTATCCTTACTTTTCACCATAACGCAGCCTCAGCGTCCCAGCGCGCATCCACGAACCCTGGCAGCCGCCTAGTGCCGCTTGCAGAGCTCGAAATGCTCGTCGGATTGACTGCAGTCGCCGCTCGACGCTTCTGCCTTCATGTCGTGTCTGCCAAGGCCACAACATAGCCTCTATCAGCCGTGAACTCGTCCGCACCACTCCACACCATGTCCACAACCTTCTTCTGGCCACGGTCTGAGTCGGATGTCAAATGCCATACTGGCCTACGCCTCCAACGCCTTGCCTTCAGTACGGCAAAGGTCCGAGTTCGACGGCCTGCTGCCAGGCACCGCTACGAATCAGACGTGCGCTAGAACGTGTCGAAGGGCCAGCACAGACGTGTAGGAGCCTGCCGGCGTGGGTCGATGGAGCTGCGTGGAGTTCGTTTGGCCGTGTGTGAATTTTCCAAAGGTTGACACCTTTGTGGTGCGGTACCTTGTCGAAGCGTCCCCGTGGCCCAATGGATAAGGCATCCGCCTACGAAGCGGGAGATTGCGGGTTCGAGTCCCGTCGGAGACTTCCTTTTGTCCCCGTATCCTTACTTTTCACCATAACGCAGCCTCAGCGTCCCAGCGCGCATCCACGAACCCTGGCAGCCGCCTAGTGCCGCTTGCAGAGCTCGAAATGCTCGTCGGATTGACTGCAGTCGCCGCTCGACGCTTCTGCCTTCATGTCGTGTCTGCCAAGGCCACAACATAGCCTCTATCAGCCGTGAACTCGTCCGCACCACTCCACACCATGTCCACAACCTTCTTCTGGCCACGGTCTGAGTCGGATGTCAAATGCCATACTGGCCTACGCCTCCAACGCCTTGCCTTCAGTACGGCAAAGGTCCGAGTTCGACGGCCTGCTGCCAGGCACCGCTACGAATCAGACGTGCGCTAGAACGTGTCGAAGGGCCAGCACAGACGTGTAGGAGCCTGCCGGCGTGGGTCGATGGAGCTGCGTGGAGTTCGTTTGGCCGTGTGTGAATTTTCCAAAGGTTGACACCTTTGTGGTGCGGTACCTTGTCGAAGCGTCCCCGTGGCCCAATGGATAAGGCATCCGCCTACGAAGCGGGAGATTGCGGGTTCGAGTCCCGTCGGAGACTTCCTTTTGTCCCCGTATCCTTACTTTTCACCATAACGCAGCCTCAGCGTCCCAGCGCGCATCCACGAACCCTGGCAGCCGCCTAGTGCCGCTTGCAGAGCTCGAAATGCTCGTCGGATTGACTGCAGTCGCCGCTCGACGCTTCTGCCTTCATGTCGTGTCTGCCAAGGCCACAACATAGCCTCTATCAGCCGTGAACTCGTCCGCACCACTCCACACCATGTCCACAACCTTCTTCTGGCCACGGTCTGAGTCGGATGTCAAATGCCATACTGGCCTACGCCTCCAACGCCTTGCCTTCAGTACGGCAAAGGTCCGAGTTCGACGGCCTGCTGCCAGGCACCGCTACGAATCAGACGTGCGCTAGAACGTGTCGAAGGGCCAGCACAGACGTGTAGGAGCCTGCCGGCGTGGGTCGATGGAGCTGCGTGGAGTTCGTTTGGCCGTGTGTGAATTTTCCAAAGGTTGACACCTTTGTGGTGCGGTACCTTGTCGAAGCGTCCCCGTGGCCCAATGGATAAGGCATCCGCCTACGAAGCGGGAGATTGCGGGTTCGAGTCCCGTCGGAGACTTCCTTTTGTCCCCGTATCCTTACTTTTCACCATAACGCAGCCTCAGTGTCCCAGCGCGCATCCACGAACCCTGGCAGCCGCCTAGTGCCGCTTGCAGAGCTCGAAATGCTCGTCGGATTGACTGCAGTCGCCGCTCGACGCTTCTGCCTTCATGTCGTGTCTGCCAAGGCGACAACATAGCCTCTATCAGCCGTGAACTCGTCCGCACCACTCCACACCATGTCCACAACCCTCTTCTGGCCACAGTCTGAGTCGGATGTCAAATGCCATACTGGCCTACGCCTCCAACGCCTTGCCTTCAGTACGGCAAAGGTCCGAGTTCGACGGCCTGCTGCCAGGCACCGCTACGAATCAGACGTGCGCTAGAACGTGTCGAAGGGCCAGCACAGACGTGTAGGAGCCTGCCGGCGTGGGTCGATGGAGCTGCGTGGAGTTCGTTTGGCCGTGTGTGAATTTTCCAAAGGTTGACACCTTTGTGGTGCGGTACCTTGTCGAAGCGTCCCCGTGGCCCAATGGATAAGGCATCCGCCTACGAAGCGGGAGATTGCGGGTTCGAGTCCCGTCGGAGACTTCCTTTTGTCCCCGTATCCTTACTTTTCACCATAACGCAGCCTCAGCGTCCCAGCGCGCATCCACGAACCCTGGCAGCCGCCTAGTGCCGCTTGCAGAGCTCGAAATGCTCGTCGGATTGACTGCAGTCGCCGCTCGACGCTTCTGCCTTCATGTCGCGTCTGCCAAGGCGACAACATAGCCTCTATCAGCCGTGAACTCGTCCGCACCACTCCACACCATGTCCACAACCTTCTTCTGGCCACGGTCTGAGTCGGATGTCAAATGCCATACTGGCCTACGCCTCCAACGACTTGCCTTCAGTACGGCAAAGGTCCGAGTTCGACGGCCTGCTGCCAGGCACCGCTACGAATCAGACGTGCGCTAGAACGTGTCGAAGGGCCAGCACAGACGTGTAGGAGCCTGCCGGCGTGGGTCGATGGAGCTGCGTGGAGTTCGTTTGGCCGTGTGTGAATTTTCCAAAGGTTGACACCTTTGTGGTGCGGTACCTTGTCGAAGCGTCCCCGTGGCCCAATGGATAAGGCATCCGCCTACGAAGCGGGAGATTGCGGGTTCGAGTCCCGTCGGAGACTTCCTTTTGTCCCCGTATCCTTACTTTTCACCATAACGCAGCCTCAGTGTCCCAGCGCGCATCCACGAACCCTGGCAGCCGCCTAGTGCCGCTTGCAGAGCTCGAAATGCTTGTCGGATTGACTGCAGTCGCCGCTCGACGCTTCTGCCTTCATGTCGCGTCTGCCAAGGCGACAACATAGCCTCTATCAGCCGTGAACTCGTCCGCACCACTCCACACCATGTCCACAACCTTCTTCTGGCCACGGTCTGAGTCGGATGTCAAATGCCATACTGGCCTACGCCTCCAACGACTTGCCTTCAGTACGGCAAAGGTCCGAGTTCGACGGCCTGCTGCCAGGCACCGCTACGAATCAGACGTGCGCTAGAACGTGTCGAAGGGCCAGCACAGACGTGTAGGAGCCTGCCGGCGTGGGTCGATGGAGCTGCGTGGAGTTCGTTTGGCCGTGTGTGAATTTTCCAAAGGTTGACACCTTTGTGGTGCGGTACCTTGTCGAAGCGTCCCCGTGGCCCAATGGATAAGGCATCCGCCTACGAAGCGGGAGATTGCGGGTTCGAGTCCCGTCGGAGACTTCCTTTTGTCCCCGTATCCTTACTTTTCACCATAACGCAGCCTCAGCGTCCCAGCGCGCATCCACGAACCCTGGCAGCCGCCTAGTGCCGCTTGCAGAGCTCGAAATGCTCGTCGGATTGACTGCAGTCGCCGCTCGACGCTTCTGCCTTCATGTCGCGTCTGCCAAGGCGACAACATAGCCTCTATCAGCCGTGAACTCGTCCGCACCACTCCACACCATGTCCACAACCTTCTTCTGGCCACGGTCTGAGTCGGATGTCAAATGCCATACTGGCCTACGCCTCCAACGACTTGCCTTCAGTACGGCAAAGGTCCGAGTTCGACGGCCTGCTGCCAGGCACCGCTACGAATCAGACGTGCGCTAGAACGTGTCGAAGGGCCAGCACAGACGTGTAGGAGCCTGCCGGCGTGGGTCGATGGAGCTGCGTGGAGTTCGTTTGGCCGTGTGTGAATTTTCCAAAGGTTGACACCTTTGTGGTGCGGTACCTTGTCGAAGCGTCCCCGTGGCCCAATGGATAAGGCATCCGCCTACGAAGCGGGAGATTGCGGGTTCGAGTCCCGTCGGAGACTTCCTTTTGTCCCCGTATCCTTACTTTTCACCATAACGCAGCCTCAGCGTCCCAGCGCGCATCCACGAACCCTGGCAGCCGCCTAGTGCCGCTTGCAGAGCTCGAAATGCTCGTCGGATTGACTGCAGTCGCCGCTCGACGCTTCTGCCTTCATGTCGTGTCTGCCAAGGCGACAACATAGCCTCTATCAGCCGTGAACTCGTCCGCACCACTCCACACCATGTCCACAACCCTCTTCTGGCCACAGTCTGAGTCGGATGTCAAATGCCATACTGGCCTACGCCTCCAACGACTTGCCTTCAGTACGGCAAAGGTCCGAGTTCGACGGCCTGCTGCCAGGCACCGCTACGAATCAGACGTGCGCTAGAACGTGTCGAAGGGCCAGCACAGACGTGTAGGAGCCTGCCGGCGTGGGTCGATGGAGCTGCGTGGAGTTCGTTTGGCCGTGTGTGAATTTTCCAAAGGTTGACACCTTTGTGGTGCGGTACCTTGTCGAAGCGTCCCCGTGGCCCAATGGATAAGGCATCCGCCTACGAAGCGGGAGATTGCGGGTTCGAGTCCCGTCGGAGACTTCCTTTTGTCCCCGTATCCTTACTTTTCACCATAACGCAGCCTCAGTGTCCCAGCGCGCATCCACGAACCCTGGCAGCCGCCTAGTGCCGCTTGCAGAGCTCGAAATGCTTGTCGGATTGACTGCAGTCGCCGCTCGACGCTTCTGCCTTCATGTCGCGTCTGCCAAGGCGACAACATAGCCTCTATCAGCCGTGAACTCGTCCGCACCACTCCACACCATGTCCACAACCTTCTTCTGGCCACGGTCTGAGTCGGATGTCAAATGCCATACTGGCCTACGCCTCCAACGACTTGCCTTCAGTACGGCAAAGGTCCGAGTTCGACGGCCTGCTGCCAGGCACCGCTACGAATCAGACGTGCGCTAGAACGTGTCGAAGGGCCAGCACAGACGTGTAGGAGCCTGCCGGCGTGGGTCGATGGAGCTGCGTGGAGTTCGTTTGGCCGTGTGTGAATTTTCCAAAGGTTGACACCTTTGTGGTGCGGTACCTTGTCGAAGCGTCCCCGTGGCCCAATGGATAAGGCATCCGCCTACGAAGCGGGAGATTGCGGGTTCGAGTCCCGTCGGAGACTTCCTTTTGTCCCCGTATCCTTACTTTTCACCATAACGCAGCCTCAGCGTCCCAGCGCGCATCCACGAACCCTGGCAGCCGCCTAGTGCCGCTTGCAGAGCTCGAAATGCTCGTCGGATTGACTGCAGTCGCCGCTCGACGCTTCTGCCTTCATGTCGTGTCTGCCAAGGCGACAACATAGCCTCTATCAGCCGTGAACTCGTCCGCACCACTCCACACCATGTCCACAACCCTCTTCTGGCCACAGTCTGAGTCGGATGTCAAATGCCATACTGGCCTACGCCTCCAACGACTTGCCTTCAGTACGGCAAAGGTCCGAGTTCGACGGCCTGCTGCCAGGCACCGCTACGAATCAGACGTGCGCTAGAACGTGTCGAAGGGCCAGCACAGACGTGTAGGAGCCTGCCGGCGTGGGTCGATGGAGCTGCGTGGAGTTCGTTTGGCCGTGTGTGAATTTTCCAAAGGTTGAAACCTTTGTGGTGCGGTACCTTGTCGAAGCGTCCCCGTGGCCCAATGGATAAGGCATCCGCCTACGAAGCGGGAGATTGCGGGTTCGAGTCCCGTCGGAGACTTCCTTTTGTCCCCGTATCCTTACTTTTCACCATAACGCAGCCTCAGTGTCCCAGCGCGCATCCACGAACCCTGGCAGCCGCCTAGTGCCGCTTGCAGAGCTCGAAATGCTCGTCGGATTGACTGCAGTCGCCGCTCGACGCTTCTGCCTTCATGTCGCGTCTGCCAAGGCGACAACATAGCCTCTATCAGCCGTGAACTCGTCCGCACCACTCCACACCATGTCCACAACCTTCTTCTGGCCACGGTCTGAGTCGGATGTCAAATGCCATACTGGCCTACGCCTCCAACGCCTTGCCTTCAGTACGGCAAAGGTCCGAGTTCGACGGCCTGCTGCCAGGCACCGCTACGAATCAGACGTGCGCTAGAACGTGTCGAAGGGCCAGCACAGACGTGTAGGAGCCTGCCGGCGTGGGTCGATGGAGCTGCGTGGAGTTCGTTTGGCCGTGTGTGAATTTTCCAAAGGTTGACACCTTTGTGGTGCGGTACCTTGTCGAAGCGTCCCCGTGGCCCAATGGATAAGGCATCCGCCTACGAAGCGGGAGATTGCGGGTTCGAGTCCCGTCGGAGACTTCCTTTTGTCCCCGTATCCTTACTTTTCACCATAACGCAGCCTCAGCGTCCCAGCGCGCATCCACGAACCCTGGCAGCCGCCTAGTGCCGCTTGCAGAGCTCGAAATGCTCGTCGGATTGACTGCAGTCGCCGCTCGACGCTTCTGCCTTCATGTCGTGTCTGCCAAGGCGACAACATAGCCTCTATCAGCCGTGAACTCGTCCGCACCACTCCACACCATGTCCACAACCCTCTTCTGGCCACAGTCTGAGTCGGATGTCAAATGCCATACTGGCCTACGCCTCCAACGACTTGCCTTCAGTACGGCAAAGGTCCGAGTTCGACGGCCTGCTGCCAGGCACCGCTACGAATCAGACGTGCGCTAGAACGTGTCGAAGGGCCAGCACAGACGTGTAGGAGCCTGCCGGCGTGGGTCGATGGAGCTGCGTGGAGTTCGTTTGGCCGTGTGTGAATTTTCCAAAGGTTGAAACCTTTGTGGTGCGGTACCTTGTCGAAGCGTCCCCGTGGCCCAATGGATAAGGCATCCGCCTACGAAGCGGGAGATTGCGGGTTCGAGTCCCGTCGGAGACTTCCTTTTGTCCCCGTATCCTTACTTTTCACCATAACGCAGCCTCAGTGTCCCAGCGCGCATCCACGAACCCTGGCAGCCGCCTAGTGCCGCTTGCAGAGCTCGAAATGCTCGTCGGATTGACTGCAGTCGCCGCTCGACGCTTCTGCCTTCATGTCGCGTCTGCCAAGGCGACAACATAGCCTCTATCAGCCGTGAACTCGTCCGCACCACTCCACACCATGTCCACAACCTTCTTCTGGCCACGGTCTGAGTCGGATGTCAAATGCCATACTGGCCTACGCCTCCAACGCCTTGCCTTCAGTACGGCAAAGGTCCGAGTTCGACGGCCTGCTGCCAGGCACCGCTACGAATCAGACGTGCGCTAGAACGTGTCGAAGGGCCAGCACAGACGTGTAGGAGCCTGCCGGCGTGGGTCGATGGAGCTGCGTGGAGTTCGTTTGGCCGTGTGTGAATTTTCCAAAGGTTGACACCTTTGTGGTGCGGTACCTTGTCGAAGCGTCCCCGTGGCCCAATGGATAAGGCATCCGCCTACGAAGCGGGAGATTGCGGGTTCGAGTCCCGTCGGAGACTTCCTTTTGTCCCCGTATCCTTACTTTTCACCATAACGCAGCCTCAGCGTCCCAGCGCGCATCCACGAACCCTGGCAGCCGCCTAGTGCCGCTTGCAGAGCTCGAAATGCTCGTCGGATTGACTGCAGTCGCCGCTCGACGCTTCTGCCTTCATGTCGTGTCTGCCAAGGCGACAACATAGCCTCTATCAGCCGTGAACTCGTCCGCACCACTCCACACCATGTCCACAACCCTCTTCTGGCCACAGTCTGAGTCGGATGTCAAATGCCATACTGGCCTACGCCTCCAACGACTTGCCTTCAGTACGGCAAAGGTCCGAGTTCGACGGCCTGCTGCCAGGCACCGCTACGAATCAGACGTGCGCTAGAACGTGTCGAAGGGCCAGCACAGACGTGTAGGAGCCTGCCGGCGTGGGTCGATGGAGCTGCGTGGAGTTCGTTTGGCCGTGTGTGAATTTTCCAAAGGTTGAAACCTTTGTGGTGCGGTACCTTGTCGAAGCGTCCCCGTGGCCCAATGGATAAGGCATCCGCCTACGAAGCGGGAGATTGCGGGTTCGAGTCCCGTCGGAGACTTCCTTTTGTCCCCGTATCCTTACTTTTCACCATAACGCAGCCTCAGTGTCCCAGCGCGCATCCACGAACCCTGGCAGCCGCCTAGTGCCGCTTGCAGAGCTCGAAATGCTCGTCGGATTGACTGCAGTCGCCGCTCGACGCTTCTGCCTTCATGTCGTGTCTGCCAAGGCGACAACATAGCCTCTATCAGCCGTGAACTCGTCCGCACCACTCCACACCATGTCCACAACCCTCTTCTGGCCACGGTCTGAGTCGGATGTCAAATGCCATACTGGCCTACGCCTCCAACGCCTTGCCTTCAGTACGGCAAAGGTCCGAGTTCGACGGCCTGCTGCCAGGCACCGCTACGAATCAGACGTGCGCTAGAACGTGTCGAAGGGCCAGCACAGACGTGTAGGAGCCTGCCGGCGTGGGTCGATGGAGCTGCGTGGAGTTCGTTTGGCCGTGTGTGAATTTTCCAAAGGTTGAAACCTTTGTGGTGCGGTACCTTGTCGAAGCGTCCCCGTGGCCCAATGGATAAGGCATCCGCCTACGAAGCGGGAGATTGCGGGTTCGAGTCCCGTCGGAGACTTCCTTTTGTCCCCGTATCCTTACTTTTCACCATAACGCAGCCTCAGCGTCCCAGCGCGCATCCACGAACCCTGGCAGCCGCCTAGTGCCGCTTGCAGAGCTCGAAATGCTCGTCGGATTGACTGCAGTCGCCGCTCGACGCTTCTGCCTTCATGTCGTGTCTGCCAAGGCGACAACATAGCCTCTATCAGCCGTGAACTCGTCCGCACCACTCCACACCATGTCCACAACCCTCTTCTGGCCACAGTCTGAGTCGGATGTCAAATGCCATACTGGCCTACGCCTCCAACGACTTGCCTTCAGTACGGCAAAGGTCCGAGTTCGACGGCCTGCTGCCAGGCACCGCTACGAATCAGACGTGCGCTAGAACGTGTCGAAGGGCCAGCACAGACGTGTAGGAGCCTGCCGGCGTGGGTCGATGGAGCTGCGTGGAGTTCGTTTGGCCGTGTGTGAATTTTCCAAAGGTTGAAACCTTTGTGGTGCGGTACCTTGTCGAAGCGTCCCCGTGGCCCAATGGATAAGGCATCCGCCTACGAAGCGGGAGATTGCGGGTTCGAGTCCCGTCGGAGACTTCCTTTTGTCCCCGTATCCTTACTTTTCACCATAACGCAGCCTCAGCGTCCCAGCGCGCATCCACGAACCCTGGCAGCCGCCTAGTGCCGCTTGCAGAGCTCGAAATGCTCGTCGGATTGACTGCAGTCGCCGCTCGACGCTTCTGCCTTCATGTCGTGTCTGCCAAGGCGACAACATAGCCTCTATCAGCCGTGAACTCGTCCGCACCACTCCACACCATGTCCACAACCCTCTTCTGGCCACAGTCTGAGTCGGATGTCAAATGCCATACTGGCCTACGCCTCCAACGACTTGCCTTCAGTACGGCAAAGGTCCGAGTTCGACGGCCTGCTGCCAGGCACCGCTACGAATCAGACGTGCGCTAGAACGTGTCGAAGGGCCAGCACAGACGTGTAGGAGCCTGCCGGCGTGGGTCGATGGAGCTGCGTGGAGTTCGTTTGGCCGTGTGTGAATTTTCCAAAGGTTGAAACCTTTGTGGTGCGGTACCTTGTCGAAGCGTCCCCGTGGCCCAATGGATAAGGCATCCGCCTACGAAGCGGGAGATTGCGGGTTCGAGTCCCGTCGGAGACTTCCTTTTGTCCCCGTATCCTTACTTTTCACCATAACGCAGCCTCAGTGTCCCAGCGCGCATCCACGAACCCTGGCAGCCGCCTAGTGCCGCTTGCAGAGCTCGAAATGCTCGTCGGATTGACTGCAGTCGCCGCTCGACGCTTCTGCCTTCATGTCGCGTCTGCCAAGGCCACAACATAGCCTCTATCAGCCGTGAACTCGTCCGCACCACTCCACACCATGTCCACAACCCTCTTCTGGCCACGGTCCGAGTCGGATGTCAAA
The DNA here is from genome assembly GCA_033557995.1 of Phytophthora crassamura. Classification (NCBI taxonomy): domain Eukaryota; phylum Oomycota; class Peronosporomycetes; order Peronosporales; family Peronosporaceae; genus Phytophthora; species Phytophthora crassamura. The sequence goes on along the minus strand of JAUCED010000002.1, from coordinate 15,239,564 downwards.
TGCCATACTGGCCTGCGCCTCCAACGCCTTGCCTTCAGTACGGCAAAGGTCCGAGTTCGACGGCCTGCTGCCAGGCACCGCTACGAATCAGACGTGCGCTAGAACGTGTCGAAGGGCCAGCACAGACGTGTAGGAGCCTGCCGGCGTGGGTCGATGGAGCTGCGTGGAGTTCGTTTGGCCGTGTGTGAATTTTCCAAAGGTTGACACCTTTGTGGTGCGGTACCTTGTCGAAGCGTCCCCGTGGCCCAATGGATAAGGCATCCGCCTACGAAGCGGGAGATTGCGGGTTCGAGTCCCGTCGGAGACTTCCTTTTGTCCCCGTATCCTTACTTTTCACCATAACGCAGCCTCAGTGTCCCAGCGCGCATCCACGAACCCTGGCAGCCGCCTAGTGCCGCTTGCAGAGCTCGAAATGCTCGTCGGATTGACTGCAGTCGCCGCTCGACGCTTCTGCCTTCATGTCGTGTCTGCCAAGGCGACAACATAGCCTCTATCAGCCGTGAACTCGTCCGCACCACTCCACACCATGTCCACAACCCTCTTCTGGCCACAGTCCGAGTCGGATGTCAAATGCCATACTGGCCTGCGCCTCCAACGCCTTGCCTTCAGTACGGCAAAGGTCCGAGTTCGACGGCCTGCTGCCAGGCACCGCTACGAATCAGACGTGCGCTAGAACGTGTCGAAGGGCCAGCACAGACGTGTAGGAGCCTGCCGGCGTGGGTCGATGGAGCTGCGTGGAGTTCGTTTGGCCGTGTGTGAATTTTCCAAAGGTTGACACCTTTGTGGTGCGGTACCTTGTCGAAGCGTCCCCGTGGCCCAATGGATAAGGCATCCGCCTACGAAGCGGGAGATTGCGGGTTCGAGTCCCGTCGGAGACTTCCTTTTGTCCCCGTATCCTTACTTTTCACCATAACGCAGCCTCAGTGTCCCAGCGCGCATCCACGAACCCTGGCAGCCGCCTAGTGCCGCTTGCAGAGCTCGAAATGCTCGTCGGATTGACTGCAGTCGCCGCTCGACGCTTCTGCCTTCATGTCGTGTCTGCCAAGGCGACAACATAGCCTCTATCAGCCGTGAACTCGTCCGCACCACTCCACACCATGTCCACAACCCTCTTCTGGCCACGGTCTGAGTCGGATGTCAAATGCCATACTGGCCTACGCCTCCAACGCCTTGCCTTCAGTACGGCAAAGGTCCGAGTTCGACGGCCTGCTGCCAGGCACCGCTACGAATCAGACGTGCGCTAGAACGTGTCGAAGGGCCAGCACAGACGTGTAGGAGCCTGCCGGCGTGGGTCGATGGAGCTGCGTGGAGTTCGTTTGGCCGTGTGTGAATTTTCCAAAGGTTGAAACCTTTGTGGTGCGGTACCTTGTCGAAGCGTCCCCGTGGCCCAATGGATAAGGCATCCGCCTACGAAGCGGGAGATTGCGGGTTCGAGTCCCGTCGGAGACTTCCTTTTGTCCCCGTATCCTTACTTTTCACCATAACGCAGCCTCAGCGTCCCAGCGCGCATCCACGAACCCTGGCAGCCGCCTAGTGCCGCTTGCAGAGCTCGAAATGCTCGTCGGATTGACTGCAGTCGCCGCTCGACGCTTCTGCCTTCATGTCGTGTCTGCCAAGGCGACAACATAGCCTCTATCAGCCGTGAACTCGTCCGCACCACTCCACACCATGTCCACAACCCTCTTCTGGCCACAGTCTGAGTCGGATGTCAAATGCCATACTGGCCTACGCCTCCAACGACTTGCCTTCAGTACGGCAAAGGTCCGAGTTCGACGGCCTGCTGCCAGGCACCGCTACGAATCAGACGTGCGCTAGAACGTGTCGAAGGGCCAGCACAGACGTGTAGGAGCCTGCCGGCGTGGGTCGATGGAGCTGCGTGGAGTTCGTTTGGCCGTGTGTGAATTTTCCAAAGGTTGAAACCTTTGTGGTGCGGTACCTTGTCGAAGCGTCCCCGTGGCCCAATGGATAAGGCATCCGCCTACGAAGCGGGAGATTGCGGGTTCGAGTCCCGTCGGAGACTTCCTTTTGTCCCCGTATCCTTACTTTTCACCATAACGCAGCCTCAGCGTCCCAGCGCGCATCCACGAACCCTGGCAGCCGCCTAGTGCCGCTTGCAGAGCTCGAAATGCTCGTCGGATTGACTGCAGTCGCCGCTCGACGCTTCTGCCTTCATGTCGTGTCTGCCAAGGCGACAACATAGCCTCTATCAGCCGTGAACTCGTCCGCACCACTCCACACCATGTCCACAACCCTCTTCTGGCCACAGTCTGAGTCGGATGTCAAATGCCATACTGGCCTACGCCTCCAACGACTTGCCTTCAGTACGGCAAAGGTCCGAGTTCGACGGCCTGCTGCCAGGCACCGCTACGAATCAGACGTGCGCTAGAACGTGTCGAAGGGCCAGCACAGACGTGTAGGAGCCTGCCGGCGTGGGTCGATGGAGCTGCGTGGAGTTCGTTTGGCCGTGTGTGAATTTTCCAAAGGTTGAAACCTTTGTGGTGCGGTACCTTGTCGAAGCGTCCCCGTGGCCCAATGGATAAGGCATCCGCCTACGAAGCGGGAGATTGCGGGTTCGAGTCCCGTCGGAGACTTCCTTTTGTCCCCGTATCCTTACTTTTCACCATAACGCAGCCTCAGTGTCCCAGCGCGCATCCACGAACCCTGGCAGCCGCCTAGTGCCGCTTGCAGAGCTCGAAATGCTCGTCGGATTGACTGCAGTCGCCGCTCGACGCTTCTGCCTTCATGTCGCGTCTGCCAAGGCCACAACATAGCCTCTATCAGCCGTGAACTCGTCCGCACCACTCCACACCATGTCCACAACCCTCTTCTGGCCACGGTCCGAGTCGGATGTCAAATGCCATACTGGCCTGCGCCTCCAACGCCTTGCCTTCAGTACGGCAAAGGTCCGAGTTCGACGGCCTGCTGCCAGGCACCGCTACGAATCAGACGTGCGCTAGAACGTGTCGAAGGGCCAGCACAGACGTGTAGGAGCCTGCCGGCGTGGGTCGATGGAGCTGCGTGGAGTTCGTTTGGCCGTGTGTGAATTTTCCAAAGGTTGACACCTTTGTGGTGCGGTACCTTGTCGAAGCGTCCCCGTGGCCCAATGGATAAGGCATCCGCCTACGAAGCGGGAGATTGCGGGTTCGAGTCCCGTCGGAGACTTCCTTTTGTCCCCGTATCCTTACTTTTCACCATAACGCAGCCTCAGTGTCCCAGCGCGCATCCACGAACCCTGGCAGCCGCCTAGTGCCGCTTGCAGAGCTCGAAATGCTCGTCGGATTGACTGCAGTCGCCGCTCGACGCTTCTGCCTTCATGTCGCGTCTGCCAAGGCCACAACATAGCCTCTATCAGCCGTGAACTCGTCCGCACCACTCCACACCATGTCCACAACCCTCTTCTGGCCACGGTCCGAGTCGGATGTCAAATGCCATACTGGCCTGCGCCTCCAACGCCTTGCCTTCAGTACGGCAAAGGTCCGAGTTCGACGGCCTGCTGCCAGGCACCGCTACGAATCAGACGTGCGCTAGAACGTGTCGAAGGGCCAGCACAGACGTGTAGGAGCCTGCCGGCGTGGGTCGATGGAGCTGCGTGGAGTTCGTTTGGCCGTGTGTGAATTTTCCAAAGGTTGAAACCTTTGTGGTGCGGTACCTTGTCGAAGCGTCCCCGTGGCCCAATGGATAAGGCATCCGCCTACGAAGCGGGAGATTGCGGGTTCGAGTCCCGTCGGAGACTTCCTTTTGTCCCCGTATCCTTACTTTTCACCATAACGCAGCCTCAGCGTCCCAGCGCGCATCCACGAACCCTGGCAGCCGCCTAGTGCCGCTTGCAGAGCTCGAAATGCTCGTCGGATTGACTGCAGTCGCCGCTCGACGCTTCTGCCTTCATGTCGTGTCTGCCAAGGCGACAACATAGCCTCTATCAGCCGTGAACTCGTCCGCACCACTCCACACCATGTCCACAACCCTCTTCTGGCCACAGTCTGAGTCGGATGTCAAATGCCATACTGGCCTACGCCTCCAACGACTTGCCTTCAGTACGGCAAAGGTCCGAGTTCGACGGCCTGCTGCCAGGCACCGCTACGAATCAGACGTGCGCTAGAACGTGTCGAAGGGCCAGCACAGACGTGTAGGAGCCTGCCGGCGTGGGTCGATGGAGCTGCGTGGAGTTCGTTTGGCCGTGTGTGAATTTTCCAAAGGTTGAAACCTTTGTGGTGCGGTACCTTGTCGAAGCGTCCCCGTGGCCCAATGGATAAGGCATCCGCCTACGAAGCGGGAGATTGCGGGTTCGAGTCCCGTCGGAGACTTCCTTTTGTCCCCGTATCCTTACTTTTCACCATAACGCAGCCTCAGCGTCCCAGCGCGCATCCACGAACCCTGGCAGCCGCCTAGTGCCGCTTGCAGAGCTCGAAATGCTCGTCGGATTGACTGCAGTCGCCGCTCGACGCTTCTGCCTTCATGTCGTGTCTGCCAAGGCGACAACATAGCCTCTATCAGCCGTGAACTCGTCCGCACCACTCCACACCATGTCCACAACCCTCTTCTGGCCACAGTCTGAGTCGGATGTCAAATGCCATACTGGCCTACGCCTCCAACGACTTGCCTTCAGTACGGCAAAGGTCCGAGTTCGACGGCCTGCTGCCAGGCACCGCTACGAACCAGACGTGCGCTAGAACGTGTCGAAGGGCCAGCACAGACGTGTAGGAGCCTGCCGGCGTGGGTCGATGGAGCTGCGTGGAGTTCGTTTGGCCGTGTGTGAATTTTCCAAAGGTTGAAACCTTTGTGGTGCGGTACCTTGTCGAAGCGTCCCCGTGGCCCAATGGATAAGGCATCCGCCTACGAAGCGGGAGATTGCGGGTTCGAGTCCCGTCGGAGACTTCCTTTTGTCCCCGTATCCTTACTTTTCACCATAACGCAGCCTCAGCGTCCCAGCGCGCATCCACGAACCCTGGCAGCCGCCTAGTGCCGCTTGCAGAGCTCGAAATGCTCGTCGGATTGACTGCAGTCGCCGCTCGACGCTTCTGCCTTCATGTCGTGTCTGCCAAGGCGACAACATAGCCTCTATCAGCCGTGAACTCGTCCGCACCACTCCACACCATGTCCACAACCCTCTTCTGGCCACAGTCTGAGTCGGATGTCAAATGCCATACTGGCCTACGCCTCCAACGACTTGCCTTCAGTACGGCAAAGGTCCGAGTTCGACGGCCTGCTGCCAGGCACCGCTACGAATCAGACGTGCGCTAGAACGTGTCGAAGGGCCAGCACAGACGTGTAGGAGCCTGCCGGCGTGGGTCGATGGAGCTGCGTGGAGTTCGTTTGGCCGTGTGTGAATTTTCCAAAGGTTGAAACCTTTGTGGTGCGGTACCTTGTCGAAGCGTCCCCGTGGCCCAATGGATAAGGCATCCGCCTACGAAGCGGGAGATTGCGGGTTCGAGTCCCGTCGGAGACTTCCTTTTGTCCCCGTATCCTTACTTTTCACCATAACGCAGCCTCAGTGTCCCAGCGCGCATCCACGAACCCTGGCAGCCGCCTAGTGCCGCTTGCAGAGCTCGAAATGCTCGTCGGATTGACTGCAGTCGCCGCTCGACGCTTCTGCCTTCATGTCGCGTCTGCCAAGGCCACAACATAGCCTCTATCAGCCGTGAACTCGTCCGCACCACTCCACACCATGTCCACAACCCTCTTCTGGCCACGGTCCGAGTCGGATGTCAAATGCCATACTGGCCTGCGCCTCCAACGCCTTGCCTTCAGTACGGCAAAGGTCCGAGTTCGACGGCCTGCTGCCAGGCACCGCTACGAATCAGACGTGCGCTAGAACGTGTCGAAGGGCCAGCACAGACGTGTAGGAGCCTGCCGGCGTGGGTCGATGGAGCTGCGTGGAGTTCGTTTGGCCGTGTGTGAATTTTCCAAAGGTTGACACCTTTGTGGTGCGGTACCTTGTCGAAGCGTCCCCGTGGCCCAATGGATAAGGCATCCGCCTACGAAGCGGGAGATTGCGGGTTCGAGTCCCGTCGGAGACTTCCTTTTGTCCCCGTATCCTTACTTTTCACCATAACGCAGCCTCAGTGTCCCAGCGCGCATCCACGAACCCTGGCAGCCGCCTAGTGCCGCTTGCAGAGCTCGAAATGCTCGTCGGATTGACTGCAGTCGCCGCTCGACGCTTCTGCCTTCATGTCGCGTCTGCCAAGGCGACAACATAGCCTCTATCAGCCGTGAACTCGTCCGCACCACTCCACACCATGTCCACAACCTTCTTCTGGCCACGGTCTGAGTCGGATGTCAAATGCCATACTGGCCTACGCCTCCAACGACTTGCCTTCAGTACGGCAAAGGTCCGAGTTCGACGGCCTGCTGCCAGGCACCGCTACGAATCAGACGTGCGCTAGAACGTGTCGAAGGGCCAGCACAGACGTGTAGGAGCCTGCCGGCGTGGGTCGATGGAGCTGCGTGGAGTTCGTTTGGCCGTGTGTGAATTTTCCAAAGGTTGAAACCTTTGTGGTGCGGTACCTTGTCGAAGCGTCCGTGGCCCAATGGATAAGGCATCCGCCTACGAAGCGGGAGATTGCGGGTTCGAGTCCCGTCGGAGACTTCCTTTTGTCCCCGTATCCTTACTTTTCACCATAACGCAGCCTCAGTGTCCCAGCGCGCATCCACGAACCCTGGCAGCCGCCTAGTGCCGCTTGCAGAGCTCGAAATGCTCGTCGGATTGACTGCAGTCGCCGCTCGACGCTTCTGCCTTCATGTCGCGTCTGCCAAGGCGACAACATAGCCTCTATCAGCCGTGAACTCGTCCGCACCACTCCACACCATGTCCACAACCTTCTTCTGGCCACGGTCTGAGTCGGATGTCAAATGCCATACTGGCCTACGCCTCCAACGCCTTGCCTTCAGTACGGCAAAGGTCCGAGTTCGACGGCCTGCTGCCAGGCACCGCTACGAATCAGACGTGCGCTAGAACGTGTCGAAGGGCCAGCACAGACGTGTAGGAGCCTGCCGGCGTGGGTCGATGGAGCTGCGTGGAGTTCGTTTGGCCGTGTGTGAATTTTCCAAAGGTTGACACCTTTGTGGTGCGGTACCTTGTCGAAGCGTCCCCGTGGCCCAATGGATAAGGCATCCGCCTACGAAGCGGGAGATTGCGGGTTCGAGTCCCGTCGGAGACTTCCTTTTGTCCCCGTATCCTTACTTTTCACCATAACGCAGCCTCAGTGTCCCAGCGCGCATCCACGAACCCTGGCAGCCGCCTAGTGCCGCTTGCAGAGCTCGAAATGCTCGTCGGATTGACTGCAGTCGCCGCTCGACGCTTCTGCCTTCATGTCGCGTCTGCCAAGGCGACAACATAGCCTCTATCAGCCGTGAACTCGTCCGCACCACTCCACACCATGTCCACAACCTTCTTCTGGCCACGGTCTGAGTCGGATGTCAAATGCCATACTGGCCTACGCCTCCAACGACTTGCCTTCAGTACGGCAAAGGTCCGAGTTCGACGGCCTGCTGCCAGGCACCGCTACGAATCAGACGTGCGCTAGAACGTGTCGAAGGGCCAGCACAGACGTGTAGGAGCCTGCCGGCGTGGGTCGATGGAGCTGCGTGGAGTTCGTTTGGCCGTGTGTGAATTTTCCAAAGGTTGACACCTTTGTGGTGCGGTACCTTGTCGAAGCGTCCCCGTGGCCCAATGGATAAGGCATCCGCCTACGAAGCGGGAGATTGCGGGTTCGAGTCCCGTCGGAGACTTCCTTTTGTCCCCGTATCCTTACTTTTCACCATAACGCAGCCTCAGTGTCCCAGCGCGCATCCACGAACCCTGGCAGCCGCCTAGTGCCGCTTGCAGAGCTCGAAATGCTCGTCGGATTGACTGCAGTCGCCGCTCGACGCTTCTGCCTTCATGTCGCGTCTGCCAAGGCGACAACATAGCCTCTATCAGCCGTGAACTCGTCCGCACCACTCCACACCATGTCCACAACCTTCTTCTGGCCACGGTCTGAGTCGGATGTCAAATGCCATACTGGCCTACGCCTCCAACGCCTTGCCTTCAGTACGGCAAAGGTCCGAGTTCGACGGCCTGCTGCCAGGCACCGCTACGAATCAGACGTGCGCTAGAACGTGTCGAAGGGCCAGCACAGACGTGTAGGAGCCTGCCGGCGTGGGTCGATGGAGCTGCGTGGAGTTCGTTTGGCCGTGTGTGAATTTTCCAAAGGTTGAAACCTTTGTGGTGCGGTACCTTGTCGAAGCGTCCCCGTGGCCCAATGGATAAGGCATCCGCCTACGAAGCGGGAGATTGCGGGTTCGAGTCCCGTCGGAGACTTCCTTTTGTCCCCGTATCCTTACTTTTCACCATAACGCAGCCTCAGTGTCCCAGCGCGCATCCACGAACCCTGGCAGCCGCCTAGTGCCGCTTGCAGAGCTCGAAATGCTCGTCGGATTGACTGCAGTCGCCGCTCGACGCTTCTGCCTTCATGTCGCGTCTGCCAAGGCGACAACATAGCCTCTATCAGCCGTGAACTCGTCCGCACCACTCCACACCATGTCCACAACCTTCTTCTGGCCACGGTCTGAGTCGGATGTCAAATGCCATACTGGCCTACGCCTCCAACGACTTGCCTTCAGTACGGCAAAGGTCCGAGTTCGACGGCCTGCTGCCAGGCACCGCTACGAATCAGACGTGCGCTAGAACGTGTCGAAGGGCCAGCACAGACGTGTAGGAGCCTGCCGGCGTGGGTCGATGGAGCTGCGTGGAGTTCGTTTGGCCGTGTGTGAATTTTCCAAAGGTTGAAACCTTTGTGGTGCGGTACCTTGTCGAAGCGTCCGTGGCCCAATGGATAAGGCATCCGCCTACGAAGCGGGAGATTGCGGGTTCGAGTCCCGTCGGAGACTTCCTTTTGTCCCCGTATCCTTACTTTTCACCATAACGCAGCCTCAGTGTCCCAGCGCGCATCCACGAACCCTGGCAGCCGCCTAGTGCCGCTTGCAGAGCTCGAAATGCTCGTCGGATTGACTGCAGTCGCCGCTCGACGCTTCTGCCTTCATGTCGCGTCTGCCAAGGCGACAACATAGCCTCTATCAGCCGTGAACTCGTCCGCACCACTCCACACCATGTCCACAACCTTCTTCTGGCCACGGTCTGAGTCGGATGTCAAATGCCATACTGGCCTACGCCTCCAACGCCTTGCCTTCAGTACGGCAAAGGTCCGAGTTCGACGGCCTGCTGCCAGGCACCGCTACGAATCAGACGTGCGCTAGAACGTGTCGAAGGGCCAGCACAGACGTGTAGGAGCCTGCCGGCGTGGGTCGATGGAGCTGCGTGGAGTTCGTTTGGCCGTGTGTGAATTTTCCAAAGGTTGACACCTTTGTGGTGCGGTACCTTGTCGAAGCGTCCCCGTGGCCCAATGGATAAGGCATCCGCCTACGAAGCGGGAGATTGCGGGTTCGAGTCCCGTCGGAGACTTCCTTTTGTCCCCGTATCCTTACTTTTCACCATAACGCAGCCTCAGTGTCCCAGCGCGCATCCACGAACCCTGGCAGCCGCCTAGTGCCGCTTGCAGAGCTCGAAATGCTCGTCGGATTGACTGCAGTCGCCGCTCGACGCTTCTGCCTTCATGTCGCGTCTGCCAAGGCGACAACATAGCCTCTATCAGCCGTGAACTCGTCCGCACCACTCCACACCATGTCCACAACCTTCTTCTGGCCACGGTCTGAGTCGGATGTCAAATGCCATACTGGCCTACGCCTCCAACGCCTTGCCTTCAGTACGGCAAAGGTCCGAGTTCGACGGCCTGCTGCCAGGCACCGCTACGAATCAGACGTGCGCTAGAACGTGTCGAAGGGCCAGCACAGACGTGTAGGAGCCTGCCGGCGTGGGTCGATGGAGCTGCGTGGAGTTCGTTTGGCCGTGTGTGAATTTTCCAAAGGTTGAAACCTTTGTGGTGCGGTACCTTGTCGAAGCGTCCCCGTGGCCCAATGGATAAGGCATCCGCCTACGAAGCGGGAGATTGCGGGTTCGAGTCCCGTCGGAGACTTCCTTTTGTCCCCGTATCCTTACTTTTCACCATAACGCAGCCTCAGTGTCCCAGCGCGCATCCACGAACCCTGGCAGCCGCCTAGTGCCGCTTGCAGAGCTCGAAATGCTCGTCGGATTGACTGCAGTCGCCGCTCGACGCTTCTGCCTTCATGTCGCGTCTGCCAAGGCGACAACATAGCCTCTATCAGCCGTGAACTCGTCCGCACCACTCCACACCATGTCCACAACCTTCTTCTGGCCACGGTCTGAGTCGGATGTCAAATGCCATACTGGCCTACGCCTCCAACGCCTTGCCTTCAGTACGGCAAAGGTCCGAGTTCGACGGCCTGCTGCCAGGCACCGCTACGAATCAGACGTGCGCTAGAACGTGTCGAAGGGCCAGCACAGACGTGTAGGAGCCTGCCGGCGTGGGTCGATGGAGCTGCGTGGAGTTCGTTTGGCCGTGTGTGAATTTTCCAAAGGTTGACACCTTTGTGGTGCGGTACCTTGTCGAAGCGTCCCCGTGGCCCAATGGATAAGGCATCCGCCTACGAAGCGGGAGATTGCGGGTTCGAGTCCCGTCGGAGACTTCCTTTTGTCCCCGTATCCTTACTTTTCACCATAACGCAGCCTCAGTGTCCCAGCGCGCATCCACGAACCCTGGCAGCCGCCTAGTGCCGCTTGCAGAGCTCGAAATGCTCGTCGGATTGACTGCAGTCGCCGCTCGACGCTTCTGCCTTCATGTCGCGTCTGCCAAGGCCACAACATAGCCTCTATCAGCCGTGAACTCGTCCGCACCACTCCACACCATGTCCACAACCTTCTTCTGGCCACGGTCTGAGTCGGATGTCAAATGCCATACTGGCCTACGCCTCCAACGCCTTGCCTTCAGTACGGCAAAGGTCCGAGTTCGACGGCCTGCTGCCAGGCACCGCTACGAATCAGACGTGCGCTAGAACGTGTCGAAGGGCCAGCACAGACGTGTAGGAGCCTGCCGGCGTGGGTCGATGGAGCTGCGTGGAGTTCGTTTGGCCGTGTGTGAATTTTCCAAAGGTTGACACCTTTGTGGTGCGGTACCTTGTCGAAGCGTCCCCGTGGCCCAATGGATAAGGCATCCGCCTACGAAGCGGGAGATTGCGGGTTCGAGTCCCGTCGGAGACTTCCTTTTGTCCCCGTATCCTTACTTTTCACCATAACGCAGCCTCAGTGTCCCAGCGCGCATCCACGAACCCTGGCAGCCGCCTAGTGCCGCTTGCAGAGCTCGAAATGCTCGTCGGATTGACTGCAGTCGCCGCTCGACGCTTCTGCCTTCATGTCGCGTCTGCCAAGGCCACAACATAGCCTCTATCAGCCGTGAACTCGTCCGCACCACTCCACACCATGTCCACAACCTTCTTCTGGCCACGGTCTGAGTCGGATGTCAAATGCCATACTGGCCTACGCCTCCAACGCCTTGCCTTCAGTACGGCAAAGGTCCGAGTTCGACGGCCTGCTGCCAGGCACCGCTACGAATCAGACGTGCGCTAGAACGTGTCGAAGGGCCAGCACAGACGTGTAGGAGCCTGCCGGCGTGGGTCGATGGAGCTGCGTGGAGTTCGTTTGGCCGTGTGTGAATTTTCCAAAGGTTGACACCTTTGTGGTGCGGTACCTTGTCGAAGCGTCCCCGTGGCCCAATGGATAAGGCATCCGCCTACGAAGCGGGAGATTGCGGGTTCGAGTCCCGTCGGAGACTTCCTTTTGTCCCCGTATCCTTACTTTTCACCATAACGCAGCCTCAGTGTCCCAGCGCGCATCCACGAACCCTGGCAGCCGCCTAGTGCCGCTTGCAGAGCTCGAAATGCTCGTCGGATTGACTGCAGTCGCCGCTCGACGCTTCTGCCTTCATGTCGCGTCTGCCAAGGCGACAACATAGCCTCTATCAGCCGTGAACTCGTCCGCACCACTCCACACCATGTCCACAACCTTCTTCTGGCCACGGTCTGAGTCGGATGTCAAATGCCATACTGGCCTACGCCTCCAACGACTTGCCTTCAGTACGGCAAAGGTCCGAGTTCGACGGCCTGCTGCCAGGCACCGCTACGAATCAGACGTGCGCTAGAACGTGTCGAAGGGCCAGCACAGACGTGTAGGAGCCTGCCGGCGTGGGTCGATGGAGCTGCGTGGAGTTCGTTTGGCCGTGTGTGAATTTTCCAAAGGTTGACACCTTTGTGGTGCGGTACCTTGTCGAAGCGTCCCCGTGGCCCAATGGATAAGGCATCCGCCTACGAAGCGGGAGATTGCGGGTTCGAGTCCCGTCGGAGACTTCCTTTTGTCCCCGTATCCTTACTTTTCACCATAACGCAGCCTCAGTGTCCCAGCGCGCATCCACGAACCCTGGCAGCCGCCTAGTGCCGCTTGCAGAGCTCGAAATGCTCGTCGGATTGACTGCAGTCGCCGCTCGACGCTTCTGCCTTCATGTCGCGTCTGCCAAGGCGACAACATAGCCTCTATCAGCCGTGAACTCGTCCGCACCACTCCACACCATGTCCACAACCTTCTTCTGGCCACGGTCTGAGTCGGATGTCAAATGCCATACTGGCCTACGCCTCCAACGCCTTGCCTTCAGTACGGCAAAGGTCCGAGTTCGACGGCCTGCTGCCAGGCACCGCTACGAATCAGACGTGCGCTAGAACGTGTCGAAGGGCCAGCACAGACGTGTAGGAGCCTGCCGGCGTGGGTCGATGGAGCTGCGTGGAGTTCGTTTGGCCGTGTGTGAATTTTCCAAAGGTTGAAACCTTTGTGGTGCGGTACCTTGTCGAAGCGTCCCCGTGGCCCAATGGATAAGGCATCCGCCTACGAAGCGGGAGATTGCGGGTTCGAGTCCCGTCGGAGACTTCCTTTTGTCCCCGTATCCTTACTTTTCACCATAACGCAGCCTCAGTGTCCCAGCGCGCATCCACGAACCCTGGCAGCCGCCTAGTGCCGCTTGCAGAGCTCGAAATGCTCGTCGGATTGACTGCAGTCGCCGCTCGACGCTTCTGCCTTCATGTCGCGTCTGCCAAGGCGACAACATAGCCTCTATCAGCCGTGAACTCGTCCGCACCACTCCACACCATGTCCACAACCTTCTTCTGGCCACGGTCTGAGTCGGATGTCAAATGCCATACTGGCCTACGCCTCCAACGCCTTGCCTTCAGTACGGCAAAGGTCCGAGTTCGACGGCCTGCTGCCAGGCACCGCTACGAATCAGACGTGCGCTAGAACGTGTCGAAGGGCCAGCACAGACGTGTAGGAGCCTGCCGGCGTGGGTCGATGGAGCTGCGTGGAGTTCGTTTGGCCGTGTGTGAATTTTCCAAAGGTTGACACCTTTGTGGTGCGGTACCTTGTCGAAGCGTCCCCGTGGCCCAATGGATAAGGCATCCGCCTACGAAGCGGGAGATTGCGGGTTCGAGTCCCGTCGGAGACTTCCTTTTGTCCCCGTATCCTTACTTTTCACCATAACGCAGCCTCAGTGTCCCAGCGCGCATCCACGAACCCTGGCAGCCGCCTAGTGCCGCTTGCAGAGCTCGAAATGCTCGTCGGATTGACTGCAGTCGCCGCTCGACGCTTCTGCCTTCATGTCGCGTCTGCCAAGGCCACAACATAGCCTCTATCAGCCGTGAACTCGTCCGCACCACTCCACACCATGTCCACAACCTTCTTCTGGCCACGGTCTGAGTCGGATGTCAAATGCCATACTGGCCTACGCCTCCAACGCCTTGCCTTCAGTACGGCAAAGGTCCGAGTTCGACGGCCTGCTGCCAGGCACCGCTACGAATCAGACGTGCGCTAGAACGTGTCGAAGGGCCAGCACAGACGTGTAGGAGCCTGCCGGCGTGGGTCGATGGAGCTGCGTGGAGTTCGTTTGGCCGTGTGTGAATTTTCCAAAGGTTGACACCTTTGTGGTGCGGTACCTTGTCGAAGCGTCCCCGTGGCCCAATGGATAAGGCATCCGCCTACGAAGCGGGAGATTGCGGGTTCGAGTCCCGTCGGAGACTTCCTTTTGTCCCCGTATCCTTACTTTTCACCATAACGCAGCCTCAGTGTCCCAGCGCGCATCCACGAACCCTGGCAGCCGCCTAGTGCCGCTTGCAGAGCTCGAAATGCTCGTCGGATTGACTGCAGTCGCCGCTCGACGCTTCTGCCTTCATGTCGCGTCTGCCAAGGCCACAACATAGCCTCTATCAGCCGTGAACTCGTCCGCACCACTCCACACCATGTCCACAACCTTCTTCTGGCCACGGTCTGAGTCGGATGTCAAATGCCATACTGGCCTACGCCTCCAACGCCTTGCCTTCAGTACGGCAAAGGTCCGAGTTCGACGGCCTGCTGCCAGGCACCGCTACGAATCAGACGTGCGCTAGAACGTGTCGAAGGGCCAGCACAGACGTGTAGGAGCCTGCCGGCGTGGGTCGATGGAGCTGCGTGGAGTTCGTTTGGCCGTGTGTGAATTTTCCAAAGGTTGACACCTTTGTGGTGCGGTACCTTGTCGAAGCGTCCCCGTGGCCCAATGGATAAGGCATCCGCCTACGAAGCGGGAGATTGCGGGTTCGAGTCCCGTCGGAGACTTCCTTTTGTCCCCGTATCCTTACTTTTCACCATAACGCAGCCTCAGTGTCCCAGCGCGCATCCACGAACCCTGGCAGCCGCCTAGTGCCGCTTGCAGAGCTCGAAATGCTCGTCGGATTGACTGCAGTCGCCGCTCGACGCTTCTGCCTTCATGTCGCGTCTGCCAAGGCCACAACATAGCCTCTATCAGCCGTGAACTCGTCCGCACCACTCCACACCATGTCCACAACCTTCTTCTGGCCACGGTCTGAGTCGGATGTCAAATGCCATACTGGCCTACGCCTCCAACGCCTTGCCTTCAGTACGGCAAAGGTCCGAGTTCGACGGCCTGCTGCCAGGCACCGCTACGAATCAGACGTGCGCTAGAACGTGTCGAAGGGCCAGCACAGACGTGTAGGAGCCTGCCGGCGTGGGTCGATGGAGCTGCGTGGAGTTCGTTTGGCCGTGTGTGAATTTTCCAAAGGTTGACACCTTTGTGGTGCGGTACCTTGTCGAAGCGTCCCCGTGGCCCAATGGATAAGGCATCCGCCTACGAAGCGGGAGATTGCGGGTTCGAGTCCCGTCGGAGACTTCCTTTTGTCCCCGTATCCTTACTTTTCACCATAACGCAGCCTCAGTGTCCCAGCGCGCATCCACGAACCCTGGCAGCCGCCTAGTGCCGCTTGCAGAGCTCGAAATGCTCGTCGGATTGACTGCAGTCGCCGCTCGACGCTTCTGCCTTCATGTCGCGTCTGCCAAGGCGACAACATAGCCTCTATCAGCCGTGAACTCGTCCGCACCACTCCACACCATGTCCACAACCCTCTTCTGGCCACGGTCCGAGTCGGATGTCAAATGCCATACTGGCCTGCGCCTCCAACGCCTTGCCTTCAGTACGGCAAAGGTCCGAGTTCGACGGCCTGCTGCCAGGCACCGCTACGAATCAGACGTGCGCTAGAACGTGTCGAAGGGCCAGCACAGACGTGTAGGAGCCTGCCGGCGTGGGTCGATGGAGCTGCGTGGAGTTCGTTTGGCCGTGTGTGAATTTTCCAAAGGTTGACACCTTTGTGGTGCGGTACCTTGTCGAAGCGTCCCCGTGGCCCAATGGATAAGGCATCCGCCTACGAAGCGGGAGATTGCGGGTTCGAGTCCCGTCGGAGACTTCCTTTTGTCCCCGTATCCTTACTTTTCACCATAACGCAGCCTCAGCGTCCCAGCGCGCATCCACGAACCCTGGCAGCCGCCTAGTGCCGCTTGCAGAGCTCGAAATGCTCGTCGGATTGACTGCAGTCGCCGCTCGACGCTTCTGCCTTCATGTCGCGTCTGCCAAGGCCACAACATAGCCTCTATCAGCCGTGAACTCGTCCGCACCACTCCACACCATGTCCACAACCCTCTTCTGGCCACGGTCCGAGTCGGATGTCAAATGCCATACTGGCCTGCGCCTCCAACGCCTTGCCTTCAGTACGGCAAAGGTCCGAGTTCGACGGCCTGCTGCCAGGCACCGCTACGAATCAGACGTGCGCTAGAACGTGTCGAAGGGCCAGCACAGACGTGTAGGAGCCTGCCGGCGTGGGTCGATGGAGCTGCGTGGAGTTCGTTTGGCCGTGTGTGAATTTTCCAAAGGTTGACACCTTTGTGGTGCGGTACCTTGTCGAAGCGTCCCCGTGGCCCAATGGATAAGGCATCCGCCTACGAAGCGGGAGATTGCGGGTTCGAGTCCCGTCGGAGACTTCCTTTTGTCCCCGTATCCTTACTTTTCACCATAACGCAGCCTCAGTGTCCCAGCGCGCATCCACGAACCCTGGCAGCCGCCTAGTGCCGCTTGCAGAGCTCGAAATGCTCGTCGGATTGACTGCAGTCGCCGCTCGACGCTTCTGCCTTCATGTCGTGTCTGCCAAGGCCACAACATAGCCTCTATCAGCCGTGAACTCGTCCGCACCACTCCACACCATGTCCACAACCCTCTTCTGGCCACGGTCTGAGTCGGATGTCAAATGCCATACTGGCCTACGCCTCCAACGCCTTGCCTTCAGTACGGCAAAGGTCCGAGTTCGACGGCCTGCTGCCAGGCACCGCTACGAATCAGACGTGCGCTAGAACGTGTCGAAGGGCCAGCACAGACGTGTAGGAGCCTGCCGGCGTGGGTCGATGGAGCTGCGTGGAGTTCGTTTGGCCGTGTGTGAATTTTCCAAAGGTTGACACCTTTGTGGTGCGGTACCTTGTCGAAGCGTCCCCGTGGCCCAATGGATAAGGCATCCGCCTACGAAGCGGGAGATTGCGGGTTCGAGTCCCGTCGGAGACTTCCTTTTGTCCCCGTATCCTTACTTTTCACCATAACGCAGCCTCAGTGTCCCAGCGCGCATCCACGAACCCTGGCAGCCGCCTAGTGCCGCTTGCAGAGCTCGAAATGCTCGTCGGATTGACTGCAGTCGCCGCTCGACGCTTCTGCCTTCATGTCGTGTCTGCCAAGGCCACAACATAGCCTCTATCAGCCGTGAACTCGTCCGCACCACTCCACACCATGTCCACAACCCTCTTCTGGCCACGGTCTGAGTCGGATGTCAAATGCCATACTGGCCTACGCCTCCAACGCCTTGCCTTCAGTACGGCAAAGGTCCGAGTTCGACGGCCTGCTGCCAGGCACCGCTACGAATCAGACGTGCGCTAGAACGTGTCGAAGGGCCAGCACAGACGTGTAGGAGCCTGCCGGCGTGGGTCGATGGAGCTGCGTGGAGTTCGTTTGGCCGTGTGTGAATTTTCCAAAGGTTGACACCTTTGTGGTGCGGTACCTTGTCGAAGCGTCCCCGTGGCCCAATGGATAAGGCATCCGCCTACGAAGCGGGAGATTGCGGGTTCGAGTCCCGTCGGAGACTTCCTTTTGTCCCCGTATCCTTACTTTTCACCATAACGCAGCCTCAGTGTCCCAGCGCGCATCCACGAACCCTGGCAGCCGCCTAGTGCCGCTTGCAGAGCTCGAAATGCTCGTCGGATTGACTGCAGTCGCCGCTCGACGCTTCTGCCTTCATGTCGTGTCTGCCAAGGCCACAACATAGCCTCTATCAGCCGTGAACTCGTCCGCACCACTCCACACCATGTCCACAACCCTCTTCTGGCCACGGTCTGAGTCGGATGTCAAATGCCATACTGGCCTACGCCTCCAACGCCTTGCCTTCAGTACGGCAAAGGTCCGAGTTCGACGGCCTGCTGCCAGGCACCGCTACGAATCAGACGTGCGCTAGAACGTGTCGAAGGGCCAGCACAGACGTGTAGGAGCCTGCCGGCGTGGGTCGATGGAGCTGCGTGGAGTTCGTTTGGCCGTGTGTGAATTTTCCAAAGGTTGACACCTTTGTGGTGCGGTACCTTGTCGAAGCGTCCCCGTGGCCCAATGGATAAGGCATCCGCCTACGAAGCGGGAGATTGCGGGTTCGAGTCCCGTCGGAGACTTCCTTTTGTCCCCGTATCCTTACTTTTCACCATAACGCAGCCTCAGCGTCCCAGCGCGCATCCACGAACCCTGGCAGCCGCCTAGTGCCGCTTGCAGAGCTCGAAATGCTCGTCGGATTGACTGCAGTCGCCGCTCGACGCTTCTGCCTTCATGTCGCGTCTGCCAAGGCCACAACATAGCCTCTATCAGCCGTGAACTCGTCCGCACCACTCCACACCATGTCCACAACCCTCTTCTGGCCACGGTCCGAGTCGGATGTCAAATGCCATACTGGCCTGCGCCTCCAACGCCTTGCCTTCAGTACGGCAAAGGTCCGAGTTCGACGGCCTGCTGCCAGGCACCGCTACGAATCAGACGTGCGCTAGAACGTGTCGAAGGGCCAGCACAGACGTGTAGGAGCCTGCCGGCGTGGGTCGATGGAGCTGCGTGGAGTTCGTTTGGCCGTGTGTGAATTTTCCAAAGGTTGACACCTTTGTGGTGCGGTACCTTGTCGAAGCGTCCCCGTGGCCCAATGGATAAGGCATCCGCCTACGAAGCGGGAGATTGCGGGTTCGAGTCCCGTCGGAGACTTCCTTTTGTCCCCGTATCCTTACTTTTCACCATAACGCAGCCTCAGCGTCCCAGCGCGCATCCACGAACCCTGGCAGCCGCCTAGTGCCGCTTGCAGAGCTCGAAATGCTCGTCGGATTGACTGCAGTCGCCGCTCGACGCTTCTGCCTTCATGTCGCGTCTGCCAAGGCCACAACATAGCCTCTATCAGCCGTGAACTCGTCCGCACCACTCCACACCATGTCCACAACCCTCTTCTGGCCACGGTCCGAGTCGGATGTCAAATGCCATACTGGCCTGCGCCTCCAACGCCTTGCCTTCAGTACGGCAAAGGTCCGAGTTCGACGGCCTGCTGCCAGGCACCGCTACGAATCAGACGTGCGCTAGAACGTGTCGAAGGGCCAGCACAGACGTGTAGGAGCCTGCCGGCGTGGGTCGATGGAGCTGCGTGGAGTTCGTTTGGCCGTGTGTGAATTTTCCAAAGGTTGACACCTTTGTGGTGCGGTACCTTGTCGAAGCGTCCCCGTGGCCCAATGGATAAGGCATCCGCCTACGAAGCGGGAGATTGCGGGTTCGAGTCCCGTCGGAGACTTCCTTTTGTCCCCGTATCCTTACTTTTCACCATAACGCAGCCTCAGCGTCCCAGCGCGCATCCACGAACCCTGGCAGCCGCCTAGTGCCGCTTGCAGAGCTCGAAATGCTCGTCGGATTGACTGCAGTCGCCGCTCGACGCTTCTGCCTTCATGTCGTGTCTGCCAAGGCGACAACATAGCCTCTATCAGCCGTGAACTCGTCCGCACCACTCCACACCATGTCCACAACCCTCTTCTGGCCACGGTCTGAGTCGGATGTCAAATGCCATACTGGCCTACGCCTCCAACGCCTTGCCTTCAGTACGGCAAAGGTCCGAGTTCGACGGCCTGCTGCCAGGCACCGCTACGAATCAGACGTGCGCTAGAACATGTCGAAGGGCCAGCACAGACGTGTAGGAGACTGCCGGCGTGGGTCGATGGAGCTGCGTGGAGTTCGTTTGGCCGTGTGTGAATTTTCCAAAGGTTGACACTTTTGTGGTGCGGTACCTTGTCGAAGCGTCCCCGTGGCCCAATGGTTAAGGCATCCGCCTACGAAGCGGGAGATTGCGGGTTCGAGTCCCGTCGGAGACTTCCTTTTGTCCCCGTATCCTTACTTTTCACCATAACGCAGCCTCCGCGTCACGCATCCACGAATCCTAGTACAGCCTACTGAGCTGAAAATGCTCGTCGGTTTGACTGACGATTTGAAGGGGTAGGTCCAAATCATGAATTTTTTT
Source organism: Phytophthora crassamura (assembly GCA_033557995.1). Lineage (NCBI taxonomy): Eukaryota > Oomycota > Peronosporomycetes > Peronosporales > Peronosporaceae > Phytophthora > Phytophthora crassamura. The sequence continues at coordinate 15,219,701 of JAUCED010000002.1, read as the reverse complement.
CGGAAATGTTGGATTACAGGATTTAAGCTTTTTATGTTTATGGCCTCGCTAAAACTTCTCGTATTTATTAAACTTGAATTCTTCGGAGCTGGGGAATTTACATGAAGAATGAATATGCATCCTAGAAGCTGTCTGAAGGTGTCTTCCTTGTCCCCGTTGCCCTCACACAGCAAATGTTAGACTTCCAATTTCCGTGCATAAGTGTTTTGATATCTCCTCAGGATTAAGGCCAGGATTCGCACTTAAGTGGGAATAGTTGCGTACTTTTTTCTGAAAAAAATCCTGACCTGCCAAATATTTTTATGAAGCTCACTCTAAAAATAAAATTAGAAAGTACCAGTATCTTTTTCAATGATTTTATTATAATGAAAATTGGCACTACCGGCATTCATCGAAAATGCTGCGGCGACACAAGCGCAAGCGTGCATCCGTCGCCGCTGTCGGGGAGGAGGAGGACGAATGGGATACCACCGCTGATCTCATCGACGACACCATGTCGTCCATCCAGCTGCTGCTGAACCGCAATGCCGACGCATTCGAAGCGCTCGCTATGCCTCCGTTGGTGATCTGGCATCAGCTGTAAGTGCGCAATTACTGCCGCACACACTCCATACAGCTCTTAACCCAATGCAATTGCTTGCTTCTTGTAGATATAACATTCTACCAAACCGCACGTTCGTCGATCAAAATGTAAGGTGAAATTTCCATCGCGACGGTCTTTGGTAGCTTTTGGCCGACGTTGTCTTCATTGGGCCCTCTTGCGTAGGTGCATCGCCTGCAAAGTAAAGGCAAGCTGGTGGCGCTCAAAATCCCGTCGGGTTCCGAAGACACGGCGCTGCTACGTGTGGAGGACTACACTGCGGAGGTGAAGAAGTACGAGCGAGTCTTTCGTGAGCAACTCCGTCAGCTCCCGGGAGATGACACGATTTCCTCCAAGTTGAACGCGCTTGCTGCGTTCGGACGAGCACTGCCCCAACTGACGTCGCTATCAACCGCTCAATTGAAAGTGTTGATGTCGAGGATGAGAGAGAGTGGGGGGGCAGCGGATGAGCAGCAGCTTCGAGCCATGGTGGGGTACGTGGGAAGCTTGTCGATTTGCAAGCATCAGCACAGAAATTAAGGTGATTCGTGCAAATGTTTGCCAGGTGCATCCAACGACTTGGATTCCTTTTGCCGACGACGAGACTGGACGATGAGGCGTATTCCTTCTCTGTGCCAGGGATCGGCAAAGTCGTAGCTGCGATCAAGAAGACCCGAACGCTGATCCTTAGTACGCTGAAGCGCACCAAGTACAAAGAGGTGCTCGAGCAACAGCTGAAAAAAGTGAAGCTGAAGCACTCGCGCTTTCAGTTGGAGTTCCACCTGGCCGATATGGAAGGCTGTGGCTTGATACGCCGCACGAAGGTCACATCGGGTGTCCTCGTCGCACTTGCTGACAAGTAGGAAAATGCAATGCTACAATTTTAATTAAAATTGTGGCTCAGCAGAAGACAATTCTCCTGAAAATCAATTCCGAAAACGCTGCAATCTATTGTTGTCCTCTCTATCTTCTATCTGTTCGCCATCTCGCGACTACGTTCGGATGCTTAGACGGAGCTTGCGTCCCTCCTCGGCCAACTTCTCCGCGCTGTAGCTGTCGATGTAGGACATGATCTGATCCTCATCCGCGTCAAGAGGAATCCGACCCGACTTCAGATGCTGTAAACAAGAGATCATACCAACAAAACACATCAGAATGCCGCAAGGAATATGATGCTCTAGAGACGCAAGAGTTACCCGTGTGACAGCACGACGCAGGTCAGAAGTGAAGATGCCCGGGGCCACACCGTACCGAACGCATAGCTTGGTGGTGAACTGCTTTGGCAGCAGCGCGCCTTGGTGCCCCTTCTCCATGAGCTCGATGCGGTTCTGCTCGACGAAGGATTGGTTCTTGCTCTTGGTTGCAAGCTTGGCTTGGTCCAGCTCGTACAGCACGGCCGACAGCTCGTCCTCGTCCAGACGTTCGTTTGCCTCGTAGCTGCGCTCGAGGTACGTGCGCCATTCGTCAAGCTTCTCCTCCATGTTCCAGCTGCTGGCAACCTCCTTGTAGATCACTTGCTCTCGGAACTTCGTCATCGCTTTGTCCTCGGCGCGATTCAAGAGGATTCGATGCACCAGATCCTTGCGCTCTTTCGCGAGAACCGTGTTCGGGTCCTCGGACAACGACACCGTGTGCAGCTTCCCGCCGAACGAGCTGCTAAGAAGAACGAGGCCTTCTGCCGGGGCAATCGGCACACGCACGATACGGTTCGTCGCTGCGTTGACAGTCAAAACGCAACACTTCCAGTTAGAAACCCACCTCAATTGCTATGCAGAACGGCACGCAAGAACTTACACAGCGCAGCATCGAATTCAACCCGAGACATGCCCTTCGTCGCCACGGCCAGAGCGCCGCCAACCATGCAGCGAATCTGGTTCAGCAGAAACGCTTGGCCAACGATGTGGACGCGCAGATGCGGCTCGCCGCAGAAATCAGGAATGAGGCTGCCCGAGCACGAGTAGATGGATCGGCGGTGACGAGGCAAGAGCTTGCGCGTCAGCTCTTCCTCGTCTTCGAATTGGCTGGATTCCTCCGAGTATTCGTCCACGGTGGATTCGACCGCTTCCTCCTCGTCTTCGGCATCGACATGGTCTGCATCATCAATTGCCTCAGCCTCAGCCGCATTCCTCTGGGTTTCCATCGTCCACTGCTGCTTCTGCGCATGCACCTTGTAGAAGTACGACCTCGAGCGCGTGAAGTTGTGGAAGTCGTGTACGCCTTCGTAGCGGCGTAGCGCACGGCTGAACTCGGCCACCGCTTCGTCTGTGTCAAAATCCGCTGCGTCCGAGCCCACGATGCTCTCCTTAAAGAACGACAGCGGCATGAAGTACTCGTACTCGCGCAGCACGCAGTTCTTGCGGGCCGAGAAGCGCTTGTTCACTCTTGTGCATGAGAACACGCGAATGGTGTCCGGCAGCGCGGCGTTCAGCGCCTCAGTGAGGCCACGCACGCGACCTGTGAGCGGATCCACCGTCTTCTCCTCGTCGATCAGCAGCTTGCCCGAGAACTACAGCGACACAACAGCAGCAACAACCGTCAACAAGCTCTTCAGACCTCCAGTATTGCACGAACACTGCGTCTATTGCACGCACCACGATGCAGCCTGCGTGCACGCCCTTGTCCGTGCGGCTGCTGCGTGACCAGTCGATCTTGCCCAGGTCCTCGAAGTTGGACTCGCGCATGGCGCCGGCCTGAAAGATGGCGCGTCGGAGCTCGCCCTCGATGGTCGCCACGTCCTCGTTCAGCTGCAGTCCGTGGTAGCCCGTACCCTTGTAGCCGCCCACGATGGCCACCTTGCGCTTGACCAGCTTTCCATTGGGCGGGGACGAGCTGATCGGGTCCGCCCAGCGACGCCCCATTGCAACATCACCTCCATCAGTAGATGCAGCTGCTAGGCCTCGAAAGAAGGTGCTGCGCAGCGCGGGGTGCCCGGCAGGCCGCAGAGCGAAGCGCGTCAACATGACTCGCCGTCACTTGAACCAGTGGCTTCGAGCCGCACATCCAATCCGCCAGCTGATTGGTGTTTGGTACGTAACTATGTGTACACACAACGTGGTAAAACCAGCGGATACCTGACACTCGACATTTCGAAGTCAACGGAAGCCCGCCCTCCTCCTCTTCACTGCTATCATGGCTCTCCGCGTGCTCGCCCACACCTTCCGCGCTCGTGCGCTGCAGTCGGCCACTCCGGCGTCTTTCCGCGCTGCCTCGCAGCACCTGGCCTTCTTCTCGACCATGTACACGCCGCAGCACGAGTACGTGACGATCAACGGCAAGGAAGGCACCATCGGAATCACCGACTTCGCGCAGAACTCGCTGGGCGACGTCGTGTACGTGGACCTTCCGGAGGTGGGCGACAAGTTCGCCAAGGGGTACGTTGCATGGCCTGCTTAGTACTGCTGCCTTTATTGGATAGGGATCTGACGAGTTTTGTGTCATTTCCATCTGAAGCGACGCGTTCGGCGCCGTCGAGTCCGTCAAGGCTGCCAGCGACGTGTACACGCCCGCTGCGGGCACGGTCACGGCCGTGAATGAGGTACGTGCTGGCTATAGACTTCTAGTGACTATGGTATGTTGCTAACTATGGTGTTCGTTGGTCCTGCTAGGACCTGGCCGAGAGCCCGAACCTCCTGAACGACGAGGCCATGACGGGCGGCTGGCTCATTAAGCTGGAGGTGCGTTGCCGTCTTCTACTAACCAGGAAGATGCAGTCTGTATACTGACTGAGTGATTGATGTTTGTTGCCGCAGCTTGACGACGTGTCGGACCTGGACGACCTGCTGGACGAGGCCGCCTACAAGGAGCACTGCGAGAACGAGGAGCACTAGGCTGCTGATCTCCACCAGCTCCCGTAGCTGCTGCAACTCCGCAACCTCTCAATACACCCCTTCCCGTTCCTCCTTTGTCTTCGCTCGTCGATGGGATGCCAAAACACGCCTTCCAATCAGATCCTGTAGTATCTGCATTCAGTTGATTAATTCACGAAACGAGTCCAGGATTGGTTAAGGACGACAGCTGCCTGCCTCACACCCGAAAGCTGGGGTTGGCGGCAAGACGCGCGCGCAGGTTCTGCGCGATGGTGTCGATGAACTGGAATGTGTCCTGGTAGTGCTCGCGCTTCATGTCGGCGCCGTGGATGAGCAGCGCCAGGTCCTTGGTCAGCTGGCCGGCCTCGACGCTCTCCACGATGCAGGCCTCCAGCTCCTCGCAGAAGAGCTTGAGCAGCGCGTTGTCGTCCAGCTTGGCGCGGTGCAGCAGCCCGCGCGTCCACGCGAAGATGCTGGCGATCGAGTTGGTGCTCGTCTCGCCGCCCTTCTGGGTGCACGCGGTAGTGGCGCGTGATGGTGCTGTGCGCGGCCTCGGCCTCCGTGGTCTGGCCGTCGGGCATGAAGCACGCTGGTCATGAGTCCCAGCGAGCCGAAGCCCTGCGCCAAGATGTCCGACTGCACGTCTCCGTCGTAGTTCTTGCATGCCCAGACGAAGCCGCCCTTGGACTTGAGGCACTGCGCCACCATGTCGTCGATCAGGCGGTGCTCGTACCAGATGCCGGCCGCCTACGACTCCTCGTACATGTCCTGGAAGATGTCCTTGAAGCGGCCGTCGTAGCGCTTGAGGATCGTGTTCTTGGTGCTCATGTACAGCGGCATCTTGCGCTCCAGCGCGTACTCGAAGCACGACTTGGCGAACCCGGTGATGGACTCTGCCGTGTTGTACATGCCCATGCCCACGCCGCCGTCTTGGCCCTTGAAGTCGTACACATGGAACTCCTCGGGCGCTGCACCAGCACGGGCGGGCGTGAAGGTGAGCTTGAACGTGCCCGGCTCGCTGGCCACGAAGTGGATGGCCTTGTACTGGTCGCCGAAGGCGTGGCGGCCGATGATGATGGGCTCCTTCCAGCCTGGCACGAGCTTGGGAATGTTCTTGCATAGGATGGGCTCGCGGAAGACCGTGCCGCCCAGCTCGTTGCGCAGCGTGCCGTTGGGGCTGAGGCTTGGTCTCCGCGAGCGCGTCGTATGGGCAATTTGGAGCAGGAGCAGTGTGGCAGAGCAGCAAGAGAGCGTCGGTGACGACGCGGCCGAAGAGGAGAGCAAAGCGGCCAAGGAGGGGAACAAACGGGAGGCCAACGGCACAGCGCAGGAGGCTCCGCGGCGGCCGGCCGTGCGGCTCGTCATGGATGTTATGTACGAGCTGGCGGCAGCGGCTGGCCGTCTTGTGCCTGGCTCAGAAGAGGTGCCTGCCGCCGCGCAGCATCTCCACACGAGCGAGGCCATTATCCGGAGCCAGTGGCAGCTCCGGTGTGTTCCCGTAGCAGGGCAGCATGAGTCGAGGATCGCCCAAATGGTGGCGACATTCGTCGCCCGCACCGGCGACTATTCCGTGAAAGCGCGCAGCGCCAAGGATGTGGCTGCAATTATTGGGCTCTCTCCTCAAAACTACAGCTCTTACTATCGCACTCGCTTCGAGCGAGAGCTCAGGATTATCGCCTCCGAGGAGGATGAAACCATTTGGGGAAGGGGCTTAATCATGGAGCCTCTGCAAACAGCGCTCCTCGACGTCCGGAGCTCACTGATAATGTCTTCTTTCGACTTTACGCTTGAAGACCTGGTGGACACGATTCTGTGGCTCATGCGTGAGCACCATGTCGACGTAACGTTATTGGTTAATCGTCCGTCATCGGGAACGCTCTATTGTGCCGGTACTGAATCGGCTGATCAGAAATGGAGCTCACGTCTACTTTCCTTTCGACCATAGCCCGGTCCACAGCAAAATGTGAGTTGTCGTTGTTGTGTTGTGTGGTTTAGTACTAATTGTATTGCTGTCAGATGGATCGCCGACTACCGCCTCATTATCGATGGGAGCTTCAACCGCTCCGCTGCCGCTCTCGGAGAACCCGGTGTGCTACGACGGCGCCTGGCACGCAACTGTGAGAGCGCCTCTTTCCGCACTGTGGAGCTCGCCGAGGCAAAGCGTCTTGCGGTCTCCATCTTGGCCCGGTGCAATCTACTACAGCAAGACCCCTTCATCGTGGAAGGACATATGACAGGTCATGAACGCATTAGGTCACACTCACTTGAGTGCTTTGGTCACGTGGTCAAAAGCCTTGGTCACGTCGATGGCGCATGACCAAATACTGTGTGGTCACATGCCAATGACAACGGAGCCGTACACTACTCAAGTCGCACCATTCGCGAGAAGATCAGAAGCCCCATATAAGAATTTCTATTATTATCAACCGTTGGTAGTTTTGAAACTTCTCGCGCACTGAAAGCTGGAAGGACGCTCACTTCAGAATAGACTCCTTCGACCCGAACTCACCAGCAACACCAACCATGGCTCGCACGTCGTCTTCGCGATCGAGAAAGAACGATCGATTGCGCTACTCGCCGACATCTCGTCCATCTACACGGACTCATAGTGATCGTCAAGACGTAAGTTCCGATTCGGAACCACCTGGAGCTGAGACGAATATCGACCCACCATCAACCGTACAACGACCCAGTCTCGGATCAATACCTGAGGTTGAAGCCAGTGCAACACAGTTGACGACGGCTTCTTTTACTAGCAGCATTTGCCCGTCGACTTTCCAGCCTCAGGAATACCCGTCACCGTCTCTACATGCTTCGTTGCCCGACCAAACGGTGTATGAGTTAGCTAGTCTGACTAGTTCGTATCAAGCCCGTGCGCAGTCTACACCAATATCATTGTCCACGACAACACCAACGTCAGCTGCGTCGAGGGGGAGGAAGAAGCGCGATGGTGTCACAAAGGTGTATCTAAACGGGTATGAGTACACGCGATCCAACGCCACACCTGTCAAGATCTCATATCGTTGTAGTTACTATCGCAAGCCAAAGCTCTGCCCCGGCAAGTTGATATTCTATGCAGCAACGATGACTTACGACTTCGCCAACATGGTGCATCATACATGCCAGCGCGAAGGAGCCAGCAGCCCAGCGCCAGAAAATGACGATGCCGTCTGCATCAGCATTGAAGACGAGATAAAGGCGTATGTGGATGACCTCGCTGAGCAGGACTTGTCAGCAAAGAAAATTTGGTCAATGGCATTTGAGAAGTTCTATTCAAATGCCACAAGTGTGGTTCGCGGGCTCTCTCGAAAGCAAGTGGTATCGCGCGTAGGCAACGCGAACGCTCGGCCTAATGCGTTCGCGTTGTTGGAGACACGTGAGATGGCACGAGTAAAAGATAATTTAGTGGGGTTCCTCCAATTCAAGTACACTTGGCACGATGATACAAGGCTCAAACAAGGCAAGTCAGGCTTCAAGCGATTATTTGGCTGGGCACATCCAGAGCTGCGCAATCTGTTGCGGTATGCTGGTGTGCATTTGTTCGTCGACGGAACCTTTCGTTGTTGCCCCAAGGCGTTTGGTCAGTTCGTCACACTCATGATGTACGATCCGTTGACGGATCTGTTCGTAGCTGTGTTCTTCACGCTGGCGACAAACAAGACGAAAGATCTGTACAACAAGATGTACAAATGCATTGAGTTTGCACTTGGGAAAAAGCCTAATCCTGTCGACGTCGTGTGCGATTCTGAAGCCGCCATGATATTTGCTGTTCGAGAGCATTTTCCATCCACCCGCATCGTTGGCTGTTTATTCCATTTCAAGCAGGCCTGCAGGAGGAAAATGAAAGAGTTTCGTTTGTCGGATCCAGAGGCTGGTGTCGCGATGGAGTTTGGAGTTTTGGATATGCTTACCGTGATTCGGCCTGACACTGTTGCTGTTCAGGGTGTCGCCTGGGTGAAATGCAAAATCAAGGAGCGCTGTCAGGTTAAAGGGCTTGCGTATTCTCGCGGAAAGTGGAAGCGCTTCTGGAAATACTTTGCAGGGACATGGTTAGACACGTACCCTCCCGATCTGTGGAACATCTACGGAGTTCAGCGCTCAATTATGAACAGGACAAACAACCCACTAGAAAGATTCCATCGAGAACTGAACGCCAGAATGAAGCCACACCCAACTCTGAAGCGCTTTGTTCGTGTCATCGAGGAAATCGCCCGAGAATATGTTGTCCACCGAGCGAGTATAATTTCCGGAGTTGCATCAGCACCTGTCAGGCCCAATATGAGATTCCCTCGAGCGGCGACGTTGCCAGACCCTAGAGACATTTTGGACTCGGACAGCGAGGAGGACGCAGACGACGTAGGTGCAACTGAAGATGAAGGTGTTGAAGAAGCTGAGGAAGATCTAGGTATAGTGTACGACAACGCATTCGACTATGAAGAAGAGAAACAGTCTGAAGACGATGCCTAGCTGTAAAAGCACCTCCAGACTCCGGTCGTAGCAGGCTAAAACGAAGACCAGCGCATCACGCTGCAGACCGGTGGGTTCCGCGACTACGACGTATGTCAACTGCTCGTGCAAACACAAGGCAGGTATCTGCAACACTAGAGGTTGGTTCATGCTTGAACTTAGTGCGGCTAGGCGCCATTCTCAAAGCCATGTCATACTCAGCCGTAACAACGAGAAGGTGCTCCCAGCGGGTGCCTAATGAACTGCGGCAAGCTCCTGTGTGTTTTCAAGCGTTTGCACAAGCCGCGTCGAATAGATTCGGTGATTGCCATTTAACCAAATGAGATTTGGTCACGTGGTCAAAGCGTGTGACCTAAAGCGTTCATGACCTGTAATAATGATTACCTTTCGTCGTGACAGGGTCTTTTGTCACAAGCGTGGATCACCACAATCCCGAGGACATCGCGATGGCTGACAATTCCGTCGAGACAGAGTCTGAGGACACGGCTGACCTACACGGTGCCAATGCCCTGGCACCTGGCGCCGAGATAACGACGCCACGCATGCTAACTGAGAACCTCTCTGCCCACGAGATCCAACAACCGTCCTTAGTGAATGAACCGCGAGGCGGGCCTCAAGACACCGTGTCGAGCACTAACACCCCCCGGGCTCAAGAAGTGGTTATTGACGCCCCTCATCGCCCGGGGTGTACGTGTCGTACGCCCCACATCCCCCGAGGGTGTCGTGCGCCCTCCGTAACAGCTAACGCGTTAAGCACTCCGCCTGAAAAGTATAATTGCAAGATTGAAATTCAAAGGAATTGACGGGAGTCGCGTCCAACGATTGCTGATGACCCCGAGACTCCCCCCAGAAAACGAGGACGAGGACAAACAGGAAGATATTTGCAAACACAGTAACGCGTGGCGGAACAGATGCTGTCAATGGAGCCTCCGGCTTGCATGTCAGCTCAGCAGCTTCACACTAGTTCTGGCCCAGCGTCAGCATCGTCAGATGTTGCCTGAACACCGCAATGTTGCTCCAACACTCGGACGACCTTCACCCTATCCCCGCCACATTTGAGTTCAAACGAGCGAATAGCGCGCCAACAGACCGGAAGAATCAATAGGCCGATGGACGGGGACGACGCCAACGTCAAGGTCTTCTGCCGCGTGCGGCCGCCCAACATGCGCGAGCGCGGCGTGGCGTGCTCCTCTTTATCCGGATCAGCAGGCTTCCTGGCGCGCAGCAATGCGGCCGCCGCCTCCGCCTTGTTCGCCAAGAAATGCGTGAGCGTCCCTTCCTCAGACTCAGCGCAGCAGACGCTCTTCCTTCACAGCAAACACGGACCCGCGCGCACCTTCACGTTCGACCGCGTATTCGGTGAGCAGGCCTCTCAGACCGACGTGTTCGACGTGGTGGGCGCGCCCATCACGCAGGCCTGCCTCGAGGGCTACAACGGCACCATCTTCGCCTACGGCCAGACGGGCTCAGGCAAGACGTTCACCATGCAGGGGCCCGACGACGTCATCGACGCGGAAGCGCGTAGTCTCTCGCAGGAGCAGCTGGCATTGCGCGGCCTCGTGCCGCGTGTGATCGACTACCTCTTCGCCAACGCCATGGCGCAGGACGGCGAGAAGAACGTGCAGCACACGTTCGCCTGCTCCTTCCTGGAGATCTACAACGAGCGCGTGTACGATCTGCTCGACGGAGGCAGCGCCAAGGACGCCGCGGGGCTGCAGCTCAGGGAAAACGGACGCAAGGGCGTCCACGTCGAAGGCCTGATCGAGAGCGTCGTGACCAACTCGAAGAAAGCAGCCGAGCTCATGACGGTCGGCGCGCAGAACCGACGCGTCGGACAGACGTCCATGAACAGAGAGAGCAGTCGCTCGCACAGCGTCTTCATTCTGCAGCTGCAGTCCAAGGAGGTCTCCCCGCAAGGCACCAAGATCCGCACGTCGCGGTTTAACTTGGTGGATCTGGCAGGTTCCGAGCGCCAACGAAGCACAGACGCCGCAGGAGAGCGGTTGAAAGAAGCAGGCGGTATCAACAAGTCCCTCTCCGCTCTGGGCAACGTCATTCTAGGGCTGTCCGAGCAGTCAGTGGGCAAGCACCGCCACGTGCACTACCGCGACTCCAAGCTGACGTTCCTGCTCAAGGATTCGTTGGGCGGCAACTCCAAGACGTTCATGGTCGCGACCATTTCACCAGCAGAAGACTCGGCCTTTGAGACGCTCTCCACGCTCAAGTTCGCCCAGCGAGCCAAGATGATCCAGAACAGCGCAGTGGTCAACGAAGACTCGGTGGGCAGCGCGCTGTTCCTGCAAGAAGAGCTCCAGCGACTTCGACGGCAGCTACAGCATGCACACCAAGAAATTGCTCGCAATATGCCAGGATCAAGCTTGCTCCTGCAGGACGGAGCGACGCCGTCCGAGGTCGCCTCAAGTCAGGACTCTGCGGCCCCAAGTACACAGCAATTAGGACCGTGCGACCCTGCCATCGATAGTCGCTTCCGGGAGCTCGAGGAATCCTTCGCGACGACAGCCGAGAAGACCGACAGACTCCTGCGCTCGTGCGAGTATCTCCAGCTCCAGAACGGGAACTTCCAGGCGCTCTGCGCGGAGTTGAAGCAGAATGTTGCGCTCTTGAAGATGAACCTCCGGCTGCGCGGCTCAGGAGCTCAGGAGTATGAACCTTCAGCGGATGCCATCGAGTGGCGCATCAAGTACGAAGAGATGGAGGAGCGTTTCGCTGAGCTGCAGGACGAGCTCCAACGCAGTGGAATTGAGGACGCTGGCGTCCCAACAAAGGGCAACAGCGACGTGGAGAACCTCAACATGATGGTGCTTGCGCTGACGAAGCAGCTGGCGTTCGTTCTGCGCGACAAGCACGATTTACAGGACCGTCTTCTGGAGAACCAACCTGGCAAGGACGAGAGCATGGAGGGGCCGTCGCCTCAAGAAGTTGTGGACGCAAACTTTTCGGCGCGGTTGCAGGAAGCGCTCAAGCAACAGGCGAGCGAGTATCAGGCCAGGCTGGACGCGGTGGGCTCCGTCAACTTGTGTCTCGAAGCGAAAGCCGCAGAGACGGCATTTGAGCTTCTGCAGATCAAGGAGCGTGAAGCTTCGTGGTCTGTCCATCAACACGACCTCGAGAGACAAGTGGCCGATTCTAAGGCGGCTCTACAGCGTTCAGAGGAAGTCCGATCTACGAGCCAAGAGCGGCTTATCCAGGAGAAATCCAGGGTGGAGAAGCTGGAGCTTCAGCTGGAACGAGCTCGCGAAGGAGTTCGTCTTGAGTTCGAGGCGGCGCTGGCTGACGCTGCCACCTCGAATCGGGACCTTGAACGCTCTAAGGAGTTGGCGCAGCACCAGCTTGCGGCTGTGACCGCGGATCTCACGCAACGTGAGCACCAGGTCCAAGAAGCTGAAGAAGCCTTTGAGCAACTCAAGGCGGAGATGAATCATCTCGAAGAAGCAAGCCAGACGGCACTGGTGCAGCTTGGTGAAGCTCGAAACGAACTGAAGGAAGCGACGCTGCACGCGGCTCATTTGCGAGCGGAAATGTCGGATCGTGACGACGAGATTGACGAGCTCAAGCGCTCCCAAGCTGCAGTCACTGACGAAAAGCAGGGTCTGGAACAGAAGCTAGAGGAGTCCAGCAAGTTTATCAACCAGTTGGAAGAGGAGGCCGAAGCTGCCGCACGAAGCCAGGCAGAGGCTATCGAGTCACTGAAGCGTCAAAGCCAAGAGGAAGAGCAGAAGTTGGTTGACAGCTTTGAGAAGCAACTTAACGTAAAGGAGGAAGCGCTTCAGCAACTACAAGCGGAGCTCGAGGACCATCGCACGAAAGCTGATGAAGCCGATCGCCTTCACAAGTCGCTGCTTGAAGAGAAGGAAGCATCGCTGGCAGCACTTCAGCGGCAGCTTGATGATCAACTGCAGGAATCGAAACTGGCGTTGGAGGACGCCAAGCAGAAACTGGCCAAGACACACGCTGCTCTCTCGAAACTGGCTGAAGAGAAGGAGCGCGTCGAAGCCGAGCGCGTTAGTGCGGTGCACGAAAGCGAGCGTCTTGGCGCTGAGGCGAGGAATCTTCAGGCGGAGAAGGACGCAATGGCAAGCGAGATTCAGCGTTTATCGGAGCGTACTCAGCAGCTGGAGGCGAAGGCAAGAGAACTGGCTGCTCAAAACGCGGATCTGCAGGACCAGAGCGACCAGAAACAAGCGCAGCTGTCCGAGTCGGAAGAGCTCGTTACCAAGTTCACACAAGAAGTGAAGGAGCTGCAGCAGCAAGTCGCAGGACTGACGAACGAGGCGGCTGATCTTCGGGCTGATCTCGCCTCGGCGAAGGAGGAAAGTCGGCGGGCTGCGATCACGCAGTCTCAACAGCTCGATGAGCTCGCGTCTCGAGCGAAGACGATCGGAGAGCTGCAGCAGGAGCTCGCAGAAAGCAAGGAAGACTTGTCTAGCAAGCTTGCGAAGGCGGACGGTGACATCCGCGACGCTGAAGTCACTGTATCACATCAACGGGAGGAGATCAACATGTACAAGGGCATCCAGTCCACGCTACGTGACGAAGTGCGACGGCTCGAAGTCGATCGTCTGGAGTTGACCGAGTCGTTGAAGACCGAGCAGGAGTCCAAGCAGGACGTGGAGCGCAGGTTTACTGACGCTCGAGAAACGTGGCAAGACGAGGAACATAAGCTGACGCAGAGCTCTCAGGAAGCGATTGCAGCACTCGAGAAGCGGGTGGAGGACTTGGTTCTCGGTCGGGGGAGCCTGTCAGCTGAGAAGAGCGAGCTCGAACGCGAGAACGACGCCCTCAAGGCCTCGATATCAGAGCAAGAGAAGGAGCTTCATGCACTTAAGGGTCTTGTCGCTGAGCGAAAGGACAAGATCCGTGCTCTGGAGTCAAGCACTGCTGCAACCCAAGGCCAGCTTGCTGAGACGGTGGCGGACCTCCGGAGCAGTGTGCGGGACCTTGAACGGCAGCTGGCGGAGAAGGAAGACGCTGCTTCCAAGCAGGAGACGGAGCTCGCGGAGAAGGACAGCATGATTGACTCATTGAAGGAGCGAGCGCACAACGGCGAAGCTGCGTGGGATCGAAAAGCCCGCGAGTATCAAGCCGAGCTGGAGGCTGCGCACGGTCGGGCGCAGGCATTCGAGCAATTGGTGGCGGAGAAGACTGCCGTGTTCACGGATGCTGAGCAGAAATTGATGGCGGACAAGTGCGCTCTGGAGCAGAAACTTGAGGAAGCGGAAGAGATCTTGGCGCAGCAGACTGAACAACTGATGCAGGAGATCAAGCAGCTCGGGTCGAGTCTCAAGGAGAAGGATGCGCAGCTATCGCTTGCCACCAAGTCCTCGGCTGAGTTGAAGGACCGCTTGGAGCGTGCTGTCGAGGAGGATAGCGATGCGAAGGTTCAGGAGCTGGAGACTGCGATGGATGAGCTCAACGCCAAGCACAAGCTGCTTGTGGCGGAGAACGCGAACCTCAAAGAGAAGGCCGTATCGGAGCTGAAGCACAAGGAACAAGAGCTCACTCATCGTCGCGCTGAGATGGACGCCGCCGAGGAGCAGATGAAGTCGGATCGCAGGTCACTGGAACGAGCCGCTCTGGAGGCTGAAAGCGCCAAGAAGGAAGCGGAGGCCAAGTCGGTGACGCTGGACATGCTTGGCCAGACGAAGCGGAAGTTCCTGACGGACAAGGTGAAGCTCCAGCGGGAGATCCAGACGCTGACCAGGAAACTCGAGACGGTGTCGAGGGAGAACGAGAAGCTCGTGGGCCACCACAACAGCCGCCAGAAGATCCAGCACCACGTCAAGGTGAAGGAGGAGAACAACCGTCTGATCGACCAAGTGAAGCAGCTGACAGACGACAAGGCCAAGATGCAACGCTCGCTGGAGAAACTGCGGAAGGTGCTCAAGGAGAAGGAGAACATCGACGTGGGAACAACAAGCAACACGCCACCGTCCGCATCGCCTGAAGCCAACAGTTCAACCGCCAAGAGGGTTCGACGGCCAAGTCTTGGCAGTGCGTCAAGTGCAACGGCAGGAACCGCAGCGTCCGCGGCAAGAGCAGCAGCGAGATTAGCTGAACGGGGTCGACCGATGAGTCGGTCGGCATCACCTGGCCCCACCAAGAAGCGGGTACGGACGCCGTCAAGTTCATCAGGTCGGGGATGGCAGAGATAGCTACACCATCCCAACATGCGTAACCACTTGGGATGCATTAGATTGTAAGCAATGAGTAGCACGTCGTTCATTTATCATTGCTGATGTCCTCGCTGCTTGAGGTCGCCAAGGCGATGAACGCCGAGGCTGCCAACTTGTCTCTTGTGGACGTTGCCAAAGCTGAAAGCGGGTTGAAGCCTCTGAGTTTGATGGATGTGGCTAAGCAGGAGACACAGTCCACTGCAACACCAAAGCAAACGTTGCAGCAATTCGCCCAGGAGATCGACAAGGAAGACCGATCGAGGATTCAGGTAGCACTCGAGTCAACCGCCAAAGAGGTGAGGGCTGAACGCCAGGAACTTCGCTCACAGGTTCTTCAGCACACAGCAGCGGAGGTGAACAAGGAGGAGCAACAAGCTGTGCAAGTGCTGCAAGCGAAGGTTGCGGCGGCAGACAACGCGAAGCAAGTGGTGGACTCTGACAGCAACAACGAGAATGACGAAGAAGACGGCGGGTACTCGAGCTTCGAAGACGATGACACGCCGAAGAAACCCAGTAAGAAGGAATCTGAATCTGCTGTGGAGGATGAACCAGCCGATCAAGAAGAGAGCTACGACCCACCACCACGTACAACCCCGAGCGAGACCAAGGAAAGCAAGGAGTTCCTTCGAGCTGTGTATCGCGCCGATAAGTACCAGATTCGGGACATGCTTGACGCCGAGGTGGTCGACGCTAACATCGCGGATCAGGTACGCGCAATAAACCAAGCAACCGATCATCATTCTCTTCCTCTCACCGTCATATTCTCTTGTTCTGCAGCACGGCTGGAGTGGCCTGCACTGGGCAGCTTCTCAAAACCACGCGGACATCCTAACGCTGCTTCTTCAGAAAGGCGCTGAAGTGAACGCCACTGACCAGGTGCGTCCACTCTTCATCTCCCCTTGTCTCTCTATCTCTCCTCACACGACTTTCCTGGTAGATCAACGGCTGGCCTGCTCTGCACGTCGCTGTCGTGCGTGAGTCCGTCTCCTGCGTCAGAGTCCTGCTCTCTTCGGGCGCTGATCCTCGCATCCGAGACAACTACGGCGACACAGTCGTCGACTGTCTCCAAGCCGCCAGCAGGAAGACGAAGCTCAAGATGCTGCAGCTGCTGCAAGAGGCTCGCAGCAACAATTCTCGATGACAAAAAGTAACAGAACCAATCGTTAGTTCTCCCTCTTCCAGGACCGAGAGCGCCGTTGCGTGTGTGTTTTCTGTCTTTTTCGTTGTATTTACTGGCAGTCCACCCGCCGCATCCCTCGCTACGACCGTGTCGACGTCCTACGAGGACGCGCCGAAAGACCCGACGTTGTCCTTCTTGTCGTTCTTCTCCACCTTGACTGACTCGCGGTACTTCTGCAGGTACAGCTTGAGCGGTTCCACGTAGCTGTCGAAGCCCAACGTGCTCATGGCCCAGATGATGTCGTCGCCGTTGATGGTCTTGCGCTTCTCCTGCTGGCACTTGTCGCTGGCCTCGCTCGTGATGAACGAGATGAACTCGCTCACGCACTCCTGCACCGTCTCCTTGCCGTCCTTGGCGATCTTGGCCGTGGACGGCAGCGACACCTTCATGATCCGACTGATGTTGGCCGTCGGCAGGAAGCGGTCCTGCTCGCGGATCTCGTCGTCGTTGTGCTCCTCCTTGCTGGCCATGCCTGTGCGTCCTTACGGTACAGTCGACTTTCTCTTTTTTGTATGCGTTTTCACGCGGAAGGGGGAAGCGGCTTGGGATTGGACAAAACAAATTTGAACATTTTGGCCAATGATGAAGAGGAAATATGTGACGTGGTACGAAAACCCGTAGACGAGCACCCTGGAATGAGCGGCGTAAGGTGACCCCCACGCGCGTTGCAGGCTGGGACCACGAGCAACCACCAAGCGAACGTCATCCTTTGTTTTTGTCGTCTAACTTGCCGACGATTGGTGTTCGTGCCTCATTCCTCGCCCCTTCAGTCCTGCACTTCGTCGTCGTCCTAGTCCCCCCCATGAGTCATATCTCTCCCTGTGTGGCTACCGGCAGTTGAGAGCATTAGTCCTCGTCGTCCACTTCGTCCTCGCTGACGTCGTCGGTCTTGAAGAACGTGTAGGACAGCGTGATGTTGTGCACGCCGTTCATGGACGGATCATCGCAGATCTCGGGGTCAATGAAGAAGAAGACGGGCATGTCAATCTCCTCGTTGGGCTTGAGTCGTTGCTCCTCGAAGCAGAAGCACTGGATCTTGTTGAAGTAGACGCCGGCCGACGGCGGGTACACGTTGTAGGTGGCCACGCCCGTGATGGCCTTGTCCGTCTTGTTCTTGGCCGTGTAGAAGGCCAGCGCCGTCTCGCCCGGCACCAGCAGCAGGTCACGCTGCTGCGGCCGGAACACCCACGGCATGTTGGCGCTCACGCCACCGTCGAACGTGATGCGGATGGGCTTGGCGTCCTCGCGCGGCGTGAGCTTGTCGGCCACGAACTCCTCCACGCGCCGCGTGGTGCCGCCGAAGCCCGTCATCTGGCAGAAGATTTTGTACAGCGGCACGGCAGCGTACGACATACCAACCCAGGCGATGGCGGTGCCGGTCAGGTATATGAGGGCGCGGTGGTTGCGCTTCTTGATGGACTCGCGTCGCGCCTCGTCCGCCGCCTTCTTGGTGATGCCGCGCACACCTCCCAGACCCATGGGGCGCAGCAGACGCAGAGACGTCGACGTCGAGACGCCCACACCTTGGCGGGCAGCGCGCAGCAGCAGCAACGAGGGATGCATGTCTATCTCGCCGAGCTCGGGAATGCCCGCTGCCAGCCCCAGGTCATGTTTGACCTATTGGTCAGCATAATTGATGCCGACGGTAAACTATGATGTTCGATAGGGTTGACCACCGATCGCAATCATCGTGTTGATGCTCAATTAGTTGTGCTGCAGCTGCAGAGCTGTCCACACGAAGAGCTGCCCAACTTCGATCAGCAGCTCAGTATCAGGCCGAGCAGCTCGTCGAGATTCTCACCCAGAGCAGTAAAAACACTGATGCCGCTCGGGAGGGAAAAAGGAAGATATACTAGTAAGCTGATAATTTTGGACACTACCAGCAGCGAGCAGAAAATACCCTTACTCTCCAGACGTTTTGCATCCAGCAGGAAGGCGGAGTTGGAAGAGAAAAATGGTAAACCCAATCAACTTGTTTGAAAGCACGCGACTCTGCAGCAATTTTCGACGACCCGAAACTACATAGGCAATTATTTATATAAGAGGATGACACGAGAGGATGACGATCACTGAGATAAGATCGAGAAGAGGCATTTTCCTTATCCTAATTGTAGTTTGGACAATGTTCTTCAACTCGTGGCGTTGACTTCGTGCAGAGTTTGGTAGTTTTCAGCGCTGTCAAAAGTGATCTTGTGAAGTCACCGTGGTTTAAGCTTGCCTCCTGCGCAAGCCGTGGATAAGTTGATCTATTGCTCGATTGTATCTGTACCGCTTAGGCTCTGTTGAGAGGCATGGTGAAGTTGCAAGGCAATTGAGGACCAGTTTGATTTGCACCTCACCTTTTTATCAGATCACCGGGACGCTAGCACTGTTCCCGGCTGAAACTTGCAACGTCAGGACACGACCCCACTGCACACCCGATAGCTCCAAATTCCTCCTCAGAAGAAATCCCTCTCCCTGTAGCACCTTCTATTGCCTCACAGCCCTGTAATCGAAGCCTAACAACATGAGACGACGCAGGTAAACAAAACGAGAAATAGACTACACGTGCTTGTCCACAATTCCAGCTGGGCGCCAAACGGTGCATTATCGATTATTGCCTGGGGCTGGAGCTGCTTCCTTGCTTTCTCACAGTTGGCTCCTGTCCTCGTCGTAAAGCTCCGCCTCAACCAAACGCACGCATGTCCGTCCGTCGAGTCGTCACTCCTGTAGTCGTTCGCTCCATGTCGAGATGAACGCTTACTCGTTCTCCTCAGCACGCACGCGAGCGTTGGGGTTGGTCACGCGCACGTTGAGCTGCTCGGCGCGCTCGATGATCTCGCGACGCTTGCGGCCCGACACGTTGTGGGCGATCTCGGCGCAGTACTTGCGGTTGTGCATGAGCAGCACCTCGAGCTCGGCCACGTTGTTGACCACGAACTTAAGGAAGCCGTTCGGCAGCAGGTGGCGCGTCTTCTTGTTGGAGCCATAGCCGATGTTCGGCATCTTGATGGCACCCTTGAATTTCCGGCGCACACGGCCATCAATACCCTTCGGGCGACGCCATGACTCCGGGACACGCTTGAAGCGGTTGGACTGGTGACGTTTGAACTTCGTCACCTTCTTCTTGACGATCTTCGGGCGGATGACGGGAGTAACCTGCACCATCTACAAGGGGAGAGGAGAACGAGAAGCCATTAATCTCCCTGTGTCCTGTGCGTCATTGCTGTTCTGATCGCTGTGTCCTGCGGCCTGTTGCGTCTCCTCTTATGGAGCCTGTGTTCATCACGCTCTCCATTGCGTGGAGTCGTATGTCCATTGAGGGGATCCGAGCCACGGCCGCAGTACACGCACGCACACGGTCGTCCCTTACCTTGTTGAATTGAGGAAGCCTTTGTGATTTCAGCACTACTCGGCCCTCGGGAATAGCGGAGGCGGAGACGAGAGCGTGCTCGCCATTCAATCGGCTGGCCAGTTTTCAGCCACTGAAAATCCGGCAAACGAAACTAGGGGAGAGTATTGGTCGAAAAGAGATTTGACGAATATCGCGAGGTGATTGGCTGATTATAGGTCATCACTTTGCAACGATGAAGACGCCCGACATGCGCGAGCTGCCTCGACATGGCGCCGGTGCGTGCACGCTGTCGGCCACTATCCGAGTTGTTGTCACTCCTCTGACCTTCTCACGCGTTTTTCATTTGCAATGGTGCTCGTAGATGCTACTGGAATGGCGCACAAGCTGCGCATCATGACGTATAATGTGCTGGCCCAGTGCTACGTGCGCTCGAGCTTCTTCCCGTACTGCAAGTCCAGCGAACTGCGCTGGAAAAACCGGTCCAAAAGCCTGGTGGGTTGAACTTCTTGCTGTTAGATGTTGCAAAGTTGCTGACGATCATATCTGCTGGCACAGGAAGCTCTGTTTGCCAAGAGTCTGCCCGTCTCGCCCGACGTGATCTGCCTCCAGGTAAGCGATGCCGTAAAGATTGGTCGCAAGGACTTGTGCATGCGTGCTTGTGATAGCAGCAGGAAGATTATGAAGCTAACTGTTGCAGCTGATGCGCTGCCGAGCAGGAGTGCGACAATTACAAGGAGTTCTGGGTCGGCGCGATGAAGAACCTCGGATACGCCGGGTACGCTGCAGCGACGCTTTTGCTGCATTGAGGGTGTTTGCTTACTGCTCCTGGTATTGCTTCGGTTATTGATTTTGCTATCATTTCCAACAGCCTCTTCGTGAAGAAAACTAACACCAAGCCAGACGGTGTGGCTGTGTTCTGGAACGCGCAGAAGCTTCAAATGAAAGAGCACGAGGTAGTGAGTCTGGATTTGGCTAATGGCGACGAGTCTGGTAAGCGTGTTTTGCAAAGCAAGTAGTTGCTGCATTAGAAACCGAATGCCTAACTAAATGTGTGTGATTTGAGCGCAGACATCGACCACGAGCTGCTGTCCAGAGCGTCCTCGAGGGGCAGTGTCGGTGCAGTCGTTCACTTTGAGCACATCGACGCGGCACTCGATTTCGTGGTGGCAACGACGCACTTGTTTTGGGACCCGATGCAAGAAGACGTCAAGCTGGTGCAATCGCGTCGCATGTTGCGCGCTATCGATGCGTTCACGAGCGCGCTGGCTGCATCGACACCGACTATCTTCTCTGGTGACTTCAATTCACTGCCGGACAGCAAAGTGTACAGCTTCATCACGAATGCTAACCACTTCAGCAGTGCCTACGCGCAATACGACGCAGATGGCGAGCCCAAGTTCACCAACGTCAACGGCGACGCCGACACGGATGACGGCAAGAAAGTGCCGCGTTTCGTCGGCACGCTGGACTACATATTCTACCGCTCACCCAGGTATGCGCTTCCTGTCCTCGTCCTGGTCAACAGCAGCTAACTCTCTCTCTCGTTGTCATCGCAGGATGCGGCCGGTTGCGCTCATGGAGCTCATGTCATACGAAGACGCCAGCAAGGAGGTCGCGCTGCCTAGTACCATCTCTCCGTCCGACCACCTCGCGCTGCTCTGCGAGTTCCACATCCAGAACTGAAGTTGAAGTGTCGAAATGGCTGCAACCTAGGATGTAGCCATGTCTTAATTTTGACCAATGAAGATCGTTTCTTGAAATACACCCGAATAGTGCGTCATTCCTTCTTCCAGGCTCAAGAGCTACGCTCGACATGGGGGCGTCCAGTTCGTCCACCGCGGCCGCCGGCTCCGCTGCCGTGGAGCAGATCTTCGCCTCTGCACAGGAAAAGGCCGCCTTCGAGAAGATCGTGGGCGAGACGCCCGTCTCGCGCGAGGATGCGGCGTACCACACGGTACTGGGGACTGCCAAGCTGCTGCCTCAACTGTCCCAGGGGCAGGTGGAGCTGCTGACCCAGGAATATGGCGAGACGCTGGGTATGTGCAGTGCAATATGCAATGATATTGCAATAATGTGGTGCTGATCGTTGAATGTATTGCCTTGTTGACAGCTCAAAACAGTCTCAAGTCAGGGAACTTTCGAGTTTTGCTGCGTTACGTGATCCACAGCTTGCCGTTCAGCTGCCGAGTGGCCAAAATGACGGAGAGTGAGTTGGCAGCCTTTGCACCTGGTGCAGTGGGCCCCGACCCTGTGGATGGCAAGCCGCAGACTATGGACACGCACTTGCACCGAGCTGTGAATGCGCTGTTCCTGGCTCGGCAGTTCACGATGCGATTTGTCGATAGGGTGGACGAGTGCTCGCTACTGGCGCACTTCAATCACCAGCCCTCGACGGCGTTTGCTGCTCAGAGTAACGCTGTGACCACTACGAGACGTGCGTGCTCAGCGTTTCGAGATTGAAATGGTGTTGGAAGATCGATTTCTGACGTGTATCTTGTACGGCTTGATAAGCAGATAGCTTGTCGATCCAAATGGAGGACGAGCTTAAACACAGCAGCGATGAGTTCGCTCCGGAGGATTCTTCGGACGACCTGGCTGTCCGCTTCTTGGATGCCCTGCTGACTTCGTTAATTGAGTTCCCGCCGAAGTACGTATTGCAACTCCCCTCCGCAACCTTGACTGCAGAGTATCTAACTCCCCGTCTGCTATTGCAGTGAGAAGACGTACGCCCTGCACGTGGAAGTCGTGAATACGCTCTTGGTGCTCCTGTCGCCTGTGGCGTACCCGCGGGACCATTCGAAGCAAGCCGGTGATCTACGGGCACACAACCCGTTCCTGTACATGCTCATGGCCGCCGCTCTCCCCGACGGCAACAAGTCGTATTGGGCTTCCGGCGTTGTGCTTCGCTTGCTGCAGAATAGCATCGAGCAGATTCAAGCCACGGGCCCGAACTCTACCTCAAATACTGCACTGGTCGCACTGCGGAAGGCTCGCGAGATGTCGCTCGTTGCAATCTCAGGGGTATCGGACCAGGCGTACGAGCAAGAGCAGTTTTCCTATTTCACACTGGAAGGCGTTGGCTCGATAGCGGGTGAGTGCATCCACCTCGATACGTTTCGGTAGTCGGTCGTTTACTTACTGTTGTGTGTCTGTATTGTGCCACTCAGCATCGATCTTCCGGTTTCCCTGGAGCTTCATTCGGTATTTTACGACGCGTGAAGACACTGCGAGCCCACTGGCTGACCGCAGCGTGTTGCTACTGCTCGTACTACTTCAGAGCTGCCGAGACAGTGACTCACCGGTTGCAAGTAACCCATTCCGAGGAGCACTTTGTGGCCTTACGGATGGAGCTGACACCGACAGTCAGAGCGTCGAGGTTGAAGATCCCAGGGCTCACCTGGTGCAGCAAAGCGAAGCAACCTCGAGCTCCAGTGCCGAAAAGCTGGAGCTATTGTACTCGGATTTGTTCGAAGTTGTCGGCCGTCACGCGCACTACGAAGCCAGTCATCTCATGCTGTACACGCTACTGTATTCCAACCCCATGATCCTGGATACTGCGGTGACCAACGCCGACATGGAGCGGTTGCTGTTACCCTTGCTGGAGACGTTGTACCACGCGCGATCGGTGGAGCCCAGCCGGCTTTACATGCTGGTGATCGTGCTGCTGACGTTTACACAGGACCCGGCGTTCGTTCGTGCGGCACATACGCAGTTGGTGGTGCCCAATGTGTCGTGGTATCAGGAGCACTACATGCTGGACGTCTCGCTCGGTAGCCTCATGATGGTCATCTTCACGCGGCTGATCTTCCGCAACATCACTCACTTCCAGGACAGCTTCATCCACTTGAACGCATTCGCGGCACTGTCCAACCTCGCGCGCTCGGCTGAGAACCTGCACGTGTACGCGGCTCAAGGTATCGTGGGGCTCATTGACATGCTGGCGAAGAACGAAGTGAAGCTGGTGGCGCAGATGAAGCGACTGAAGGCCGTCGATAAAGATGAGAGCGAAGTGCTGACCCAGAAGCGCTCGGCGTACGTCGAGTTCATCCGGCTACTGCTCGGCGTGGTGTCATCCTGCTTGAAAACGAAGCTGTTGCCGCGCAACCCACAACTTATTTATTCCCTGCTGCATCGCGCAGACACGTTCTCCGCCTTGCAGCAGCACTCGGAGTTCGCTGCGCACGTGAATAACAGCCCTGTGTGGAGCACGCTGGCGCGCTTCCAGGCACTTGTTGAAGCCAAGACTTCGGCGGACGAGGTGCTTGACGCTGACACGGTGCTGGAGATTATCCGCGGCGAGTGCGTCAGCCTCTTGGCGGCTTCCAGTGCTGGTTCTAGGACGGGAGGCGCTTCCAGACGGAAGACGTCCGTGGAGGATGAAGACGCGAGCTATCGGTATGAGGAGGAGGCCGACCCCGAGCAGTTCTTCGTGCCGTACATCTGGAAGCTCATCCAGGAGCAGACGCCAGACTTCTGCTGGAAAGTGGACAAGATCACGCTGTTTGTGCCAAGCGGCATCACGGCCCCAACGAGCGTGACGACAGGCTGAGGGGAATGCGAAGGGGATAGCAACCGATAGCAATAGATGTTGAAGACATACGCTCTTTGTTCACAAGTTGTTGACGTTCCTGTGTATGGACCACATCAGATATGGGTGTAGGGCATCAACATGGGTTGGTAGGGTATCGACAGCGAGCTAAGAGCGGTCACTTGCGCACCGTGGCGATCTTGCGCTCGGCGAAGCTGGGCAGCACGAACGAGGCCTCGTGGATCTTGGCGTTGTAGTAGCGCAGCGTCTCGGCCATCTTGGCGTCGGGCGTGTGCTTGGGCGTGGCGAGAACGCCCTCGCTCTTGTCGAGCGAGCACATGATGAAGCCGATCTGGCCCGACGGGTACGTGGGGATGGTCGTGTACGAGTAGTTGACCGTGGGGAAGAGGCTCTGGCAGCGCTGCATGACCTCCACGATGAGGTCGAGATGCAGCCACAGGCACTCGCCCTGCGTGCAGATGACGCCGTCGGGCGACAGCGAGTTCTTCATGTTCTCGTAGAACTCGGCGCGGTACAGCACCTCGGCGGGCCCCACTGGATCGGACGAGTCCACGATGATGACGTCGAACTTCTCCTTGGAGTTCTCACGCAGGTAGACGGCGGCGTCGGCGTGCAGCAGCGTGACGCGCGGGTCGTCGAAGGCCGTGGCCACCGTGTCCTTGAAGAACTTCTTGGACACGTCGCACACCATCGAGTCGATCTCGCACATGACCACCTGCTCCACGCAGTCGTGCTTGGTGATCTCGCGCAACACGCCGCCGTCGCCGCCGCCCACAACGAGCACGCGCTTGGGCTGCTTGTGCGCGAACATGGGCAGGTGCGTGATCATCTCCTGGTACGCGAACTCGTCGCGCTCCGTGAGCTGGATCACGCCGTCCAGCACCAGCACGTTGCCGTACGTGGCCGACTTGAACACCAGCACGTCCTGGAACTCCGACTTGCCCTGGTACAGCACCTCCTCCATCTCGAGCGAGAACTTCTGGCCGGGCCACATGGCCTCGGTCTCACTGAACCACTTCTTGTCGGCGGAGATGGACATGGCGGCTTTGAGTGGGAGCGGAGACAGGAGCTTCCTGCTTGCACTTGTGCTTCTGACGACACAGCGGCTTGAAGCGGCGGAGCAGAGGAATCTTGATTGTGAGCATCTGTGGCGGAGAGCGGGCGTAGCTCGCCCAACCGGCAGCGCCACCAATTGCCTCATGTTGCCCTTACTATGATTGACAAAAGCGACGGAGATGGGCAAACGCACTTACTCCACCGGTACATGTACGGCGGTCAGACAGCAAACGAGGTCATCTCTCCTGGTACTGCAGGTTAAAGGTAAATACAAGACATCGCCCCTCCCAAACGAATGGCGTGTTGAGCCGACAGTGGGACAGCAACTGCGACATATTCTACACATTTGATACACAAATGTGTGTGCCACCACATAACAAGCATTTTCGACGATTTCGAGCCAAACATGCCGCGCTACTACTGCGACTACTGCGACACCTACCTCACGCACGACTCGGTGCGTTAACCGCCCTTCCGCCTCCTCATGCCCTACATCTAACGCTCTATCGTCTTCTCTCTCTCCTCATGCGCTTTGCACCGCAGCAAGCCGGCCGCAAGCAGCACAACCGCGGCTGGAAGCACCGCGAAAACGTTAAACTCTACTACGAACAGTTCCTAGCCGGCCAGGGCGTTATCATGGACCGTACGCCACACATTAGTATCTAGAAGTGTCTAAGTCCACATCGTTAACTTGTTCTTTGTCGTTGTTTCAGCTGGAGAGTGGCTGCGTGGGCCAACGCTGGCGGGTTCGCTGCCTCCGCGACCCACTGGACCGCCGAACGGGATGTCCGGCGGTTACCCACCTCGGGGTGGCCCTCCTCGGGGCATGATGCCTCCTTCAGGCCCGATGGGCATGCGGCCGCCTATGTTTCGAGGTGAGCTAAGGTGTAGCAGGCCAGGAGATGATGGTGTGGCTCACGAAATGTGTGTTCGTGTGCTTAGGACCGCCGCGTGGACCTCCACCAATGGGTAACATGAGCATGGGCATGGGTTTGAGAGGAATGCCGCCTCCAGGGGGCATGAGCGGGCCTCCGGGGGGCATGGCCGGACCGCCGGCCTCACGGTCAATTTATGGACCGCAGTAGAGCTCTCGTCGTTCCGAGACAGATCAAGGAAACACACTCACTCTGCTTTGCGAGACTGCGCGAGACAGGAGATGACATCGATGCTCGCTTTTTGGGCTGGTCGGGCCCGCAAAAGTCTTGAGCGACGAATAAACGCAAATATGACGCCCAGACAGTGAAGGGATTGAGGTATCGAGGTGCGTACTTGTTCTTGTGTTTCGACTGAACTTTGGTCGAAGCCACTGCAGAAAAAAGATAAACGTCGAGTCGAAGGGCTGCCACTGTCGCCTGGTTGGCTTAGGAGGTGACTCATGTTGTGGTTGTGCTTGTACTGGCTGTATCCTTCTTGATGAACATGTTGTAGACCACGGCCATAATCCCCAGCAGCAGGATGAGGCAGATCATGTCCATCATGCATTTGTCTGGGCCTCGGCCGATCTTTTCCAGCGTCTTTTTCATCTTCTGGTTGACGTTTTCCACTGCAGAGCGGCACGAAAATCAGGCGTGAGTTCAGGCAGGTCAGCTCAGTTGACCGTCATGCACAGTATGACTGCTTACCGTGTGCTTGTGTCGTGTCGATCCGTTCGCCCAGCCCGTCGATCATGATCGCCTGCTGCTGGAGCTCTTCATTCAGCATACGAGCTTGCATTCCGAGCTCCTGGACACCCGTTCCAATCTGCTCGATGATATTGTCCTGTTCACCGTAGAAAGTGAGTTACCAAGACCCGAAAGGCCACTTTCAAGGCGTGCCCAGCGACGTACAAAGCGCTCGTCGTTTCTCTGGATATCGGCCAGCATAGCGTGCTGATCGTCGGTGACAACTTCTCGCTCAATCGGACCGCTGCCACCACCACCACCGCCTCCGCCTCCAGCACCACCTAAGCCGCCGAAAACGGGGCCTCCAAGAGCCCCGCCTGGTCTTGTCCGTGCTGTGAAGGCGCCGTTCTCAAACTCTCCGATCGGCGCTGCGACTCCAACGGTATCGAACGCGGTTCGGCCTGCTGGAGAGCGGTAGTTGGCTGCTGCGAGCTCTTTGATGCGCTCGTATTCGGCCCAGTACTGCGTCACAATCTCCTTCCGCATTGCCAGTTCTTCAGGAGGGAATTTGC
Organism: Phytophthora crassamura; assembly: GCA_033557995.1. Taxonomy (NCBI): domain Eukaryota; phylum Oomycota; class Peronosporomycetes; order Peronosporales; family Peronosporaceae; genus Phytophthora; species Phytophthora crassamura. Next base: position 15,192,362 of record JAUCED010000002.1, on the reverse strand, counting down.
TCTGGAAGGCACAGCGCAGACCGGTACGTGAGACTTCCGTATCAAACGCTGAGCGTGATGGAGAAGGCGCACCTTTTTCTTTTTGATTTCCAGATCGTAACCCGCCGTGAGGTCCTTGATGTCGACTCCAACGAGCCGAATCTCCTCTCGGATCTCCTGCTGCCGTCGGATGGCCTCGCGCGGGTGTTTGCCTCGCTTCGTCGCCGCCACTTCGTTGTCTTGCAGTGTCTGTAGCCCTTTATCAGCACGTCACAACCAATCAAAACAAGAACGCAGCGTACCATCTTGAGTTGGTGCAGCCTCTCGCCGATCTTGGTCTTGAGCTCGTGGAACTGGTCGCCGTTCTTGCCCTTCTTCTTGCCTTTGCCGTCTTCGCCGCCCATCTCCTGGTTGATGCGGGACAGCTTGTCCAGCAGGCCATCGAGCTCGCGGTTCATGTTCTAGCACAGAGCACTGTAGCCACTTGGGTCAGCGCCACTTCAACCTCGCCAGCCAATCGGCAGCGCCGTAGCCATCTTAAGCAACTTACCTGCACAAAGCCTCTTCCAGTCTCCGCTAAGCGACCGCGAAAACAACCACAAGAAGCTACTTTATCGCTCTCTTCCTGCTCTGCGCAGTTCAATGCGTTGCGTGCTGCACCTTCCGAGTGAAACGAGCGGCGCCACGTCGGACCTCGCCCGAAACCACCGGAGACTCTCCGATTAAGTACGATTCAGAGCCAGTACTCAGTACAGTTTGATTGGCTATTGACGTAGCTGCTGGTCATGGCGGACACCGACGCTGATGCCAAGGCGCAGGCCTTCGCCCATCGCCTCGTGGAGTTCGCGGGCTTGGATGCGTGCGTGAAGTTCTTCAGCGAGAGGTCCATCGACTTCGACCGAGCCAACGACATGGGCTGGAGCGTCCTCATGAGCGTCTGCGCCAGCGGTACAGTGCATTGTATTGTCCATTCATCAGATACCCTGGAAAATGATCATCGTGGCTAATTACTTCTTGCAATTGTGGTGCAATTGCAGGCCGTGACGACCTCGTGGGGCTCGTTGTGGATCGAACGGAAGCCGTGGACTGCGCCACCGACGCCAACCGGACGACGGTGCTGCACTTGACGGCCATGTCCAAGAACGTAGGGCTGTCCATTGGCAATGCCATTTGTTGGGAAAAGAACCATGTCACTAACAGCGCTTTGGTGACTGTTGTTGTGGCCCTAGACTCGAGTGATGGAGGAGCTGGTGGCGACTGAGGAGCGCAAGCAGAAGCTGCGGAAGGTCCTTGACCAGCCGAATGCCAACGGAGACACACGTACGGTATCGCTGTGTTAGGGTCACCTTCTTGGTATTCACTGTAGTTGGTGTTGAAATGCAGCGCTCATGATGGCCTGTGTGGCGAAGAACGTGACGGCGGTGCAGCTGCTGCTCGAGCTGGGAGCGAATACGAGTTCAGTCAATGCGAGTGGCCTGAATGCGCTCATGTGCGCTGCTCGCGTCGGTGAAGATCCGCGTCCCGGAGCGCCGAGTGTTGACGAAATGATGGAGCGAAGTTCTGCTATTGTCAAGACTTTGCTGGCGCATGGAGCCGATGTGAACGTTGCGGAGAAGGCTGGAGGCAACACGGCGCTGCATCTTGCCGTTCTGAGCGAAAACCCTGAAGCAGTCAAGTCACTCGTTGCAAACGCGGTGAGCCTTGACGTCACGCTGCGCAACGAAGCTGGTAACACGGCGCTAGACTTGTGTAGACGAATCTCCGGAGTGGCCTCAGCCGAGATGGAAGATCTCTTGAGCTTGAAGTGGGCCCAGTACGAGAATGAGGCCGCGCTAATAAGCGCTAAGGTAGAGCAAGAGCTGCTGGAGTTGGCGGTTAAGGAGGCTGAAGATCCACCCAGCCGTAAGCAAACCGCCTTAACGAAGACTGGGAAAAGGAAAAGCAAAAAGACGAAGAAGAAAGCGAAGGTCTTAGTGGAGACTGCCAAGGAGGAGGACAATACCAGTGCGATTTCACCTTCTGCAGCTGATAAAGCAGACCAACCGGTGCACAGAATCGTCGAGCAGAGCTTCGACGATGATGAAGGCGACTGGCAAAGTGTTCTCCCCAAGAAAAATCGTGAGTTTATATGCATTATTCTCACCTGAAAAAAATAATTTAACATTTTGTGCTGCAGGTCGCAAGGGGTCCGTCGGTGACAATGCGAAACCTATCTCGAAGCACAAGCCGAAATCGTCTTACCGCATACCTGGCAAGAACAAAAGCGTCGCTCCTTCCAAGCCCAGCCCTGCGCCGCGACGAACTATCCAAGAACCTGGTACGAAACCAGTCTTGAAAGCAACTTCAGCTCCGTGGGCGAGTCAGCCTGCCTCTAGCCCAGTGGAAACTTCCGCATCAGCGTCGCCCCGCAGCCAGGTGACATCTGAGGAAAGTGAAGAAGACCAAGCTGATGAAGCAAGGATCTCGTATGAGCTCCTGAACGGCAGCTTCCAGCGAACCTTCCCCGTTGCCGCTGAGCTGGAGATTGGAGTGGAGAAATTTCTCATTGCGTCATCGGTGAGTGACCGCGCACTTGAGCCGAGTGACAGCTTGAGTATCTCTCAAGTCGAAGCTCTGCAAGAGGCGCATTGGCAAGCGTACCATTACCTCAGCGAGAAGAAGGTAAGACCCAAATTTTGTTTGTTTTTACTGATTCTTTATGTGCATTTTATCCAAAGCTGACAATATTTGCCAATGTATTGGTAGATTGAGCTGACGAGAGTGCTCGAAGCTCAACGCGTGGAAGCTCAGTTCACCTTGCAACAGGAGCTCATGCAGATGAAGTGATCAGCCAAGCTCCAACGTCTTGCTGAACTCGGCTTCTGTAAACGAAAGCATCTTGGCAGCCTGTCCGAGTAACAAAACGAATACAAGTCAAGTACCAGCCACCGTCGGGCTCGAACATGTATTGTATTACCTCCATGTGGATTCGCTGGCGTTTGAGCAGATCGATGAGCTTCATCTGCTTCTTGAAAGCTGCCAACAGCTCACTCTACAAAAGCGGAGGCAAACCCCATGTTAGTCAACGAAAAGAGCCCTCGATCAAGGAAATATGAAGTACCTTTTGCTTGTCGAGCCTCTTGTTATCACGCACAACCTGGTCAAAATCGGCTTTTGTGACCATCTGCTCGCCGTTATTCTTCTTCTCTTCCTGAAGCTGCGCTTTAACCTTCTCAAGCTCTTCCAGCGCTCGGTTCAGACGAACCTACAAATGAACCTCAGTGCGTGACTTCTCGACATCAAAACCCCCTCAAAACTCACGCACATCTTTCGATCGGAACTGCTGTGATGCGAGCTTCTCCGCGCGCTGAGTCTCCTCCCCACGCGCTTGAGCCGCAGCTAGTTGCCCTTCGAGGATACGCTGTTTGTCCTCTTGAGCCGCACTGAAGCGCAAACACTCGTACAAGTTAGGACATTGCTAAAGCCCCCAAAACTTGATCGAAATGACATACGAGAGCTCGCGCTGTTTTTCAAGGAGCTGCTGAGCTTGCTGGCTCTTCTTGGTAAGCGCTGAATTGTCCGCCTTGAGGCTCTCAATCTCTGCTTTCAAGGCGCTTTGCGCTGCTTTCTACAGTTTAGAACAACCAACTCGGGTTTAGATACGAGCAATACAGTGCAAGGCGAAGCATAACGAACCAGTTTCTCTGCTTGGGCTGTAGCTGCGTCGGCTTCATCTTGCAGGACACGCAGACGCGCTTTTTGGTACCGAATGGTGGCCTCAAGACCAAGTCCTTCCGGACTACTTTCTCCAACGGAGCCCGTAGTGTCTGGGGTGCCACCGACACTTCCGCTTTTCTTCTTACTGCGAGGAGCATCGGCTTCTCCCACAGTTTGCGGCTTTCGACGTTGAGTTCGTCGAGCCGAATTGTTCCTCGAGCCTGTCGTGACCTTCTCCTTGCTCTCACTCTTCGTTAGTTGACGACGAGCCTCTTTCAAGTCCTGAGAGCCCAACGAGTCAATCGACGCACTCAACTCGAGTTCCAAGCTCGTTTTCGACTCGCTTTGCTGGTCGACACCTGCGTTGCTGTGTCTTGCGCTAGTCCTACGAACAGGAGACCCAACCTGAGGCGACGCGGATCGAGTCCCACGTAGCGAGGTGGCCGACGACGGTCTGCTCGCTGCGGTGAGCTGCTGCTGCCGACGGCTCTCGATGGCTTCGACCTGCTGATTCAACTCTTGGTTTTGTCGCTGCAGCGCTTCCTGCCGAGCAGCGAGGCTTTCATTCATGGCTGGAGAACTTCACTATTCTGTACGACCCGTCAGCTTTGATTTGAAGAGCCCGACCGCTAGACAACAAAGGTCTTTTTGTGGAGCGTGTGTCTACAAAGTAACTTCCTTGGCAGAAGACTTCAACTCCAGTGAAGACTCATCAACGAGATGGGCACGACTGACAACCGAGGTTGATCCTTTCGTCGAACTTTTCTGGTTGTTGTCCTGCTCTCGCTGTTATTAAGCACCTGCCGCCATGCAGAGGAGATCGTTATCTGGTCTATGGCGGTAGACCTTCATGATGGCGCGTTTGGCCGTCCGTAAACGTCGTCGATTGCTTCGCGTGCGCTTCCGACGGGCCGCATGGTGGCATTGCCCTGCAACAACTGACGATCACGTGTCGACTCTCTGACATGCCTATCCTCTACGAAAAGCGTCCTCATCGCTTGATTGGAGCTCGAGCACGCTGCTCGACTACAGTAGTCGACTAGTGTGACCGTGACTAGCGTTGCACTGCCCCGAGGTTAGACCGTCCACATCCCCAGATACTTGCACCATACGACGGCCTCGGTGTCCGCGCTACAACTTGACCGTCTGGATCTGCCGATACTTTCGTGAGTTGTGACCGCTATCACGCTTCACTCCTCGTTCATCTCGACTCAAGACAACGTTCCCCGGTCACTTGTCAATTTGCCGGAATCGCCTCAAGCCAGGTGAATACTTGTCCCCATGGTGACCAAGTACGCGTTGAACGATCATCCTGCTGGACCGGGTGAGTCCCGGAGCGCCACCAACACACCAGCGTCCACCATCAAGTCAGAATTTGCCATGCTGGAGAGCAACACGCCCGTCGAGTGCCACCAAGACCACCGGACGCTGCAGAAGCTCCCGTCTGCGTTGCCCGTGCCCAAGGTCGTTGCTCCTCCACACCACGTTGAGTCTCAGGCTAAGAGGAGCTCCTTCATCGCTATGCTGGGTGGATCTGGTGTTGGTGGGCCACTTGGCAACTCGCGACGTGGAAAACCTCGACTCGGCGGTCTAAGCACCAATCGGTCGAGCTTCCTGCCCAGTAGCTCGGCTTTGAACATGGGCCTCCATCCTTCGGCGTCGAACTCTTCACGTCCGAGTCAAATGATGAACAAAGCAGAGCTGTACGAGCTCAAGGACCAGCTCTGGAAAGCGTCAATGGCAAGTCGACCAAGCAATTACTTCGACGCGTCCACAGGCGACTGCGCTGCTGGGCAGCTACCGTTCTTCACGCAGGCATTCAACACTTCACGCATCACGGTGAAGCAATGCGGAGCTGCAGAGTATGACGAGGCTCCGAGGTCGTCGGTGGCCTTTATGCCGCTGCCTCGTGAATCGGTCGCCATGCTGGTCGACGCGGTGCGAGTGTCGGCGCTCGAGGACGACGAGAAGTGCCGCTTTCTGTTCGAGCTGTTCGACGTGGAGCACCGAGGAGTGCTCTCGAAGGAAGGCGTGAGGGCGTTCATCGAGGCCACGTTCGCTGCCAACGGCGTGGACTTCATCGGCGCCTTTGACTACGACGCCGTGGTGGACAAGGTCTTCAAAGGCTGCCGACAGCACGACGAGATGACGTACAGCGAGTTCAAGCGCGTGTTTGCTGCTGTGGTGGTGGAGGCTGACGACGACAAGAGTAAAGAAGCTCTCGGGAACATGAGCATCGTGGTGGAATCACAGCGCCAGAAGGAGATCGTCCACAACAACGAGCAGGGAGGCCGCTGGTACCGCGCCAACAAGTTCGGCCGCAAGTACAAGGCCGAGATCTTGTGGCTGACGCTGTACTTCCTGCTCATGATCGGCGTCTTCATCGCCAAGGCGTCTCGCTTCCCGTTCGACCCAGCCGTGGGCAACTGTCCTCGCGTCGCCAAGGGCTTCGCGGAGATTTGCCTCGTCAACACCATGTTCGTCTTGCTGCCCATGTGCCGGAACTTCGTCACGGGGCTGCGGACGCTGCCGGTGGTTGTGCACCACCTGCCGATCGACCACCACATCGACTTCCACAAGATCTGCGGCGTCGTGTTGCTGCTGGCCTCGCTCGGACACACGGCCGCGTGGCTGGCCATCGTCCTCTACATCCGCACGGTGCCGCTCTCGGTCTGGGAAGAGTCCGGTTACCACCATCTGGGCTTCGTCCGGGACGACAACTTGTTCCTCTTTGCGCTTCGAGTCCCCATCTGGACGGGCGTGGTCATGCTGCTCTGCGCCGCCATCGCCGCTCCTCTGTGTCTCGAGAAGGTCCGGCGCGGGAGGTTCAACCTGTTCTGGGTCTCGCACATGCTCTTCCTCCCGTTCCTCGTGCTCATGGCGTTCCACGGCTTCGCGCGCTGGGTGGCCGCCCCTCAGGCACAGTACTGGGTGTTGCCTCCTGTCGTCATTTACCTGATCGAGAAACGCTACCGGATGACGCAGGTGTTCGGTGGCCAGACGAAGATCGCGCAGGTGCAGCTCTCGAAGGAGGCGGTGGCGATCTTCATGAAGAAACCCAAGGCGTTCAACAAGCGCCAGCGCTTCTTGCCGGGCATGTACGTGTTCGTCAATGTGCCGACGATCTCCACGTTTGAGTGGCATCCGTTCACGATTTCATCGGCACCGGAAGACAAATTCATCAGCCTCCACATTCAAAGAGCTGGCGACTGGACTGGCGCACTGTACAAGTACTTGGAGCGGATACACAAGCAGACAGAAGCTTCGCGGATGGAAAGCCAGGGGTTTCCGATGGCGTCTCCATACCCGACTGTCTTCCTGGACGGCCCCGTTGGAGCCCCAGCGCAAGATTATTCACGGTACCGTGAAGTCGTGCTGATCGGAGCGGGTATCGGCGTCACCCCGTTCGCCTCAATTCTGAGGAGTATCATGCACCAGTGGGAAAGCTATCGATGTCCCCACTGCCGACACGTTCGCTTCCCACCGAACTTCCAGCTGCGCAAGATTTACTTCTACTGGGTCACGCGTGAGCAGGAGTCGCTCACGTGGTTCACGAACACGATGAACCAGCTGAGTGAGATGGACACGGAGAACCGCCTCGAGATCCACAACTTCTTCTCGTCGGTCAAGAACGACGCGGTGATCGCTCCGTTGCAAGCGCTACAGAACTTCATTCACAACGCAGAAGGGCAGGACATCATCTCTGGTCTCCAGACAAAGCAACGGACGCACTTTGGACGTCCGGATTGGAACGAGGAGCTCACGAGAGTGGCGCGTAACCATCGTCAGCTGGACCCGACTCAGTATACGTCAGACGATCGTGAGGAGATTGGTGTGTTCTTCTGCGGCCCCAAACCTCTGGGAAACATTATCCACGAGCAATGCACGCTGCTGAACCAAGCAAAAGTGCGTCGTACGCCGGATGTCGAGTTTGACTTCCACAGCGAGAACTTTTAACTACTCGGGAACCTTAGATACTCTATGTTTGCCTCATATTTATTGCAAAAGTTGCTCGTAAAACCAGAATTTCTTGTTATTAACTCTTACAGTTGTCTACCGTGATTTTGTTGTTTTTATTGTTGCACCAGAGACAGCTTGTGAAGTGAAAACACTCAAGACGACCAAAGTTTCGACGACCTGGAAGATATGGAAGCGATTGTGTTTCATTGAGGTTCCTCAACGACCATTTTGATTTTGGGATCGCGTTCAGGATGGGGCATACGGGTTACCAGGCAGGTACAGGCAAATGGCCTCACCCGGTTTTCCGAACGCGAGCAGATAACGACCGTGTGAGCCCATGCTAGGTAGAAGTAGTAAGTATGCTACCGCACATGAACTGACGTGAACTTAAGCAAGATTTGCAATACTTACAGCGATTCATATAGAGATTCAAGTCTCTTTTTTCGATTTCCCAAATCACTCATTGCCAGAGTTACCATTCTATCAAGATACACGCACTTGGTGGCGTGAAAAGTCCCCCCCAAACTGTTCTTGTTTAGAGTCAAATAGACTGAAAGATCACGTCAAGTTTTGATCTCGCAAGTTCTGCACCTGCGTCATCAGGTCCGACCTCCACGGATCATGAACATGTGACTGTCCGAAGATTCCTGAGGTCGGAGATGAACATGAACCAAGTGACAACTTGCTGCCAAAATTTTGCGAAGAGAAAGGGAAAAACTCACTCGGCCAAGGATACACAGGCAGATTCCAGCAGAAAAACATATATTTTCTTAAAACAAGTATTGTATTGTATTGTATTGTAGATTCCACTTAGAAACCTGTTTGTTGTTTCTAAAGCAACATGCGACTACTGCACCAGCATCGACCACCTCGACGGCTACTGGATGGCCCTCGACGCTACGTACACAGCCAGCAGACTGTGCTGGACGCCGTGCAGGAGATCCGCCAGCGTTTGATCCGCATTTCCCGCGCTTCAGCAGCCTCAGACGTCCCCGAATCGGCTCGCAACGAGGCCAAAGCACTGGTGGCCAACGCTCTGCAGCCTCCTCTTGCGAGCGGCAACGACGTCTTCTTCCACGGGGAGCGTCGGTTAACGGAGACTGAGGCGACCATACTGAGTCAAAGCTCGGGGCGTCGACTGAAAGGAGAACCGCTCGCCTACGTGTTGGGACGGAAGGAGTTCTGGTCCTTGGAATTCCAGGTGAATAACGATACGTTGATCCCTCGCAGCGACAGTGAAGTCCTCATTGAGACTTTAGTGGTGAGTGCAATGTATCATATCGTTGTGGTGCTCAAATCTAACTTTACGGATATGACACTTTGGTAGGATCAATTCCAGCGCGAGTCTCGACTGAGGATTCTGGACATTGGAACGGGGTCAGGCTGTCTGTTGCTCTCGGCATTGTCCGAGTTCCCGAACGCCACCGGAGTGGGTGTTGATATCTCTTCTGGGGCTCTTGCTGTCGCCAAGCGGAACGCCCAGGCGAACGGTTTAGAAAACCGTGCAGAGTTTTTACTTCGAGATTTGGAGACGTTCCCTCGACTTCCACAGGATGACGTGCTATACCAACGCTTCGACGTGATTCTGTGCAACCCGCCGTACATTCCTAGCCGAGAGATCGACTTAGTCGGGCCTGATGTCCTCGAGTATGAACCACACCTCGCGTTGTTTTCGGACGGAGGACCAACGGTTGTCGAGCATAATGGAGTGGATCCTGAGGGGCTGCGCATGTATCGCCTCCTTCAACAGAGTGTCTCTAGCCTCTTCAGAAATTCCAGTGAAGGCGCAGTTGATACGAATCACTGTTCCACAGGTGATGGCAAGGTGGCGAGTAACTCGGCAAGAAATTGCCTGCTGGTGGAGATCGGCTCGGAGGACCAGGCTCGAGCCGTGGAAAGCTTATTTTCTGGCACAAACAGCGCCGGAAATCCACCAGCTGAGGGCAACAACGACTCAATTCTACGCTTCGAACGTTTCCTGCTCGATGCAAGCGGAAAGTATCGTGGTCTCCTGTTTCTTGCGCTGTGATGCACCCAGAAAAGGAAGAGAGGACACGTGTTTCTCAAAGCTGCATCCTTTAGAATAAATATCGTAATATATAATACGATTGTTTTTTTAGACTGCTAATACGAAGTTAAAAACTCTCGCTATGGAAATCAAACTCCACGTCCAGAGTATGCCGCACTTTCGACTGGTTCAGCAGTGTGCATTGCTCGTCGATGACCTTGCCAAGAGGCTTCGGCCCACAGAAGAAGACGCCAATTTCCTCACGCTCTCCCTCTTCATCTTCGAGGGGCTCCAGCCGACGATGATTCAAAGCCACTCTTTCAAGCTCCGCGTTCCAGTCCGGGCGTCCAAAATGTGTCCGTTGCTTTGTCTGAAGACCAGAGATGATATCCTGCCCTTCGGTGTCGTGGATGAAGTTCTGTAGCGCTTGCAACGGAGCGATCACCGCGTCGTTCTTGACCGACGAGAAGAAGTTGTGGATCTCGAGGCGGTTCTCCGTGTCCATCTCACTCAGCTGGTTCATCGTGTTCGTGAACCACGTGAGCGACTCCTGCTCACGCGTGACCCAGTAGAAGTAAATCTTGCGCAGCTGGAAGTTCGGTGGGAAGCGAACGTGTCGGCAGTGGGGACATCGATAGCTTTCCCACTGGTGCATGATACTCCTCAGAATTGAGGCGAACGGGGTGACGCCGATACCCGCTCCGATCAGCACGACTTCACGGTACCGTGAATAATCTTGCGCTGGGGCTCCAACGGGGCCGTCCAGGAAGACAGTCGGGTACGGAGACGCCATCGGAAACCCCTGGCTTTCCATCCGCGAAGCTTCTGTCTGCTTGTGTATCCGCTCCAAGTACTTGTACAGTGCGCCAGTCCAGTCGCCAGCTCTTTGAATGTGGAGGCTGATGAATTTGTCTTCCGGTGCCGATGAAATCGTGAACGGATGCCACTCAAACGTGGAGATCGTCGGCACATTGACGAACACGTACATGCCCGGCAAGAAGCGCTGGCGCTTGTTGAACGCCTTGGGTTTCTTCATGAAGATCGCCACCGCCTCCTTCGAGAGCTGCACCTGCGCGATCTTCGTCTGGCCACCGAACACCTGCGTCATCCGGTAGCGTTTCTCGATCAGGTAAATGACGACAGGAGGCAACACCCAGTACTGTGCCTGAGGGGCGGCCACCCAGCGCGCGAAGCCGTGGAACGCCATGAGCACGAGGAACGGGAGGAAGAGCATGTGCGAGACCCAGAACAGGTTGAACCTCCCGCGCCGGACCTTCTCGAGACACAGAGGAGCGGCGATGGCGGCGCAGAGCAGCATGACCACGCCCGTCCAGATGGGGACTCGAAGCGCAAAGAGGAACAAGTTGTCGTCCCGGACGAAGCCCAGATGGTGGTAACCGGACTCTTCCCAGACCGAGAGCGGCACCGTGCGGATGTAGAGGACGATGGCCAGCCACGCGGCCGTGTGTCCGAGCGAGGCCAGCAGCAACACGACGCCGCAGATCTTGTGGAAGTCGATGTGGTGGTCGATCGGCAGGTGGTGCACAACCACCGGCAGCGTCCGCAGCCCCGTGACGAAGTTCCGGCACATGGGCAGCAAGACGAACATGGTGTTGACGAGGCAAATCTCCGCGAAGCCCTTGGCGACGCGAGGACAGTTGCCCACGGCTGGGTCGAACGGGAAGCGAGACGCCTTGGCGATGAAGACGCCGATCATGAGCAGGAAGTACAGCGTCAGCCACAAGATCTCGGCCTTGTACTTGCGGCCGAACTTGTTGGCGCGGTACCAGCGGCCTCCCTGCTCGTTGTTGTGGACGATCTCCTTCTGGCGCTGTGATTCCACCACGATGCTCATGTTCCCGAGAGCTTCTTTACTCTTGTCGTCGTCAGCCTCCACCACCACAGCAGCAAACACGCGCTTGAACTCGCTGTACGTCATCTCGTCGTGCTGTCGGCAGCCTTTGAAGACCTTGTCCACCACGGCGTCGTAGTCAAAGGCGCCGATGAAGTCCACGCCGTTGGCAGCGAACGTGGCCTCGATGAACGCCCTCACGCCTTCCTTCGAGAGCACTCCTCGGTGCTCCACGTCGAACAGCTCGAACAGAAAGCGGCACTTCTCGTCGTCCTCGAGCGCCGACACTCGCACCGTGTCGACCAGCATGGCGACCGATTCACGAGGCAGCGGCATAAAGACTGGCGAGTTCCTCCACGCTTCATCTGCCTGCGGTGGTGCTACAGTGTCCGTCGCTTTGACGGTGATACGCGACGTATTAAACGCCTGAGTGAAGAACGGGCGTTGTCCAGGAGCTCGTGGATTCGCGCAGTCTTCGGAATTGACTGCGCTGGCGCCCAAGCCAATGCTGAAGCCGCTTGACGCCGACCCTTTCCATAGCTGATCCTTGAGCTCGTTCAGCCCCGACATGTTCATCTTCCGACTAGGACGGGACATGTTTGACATCGTCGTCATCGACGGGTGGAAGCTCATGTTGAGGGCGGAGCTACTGGGCAAGAAGCTGGAGTGGCTGCCGTTGAAGCCTCCGATGCGGGAGTTTGCCAGTCTGCAGTTGCCCAGCGCAGTCTTGGTCGGTCCGCTTGCGCCAGACCCTCCCAGCATCGCAACAACGGAGCTGTTCCGAGCTCTCGTTTCAACAGGAGGCGGCTTTGAATGTATCACCGAGCCGAGGATCTTGGGCATGGGCAGAGCGGCGGCAAACTTGCGTTGCGACTTCTTCTCAGTTGGAGCGTCTTGGTGGTGCAGTTGTGTACATTCTAGGGGCGTGGTGCTCTCCAGAATCGCGTAGTCCGCTTTGGTGGTGGAGACCGGCGTGCTGCTTGGTCCACCGAGCTCCGACGGCAGCATCTCCGACCCTCTTGACGCGAATTTGGTCGCCATGAGTCGCCCCAAGGTCCGTCGCGAGACTCCAAAGCAAGAGTGGAGTGGTGAGGCCATCGGATGCAGTCGAAGTCGCCGCTATCAGCAGCCGTCCAGATGATCGGGTGCAGCATGACAAGAAGTCGGTCCAGTGCAACGCTAGTCACGCTGCGCTAGTCGCCAAACCCGACTTTGAGCCAATGAGGAGCTCTGATGGACGTTTTCGTAGAGGACGGGTGGACACAAGTGGTGCTGACGCCTCTACACACGGATACCTGTTGCCAAAGAGTCTTGGTTTTGTCGGTCTTGGGCCAAGACCGACAGAACCATGATACCTTTTCATTGACTTCCACTCGATGAAGCTTGCGGACGACAAACGTTTGCCATCACCGCATCTTGCAGCTCATTTAGCACAGAGCAGACCGCGTTCGAGCTCCGACGAGTGTGCTCAACTGCTTCTTGCAGTGTCCTGCTTTCTGCATAAGTTATTACGCTGATTAAGATGAGCCCGAGCATTTCTCTGATCAACAACAGTGCAGTGCACACCAACACGTGATGCCACTCGATTTTCTTCATACAGTATGAACCCTAGTTGTGGTTCGCGCCATTGATCACTACAATTTCGATTAAATCGCCTCCAGTACTAGGGGCACCACCTCGCACTTGCCCGCTTCAACCTTCGTGCCCAACGTGGCTGCGCACACCGCCTCGATGAAGCCAAAGTGCGAGACCACCGCTACGTGGCGCTCGGGGATCGCGCGGAAGAGCTCCAGCAGGAACTCGGTCGCACGGACCTGGATCTCGTCCGCGGACTCGCGGTGGTCCGCAGTCCACAGCACGTCGTCCTCGTCCGTGATGGCCGAAAAGTCCACGTCTGGGAACTTGAGCCTCAGCTCGGACAGCGAGCGTCGGTTGTTGCACGTGTCGACCCCGAGGTGCTCACGACAGCCTTCCATGCAGACAAACGGTGTATCAGGCACCTGGTCCTTGGCGAAGAAGTTCTGCGCCGTCTGAATGGCCCGTGAGATCGGCGAGACGATGACTCGTTTGATGGGCGGCATGCCTCGCTCCAGCTCCGCCTTGATGCTTGGCGGGCCCTTACGCTGCGCGTCTTGGATGCCCAGTGGCGTCAAGTCTGCGTCCCGGTAAACGTCGCTGACCACGAGCTCCTTGTACCAGCGTTCCGAGCCGTACTTCCTGATCGCTTCGTTGTGGAGACCTTCGCCGTGACGTACGAAGTAGACCACTTTGAGGTTCCTCGAACCGTCCTTGGTCGCTTCCTCGAGCTTCTGCTGGAAGTCTGTCCAGGACGGAGGGATCAACTTGAACTGCGTGAAGAGCTGCAGAGATTCGTCGCGTCGAGGGCTCATGGAGAAGAAGCCATCCACTGCTTTGACGGAAATCGGACGACGGTCTGTGCTGTTCGTGCTGACGGACATATCGCTTGGTTCGTTCCGAGCTCTTCGAGTTATGAAGGACGAAGCCTTTCACTTCTGCGCTGCTTGTGACTGGAATCCAATGAGGCCTCGCCACGCAGGTTTGACATCCATGATGAGTGGAACCAGTTGATCAACTTCAACCGTAATGGCTTCAGGTTGACTTTGTATTCAAGTGCGCGAGGAACCGAGCCGCTATCTAGCGCCGACGGTGGCGACGGTCGTCATCCCGACGGTCGTGGTCTCGGTGGCGGCTGTGGCGACTGGTGTCCCTCGATCGATCATGCGAGCGGTCCCGTGCTCGGCCGCGATGTTGTCGGTCCTCACTTGTCCTCGCATCTCCACGCTGGTTCTTTTCGTTGCGCGAGTCGATGGTTAAATAGTCCTGCGTAACAAAAGTAGTGATATCAATTACCTGACTGGGTTGGTGTCGATGCTAATGAATGTTCAAGCGCCTTACGTCAGAGGGGTCGTTGCCAGCGCGGAATTGGTCCTTTGGGTTTACACGAACGAGCAAGTTAGTACGAGAAACAATGTACCGAGTTACGCAGGGCACGTACATCGATGTGCTTCTTGAACTTGAGTTTGGCAGTCATCCAGGACGTGTCATCGTTCGTATCTTCCTCGTCGTCGTCTTCCAGAATTTGGCCATGGTAGCTCTGTGTCTTCGCGGTTTCCTCCTCCCTTTTGACCGCGTCGGTTTCAGTTTGTGCGTCTGATTCAGCTGGACGTTGCTTGGTGTTCACGTCGACCAGAGTTGCTTGGAATTTCTTCAGTTTCGACAGCGTATCTTGCTCGCGACCGGAGCGGTTGGTCGCTTTCTTCCGCTGAAGGTACTTTTGACGCAGCTGCTGCAACGGGGTCAGCATGTCCTGGAACGCGCGGTCGTTTTCCTGTTTCTTCGCTTCGCCCCCCATCAGCAGAGACACCGACTTTTTCGACTTCCGCAGCTCCTCGCGCAGCTTGACGTACTCGTCCCGATCCTTTTTCTTGTCGTTCGAAGCTGCAGTAAACGCGTTCGGAGGGTTGGAGCTCTTGGCGGTGTCTGCATTCTGGTCGCTAGAGGCCTCCGCCGACTCGGCGCGTCGACTTGCAGCTGCTACTGCCGCTTTCAGACTGGCAAGCGATCGCTCTTTCTTCTCCCCGTTGGCCGCCTCGCTATTCGTTTCTGTGACTCTCTGCAGCACCTCGGCATCTACCTCTGACTTGAGTTTGCGATCGTCCAGCAGGTCGTGACTACTCGCCATCGTTTTGGCCTTCTTCTTTTTAAATTTCTTGGCGAGCTCCTCCTGGAAAGCCTCCTCTTCGTCTCCGAACGAGAGCAACTTCAGGTCCTTCGTCGCCTTGCGCTCGCGTTTCTTTTTCTTTTCCGCCGTCTCTGTTTCCTTCTTTTTGACAGCTCTATTCACCACAAAACATCACCTTCAGTCACAAATAATATCCGCTATCCGCCTGAAAACCAAACAACATCCTACCGTGGCACAATATCCTCGAAAGGGTTCCAGAGCACTTCGGCACTCAGTAGCTTTGGTGGATTGGTAGGTCGGTCCTGCGCGTCCGTCTCCAGGTCTCCAACAGTCAGCAAATTGAAGATTGTATTACCCGTCACCTAAACGATAAAACAAAAAATAAGATATTGTTAGATATTCCACTACTGCATCATAGCAGTTTTTTGCTCATTGTACCTTGCCGAAGATGGTGTGTTTCTTGTCCAAGAAGTCGCAGGCGTCCAGCGTGAAGAAAAACTGCGAGTGGTTCGAGTTGGGTTTGTTCTCGTTGGCCATGGCCAGCAGCCCGCGGTGGTTAAAGCGCAGCCGCGAGTGGAACTCATCGATGAAGGCACCTCCGTAGATGCTCTCACCCCCGTTGCCGGTGCCCGTGGGGTCTCCGCCCTGCAGCATGAAGCCGGCGATAATGCGGTGGAAAATGGTCTGGTCATAATACTGTCATATCGGACATATCATATCCATTGATAAAAGTCAGATACACATATGCTTTGTCATAACGGACATGACAAATGTGTAATTTACCCCTTCCAGACACAGCTGCACGAAGTTGCGCACCGCCTTGGGCGCCTGCTGCGGCCACAGCTCCACGTCCAGGTCCCCGAACGTCGTGTGCAGCAGCACCTTGCCCTCCGTGTTGGGCTCCGTGATGTAGATGCTCGACATGGCCGCTCGTCACCTCGCCGTGTAGATTAGTGGTCGTAAAGTTGCTATCACTCAATATACAAAACTCAAGTATTTTCGGATTGAATTGGTGCATTTGGGTTAGCTGAAATCGCTCGAGGCTAAACCTTATCGATAATCGATCCTGAAGAAGTTCTTGATGGGTGTAGTATATTTATCTACAGTTTACAAAGCTGATCACATCTTCATTAATGCTCTGCTTCCTATAGCAAACCGGAGTCCGTGCTTTGGTGAATCCCAGCAGCTTGTAGATCGAAATGGGGTCTTCTCCGTCCTTGAGCCACGTCCGATACTGCGAATTCTTTACCAGGTCGTCCATCTTGACCAGCTTCTTGATCTTGAATTCGCCGTGCGCTACCACATTCTCCATCTCAATCATCTTGCCCAAGTTTTCATCTCGGCGACTCGTCTCTCTTCCTCGTTCATGGTGTGATGCGCTCCCGAAGATCTCGTGCTATTCAGCAGGTTGGTGATCGGGGGTTCCTCGACCGCCGAGCGAGCATTGCTGCTAGTCGCGAGGACAGCGGCAACCAGCAGCACTACGTAAGATAAACGCGTGGTCACTTTGCGGTCTTTGAGCGAATTGAGAAGTGGGGAACGTCACCATCCGAAAGCGGATCGCGGACAGCAAAACCCGTGAATTCGCTGGGAATTACGAACCATGTGAACCGTATCCTGGACATGATATAGTGGGTCTTCACGTGGTTGAGAGGGCAGGAGCTCGGCTTATTGCTTGCAATGACAAACAACAACAACAAGGTGAGAGCGGTCTGGATGTGCGTCTTGCGTTGATGATGAATAGTGTGACGAACAGTATTGCTGAATTATTAGTACGTGCGTGTACTGTACAGCACGGAGAGTGTGAACTTGCGCTTTAGACGAACTTTTACCATAATAAACGGGCTTTGAACGAGTTGGAAATGGATTCTTGAAAACATGCAAACACGCATTGCCTAGATCCACGGATACAGTCTGTGGGGGAAAGCCGCCACCTTCCTCACTCCCACGTCGAGTGCAATTCAGAAGTGGGTCCACAGCACTTGGTGCCGTAAGAGGTTCTTTTCAATCGATATTTTCCGTGGTAACTGTACTCGACTCTAGCCATACTTCTTGCTATCATTTCAATGTCTTGTCAGCTTCTGTGTCGGTGTTCACTATCGTCGAGCTCATGCCAGCCCAGTCGGCAGCTTCCGCTCTCTCCAGTTTCACTTGCTCGGTCAACGTCACGCGCTCCAGGTACTGCTCGAATCGTGGAAGCGACTTCTTACGCGGTGACAGATTGTATCGCTCCTTTCTGAATCTTGCGCGTTGCTCTTCAAACGCCCGCAAAGCTTCGCGCTCTTCCTGCACACGACGTAGTTCTGCATCACCCAGCTGAGCGTCTTCGTGCTCTTCTCGCTTTCGCTTTGTCCACTGCTCGTAGAAATCGTCCAACAGCGTGTAGTACATGGTGAGATTCGACAGCTCGCGCTGTTGGAGATAAAGCTGCTCGCGTTCGGTACGTCGCTTCCCGTTGATCTGTTTGCGCCGTCGGAGCTTGTCGAGCTGCGTGGGCAGAACTGTCGTGAGGAACGGCATCTTCACTCGGCTCTTGCCGTTGGTCGTGAACGGCAAATGTCGATCTGAGTCTTCGTTCAGCGTCTGCTGGTTTGAGAGCTGGCGCAGGTCGGCGTGGCGGTGTCTGGAGCGTGTTTCATTCTGCATGAAGGCTCCTTCGTACCAGAACTCCCACTTGTCTGTTTCTTCACCAGTCTCACCCCTTCGTTCATCGTTGACAGCATCGTGGAGACGGTAGTAGAAGTCTCCACGGCCATCCATCGCGTCTTCGTGCCAGAAGCCAACGTGCTTGGATCTTCCGCCGTCAAACCGAGCCGTGCCTCGCCCATGTCGAGCACCCCCATCGAAAAAGCCTTCGTATTCATCACCGTGACGCTCACGCTGCCGTCCGCGGCCATGCGGTTGACCCTTGACAAACGGACCTTCGACAAAAGACCCGTCTGGAAAGGTACGCTTGCAGACTGGGCCGTGTAGCACGCCGTTGACGAACACGCCTTCGTCCACTACACCCGTGGCGCTGGCGTATCGGCCAAGCCCAGAAACGACGCCGTCCCGCATCTCGCCGTCGTAGACTGCACCATCCGGGAAAACGATGTGCATCCCTTCTCCGCTCTCCACGCCGTCTCGATAGTCATCGCCGTTCAGTAAGGAACACCCGTACGCACGACCTCGGAGCTTGTCGCTGTACTCGTACCGACGCTGTGGACGTTCGAACGTGCCTTCGCAGGTTGTGCCCTTGCCGTAGACCAGTTTGCCGCTCCCACAACGTGTGTTGCCCGTGAAACACCCATCGAAAACGCCGACATTGGTGTACTCCTGGCCCTGTCCTTGCTTGCGGCCTAGCCTGAACGACCCGGAGTACACGCCGCCGATCGATGAGAAATGAAAGCGCTCGTCGATCGGATCCAGCGGCACGTCGTCCTCGCCAGCAGCCAACGCTGCGCTCGTTGGTGCCATGAGTTCCCCTTCTCCATGGCGCAGTCGTCGAAGTCGGACGGTTCGCATGTTGATTTCCTTCAAGAGATCGTCGGGCTCGAGTGTCTGGCTGGCCATCTCGTCGTCCTCGAAGAAGGCCCTCGGTTGCGGCCGGGTCTGCACGAGACACACGTAGTTCCAGTCGCTCTTGTCTAGCGCTATGGACGCGAGATCGCGGCCGCGTGGACTCGTGAAAGTCGCCGCCCATGTCTTCATCTCCACTTCATCTTTGATACTTGTCGATGGCAGCTCAGCGTCTCGAGGAACTTGGGTCAAAGTGACTGGCTCCGTCATGATCAGCCTCGTCATGCGCATCCGTCGTCGCTCCAGTTCAGCGATCTCGTCCGTGAGCTCCTGCGCTTGAGCGTTCATCGCGTCTGCCAACTTCTTCCGCGTCTCGGTCTGCTGCTGGGGAGTTCCGGCCAAGTCCAAAACCGGCAGCGCGTTGATCTTCTCCTTCAACACCTTGAGCTTCTGTCGAGCGGCAGCCACCAGCGGCTTGAGACGAAGCAGCGGCTGGAATTCCTGAGTGATGCCGAAGAGCAGCCACGTGCTCAGGTCAATGGGCTCGCACTGGGCAGGCGCGAAGGCGAGCACCAGCAGTGCGCCACCAGAGTACAGCGGGTCTTGGAGATCATCTTGTGGCAGCGGCTGCACGCGTTCGTGGATGAGGTAGTACCATCGGTCGGATCCCTTGGGCGGAAGCACCTGCGTCCTCCAGTCCTTGGGCCACAGCACGTCTAGTTTCAATGGAATCAATCAGTGCTATGCCACCAAAACCAGTCGGTCATAAGATATGACCATCTTAAGACGTACTGCCAAAAGGGTCTTTCAGCAGGGCGGCGTTGCAGTCGAAGAGCAGGTTGATCTTGGGGCTATCGAAGACGAGAAACAAGCGAAAGACTGAGCTTTTCAAGGCGCCAACAAGTCTCTCTCTACCCAGACGACGCACACTGTGAAGTCCGACCGCAGCACGAAGCGGAACTGGTAGTCTTCCGCTTTCTTACACTCTGGATCGAAGAGCGCCACAGCCATTTGGTCCTCTCTGTACTCGTCCACCATCTTCCCCGTGCGTGGATCAACCACAAGGCGTCCTGTTCGCGTCGCCATTGCCCTTCAGACTCTGCCAAAGATTGAACGACCCTCTGCTCTTATGCCTGTTTTAGCCTAAAGCCCCAAGATAATGCAGGTGAATGGATGCAAGTGAATTTGAAATTTCTCGTTTGCTCGCAAACATTTTGAGAAGGTTCGCCGTGAACGTGCGGAAGAAAGAAGATTCGCGATCTTTTTGTGCCTCCTGTATCTGTGGAGCACAAATTTGAGGACGAGCTCAACGCATTCAGATAGCAGCGCTATCATAAGCATCGGCAAACCAAAAACTAGATTCTTCGAAGTTGTGTGAAGTCTGCTTCCGTTTTCAGAAACGTTTTCGTGCGCCGAAACTCATCAGCCACGTTCCTCTGCCATAGCGCGGAGCACGCTAGGCAAGTGGAAGCCAGATTTCTTTCTCAGTGCCGCTGCTGAGCCCTCCTTACCCGTTATACACTAGAAGTGTATCGTACGCCGTAAGCCACTCCAAAAAGTCTTCAACTTCGTTGCGTCCTTGGCTTTGACCACATTTTCCAGCTTGTTTACCCAAGCAGTATCTACTGTAGTTGTTGCTTTCCTCAAATGATTTTTAGGACTCCGAGCAGCCTCTTCTTGCTATCTTGTCAGAGATGACATCGCGTTGGAGTGCGTGTACGTCGCAGTACCCTTTGAGATTATCCGCAAATTTTGCAAAAACAATATAGAAGTACCGGTGACGGATAACGTGAACACTGCTGCCCTGGAGAGCGCTGAGTATGCACATGGGGCTGCATATTATCGTGAGAAACATTATTTTAAGCAAAATGCAAACATATTCGATGTTGGCCGTGATGCACAGGTTCGTTCTACTCTATCCTATAGCAACAGAAGCGAAGCGGGATCCGGGATTGTTGTGGTGCAGCAACAAATCTGCAACAAGGCGAGATCGACACTTGTCCTGAATCACAACCGTAACGCCAAACCCGTAGACAACCACATGTTCTTCCGCCGCGAACGAAGCTGCACTCGACGTGCTGCTCATCCCAGTGAGACCTGCACGTTGGAGTACTGTACTACGAAGTACTAGGTAGTACGAAGTACTATGGGCATGGAAACAAACGACAAGTGGCGGATGGAAATCAATTGTAAAATCCCCTGATTTGTTTGGTATTGACAGTAGCTTAGCTCATGCTGCAGCTACAGCCCAACGTCCAACCAGTCGTCGACTCGAGTTACAACTCCGAGCGCTTAGAACTGGCGGAACTGCTTGCGCACGTTGATGGGCTTGGTCTCCGAGGCAGGCTCGACCTCCAGCACGTTAAAGCGCACCGTCTTGGCGAGCGGGCGGCACTGGCCGATGGTCACGACGTCTCCCTCCTTCACGCGGAAGGCGGGCGACAGGTGGGCGGCCACGTTCTTGTGGCGCTTCTCGAAACGTTTGTACTTCTTGACGAAGTGCAGGTAGTCGCGACGCACGATGATCGTGCGCTTCATCTTAGTCGAGAGCACGACGCCCTTGAGGATACGGCCGCGGATCGAGATGTTGCCGGTGAACGGGCACTTCTTGTCCACGTACTGGCCGTCGATGGCGCTCTTGGGGGTCTTGAAGCCCAGGCCCACCTCCTTGTAGAAGCGGGGGCCCTTCTTCTTGCCGGCGAACTTCTTGCTGGCAAGGAACACACCCTGCTGCTTCTGGTAGGCCTTCTCAGTCTGCACTCGTCAAACGACAGCAACAGCACAAGAAACCAGTGAGTTCCTCCTGTCTTTCCAGAGCCTACAAAACCAGCACAAAGGACGCAAAGAGAGAAGAAGAACGAGACGAGCTCTCTCTCTTCTGCTACTGCAGCTGCTGCAGGTGCCAGTGCACGGACAGCCTCTCTGTCGACCAGAAGTAAGGGTTAAAGGGTCTGCCGATGATGACTCGGGTGAACGATTCGA
This sequence comes from Phytophthora crassamura, assembly GCA_033557995.1. Lineage (NCBI taxonomy): Eukaryota > Oomycota > Peronosporomycetes > Peronosporales > Peronosporaceae > Phytophthora > Phytophthora crassamura. Next base: position 15,170,684 of record JAUCED010000002.1, on the reverse strand, counting down.
CGTCCGGGTGTCACTTCTCGCAGTCGAGAGCAACGAGAGCAGCCTCCGACGCCGTCAACAACCCCTTTCCCAACCAGAAACCCCCTGTAAAGAGGTCGCCAGTACAGGAAAGAGAGCATCAACACACGTCTGAACCGCCGATGCTCTCGACTCGTCCACTCACTCCCTCCTCCACAAGAGAAAGAGAGCGATGGGTGTGTGGATTACAGCCTTGGTGGGCCATCACCCCACCAACTAGCTAGCCAGCTCCTTCAGGGCCTTCCAAGCCTCCTCCTCCGCCAGAGAAAAAGCCACCAAAACCGGCCACCAAAACGCTCCACAGCGAGAAAGACACGACCGAAACGTCCCTCTTGTCCCCCTTCGTCCTCCTAAAGCTCCAGTCGACGTCGACGTCCGCTTACCGCCCGCTTTCAGTCGCGTCATAGCTTCGTCTTCTTCTTCCTCTTCTTCTTGCGTCCCTTATAGAGAGGGATGGGAGGCGGCAGCTACCTGGTCAACGTGCTCCATGGTCTCGTCGAGGGGATTCTCCTAAATGGCTGGCGAGGAGCTCCAGGCGGCTTTGGGCTTGGGCGATTGGCTGCGGTGTGCTACTTCAGATTGGCTGAAGTGGAGATATGAAGTGGTAGCCTTACTTATTTTACGGTGGTGGCTTAGGAGATATACTACTCAGTACCTGACAGTTCTGGCGGTGCGAACGACAACTACAGCTTGCTTCACTGGGCTGCATTGGCACCAGCTTCTTCTCCTGAATATCGAGATAAATATTTACTTATTCGGAAATGCTGCCAACGTCGTACTATTGACCATTGCAAGCTTAGGGAAGACTGCACCGCTGCGAAAAAGCACTCGTCCTATATTTTTATGGCTGGTTGTGAACGTGTAAAAAGCACTCTTGGTCATCTGGGCAAGCTCCTTCAAGGCCTTGCAGCAAGAGATTCGTTGCTGTCTGCTGGCAGCCCATTTTACTCCTGCTTGCTGGTGATGGTACTGCTGCACCCCCACCAGGTTGGCCTTGTAGCCCTACAGGTTGAAAGTCGAGCTCCGCTCAAGTTGAAGCTGGTCAGGCGATCATCGATAAGCTGCTGCTATCCCTGCGAGCACAAGCGGCATCGAAGGCCAGAGGTAAATATTTCGAAGTACTCCTGCAACTGCACCCAGACAGCCTCAAGAATCAGGCTCTTCAAGCCTCCTGCAGAGCAGTTCCAAAGTGAGTAGCCATCACAACAACATGACCGCAGACGAACACTGTCGGTCTAAGCTTGTTCATTGTGCGTTGATATGTTCCCCTCACTGCTGCTCCTTTGCTGCCGGCTGGTAGCGCGCCACCTCTTCGTCGTTGCGGCCGAAGCCCTGCAGACGCAGCGACGAGTTCTGGTAGGCCAGCATGGCACCGCCCAGCGTTCCGATGATACCCGTGAACCACATGCCGGGCCGCGCCAGACTGCGGTCCAGCTGGCGGGCTGCAGATAGGGCAGTATCAGCAATAACAGTGAAGTTAGCTAGTTTACACCGTCTCCATGGCCCCACCTTTATTGAGACGCACCAACGACGTATCCGAGCGGGAAGGAGGCGGCGCCCACGGCCGCGCTCTGGATCAGGTCGGCCTGGCTCACGTTGCCGCGCACCTGCTGGAAGGTCGGCGTCTTATAGATCACCGGGAAGCGCGGCACATGCGGGTCGTGCAGCTCCGCCCGCTCGCGCTTCATCGGTCTGCCGTCCATGTTCAAGGGCTTCGTGAAGATTAAATAGGGAACGGGGTTCCCTCTGATTTGCTACAGGAACGTGAAAAAGGTTTCATTGGTCGAAAGGATCATCCATACAAAAGGGCAGTCAAAACCGGCTGTAATCAGACACGAAGACGGTAAGGAGAATCCAGAGCGACAGGCTCATCACATCGCCTTGTACCATGGACGAAGCGTACGCCGTCAAGCAGACGCAGTTCCTGGGGAAGCCCGTGAATTACGTGTGTCAGAGCGCCAACGGTCCGTGTCCGCTGCTGGCCATCGCCAATGTGTTGCTCTTGCGCGGTCAGCTGTCGCTCGAGGGGCTCGTGGAAGCGCCAGGTTTCGTGGGGGCCCACGAGCTGCTCAAGCTGGTGCAGCGTCGACTGCTGGACACCAACCCACCTGTAAGTTGCAATGCAGTAGAGCGCAGGAGGATCCAGGAGGACTAACGGGGGATTCATTGCAGCTGAGCAATGGCAGTGAGTTGCAGCGTCTGACGCAGGAGAAGACGCTCAAGGACGTGGCGGAGCTGCTGCCCAGTATGCTGGTGGGGCTGGACGTCAACGTGCGCTTCCATAAGTGAGTAGCGGGGGTGATAGGGAGGTTTTAAAGAGGTTAGACTGATTAGTTTCGTGCTTGGTGTTGTGCTTCTGCCAAGCATCACGGACTTTGAGTACACGGTGGCGTGCGCGGCTTTCGACATGCTGGACATTGTGCTGGTGCATGGCTGGCTGCTAGACGAGCAGGACGACGCCACGGTGCGTTTGCTGAGTGCTGGGGGGTATGTGTGCAGGTTGCTAAGACTGTGGGCTGCAGATGAAAGTGGTGGGGAACAAGTCATACAATGAGCTCATCGAGCGGCTCGTGGACTACCGAGGCGTTCTCATGACGGAGGAAGCGAACGACAAAGTAGAGACGGACACGCAGGTAGATACGGGATCGTCGTCGAGTTCACCTAAGGAAGAAGAGGAGGAGGAAGAGCCGAAGCCAGCGGCTGCGTCGCTGCCTTCGCCGCTGCCGACTTCAACGGCCGGGTTTCAGAACCTGTCGATCGACGTCAGCAGCGCGCGTGCTTCCGGTCCTGTAACGGGGTCACCGAACTCGAACTCGTCGATGCCGTCTCCGAAGAAGAGTCCGTCGCAACAGACGGTGAAGACCATGATGAAGGAGCGCCACATTAGCGACGCCGATGCGCTGGACACCGCCACGACGCTGCTAGAAGAGGGCCCAGTGCTGGACGAGTTTTTCAACTCGACGGCTAGCCAACTCACGTACTACGGACTCGTCAAGCTGCATGAAGGGCTCCGCGAACGCCAGTTGTGCGTCTTCTTCCGGAACAACCACTTCTCCACGCTGCTGAAGGTTGGTGGGCGTGGGGATTCTGCTTGATAAGTGTTGCATTCGTGCTCTTAACGACTTGTGGGTTGTATTTCACGTGGATACTTGTAGTTTGACGGCGCTCTGTATCTGCTCGTCACCGACGCCGGGTACCTCGAAGAGCCCAACGTCGTGTGGGAGTTGCTGAACGAGATTGACGGTGATACAGAGTATCTCGACGCTCAGTTTCGGCCGGTGACGTCTTCCGAACAACAGGAAAGCATCCTGACTCAGCAGCAGAAGCAACGGGAGCAGGCGAAAGAGGAGGCGGAGGAGCTGCAGAAGGCGAGAGCTCTCAGCCTTTCTGGTGGAAATTCTCAAGCTGGGAAGCAGACGACCGGTGCTGGTAGTGGGGATACCCGCGATGCCGAGCATACGATGCCAAGCAGCGGACTGCTCGGTGAGTCTACCGAAGAGAACGAGGAAAACCTTGATCCGGACTATCTGCTCGCGCTGAGATTCCAACGGGAAGAGGAGGAGCTGGCACGAGGGAACAAGCGTGTATCACCGCGCATCTCTCCTCGCCACTTGCAACCTATCAGCGCCGATCGTGACGTCAGCATCGCAAAGGAGCAAGCTCAACCCGGGGGTGGCTATGAGGAAGACAATGAAGAAGATAGCGACGAAAGGATGCGAAGCGCGGGCAGCGAGCAGGACGAGGAGCGCATCCAGGAGACGAGTGAGAACGAGTTCGTTCCTGTGTCTGCTGATGGCCAGATGCTCGTCTCGGAGCAAGAGCTGGAGGCCCAGCGACAAGCTGAGCGCTACTACCAGGAGCAGAAGCGGCAGGTCGACGCCCAGACGCGGCAGTACCAGCAACAACAAGAACGTCTGCGTCAGCAGCAACAGCAGCAAATCCGTGGTGGACAACGACGGAGGACGTCGGAAGGCAGTGACTGCACTGTCTCGTAGGCAAATGTCCACGGCGCTTATGTTACGTTGCAGCCATCTTCCCATTCGGTGCCGTCACAGCCCACACTCGACTACAAAAGCTGTCGCTCAAGAAAATTATAGATAAATAGTTGTGCCTTGCCATCGTCCAGTTCGTCTGCTGCCACTTGCACGGCTTAGATCTTGATGCGCACGGTTTCCGTTTCCAGCTCGGCCTCCAGCTCCACCTCCGGCTTGTCGTCCTCGCACGTGCTCTGTTGTTCGTGGCCGCTTGGGTCCGTGGGGCCAAAGCTCGACTCGACGCCTTCGCTCATGTCCTTGCTGGTGCTGGTCCGGCTAGACGAGGCAGGCGAAGCTGCCATTTTGCCACTCGAGAGCATGGACGCACGCGGGTTGCTTGCGCCTGGACTCAGTGGCCGAACGAAGTCGAAGCCAGCGAAGTCCCGTTCAAAGCAGCTCGCGAGTTCTTCCGGTGCGTAGATCGTGTGCGGCTGCTCGGTGAAATGCGGATCGAAGTTGGCCACGAGGTCTTCACCGGGTGGCCCCGGCACGAGCGGCGGCTTCACTTGGCGCTTCAACACTTGGTCCCAGTTGACGCCGGCGAAAAACGCGTGCGCTTTGATGTCGGCGATTCCTCCACGACAGCCAAGTCGGTCTTCCTGACGCTTTTCCAGCAACGCAACCAGCAAACTCTTGAGCTCGGGCGACATGTTGTGCGGGTAGCGCACAGGCTGGTACAAGATCCGCTGGTGCGTGCTCTTCTGGCTCGACTGGGGCAGGTAGAACGGCGGGTAACCAGCCCGCAGCTCGAAGAGGATGCAGCCGAACTGCCACAAGTCGACGGGAAGGCCGTGACCGCCAGGGTAGCGGCCCACCATCTCCGGTGGCAGGTACGTGTCCGTGCCGCACATGGTCTTGGTGCGTCCTGCTCGCGACTCCAGCCGCTTTGCGAGCCCCATGTCGGCCAGTTTGATATGGCCTTCGCTGTCTATCAGCACGTTCTCGGGCTTGATGTCGCGGTGCAAGATGCACATGTTGTGCATGTGCTCGAGCGCGAGCAACAACTCGGCGGCGTAGAAGCGAACGGCGTCCTCGTTGAAGCTGCCGCCGTGGTTCTGCATGTGCAGGAACAGGTCCCCGCCCGGCATGAACTTGGAAATGAGGAACACGGAGCGACCCCGAGCCAAGGCGTAGTCCAACCCCATCACGAACGGATGGTCGCCTACCCACTCCATGACTGCTCTCTCGGCGAACACAACCTTGGCCTTGACTTGCCCCAGCTTCATCTCCTTGATGGCGTACAGCTCCCGATCCGCAGCGTACGACGCCAGGATCACCCGTCCGTAGTGGCCTCGACCCAGCAGCTTGAGCGTCGTGAACTCGCTCAACGAGGGCAGGCGGTGCTGCACGGCCGCAGCTTGGCACGCGAACTTGGCGCGGTCCTTCTCCGTGTCCGCCGCGAAGTAGATGGATCCCTTGCCCGACTCGGGCGTGATGCAGAACACGTAGCCGGCGGCGTCGTCGTCGATGAGCTTGATCTTGCAGTTCTGCAGGTTCAGGTACTTTAGCGTGTGCTGCTGCCAGAAGCCGGGCACGCCGGCATCCTCCGGCTTGGTGGCGCGGTAGTACACGAGGAACGTCGACTTGATCATGGCGCAGTACTTGTGCGAGCTCCACACGGGCAGCAGCTGCCGCCGCTTGCGGAACAGGTTGATGAACGTCGACGGCAGCGAGTTGAGAAACCGCTTCGACTCGTCGCTCAGCGCCGCGTCCTTGCGCTGGAAGAGCAGCACCATGAGACTGGCGAACGGGGAGCAAAACTGCGTCGAAAAAAGAGGCTCTTGCAACGAAACAATAGCGAAATGAAGCCTCAATGGAAGGAGCTGAGGAGAAGCTTGAAGCGATGGATCGATCGATTGAACCGATGGGGTCTTCAGGCACCAATTGCCGAGTGATCGAGCGATCCGCTGACAGAGATAGACACGAGTTCTTGTCGCGCTTGAGGTCAGCTGTATAAATACGACCGGGGGAGATGGAGAAGAACTTGGGACGAGGTCGACAACGTTAAAGAAAACAGCAAACGGTTAGCAAAACATCGTCCATTCAGCCATTGAAGGTGCTCAGAACGGCCCTTGCGACAGCAACAAGGCAACCACAACGCCACACATCGTAACGGAGATCAGGACTTGAGGCACTGGAAGCGAGAATACCCTAAAGCCATCCACCTCAAGGCAAACGAGTTAGTCAAACTGGTTGGGGCAACGTCACAGACAACGTCACAGACAAGGGGCAGACAATGGCAGACACGATGTTAGTCGAGTTATTGACTTCGGGTACGCTGGTGGCACGCCAGCCTTCTACTTGTCCTCCTTCTTTTCCTCGTCGCCGTCCTTCTTGTCGTCCTTCTTCGCCATCTTGCTCATGGCTTCCTTGATCTTGGGGTCGTTCGGATCCACGCCAGGCAGGCCTGACAGCAGCGAGTTGACGAACTTGGGGTCCATGAACGGCAGGTTGGAGGCCGGTGCCGGTGCCGGAGGAGGGGGCGACGACGTGGTGGCCGGGGCAGCCGCTGCTGCGGGCGCTGACGTCTGTGCTGGTTGCTTGGGCTCTGCCTGAGGTGCGGGCGCAGCTTCCGTGGCAGCCTCCGGAGCTGGAGCGGCGGCAGGGGCAGCAGCAGCAGTCTCCGCTTCGGCCGCGCGCTTCTGGGCGGCTTCTTGGCGCGCACGCTCCTCTTCCATCGACACGCGAAGGGCCTAGAACGCAGCAGCAAGTCAAAGATTAGTAACGCTCTCAAACTCTGCATAGCGACAGCGCTTCGTCCGTACCAGGGCCAGCTCCGGGTCCATACTCGGGTCCACGCCGCCGTACTCGGCGAAGGAATCGCTGCCACCGCCACCGCTGCTGGCCGCCGCCGCCGCCGCAGCGCCATCGTCTCCGTGCAGCACAGGCGACGACACCAGCACGTCCGAGGGCAGCACGCCCGCCGGCACCGTGACCAGGTGGCTGTTGTTGTTGCTGCTGGCGGCGTCCACGAAGGCCTGCAGCTTGGCCGCGTTGGCGTCCAGCTCGCCCATGCTCACCACGTCCACGGCAATGTTGTTCTTCTTGAGCAGCTTGCCGATCTTGGTGAGCTGCTTCTCGTCTTCCTCAATGGGCGAGCCGATAAATACCACCACGCGCTGTCCGCCCGTCTTGTTGCGGCGGTGCTTGAGTGCCAGCTGCGCCACTTGAATGGCATTGGCCAGCCGCATGTTGCCGCCGATCTGGATGCGGTGGATGGCGCTCAGTAGCGTCCCCATGTTGTCCGTAGGGGACGCCAGCACCTGCACGCTCTTGCCAGCCATGGCCAGCACGCCCACCGTACTCTCCGGATTGTCTTGGGTTTTGGTGCCGCACAGCAGGTTCGCGGCGTCGTGCTGGGCCTCCAGTCGCGAGGGGATGTAGTCGCCGTTGCGCATCCACTCCGAGTTGTCCAGGCTGGGGGAACGGGCACAGAGGCGTCAATATTGGGCCGTTCAAGGTGAAAGTTGCACGACTAGCAAGCCAAGACGGAGGGGAACACGGGGCAAAAGCTAATGCCCAGGTCTGTGGTCTCCATACGCACCATATCATCGTCGATTCGAGCGGCATCTTGACCTTCCTTGGGGGCTTTTGCTCTGAAATGAAGAAGAAGATCGGCGTCTGTCAAGCGAGGGAAAATAGTGACCTCAAGATGTGTGGTACACACCTAACAACATGCTCGCAGTTGCTTTTTGACACGCATCATGTCCGACAAGACCAAGCGGCATTGGCGCGTGCTGCGTGAGGCCCTACTGCGCTCTACGAGCAACGGAGCGTCCTATCCGTCGACCAGTGCAACCGCGTCGTCCATCTCCACCGAGTTCTTCCCGCGGTACCCGGCGCGACCGGTAGATGCGTCGCAAATGCAGCAGCCTGAGCAGGAAAGCTTCGTCTGGATGGCTTACGACCTGTCTTCAATAGTGGACGGTCAAGAGAAGAAAGTATTCGTGCATGAGAAGCGCAAGGACGTGAAGCGTGTGTCCATCACGGAGCTGCTGAGCCACCAGGTGAACCGCGGTGTGGACAACACAGGCAACATTCGCACGTGGCCGTCGGAGCAGATCCTGCTGGCCTACCTGCTCTCGAGCGGCGTGTGTGCAGACGTGCAGCGGCGAAAGACAGCAGCAGAAGGAGGTGGAGTATGGCCGATCACGTGCTGTGAACTGGGCAGTGGCATGGCGGGGCTGGCGAGTCTGGGACTGCTGGCTTGCTCCCCCGTGGGGCTGCAGCGCGTTGTGGTGACGGACGGCAACCCCCTCTCGGTCAAGAACCTGCAGCTGTGTGTCCAGGAGAATCGGCGACAGCAAGGTTTTCCTACTGGCACCCAAGTCTCGGCCGAGCTGCTGCGCTGGGACCGCGACGCCTTGCTGCGCGAGGACCTGCAACAGCAGTTCGACCTCGTGTTCGCCAGCGATTGCCTGTTCTTCGAGGAGTTCAACGAGGACCTGGCGTGCACCATCAAGAGTCTGCTGCGACGCGGTTCAGGACGCTGCCTACTGGTGCAGCCGAGCCGGAATGGCTCCATGGAGCGCTTCTGCGCCATCGCCGAGCGTCACGGCTTCAGCGTCAACCGCTCCGAGACGTACGACCCCGAGATCGTCCGCAAACACGAAGAATATCAGCGCACTCGACCAGACTACGTGCCGGACGTGCATCTACCCGTACTGCTCACCCTAACTCTGTAACGAATTGCGTCCTCCATCGTCCACGTCTAAACTTGTAGCCAACTCCGCTTAAGTACGAGTCTAAGACGCATGTATTTTGAGAGCCAAAGTCCAAACTCCGTGATTCTCTTTTTCTGCGTCACGAGCCACGAGCTCCGTCCGTCCGAGGCCTGCGACTGCCATGGCGCGCCCCTCGTCCGCCAGCGTGAGTTTCCTGCGTCTTTAGCAGCTGCTAGTGCTGCTTGTTGCACTCTGTTCGCCGTGAGATTTGCCGCTAACTCGTCATAAATAAAAATGTTGCAGAATGAAATGGGCAACGTGCGCGTGTGTTGCCGCGTGCGTCCACAGAACGCCAAGGAACTTACGATGGCTACCGCTCAGCGCTGTGTCTCCACGGACATGGAGACGATCGAAGTCAAGGTGGGGGAGGAGTTCTAGTAGGGAGAGGATGAATCAGAGGGAAGAAACTCAGTGTTCTTTTTGCAGTCCAATGACGGGAGTCCGCAGAAGTTCACGTTCGACCACGTCTTCGGAGAGGAGGACAACCAGAAGACGGTGTTCGAGAGCGTGGCACTGCCGGTCGTGCAAGGTACTGCAGCCTCAGCCCAAAGCTTTAAAGGACTCCGAGTTCGCTGGCTGATCTCGTCTTGCTTTGCAGATATTATGGCTGGCTACAACGCGACCATCTTTGCCTACGGTCAGACGTCGTCCGGTAAGACGTATACGATGGAGGGCGCCAATATCGACCATCCAGAGCTGCAGGGCATCATCCCACGGACTGCGACGGAGATCTTCAACAACGTGCTGAATGCGGACGAGAACATGGAATTCATCGTGAAAGTGAGCTACATTGAGATCTACATGGAGCGCATCCGGGACCTGCTGGACCCGTACAAGTCCAAGGTGAATCTCCAAGTCCGCGAGGACGCGCAGCGCGGCATTTTCGTCGAGGGAATGACGGAGATGTGTGTGACCAGTGATGAGGAGCTGCTCGCTGCGATGCGCGCGGGTGCTGCCAATCGAGCGGTGGCCGCGACAGGGATGAACGAAGGGAGTTCTCGCAGCCACAGTGTCTTTATGGTGACGCTTTACCAGCGAAACCTCGAGAACCAGGCCACGAAGGCCGGCAAGCTGTATCTGGTGGATCTCGCCGGTTCGGAAATGGTGCGTAAGACTGGGGCCACAGGCCGGCAGCTTGAAGAAGCCAAGACGATCAACAAGTCGCTGTCAGCGTTGGGCATGGTGATCAACGCGCTCACCGACTCGCATACCACCCACGTGCCGTACCGCGACAGTAAACTGACCCGCGTGCTGCAGGAATCGCTGGGTGGCAACTCGCGCACCGCTCTAATCATCAACGTGTCGCCAAGCAGCTACAATGCGTCCGAGACGATCTCAACGCTGCGGTTTGGCATGCGCGCCAAGTCCATCAAGAACAAGGCCGTGGTGAACGAGCAGCGCAGTGTGGCCGAGTACGAAGCTCTGCTCGCTGCGGCCGAGAAGAAAATGGACAAGCAACAGACGTATATTATCGCGCTCGAAGCTCGACTGGCGGGACGGGAGGTTCCTGCTGGGGAAGGAGACGTCGCAGGGGTTACAGTCTCGGATGAGGCACCAGCTACAGGGAACGCTGAGGGCAACGTCGATACGGTTGACGTTGAGCTGGAGCTGTCAGATGCCGCGACTTTAGAGGCTCCGCCGTCACCGTCGGCTCGCGCGGGTCGTGCACTGGCAGAGCTCCAAGAAAAAGTGACGGAGCTGGAAGAAGAGCTTGCTGAAGAGAAGCAGGAGTCCATGCGGCGTGGAGAAGAGATCCGCCTGCTTACGGCTAAGCTGGAGGAGCACGTGCAGGCGCTAGAGACCCAGCGGGTGCTTTCCGAGGAGCTTCAACGCGTCAAAGAGCTGCAGGAGAAGACGCTCGAGGAGAAGATCCGCCAGCGTGAAACTCTGTACGCGGAGCTGCGCACGGACTTCGATAGACTCAACTTCGACCACAAGGAGCTGCTGATCCACTCGGAAACGGTGCAGAGCGAGTATGATGCGCTACTGCAGGAGCTGCCGGCGCAGACTGGTGGCGGGAAATTGGCTGCTGCAGCTGAGAAGATCGCTCAAGCGGACCAGCAGTCTACAGAGGACAAGTCTCAAGACTCGGCAGGCGAGGGTGCCACGGAGGGCCACGAGCAGCAGTCTGGCCATGAAGCAGTAAAGGAGGCTGATACCAAGTCGCAGTATCAGGATCTTAAGACCAGGTACGCAGCACTGGAAGCAGAGCTACGCGACTACGAGAAGGAGTACCTGGCGTTGAAGCACTCGACCGACCACGAGAAGGCCCGCCTGCAGGAAGAGATCGAGCGCAAGACGGCGCAAATCCGGGGCCTGGAAGCGCAGGCTGATCGCGCCGGTGCTTCCACTGGCGAGGGTGGGTCAACCCCGTCGTCGCCAACGGGCAGCGCAAGTAGCTCGAGCGGGATGTCGGCACGCGAGCGCCAGCACATGCGCTCCATTCAGCAGAAGCTGGAGCAGCTCGTTGCTGTCCACCGGCAATTGCTGCGCAAGTACGCGTCGCTGGAGCTCGAGCTGTCGGAGGCCAAGAAGAAGCTGGCGTTGCGCGACGAGCGCATCAAGCAGGTGGAGGCCAACAACCGCATCATGGCTGGCAACATGCGCGCGCAGGCCGAGAAGCACGTGGAGGAGCTCACGCATCTGCGTGACCAGATCGCAGACTTCCGTGGCGCGCAGCGGTCGCACTTTGAGGCGCAGCTCAACCACACGAACGCTGCTCTGGTAGCAGCCATGGGAAGCACCGATACGGGCGTGATCAAGACTCTCCGTGGCGGCTCCATCTATGGCGGCGACGGCGTGATCCGGCCGATTCGTGGCGGCGGTCGACGCAAGACGCAGCTAGGCGAGGCGGCCATGGGCACAAGTGGAGTCTCTGGAGCTGTTGCAGGCACCGCAGACGTTGGAGCGCCGTCCTCGGGCTTCTTAACGCGCTTGTTCGGCAAGACAAACTAACGCCAAAGAGGAGGCAACTCTGGCGGATGAATAACCTAGTGCACGCTTCAGCATCTATTTTATTTTACACGCTGCTGTTTTGGGTATTACGACGTAGTATTTGCTTACTCTGCGTCCTCCTCCTCCTTGAGTTCTGGCAGGTTTTCTTCCTCGAAGATGACGCGAATTGTGAGCGAGCAGCTCGGGCACGTGGCGATGTCCTCGCCGTCGTACAGTTCCTCCAGGTCGATGCAGAAGCGGTCGCCGCACGGGCATGGGTAGAAGTACGCCTGCTCCTCCGCGTCGAACTCCATGTCTTCGATCTCCACCTCGTCGTACACGGCCGCCATGGTTGTCGCAACGCTAGCCACGAAATGCCAGTCACTAATACTAAAAAAATATTTTTACACCTGCTAAAACAGATTAACCTAAAGAATGTAAGCGGAGTGTAGCCATCTGCACAAATTGTTTGTTTTATCGACTAAAACAGGCTTTGTTTGGGAAGCACTAGAGGTTTACGCTGCCGCGTTCGTGGCTCCAGCTTTCTGCTCATGCGCGTCGATCACGAGCGCTTTCTTACTTGCTCGCACGCACGACGCCAGCCCTAGTGCATGCTTAACGACAGCCCATCTGCGGTGGTTGCATCGCCCACCGTCGAAGCGCGCTAGGGAGCACGCGCGACCGCTTGACGCAGCAAGTCCTTCTGGATGACCGGCATGTGAAGACATTTTTCGCCAAACGCGGCGAAGCCCATCTGGAGCGCCGCCACTGCCGAACCTGTCACCATGCTTGCGAAAGTTGCCTTTTTGCCCTTCCACTTCAACGTTGCGCTCACACGTCGCAGACAATTCTCCTTCTACTATTGGTTGAAATCCACCTTTGTTTCTGCCAATCGCAGATCCGAACGAATATGGACCGCCCGTCCCGACACAAGCTCAAGCTCGAGATCGATCGCCGCTATGAGTGACGCCGCCCCCGTCCGCGACCCGCGCGAGCCGCGCTTCCCCGTGATCGTCAAGCACCCGACGTTCGACGACATCAAGGCCAACTTCGACTCGGGCGACTACACGCGGTTTTTGGGCGTCAGCGCGTTCTCCTTCCCGGCCGGCTACGTCTTCGGTGCGTCGGATGTGTTGGCTTCGAGCGCCTCTCAGTACAATAATGCTAATAGTTTCTGTGTTTTATTGTGAATATGCAGGCATTAAGCTGCACCGCCATGTCGCCGTTCCGTCCATGGTCGTCACGGGCCTGCTGGGCTCGCTCGGAGGTTTCCTCTGGGCTTACCAGAACTCGTCTTTCCGCCTTCAGGGCTACAAGGCCAACCCCGTGGAGGTACAGAAGTACATCACCAGCAAGCAGGAATAAAGTGGGCTGCCTGCAGACAGCAACGAGCCTCTTGCTGCAAGGCCTTGAAGGAGCTTGCCCAGATGACCAAGAGTGCTTTTTACACGTTCACAACCAGCCATAAAAATATAGGACGAGTGCTTTTTCGCAGCGGTGCAGTCTTCCCTAAGCTTGCAATGGTCAATAGTACGACGTTGGCAGCATTTCCGAATAAGTAAATATTTATCTCGATATTCAGGAGAAGAAGCTGGTGCCAATGCAGCCCAGTGAAGCAAGCTGTAGTTGTCGTTCGCACCGCCAGAACTGTCAGGTACTGAGTAGTATATCTCCTAAGCCACCACCGTAAAATAAGTAAGGCTACCACTTCATATCTCCACTTCAGCCAATCTGAAGTAGCACACCGCAGCCAATCGCCCAAGCCCAAAGCCGCCTGGAGCTCCTCGCCAGCCATTTAGGAGAATCCCCTCGACGAGACCATGGAGCACGTTGACCAGGTAGCTGCCGCCTCCCATCCCTCTCTATAAGGGACGCAAGAAGAAGAGGAAGAAGAAGACGAAGCTATGACGCGACTGAAAGCGGGCGGTAAGCGGACGTCGACGTCGACTGGAGCTTTAGGAGGACGAAGGGGGACAAGAGGGACGTTTCGGTCGTGTCTTTCTCGCTGTGGAGCGTTTTGGTGGCCGGTTTTGGTGGCTTTTCTCTGGCGGAGGAGGAGGCTTGGAAGGCCCTGAAGGAGCTGGCTAGCTAGTTGGTGGGGTGATGGCCCACCAAGGCTGTAATCCACACACCCATCGCTCTCTTTCTCTTATCGAGGAGGGAGTGAGTGGACGAGTCGAGAGCATCGGCGGTTCAGACGTGTGTTGACGCTCTCTTTCCTGTACTGGAGACCTCTTCACAGGGGGTTTCTGGTTGGGAAAGGGGTTGTTGACGGCGTCGGAGGCTGCTCTCGTTGCTCTCGACTGCGAGAAGTGACACCCGGACGTCGAATCGTTCACCCGAGTCATCATCGGCAGACCCTTTAACCCTTACTTCTGGTCGACAGAGAGGCTGTCCGTGCACTGGCACCTGCAGCAGCTGCAGTAGCAGAAGAGAGAGAGCTCGTCTCGTTCTTCTTCTCTCTTTGCGTCCTTTGTGCTGGTTCTGTAGGCTCTGGAAAGACAGGAGGAACTCACTGGTTTCTTGTGCTGTTGCTGTCGTTTGACGAGTGCAGACTGAGAAGGCCTACCAGAAGCAGCAGGGTGTGTTCCTTGCCAGCAAGAAGTTCGCCGGCAAGAAGAAGGGCCCCCGCTTCTACAAGGAGGTGGGCCTGGGCTTCAAGACCCCCAAGAGCGCCATCGACGGCCAGTACGTGGACAAGAAGTGCCCGTTCACCGGCAACATCTCGATCCGCGGCCGTATCCTCAAGGGCGTCGTGCTCTCGACTAAGATGAAGCGCACGATCATCGTGCGTCGCGACTACCTGCACTTCGTCAAGAAGTACAAACGTTTCGAGAAGCGCCACAAGAACGTGGCCGCCCACCTGTCGCCCGCCTTCCGCGTGAAGGAGGGAGACGTCGTGACCATCGGCCAGTGCCGCCCGCTCGCCAAGACGGTGCGCTTTAACGTGCTGGAGGTCGAGCCTGCCTCGGAGACCAAGCCCATCAACGTGCGCAAGCAGTTCCGCCAGTTCTAAGCGCTCGGAGTTGTAACTCGAGTCGACTGGTTGGACGTTGGGCTGTAGCTGCAGCATGAGCTAAGCTACTGTCAATACCAAACAAATCAGGGGATTTTACAATTGATTTCCATCCGCCACTTGCCGTTTGTTTCCATGCCCATAGTACTTCGTACTACCTAGTACAGTACTCCAACGTGCAGGTCTCACTGGGATGAGCAGCACGTCGAGTGCAGCTTCGTTCGCGGCGGAAGAAGATGTGGTTGTCTACGGGTTTGGCGTTACGGTTGTGATTCAGGACAAGTGTCGATCTCGCCTTGTTGCAGATTTGTTGCTGCACCACAACAATCCCGGATCCCGCTTCGCTTCTGTTGCTATAGGATAGAGTAGAACGAACCTGTGCATCACGGCCAACATCGAATATGTTTGCATTTTGCTTAAAATAATGTTTCTCACGATAATATGCAGCCCCATGTGCATACTCAGCGCTCTCCAGGGCAGCAGTGTTCACGTTGTCCGTCACTGGTACTTCTATATTGTTTTTGCAAAATTTGCGGACAATCTCAAAGGGTACTGCGACGTACACGCACTCCAACGCGATGTCATCTCTGACAAGATAGCAAGAAGAGGCTGCTCGGAGTCCTAAAAATCATTTGAGGAAAGCAACAACTACAGTAGATACTGCTTGGGTAAACAAGCTGGAAAATGTGGTCAAAGCCAAGGACGCAACGAAGTTGAAGACTTTTTGGAGTGGCTTACGGCGTACGATACACTTCTAGTGTATAACGGGTAAGGAGGGCTCAGCAGCGGCACTGAGAAAGAAATCTGGCTTCCACTTGCCTAGCGTGCTCCGCGCTATGGCAGAGGAACGTGGCTGATGAGTTTCGGCGCACGAAAACGTTTCTGAAAACGGAAGCAGACTTCACACAACTTCGAAGAATCTAGTTTTTGGTTTGCCGATGCTTATGATAGCGCTGCTATCTGAATGCGTTGAGCTCGTCCTCAAATTTGTGCTCCACAGATACAGGAGGCACAAAAAGATCGCGAATCTTCTTTCTTCCGCACGTTCACGGCGAACCTTCTCAAAATGTTTGCGAGCAAACGAGAAATTTCAAATTCACTTGCATCCATTCACCTGCATTATCTTGGGGCTTTAGGCTAAAACAGGCATAAGAGCAGAGGGTCGTTCAATCTTTGGCAGAGTCTGAAGGGCAATGGCGACGCGAACAGGACGCCTTGTGGTTGATCCACGCACGGGGAAGATGGTGGACGAGTACAGAGAGGACCAAATGGCTGTGGCGCTCTTCGATCCAGAGTGTAAGAAAGCGGAAGACTACCAGTTCCGCTTCGTGCTGCGGTCGGACTTCACAGTGTGCGTCGTCTGGGTAGAGAGAGACTTGTTGGCGCCTTGAAAAGCTCAGTCTTTCGCTTGTTTCTCGTCTTCGATAGCCCCAAGATCAACCTGCTCTTCGACTGCAACGCCGCCCTGCTGAAAGACCCTTTTGGCAGTACGTCTTAAGATGGTCATATCTTATGACCGACTGGTTTTGGTGGCATAGCACTGATTGATTCCATTGAAACTAGACGTGCTGTGGCCCAAGGACTGGAGGACGCAGGTGCTTCCGCCCAAGGGATCCGACCGATGGTACTACCTCATCCACGAACGCGTGCAGCCGCTGCCACAAGATGATCTCCAAGACCCGCTGTACTCTGGTGGCGCACTGCTGGTGCTCGCCTTCGCGCCTGCCCAGTGCGAGCCCATTGACCTGAGCACGTGGCTGCTCTTCGGCATCACTCAGGAATTCCAGCCGCTGCTTCGTCTCAAGCCGCTGGTGGCTGCCGCTCGACAGAAGCTCAAGGTGTTGAAGGAGAAGATCAACGCGCTGCCGGTTTTGGACTTGGCCGGAACTCCCCAGCAGCAGACCGAGACGCGGAAGAAGTTGGCAGACGCGATGAACGCTCAAGCGCAGGAGCTCACGGACGAGATCGCTGAACTGGAGCGACGACGGATGCGCATGACGAGGCTGATCATGACGGAGCCAGTCACTTTGACCCAAGTTCCTCGAGACGCTGAGCTGCCATCGACAAGTATCAAAGATGAAGTGGAGATGAAGACATGGGCGGCGACTTTCACGAGTCCACGCGGCCGCGATCTCGCGTCCATAGCGCTAGACAAGAGCGACTGGAACTACGTGTGTCTCGTGCAGACCCGGCCGCAACCGAGGGCCTTCTTCGAGGACGACGAGATGGCCAGCCAGACACTCGAGCCCGACGATCTCTTGAAGGAAATCAACATGCGAACCGTCCGACTTCGACGACTGCGCCATGGAGAAGGGGAACTCATGGCACCAACGAGCGCAGCGTTGGCTGCTGGCGAGGACGACGTGCCGCTGGATCCGATCGACGAGCGCTTTCATTTCTCATCGATCGGCGGCGTGTACTCCGGGTCGTTCAGGCTAGGCCGCAAGCAAGGACAGGGCCAGGAGTACACCAATGTCGGCGTTTTCGATGGGTGTTTCACGGGCAACACACGTTGTGGGAGCGGCAAACTGGTCTACGGCAAGGGCACAACCTGCGAAGGCACGTTCGAGCGTCCACAGCGTCGGTACGAGTACAGCGACAAGCTCCGAGGTCGTGCGTACGGGTGTTCCTTACTGAACGGCGATGACTATCGAGACGGCGTGGAGAGCGGAGAAGGGATGCACATCGTTTTCCCGGATGGTGCAGTCTACGACGGCGAGATGCGGGACGGCGTCGTTTCTGGGCTTGGCCGATACGCCAGCGCCACGGGTGTAGTGGACGAAGGCGTGTTCGTCAACGGCGTGCTACACGGCCCAGTCTGCAAGCGTACCTTTCCAGACGGGTCTTTTGTCGAAGGTCCGTTTGTCGAGGGTCAACCGCATGGCCGCGGACGGCAGCGTGAGCGTCACGGTGATGAATACGAAGGCTTTTTCGATGGGGGTGCTCGACATGGGCGAGGCACGGCTCGGTTTGACGGCGGAAGATCCAAGCACGTTGGCTTCTGGCACGAAGACGCGATGGATGGCCGTGGAGACTTCTACTACCGTCTCCACGATGCTGTCAACGATGAACGAAGGGGTGAGACTGGTGAAGAAACAGACAAGTGGGAGTTCTGGTACGAAGGAGCCTTCATGCAGAATGAAACACGCTCCAGACACCGCCACGCCGACCTGCGCCAGCTCTCAAACCAGCAGACGCTGAACGAAGACTCAGATCGACATTTGCCGTTCACGACCAACGGCAAGAGCCGAGAGAAGATGCCGTTCCTCACGACAGTTCTGCCCACGCAGCTCGACAAGCTCCGACGGCGCAAACAGATCAACGGGAAGCGACGTACCGAACGCGAGCAGCTTTATCTCCAACAGCGCGAGCTGTCGAATCTCACCATGTACTACACGCTGTTGGACGATTTCTACGAGCAGTGGACAAAGCGAAAGCGAGAAGAGCACGAAGACGCTCAGCTGGGTGATGCAGAACTACGTCGTGTGCAGGAAGAGCGCGAAGCTTTGCGGGCGTTTGAAGAGCAACGCGCAAGATTCAGAAAGGAGCGATACAATCTGTCACCGCGTAAGAAGTCGCTTCCACGATTCGAGCAGTACCTGGAGCGCGTGACGTTGACCGAGCAAGTGAAACTGGAGAGAGCGGAAGCTGCCGACTGGGCTGACATGAGCTCGACGATAGTGAACACCGACACAGAAGCTGACAAGACATTGAAATGATAGCAAGAAGAAGAAAGTAGTAGATTAACTAGTTTCGGAACTATCGTTTTGCTAGCAGTAAAAATGAATCATTCTAGTTGAATCCTTGGGCGTGGGGTCCATATACGGCGATCAGGAGGGGGTACATCGATTCCCGTTGGAACTTCGAAACCCAGACGTTGAATGATAGCCATCACTTCATCGCCTTTAAAGCCAAGTGCCGTCGAATGAAGGTAGATACTTGCAATGACGATGAAAGGATGCGATCAAACTTGGCACACTTGGTTGTTCAGCTAGCGTTTCCTGAGAATATATGTCGTTGCGCAGTCTCCATGTAGCATGATACATTATCGCAGTATGCACTTGCCAAAGGAGGATCAATTTGTCCTGGTGATGTCGCCATGAAGGTTTCACGTCACGCGATGAAGGAAAAGGCAGCAATTTCCAATCCAGTTCTTTCACAAATTCTTTTCTCCACGGTGCCCACACCGTTTGCCGTTTGACTGTTCAATTGCTGTGCATGAATGTCTGATGCACTGCTGTACTGTAGGATTATATGCCTTCAAGAAGTTCAGTCGAGATCCAACGATGAGGTCTCCGAAGAGCAGACGTAGCATTACATCATGCACAACGGGGATCAAACTGCGGCGCAGCCAGATATACCTTAACAAGGTCGTATGAAGAACGCCCTGTGAGCAACCAAGCTCGCGCATTAAGTGCCTCTCAATCAGCGGAGCCTGCTCTAAAAGCTTTCCAGTCAGTTGATCGTAGACACGGAAAGAATCGCATGTCGGCCGATTTTCACTCCACAAACAGGAGGGGACAATGCACGAGATGATACCCGCTCTCCTCCAGCTTCTTGGATCCGGTAAAACTCGGTGGAAAATCTGATCGCGTTGGCGGTACAACAAAAATATATCGGCGAGCCGTACGTGAGATCCCAGCCAAGGCCTAATTTCATCGCAAACATTGCGGAAGATTGCGAGTGATGTCGGTCAGCAACGAGATTCATCCAGAAAATCGGCTATACTTAAGTACACCATTTCTTCTTTGCAGCAAGCTCACGGCACAGTCTTCTGAAGTGAGGAGTTCCAGTTCCCAACGGTTCTCGTGACATACCGCGAAGACTAACACGAAATTCAGGTATGGTGCTCCACCAAATCGGGCTGAACAGAGCAAATTGTAGTTCTTTCGCTCTTGTACTTCGAAGTGAGCTGGGGCTGGATGTTTCCAATCGTGCAGCAGCTTGCGCCTTCAAATTGGAAGCATTGAAGCTCTCCAACCCGCTGGATGCAGAGGATCCTGAAAGAGAAAGTCGCATGACTTTGGTCGCGAGTAGGTGCTATATCGAAGCCGCAGCAATTTAGCTATGGGTTGACACCATACAGTTTCAATGTCTTCACTGTGTGAGCCTAGTGCTTGAACAGTCTGTGGAGCAGAAGATATCGTTGTCTGCTGATGCTTGTTGCAATGCCTGGTACTCCAATTCCTTCCACATCGCGTGGTAACGTGACCGTCTCGCCCTTTTCAAAGAGCGAAGCGGTTCGAGAATAGGTGCCGTCCGGTGGTTGTTTAGACTCATAACAACACACTTCGATATATCCAACTTAGCTCCAGACCCTGCACAATATCGGTCAACAACATGCAACTGCTCGTGAAGGCAAGTCGCATCTCGAGAGAGCAGTACAGTGTCGTCAGCTAAGAAGGCTGCTGGTGTGGCAAGTTTGTCGTTGACCACCGCACCCAATGCTCGCTGGCGCCGGAGTAGATTTTCAAGTGGCTCGAGGGATAGTGCAAATAGATACAGTGTATGGGGATAGCGGATCTCCTTGCCTCACCCCTCGTGTTGAGGCCAACGGATCGAGTGCCCACCCGTTGATCTTCAGCGAACTCAATGAGTAATTGCAAAGTAAACAAATCCACCCGAGAAATTTAGATCCGAAGCCTTGGCACTCCAACACTTTGACCAAATAGTCCCGATTGACACAATCATACGCCTTCGCAAAGTTTAGAAAGGCAGCTAGTCCTTGCCGTCCGCGAGACGTGATAAGGAAATGCTAGCAAGAAAGATGGCTAGAGTCGAGTACAGTTACCGGTACCACGGAAGTGTATCGATTGAAAATACTGTTAACCCTGTCCTAATTAGTCCCTGTTCTACCTAATAACTTGCGGTACTTAATCAAACACCGATCCACCGACTTCGTGGACAGCTATTTATATGGGGCCTAATTAATACTCATCAAACTTCAAACTTAATAGACACATGGAAATTTATTAGCTCTACTCAACCATCGAGAAGAAGCCTCGGATTGAGGTCTGCTTCAAGGCTGCCTCTCTCTCCGCTCGTAGATCGTCGCGTACACGCCGCTGTAGCGTGCGCAGTCCCTCCATTGTCTTCAGGTCTACATCCGGGTGCTCAGCTAACATGAAGATCACAGATCGTATCGCGTCGACCCTGTCTGCTGTTGTGAGGCTTTCCAGCGGGTTGACAACCACTTCCAGCTCCTCCATGTCATCATCTTGAATGTGCTGCGCTGATCCAACGAGCGCAGCATCGCACACCCCACTCAGAAGATCGTCTGCAGACATCACCTCCATCTCGGTGTTCTCTTCGGCAGGGTTGCACACGAAGGTGTCAATGTTCATGGGGTCGCGGATGCGAAGTGCACGCATCTGAGCCACCAGCGTCGTGTTCACCATCTCGTCTCCTTCTTGCTGCGAGCGACGAGAAGACGAGCGCCCAGGGACTAGCCCAGTGTGGCGAAAGCAATTCAGCACAACGCTGGCCGGTACTTCGTACCAGCAGGCTTTGAGCCAACGCATGGCAGTTAGCTGGTCCACTGCATAGATATCCGCCGATGCACCAGCCTCATCCAAATCGAGAGCATGCTGCAGTTGACGAGAGCGATACCGGCGCTTGAACGACGCGATTATGCCGGCATCCAGTGGTTGAAGGCGGGCAGTGGTGTTGGGGGGCAAGAAGACAACCGTCACTGCTCGAAGGTTCATGGTGCTGACGGTATGCGATGATGCGTTGTCTAGCAGTAGAACGATCTTCCGGCGCTGCTGCTCCATATCTACGTCGAGCTCATGAAGCCACTCAATAAAGAGCACGCTCGTCATCCATGCCTTTTTGTTGCTGCGGTAGTAAAACCCGAGGTCACTTCCACTCTTCTTCTTGAAGCACCGTGGCTTATTAGCATGGCCAATGATGAAAGGTTCACGCATATCGCTACCGTCGGCGTTGCATGTCAGCGCAACAGTTACACGAACTTTGCTCTTCTTAGCGCCTTCAATTTGGCGGCTGGCAATGGTCTTGTCCGGCGCGAGCTTGTAGAACAATCCCGTCTCGTCCATATTGTAGATGTCGGCGAGTCGGTAGCCTTGCAAGCGGCGCTTTAGATCCGCTATTTGAGCAGGCAGCGCCGCGCTGTTAACTGAACCGCCCTCTCCATGCATCTTGAGGCTCTTGAAGCCATGCCGGGCTTGAAATGACTGTAGCCACCCGTTGGAGAACTCCAAACGGAGATCTTCGGGGGTTTCCAGCAGCTCCTCTAGCCTGCGTGCCTTGGCCTTCAACAGATCACCGGTCAAGCTAATCCGCCTCGCCTGGCATTGGTGCACCCAGTTGGCTAAAGCATCGTCGACGGCTGGGTGAGCAACTGTGGCGCTGCGCCGGTGTTGAAGCTCGGCCTCCGTCACCAACAAGAATCTCTTACTCTCCTTCAAAATGTTTGAGATAGTGCCTTGTGTAGGTGCCTTGACAAGCGCCAGGTCCCGCAGGGCTTTTTGCGCAAGGTCGCGCTGCGTAAGGGAAGGGTGAGCGGCCTGCCACTCGCAGATCTGCTTCTTGTGCTGGAAGGTAAGATTGCCGACGTGCTTGATCTTGCGAGGCATCGCTGCTGCTGCTGCTGTAAAACCGGGAATGAGCTCGCGTCCCAACGGCAGCGGCACAAATGAATGGCGACCACGGTTTCCTGTAATTATTAATCAAACTGCTGTACTTTATCAGACTCTTGTCCACGGGGAATACAAATTAGGACAGGGTTAACAGAAACCTCTTACGGCACCGAGTGGTGTGACATCTCCGTATGCATGACCCACTTCCGAATCGCACTCGAGATAGGAGTGAGGAAGGTGGCGGCTTTCCCCCACTGACTGTATCCGTTGATCCCGCTCTCACCTTCTTGTGATTTGCAGGCAATAAACCGAGCTCCTGCCCTCTCAACCGCATGAAGACCACCAGTGATGTCCAGGATACGGTTCGCATGGTTCGTACCGTATTCCTCCGCTTGTAGTGGACACCCTCATATAAGCGCCGAACCGGTATATCAGCTAAATACCGGTCAAATTTACGATTTCCACCAATGAAAAAGCTCTATTCCCGCCTTCAGCGTAAGTTACCGTAAAATAAAGGCACCTACCCTGTCCACTATAGACGGAGGAATGCGGTAATTCCCAGCGAAATTCCCTGGTTTTGCTGTCCGCGATCCGCTTCCGGATGGTTTCGCTCAAAGACCACCAAGTGACCATGCGTTTATCTTACGTAGTGCTGCTGGTTGCCGCTGTCCTCACGACTAGCAGCAATGCTCTCTCGGCAGTCGAGGAACCCGCGATCACCAACCTGCTGAGATCTTCGAGAGCGCATCACACCATGAACGAGGAAGAGAGAGGAGTCGCCGAGCTGAAAAACATGGGCAAGATGATTGAGATGGTCATGCACGGCGAATTCAAGATCAAGGAGCTGGGCAAACTGGACGACCTGGTGAAGAACCCACAGTATCGGACGCGGCTCAAGGACGGAGAAGACCCCATTCGATCTACAAGCTGCTGGGATTCACCAAAGCACAGACTCCGGTTTGGTATAGGAAGCAGAGTGTAACGGGGTTACATTGAAGAGTGTGATGCACACAAGCTAGGTGCCACACATAAGCGGCTTCCACGCATATGTTACGTGGGTCACCCCAGATAGAAGTGGGTGGCTCACAGCCACTGGATATGCATTTGACTAGGCTCTACTATGATAGATAGTGAGTCCTATACATACAAACAACAGGCGGCTCTGCCGCGATAAACAACAATACATTCAGTTCACATTTGAAGCCTAAGAGTTCACTAGCCTTGTTTAAGGTATTTCTGTCTCTTGGAGTCCTTAATTAGCTATATTAAGGTACTCGTGCAAACTCTCGTATAGAGTTTGCAAGCTATCAATATTACTAGAGACTCTCTGAGTCTGTGTCTTCCTCTGACGCTAAAGCTACAGCAGCCCCGCTGCACAGAGCATTTAATGAAAATGCGATCTACTTCGTATACTGCAGATAAAAACACTCCACTCAGCAAGAACTTCCTCAGGATCGATTATCGATAAGGCTTAGTTAGGCTCGAGCGATTTCAGGACTCCACAATTTCTCGTTAAACCACAAGATGATCTCTCAATTCCAATCTATCCAATTCAACGGCGAATCCGAACCCATACTTGAGTCTTGTAAATCGGGTGATAGCAACTTTAGGTGACAAGCGTCACGGAGCCCAACACGGAGGGCAAGGTGCTGCCCAGCACGAAGAGGCTGCTCACGAGTCATGAAAAATCACAACAACAACCGAGATGAGGAGAAAGCTGTCGCTTCGGTAGCAACACTGAAAAATTAAATCAAAACCGAGGACGCAGCGAATCTAGAGAAGGCCACAGATGCACCGACAAACAACCCTGACTTCCGCGATTGCCTAACGGTCTCCGCGCTGGATCGATGTAAGCAAGGAACGTCGACCGAGGAGTGGTGGCAGTTTTGGCGCAAGAACGCGTGGCCGAACCAAAGGCATGGTCACTAAATATCAGAAGAGCGGCAGCAGATTCCACCACCTCATATCTAGGTTTAAAAAATAAAGTTTTGTCGATGCGTAGCGCTGCTACCTGAATGCGTCGAGCACGTCCTCAAACTCGTGCCTTATAGGTACAACAATGTGGTAGAATCGACAACGTCAGAGCTGATTACGATCGGTTTTGTCCCACACTGTTTACGACCACCCTTTAGCAACCAAAAAACTATGTTTATTTGTTCCACACTCTTTACGTCCAAAATAATAAACAAAAAAAATAATAAACAAAAACAATGTTTAATATTTAAACATTTTGATGCTCATATACTTCGAAGTATCCTGGGTAGGAAAAGCTGGCAGGAAGCCCACTGATTAAAATAATAAACAAAGACAATGTTTATTATTTTAAACATTTTTGATGCTCATGTCCAGGATAGGGAAAATTGGATGGCTGCGCTGGCAAGGAAGAAAACCAATTGATTCATGCCATTATCGTGTATATACATGGACAAAACTGGGTAGGTGCGTTCGATGAAAATGAAGCGATACAAAACACGGTACTTTAATAATAAAGCGTTGTCATAACTACAGTATGACAACGCGTATGACAACGCTTCTAACACCGTGTTTCCGGAAAGGAAACGCGAGGTAAATCTTCAGATGTGCAGGCATCCAGCGCAAGATTTCCATTTCCAACAGCATTCGCAACCACAGAAGCCACAACTCTCTCATTCTACAATTTGGTCTCGAGAGCTGAAGTGGCCTCACAGCGAATATGCTCATGCGCCGCTACCTCGCCGTGCTGCTTTTCGCAGCCTTCATCCTCGCAACTTGTTCGGCGACTGAAGAGTTGAAGACGGCAACATCGTTGCAGATATCAACACCTGGAATTGAACTCGCTCCACGCGAGAGACCAGAACAGCAAGAAGAGGTTGCTCAGGGTTCATGAGAAACCACTATTGTCCAACAACAAGCTGGACGAGGAAGAGAGGGCGTATGTTTTGAGCAAGCTGAAGGATGTGTTCAAGAGCAAGGACCCAGCAAAGTTGGCGAAGATCGCGAAAAAGAAGGAGTATCGTCAATGGCTCAAGGACGGAGAAGACCCGATTACCATGTATGCGAAGTTGGGCTTGACGGGGAAGGGGCCAGCAGCGAAATTGAAAAACGACCCGCTCTTTCACGACTACCTGGCGTTCTCCGCGCTCTGGCGACGCAAGAAGGGTGTGCTAGCCAAGGAATGGTGGCAGATTTGGCGCAAGAACGCCTGGTAGAGCAGTTCCCAACCAAGTCCGACATTCTGGCGAGCCTCGAAAGAAAATCTAAACGGCGAATTCCATCACACCGTTTCCGTTCCGGTTTGTTTGTTGCCTTGTTACTTGAATGCGTTGAGTTCGTCTTCGAATTCATCATCGCGTTCTTCAGATAACAGGAACGAGCTGAGATCATTCGGGTACTTCTGGGGATGCCCGACGAGGCTGAGTAACACTGGCAACAGCACGAGGCCGTGGAAGCAGCCTAGCACGACGATGCCCAGGTACATTCGGAAGAAGTAGACTCGGAAAAGCATGGACGGTGCAAACGCCAGCACCCCAATACCGCAAAACTTGGTGAGCGTGATGCCCGAGAAGATCGACGCACCGACACTAGTGAGCGCGTACCGCGTGTGGTCATTTGCTGTCGTACCCAGGTGATGCCTCCTCGAAAAGGCAAACTGGTGCGCTGTGTGGACGCAGAACTCGACGCCAAGGCCAACGCAGGCGAGCAGATTCACCACGGAGACAGCGTTAATCGACGTCTCGGCGCCCGGCCCAGCTAGGATATTCCACACAAAGAGGAACCCCAGCTGCGAAAATGTCATTGAAAGCACGCACAGCGTCACCACAGTCGTCAAGCGCAGATTCCCATCCATCAGCACGAAGAGCGCGCCAAAGACGACAGCCAGCGCCAGCAGAACACTCTGCAAGGCGACGCCCTGGATGTAAGTGTACTGCTCTTCGAACACGAAGACAAGCGCATAGGGGAATGCGGTAGCGGCGCGATCGGCGCTCCACTGACTCGTCACCTCGTGAAGGTAGTAGTACGAGTTCACGAACATGGACTGGTTGCGCATCGCATTAAGCTGGAAGCGCATTCGAGAACCAATGATAGACAACCCATCCACACGTCCGTTCTCACCATGCTTTGAATCGTCGAACACAATGTCGCCTTCGTACTGCGCGCCACAGAGTCCAAAGTGCTGGCAGCACGACGAGTCAATGGAGATACGCGTGAAATTCCTCACCAGCGGGTAGAAGAGCGCATTGGGAGTCACGTTTGCGGTTGCTACGGCGCCGTATCCGAGGGAAATGCCACCTTCTGGGTCTTCAACTGCAACGTTTGCAAGCTCGTACGGGAACGGACCCATGGGCTGCGCAGGGCAATCACACAAGCCCTGGTTGATCTTGTCTTGAAGGAAGAAACGCATTTGACGCCACTGGTTGAACGTGTGGAGCCAGGAGTAAATGGGCAGCTCGATGTACTGGCGGAGCCCCGACAGATCATCCAGCAGCAGGTTAACATCTTGCTGCACTTTGGCCTCTGTGTAGTCCACGTTGCTGTCGAGAACAACATACGCTGGAGGTCCAGCCTCTCCCAGCGCCATCTGCTTCTTGAAGTATTCATGCAGGTAGAAGTCCGTCGGGACCGCAAGTTCTTGCTCGAGACCGAGCGGTAACTCCGATGAGCCGAAGGCGCTGAGCATTAGTACTGAAAGCGCCGTCACAAGCACCAGGACTTTCGTGGATCGCCGTAACATGAACGGGATGTACGTCTTCTCCATGAACCGCTGGATAACGCCAGCACTGCTTGGACGTGTCAACGTTCCCTCGTCTGGAGTGTCATCGTCAACGAGTAAATCGTACTGGTAGTGATCCTTGGACTCAATTCTTCGCTTCCCCTTAGGAGGCGGCGTGAGCGTGAGTTTCTGCTTCATCCACGGGAACAGATCGTATCGCCTGGCGCGCACGCGGCGTGCATCCAGAACGAGCGCCGAGGCGAACCACGTCATCTGCAGCGCGAAATCAGTTGCAACAGCCAGTGAAGCCACAACGCAGAAGCTGGTGAGCGCTGGAATGCGCGTAAGAGCGCCCACCAAGAAGGCCAACGTCTCAGCAACAGCCGCCACAACGATTGACGGCCCCACGTTCCCCATGGTCTCTCCCAGCACCTGCTTGAGCATCAACAGCTCGTCCTCCGCTCGATCGCGCGTGTTGCGCCTGTTATCCAACGTAGCGAGGCCACGCAGCGCGGCAAGCCGGTCGAACTCGTTGGTGAGGATGAACATGTTATCCACACCAATGGCTAAGACCAAGAACGGGACAACCTCGAGCGTGATCATCGTCACTTCCATCTGCAGCAGCGCGCAGCTCACGCCCATCGCCACACCCAGCGACAGCAACACAATCAGGATGCCTGTAAATCCGAGTCCGAAACGCGATCGCACCGGGTCCGAGAACTTGCCGAGCGAAGCCGATACGTAGAAAAACATGACGACGTAACTCACTACAACGATGAAGGCGTTCTGCTTGGTCTGCACTACGAGCGAGTCTGCGACCGAGCGCTGCGCCATGTACGTGAGTCTCATGCCGTCCACGCCGACATCCGCCAGCTCCTGATCTTCCACGCTGTCCCATATAAACTCGTCACTACCGTTAACACTTTCAGGCTTCAACGACTCGGCCGCCTGCTCTGCAATCTTCAGAAACACCTCCTTCTCCCACAACTCGGCGTATCTCGTGTACGTCTCGTTCTTTGGCTTATTATTCAGCAAGAAAGTGACCATGAGCGCCTTGGCCTGCGGAGTGGCCTCTCCACAAGGATCCGGGTTCTGGTAGCAGTCGTCCCTGGACAGGCCACCGAACACGACGTTCCTCATGACCGGCACGCCGTTCTGGTCCATGCATGGAGAATGTTCCTTGAGCTCCTCGTCTGTAGTCTGGCAGGCAGTGGTGAGCTTGATGTCCGGGTCCTGTCGCAGCAGCGTGCCGTTGCTGAGCCAGTATTGGAAAGGGCTGGTGACCAGGCAACCTTTGCCCTTAATGGGGCGGTAGCAGAAGTCCTCGAGCCGCAGCGTCACGTTCTTGTCATCTTGACTGAAGACCACGGCGTCCGTGATCTGCTGCTGCACCTTGGCCATCTGCATCAGGAAGCGGCGCTGCACCAGGTCATCGGCGGCATCACACGTCGCGGATTCATCGGTATTACCGGTATTTGGATCCTCAACGAAAAAAATGAGCTGCTGAATGCGGAAAAAAGGGCCGAAAAGCTCGTCGAAGTGCTCTTGCTCGCGCGCCGCCACGCTGGCAGGCGGCACCCATAGCCCCTGCGGATCCGTCTGCAGCTGCATGTTGAGAAGACCGAGGCATAGCACGCAGCTGCACAGCAGCGCCGACAGCGCCATGAGCACGGGAGACCCGCTGCAGAGCGCGCCTAGCCGGTAGAAGGCCCGCATCAGATCAAGGGGGGAAGATGGAGATTGAAGCGGAATTTTGATTTTGTAGCGTCGGTTTTTCGACCAATCACACAGGTCAGCTTCAAGATGTCGTCAACTTCAAGATGTAGAATCTCCTACGTCTTCATACAGCGAAAGACTTCGAGTCTGCAACTAAGCGAATACTCAGAAATTTAGCCGTCTACGCGCTCGAAGACGCGAAAAACGTACGGCCAAACAAGAAAACTGCAAATACCTTTAAGCGCTGTTGTGCCGGTGTATGGACAATGCTGTGTTCTTTTAAGATTATCTTACTGCTCTTCCAAAGTAATACGCTTCGAATTCAAGCGATCGAGAGCACCCGTTGAATCATCTATCGTTGTATACTGATGGTTCGGTAGACCCGATGGCCAGATTGAAATGCTAAATGCTTCAAAGCAGCAAAGGCTGAAGCCTATCGTTGAAGCCTATCGTTGACGTACTTATAGATGAACGAACACTCTTTGGCAGACCAGTTCACCACGAGTAGATATGCTGCTTCATGGTGGAGGTGGCACGAATACATCGGTGCCGACACTTTCTACACTTAGTTGATAGGGGTCGATCGTATCGGTGGCGACTACGGAACCATGATCTTGCCAGTCTGTCAATGCACCTCTTGACGCATTTATAGAGATCAGCATCAACATCGGCGAAGATACATTGAATGCCATTGCTCACTGCTCTCGGTGTGGGAGGTGCGAAAATCGAACTCGACACTGGCACAACGCTAGCTGGACGGACAGGGTGCTGAAATCGATGCGACTTGTGTATTTTTAAGATCGGGAAAACAAGGAGAAAAAAGTAAGCGTTCAACGTGCTGGCTAGTCGTAAATCTGTGAAATGGTTCGCTCAAGGGAACCCCCATATCTGAGCAGGTTAATGGGACATACTCACCTGCACACATCGAGCTACTCTCGTTGCCGCGAACTCGAAAATGAGTGATAGCGCACGCTCATCGACACGCTGAAAAAAAACGGCACTGTCGCTAGCTGTTGTTTGTCGACACACGACACTGAGAAGAGCAAGCTTGCTCGATTCCTGCAACGGGTATGAGAGAGGACTTGCCCATTGAACTCGCGAAGCGCCATGCCCATTGATCCGTAAAGTTTCTTTCCGAGACGACCAATTTCAGCTTCCGAGCTTCGTGTTTCGACTCATCGACGTCCACAGCACAGCTAGCATTTGGCTATCGAACGGCCTTTCCCAGCTGTTACTCGAGATCGTGAGCTCCTTCAGGTGCTGTCCTAGACGCGTCGCTGGATCGCCAAGCTGCTGTGCGAGTAAACGCCATTCCCTCTCCAAAATCGCTGAGATGGCGAAACTTGAGGGTAGTAAGAATCGGTCCTTTTGTTCCGAAACTATCTCCAAGTTGCTCGTAGGCGGTGGTAAATCGATCCAGATCAATTCTGCTTGCACGAAGGGTGAGGCTTGTCAAGAGCGGACATGTACGCAGTATCGATGCAGCAACGCGTTCATATCAGCAGCAAAAGATCCCATGATTTCAGCGAGAGACTTCGGAGAGACCAGTCGGCATGCTTGAACAGGTGTGCAACCGCAGGCCGATCGGGTCGAACACAGAGCACCAACGAGGTCAGTGGAGTACACTGCAGCTGAGAACCTGGCGCTATGTTGATGGATTCGTTATCTGCAAGCAAGCTCTGCCGAAAGGCTTGACACTCGCCGTACCCAGGTACAATCACGTTCACAACCTCACTGTTGCGTCTTCGAGGTTTCACCAGTCTCACCAACAACTGATTCGGAAGTGAAACCGGGGCATCAACGACGTAATTTCCACAACCGGTAAATTGAATCTGGGTGCCTTGACGTAAAACATAATTTCGCGTTGATGCCTGCGCCTGAGCCTCCTTCACACGAAGCACAGACGTTATAGCACGTAGGTCGGCATCTCCAACTTCGAGCTTGGGAGCCTCAAAGCCATGTGCTCCCATGCAGGAAAACCCACACTTGCATGACCGCGCGTGAAGAAGGGCGTCTCTCCAAGCATGCTCCAATATCGCGAACGGATATCATCTTTGATCCAGTTTCCCCCGACAAGTAAATGTTCCCAATCGATATCTGGCAAGCTCCAAACGCCGAGAGTAATGCCTCCACTTGCCATGACTCAACCTCAAAGCAGTTCAGGCTCAGAGTTTCGATTGATGAGGGAGGGTGCCTGTTGCTTGGATACGTCAATGCTTCCCCGATAAGTTGAGCAAACCCTTCACGAGTTTCCGCGGCGCTTTTGCTTTCTCGAGAGCAATACCCGATTTTCAGTTCAAGAAAGTGGAGGCGAGCACCGCTTTCACGCACCAACAGCAGAACCGATACCAACTTCCTCGCGTCGGGAACCCGCATCGTCAAAGATACTTTAGCACATCTATATGAGCGAGCGTGCATTGGCCGTTCGCGGTTCATCAGGGCATATTGCAGCGCCAAGAACCTCCATCACACCTGATGCCTTCAAGTCTGATACGGGGACGTCGTCCATAGTGATCGATAGGCCTTCCAAGTCAAAAGTGTAAGATGCAGCACAGTCTTCAAAATGCTCGACTTCCCCGGATGTGGCATCAAGCTCGTCTGCGTTACGCTTTACGTTTTCCAGAAGTTGACGTACTTCAACTAGCCGCTGGAGGATAAAATCGTTGTTCGAGCCATCAAACGTCAGAAGAAGCGAGACAGGGATCGCCAACGTTCGCCCGACCTACGGATGCCGCTTGAAGGTCTTCGACTGCATCTCCAGAATCCGATTTTTCGCCTTCACGTACTCTGCGCTATGCTGGAAGCCCAGTAGCACCAACCACCTCGACACCGACGAACCTCGTCGATCGAACTAAAACACGTCCCCGGACTGAACTTGTCAGGAATGAATCGTCGGTCTCGGGGACAATCGAACGTCTGCATGCAGTGTGATAAGTTGTCATCGTCGAGTACGTCTTCAATTTCTTCGTCTCCATAGATTTCATTGAATCTCTCCGAGATCTCTCCCATCGAGCCTTCATCGTCGTCCCCATCGGCGTTGTCACTGTCTCCGTCTGGCTCCTCGTACGTCACTCGGCACTCTTGCTCAAGTATGTTTTGCCACGCTGGCTTGTCACACGAAAGACGAGCAGCAGCAACGCCAGCGCCTCCCGCTTCTGTGAAGAACCATCTTGAATCTCCTCCTTTGACTGCTTCGCGCTGCTCAGGCTCCCGTAGTTGCTAAATTCGACGTGCTCGTCGGTGGCCTTCAGATGGCCATGTAATGCGTCCCACTAAGGTGCCAGGAAGTCGTAGTTTCGTGGTGGCTTGGAGGCTTCAGGGCCTGAAAGCCGCTGGTGCTTGACTCGGCGCTGGTCTGCCATTCTTCTCGTCCCCGGTAGATCAGAATGTGAGAGAAACGAGAACTTCAAGATGGAGTCTGATTGGCTGACCTATCCGAAAACCGAATTCAAGAAGTCGAAGTCATTTTCAGTGCTCTCATCGCAAGATTACTCCATAACAAAAGCGAAGATAGCAAAACCTGCCCTCAGTGAAAAACATTCCGCAGTTGAAGCCGATCCGACGGGATCATTGCCGCAAATTGCTAGACTGCGGTTTGATGTTGCAGGTCCTGCTGGGTTTCCAAGTGTTGAGGCCGACGCAGAGATTGACGTCGACAGTGGAGTTCTATTTTGATCGGAGTCTGACATGAAACGCGTCCTGTGGTACGTGGTGGGAACTCACAGGTTCTCTCCCTGCTGCGGACGACAATGCAGGGCAATCTGGTCGAACCTCTTCACGTCGAGTTCTGGCACCGATAGCGCTTTGGATGCTGCAAGGCTTCCAGCCGGCCAGCACCGTAGAGGCTGGATACGAGAGCCGTGCCAGTGCTCAGCAGGAGAAAGCAGTGCAGTGCCAAGTGGTAATGCGGACTTTTTTTTGCGAAAAGAACGAAGAAAGAAAGCCAATGTCGACGAAAATGATCAAACGGGTGACAATGCTCGCAGTTGTTTTGGCCTTCGAGCCTTCTCCAAGGCAAACCAGTAACGAGGACAACACTCGTTTACCGCCTTGGCCATCACGGAAGCCACAGCCAAGTTGGTTCAACGAGCGCGAGTGCGAGTTGGCTGAGCCAACTCGCACTCGCACTCGTTGAAACTGGCGACGCGGGTCACCCACCACTGCATAGCCAGTGCAACGTTGACTTGCTTTCACTATGGCGACTGATCCCTCTGCGCTGCTATGACAACCATCATGGCGCCCGTCGAGCAGTCCGCAACTCGCCGTGAAGAGCTCAAGCTCCGCTGCAACCGCCTGCCAAGCCTCCGCAGCTCTATTAGCTATGATGCGCACGAGGCCGCAGTCTCCACCGGCGCTCGTCACCAGCAGCTCCAGCGGCTCGTCGTTCCTGCGCAAGGCCGGCCACCTGTACAAGAAGACGGGGCTCGGTCGCTCCTGGCGCCCGCGCTTCTTCTCGCTCGAGGGCACCGTGCTCTACTACTACAAGCGCGAAGGCGATTCCGTGCCTAAAGGCATCGTGGTGCTCACGGGCTGTCAAATACGCGCCACGAAAGACAAGAAGCTCTACAGCTTCCGCATCTCGCACCCCAAGACGTCCAAAGTCTACGACCTGGCGGCCACGCTGCCCAGCCGCACCGAGGACTGGATCCTCGCGCTGTCGCAGGCAGCCACGCTGGCGCAGCAGGGCTCCAGCTCCTCCAGCTCAGGCTCCAGCCCCTTGGGGCTGCTGCATTCGGCCTCGTCCCACACCATGCTCGTGGATCCGGCCGTCCACGAGCTCGTGGACGTGCCGGACGCCCCCGTCCCCGATGAGTTCCGTGGCCGCATGGAGGGTCTGCTGGCCGAGTTTGTGGCCCAGGCCAGAGACGACGCCGACGGCTGGAAGCTCCAGACCGAGCAGAGAGACGTCAAGGCCTACGTCCGTCGCGCCTCCAAGCTCGGCGCCTTCAAGGGCGTGGGCTTCGTCGCACAGCACCCGCACAAGGTGCTGCAGCTCGTGCTCGAGCTCTCGAGGCGCCACACGTTCGACCCGCAGCTGCTGGCCACGCAGCGCGTGCACGTCTTCAACGACCACACGTGGGTGGACCACTTGACGTACAAGGCCGTCTTCCCGGCGGCTGCACGGGACTTTGTCAACCTCACGCACTGGCGCGTGCTGCGAGACGGCTCCATGGTCGTCGTGGCCACGTCCGCCGAGGACGAGAGCTTCGTCACGAGCCAGGAGCCGCAGATCGTGCGCGGCAAGGTCATCATGGCCGGCTTCCTGCTGGAGCCCAACGCCGACTACACGGGCGTCACGGCCACGTACATCACCAAGGCGGACGTCAAGGCCGGCATCCCCGCCGGGCTGCAGGCCAAGATGTTCATCAAGCAGGCCTTCGTGGTGGACGGACTACGCAAGGCCCTGGACGAGGACGAGCGCCCTCGTCACTGGGAGCGCGTCACCAATGCCACCGTGTTTGGTATCGCCACTACCGACTGCCAGGAAGACGAGGAAGAGGCTTATTCAATGCGGTCTCAATCCGTGGACGTTGCAGACCAGGACGAGTCCTTGAACTTCCGCCCCAACGTCGTGCCGGAAGAGGGCTTCCCTGCTGTCCCGGAAGAGTTCAGCGAGATGATTGAGAAGGCTGTCGCGAGGATGGAGGCCGAGCTCAACGATGACTCGTCCTGGAACTTCATCGGGGACAAGGACGGCGTCAAAGCCTACACCAAGGTGGACGGATCGCTGACGGCGGCCAAGGGCGTGGGCTATTTGCCGTATCACCCGCGCGTCATCTGGGACCAAGTGATCGACGCTGCCAAGCGCAAACTGGTTGATCCGCAGCTTGCGCTCGGCATGAACCTCAAGTCGCTGAACGCTCAGACCAGCATTGACTACCTGGAGTACAAGTCCATGTTCGTCGTCGCTGGCCGCGACTTCTGCAACCTCGCGCACTGGCGTGTACTGCCAGGAGGGACGATCGTTGTGATCGTCCAGAGTATCGAAGATCTGGAGCTGTGTCCGCTGAAAGAACCCAAGGTGGTCCGCGGTGACCTGCATCTGGCCTGCACCAAGATTGTGCCCAACGCCGCGTACGATGGCGCCGAGGTGACCACGATGGTCAAGACGGACTTGAAAGGCAGCATCCCAGCGCGGATTGCGGGCAAGGCAGCAGCGGAGCAGCCCTTTGTCATTAGCCGGATGGGTGAAGTGATTAAGGCAAGACGCGACCTCGACAAGTTGGCCGCGCAGGGAAAGCTGACCAACACGGTCTTTGAGCTTCCGCCTCGTTGGAACAAGCGCTCGTCGTCGGTGGGCTCGGCCAAGAACGGGATCACGCTGAGCCGTCACACCAGCGCCCCACCCAGCCGCCTGAATCCCGGGAAGGCGTCGCGAATGGATACGTTGTCAGCTTCGACAAACGGCAAAACGTCCTCAAACACAGTGAAGAACGTCAAACCAAAGACGGCTGCGGAGTCGGTGGAGCTCATGGATCTCTCTAAGACAGGCAAGAACACAGTGAGCGACGTGGCCATGTACGCCATTCAGTTCGGAGGCGCCGTTCTGGCGCTCAAGACGGTGGGGCTTCCCACCGCTCTGCACTTCATGGTCGTGGTCGGGCTGATCCTGTTCTTCGCGCTGCAGCTTCACCTCGGGCCGAGCCACATGTCGCCCCGAAGGAAAATGATGATCTCGACGTTCGGGGCTCCTGACAGCGGCATGATTCTCGGCACGCTGCAGCTGGACATGACGAAGACCAAGCAGTACATTGCAGAGCGACGAAAAGACACAGAGTGCCACCTTACCGTCACGCACATTGTGCTGCGTGCTCTCGGCGTGGCGTTGAGCAAAGCTCCGTCAGTGAACGGCCACTTGGTGTTCGGCAAGTACTACCCCGCACCGACGGTGGATGTCTCGTGTCTGGTTGCAGTAGGCGCCGGTAAGGACCTCGGCGTGTGCCGACTGCCCGAGATTGACAAGATGAACCTGCAGGACGTTTGCAACCGAGTACGTGGCGACGCTACCAAGATCCGTGGCGGCAAGGACAAGGGCCAAGAGGACCGGAACAAGATCATGAGCGTACTGCCGACGTGGGTCATCCGCCCCATGCTCAACTTCTTCGGTTGGCTCGGCAGCGCTTGTGGCTTCCGTATCCCACCCGTGGGCGTGGAGCCGTACATGTTCGGTAGCTGCATGGTCACGTCCGTCGGTATGATGGGGCTGGATCTGGCCTTCTCGCCTATTACGCCCTACTCGCAAGTGCCCATGCTCGTCACCATCGGGTCGATCATGGACAAGGCTGTCGCGATCGACGGCAAGGTCGAGGTGCGCCCGATGCTGACGCTGACGACGACCATCGACCATCGCTACGTCGACGGGTCCGAGGCAGCGCGCATGGCCAAGAACCTCAAGGCTTTCGTTGAAGATCCGAGCTTGCTCGAGGCTGTCCCCGGCGCATAAGAGGTCAGATCGATCAGCATTCTCACCCGCATCGGGTACTTTCATGTGACCTGCGTCAGCTCTCCTGTTCTCATACGAATTCGCGCCCTCTTTTCGTGTAGCTCTCCGAGAGGAAGAGAGTGAGTGCGTGCTGCAACTTCACGGTACGTGCAACCAGCGACGGCAAAGGCAACACTATCGTTATCAACACAGGGGTCTCGTTTCCTTTGATGCTTTCTCAATAACCTTGGCTGATTCTATGTGTTTCAATAGCTGCTATGTGAACTGGTTGTAGAGAACGCGCGTCTCTCCATGTTCAAATATCTGTTGGATCTCTTCGAGCTCCAGTCCTTTTGTCTCGGGAAGCTCCTTCCACAGGTACACGAAGCCAAACAACGCGATCGACGCGTACAACCAGAACGCGCCGGACGCCGACAAGCCGTACACGATCGACAGGAACGTGAACGACACGAGCAAGTTGGTCACCCAGCACACCGACGTCGACATACTCAGTGCGAAACTACGGACACGCAGAGGGTAAATCTCGGCGTTGATGGCCCACGGCATGCAGCCCATGCCGCTGGCGAAGAAGCCAGGTAGACGAAGAGCGCCATCAAGATGTCCATCCGGCCACGCGGCTGTCCCGTCGGACAGGACCGGAAGGACCAGTTCGGTTTGGCACAGGATCCTTGCAATGGTGGCTGCGACGTTTCCAGGCAGGCACAGGTTGCTGTTCATGGGGCTGGAGAAGGCAAACGTTGGATCCGGAGATCCCTCGGAGCAGACCGCAGGCGGCGCTGGCCACACACTCGAAGCAGGTCGAGACACCCGAGCACTCGCCCACGCCCGTCACCTCCATGGACTGCATCTTGGCTGCGTAGAAGCTGCCTCCGAGCGCCACAAGCGACAGGAAGACGCCGGCGAGACTTCCGAGTGTCAATAGTCGCCGACCCGCTCGGTCCACGAGGTAGATCCCTGAAGATGAAGCTGCTGAACGAGACGAGTGCAGAGAGCCAAATGGCCGCTGTGGGGTCCGTGAAGCCGGCCATTTGGATCATGGTGGCGCCGTAGTACATGACGGTGTTAATCCCGCAAAGCTGGCCGAGCGCTTGGAGGAAGCATCCGAGCACCAACGCGCGCAGGACGGACGGCGTCCGGAGAGCCTCCCACACGTTGCTGTCGTCGTCGCGGGTGCGATCGACTTCGTGTTCTACGTTGCTGAATTCTGCGGAGACTTCCATCGTGCCGTGGACCTTGGTGAGCGACTCCCAAGCCTCTTCCTTCCGTCCTTTACTCATAAGGTAACGCGGGGTCTCGGGTAGTGCGAGGAAGCCAAGGAACTGCAGAAACGCTGGGATCGCTGCGAGGCCAAGCATGTAGCGCCAGCCACCGTCGACGTCAGCGAGCAGAGCATCGAGAACGCAAGCGAAGAACTGGCCGCCCCCGTAACACAAGCGTTGTTTAAGGAGACGAGCTGACCTCTCGCTCTGCAGGTCGGTGAGTCGAACACTTGGGGGCTTTTGAGCAGCACGAGCGCTCCAGATATGACGCCCTGCAGCAGAGAAAAAGCTGGCGTGAGGACATCGTTGGGGGCTGCAGGGAGGTGAGACCAGCTTCAACGTACCGTGTCGTAGCCGACGAGGAAGCCGCCGAAGAGCGCGAGCAGGTACAGTGCGCGCCGAAATTATAGCCGCACCTGACAAGTTGAGCTCTTGCGTCGGAAACCGAGAACTTCCAGCAAACTGAGAGCTCCGAGGCCGTCTTAAAGGAATAGAAAGCTTATGCAGCAAGCGAAGATGAAAAAGACCGAAATGGCTTGGAGCTAGGAGGCAAAGTGTAGATTTAGGTCGGGTCAGAATTATAGCCGCACTTGGTAATTAAAAGTTCAGTGTTGTAATAAACAAAATTTCAAGGGCTATTTTAAACATAATAAATGAAACCTGTGGATAGCCTTTTGAAAGACCTTTCAGAACCCGTTCTTAGATTCGGCAAGCAGCTAACCGAGGAGGAGTGCATGAAGATAAACGGACACTACAGAGCGGGAAAAGCAACCGAGATTGGAAGGCTCGTAGGGCGCGACGAGAAGGCTATAAGGAACTACTTGAAGCGCGGGAAGGCGTTCTCAGTGACGAAGAGGACAGGAAGAAGGCCGAAAATAGTTGGCCGGGAGGCAGGCGCGTTCGACCTGCAATTGTCCGAAACCTGTTTGCCCAAGAGATCCCAAGACAGCTACAATCGAAACCAAGGAAGTATACGGTACTCCGCGTACTACGTAGCAACCGCTACGCCACGTACGAAGAGAAAACTCACCTGCATCATAAGAAGGGTAGGGTGGCCTTTGCGGAGCGCTACGCCGGTAAAGGAGACGCGTGCTGTTCACGGATGAGAAGAAGTTCAGCCTAGATGGCCCGGATGTGCTTAGATTCTACTGGCACGACTTGCGAGCAGCACCCACACTCATGTCGAAGCGGGTCAATGGTGGAGGAAGCGTCATGATTTGGGCGGGGGGCGAGCCGGCATGGCAACACTGAGCTGGTCTTCCTGATGGACAAGCAGAACTCTGTCAAGTACACAGAGACGCTGACCTCCAGCATGCTTCCTTGGCTAAGCGAACTGGGGTCAAAACTGGGCAATTTGTCCCCAATTTTCTGCAGGATAACGCGTCCATCCATGCCTCGAGGCTCACCAAGGGCTTCCTAGCCACCCATAACATCAACACGCTGCCGTGGAATGCCAAGAGGCCCGATCTAGACATCATAGAGAACGTGTGGGGGCTTCTGGCCCGCCGGGTGTACGCCAACGGGCGCCAATTTGACAAGCCTGACGACTTGATCAGACAGATCAAGCTCGAATGGTCCCACATCGATCCAGAGTATGTTAAGAAGCTAGTACGAAGCGTCCCGAAGCGGCTGGAAGCGACGCGGCTGTTAAAAGGAGCAAAGACAGGTTACTAGAGCCGTTCGCATGTAGAGCCTCCAAGTGCGGCTATAATTCTGACCCGACCTAAATCTACACTTGCCTCCTAGCTCCAGCCATCTCGGTCTTTTCATCTTCGCTTGCTGCATAAGCTTTCTATTCCTTTAAGACGGCCTCGGAGCTCTCAGTTTGCTGGAAGTTCTCGGTTTCCGACGCAAGAGCTCAACTTGTCAGGTGCGGCTATAATTTCGGCGCGCACTGTACAAGTAAAGCGGGTTGCCGTCCTTCGACAATAGCAGCGGGTCCGACTTGGGCAGTAGCGGCCTGGACTCCTAGAGTGTGCCCTGAGCTTGAGACTTCGCGTCAAGCATAGCGAGCTTTTGCCGGTCATGTTGAAGTTGTGGCTACCTCGATGCACTGGATGGCTGCACCAGTAGTATCCGATAATTTCTAGTCGCGCTTGTGTCGGAGCTGGCAAATTTGCAAATGAACGGTACGGAATGATCATGCACGAAACGTACCATCGGCCCTTCCTTCTCGAAGGGGGCGATACCCCGAGCAGGGGATGGCGATGGGGGCGCGGCGTCACATATCAGCCCAAGGTGATGCGATGCACTGTCCGCGTTCGCCAAGGTGGATACTGTCGGTGGGCGTAGCGCTTTATCAACAGACTTCTCACAGTACAATCCGTGACAAGCTCCTCTAGCAACACTGAGCACCGGAGTCGAAGACGATCGCGGCAGCAGATACCAAAGTGCATGCACAACGAAAGGGAATACGGTAGGGCTTTTCGTGCAGCTTTGAGCACGGTGCAGCCAAAATGCACTAAGATCGCTTTTTCTTGTACAACACAATACTACGTAATAATTACCCGATCGAGTAGCGGACGGGTTGCCAACCAAACCGAATGAATTATCATACTTACCGGTGTAGACGTCACCAAAGACAGAGTCCTCGGTGCGCGCGAACGTTTCTTGCGTACAACAAGGCATCGATCTTGTAGTTGTGTGTTGCTGTCGGCCTACTCGGCGTGCACAATGCACGACGTGTCAGTCGCAAACTTGTAGGAGACGAATGCATTGCCGGCCATAACTTCATAATTCATACTGGAATAGCAGTATCCGGAGGGTGCTGTGGCCAGCCCAACACACATTAAATCGGCGGTCCTTCGTAACTGAGGCAGGTAAAACTGAAGCCGGTTGAGGCCTCAATAGTACCGATGTGTTTGACTTAAGGGGAGAAAATATATTGCATATTAATAAATAGTTATTTATCAAAAAAAACTGTGTAAACCGTAGACCAGATTGAGCACATCGCATGCGCCGAGTTTTTCGAGTGAAACATGGAGGCTTTTAACCCTTTCGTGGTAGAAGGGCTAAATTACTTAGGCTTGTATGGTATAGTTTAGTCAAAGGACGTGCGAAAAGGTTAAGCCTCCATGCTTACCATTTTTAAATAAATGATATCATACATTAATTAGGACTGGCCTCAAAGAAGCATAAAAGAAAACTTGTACGTTAATTACAAGAAGGACCGTGTGTGCATTGATGCGAAACTATACGTTATTTATTTATCTACGTGCCGCGCAGAAGATGCGTCAAGGCCTCGCTTACCTGTGTGGATGGTGGGCTCAAGTAGTTTAGAGCAAGACACTACCAGCCCAATCCTCTCGTTGCATATGTATTTTGTCATGTCAGCGGTGCGAGTAAGCGGTCGAAATAAAATGCTCCACCCCTTCGAGTTAGTTGTCGTCCAAACACTAAAACACGCACAGGTATTGTGCCTTTTACGGATTTTGGCGGGCAGAGTGCTAATTCTGCCCGAGTTATAGACAACCCTAACCATCGTTATGCCTTTTCTAGACCGTTTTTATCAGCGCGTTAAGGACTAAGTACGATTCTAGAATGCGAATTAGCTCGTTTTTATTTGCCGTGGACTCGATCGGCGGGATTGCAGCCCGCCATTCGTTGGCAATTTGGCCGTATTTACCGCTCTGCTGATCTCCAGTGACACTTTGCACTTGAAACTGCGGGCAGGAAGTGCCTGTCATGACGGTCTCCACAGACTTGAGATGGCGAGCGATAGTCTTAGTCTTCATGTATGACATTAGTGCGGCCGTTGTTGCCTGCGTGCTGGGCGTATCTATTCGATCTATTGAAAGGTGCATGGGCTCCTTAAAAAAAGGGAATGTGTTACCAGAAGATGGCAAGAACAGGTCGGCTAGGTTGCCGAAAGAGGCTATGGATTTTGTAGAAAACTACATTCGTGTGCATCCATGTTTTTACTTAGACGAACTTCAAGAGGCAGTGAAGGAGCAGTTTGGCAACACGCTAAGCAATTCCACTCCAACACTTGCCGCTTGCTTCGATTTGACCTCAAAATTACCAGAAAAGTACTTACCAAGCGTGCCCGCGAAAGTGTGCCTGCAGAACTTGAAGGGTTTTATCGCAAACTACGGCCGTTTTACAGCGGGCCTGATCAGTTAGTTTTTATCGATGAAACCTCAAAGGATGGCAGAGATGCGCTTAGAAAGTATGCATGGTCACGTCGAAACACACCAGCAATTGTTTCCTTGCCATTCAGTCGCGGTGAGAGGCTTTCAATTTTGGCAGCTTTTGACGTGACTGGATTCTTCGCTTGGGAATCAACGTCAGGAACCTTTGTTCGAGAAGCCTTTCATGACGTCCTTCGTCGCAAATTGCTCCATTTCTCAACCCTTGGCCTTTACCAAGGTAAGTTTCTGTTGTTGTTTTAAAAGATAACTGTTAAAGATTTCTAATGCTTTTTACGTGCTCTAGATCCATCGTCATCCTCGACAACGCCAAGATTCATATGTATCGAGAGTTGGAAGATCTCGTTCACAGTCGTGGAAGCCTGCTCTTTTTTCTGCCTCCCTACTCACCGCAGTTGAATCCGATCGAGGTTGGCTTTTCGCTACTAAAGCGATGGATTACTCGACACGCGCCGTTGGCTTTTCGTGAAGACCCACTAAGAACTGTTAGCGTGGCACTGATACAGTGCACGAAACGAAGTGAGAAGGTCGGTCTTAATCTCTACGATCACTGTGGATATGAAATTCAAAACCTAAACAGAACCTGCTTTTTCCGCTAAGCAACAAATATATTGCTCCTTCGTTACTGTTCGTAATCCATGCTAGCATCGCTCATGTGGTCGGTATCTTGAACATTGACGGCTGGGTTGCTGCCGGGAACAGGAGGCCTAGAGCTTCGCGTAGATGTGCAACATTCAATTCCAGCGGAACCAAGCCTCCGTTCAATCTACAGCGAACCGTCACAAACTCTGGCAAAAGAACACGCAGCTGACTCTCGTTATCCGCTTCACGCTGATAAGCGTCGATACGCTGCAATTGGGTGAAGGTGGGATTCGTTGGAAGCGTCAGGGGTGTTTGATCGGGCTGTCGAGCATGGGTAACCGCCCAGTACGCTCGCGATGCCTCACCCAGTTGTTGCCCGTCCGGGCGTGACGTGAGATGATCGTCGATCAAGGTCGCGGCAGCTGCAATACGGCCCTCAGTCGCCCTGCGTATGGTCGTGGAAGCAGCGACTTTGCTAACGTAGATGAACAGTTCGAGCTTGAAAGTCCCCTGTCTTCAGATGACATCATGAAAAACACAATTAACAATGAATTGAGTATAAAATTGTGTCGCTGCGATCGTACCCGGCTTTACGTTTGGCAGCAAGACACCAAACTGACGATAACTGTACTTGCAGCTCTTGATCAGATTCCGCTAGAGCAACAAACTTGGCCTGAGAGGCACTGGCAGTTGGCTTCAGCAATATCGGTCCGCCTTCCGGCCACTCAATCTCCTTCATTTTATCCACCAGCCTTCGGACTCGAGCTCGAAAGCCGAGGTATCCGTCCTCTAGAGCAAGCTGCATCTGTTGTGGCGCTCCGTAGCTTGATCTGCTGGTCCCGAACGGTGCGCCAACCTTAAGTGTAAGAGATACAGACACCAAATCGGGCAACGGAAGACTCATGGTGCTTCTATGGCAAAATAATCGTCGTATTAGCTGTTGCATTTGTAAACCCCAATAGTCCAGTTGCGTACCGATTAATGCGTGAAAGACTCGATGCACTTCGATTGCGACGCGTACACGTGCTTGAACAGCACCAGGGGTAGCTAGCATACACAGAGAGATCAGTGAGAGGACGCAGTTGCAGTGCACTCGATTGATATCTTACGGTAGTCGAAGAAAGCTGTGACCTTCACTACGTAACGCGTAGACTGCCACGCTACTCGAGCTGGTTCTTGTGCGAGTAGCCTTAATCCATGTTGCAAGACAGAACGCACAATAGTATGCGTTAAAACGACTCGATACAAAAGTGTTGCCAAAATGTGATACTCACGGTACTCTGTCAAGCGTGCCAATGCTCGAGGCACCTCGGCAGTCAGCACTACTTGTGGGGGAGTCGCGATGCCCCTGTGCGCGCACTTGCGTTTGGGAGGTGAACTGCGGTGGAGCCAGCTGCTCTTTGTTGTCTGCACCTGTCGGAGAAGCGACGAGCTAATCGCCTGGATCACGCAAGCGCCACGGCAAACACGAGCAGCAGACGAGATCACCACAGGCACCACTGTAGACACAAGCAACACAAAAGGCAGAGAGGCACACAGAGTATTAGTACAGTCGTGGCTCCGTGTGCCGTTTCTTGCCTGGTGATCGTACGTGGTCGCGCGCTTCACGTTTTTGGGGCTTTGTGTTTTGTGCCACCCGTTTGACCGTCACTTCGCTCTGATTTATTTAAAGCGTCTTGCCAGATTTAAGGTATAAATATCATAATTCTCCCGGCTTTAGCTGTCTGAGCGAGAAGTAATTACGCCAGAATAACGAGCGCAGAATCCGTGAAAGGCACGATACATGAAGATGGTGAAACTATGATGCAGCTTCGGTGCTTTACTTTCTTTGACGGCGTTGATCGGACATCGTGCTAGCCTTGGTTTCACTCTGCGGTACGAAGTGTTTGACGCCATGCAAATTAAGAA
Organism: Phytophthora crassamura; assembly: GCA_033557995.1. NCBI lineage: Eukaryota > Oomycota > Peronosporomycetes > Peronosporales > Peronosporaceae > Phytophthora > Phytophthora crassamura. The sequence continues at coordinate 15,126,613 of JAUCED010000002.1, read as the reverse complement.
AATTCCCCTGAGCTATTCAGCCTCCCAGCATCTAGTTATTTTGTTGCTCATTCACGTTGGACTGCAGTTCTGTGGAGCTCCTGGAGCTCGTCGTACCTTCGTGCAACACGGGTTCATCGTCCAATCAGAAATCGGCAGTGAGTCAGTTTTGTCGTCTGTGACGTGGCGCAGAAGCACTTGCGAGAGTCGCAAGTCTCAAGTTGAGACTCACCCATGGCGCCGACGAGCTCCCTGCGCGCTGCATCGCCCCCCAGTGCACCCCCAGCAGCTCTACTTGAGCACAAAGCCACTTCCTCCCCGTTCTTGTATCTCTTGACGCTCTGTGCATCCATCGGCGGCTTCCTCTTCGGTTATGACACAGTACGTTGCGACTCGGCAGCACTTCAACATTCCCTCCCGCCTTCACTACCATCTCATCCATCGTTATCCCTTTATTAGGGGGTGATTTCTGGGGCTTTGGTGCTGCTGAAGAGTCCACAGGGCTTCGCTCTCTCGGATCTGCAGAGTGAGGTAGTGGTGGCTGCTGCTGTGGGTGGCGCCATTGCAGGCGCGGCACTCAGCGGCATTGGCAACCACAAATTCGGCCGACGTCGCGTGATTTTAGTGTCTTCTGCACTGTTTACAGTCGGTGCGGGGCTCATGGCGGCGGCGGAGACTTTTGCGGAGCTGCTGATCGGCAGACTCGTGGTTGGTCTTGGCATCGGCTGCGCGTCCATGACGGTGCCGCTCTACATCGCAGAGGCGTCTCCTCCGCGCATTCGAGGGCGCCTGGTGTCTCTGAACTCGGCCCTTATCACCGGTGGACAGTTCTTCGCTAGTGTTTTGGATGCGCTGCTGTCAGAGACAGAGGGAGGGTGGAGATACATGCTCGGGCTGGCGGCTGTCCCTGCTATTGTGCAATTTGTAGGATTCCTAGCACTGCCTGAAAGCCCTCGCTATCTTGTGAGCAAAGGGATGGAGGATGAAGCTCGTGCTGCGTTGATCAAGATTCGTGGAAGCCAAGAAATTCACGTGGAGTTGGAGCATATTAAGGCGGAAGTGCAGGCGTCCAAGCTCGAGGACGCGAACGTCTGGGATGATTTGAGATCACCACCGGTGGTACGCGCGCTCACGCTAGGATGCTTTCTGCAGTGTCTACAGCAGCTCTGCGGAATCAACACTGTCATGTACTATGGCGCTACTATTATCCAAATGGCTGGGTTTACAGACCCCACCACGGCCATTTGGCTCTCCGCGCTCGTCTCGTTCAGCAACTTCATCTTCACCTTTATGGGGATCTACCTCGTTGACCGTGCTGGCCGTCGACTATTGACACTCGGAAGTCTCGCCGGCGTTTTCCTGTCTCTCATCATCCTTGGTGGAAACTTTTACGTGGCTGAGAAGGAGTCGGTGGAAGTCAAGGCCACGGGTGCATGCGCTGGTATCTCGACTTGCTTCGACTGTGTGGCGAATGCTGCGTGTGGCTTCTGCTCGGACTTAGATTCCAACTTGTGCATGCCTGGAACAGCAGCATCGTCGTCACTTGGGTTCTGCTCGGGTTTGGAGTGGACTTTCGACTCGTGTCCTGACGATAGCCACGACATCGGGTGGGCGATCTTGATGGCAATGTTCATGTATCTAGCATTCTTTGCCAGTGGCATGGGATGCATGCCGTGGACGATCAACGCAGAGATTTATCCGCTACGTGTTCGAAGTTTCGCGCTGAGCGTGTCGACGTCCGTGAATTGGGTGTCCAACCTGCTCGTGTCGTTTACATTTCTGTCGACGATCGACGCACTGGCACCGTCCGGGGCCTTTTGGTTGTACGCTGTTGTGTCATTGTTCGGGTTCGCGTACTTGTGGAGAGAGTTGCCAGAGACGAAGGGCCTGGAGCTGGAGGAGATCCAGCGGATATTTGCGAGTCCCATGAACTATTCGGCCGTTAGTATCAAGTCCGAGCCTTCGACTAAGAATGCTCAAATCCAGGAAATCACAACTTCATGCTGAAAAAAACAGCTTACTCTATGTAAAATAAAAAATAAAAAAAACTCAACCCGTGCAATTGTTATTCGACGTATATTCCTTCTGAGAGGTATGCTCATAATATGCGTATATTATACGCTGTTTCTTGGCTATTCCTTTGGTGCAGCGTGCAGAGCAACGCGCTTCACATCGTCTACGCGTTTCACGTCATCATCGTATCATTGGATACCATGAAGGCAAAATGCGTACCAGTAGACGATATCAACGGCAAACGACGAACGAGCTTCCAGTCTCGAAGTTTTTTTTAAGATGCCGTCGTTCAAGAAAATAGCCGAACTGGCGAAGGCAACGAAAGTGGTTAAGCTGAAGCGCTCCGTGATGTACGGCAAGCTGACGACTCTTTACTCATTGCTGTGGCAACGTGGTGCGAGCAGGAAACCTCGGCAACCACCCTGACCAGCCAGATGAAAGGTGGCTGCTGAACAATCGGTGACAATTTCTGGCAAGGATTTATCTTTCGCCATTGGCAGCCAGTCACATCAACTGCTTTCTAATGTCGTTTTCCAGCATCGACAGGGCGTTTAGCTTGCCGCTCAAAAATGCACTGAATCTCTTCCAGCTCTAGGCCTTTTGTCTCTGGCAGCTCTTTCCACAAGTACACAAACCCGACGAGAGCAAATGAAGCGTACAGCCAGAATGCACCATACGGCTTGAGCACGTCCACGACAGAGAGGAATGTGAACGATACAAGAAGATTGAACAACCAGTTCACTGAAGTAGAAATGCTCAGAGCGAAACTGCGGACGTGCAAAGGGTAGATCTCAGCGTTGATAGTCCAGGGCATGCACCCCATGCCACTCGCGAAACAGGCCAAGTAGATGAAAAGCGTCACGAAGACCACCCACCCAGCAGCATGGCTCTTTGACGGGCAAGATTCGAAAGCCCAGTTGGCAACATCGCAAGAGCCCTGAAGCGCTGCAGTCGGCGTCCCTGGCAGACACACATTGGCCGTCAAAGCTGACGCCTCCGAGGGTTTTCCTTCCGCGCAAAAGCCGCACGCTGTACTAGCGACGCAGTCTAAGCACGTTGAGAACTGAGAGCAATTTCCAACTCCCGTAGAGTCCACGGATTGCAGCTCGGCAGCGTAAAAGCTCGCTCCAAGCGCCACAAGTGACAGAACAATGCCGACCAGACTTCCAAGTGTCAAGAGCCTTCGGCCTTGCCGATCCACGAGATAAATGCCCACGAAAGTAAAGATAAAGTTGCTGAACGAGACAAGCGCCGAGAGCCAAATCGCCGTCGTCGGATCAGTAAAACCCGCGAGCTGGATGATGGTAGCTCCGTAGTACATGACCGTGTTGATCCCACACAGCTGTTGAAGAGCTTGCAGAAAGCAACCAAGCCCCAGCGCTCGCAAAACCGCAGGCGAGCGCAGCGCATCCCACATATTCACATTCTCATCTTCTGCGCGTAAAATCTCCGCCTCCATGTGGCTCCCTTCCACCTGGATATCGTCTGTTCCTCGAATCTGCTTCAACGCAGTCCACGCTTCCTCCAGTCTCCCTTTGCTGATCAAGTATCGCGGACTCTCCGGCAGCAACAAGAAGCCAATAAACTGCACGACTGCTGGAATCGCCGCCAGCCCCAACATGTACCTCCACCCATCGTCCACATCAGTCAGCATTGCGTCCAGTACCCCAGAGAAGAACTGTCCACCCGTGACTAAAGCCGTGTTAAGTGAGACCAATCGGCCTCGAATTTCCGGCGGTGAAACCTCGGCGATGTAGAGCGGCACCGTCATGGACGCGAAGCCGATGGCAACCCCCACAACGAGCCTCCCGAACAGCAGCGCTGCAAAGGTTTTGGCCGCAGCCATGAGACAGGAACCCACTGCAAACATGGCCGACGACAGCAGGATCACGGGGCGTCGTCCGAACACGTGGTTGCCACAACTGCTGAGAGCTGCGCCGGCGATGGCTCCGAACACCGCAGCAGACACGACGCTCTCGCTCTGCAGATCCGTCAGGTGGAAAACTTGAGGACCTTTTAGTAGCACCAGCGCACCAGAGATCACGCCCTGAAGAGGGAAAGAAGCAGTTTTAGAGCTTGGTCTCCGATGGTCATTTCCAGATTGATTCTTACTGTGTCATAGCCAAATAGGAAGCCCCCGATGGTGGAGCACAGCGTGAGCACGTACAGGATCGCTGGGTTGTGCTCCTCCCGCTTGCTTACGAGCGGCGTGGCCTCTTGGAGGCTAGTCGGCATAGTCGGCGATGTGCACGAAATGAAACGTCGCGGGCCGCGAAATCGATATTGCGGCTGCAATAACATACAAAAGTACATTTCTTAAATATTGTAATTATGCTTATAAATAAACTAGTTAAATGTAAAAATTGCCACCGCTGGCGCAACTTTAGCCGACTCAAGCCCTTTTCAACTCTTGTTTTACTCATTTGGCATACTAATTTTTCTTAGCAAAAAATCGATGACGACGCCTGCAGGCATGGGCATGGGGGCCTCGGGCGCTCCCACGGCGGCCAACAAGAACTCGCCGCACCTCCACTCGGTGGCAAGCAGTCTGCGCTCGTGCCTGGACGGCATGCTGCCCGACAACCTGCGCAACGATAGCGCCGCGTTCCAGCAGCACCGTGCGTCCAACAAAAACATAGTTTGAGTACAATAATGCGCTAATACGAGGCTATTGCAGTGGTGCAGCAGAGGAACCGGCTGCAAGCCGAGAAGAACTCGTGGCGCTTCGGCCTCAACTACCTGTTCGAGACGCTCAAGCAGCACAAGGACTGGTACGCGCGCAACCAGCAGTTCGTGCAGCTTCGCAAGGATGTCAAGCGGTTCGAGTCCCACGTGGCCACTGTCCGCACCATCCTGGCCGAGAGTGTGAGTAAACTGGATCTAGAGGCCGGACTTCGTGGAGCTGAGCTGGAGGGCCGCGTGGGCGCCTACAAGATCATGTTCGAGGTCACCAAGATCGTGTCCAACCTCAGCCGGCCGCTGGTCAAGCTGCAGATCCTCAAGCCCAACGAGTCGTCGCTGTCCATCTACTGCGACACGTTCGTGCTGGACATCGTGCTGGCTGGTGGAGAGGGCGCGGTGGAGTCGGCGTCGCTCACGACGGTCGAGAAAGGTGGAGATATTGTGGTGGTTTGGTAGGTAAAATGCTGCCTGTGAAAGCTGATTTGGGCGATTGGTGGTGTACAGACCAATCAAGCCAATTCCCGGACCGAGATGAAGATTTACTGAAGTCGTTGAAGCTGCTGGCCAACGGCGACAGTGCGAACTTCACGGTACGACACGTGAAAACTGGGCTTCGTGGGTGTATAAAACTCATGTGGATGTTATGTAGGAAAAGTTAAACCGGTTGATAAACCGCGCAGAGCTCGCTGTCAAGTTCCCGTCAAGTAAGTGACAAGTCTGTTCACTCAGATTGGTTATGTTCACTTGTTAAACTAATTTTCTTGCGGTATCAGAGAGCTTCGAACAGCTGGAGCTGGAGCTTTACAACAAGGTCACGGAGGCGTGTAGCCAGCAGGTAGGAGTACGCCACCAAAGCTTTTGACGTTTATCGATCAGCGTCGCCGTGCCAGTCTCTGAATGGCTGTCGCTCTTGTAGAAGTACTGGACGGCGAAGCGCGCAGTGGAAGGGGTCCGCATCATGTTCAAGGACCCGTACGCTTGCGTTCCGGTGATCGAGCCGCCACGTAAGCGCGTGAAGCTTGACGAAACGCAGGCGTCTGTAGCCTCAGCTACGGGGCCATCCAGCGCAGGTGCCGTCGCTACGGATGCAACCGCTATGGATGAAGACAATGGATCCAGCGACGGCCGTGAAGGCAACAAGACGGGAGCGTCCCCAACGGATCCGAACGTTCTCTCCCCACTGGCCAACGGGGAATGGGCCGGTAGCATCAGCTTCATTGAATGGCGTGGCGAAGTGGCGCTGCATGTGGTCGGCGAGACCGCCCTCGTGATGGTGGGCCAGCAGGCTCGTAAGCTCGCACTCATTGCGATGCACCAGCACTCCGACATGGCTGCAACGGCACCGAAAGACGTGCATGAAGACGAGAAGCTCTTCAACGAATTCGTGAGCTGGACGACGCCCGATGGGAAAAAGCCGATTCTTCCGCGTCTGCACTTTGCCCGGGATCGGAGCTTGTGCTCGGTGTTTCCTTCCCGGTCGGCGCTCGCGATGCGGCAGGAGTACACGTTGACGACGAAAGAGATCTCGGGTGGCTTGAAGCTGCATTCCTTCCCCGTTCCGGTAGGAGTCTCAGTCAAATTGAAAAGGGAAGTCTCGTGTGTGTCGACTGATCTTTTGGCATTTTGTAGCTCAAGAACGCCTCGATGGAGACGCTGTCGAATGTTTTCCAAGTCTGCGGACGGAGTTTGTTCTTCCACTCGCTGCTGCTCTCTGCATTCTGCTCAAGAAGGAACACGTTTGGCCAGCGGATCTCGGCTGACAATGAAGAAGCTGTGAATGGTGCGTATGAGGTGCATACTGACCTCTTCTCGTTGCTAGAAGAGGGCTCACAATGTGGTACTTGCTGCTTGTTGTAGCTCGAATTAAGGTGGACGTCGCCGCGCCAGAGCGAATCACCATGAACACTGGGGATCTGCTGGGACCTGGCAAGCAAGTGCTGATTGAGGTGAACACGAAGCCGGACTGCTCCCTGGAACTCAACGTGAAATTCCAGGCGGACGCGACGCCGAGTCTTCCTTTGGAAAACGCCGCGACATTGGAGAAACTGGCCAACGCGTGCCACTCGATCCCGCTGCTCACGTACTACGCGTTGAAGCGCACCGTACAAGCCAAGAACGGTCCATCCGCTGCAGGAGCAGTGGCTGCTAACGGTGAAGACTGCAACGGCATCGCGGCGTTGGATGGCGACCTCTCGGTCTCCATGAAGATGGAAGGAGAGGCCATGCTGCTGGACGAGATGGACATGTTCTAGATCATCCAACTACGCGAGAGGTAATGGAATACGCGGTGGTTAGTTATTGTGTTAGTCTCCTGCGTCGTCATGGACAGGTAAGGCTTTTCTGGGGACGACAGCTTGAGGCAACTTGAAGCGAGTTCGTTCCTGAACCTGAGCAACGACCTCCGGGTCTGCCTGGTACACGCGGCCATCCACTCCAACCAAGAACCTGCAGGCAAAACCAAGTGGTGAGCAGGTACGTACGCAATACGATGAAGATAAAGGCGAAACTTACCCTTCACTGGCGCTTTCCGAGAGCTGTCCAGTCGATGCCATGTTCGCTACTGTCCGCGGTGACAGGTACGGAGCGCTCGCCGAGTTGTTGTTGCTGAGGCTGTTGGACCGATTGCGCATGGCGTTTTTCTCGATAGACCCGGCGCCAGCGGGGAGGTGGAAGCCTCCGCCATACACGGGTGCCATTTGGAAAGGATTCTTGTTGGTGATCGGCCCGCTGGCTGTCATGGATGGATCGCGCAGTTGGCTGTTGCAGGACAAACACTTCTCACGGTCCAGACTCGGTAACATCCCCGCTCGCTTTTGGCCGCTTTGGCAGCTGTTTCCGTGCTGATGTCCGGCCTGTTTCCCTGTGAGGAAGGCGCTTTCTGCGTAATTGATCGACTTTTGCGCTTGGACGATGGACGCGTTCATGCTGTCGGACAAGTTCTTGAGCAGAGCGAGCATCTCGTCCTTGTCCGCCTTGGACTTCAGTGCTGAGAAGACATCGTCGCGGTTCATCTTGATGTCGATGAAGGAGCGCAAGTTCTCCACTTGTTGGCGCACACGCGAGTCGTAGAGCACTTGCTCCTTGACTTCGAGCAAGTCCTTCTTGTCCGCCTTACTCTCGCTCAGGTGGGTAACAAGCTGCTGCAGTTCCTGGCTTGCACGCTTGAATTCGTCCTCCTCACCAAGCACAGAAGCCAGCGCCTTGTCCAGTTGGTTGCAGATCTCTTCGTACTTAGACTCGATGATTTCATCCACGCGCGTGCGGTCCGCCTTGTCCAGTAGCAACCGCTGGACGTCCTCGACGGCGCACGTGTTGTCGTCTAAGGTGCGCCGAGTCTCCAGCATCATATCCTGAACATTGCGACCCTGCTTGATCATCTTTTCAGTGCAGTCCCGCAGCGCGTCGTCCTTCCGCCGGTTATCCTTCTCCACGGCTTCCATCCACATGGCTAGCGACAGTTTGTTGTGTAAAATGTGATCTGAATCCAGGAACAATTCCTTCTGCTCCTCGTTGAGACGGTCCTCGATCTTCATGGCGAACTGCTTGGTCACCTCGTGGTCTTCACGGATCACGGTGAACTTCTGCTCCGTCTGCTGGACGAACTCGTTGTGGACAGCATTCACCTTCTCGACGCTTTCCACAATATGAAGAACTTCTTCCCGGTTGGCGCGCACTTGGATCGCCACGTCGTCGATCTCCTTGAGTTGTTCGCCCTGCTTGGTCTGCTGGACTTCAAGTTCGTACACTTTGGTGTTGACGTCGTCAACCTGCCCTTGTACCGTGATGAGTTTCGAGTTGACCCGTTCCACGTGCTTGGCAGTGTTTCTCGCTTCACGCTCCATCTCCGCCATCTTTTCACGTAGCCGATCGAATTCGTCCACCATGTAGCGCATGGCTTCCGTCTGCATACGCAACGCCTTGACTAACACTTTCTTGGAAACTCGAGGTTGGTCCAGTTGCGTCTTGCCTTCCAGTTCTTGGCCCAATTTCTGCCAGACGTCAGGAGTACCGAGTCCGATCGAGGTGAGGACGGCATCGACCTCATTGCGCTGCATGATCGCCCTCTCTGACGCCACGAGGGTAGTCGAAGAATGCCCAAAGCATGAGCACAACAAGTATTTTTATCGATTTGGAAAACAAAAACTATTAATATTTTATTTAAAATATATTAATATATGCCTAGAAGTGCAAAATATTGCATGAACTTTAGCTTTAGCTTGGTCATATGATGCACGAGTCATTCTTCAGCGTGAGCAGGGAAGCATCGAGATGAATAACGCCGAGAAGTTTACCGAGTGAGACCACGTAAACTTTCGTCCAGTTGGACATGGACGCCACTCGGTGAACGATGTGGAGGTTGACTTCTTCGCCAACCTGAGGGATGTACGTTTGCACAGGGATGGATGTGAACTCGAACGCGTCAAAAGGAGGCCCAAGCTCCAGCTGAAGCAACGCACGACAACACCGTCAGGATGTAAGAACTAATGTTAATACGAAGGAGTAATGACGTCGTGAGACTCACCATATTTGATGTCGACGATGCGTTCTTCTCTTCAGAGTTCAAGAGAGACAGATCCTCCATCGCCATAACCTTTCTCTTATCGATGTCAAGGACCCGCGACACCAAAAACTCGATTCGTTTTGAAATTTTCTGGGTTTTCGACTTTGACATCTACATGTAGCAAAAGAGTGCTTCAGTCAGAATTGATTTCAAAATGAGGCTTGTGGGCAAAGCAGACCGTACCCGAGGACGATTCACGGCAATGAACCTTGCGATTCCAATCTCTAAGTCGTGTCGTCGAATACATCCCTGCATTGGCACAAGGTGTAACAGTTTGTTAGCTTTGGCCGCCATATCCAGCATTATTTTTCAGTTACGTACCAGTAAAAGTCTGTTTTCCTCGCTGTCGCAGAGCGGGATGTACCCCACGTGCTTGAACATACTCTGCGTAGGTTATCAAAGTAAGTGTTTAACAAAGACTCTGGTTAGTGTTTATCCTCAGCATCCACGTACCAGAGCTTGAATCGCGTCGTCGTATGTTGTTTCTCGAGTAAAGATGACAGGGACGTCACTCATATGATCCTTGGCCAGTTTCTGGCCGAGAATGTACTCGTTGACGTCGTAGGACACGGACTTGAGGCCTGCCCACTCGGCCACGATGTCGTAGAACGATGGCGTGAGCATACTGCTGACGAAGTAGGCCACAATACACGAGATCATGACCGGCAGCATGTGGCTAAGTTGCCCCGTAAGCTCGAAAACGATCACAGCCGTGGAAACAGTCTGAGTAACCGATCCAGCAAAGCCAGCAGCGCCCACAACCGCATACGTCGCTGGACTCTGTGTTGGGCTCCAGTATCGCAGTAGGATCTCGCCATACAGCCTTCCAAATGCTGCACCCATCGTGAAGATAGGCCCGAAGACGCCACAAGAGATTGGAGCTCCGCAGGGCAACAGCGTGATCAAAAACTTCAGCAAGAAGTAGGTAAACAACGCTGCTTGCGGGGAGTCCGAGACGTCTTTCCACTGCGGGAAGCTCAGGCTTTGGTCTCGAAACAATTCGTTGACCATGACCCGATCCGAGATCCGCATAACGCCCAGCGAGAACGTGATCGTAGCTGTAACTACACAGATTGATATCACGTGGACAGCTCGGCGTTTGAGTGAAGGCTTCGTCAGCCCAAGTTTGGAGAACAAAGCCGTCTGCGCGGATCTCATCCAGATCATCATTTTGCAGTACAAGGCTGCGCCAAGCTAAGATCAATCAGAGCATGGAAATATCAGCAATCTAAGGTGAAAAACACGATCAAGCAAGACTTGTGACTGCTACTCACCCCGCTGAGAACTCCCAGAAAGACAAAGGCGAACATCTCGACGTCCAGCTCAAAGCCCGTAAAGTTTGTTTTCTCAAACAAAAGCTCATTCTTGAGAACTGGCGCGATGCGGAACACCAGCAGAGCGAACGAAGAACAGATAATGCCTTCCCACAAGCATTTGATCTCGTAATGTTTGGCTGTAGCTTCAATGCTGAAGAGCACGGCACCCACTGGCGAGCCAAAGCCTGACGTGACACCGGCAGCCACCGCTACAAAATTGGCAATATCCTGAGTATCATCAATTGAATCTTGGACGTTTACACATCCAGCTTACAAGTTTCTGTAACTCTTACCTGCACGGATGAAATTGAAGTTTGCTTGGCCGAAGTTGGAGTGACGGAACAACGGGATTTTGTCCATCAAGTACCCGATCATGGCCATGATCTGCGTGAATGGGCCTCCCCGTCCCACCGAAAGGCCGGAACTCGAGCTGATAAGCGTACCGAGCGTCTTGGCGACGAGTGTGCGGAACGACAGGAGGTCGTCCGGGTTCTGAAACACTCCTGCAAAGAGCCCACGCATGGTAGGAATACCCGATCCATCCGACATTGGGGTGATAAAGTGACCACAGCACGTTGAGAGCATGCCAAAGCCGACACACCACAGCACCCAGATGATAAAGCCACCAAAGGAGTAAGGCCCCACTTCTTCAACGAGAAAGCGCCGAAACGTCAGGAACGACCGCACCCAGCCATCAAACAGAAGCCTACAAAGTGTTAGTACTTGTCCATCCCTAGCGTGGTATCGTACCGACAAGCAAAGTCTTACCCGTAGACCCCTGCTATCGACCCGAGTATCATCAGAAAAAGCCAAGCGACTGGTGAGTTGGGGAGCTGCTTGAACAGCCGAAGTGTGCGTATGCAGCATCTTCCTAGAGGGTATCTCTCCATCCGACGCTTCTCTTGGAGGAGATCATCGAAGTGTTTCACAGACTTGGCTCGATACCACGTATCTGCTCCCAATCGACAAGAAAATATGTTATTATTTATCCCGATAGCTGATGTAGACGATGAAAGAGAGACTCACCATAGTTGGCGCGCTTGCTTCCCGTCATTACAACGTGAGCAACGTCTCAGCGATGATCGAGTCACTCCAGACGATCGGCAAGATATGAGCGACTGCTCCAAACAGAAACCCTTTCGATATATTTCGAGCTTAATTATGTAGAGGTAATAGATTTTCGGTGCACGTATCTACGAGAAGCGGATCGGGGCCTCTTCCTTGCCTACTTTCGTGAGCGATGAGTCGAGGTGAATCACACCGAGGAGCTTGCCGAACTTGACGACGTACACCTGCGTCCAGCTCGAAATGGAGGCTAGTTTGTGCACGCGGTACAAATTGACGTCTTCTCCCACCTATTCATCCAGGTGAAGACATGAGTTTTTGCTACAAACAAAATGCATTCCATGCAAAACTTTACCTGAGGAGGGTAACTCTCGACTGGAATTGACGTGAACTCGTACTCGGCGAACGGAGGCCCCAACTCCAACTGGTTTTAGCATTCAAAGTTAGATAAGTCAGAATTTGAGCGAGCAATGATGCCAATTGTACCATATTGGAGGTGGATGAGACCTCCCTTGGCTGGTACTTGAGCAGCGAGAGGTCCTCCACCACGGCACTCTTCTTGATATTAATATCGAGAGCTTGCTTTACCAGCTCTTGAATCCGCATGGAAACCTTGGGGCTTTTCGCGTTCTCTTTCTGAAATCGACAAGATGCAATGAGCTGCGCGTGAACGCTAAACAAGCTCAGCGATGGCGTACCTCGTTGCGGTTGATAGCCAGGAATCTAGCAATGCCAACTTCCAAATCATGACGCCGAAGACAGCCCTGAAATCCCACAACACCACAGTTAGGAACGACAGGCTTGTTATAGTGCACTCGGGTTCCGACAGCTCTTACCAGGAGGAGCTTGTTCTCGATGTTGTCACAGAGAGGGAAATACTCTTCCTTCTTGAACGTGTTCTGCGAAGTACGATACCTTGTGACTTCGTATCTCGTGTACCTCTCCCGACCACATGAACAACGTACCAACGCTTGAATCGCCTCGTCATAAGTCGTGTCACGCGTGAAAACAATCGGAACGGAGCTCATGTAGTCCTTGGCAGCTTTGTGGCCCAGCACGTACTCGTTGAAATCGTAGCAAACCGAGTTCATCCCCGCCCAGCTAGCCAAGATGTCGTAGATGGAAGGGGTGATCAGGCCGCTGACGAAGTACGCCACGATGCAAGCTACCATGACGGGCACCATGTGACTCAGCTGGCCAGTGAGCTCGAAGAAAATGACTGCTGTCGAGACGGTTTGAGTCGCGGACGCTGCGAAGCAGGCCGCTCCGACGACCGCGTACGTTGCAGGCGATTGGTTGGGATTCCAGACTTCCATCAACGTCTCCCCATAGTAGCGTCCAACAGCAGCGCCAATGGTAAACAGCGGCCCGAAAACCCCGCAAGAGATGGGAGCGCCGCACGGCAGCACGCTCGTCACCAGTTTCAGCACAATGTAGAGCACGAGCGTCACGTGTGCGCGGTCCGTCACTTGCGTCCACTGCGGGAGGCTCAGCGCCTGGTCTCGGAACAGTTCGTTGACGATCAACCGATCTGAGATTCGCATGATCCCGAGCGGGTACGTGATAATCGCAGTGGCCATGCAGACCGAAATGACGTGGACAAGGCGTCGTCGAAGGGAAGGTTTGGTCACGTGAAACCTCTCGAACAATCGGGCTTGCACGCGTCGCAGCAACACTGCCATCTTGCAGTAGAGTCCTGCTCCAATCTGCCCACGATATTGACAATCATCCGTGAGATTCGTCCGTGTCATGCCTAACAACTAGTGTACGCACCCCGGTGATGACGCCAAGTAGCACGAACGCAAACATCTCTTCGTCCATGTCGAAGCCGGTGAAGTTGGTGCGCTCGAACAGCACCTCGCTCTTGAGAAACGTGATGATGTTAAAGACCAAGATGCAGAACGAGGAGCAGATGATGCCTTCCCACAAGCACTTGATCTCGTAGTACTTGGCCGTCACTTCAATGCTGAACAGTACGCCACCCAACGGGGAGCCGAAGCTCGCCGTGATGCCGCATGCCACCGCTACAAGCCAAGCCCAAACCCGTCAGCGCGCCAGAGAGAAGCAGGAGAAGGAAGCCACACGTACCTGCGCGAATAAAGCTGTAGTTTTCCTGGCCAAGGTTAACGCGGTGAAACAACGACAACTTACCCATCAAGTAGCCGATTATGGACATGATGTGCGTGAAGGGGCCTGCCCGACCAACCGAGAGGCCTGAGCCCGACGAGATCACCGTGCCCAACGACTTCGCAACGAATGTTCGGAAAGACAAGGTGTCTCCAGGGTTCTGAAAGACGCCAGCGAACAGCCCGCGCATCGTGGGGATACCCGATCCGTCCGAAGCTGGAGAGAGAAAGTGTCCGCAGCAAGTTGCCAGCGTGCCGAAGCCCACACACCACAGCGTCCACAAGATGAAGCCTCCGAACGAGTATTCTCCCGCTGCCTCCACCATGAGACGTCGGAGTGACAGCAACGTGCGGACCCACCCATCGAACAGAAGACTGTAGACTGCTGCCAATGAACCAAGAATCATCAGGTAGAGCCACGTAACCGGCGAGTTGGGCAGTTGGTTGAACACACGGAGCGAGCGGATGCAGAGCCGCCCGAGTGGATGGTTCTTCATGCGGCGTTGGCCTCGCGTGAGCTTGTGGAAGTGCTCCACCGAGCTGGCTCGCTGCCACGTATCTGCTCCCAAGCATACCTAGTGTTAGCTCTCTTCATCACAGGCGAAGGGGGCAACGTTGAGTGCTACTCACCGTACGTCGCCTGCATGGGCTTGTCAGACTGTGGCAAATTGAAAACTGAATGAAGCGACGCTGGATGCTTGGCGGTTAGCTGGATGATTCCAAGATTCACTTGAGGCGCCTGTCGACAGAATGCGACAGAGCGGATTGACGACAACTCGGCCCAGCCATGGGCACTTCGGTCACTCGTTGATCGCATCTCTAGAAGGGGAAACGATAGATTAAACTGCCTTCCAGATAGACAACACAAACCTATTGGGACCTGCTGCAATGCGTCTGAAACCGCGCACACGCACTGGCGCTTCACCTCTTACTCCATCGACTTGAGTGTCCATAAGCGCACCGTTTTGTCGTCGCTTGCGCTTGCAATCACGTTGGAGTGGGTCGGGTGGTGCACCACCACATTGACGACGCTCGAGTGGCCATCCAACTCATTCACCGCTTTGCCACTCTCTCGTTGCCATAAGTACACCTTTCCGTCTGTAAAAAAAAGCACAACATTAGCGTTACTTGCCATGCTAAACCAGCCCAACACACTTCGAACCTTCGCTTCCACAAGCAACAATCTCGTCGTGAACGCCACTGAAACAGGGGCGAAGCACGTAGCGCTTTTCGCGGATCCCGTGATACTTGGCGACAACGGAACCCGTCGCAGTTTCGACGCACGCGATTTCTTCTCGCTTGACGAAGTTCACCAGCAAGAACTTCCCAGACGAGGATACACTAAGGCACGACATCAGGTGGTCCACTGCGAGGAACAGTTCGTCGGTCTTGAGAGCGACGTCGTAGACGCGGATTTCGAGTCCTGAGATCAGCACAAACACTTGGCTCTCGTGCGGGTGCACAGCGACATCCAGCACCCTACGTCCACTCCACTGGTACGCAATGGATCCCTCGCTTGCATTCTGCATCAAGAGAACTCGTAAGTCCTGGGCGGTTAAGCCGAAATCATCATCGAGTTCGTACCCAAAGAATGAGCGACTTGTCCGCACTGCCGCTCACGAACTGGTCCCCACACGGCAGCCACTGCATCTTTGTCACCACTCCTCCAGGGTGCTGGAAGCGCTTCTCGCACAAGCCGCTCTGTAACGTTGACACCAAAGCACAGCAAGCAGTTAGAAAGTTGTTCGTACAACTACCACGGACAAGCAAACCGACCATGCGGTCCCAGAGTTGAATCGTGCTGGATCGGCTTCCACTCGAGAGGAGGAATCGACTGTCCGGAGACCACGCCAGGCAGTCCGCAGGTCCTTCCAGGCTCTGCAGCACGTGGAGAGCTTTCGACGGCGGCTGCAGCCCCGCCCCACACAGAAGTCAGTGTATTAACTGTTCGAAGACCTCGTCAGCAGAGCGTCACTCACCTGTGGTTTGTGTCCAAAAAGCGCCTCGTCTTGCAGCTCAATCTGCCAGAGCACCACGGATCCATCACTGGAAGCCGAGGCCAGGATCTGTCCATCGGGCGAGAAGGCGAGCTCCCACACGTCTCCTTTGTGGCTCCTTAGCACGTCCAGACACCGCCCCTCCACTCTGCCCGTCAGCATAGGAGGCGGCACCTGCAGGTCCATCTCCGGCCCTTCCTGCAGGAGCCTCCTTAGAGCTCCTTCGGGGATGATTTCCTCGGGACTCACGAGCGTCTCCATCTTCTGCTGCAGCTCCTCGTCCTGCCAGGGCAGCGCGGCCTTCTGCTTCATCTCGTCTTCATCCCTACAGAGCAGCAATTGGGCCAACTGGACCACTTCTTGCTCGCTAGGACCGTAGAGCGGCAGGATCTGCTCCTGGAATGTGCGTAGAGCCAGCGGAAGCTGCTTCAGTAGCACAAAGTCCACGAACTTGCGCTGCAAAAGCAGCAGCGCAGCCTCACGCGCAGCTTGTGGGGACTTCATGTGGAGCTTTAGGTCTTCCTGGTCCTGATCCTGGCCTGATGTCACGAGCTTGAGCGCCTCGTCCCATTGGCGGGCGGTCATCAGCCGCTGTAGCTCCTTCATGGCGGCGGAGCGCAGCTGCACGGCCGCCTCTCGCTCCAGCGCAGCAGCGGCCGTGTGGAAGCCCAGGTCGTGCAGCTCACGGAGCAGTAGCCGCGCCCACTTGCGCTTCTGCACACCGGAGGAGGCAGGTGCAGAGCGCTTGGCGTCGGTCATCGTCCAGAGCTTCTTCAACTTCCTTTTTGAAATTGCCAGATTTTGAGCAATTATTTTCCTGTTAGATATTTTATTTCAGAAGGTGAAAAGAAACTTAAACTCGCTTGAGTGCTTGAAGAAGCTTTCTTGTGTGTAGCTTCTTGAATCCTTACCTTCCGTGCTTGAAGCTCCAGTTCTCATTCAGATGCGGCTCTTCTCTATCAGCCCAAAATCCTCGATAAATAAATGAAATAAAAAACCAAAATCTCTGTACCCGTCCCACGTGGCGTCCATGATCTCTCTGCGCCACTCTCGCTTCCTCCTGTCCAAGCTCAAGCCGCTTCGAGCCATGTCCACCGCCGCCAAGATGCGCGTGTTCCCCAAGAACGAGATGTTCCCGGACGAGTTCCTGCGTCAAGTGCCCAAGACGGATCTCCACTGCCACTTGGATGGCTGTCTGCGGCCTCAGACGCTCATCGATTTGGCTCAAGAGCAGGACGTGACGCTGCCCACGTACGACGCTCAGCAGCTCAACCGCGACGTCTTCAAGGAGACGTACGTCTCCTTGGAGGAGTATCTGGTCTGCTTCTCGTACGCCTCCGCCGTCTTGCGCACCAGCGAGGCGTTGGAACGCGTGGCCTACGAGCAAGCGGCCGACCAATACGCCCTCGGTGTTCGCTACTTCGAGACCCGCTTCGCTCCTCAACTGCACGCCATTCCAGGCCACTTGCCACTTGAAGAAGTGCTGCTCAGTGTGCACCGCGGTCTGCAACGTGCCACTGAAGAGTTTAACGCCAAAGATGAAGACGTGGTGTCGGGTTTGGCGCCGAAATTCGCCTACGGCATCATCGTCTGCGCCATGCGCTTCTTCACCAAGGACTTCTCGCCCTACTTCAAGCACTTGTGCGAAGTGCACCGCCACGAGGATCCTCACCGACTGTACGGTTTGGCGTCCATGGCGCTCATCACGCAGGCCTACGCCACGAAAGTGGAGCACGGCGTGCCGGTCGTAGCGCTTGATATCGCAGGCGCTGAGCGCGGCTACCCGGCGCACGACCACATCGAGGCCTTCGATTTCGCGCACAAGAAATTCCTTCACAAAACGGTGCACGCCGGTGAAGGCTACGGCCCCGAGAGCATTTTCGAGGCCATCACGGACCTGCACGCGGAGCGCATTGGACACGGACTGCATCTGTTCCGCCACGACACCATCGAGAAGCCCGACATGGACGACAAGCAGCGCAAGGCCTACTGCCACGACCTGGTGCAGTACCTGGGCAACTCGCGCACGTGTCTCGAGGTCTGTCTGTCCAGCAACCTGCAGACGACGCCCGAGATGGCGCTCGACGCCAAGAACCACCCGCTGCGCGACATGCTCACGAGCAAACTGGCCGTGAGTCTCTGCACGGACAACTGCACGGTCTCGCATACCAACATGGTCCGCGAGGTGCGGCTCGCCTGCGACGCCTTCCAGCTCACGCCGCACGAGCTGCGCCAGATCCTGCTCACGGGCTTTAAGCGCTCCTTCATGCCCGGAGACTACGCGGACAAGCGCGCCTACACGCACCACGTGATCGATTACTACGACCACCTCATCCGCAAGTTCGGCATCAACGACACGAGCACGAGCAAGTCGGGATAACTTCAACAACCCTGAAGCTAGGTCTCTTTTGAAATGAGAAACTAACAAGATTGGTAGGTAATCTTCGGGTAACACTCGTGAACAGCTTGAGTTTGCCATTCCGCACTTTGCGCATCACTCAAGCTATCCAGATCTTCTTCAACTACGTTTCTCCGACCAAATATAAGAATGTTCAGCATCGAGTTCCTCCTTGTTGTTGCAGTGCTCTGTCAACTGCAACGCGGTCTTGGAGCGTGCCAACCACGATCTCTGCGAGCGGTCGATCCTGAAAACGAAGAGCGAGGCAAAATCAGTGCCTTGAAAGTGGCAGCTGAAATCTGCACAACTGCGTAATTGGAGAAGGAGGCAGAGCAACAACTTCGCAAAGAGCGTTCGTTTTCGGTCAGGACGTTCGAATGCCTGGTGTCGCGTACACGCCTCGCGATATCGACAGAGGACTGTCGACTGAGTCAAACTGAGTCAACGTAGACGTATCTTGGTGAACCCTTTGTCCCCACCTTCGTTGTTGAGATTGATAAGCTCTCCGGTCGAGGCTCTTAAAGCAGCACTCTCGATCGAAAGATGCGAAATGAATATTTCCAGCACGGCGTGCAGTTGGGTTGGTTGATCGACCCGCGCCCAGCCTATCAGCGGATGTTTGAGTACTATCTCGACGACAATGGAGACGTGCAGTGCTCAGACAGAACGGAGTGGAGAGATCTTGACGGCTGTGACGTCCTTCCTGGATTCATTCTCGATAGTGCTGATTTGGAGATGGCTGAACCTGAAATCGGGGTCGTCGTCAGGTTGATGTTGATGTTGATCTGGTGTGTCCCTATCCAACATGCAACAAGCGATTCAGGTCGCCTGGCGCATGGGCTGCTCATGCCGAGTGGCACCGCGCTGAGCGTGCTCGACAGAAGTATTTGGCACACCGCGAGAACTGATAGTTGGAACTTAGCAACGACTAGCTTCCTTGTTTTTACGCAACGATCTAAGCACAGTTAGTTACTGGTGCTAGACGGTGAATGCTACAAAAAGAGCGAAGAACTTGCATCTTCAAGAGTTTAAGAAGCTTACTTGGAGAAGGAGTTGGCTTCCCTTCTTTCAGTAGCTTCCATCTCACAAATCCAGCTGCATTCAGAGGATGATCAACCCCTCGATCGTTACTGAAGTACTTCGAAGTACTACTCTGGTTTTCACTCCTGTCGAAGCTCAAGCCTTCCTCCTATTCCCTACCGTGTCGACTGCCGCCAAGATGCGCAAGAACGAGCTGTTCCCGGACGAGTTCCTTCGTCAAGTGCCCAAGACAGATCTTCACTGTCACTTGATATGCGTTCGCAACTTTGAGACCCAGGCTAACTGCCGCTCGATTAAGTACCGCGGTCTGCAACGTGCTACTGAAGAGCCTTTTAACGCAGGATGAAGACGTGGTGTCCGGTTTTGGCGCCGAAGTTTGCCTACGGTCTCATCGTTTGCGCCATGCTCCAACAAGATCGGTAAGTAATGTGTTATTCCGCAATTTGCACTGCATCACTCAAGCCGTCCAAGTCTTCCTCAGCGTTTCTCCGACGGAAGTATGAAAATATCAAGCTCCTATGTGTTGCTGCTGCTCTTGGTCAAGTGCAACGCACTTTTGGAGGATCTCAACCACGGCAACCGAGCGCTCAATCCTGAAAACGAAGAGAGCGGCAAACTCAGTTTGTCAGACAGCGTCTTGGAAAAAGTTCAAGTCCTCGTAACGAAATACGAATACAACCTCCTCTACTGTAGTCTGAGCAAGGAAAATACTCGTATTGAAGCTCACTAACCCCTCCGATTGATTAACTACCTGGCCGTTCCTACCGCTTGGCCCGAATCTGCTTCTCCTTTCGTCGTCCAACAGCAGCTGCGGTTTTCTCTTGGATCTCCGAGATCTTGCACGGCCGCAGCACGTCGTCTTGGGGCTCGTCGTTGTCGGAGTCGTTGAAGTCCTCGGCAGTGGGCGGTGTTGGTCGCAGCAACACGCCGGCGGTACTAGCAGCGCCGCCTCCTCTAGGTCGGTCGCCGTTGCGCGAGTGGCGCGTGTGGCCGCCGTCGTGGCCTCCAACATCCGCCTTCGTCGCCGGATGCTGAGCTCCTAA
Source organism: Phytophthora crassamura (assembly GCA_033557995.1). Lineage (NCBI taxonomy): Eukaryota > Oomycota > Peronosporomycetes > Peronosporales > Peronosporaceae > Phytophthora > Phytophthora crassamura. The sequence continues at coordinate 15,106,392 of JAUCED010000002.1, read as the reverse complement.
GGCCGCAGCCGCTGGGGCATTCGTGGCGATGTTGTGGATGTCCACCAGCTCACCCACGCGCTGCTCAATGAGGCCAAGTAACTGCGCCATGGTGACGTCGGTCACGCCGTGTGCTGACAGTTGAGCCGCGAACGCTTCGTCGCTGGGGCTCTGCAGCTTGTGGAAGAGCCCCAAGGCGCCCGCTTTCATGACTTCCGCAGCTTCTGCCGCCTCAGTGTGTCGAGCTTCCAACCGCGCCACCTTCTGCCGAGACTTGTCGATCTGGTCCTCCAGCTGCTGCTTGAGTGCGCGTCGTCGAGCATCCTCGACCGAGCCCATGGAGCCGTCGCGGGTCTGCTCGTTCACCTGAGCCTCGAGCGCGTTGTTCTCCACCTCCAGTGCTTCCATCTCCGTGCTCAGCTCGTTGATCATGTTGAAGAGCGAGAAGTTCTTCTCTTCAGCGGTGACAAGCGCATCGGCCAGTGCGTGGGAATCCCTCTCGCCAGTCTTGCGCTTGATCTTGGCCAAGCCGTCCTGCGCTGTCCGTAATCGCTCGCTCTGTTTCTGCAGGTCGTTGGCCTTCTGGTGAAGCAAGCGCTCGTTCTTCTGCGTCTCGTCTCGCAGCTTGATGTCGGGCGTTGACAGCAGCTTGAATCCCCCGGGAAGCGATCGGCCTGAAGTGGTACTGGGCAACGGCGAGACCGTACTCCCTGGCATGGCGCTGTTGATGAAGTGTGGACGCGAAGGGCTCTTGGGCGTGCGCAGACGAGGAATATCCCGGATCATGGCCCGGTCGTCAGCTAGTTGGCCAGTCTTGTCCTGCCAACCCGACTCGAAGTTGTTGCCGTCCTCGGCGAGCTGGTTGCGCAGCGCTTCGCTCTGTCGATTCGCGCGGTCCCTGGCGTCGCCTGCCGCTTGAGACGCTTGCGCTACTTGAGAAGCTTCTCCTTGGGCTTGTGCCGTCTCCCTCTCGAGCTTGTCCAGCACGGCAGCTTGCTGCACCTTTTCACGCCGCAAGGCCTGGATCTGCTCGCGCAGAGCTTTGTTGGTGTTGCACACTTCGTTGTAGCGCGTGAGCACTTTGTCCAGTCGGTTCTCCAGCGTCCAGATCGGCTTGAGCTCGGTCGTCGCCGCGCAGAGCTGCGCGTTGGTGGCGTTACAGAGCGCTTTGCGCGCTTGGAAATGCTCGACGCGCAATGCGCGCAGCGCGGCGTCGAGATCCACTGACCGACGACGCTCTCCGTCGAGTCGCTTGGCGTAGGAATCCCCTTGCTGCATCAGCGCCGTCACGCGTTCCCGAAACATCGGACTCTCAAGCCGCGACGGGCTCAGCGGGATACTTTGCACGTCCGGAGGAAACACGCGTGGCGTACGCGCGCCGCTGCTGGTCAGGTGGTATCGGTTGCTGTTGCCATTCGAGCTGCGGGGACTGAACATGTTGGACATGGCGCCGCCCGTCGTGGCCAAGTTACTCATGAACGCCTGGCTGTTCGCTATGCTCGCTTCAACGTGATCAACGCACGCTGCACTGGGCTATCGCCACACTCGAGGACGAACCTGTGCAGTGGCAAAACCTAATTGAGGAAGGTCTCATGTTCTGGTTACACAAGTTGCACGACTATTTTGGCTGGGTCTTACCTGAGCTCTCAGGTCTTCCCCGCTGGAACTCGTCGCTGCTTGAACGCTGGGCCAGACGTCGATACAAGAAGCAGCGGGGCCGAAGCCCTCAAACAATGCAAATATAAAGTACATTCATGCGGTTATGAATCTCCCTCGTTTGTCTCGTTGTTGCCAGCTTCTTGTTCATTGGAAATCAGCTTCCGCGTCTCTCGGGGTGTCTTGTGCTTTGTGATCGTCTAGATCGTGTAAGTGGGAGGGCACAGCATCAATACTTGGTGGTCGGTGGCGCGCCGTGGTACGATGACGATGGACTCTCGCGTGAGTACTCGCCCCCCTCTTCGTTTGTGGGCTTGACGTCACGCACACGGCCTTCGGTGGCATCCACGGCGACGCTGAGTCCGACTGGAAGCAGCACCGCACCGTTCAGCCAGGCGCACACGGCAGCAGCCATCAGCGTGCGGAAGAAGCAGTTGCCGGCAGGCTCAAAGACGGGCGTGGCCACCAACGCCAGCGCCGCGACGGCCACGAACTTGGACAGTGCAACACCGAGCGTCCAGGACGCCAGCAATTGCGTCAACGCTTTCTTCACGCAGGCATCTCCCATCGGAGGGGCACCGAAGTCGTCCTTAATCGTACGCGCCTTGGCGAACAGGCGAGCGAAGAGGCCAGAGAAGCCCACGGAGAACGTGACAGCAATTGAGAGGCTCACGATCGAAAGCGAGTTGAGAGGAACCCCCATGGGCATCATGAGGCCAGCGACTTGCACGACAGTGACGGCGGCGATGAACGTCACTGCGAGGCCGTACCAGTAGCTTCCCAGAGCCAAGCTCTGCAGCAACAACACCACAGCCAGTCCAGCACCCACCACAATGTACGCAGTACGACGAATCGAGTGGAACTGCTCCAGGAAGACGTACTCGGGGGAGTACACCCACACGTCGATGCCCGTCTCGTCACTGATCCACGTGGCAATGTGCTGGGCTTGCGCATACGCCGTGATGGCTCCATTCTGGCTGCCCGAGATCGTGGACGAGTCCGCGGTCGTACTCAACACCTTGTAGGCAAACGCGGTGACGTCGTTACCGTAGCCCGTGCCGTTGAGCGTCACGTCCAGAGTCACACTGCTGCTCATGGCAGGAATCGGTTGACTGTCGATGCTCAGCTGGCGATGGTAGCGCGTTCCTGCCGCGTATTGACACAGAGGTCCAGCCGCAGCTGTAGAGAACATGCTGAACAACGACATGAACGACTCCTGGGACACCGACAGCACGTCGCGCGCATCCGCCAGACACGATGGCGCCTCGGACGCGCGCTCAAGCACGTACGCTGCACTGCTCTCTTCTGGGCGCAGCGGAGAATACGAATACTCGTTCTTGGGATCCACCCGGCAGCACTCACTGTCCGGGTCAATAAACCCCCAGAAATCGTCCAGCCACGAGCCAACAACTGCGCCATCCTTGAAGTACGTCACGTTGCTGTCTCCGTCCGCTACCAGCGCGCTTAGGATGTTCGGGATGGACAGGTCGTCGCAGATCTCCTTCGAGGAGCAGAGCTTGCGTTGCACGTCCACATCATTGGCGAGGTCGTTGAAGCTGTCCGCGTTGCTGCCGTATCCTGCCTCCACCACGAAATAGACGGGAAATTCCTTGGCGGACAAATCGTTCTCATCCACTGCGTGGTAGAAGGAGTGCAGGTACGAGTTCGTCGGGATGAACCAGTCCGGGGAGAGACCCCGATCCATGGTCTCGATGGAGACGATAGCCACCAGCGTACACGCAGCAAACACGAGCAGCACGAGCACCTTGGACGCCTTCTTCAGCAGCAAGTGGACGTAGCCAGTAACACAGCGGTCCATCAGATTCAGCGCAGGCAACGAGTACGAGCTGCCGGGGAACGACGAGTTCTCGGTAGCAGCAGTCGTTTCATCCTCCGAAAGACGTGGGCGGCGAGCAAAGGAGGTGCGCTTGCAACAGATGACGTCGTACGTGCCGCTCAGTTCACGACGCTTGTCCAGCGCGACGATGGCGAGGAACAGCGTCATCTGCAAAGCGAAACTGGCGGCAAGTCCGACGACCAACGAGCCAGCGAGCCACTGCGCAGCCGGCATCGCAGAGTACGCAGCAAAGGACACGATACAGATCTCACAGGTCACGGTCAAAATCATGCTGGGGCCAATGTGGCCAGTCGCCTCACACAGCAGCACGCACGTGATCTCGTGAATACCGAAGTCGTTATGTTCGAGACCGATGAACAGCGAGCGCTGCTCCATCTTCAGTTCCTCTTGCTTCAGGTCCACAGCATGCAGAATCAGGAAGATGTTGCCCGCCCCGATCGCCAGCATCACCAGCGGCAGCACGACAAGAGTCACGATCTGGAGCTTGACACCAGTCCACGCGAAGACCCCCAACGTCCCACCCACGGCCATGAGGATGCAGGCGACACCCATGAAGCCCACGCCGATCTTGGACGAATGGAAGAAACGAGGATCGAGCTTCCAGTGGTTCAGGCCAATGACCACGTACACGAACATGAAGACGAAGCCTGCGATTCCGGCCTTGAAGACGATGTCCAAGTTCGAAGCAGCCGCAAACTCATCACCAGCAGACGTCTCAGCGGCGTACGAGATATCGTACAATGCGTTGTCCTGCGCTTCCTTCTCCATTCGCGCGAGGAACGCACGCTCCCAAGCGACAGCGTCCGCGTTCTTTGACGTGTCCTGGTAGTTCGTCACGACAGCCGTAGAAAACAGCGTTGTCGCCTGTTGGAGGTAAGAGTCTGCATCCAGCGATCCATTCGACGTCGTGAAGCCACCCAGGTATTTCTCCAGTTCCGTCATCGGCGCACCGAAGGACGACACGCATGGACAGTCGTTCATGCTGCTAGGAAGCGAGGAGCCCGACGCATTCAACTGCACCTTCAAGTCCCTGCAGACCTCCGTATCCGCCCGCTCCGGCGCGTTCGCACAGTTGCTCAAGTGTTTGGCCACCAGGCCATACGTCTCGTATACTTCAAAGTGCTCCATGCTGTTCTGGAAGTACTGCGTGACGGCATTCACCTGACAAGGCGAGCTCGACGCGTCCTTGACGCAGATGGCACTGAGCGTGATGCTGTCGACGCTAACTTGACTTGCGACAAGTTGCTGCAAACGGATCGCCTCCTTCATGTACGCTGGTCTGGTCACCGTGCCGCCGTCCTTGGTAACGAGAACCATGCGCTCCACGCGATCCACAGGCCCGAGCAGCTCAGCAAAGCGCGTGCTCTGCTCGTACACAGTACTGCGGTCGGCCACCCAGAGCTTCATGGCGTCCGTCTCGACTTCCATGCGCGCCAAGCCGCTCGAGCTGCAAACCACGATCATCAGAGACAGCAGAATGATATACAGCGGATGGTTTCCCATCGCCACGAAGTCCCCCCACCGCTTCAGCTGGTTCGTGAGCCGATCATCCCAGCGCCCGATGCCTTTCAACCGGTCCAGGTTCACTAGCGACAACATCCCAGGCCCCAGAGGCCCGTTGACAGGATCATCCAGCACTGACTGGCGCTTCTTCTTGCCGTAGCGAGTCGAGTATGCAAAGCCCAGTGCGACTGCTGTGGCCGACAAGAAGGCGAGCACAGCGAGAACGTAGTTCAGCACCGCGAAGCTGCTGCCTTCAGCTCGGGACGACAGCTCCGACAGCAACGAGTCCAGCTTGCTAGCAGCACTAGAGCCATTGCTGCTACTCGTCATCGTGCTATCTGAAGTAACCGGACTCAAGGCATCCGACGCCGACGAGCCGCCGGTCTCGAAACAGCTTGTCTCGTACTGCCTGCTGTCATCAGCAGTGACAGCGCACAGCGAGCCGCACGTATCAACGCACGACTCCAGCCGCGTATCCATCGGCGCGAAGCACCCCGTCCTATTGGTGCTACCACACGCACAGATCTTGTCCTCCTGCTCCGTCGTCGAAAGCTGCTCCATCGTCGTGAAGTTCACTTGGGACGGAGATCCCACGCCACCAAAGCTGTACGCACCCAGGTATTCCAGCATCTCCGCGCCCGTCGTCGAGCAGTTGTCGTCGTTCACGCCGCACACGAGCGGCGTAAAGCCCGTGTCGGCCTCACAGAAGTCGTGCAGGTCGCGCACCATGTCGCTGCCCACGTAGTACGTGGCCGCCTCGATAGCAGGGAAGACTTGGTCGGCGTGGTCGGCGTCGCCCTCCATGAGCCGCACCTGCGTCACGTCCAGGAACAGGCTGTTGCTCGGGTGGCACGTGGACTGGCACCACAAGTTGCGCAGGTTCTGCTTGCAGGACGAGCATTGGCCCGGCAGCTCGCGCACCTGCAGACTCAGCATCTCGTACTGCGCCTCTGTGCAGCAGAGCAACTCCTGTCCCTCTCCAATGACCGTCTCGTTATACAGCAGCGGACAGTCCGTCTGGAACTTGTCCTGGTTGGTCTCGGACCAGGCCGAGAAGTTGTTGGCAAAGCCCTGCGCAGTAGCTTCCTCCACGGCAATGGGGAAGTATTGGGAAGGCAGTGACGCCCCGGCCGTCACGTTCACATAGGCAGCGTCGAAGGCGACGCAGTAGCCACTGGTCTGCTGGTAGTCCCCGAGCACGGAGAGGCTCGTGACGTCGTCCAGACAGTCGTCTCCTCCCGAGTATTTGCAGGTCGTGAGCTGCTGCTGCAGCGCCACGAGCGCCGCGGCGTCAGCGTCCAAGGCCGTCTGGGTTGCGGCCGTCGTCTGGCTCTTGAGGCCACGTAGGCTGTCGTGGGTGGCCCCTCCGCCGCCCCCGACTACGACGCTGTTGATGATGGGCAGCATGGCCAGCGCCAAGAGCGATGACGTCCAGAGCTGCGGCGGGTAGAAGCCGCTGCCCGCGATCTCGCTGGTCGTGCTCTTGACGCGCAGCATCAGCGCGCGGCGCCTCGATCCGCGTCTCCAGAGCACGCGTGCGAGTCCTGGAGCGGGCGGAACGATGGTTCTTTCCTCCTTGTCATTGGTTTTGCCGCGTGTTGCGACCTGACGACTGCGCAGGAAGCGGCGGCCGTGGAAAACCAGTGCCAGCGCCAGAACGAGCGAGAGACCCGCGGACACGAGCCGCAGGTACGTGAAGAAGACGATGGACAGCTCGGCGAACAGCGCCTCGAGCCACGCGCGGAAGCAGGGCGTCGCGATGGCGACGCTCACAGCCGCGAACAGCCACATCGCGTCTGGAGGTCTCTGATACGAAAATGATGTCACGGCCGAATAGGGCGGCGATTGCAGAGTCGAGCCAAGGGAGACGGGCAACCTGTGAAATATAATACGTTGTATATTGCTATGCATTCGATATTGCAGTACCAACAGGTATGAAGTCATCGTTGAAAACGTAGGAATACAAATGCCAAGGTACGTGCAGGAAGATCGCTGTGCATACATAAGCAGATTGATTTTGACGGAATTGGCTTTGACAACATTAGCTTCAAGAGAGATATCCGTATGTTTGCCTTGGCTTTTGTATGCAGGCCGATGCGACACCTTGCAGCGTCTGCCTTTTGTCGTGGCCATCATCGAGCTCGCTCGACGTCTCGAGCTGCCGCGGTCCTCCTGACGATAGCTTCTGCTGGTGGTGATATACATGTATCTTCGTTGTTGCGGCGCAAGATCTTGGTACAGTTGACCGCAATGGCAATGGCTGCCGCGCACGAAACGACGGGCCGAGACTCCTCGCTATCTTTTGCCATGCGCGAAGACGACTGCGCCACGCACGTGAAACGCATCGCTGCCCAATGGGTGTGCGATTCCATTTGGAAAGAGCAGACGCAGAGCAGACGCGGGCAAAAGCAACAACAGAGGCAATAAAGGCAACGTTTGCAAGACAAGCAGTTGCGAAGGGACCAGATTTGACTGGCAGACGGGGCGGGCTTCGAGGAAGTACCCTTACACCTCTTTATAGGACATACATATCCTAAGCCGGAAGTGCCGGCGGTTTTGGTATCTCAGCGCTATAGTCAGCGTAGCCTCCAGCGCAGCAAAAAACGAGTTGGCCCCGTGAAGTCTATATGCAGACGTCTGCGCTGGTCAAACATAGAGGACGAAGCGCATGGACATCGTCTAGCAGTGTTGCACCGTCTCTATGCATTTGTGTGCACCACACAAATTCCCTTGAAAAGAGGGGCAACTCATTTTGGACGCGGTGCTGCACTTCAACTGTGCTGGACTTGTCTGAACGTTGTTCACTTGGCGCGAGCTCCGTTCAACGTCATCTCGCCTCTGCATTAATGCCAACCTCTATTCGTTCATGTCCTCGTCGTCGGCCTCGCTCGCCGGCCGCTGGCGGTGCTGGGCCTCGCTCGCGTACAGCTGCCGCAGCTCCTCGGCCGTTTGCGGGGGCTTCTCCATGAGCCGCTGCAGCTTGCGTGTCGGCGCGCAGTCCGTGCCGCTCACGAGGCACGAGATTTCGTACGCGCGCGCGTAGGCCTGGCTGGCCGCCGCCAGGTCGCCGAGCACCACCTGCACCTGCGCGAGGTTGTCGTAGTAAATGGTCTTCTCGTGGTTCGCCGCGGGCACCACCACGTTCATGTAGGCGATAATGCGCTCCCAGACTTGTGCCAATGCACGGCGCTGTGGCGCCTGGAACGCCGTGGCGGCGGCGGCCTCGCAGCCGATGTTATCCAGCGCCCAGAACAGCAGGTAGTGGCGCTCGTGCAGGACGCCGCGCTGGACCACGGCGTCCACCTCGTCCAGCGTCTCCGGGAAGCCGTTCTCGAGCAGCTCCTGCTCCGCTGTGAGGATCCGCGTGTGCTCGGCGGCATCCGCGACCTTGCCGCAAGTCTGGCACCGCCACTCGAACTGCATCTGGTTGGGGCCGATGCTGCTGTTGGCGACGTTGGTGTGCACGGGGCAGGGCAGCATGACACCCTGCGGACAGTTTCCAGACAAGCAGCGCACCGCGCGCGTAGCGTCTGGCATCGAGACGCATGCTTCGCAGGTGCAGACGAAGCCGTAGGACTCCATCAGAGATTGCTGACGCTCGGGCGTCGGCCGGTAGAAGAAGTTGCCGTAGTCGATCGACAGCGCGTCTCCAGGTGCGATGGGACGGATGGCCGTCATCCACAGCGTCGAGTCGAACGTGGTGAAGCTGCAGTTGGGCACGCAGCTGTGCTCCATGCGGCAGGCCGACAGGAACAGGCCCGAGCCGCCGAGGTTCTCCAGCTCGTGCGAGTTGGTGTTGAGCACGCCGATGAGCGTGGCCATCTGCTGATCCAAGAAGCCCGCGGGGAAGATGTCGGGCAATTGACGACGCAGCTGCATTGCGGCGCTCGTCGCTCGCTGATGGCCAGCACACGCCAGACCCAGCACCTCGTCCAGCGCATGTGCGTCGCGCTCGAACATGGCCAGACACTTGAGGATGCAGCGCGCGCGGTCCACCTCCTCGATGCCGTCCATGGTCTTCATGATGCTCACCACCACGTTGCGCCGCCCCACGTTGTCCTGCAGCCGCGGCGAGTACATGATCTTAGGCGAACCTGTACGCTCACAATGGCAGCGGTGGCGGGAGTCCGCAGACGCGCCGCTGGAAGCCATGGCATCAACCGAGCGGAGCTCCTCACATCCACCGCAGAGATCTGTGCTCCACGGGGCCGCAACGAAGGCCTGCTCGCTGAAGATCACCTGGCCGGGCTGGAACGCTCGCTCACTGGAGACTACTTTGCCCTTGACCGGGTCCTGGGCCACCAGGACGCCGCACACGGCGAACGCAGGGGCAGTCGCAGCCATGTTCGCCCTGTTGATGTCCTGTATCGAATTTCGGGCCAACCAAAGGCTCACTTGATGTTTGTATGGAATTTGCCAGTCCGGCAACTTGGCATCTCATGCGTTCACTTGCATTTCTAACGCTCTATTTATTAAAGGACTATCTGCACTGGGGCTGCCTGCTTCACGCCAGCTCAGAGCTGTACTTCCACAGCTTCGGTCGCTGCGCTGCCTGACTTGGTGGTCTACTTGCTTGCTCGTTCGTGTCTTGTGGCAGCTTCGCGCACTCCTCGTCCAGCCAGCGCAGCGGCTGGGGATCCCGCGGTCTCGGTAGAAATGCCCACACAACCGGATAAACAACATGCACAGCGCACTACTACTCGAAGTGTCCAGAGGCCTCGGCAGCGACAGCTCGCTCGTCTTGCTTTTCCTAAATATACGGGGTGGAGGACACATCGACCTTCGATTGGGATGTGTTGGAGCCGTATGACAGCGTCGGCGCCTCGTATGTGAAGCCTGTGAACATGCTCTTGGGCAGACCCGAGCCGCCGGCGGATTTGCTCAGTGGTGTGCCGCTCACGGGCAGCTCCGTGAACTCCTTGTCGAAGTTGGACGTGTCTCCTTCCTCCTTAGACTGCGGGTCTGACGGCTTGAAGGGCGGCTCGGCCCACAGCAGGCCGTCCCAGTCCACAGTGCGGAAGAAGCGGTGCGCCTTCACGTCACCTGCGCCACGACTGCCCAGACGTTTCTCGGGCTCGCGGTGCAGCAGCGACTGGATGAGCGACGCTGCGTCGCGACTCAGATAGTTGGGGATCTCCAGCGGCGCCTCGCGAATGCGCGCGAACAGTTCCTGCCGGTTGCGCGTGTACCAGGGCGGCAGACCCGTGAGCATCTCGTACAGCACCATGCCGAGTCCCCACCAGTCCACAGCCGTGCCGTGGCCCTTACGCGCCAGCACCTCGGGCGCCAGGTACTCGGGCGTACCGCAGAGCGACGTGGCGCCGCTATCGATCTCAGTGACCTCGTCCTTGGCCAGTCCAAAGTCCGCCAGCTTGATGTGGCCCATCTCGTCCAGCAGAATGTTCTCGGGTTTGAGGTCGCGGTAGACGACGCCCAGCGAGTGGAGGTGCTCGAGCGCGACCACGAGCTCAGCGGCGTAGAAGCGCGCCATCTCCTCGTCGAACTTGCCCATGCGCGAGAGGTGGAAGAAGAGCTCTCCGCCGGGGCAGTAGTCCAGCACGAAGTAGAGCTTGGCCTTTGTCTGGAAGGCGTAGTGCAGGCCCACGATGAAGGGGTGGCTGGCCACGCTGAGCACGCGGCGCTCCGTCTTGGTGTGCTCCACCTGCTTGCGCCTGAGCAGGTGCGACTTGGTCAGGATCTTCATGGCGAACACCTTGCTGTTGTTCTTCTTGCGCACGAGCGTCACCTTGCCGAACGAGCCCTTGCCGATCACGCGGATGAGCGTGAAGTCCTCGAGGCAGATCTTGTCGTCGAAGTTGGTGCTCTGCACGAGCGCGTTCAGCTCCTTGGCCAGCGCGCCGTCGGACAGCGGCGCTTCGTCGGGCGAGCTCATGCTGTCGGGCTGTGTCTGTCTTGGCTAGAGGCTGCGAAGTGCTAGTGTACTACGAGCGGAACCGCCGGACGTCGACGTGCTCTGCGCGTAGTGGAACGGGGAATGGAGGCTGGCAAAACAAAGCGGAGACTCGACGCGACTCGGCGATCAGTTCACGCGACGGCACGCCAAAGTGAACGTGCACTGTTTCGTGGGGTCGTGTCTTGCTTGGCTTCTTCCGCCCTGCACTGCACTGCTGAATCTGTCGCCACCAAAGCACCGGTGGATATTGCCGAGTGTCTTGCGGGTCTGAGTTTTTGGTCCGATGTGCCTCTCCCCCCTCTGGCTCGATTTGAAAAACGCACCACACCACATTATGTACAGCACACCAACCTGCTTCTCACATAGACGCGACGCCCATCTTTGGCCGCCAAGCTCTTCCACAAGCAACAATGGCGGACGAGCTGTTCGAGGGCGAGAGCGACGCAGCGTCCTCGGGCGTGAACCGCGCGTTCCCGACGCACCCGACCTGGGACCAGCGACGACAGCTTGCCGTGGACATCTCCAACCTGGCGCCGCCCGACCTGCCGGGCGTGCTGCTGCTCATCCGCAACTACGTCAAGGTGTTGGAAATGCGCGAACTGCTGCCGACGGAGCAGCGCGTGCTACCCTGGGAGGCGCGGCAATCAGGAGAGACTGGACTGCCCGGTGCCGAGCCAGAGGGCGCCATTCAGCTGCAATGCGGCTTCCGTCTGGACCACGCGGACGACGAGCTGCTGCGTCAACTGCGCCAGTATGTGGACGACTGCTACGTGCCGCATTTCGTGCCCAAGGAGAACTGCAGCATCTGTGAGGGGCTGTGGTCTTGCGGTCGCGTACTCTACTGCGGCAACGACGCCTGCCCTGTGCGTGTGCACGAAGAGTGCTTCGGCGTGGTCATGCGCGAACAGAACGACGGCCCGTGGCGCTGTCCCTCGTGTCTGCTCGGCAAGCAGCTCATGTGCGCTGTCTGCATGCAGCACGGCGGGCCGCTCAAGCCACTGGCCATCCCAGAGTCCTCCACTACGGAGGAGCAGAAGTGGGTGCACGTGCTCTGCGCGCTGGCCATCCCGGAGCTCGTCATGCGAGACGTGCCCAGCATGGAACCCGTGGACGGCTTCGAGGAGATTGAAAATGGACGATTCAGGTACCTGTGTGCGGTCTGCCGCAAGCGCGGTGGTGCCTCCATCATCTGTGAAGCCGAGGGCTGCAACGTGGGCATGCATCCGCAGTGCGCGGCCGACGCGGGGCTCATGATCGGCAACGAAGGCAACCTACTCGGCGTCTACTGCGACAAGCACCTGCCGACGTCGCGCATCCCCGGGGCCAAGCGCTGGATCAGCGACGAAGACCTGGTCGAGGAGATTATGAGCGAGTACTCGGTCGATGATGACTTTGACGAGAGCGACTTCGACCCGACGCAGAGCGACGCCGAGCGCTTCGCCTTCGTGCTCGAGTCGACGCCGTATCTGCACTGCAAGCAGCAGCTACTGGGCGCGACGGCGACGCTGCACTTCGGGCCGGCACCTTTCTCCGCCCCTCCTTCTGCCCCGACGGATATCAACCGCAAGACTTTCTCGGGAGCCAAGATCTCCGCAAACGCGTACGCGCCGCCCGCCATGGTGATTCAAGGCATGAACACACAACGGCCGCTAACGTTTCCGCCGCCGAAGCTTTCTTCCGGGGAGAAACGACTGGGTCTGCCGGAATTTCCACACGGACGGCATGTTGTTGGAGCTATCGTGGACTATTTAGCCAAGGACAAGGACGACTGGCAGCGCGCGCGCGTGTTGCAATGGGACAGGGAGAAGAAGATGCATTCCGTGCAGATTGTGGCTTCTGGGCAGAAGATCTGGACCAGCCTCGGCGTTGACAACACGTTGATACTGTACCTTCCGGATGAAGAGAACCTTGTGGATGGCCCGATTGTGAAGCTCATCCGACCAGTGACCAAGGGCGCAGTGCAGTGGCATCCGAAGCCCCGTCAATTCGCACCAGCATCGTGAAGTCGCCATAAACACAGGGATGAGAGCGATCGGGTAAGGTTAAATTTTACTTGTATTATTGTCGACTGCTCCTTTGCGACGTGTATGTGTGTGCGATGCCTAGAAATCTGCGGTACGTTAAATCCAACTGGCGTTGAAGTCTTCAGCGTCTAGTCTCAGGCACGAATCCTCGGCAAGTTTTCTTGCCAGTTGCCAAAACGCACTGGACCAAGCAAGTCGCTGTGAGGATGTTCCGCTCGAACTGGGACTTGGTGTCGCCGTTTTCGTGGCTGGACTCGCTAGCTGATGAAGAGGAGTTCATGCGGGGCTACCCGACGACAAGCGTGCTGATCTTCCCTCGTCCGCAAAGCACCCAACGCCAGCAGCGTCAACGCGAGGACGAACCGATGGCAGGGACTGGCGGTCAAGAGGAAGAGGAGGAAGAAGCCATGGAGACGGAGGAGTCTCCCGCTGCTGAGGAGCTCAAGCTGATGACCAACAACTTCTTCGACGACCTTCCTGCTGGTGCGAAGCTCATGGACACGCAGGTGCCTGCGAACGTGTCGGTGCCCGAGGCCAAGACCAAGGACGGCTATTCGTTCTACTCGTACTCGTACAGCACCTGTCTGACCGCGGACGACAACGGGCGTCGCGTGAACAGCACCCGCCGCCGCTACGAGGACTCGGCGGGGCGACTGAAGGCGCAGCACAAGCGCCAGATCGGCACCTGCGCGCTCGAGTCGACGTGGAAGCGCAAGTCGGAGAAGGACGAGGGCACGCACGAGAACAAGGTGACTTCTGGCTCGGTGGAGGGCTTCGAGGAGGCCTGGAAGGGTACGCCCTTCGGCGTCGCCGAGGAGCAGGCCAAGGCCCACGGCGCCAAGCAGCAGAGCGTGCTGCCCGACCAGCCCCCGGCAAAGGAACTGCCCTGAATGGACCGACGTTGCGCGCCAAAGGGTGCAAGTTGAAGTTGCCTTGAATTGCCAAGAGTGCTGTCGATTTGCCAGCAGAAGAAGAGAGCGAAAAGCGGCTGGAAGCACTTAAAAGAGGAAAAGCAAGCGAAAAGTAAGCGTTGATTAGCCTCAACCCCAGTCTTGCCTTCCTTGCCCTTGCGTCTTCTCCTTGTCGTTACTTCAACAAGTCCAACGTGATGGCAAAATGTATCTGCTTCGATTTTCCAGGTGCATTGCGGGCGTCACTCTGGATTCGGTGGCTTAAGCGCTGTAAGCGCCAGCGGAAGACCAAGGCGAGTCGTTAAAGACAACTAACAGGCCCACTATTAATAACGGTCGGAAAGACCCGGAGACAGAGACACACTGCGACATCGCCTGGACCTTTTACTGCGGCGGGGTTTGAAGTTCCTGCCCTCACAATGCTTCAGTTCCTATTCGGCCGCAACGAGCGCAAGAGCAGGAGCAAGAAGAAAAGCAAGAAGAAGAGCGACAACGCCATGCAGAGTGACGAGCCCAGCCGCCCCATGTTCGCCATGGTGTGTGTCAACAACGTGAACCGGAGCCCCGCCGCAGAAGGAAGTCTCCGGGACGCGGGGCTGAGAGCGTGCTCGTATGGCGCCGGTCGCCAAGTCACCTTCCCCGGCAGAACGAGTACCGACTCGCGTACGTTCAAGTTCCAGACGCCTTACGCCGTCATGCACAGCACCCTCCAGAAGGAGGACGCCGCGCTGTTCACCGGCAACGGCGTGCTGCCGATTCTGGAGCGGGATATGCCGCTCAAGGAGGCGCCCGACCGCTGGCAGAGCCTCAGCAACAAGCAGCTCGTCGGCATCGACGTGGTCGTGTGCCTGGACTACGTCATGTTCCTCACAGTACTGGAAGGTGAGCCAGGCAAACAGCTCCTTATTTGTCCATGCCTGTATCCTTGTGGCTCATGTACGTGTTGCGTCTGCGCGGTTGTTTTGCTTTGGTCGTGGACTAGACATCCAGATGCGGATTCGATTGAGCTTCAAGACCAAGCAGCTCCACATCATTTGCCTCGACACGGAGGACACGCCCGAGGAGGCCCGAACTGGCGGCGAGCACGTGCTGGAGCTCTGTCGCGAGCTCAACGTCCCGTCGGACGAGCTCACGGAGAAGTTTGTGAAGGCAGCCGTGGAGAAGTTCGAGAAGGAGCACGGCCGTCAGATGTTCTACTTGGGGCTGCACATGTAAGGCGCCAGGGCGCCGTGCCTACCAACCTTATTATCGTGGCGAAGCCGCCATGGTGCAGACGCAGACAAACGTCAGCTGCACTACTATTTGATCCCGTACCGTTAATGCAGAAGTGTACACTACAACTGCGACCACCTTTTGCTTGGTGCTTTATCGTTGATAACAACTTGCTGTTTCTAAAGCGTCGATATCGCTGTCCCGTAGTGGGGCGTTCACTCCGCCGAGCGAGACCAACCACGCCAGTTGCGGCTCGAGAGCAGCAGTGCTGTGCTTTTTCGTCCATTGACGCAGTGGGTGTGAGCAGATGCAGATGTTGCAATGGCGGAGGACTCGCATCCGAAGCAGGGCATGGACAAAATAATATATTAGCAATAACATTGGTATTATATTTACGGAATAATTTATTATTGGATGATCTGTATTGCAGTTACTATTGATTGCAGAGAATCAAAGAAAAATCACTATGAATATATCATAGATAACAAACATCAAGATAAGCTCAAACATATTATCAATAATAACTGTAATTTTCGTACGGAATAATTTATTATTGTAGAGGTCGATATTATAATGATTATTACTGGGAACATTTGACCGAAATACTACTGGGCATTGTATTTACCATGCCCTGATCCGAAGGTAACGACGCACGTCCGAACCTTGCCGCAGAATCAGCTCTTTCGAGGCTTGGAAACTACGTTTTTTTAAGAAGAGCTGACGGTAATTGGTCCATGACCAGGTGCCGACGCCTTTATTGCCATAGCGACGGAAGGGGGGCTGTAGAGGGTAAAATTACGGGTCTTTGCTGCTGTGTCTAACGTTGCTCGTGGCACAGTGGTAACAGCCACGAATGAGTATTGTGAATTCCGTCTATATTTAGGAATCTTGGCCAGTTGCATCAATCGCCCATTTACAACTCCCAAGTTATTTTTGTCAATCGCGCAGAAGCCCATAGTCGTACTTAAACGGGAGAATAGTCGAAAGACCGCGCGGGGCGATTGTTGAGCGATCGATTCAACCGATGGTTCGAGAAAATTTTGAGTAGAACCCACAATATGTACAACGAGAACAATGAGACCCGAAGTAGCTCATCTAACGGGCATTCCTCCGATACAAAGTCCAATTAAGAAATTATGGACTTTCTCGTGCAATTTCACATGTTTATGATTGTCCGCCAATCAAATGAGTGCCTCAAACCAAAAAGAGGATCAAATCCAAGGCGCCTTTTCCAAGCGTCTGAGTGCGAAAGACTGCGAAATCGAGTACAGTGATGTGCTTCCTTAAGGAACACCTGATATATATAAAATCCCACAGGCTATTGAATTGCAAAGGTTTGTGTCATAATGCAAAATTCATTGACAGTTATCTTATCTCACAGTTTATCAGGTTTTGCCCGTTCCTTCAGCAAGCACATCACTGTACAGAAATGTAATCTACACATTATATCCTCGAACTAGATCGTCTGCGACTTAGGCTGGTAACACGCAGTTTTTTTTTGCTGTTTTTTTTTCTTGCCCTGCCGAAGCAATGCCGACATGTTACGCGAATGTTGACCCAGGTTACGCTTACGCAGTACCGTGGAATTAATGTTGGGTGGACTGTCTACAGCCTCTAACGAGGTGTTCCCAGTATAAGCTGTAAATTTGAAGTCACGGACACGACGTGAGGAAGATGGACAAAGGTATCCAACAGTGGATAACCCTTCCCAGGATTTCTGGGAACGGTCGGGAGACTGAACTCCTCCACCGTCCAATGAGCTATGGCGTTGTAGCTCATGCCTGGGGATGAAACAGGATACTGAAAGCCGTTTGTTTGGCCAATCCAATAAATTTGATTTTCGAGCGCTTTGTTAGCGATATATTCAACGCGGTGATAGCAGTCAAGTGCACCACAATCCAATTTCATCCCCAGGCATGAGCTACAACGCCATAGCTCATTGGACGGTGGAGGTGTTCAGTCTTCCGACCGTTCCCAGAAATCCTGGGCCAGGATCATCCACTGTATCAAGAGGAACGTGCTGTCCAAGAAGATGATGCATGCTTTAGACAGGCTAGGAGAAGGACTAGAAACCCCATACAAGGTTGAGATGTTAACCGCACCGGAATGGTGCGAAGCAGCATGGTTAAAAGTTAGCGCTGCGACCATTCAGCACTGCCGGCACCACTCGGCACAAAGCCAGCACCAACCTCTTCCCTAGCTAATATAATGCAGTACGCAACGTTTTATGCTCGAATCGACGTCAGTTTGTTAACTTCGATTCCTTATATATATCAGGCGTTCGCTACTGACGCACATTACTGTATTCTGACCCCATTATTGAAATCTAAACGTGCAACAACCCCTAATATTTAACTGTTACTATTGGGGTTTGGTCAGCTACCTCTCATAATAGATCTCTACATGTGGGTTCAATGACTTATGTCATGTCGAGAACAATACTACTGACTTCGATTTGCGCGCGACCAACATGCACCAGCACCGCTTTTAGAAGTACTGACTTGGAGCAGAGATTCAGCCATCCGTTTTGAAGCTGGAGCAGAGAAGGTGGGAGCTGCCACGTCCTGCGCAGAGTAGACCGTCCCATTCAGGTCGAATCCCGTCGCCCAGCGTCTTCACTCGGTGACTTTGTTGTATACACCGGATAGTGCAGTCGGTGTCGTGTCGGTGTGTCCAGACTGGTCCTTCAGCTAATGAAAGCACGCACGGTCTCGGCATTGTGCTCCCATGACTGAGTGTGACTAATTCACCAGCGTTTGGCTCACTGCTCTATTTCACGCTCTAGCTGGTCCATGCGCTTCAGCCTGATGTAGAAAGTGAGAGCCGGCAAGGCGCGAGCGGGGCCTATTTGACACTTGCAGGCAGCACGCTCGCCCAAATGCTTCTTCTTCTTGCCCGCCGCTGAAAGCTTCTTGTCGGTATCTGGGGTATGATGCTGTGTCTTCCCATCAGCAGGAGGCTCCTGCTGTGGCTCTTGATGTGGTTGTGTTTTGGTAACGACTAGCGGTCTTGGGCTCTTGCTCATATGAAGATGACCGTGTGGTGAAGCAGGGTCCCAGTTTTCTCGCGATGGAAGGTGACCAGACCGATCACCAGATCATATCCACGATCGGATTGGCGAGGGCCAGATGGGTGGAGGGTTAGGGTCCGAAGATTGATTGCGATCGGGCATCATCATCAGACTTCCCCCAACCCTGATTACGACCTGATCCGACCCGATCCGGATCCCGATCATGATCCCGATCATGATCCAGCTCAGATCTGGTACCAACTGTTTGGTACATTTGGAGTTCGGTGAGAGCCAGTCGTGGAAGGAAGGGATCTACAGAAAGAATCCAGTAGAAGGCAGAGGTAGGAAGCTAACATACATAACAGAGTCAGATTTGCCTTGCAAAAGACAAGCAGCGTCCGCACATTTCCGGGGAAGGAAATATATTGGCCCAACCCGACGAAGGATCTGCTGGGTCCACGGAAGCGCGCGATCGTCACCTGGGCTTGGCCAGGGACGTTCGCTACTGTCCTCTCGACCCCCAAAGACCCCGCCACAGTAGGCGGCAAGCAAGTAAAAGGGCTTTAACTAGCACACCCAAGGACACCCCCGCCGACCAAGCCGCGCAAGGCCCACATCGGCAGTACTCGACGCTCGCGTGAAGGATATCCGCGCGACCGTCACCCCTGAACCCAGGAAGGAGCAGTCCAGCTCCCACCTCTACCCAGATCACCACTGACGCCTTCTCGAGTCCAACAGAAGAGCGTAACCCGCTTAGTCGTCGGGTACACAAGGTGAGCAAGGAAGAAGGAGATCACACCCGATCAACGGAGTACCCCCTCCGACAGTCGGCAGTTCGGGCACCCAGTCGGCAGGCCTGGATTGCATCATCAATTTTTGCGATCCCGCTTCGCCACAATGGTGCGCGTGCCCGGATCTTCTGATGACTCGGGATTTTTTTCACCGTGAGTCTACAGAAGACGTCAAGATCAAGGTAGAGCCAGCGATCAAGACGTCAGCGGAAGATGGATCGCCGCCGACGCCGTTGAAAAAGGAAGAAGGATCAACTGATCGTCAGAGTTTTGGGAGGAGCTCCGACGACGTGAAGAAGGAGGAAGGCTCAGCGATGGACCTGGAAGAAAAGCCTCACCCTCCTCCCCAGGTCCCTTCGGGGACCCCCGCGGATCGCGATGCAAATCGTGACCCGCTGGTTGAAGGTCCAACGGGTAAAACCGAAGGACCTTCATCCAAAACCACCCCTCCAGCCTCGCAGCCAACGTCGAAGAAGAGGTCGAAGTCCGTGCGCAAGAAGTTGAAGCGCCGGACTCTGAAGCTGAAGATGTTCCGGTCCGCCAGGCCTGGACGGAAGAAGAGCTGGCATCGGCCTTCTACCAGAAGGATCTGTACAGATTCCTTGCTGAGAACTCGGTGATGAAGATCGTGCAGCCGAAGCTGATCGGAACGCTCCAAGGCCCGGGAATGCGCCCAAAGAGAGCTCGAGTCTGCTGGACTCGATCCAAGTTCTGATGCGCATGCTGGAATCTCGATGGCGGTGAGGTCTTGAGCCATCCCGAAGCCCCACCGTTTAAGGCAAGAATCAGAGACCCAGGCCTCGTCCTGGCTGGGTAGGGACGTACGCCACTCCAGGTAGCTTCCCGTGGAGGACGCAGACTCGAAGTACGCGTCGGCATCCGGCCTTGGTCTTGGCCAGGCAAACTCCACATTGGGTGGAGTGCTGCGTTCAGGTATCGCATCCTGCCAGCGGCTGAGTTTACGTCGCACGTACACCTCTGCAGCCTCGGCAGCTTGAACTTGAGCCTGCGCTACAGCAGCTCCATAAACTCTGGGAGCCTTGACTCGTCGCCCTTTGAACAACGCTCGGGGGCGTCACCACAGGTGTGGGATCACGGATTTGTCCCTGAACTCTGGGTTTGGATGCAGATGCGCCGGAACTCTGGGCCTTGGATTCTTCCTTGACCGGCGCAGATTCAGGCTTGATCTCCACGACGGACTTGTCCGAAGACGATGACTCAGAGACTAAGTCGATCGTCTCCGGGGGCTCAACCACATCGGTACCTCCCACAGGCGCCTCATCGCCGCTACTGTGTGCGGCGGAGTCTTGGACGTCAGAGTCCACAGTGTCAGACTTGGGCGCCGCCTTGCCTTCCTCCCCGGGAACCGCGAGGTTATCCTGAGATTCAGGTTCAGCAGCAGGCTGGTCTTCGACTGCGTCTTCAGCAGCGACGTCACTCTCTTGGACGGCCTCACTCTCACGAGCTGCCTTCCTCGCCATTCGAGCTTCCCGGTTCAAAGTGTCCAGGTCCTTGTGCTCTTCAGGCGGCAAACCTTGATGGCGACGTGGGTGCACGTGTCGGCCCTCCCCAGCTACCGTGTCCACGACCGCCAGCCTTCGCACCTCGTGCAGGCATCTTCAGCAGTACTTGTTCTTGACAAGCACGCGACTCTTCTTCAACACTTGGTCCCGGTGAAATCCTCGACAATCGAATCCGGGCACGCGCACCAGCTGACGCGAGGCCGATGAAACCTTGATCGCTCAGGGGGTGTATAGCGCAGCCCAGGTCTGAGAACTCGGAGCGCAAACTCTGAGTTCCTGACTTGAGAGTCAACAGAAGAGCGTCAGGGGATTCGCTTTGGCCGCGAAGCGTAAGCAAACCCCAGAAGACTCCCTCGAGTTGTGGCGTGAGTACCTTGTGGAATCCCTATCGACTCGTTTGTCTTCGACGGAACGGCACTTCACTGGGATGTAGCCTTGAAGCGGGGTCGAGTACACGCCTAGTACAAGCAGCACCCTAAATACCCAAAAGGCAAAAGACCAGAACTTCAGAGATTCAGAAGTTAGAGGTCAGAATATAGGATCTCTGAGAATCGGGTGTCTGAATATCGCAAACTCAGACTCCAATCCCCAGACACACAACCAACAATATACAGAGTTATACGCAAATATATACAACCCTTCCTTATTCTTTTGGACCCTGGAAAGGGGGATCACCACTCTAGGTCAACGCGGGTTAACGATCCAGACGCCTAGTCCGTCAGGATCCCCGTACAATCGCGCACCACCCTCTATTTCAGAGGGAACACAGCAAATACAGTCGCTTCACACAGCAGTCAGTAATCGGAACTCAGTGGTAGCTGCTTCTCAGTCTCCCCGAGGGTTAGTTAATATGAAATGGGCAAAACAACAGCAGAACACTGATGACCCAACTAGGATATGGAATAGGTGGGTCACTCCAGGGTATCGAAGACGCCTCTGGTCACCACCTAAATGGACTTGAGGTTTTTTGGTGGGGCTTTCACAGACGACCTGTCCTGGTCGAAGTGTCCTTGCGTAGCGTAGTAGCAGTCTCGGTCCGGTCTTCCGGAATCTTTCGTCGGCAAGTCTCGCCGAAGTCGCTTGCGCTCTACAAGGCAAGAAGGACTCAGTTGTTGGTTTAACTATCTTCTCTCTCTCTTCCTTCTCTCTCTTCTACAGGTCTGGTCTTGGTGGGTACACTTGGTCGAAGGGTTGACTCGACACTCTTGCTGGATTCTTGGCGGTAGTTCAACTTGCGCATCATCTGATTACGCTGGTTGAGTCGTCTGGGAATCGTTGACTTGGTTTCAGTATAGTCCGAAAGTCAGATATCCAGACGTCTGAATTTGTGATATCCTGACGTCTGGATACTGAACTCAGACTTCTGGGATTTGTGTTCGACTTGAGCAACTTGTACATGGGGATGTTGGTAGTGTAGGCGTCCGGCGCACGATACTTGGGGTGCAGGGGCGTACGCGAACTTAATTCTTGGTTCGTGGTTATCGTCCGTAATACAGTAAGGCGAGGTGGCCAGGGATACGTTCCTCCGACCACTTTGACGTCAGGATTTAGACTGCTCGCTGTAAGGGAAGTACGGTGGCTGGACGGAGTGCGTTCTCAGAACTCTGAGTGTGCACCGTCAGAGTTTACACTTCCAGCCGGTTGGGCCCATCTGCATTCAGACGACCGAACTTTCCACAGATCACGTCTTGTCCCTGTCGACAACCCATGTCGCACGGGTGCGGCCATTTCTTCTCTCCAATCTCCACATACAAACTTCCAGATGAAACTTCGCCGGTGTTCTTTGATGACGATGGCGCGTGGCTTCTTGATTTCGAGCCGCCTCGTGTCACTGGTCTTATCGGCCGATGTTTCACCCGCGCCGCTTCCAGCCAAGTCCTCGTCGCCTCGTGACACCGGCGACTCTTCCACCAAGCCAGTCACGGTCGTCGATCTTTCGGGCAACGTTGAAGGCTCTGAAGACTCGGTCAGCGGTGAGGATGACAGCAGAGATCATGACTCTGGGGAGGACGACGGAGATCACGGCTTGTTTTCGTCGCCGTTGGTGTTGCCTGGTCGCCGCGATGGTTGCCCTCAGAGGGCCGCGTCTGTATCGGGCCGTCTCCGGTCAATGAGCACCCAGGAACTAGAAGACGCTCCGGACGAGCTCGTCTTGGGGGTCGGTGAGGACAATACTCTTCTGTCACCACCTTCCACTGCTCTCCGCAAGTCCACGCCTCCGGTCGTGCCGCCGATGAAGGTCTCGTCAACATCCCAAGCTTCACCAACGGTTGCACAAGGGTCGGCTACTCCAAGCTCCCAGGGGTTTTCAGGTCACGCCACCGAAGCTTCGGTTGCTATCGTTCCGACCTCCCCATCTCGTCAGCCTCGCATGGAAATCACGGCCACCGTGTCCTCGGTCCCCGGCGCCAACCCGACGGCTTTCAACCCTCTGGTGGGCGATACTTACGCGACGTACTACTCCAAGAAGCTCTCTGGCATCGCTGTCGAGATGCTGACGCCTGGATTTGACTGCCCTGGTGCCCCAGAGAGTTGGAGCCAGATCCGGAACCAGAGCGCGCCCCGTGTGATCCCGCACGACTCGGTTACTTCGTGTTCGGTGGAAGGGATCATGGCGTATGGTGACTGGGGAGCTGCCGAGCACCCGTGGTCCATTCTGCAGACCAAGTTCCCCGACGAGCCTTGCACATTTCAGCTCGGGTGTTACGGTCCAGGGGTCAAGATCTCATCTCGCTCGACCGGTCTCGCTGGCAAGATCAGGATGTGGCGCCAGTTCCAAGGGCGCTCTTACAACTCCACCGAGAAGGCTGACCTCAGCCTGGCTTTGTGGGAGCGCCGTCACTGGATCAAGGTCTCGGCTGTGGAGAATTTTCTCCGAGCTCTTGCGGCAGACCTCGGTAGCCAACATCCGGTCGTGGTCTCTCTTCGTGCAGCCTGGGCTGCTCTCAATTCCACGAGAAACCTCCGGGCGGATCGACTTCGCCAAGAAGTGGTCAGACGTCTATGGCAATGGTGTCTTCACACCGCTGTGAAACCTCGGTCATTCAACACGGAGGCTCTGTTGGAGCCGACCTACCTCCAGTATCCGTTTGAGGTTCTGGAGTGGGCTCCGAAGACCGCAGACTGGGTCTCAGAGGTTGCTGAGCTGGACGCGCGGGAGCCTTGGCGGAACTGTTGGTTCGATGTTCCCACCGAGCACCCGTTCAACACCACGTTCGCTCCGTACCACCCGGCGGTTCCCCTCTTCGTGCCCCGCGGAATGACCCACGCTGAAGTCGCGTCGTCTGTCGTCGTCGTCCCGGTTCAAGGGGATACCGGAGCCCTGGCTCCGTGGGTCACCGAGTCTTCGGTTGCTTCTCCGCGAGTGGTGGCCAGTCCTGACGTAGAGGACAAGGACGCTCTTGACGACTCTGAGGACGAAGCTGGAGTGCCTGACGCTCGCGTTCCAGCGTCGGCTGCTCGTTTGGAGTCAACTGAAGGCACGCCTGGATCTGACCTCCACGTCTTGGCTAACGCAGCCACTGAGACTCAGATCTAACCATCTGTGACCCGTTCATCGCGTCCATCTTCCTCCACCCGAGCTGCCCGAACATCGTCCGAGTCATAGTTTAAGCAGCAGCAGCTCGTTTCTCCATCGTAATTTCCAATTCCACTCCACTTCGAAAATTCGTTCACTTTCACATGTACAATATGCAAATTGTCGACACAGTATCTTTCTTCGTCTGTATCTGCAGGCTGTATCGGCCCTGCAGGCAGTTCAATCTTCTGTCACTCTTGCGACTAGTCCCCGTCGGCGGCCTGAGCCATCTGGAACCTTCGGTCTCGCCGTTTCTCGCGGAGATAGTCGTAAAGCAAGCCTCCACACGACAAGTTCGATGCTGGTTCCCAGGTCAGCTCGCTATACCCGACCCACTTCACTTTGAACTCTCTGACAGCTCGCTCCGTGCTCGTCGACAGCGGGGTGCGATCATCGAGAATGGCTTCTACCTCGTATTCGCCAGCCACCCCATCGGGCTCCCAGCTGTCTTCCGGTAGGAGCTCTTCATCAAAGTCCAGCCTCGTTTGTTCACTTACATCTGGCGACAACCGTCGATCCCCGAACTCGTCCACTGCCTTGAGTCGAGACACATGCACCACTGGATAGAACCGATATCCACTCCGGTCCGGGAGTTCCAACTCGTAAGCAAACTCTTGTACTTTCGTCTTCATTCGGAACGGGCCATGCCATCGGTGGGCGAGTTTCTTGGTCAGGCCAGGCTTCACTCTCTCCATGTAAAGCCAAACACGACTCCCTGGTTCGAACAGAGGCCTCTGTCGGTTGTCCCCCGACTCGCCGTCTTCGTCCGGTTCGTCGGTGTGCTTTCAGAGGATTCGCCATGGTTGGTGGCTGGAATCGCGGCACGTTCTCGTCGGCTCAGCCCCGCATTATGTGCGTCAGCCCGCCGAGCTTTTGCAGCTGCCTGATATTCCTCGGCCATCTTCAACGCGATCTCCTGCTGCCGATTCACTTCCCGGCGCCACGCCAGAGCGTTAGACTGCTTCCCATTGCCACGTTTGAGCGACGAAGCCATTGCCTTGAGCGACGATTGCGCATCCCATCCGTGAACGAGGTAGAATGGCGTGTCTTTCCTCGTCTTGTCATGTGCGTTGTTGATGGCGAAAATAAGCTTCTCAGCTATCTCGTCCCAATCCTGCTGTAGCGGATCTTCAGCATACACTCGCACCGACTGCATCACCGTCTTCACCTATCTCTCTTGTTGTCCATTCGCTTGTGGTCGATAACTCCGGGTAGCTCGCGACCGAGACTGCATCATCTCAGCGAACGCCTGGAAAACTTCGCTCATGAACCGAGGGTCTCGGTCGTGGCGTATCAGTGTTGGGGCACCAAACCGTCGGTAAACGCACTCCTCGAACGCTTGCGCAACCTTCAGTGCAGTGGTGTCCGACATTGCCTTGCCCATCCCAAACCCGGTGAATGCGTCCTGGAACAACAGGAGAGCCGTGTTCCCTCGCCGAGACTTCGGTAGTGGTATGACGAAGTCCATCGAGATGATCTGGAACGGTCCCTCTGCCAGAATGTTCCCTGGTGAATAACCCTGAAGGTGCGGACGGTTCTTGCTCGAGCTGCAGTCCGGACACGACTTCACATGCCGTTCGACGTCCGCGTATAACCCAATCCAATAGTAGTCAGCTTTCACGCGATAGAAGGTTCGCCCAATGCCCTGGTGACCTCCATCCAGCGAGTCATGGCAGTTTTGTAACACTTCTTGAATCATCGTTGACGGCACTACCAGATGCAGTCCGGTCTCTCTCTGCTCGTCTGCGCTAGACCGTCGATTGCTGCCGAGAAAGTATATGACGTCGTCTTCACTCAGGACGAACCGGTCTGCCATCTTCCAGGCTTCTCTCGCCGCCTTTACGCCTAGACTTCATTGCTCGCCTCTGAGGTTGCTCCACCTTAGCTCATCACTTTAAGCAACCGCGATTCTTCGCCGGCGTTTTTCTTGGACAGCGACTGGGTCGACATCTTCAGCATTCGGTGCAGAGGTTTCGGTCTGCTCTTCAGTGGTCAATGCCTCGCCTTCTCGGTTGTGCAAAAAATAAAAATATTTCTGGGTCTCGGTTGACACGTCATTCGTTTCATCTCATGGCGCTATTTCCTCTTGACCTGCGACCGAGGCCTCGTCTGCTAACCGTACTCGTTTCCTCGCCTTCGCTTGGCGCCTGGTCGTGACCGTTACGTAGTCTCGTTCAGGGGCAACTTGTCCAGTAGTAAAATCGAGAAATTCCTGTGCCCATTAGGGTTCGCCGCCTTAGCTCTCGCGAAGCTCACAGACGCTTTCTCCGATGTCGCGTCATCCGTGATGGTCTCGTGTATGACCTCGTCGATGCGGTTCAGTTGTGCCAGTTCCTCCAGTCGAGTTGTGGACGACGCCGTCGCCGACACTTTGCTCTCCAATGATTCGTTGGCCAGCGAATCTGCGGCTGCGTTGAACTCTCGAAGGGCATCGAGATACTTCACTGATCGAAGTTTGCTCGTGAGCTCTCTGTAGTGGTTCAGCTGTGTCATCAGCGACTCCTTTCGACATGCGATCACCCCTAGTGACTGCTGGATTGCGAGTCTCGAGTCTCCCACTATGATCAAGTCTTCTGTCCCGTGGCTAGCGCACGGAGACACCGTTGTTCATGCCTGCATACTCAGCGAGGTTTACCGTCGTCTTCTCGAGGAAAGCACTCGCAGCGGTCACTACAGTCCATTCCGGTAGTTTCCAGAGAACCCACGAGCAGCTCTCGTATCCACCGTTCTTCTCCGTCTTGGCAGATCCGTCGAATGACATGACTAGGCCTCGGTATGACTTCGGCAAGCGAGCGTACAGCAAATGTGGGTCCATCCGAGTCGTAGGAGAGCCGCGGGTTGGCGGTGCCACCAGCTCAAGTGACTCGTCCAAGTCAACGAAGCTCGTGAGTCCGGCCTGCAGGAGTTGAGCGAACGCACAATCCTTCTCCTTTCACTCTGTGGACCATCAGGTGCCACGGGGAGAGTAGGACGGCGAACTGGGTGGCCCGACCGAACAATGTCTTCGACTTGTGGACCCAGTCGAGCGTCGAAAATCGCGTATATACGTGGATGGTCCGACCCACGAGCTGGGTGTAACACATCTTCAAGAGCAGCAGCAAGGCTAAGACCTCCTTCTCGGCCGGGTGGTAGTTCATCTCTGCGTCCTTCAAAACACGCCCACAGAACCGTACAGGATGCAGCTTGCCCTCGTGGTCTTGCATCAGCGTCGCACTCAAAGCCCATTCGTTGGCGAACAGTGTCACATGGATGTATTTTCCTCGGTCAAAATGGCGGAGGATCGGAGCGTCAGTGACCTTCTGTTGGAGCACTGCAAAACTTCGTTTGGCGGCCTCAAGATTGGCTCCCGACGTGAAGTCAGTGTCCTTCAGCTGGTACACCGCTGCACCGTAGACTGCGAAGTCTTAGATGAAGCGGCTGTAGTAGTATAGAGCTCCGAGGAACGACTACATCCCCTTTTTCGACCGTGGAAACGAGACCTCTGACACGATCTTGGTCTTCTTAAGATCGGGTGGATACCTTCCGCCGATACCTTGTGAGATAAGAAGTCCACCTTGGCTTGCACGAAGATGCTCTTGGTGAAGCTGACGCTGATTCGGCATTCGGTGAAACGCTGTAGCAACCGACTTAAAGTCTGCAGACACGCGTCGAAAGACTCGGCGCCGAAGCAAATATCATCCACGAACGATCGTCGATCGAACACGGGTACAACCGAAGACTCGTCCGGCTCCCCATTCGCGAACATGTCCGCAATCGGACTGTTCACCAACCGTGCAACCGCACTGGTCGCCACCGACGAGTCATGATCTGCGTCGAACTTCGTCCGTGGCGGCGTCGACACTCGACCCGAGCTCTCTGTCATCTTCCGGTTCGCTGCGGCGTCGGTGTCTTCTGCTTCCCGCATCGCCTCCGAGCATTGGATCCAGCCTCCTTTGGGCTGGACGAATCCCCACAACGCGTTGTCAATCATGCGTTGGTAGATCATGAGCGCGTTCTTCAGCCCGAATGGCATGCACAGCCACTCAAAGTGCCCCAGTGCACAGACGAAAGCTGAGATTTTGCGCGCTCGTTCCGTCATCATGATGGCCCAGAACCCGCTGGCTGCATCGAGCGAGCAGAACCAGAGGTAAGCCTCCATATCCGTCAACAGGTCGCCCACGAGCGGCATTGCGTTTTCCATGATAGCTGTGATCGCGTTCACCATCTTGTAGTCGATGCACAGACGGATGTCTACTCCGTTCTTCTTCAACACAATCACAATGGGAGACGCCCACGGACTGTCTGAGAAGGCGATCAATCCCGCCTTTAGCAGACCTTTGAACAGCTCGTACAGCTTCTTGAGATGCCGGAGCGGCGTTCGCCGAGCGCGCTTGCTTGATCGGCTGGTGCCCCCGCACGTCAATGTCACAGACCACCCCATATGCTGGTGGTGGCAGAGCGTTTCCACTAGCTATCATGATGCTCTCATGGTTCTTCAGGAGGTCGATCAGACGTTCCTGCTGACTCGCGTCGAGAGCTAGGTTCACCACACTAGGTCCGGAATAATCCAGCGTCGTCTCCGAGGGTTCCGTCAGGTCGGGCAAGAAGGCCAGCTCGTGCGCGTAGTCTGTGAGCTCGATCTCATTCACGGAATGCACGGCGTCCCACTCATCACCGACGTCTGTGGTTGCCCGCGTGGTCTCTATCTCTTCCACTACCGAAACATAGGTCGCGTCGAGAGTCCGTGTTGCGATGTCGGTCCGCACTCGGTCTGTAATATCACCCCTCGTGGGTAATCGCGGCGGGTTAACCGATGATTCCCGCTCCATCGACCGGTCGTTCTCGATCTCCCCGACGTCATGGTCTCGCAGAGCGCTCGGTAGCTCGTCGGCATCCACTTCTGATTCTGACGAGTCGGCCGGCTGCTCGGACGGCTCTTCCACGCTCCTCGCCGAAGCTTCGGTGTGATGCCCCCGCCCCTAGTCTCGGAGTCTGTTATGCCGGCCGAGTTCTCGGACGGTCGTGTTATGGCTCCAGCCGAGGCCTCGGACAGGCACACGGTAGCGTCACCGTCGGAACCCGACGTGGTGGGCGAATGTTCGGACACCCGCTCGGTGCGCCACTCTCGGTTCTCCGGACCGATGTCCGAGTTATCGGCCGGTCGACGCAACAAACGGCGAGGTGTCGGGTACGATCGTCGCTCGACTGCCGGTGTTGAGCCGCCAGCCAACGCTCGTACAGCTTGGGCTCTCGGTTGGACAAGGTTCCATCTCGGCATTCGGCGCAAGCCAGCACTCGCCACTCCTCGTACTTCGGCGAGTTGAGGCGTGTGTAGCCTACCTCTCGCGGGAGCTCGTCCTTGGACGCCCACAACACCACTGCCACTGCCTCGTGGTGATCACACCATCGGAGTCACATTTGTGAGTCTGACCCACATTGGTTGTCCCCGTCGAAACCTCGTCACGGTCGGGATCATCCCTCCGACCTTACGAACCCACACGACATGTGTATCTCGAGGTGGCTGACGTCTCGGTAGCCTGAACTCTCGCCAGTTACGACCGGTGACGTGTAAGGTCTCGGTCGGACCGCCTACTTCAGTTCCGTAGGGTTCTTCGTCGTTGGAGTTCACCGATCTCAGCAGTGGGACCATGACCTCGTCAGGCAGTCTAGCAGTACCGTGAAACAGGTCCAGCCGTACGCCCGCCGGGATCATGAAGTCAGTCCCGAGGACCACATCAACACCAGCGCTGTGGTCCATAATCCACACTTCGAACTCGTACACTCGCTCCCACCCCAGGGTAATCTTGACGAGCGCTCGTCTCCGAGTCTCCATTACGCCAGGGTTGATGCCCCTCACCTCCAAACTTCGGCCGTGGTCGGTCACTTCTCGGAGGCGTAAACGCTTCGCAAAGTTGGCTGATACCACGCTGACATTGGCCCCTGTATCCAACAGGATCTTCGTCCGCGTGTCGTCCACCGCGCCCTTGACTAGCGCTCTCATCCTCTTTCTCTTGTCGTACCGCTTGGACGACCACCACCCCAGCCTCTCGCCAGGTAGCAACTTCTCGGTCGGCCTCTGGCGCGACACATCATCATCTACTTGAGTCATGCTTGCGATCGAACCTTCTGTCAGGATCCTCGACCGCTCCTCCACACTTGCACTCTCCACTTCACTCTCACCGAGGCTTTCGCCTCTCTCCTCTTCAATTTCCGTCGTCATCACACTTTCGTTATCTTGTTCATCAGGCCATTTGCATTTGCCGGCGAACGCGAACAGAGTCCGCGTCCAGCGCAGGCTCAGCTAACTGTGGCAGCCCGATTGGAACCAACCCAGTTTCAGTTGGCGGGCTGCCTAGTTTAAAGGAGCCCCATAGACCAAGCTTTGCAGCTCGGGCGAGAGGTCCTTCTTGTCGACCTTCGAGCGGAGGAGAGTAGCGAGCTCATGGAATGCCTCACAGTTGCCCGCGTCGTGAACTTGCTTGCACAGCTTACAGCGACGGTAGCAGTAGTGGGCCGAATGAGTGAGTCCACCGCATGCTGCGCATGGGCCGTACTGGCGACGTCCCTCTCGGTCACCTCGTCCACCTTGCCGCTCTCTGTCGGACTGGTAACGGGTGTTGTCATCATGGAGCGGCGGTTATCCGCTCGAGCGAAGGTTCCGTTGGCGGCGGCACTCCTTTCGTTCTCGATGGCAGCATCAACATGCCCGTAGTCCTCGTCGGACCCGTACCCGTTCTCGCTGTCGTCGTCCGAGCGTTTGTCGTCGGAGTAATACCCTCCTTCTTCGCTCGAAACTTCGTTCGCCGTTACTCGAGGTTGAGTAGTGTCCGAATAACTCGTCCTTGCGGTCCCCGAGCTTTTAACCCCAAGCGCTGCCACCATGTCTGACAGAGCATCGGCGAGAGTAATTATCGGACGATAGGGCGATTCCTCGCGGCGAGCTCGGCGGTTTGGTTCGTCACGATCATGTCGTTCGCGGCGGTAGTTATCGCGAGAGTCCTCTGAACGCCTGGTTTCACGTCGGCGACCATCATCTTGACTCCGCGATCGGCGGACCGAGGGTCTCGAGCCGATTTCCGCTCGCGGCTCCGCATGATGTCATTGATCATATCCTCGAGGTCGTGGATGTCCTTGACCCGGACATGACACAGTCGCTCTTCCAAGCCTCTGTCGTCGCACGTATCGAGGAAATGCTTCACGTGGTCCTTGGTGTCACGACCTCCACCCTCGAACTGGACTCCCACATTCCGAGCGTATCCGTTGAGGCGGTTGAGGAAGTCACAGACGTGCTCGTTGTTGCTGCGCTTCGCCGAGTAGTATCGGGCCTTGGCGGATTGGCTGAACCTGGAGCAGTAGTACTTGATGAAAGCAGCGCTCAGCAGCTTCCAATTGCGTCTGGTCTTTCGCGGCAGTTGCCGGTACCAATGCAGCGCTCCATCACGCAGGCTCAGTTCGAAAGCCATGCACCAGTCGTTCGGCGGGGTATTCATCCCGTACATGAATGATCGGAGCCACTGCATCGACTTTTCGCTCTTGTCGCGCAGCCCCGCATACGGGGTGATGTTGGCCAACGGGAGATGCGTGGTGACCTCAATCCTCGGCGTGGAGTCCCTGCCTTCCTGCTCGCTCAGCTCTCGTACCTGGCGAGTCCATTCTTCGGTCAGGTCACCATCGAGATTGTCGATGTCGTGGAGATCGTCGTCACTATCGGACGAGCTCTCGTCGCGAAGGTCAAATCGTTTCTTTGAGCGGCCGGGGTCCTGGCGAGTGTTCGGAGTCTTGAACGAAGCACCGGCTTCCTCGGCGAGGCGTTCAGCCCGGCTCTCCGACCGAGGGGCACCATGTGTGAGTCCTCCCAATACGGAGAGGCTCCACCAGATGCGGCGAACGCTCCTTGCTTCGGGTCCTCGGTCGCTCTCTGTGGAGTAGCCGGCAGAGGCACGGTGGAAGAATCCACCTCCGCCGCTAGACGAGCGATCGGCTGGCGCCCCACGCTAATGTTGGTCGTCCCGAAAGCCGACCGAAGCTTCTTCTTCCACTTGCGGAGAGCTGTTCCGGCGTCGGCCGCGGTCCAATCCTTGAGCGCGACGTCAGACGGGTACGTCTGAGGTTCGCACCCCATCGCACACAGGAGCAGTACCGTGTCTTGAGCCACCTGGTGAACACTCGTTGAGTTGATCGGGAGGGCGAGCTCGCCGCCGAGGTCCATCCAGACCGCTTGGCGGACGGTTTTCGGCCTAATGAGCTGCATTCACTCGCTCTTGGTATTCATGAGTTCTATGCATCGACCCAGAACTCGGTTGGCAGCAGGAGTATCTCCATTGAGTGGAGGCCTGCTGCCAGTCGGCCGAGAAGCCCCCTTCCCGGCTATCACCGACGGTTTCATCTCGTCGGTTCCATCATCGTGGTCGTCGTGGGCTGGCTCAGGTCCAGCCACGTCGTCCAACTCTTCGGTGAGGTTACGCGCGAGCGCCCTCACCCCTCCGCTGCGGCCTGCAGATACCACAGCGGCTTCCGAAAGCTCGGACATCGCTGCCTTCGCTTCCGGGTAATCATCGTCATCTTCTTCCTTGGCGTCAGAGAAGTCCTCCGACTCGTTGAACTTGCTCGAATGCTCGGCTACCGACCTCATTCCAGACGTCGACGGCGTTGCGAACGAGGGACCGGAGCGCGGCGAACCTTCGGTCCGTCCTCCACTGGACTTCATCGGCGTTGCTGGTACCGCTGACTTATCTCATTTCGCCATTTCTTCTTATCTTCTTCTTCTCTTCTTCTCTCTCAAATGCTCGTAGGGGCAAAGATCTATATACAATCAAGACACACAGAAGGTCACACTCGATCCCGGGTCGCGGCACCAGTTGTGGCGTAGGAATACACCTAAAATTCTCACGACCTAAACGGTTTGAGCCCCAACCAACAACAGACGCTTCCCCGCAAAGGTCAGCGTCGTTAGATCCACCTGAAGACCAGGAACGGTCCCTTACACCGGGTCGATTGTAAAACCTCTGTGCACCGAGTTGCTGTCGGTCTGCCCAGATCAAACACCACTAGCCACGAACGAAGGCTAGGATGCGATCTTGCGCTTTCGCGCTAAACTCCCGCAGTCCCTCAGTAGGAAGGGTACCGACCGTTTCAGGTCTAATACGGGAGCGCCGAGGGAAACCCTCGGCCAACACACAAATACACGCAGGAGCTCTCGGCCCCGCGGATATCTATAGAACGGCTCTCTAAGCCGCCCCAAACACTCTCGGCCTTTCCACTTCTTGGATTGGCCCAGGCGAACTCTCGGTCAATGAACCTTAAGCACACCTACAGCCATCCACCTCAGCCGAGCGTGTCCAGGCACTACAATAAGCTAGGAAGACTTACCGAAGTCGGACTTGACCCTTGGAAGGCTTGGGGGGAAGACTGCTGATTTTATTTCCGTGAACCTAGGGCTCTGAGAGCCTCTGTAAGTTCTTTTATAGCTATTCCTATATCTCTATACAAATATCAAGTGTAAACCGATCTTTCAGGAGCGGTCCTGACTCACAACGGGACGACCGAGGAGTCGATCGACCCGTCGCTAGGTACGGATTTGGTTGCACTAAACTGACTCGGTCGGGTTCTATTATGACCGGCCGAAGTCTCTGTCACTATGTCATTCTAGCGCGGGAAATGTGTTCCGCCAATCACCGACGCCCAGAACACCGAAAGGTCTTGACCTCGGTGAGACTGCGCCGAGGGTTGTCTCGCGTGGGCAAAACCCAACGCCACAAATACGTAAGCTTTCGCTGTTGTTTTGGGGAAGCAATGTCTTGGGCGTTAGGCCAAGACACGTGGAGTTATAAGCAAAATTGACTCTGGGTGATATTAAAAACCGTACTAAGCCGAGCTTAGCTGCTAGCCACCGGTTGAGGTGCTGCACGCTAACTGGCCAATATGCATACTAAAGGGTGACTTCTGTCCAATGACAGAGTGCCAAGTCACAGCCTATTTGGACTGTGACTTCTGCCTACTTTTGTAACGGGAGATCGTCCCGTTACAGTTGGCTTTCAGTCACACACCGCATATCTTGTTCCAGTTCTGCAAAGCTTCCTCGAGCTGGTACTTGGAGGCAACCTGCGCAGCTTCCTCCAGCTGCGCCGTCAACAATCCGCGGCGCTACTTGAAGTCGCGTCCCCACGTCGCCGCCACCCTGGAACAGTCGTGCCGTGTGCGCTTGAGAATAAGGTTGGCCTCAGTCGCCAGCTCCACGTCGTACAGCACGGCGTCTCCGTTCTTATCCAGTGTCCTCATGTCCAGGTCCGCCAATGCCGTAAAAATTGTATTGGCTTCGGTTGTTCTCAAAATTTAAGCGACACAGACATTTATTCCTATACCTTTATCCATGCTGGCCCGTGCAAAAATATTCAAGCCTAAAACAACGTTTAATAAAAAACATATTTATAGACAATATTTTGGACAATTATTTTTTATTTGAGTCCAGCTTTACCAATAAACATATTTTTAAGTACTGTTGTATTTAAATACTTTTAAGTATTAATTTAAAAAAAACAATATTTAAGTCCAACTTTACCAATAAACATATTTAAATATTTAAATAATTAACTGTTTATATATTATTATTTAAATATTTAAAATATGTTTATTGGTAAAGCTGGACTCAAATAAAATTTGAGTCCATTTACTGTAGGTTCTACCCAAAATTTCCACCGGCGATTCGAAGAGCCGCCAGCGAATCGCCGCGCTTGAGTTTACTATAGGACCATCACTAAGTACGAATGGTCGCCTTTGGGCGAAGAGCTTCAATATGGCAAATTTGGCCAAGAATCACAATATTTATTTTCACCAATCCCGACCTCAAGGTAATGAATGCCCAGCTCTGTTGAGCTCTGTTGTACAGTAGAGAGCTCGTATGGCGCCGGTCACCAAGTCACCTTCCACGGGAGAACGAGCACCGACTTGCGTACGTTCAAGTTTCAGACGCCTTACGCAGTCATGCACAGCACCCTCCAGAAGGAGGACGCCGCGCTGTTCACCGGCAACGGCGTGCTGCCGATTCTGGAGCGGGACATGCCGCTCAAGGAGGCGCCCGAGCGCTGGCAGAGCCTCAGCAACAAGCAACTCGTCGGCATCGACGTGGTCGTGTGCCTGGACTACGTCATGTTCCTCACAGTACTGGAAGGTGCCTGCAGCCTTGTGCTCATGTACGTGTTGCGTCTGCGCGGTTGTTTTTGCTTTTGCCGTGGACTATTAGACATCCAGATGCGGATTCGACTGAGCTTCAAGACCAAGAAGACTCGACTCGACTCGAGAGAGCTGTCCACACTGAATTACAATCCTGCCAAGTCGTGGCGGCACCACACCGAGACCGGTGCGAAATTCGTCCGCAAAGAAGGTGCAGGCCTCGAACATGACGACACCATTGTCCGTCGCGACCTGACGTGGGGCGAGCGAATTGGTCAATGGCGCTGGGGCTGCAAGAGACTGAGGCTGGTGTTGGGCCGAAGGCGGCGACGATGTCAAGCCAGAGCAGAGCCTTCAAAAGTTCAATCGGAACAGAAAGTCGACCGTTCTTCATATCCGCCTGCTTTCATGATTAATAAGAGGTAATACAAGCGGTGTGGATTTACTAAATCCCGAACAGTCGACTTAATTACCTCCCTCGAGGTATACATTTGTAGATGCAGTTTGGCTCGGCCGCTCTGACAGCGAGAAGACGATGCCGTGGTGTTGAATGGGGCCGCCCTCAGCACGCCTGCCGGGTCAACGTGCTACATCGGAGACGGCATTCGATACCGACGCGCGGCGCCAGCCATACATTCACGAACAGCTTGGCGCGCAGAGCACCGCAGAGTTGTATCGAGGCTTAGCAAGCTGGCATTTGTAAACGAAAAGCAGTGCGCAGCGAGCAGAGAGCAGCGATCGTCGTCACAATGCGCGCCGCCGAAGCTAGAAAGGATCAAGCTGTCTGCAGCAACAGCGTCGGAGTCGGATTCGAGCAACAGCAACTCGCTACAGGTATGTATTACTGTAGATGACGTGGTAAACTTTGGCGCTGACGCCTGGTTTGCCCGACCGTTCTTTGACCGAACATTTTGGGATGTTGCAGCACTCTACAACTTTGCGTCTGGTTTGTATCTTCAAATATCCTGCATCAATTTATCCAGCACGTGAACAGATGTGTATCAAATTATCCCCTTCTTACCAAATTATCGTTCAAGAATTCATATCCACGTCGCAAAGTTGTAGGGCGCCTTGCTACCCTAGCCGTAAAGACGGCTTTCGCCATGCGGAGCCCGTGGCACATCCGCTCCGCTGTCGTTGCTGCTGGTCTCACATCCCAATACGATACGAAAGAGCGTTGCCATGGCGCCCGAGCCCAGGCACCGGCAGCGCAGCCATCCGCGCTCTCAGTCACGGCCACGCTCTCCTTCCAGGCGTCCACACCGGGATGCGCGGCCGTCCTACTCGCCCACACGCAATCGCTCCGACCCGGACGACCTGCGCTCTCGCGAGCGTCACCGTCATCAGGACCCACCGTTGCGTTCCAAGTCGCGCCCACCGGGCTCCAACAGGAGCAGCCGCGACAGTCGCGGCAAGTCCAGCAAACGTCCGCGCGTGCGCTTCAGCATGCTCGAGGCTGAGGGAGCGGCGCAAACCATGACGACCAAGGCCACACGCAGCGGAACACTGCGCAAGCAGGCGGACAACGAGCCCGGCGCGTGGAACGAGTACTACTTCGTGCTCAAGCCGCTGACGTATTTGCTGTACTACAACTCCAAGGAGGACGAGACGCCGCGCGGCGTCATCGACCTCGAATACCTCACGGACATCAAGCGCAACGCCGACTGTCTGCAGCGCGCTGTGGGCGGCGGTGACAACTGCTTCCGCGTGTCGGGCAAGCTGCCACGCCCTACAGCCGAGCAGACGGCGTCGGGGGAAGTCCCCAAGATGCGGCCGCTCTACTTGGACACGGAGGACGACGACGAGGCCGACAAGTGGATGGATGCCATCCGCAATCACCGCTTTAGCGTCAAGAAAGACGAACAGTTCTTCGAGACGGTGTACCAGCTGCAAGACGCAAAGCTACGCATTGCACAGCTCGAAGAACAGCAGCAGAGAGAGGCAGACGTCAAGACGTCGCTCCGTATTAAGGCCAAGACGCTGCTGCAAAGGATGCGAGCTGTCGACAGCGGCAATACTAGCACGGAGGAACTCCCGGAAGTGGACGTCGAGTCGCTGGATGACGTTGCCGATGATATGCTGGCGATGCTGGAAGGGATGGAGGACGTTATGGTGAACCTCCAGGCAACGCTGGAGCAACAGAAGCACGAGCTCTCGCAGATGAAGACCGACAAGACAGGGACGACGAGCACGCGCAGAGGCTTCGCACAGGTCCTGCAACGTGCCGTTTCCAGGCGAGAGAACACGAGCTTTCTGGAAGTATCCGAGGATGACGAAGAGGAGACGCTTGCGGCGATCAGAAACAGGAGACAGCGGAAGCCCAAGGAGCAGCCGCCAGCGATTCAGGAAAAACCAAAGGAAAAGGAAAAGGAAAAGGAAAAGCCCAAGGATGAGGTCCAGGAGGAGCCGCCTGCTCTGGACAATGTGTCGGACGTTCTTGCCATGTGGAAGGCCAAGAAGAAGAAGAAACCGTCAGCAGCAAAGCCGTCCGCACCGCAGGACGAGGACGACGAGTCGAGGACCAACAGGAACCGCACCATGCCGCGATCGGTGAGAAGCATGACGACGGCACTGGAAACCGGCTTGACACCGCAGCCGGTGCGCAAGTCCACGTCGGTGCAAAAGAGCCGAGGCAGCGACCGATCGTCGGAAGAAGACACGGCGTCGCTCGACTCGACGGACGACCGGGAGTCGGGCGAGAAGCTGCCTAATGGCTGGACCAAGCACGAGAGTCGCGGCTATCCGGGCACGTATTACTACGCCCACGAGTCCGGCAAGGTGAGCTGGGACGTGCCAACGGACGACATGGCCGGAAGCGGCCGCGGCCGTGACGCTGACGCCGACAACCAGAGCGAACACAGCGACCACGACGATCTGAACGACAGCGCCATGTACGACGAGTACGAGGCAAACGAGGACGTCCACGATCACGACCACGAACTACAGGACATGGAGGTTGAGTCGAGTGCGGACACGAGCGCCGAGTATCTGAGCGAGTACGAGACGGACGAAGAAGTTGCCGGCGCTACCACGTCAGCCGCGTACCGGAAGAAGAAGCCCAAGCCCAAGTCGGCCTGGGGGTTCAAGCTGCCCAAGCTCCTCCCGACAGCCAACCAGGCGGCACCAACGGAAGCGGCCGCCTCGCTGTCCCCTGCCAAGCGCGACTACAAGCGCGACGAGTTTTGATCTCCCCCCGTCGCCGTCTCTACGTCGCCGTTCCAAGGCCCCTAATCTAACAAAGTTCATTAAAGTAATGAAAACCCGCTTGCACCTCCACAACGTGTACAGTTCCCGACAAAAGACACCGATAAGAGCAAAGCTGTACAGCGACGCATTGACTCGTTGAAGAACTGAATAAATGAGGCACTACTTCGTCCAAGAGGATTCCTGCATCTTCAGCCCCCTGTTCGTCCGCGTCGCCCCCTGCTCCTTGCACATATTAATTCCGCTGTCGTTGGTCTGCTCCGGCTTCGTCTCTTCCATCAGTTGATGCTGGTCTACAGCTTGCGGCGCTCCTCGGCCGGGAACTTGACGTGGTTCACGTCGGAGAAGAGCGCGATCGGGGCCGCCACGGCAGCCATGACCACGAGCGCCACGCCCGTCTTGCGCTGCCAGTTCTTGGTCTTGGCCCACCAGCCGCCGGCCGGGGACCACGTGTACTTGGGGTACGGATACTCGCCACCACCGCTCATGTCTGCTAAGGTGTCGCTTGCTTGGACTGTGCGGCTGAGAGGCGGCTGAACTGGGTAAAAATCAACCTCGGACCCTTTTCCGATTGCGATTTGGGTTTCCGCATTACGGTACCTTTTTTCGCTTTTGATCTTAAGAAACCCGTTACTTTTTACCCAATCAAATCACTCAACAAAATCAGTACGAGTTTTTGTCCACAAGGACACCTGCGTTTCGCTAGTCGCCGTAAACTGTAGCCATGCCATTGTGCCACACGACCGTGTTCATCGCTGTGGGGAACCCTGCCTCGTCACGCTGACCCCACTTAGCGTTTGTCTTGGAGTTCCGGTGGATGTCCACGGCCAACAGCACCGTCCGGTGGTAGATCTGCAGTCGATTCCGCTTTGAAGCGTCCTTCTCCGGCCATTTCATCGACGTCACATCCGGCACAAACAACGTCTCGGGCTGCACGTTATTCAAAATCCCCACGAGCGACAGCAGCACGTCCGATGTGCCAGTCTGGAACGGGATCTCCACGTCCGTGTCGGCCTGGCCGTAGCCTTCGCGCATGTTGAAATATCGGATCCCATGTCGGATGTTGGGCTTGACGCTGAAGTACTCGCAGTTGGTCTGTGCGCAGAGCTTCTGGGCGGCGGCGATGAGTCCTTTGACGTCCTGCTCCTTGGCTCCACGGAAGACCGCTGCCGTTCTGCCGACGTGACACCATGGAGCTCCATCAGTGGTGCCAGCGTCTTCATTCCCCGAGGGACAAGCATCCATCTTTCTCATGAATCCCTCGATATCTTGAACATTCTCAGCATATACAAGCGTATCGATGGGCTGGTCGACGTTCGCCACCTTATTTCCGCGACCGAGTTGGTGGTCAAAGATGAACTCGCGCAGGTTCAGGGCCGAGCCTGTGGTCGCTGCGTACTCCTTGCCTGGCAGTGCGCGAGCCGAGAGGGCCACCTTGCCGCCGTACGTGTTCAGGTTAAGGTACTTCCGCATCACATGCGAGAGGTGCATGTCCTCCGACGTTGCCCAGGACGGCGGCCGCTCCTTCATGAAGTATTCGAGCCATGTTTGCTCTAGAAACCACATGCCACTTAGGTAGTCCTGCTCCTCCATGTCGGTCTGCTCGAGGTCGTAGCCGACACTCGGCCAGCTCTTGTAGCCCTCGAACGTTGATGCTCGTAGGTGGCCGAAGTTCCCCCACACTCCTTTCTGGCGCTCCATGTACTGAATGTAGTCGTACACAGTCGTCGAGTCGATGGGCCGGTCGTCGTCCACGATCAAGACGTACTTGGTGGTGGCCATGTACGCCAGCAGGAAGCGTCCGTGGAACTTGTGGTTGAATCCAGACGCCGCGAAGACCAACTGACGGTCTCGCTCGGGGTACTTGGCTCGGGTAGCGTCGACGGCGGCCTCGTACATGCTGCGCTTTGGTGAGTTAAAGCACATGATCCAGACATCCGACGGTGTCACATTCTTCTGGTTGAGAGCTGCTTCGAGCTGCATCCTCAGTGCTTCGGGCTCTCCACGGAAAACGTTGAAGATAATAGTCGTAGATGTGTCGTTCGTACTGAAGTTCGACGTGTAGAACGCTTCACTCATGTCCAAAGTCTCTCGACTGGGGCTTACGATAAGTGGCGTCGTTTTGGTCGGAAGAACAGGCAGCTGCACCTTGTTCGAGCGCAAGATGCCGTGCAGTTCTCCTCCGGCAGGCTTGACGATTCGTAGATTGAGTAGGCCAAGTGTGAAGCCCAACGAACAGCACATGACGAGGAACGCAGCCACACCGAGCACCAAGAAGACCTTGAGGCCTCGGTTGGGACGGGTTTGCTTCATGCTGGGAGGTGGAACTGGCAGTCGGTTGCTGGGAAGCTGGGGAGCAGGTAGCAAAGTGGATCTGGTACAACACGAACGCTCGAACAGTGAAAGGCTGGAACGGATAGCGATGGAGTGTCGTGACGTCGCTGGGGCTTCCGCGAAGCACACCTCCTCAGCAGCTCAGATACAGTACGCACAGCTTCGCTTTGGACGATCAAACCAGCGCTCTACTGAGGACATCAGGGACGAGACGAGAACGTATCGCAGCAATAAAATGCCAATTATTGGAAATGCAACAGGTTCAAAGAGCAAAAAGTTGGATTGAAGAGTGATGGTCAAACTTCAACTTGCTTATTCGATTGTCGATCGCTTCACACAGGAGTTCAGCCTTCACGACGATATGGCACCGTCCTCAAGGCGCTTGCTACAACTTAAGGGTACAGCCCACTCTTCTTGTGGGCCTTTGCGTACTTGTTGTAGAGTTTCTGGAACTGCGGATACTGGTCGACATTCATCTTGTCGTAAGCCCACATGGAAGAGCGGTTCTTCGAGAGCCAGCGATCGAAGATCTCCAGGCGGTAAGACTTGTCATTCAGCATCCGACTCGGATCGAAATACGCCCGCTCTTCAGCTTCAGTATCAAGATCAGAGTCGTCGTCTTCAGCGTCCATGTTGTCGACTCTGTGGCTACGGAAGAACCGCTTGCCCTCATCACCGTTCTGCACCGCGTCGATCGATTGAACCAGGTCTGGCGACGCCATTACGTTCTTTTTTTCGGACTCGGTTGGGGTCGCGTTACTACTTGTCAAGAGGAAGGTCGCAGTGGCAGCTAGGAGAATGAAAGACAGACGCATCTTGGCCGGTAGCGGAGCGGAGTTTGGATGGCTTGGCTTGAGTGGTGGGGAGCAAATTGCGGAATGAATAAGAACAACGATCGGAGGTCCTTGAGGAAGGCCAAGACGTGCCTATCCCGAGATTTAAAAGGTTTAAATCTCGGGATAGGCAAGTCAAAAGGTTTTCGTCCTTTTAAATCTCGGGATAGGCACGTCTTGGCCGACCTTGCAATGCAAGGCTTGCATTGATCTTCATGTCTGTGAAGTACTGGTCCAGACGACGAAGACACGACGCCACGACGACGCCACGACGACGCCGCCGCCGACATGCTGCCGACATACCAGCACATGACCACATTATTATCACTATGTAACAGGTCTGGGGTCGCCTTGCCTGCCGGCGGGTCCGTATGCTCGAAGTACTGCGTGCGGGTGGACGCCCAGTAGTCCGTCTTGACGGTCATCACGAACCTCGAACACGTGTTGGCCACCGCAAAGTAGCCGGGCTTCGCCCTATTTATTGATCTCTTCTCTTTCTCATCTCGTCTCGTGCTCGTCCGCACCTCCGTCGACGTGTGTTCGTCCTCGCTTTGTACTCGTTCCCAAGCGTGAAGTCCGACACTCACTGAAGTACGACCATTCCCGATACCGTACCCAGCGCGTGCCCGCTTGCACCTACTCAGTCCCTCGCACTACACTCGGCTTCCTACACGTCCTTCAGCTCGTTCTCACTCTTCAGCGTTCCGCTCCATGACGCGCAGACCTCGTTCTCGTCTGCTCGCCTCTGCTCTTTCTCGTCTGGCTCGCCAGCTCGCCAATTCTCGAGTGAGCTCTCTCTCGGCGCGCTGTCCTCAGCCGCTTGCACCCATTGGCCTCCTCGTTCCCTGCGACTGTTCAGACGATATCTTGGCCGTCTGCGGCTATCGTGCGCCGCCAACTGACGCATGTCGTCTTTTGCACTTCAATGCCACCCGAGTGCCGTTGACTTCCTCCCGCGCTCGCACTCAGAAGCTGCTTTGTCACCACCGCGCCCTTCGCCACCCCCGCCGTCTGCTGCGCACCGCTCTGATCTGTTACACGCCTACCTAACACCAGGGTCTTCCACAACCCTGTCACCGCGTGCTGTCATCTTCGCGCTGTTGTCCGCCGCCTCCGTCTCAGTGCTGGTATTAATCTCCATGCCGCCGTTTGTCTCCGTATCGTCCGTCTCCGTGGCAATGTTTACCGTCGCGATGCCGCCGTTTGTCTCCGTATCGTCCGTCTCCGTGGCAATGTTTACCGTCGCGATGCCGCCCTATATCGTGTTGTTCAGCATCGCGCTGCAGACCAGCGTCGTGCTGCCGCCCGCCAGTGCCGTAGTGCTCTTCGCCGCTCGGCTGCCCATCACCATACTGTTATCTGTCTGCGTTCTGCCGTCCACCGAGCTGCTGTCGTTCACCTCCGTGTCATCCGCCGTCGTCATCGTTGTGCTGCCGTTCGCCGTCGCCATCTCCATACTGCCGCGCGCGTCGACGCTGTCGTCCAGCGTGCCGCGGTGCTGCCTGAAGTCGTGCCGTCCATCTTATCGCTGCTGTCCACCTCGGTACTGTTTCCGTCTCCGTCTCCGTTGTGGTGCCGTTCATCGGGTTGCCGTCCACCATCGCCATGCCGCTGTCCACCGTCGCCAGCATCGTGCTGCTGTTGACCACCGCGGTGCTGCAGTCCACTATCTCCGCGGGTTGCTGTCCACCGTTGCAGTCACTTGCTGTCGTCCGTCCTCGTGCTGTCCGCCGTCACCGTGTTGCCGGCCATCGCCATCCGGTTGCATACCATCGTTTTGTTCGTCGTCAAGCTGCCGTCCGTCTCCGGCTGCCGGTCGTCCTCGTTCTGCAGCTCGTCCCGTTATCGCTGTCTTCGTGCTGTCGTTCGCCATCTCGGTGTCGCCCGACATCGTGCCGTCCGTTGCCACGCTGCCGTAGCTCTCCGTTCTGCTGCTCGCCATCTTGCCCACAATCTCCGTGTTGTCGTTCTTCGTCTCGTTGCTGCTCGACATCGTGCCGTTCACGATCAAGCTGCCGACCAGCACCGTGCTGTCGTCCGTCTCCGAAATGTCGTCGCGCTTGCTGCCGTCGCTCTCAAGGCTCTCATGTCGTCCCTCTCTGTGGCGCACTCCGTTCTCGTTCTGTGGACGTTCAGCACTCGCAGCTTCCTGCCGCAGAGAAAGATTCGCCATTGTACTGGCCTCCATCGTCGCCTTCCTCAGTCATGCGGCACCTCCTTCCTCTTCAAGTCGAACGTCTCGGCGTCGCCTTCCTCAGTCTAACGTTCACCCCTTCCGCTGCTGGCTCGTTGTCTTCGCGAGGCCAACCACTCGCCCTGCTCCAGGTTGGCTTCCGCCGCGTAGTCCTCCTCCGTCTCCTCGTCCTCCTCGGTCGCCTCGTACTCTCCCGTCTGTACGTTCTTGTCCTGTGTTCTCGTCAATTGGCTTCTCGGGGCCCCTTGTCTGTCTTTTCGCCGCGTAGTGCTCATCCATCCGACTGAACTCGTCGCTCGTTCTCGTATCTCACGCCCATCGGTACCACACCATGCGCTGTGTTGCAGCACGCTATCCACCACTCGACTCGTCACTCGAGCCTAGCTTACCACCGAGCATCGCGCACCACGCTTTCCCCAGAACGACGTCATCGCTGTACGTATCAACCGAGCACAACAATAACTTGCGTCTTCTCTCGACGGTCCGAGCAACAGGGCCGACTCCACTCGCTCACAGCTCGCCGTCGTGTACCAACGCAGGTGCCATCCAACCTGCTCACTATGCTCAGCGCGGTGGCTACCAAACGTATCTCCATCTCTCCCCCGTCAGTGCAATTCGCCATCACTGCAGCCGCACCATGCCCGACTTCATGCACATCGCTGCACCACGCCGAACTGCGTATTCACTGCTGCACATCACTCCTGCTCGTCTCGTTCCCGGTCTCTTCCGTCCACCGAACGTGTCCATCGTCTCGTACTCGCCCCTCTGCTCGTTTTCTTCCGTCGTCGCGTACTCGTCCGCTTTCTTCCGGTGTGGGCTGCATAGCTCGCCAACTCACTACTACCGCACTGCAACACCTCCCCAGCTCATCTATCCAGTTGTCGTCGTCGCCGTAGAGGGTCGCTTCCACTGGCAACTACCCACGCTGCTCGTCCATACGTCGATGTTGACGCTGGTCAGCCTCGTCCTCGCGTCACGTCAACCGGTTGGACTCGTCCTCGGACCAACCAGCTATCCACCAACCTTGTGCTGCAACATCGTCCTCTCCTGCATTGCTACACTAGCTCGTGTCCTCACGTATAACAATCTCATTACCCGGCGCCCGCGCGCCTTCCCCAGCTCAGCGCACACTCGTCTCCAGGTACGCTCAAAACTAGGCCACTTCAGCCGCGA
Organism: Phytophthora crassamura; assembly: GCA_033557995.1. Classification (NCBI taxonomy): domain Eukaryota; phylum Oomycota; class Peronosporomycetes; order Peronosporales; family Peronosporaceae; genus Phytophthora; species Phytophthora crassamura. The sequence goes on along the minus strand of JAUCED010000002.1, from coordinate 15,061,548 downwards.
GGAGCCCGACATGGTGTGCATTAACGGCTTCGACAGATACCCAACGCCAACATTGAGCAGATCAGACAGGTACATCAGCTTCAAATGCGTCTCCGTCTCGTAGCAGCGCGCCACGATCTGGACTCTGTGCCGTGATGCCTGACGCCCAAAAGCACTCCATCGCTGGTCACCGTTGCACGCAGCATCCACGCGATCCACCTCAACGCCATCCCAATCGTCTCGCCTTAGGAAGTGTCCAGCGAACCTCTACTGTGCGACCCCGACTTTCCTTCTTCGCCCACTCGACTCGACTCAGACTCATCCTCCCTCGCTTCAAACGACCACTCCACTGTGTCAAGGCGCTAGCAGGAAAGGTGCTCGTCTCCTACGCAACTGCTGCACCGCACTCGGCGCTCCTCGTACAACGTACGCATCTCGCCTCGTTCTCTGATCAGTTTCGCTTCATCTCACTCACTCAACTCATCATCATTGTCGTGGCGTGCATGACCAGCGTCGTGATTCCCAGCATTATCATTGACCTCACTGTCAATGGCCGGTACTCGCGCGGCCGGTACTTGCACAACCACTTCATCATCAACTCGTCGCGGTAGAAGGTCGTCTGCGCCACTCGGCTGTACGTCGCGTTGCTCCACAATGAGCTCAGCGCGTCGCCGTCAAGGGATACGAAAACCAACGACCATCCTGATTGATTAGGGTGCGTCGTATAACTTCGCAACGAAGGCCAGTGTGGCTAGGAACAGCATACTGTATGCTCAAGCTTTAGAAGACTCTAAGAGTAATAGCAACGTATCTGTTCGCCTAGCGACTGGGTCGATCGTATCGACGCGGAAGGTCCTTCTCCCCTTGACGGTCAAATTTGACGACTTTAATTCGGTCGAACCGTTCATTGTCCTTGACATGGATGATCGATACGATCTGATCCTCGGCATGCCCTGGCTTGTGAAGCACGAGCCGTGGATCGACTGGCGGAGTCGCACCATAGGTGTAAGTCACCAACCCTTAGCGGATCGAGCTTTGGCGGGTCATGTCCCCTCCTCATCCCGCGACGGGTTCGTGCACGAGCACCGGGTGCCACGCGGGGAACGACACTTTGCCGGCTCGGCCGAACAAGTGTGTGTTTCCAACAAGGGTGGTCGAGCAGAGACTCCCACTACGCTAGGCGTTCGGGCTGGTTCAGCCGTCGCCGAAGAAGGAACAGTCGCTGACGGAGTTCGCAGCGCAACGGTGGTTGTTAAAGCGATCACGGGCGATCGCAACGCGAAAGATCTGACCACAGTACCGGCGTTGTCGGAGCTCCTTGAGCTCGAAGAGCTTTCCTATGTCGAGTTCCTCGAATCGCTTAAGGCGGGGAAACTGGAGGACCTAGTCCTTATCCGCCGCGAACAAGAGCCTCTCGAACTGAACAGCTCCTCGGTCATGGACCCTGACGTGTTAGAAGAAGGGCGGGTCTCGAAGAGACAACAACGATATGGCGCAGCCATTCTGAAGGACCCCTCGGATCCCTATTATCCTCTGTTGAAGGAATTTTCGGACGTGGTATCGGAGGACCCTCCTTCTGTGTTACCCCCGGATTGGGGTGTGCGCCACGAGATCGATCTCGAGCCGGGTACGAAGTACTGCACCACGCGCCAGTGCCGCTTCCGAAGGAACAACTCGACGTCATCGACGCTTTCTTCGCAGCGAAGCACGCCGCGGGCATGGTGCGCGAGTCGAAGTCGCCTCATTCGTCACCGACGTTTTGCGTACGCAAACCCAATGGCAAATGGCGCATGGTACATGTTTTCAACAAGCTGAACGCGGCCACCATCCCCGCATCGACGCCCATTCCTCGAAAGGATGTGATGCAGAACAACATGGCGGGCTGCACGGTGTTTAGCGCGCTCGACATGGTCGATGGCTACTATCAGCTCCTGATGCGGGAATCTGACATCCCTCTCACGGCTGTGAGCACTCCCAGCGGGATGCTGTGGGAATGGTTGGTGATGCCCCAAGGGCTATTCAACGCACCAGCAACGTTTAATCGCTTGGTGACACAGCTCTTCCGGCCGCTGCGGCACTTCGTACAGACGTACTTTGACGACATTTTCATTCACAGCCGCGCTGAAGATGGGAAGACAGACGTCGAGATGCATCTGCGCACCTTCGTGGGTCTTGATGTGCATGCGGGAGAACCGTTTGTATGCAAACATCAACAAATGCATCTTTGGTGCTGAGGAAATCCCGTTCCTGGGCTGCTTCCTTGGAAAGGATGGCGTCCGCGCTGATCCCGAAAAGATCGAAGCGATCTCACAGTGGCCGGTGCCTACCTCCCAACGGGATCTGCGCAAGTGACTCGGCCTCGCCAACTACTTGCACAAGTACAGCGAGAACTACGCTGAGTTGGCCAGGCCACTAACGACCCTTTTGAAGAAGGACGCAGACTGGTCCTGGCCTGCGGAGGCTCAGCGAGCCTTTGAGGCGATCAAGCAGAGCTTACAGAGCGCCCCTATCCTGGCGCTGCCTGACGAGGATCGTCCTTTTAGTGTCGTGTGCGACGCCTCCGACTTTGCCATCGGCTGCGCCCTGCCTCAGGTTGATGCCGAAGGCAGGGACAGGGTGGTGTCTTTCCAGTCCCGGCAGTTGAAAGCCGCGGAAAAGAACTACCCCGTCCACGACAAGGACCTCCTCGCGATGAAGTACGCGCTGGTGAAGTTCCGGGTTCATCTGCTCGGCAGTAAACCCTTCGTGATCTACACAGATCATGCCTCGTTGAGGACAGCGACCTCGTCACCTCATCTTTCCCAGCGCATGGCGCGTTGGTTGTCATTCTTCGCAGAATACAACTTCACCGTAGCTTACAAGCCGGGGAAACAGAATGTCCTTGCGGACGCTCTCTCCCGGAGACCGGACTATGAGCTGGCACACGCGGTGTTCCTTGCGTCGCCGCCCCATGAGCTCATCCGCGAGGCCTATGCGGACGATGACGATCTTCGAGATCTGGTCGAAGTGCTGCGCACGAAATCGGACAGCTTGGTACTCTCGGCTCGTCAGCGAGCCCAGCTTCACCGCTACTCCCTCGTTGCGGGCTTGCTCTACTATCAAGTATCCCTGGGGCATGATCCGCGGTTGGTTGTTCCCAACGACGAGGACCTTCGGCATCGAATCCTCTTTGAGGCACATGACACGGCGCTCAGCGGGCACCTGGGTCGCGAGAAGACGTATACGTCAGTGGCGCGAGACTTCTGGTGGGCCCACATGTACAAGTGCGTGCGGTCTTACGTTAAGACTTGCGAGACGTGCCAACGGGTCAAACCCTCTCCGACCGCGGTGGCCCCGCTGACGAGCTTGCGTGTACCGGCCGATTGCTGGCGCTCCGTGAGCATGGACTTCATCTTCGAGTTGCCGCCCGATGGGCAGGGCCATACTGGCATCCTGGTCTTTGTGTGTCGCCTGAGCAAGATGGTGAGGCTGGTGCCCGTGAAGAAGAGTGTGACAGCGCCGCAGGCGGCTCAACTCTTCGTCGACAATGTCTTCCGGCATCACGGACCCCCGGAGGCGTTCGTCAGCGACAGAGACCCTCAGTTCGTCTCTCACTTCTGGCAGCACCTCTTCCGGCTTCTCGGAACGAAGCTGGACATGTCCACGGCGGACCATCCGCAGACCGACGGTCAAACGGAGCGCGTTAACCGTGTCCTGGAGGACATCTTGCGCAGTGTCTGCGTTGCAAAGCCCACAAAGTGGAGTACGCAGCTTGCGCAAGTGGAGTTCGCGCTTAACAATGCAGTGCATGCGTCGACAGGCTTTACGCCGTTCTACGTCAACGGCCTGCGGCATCCGCGTACGCCGCTGTCGTTGCCCCCGGCTTCTGAGTTGGGTGAGCGAGGAGTTGTCGCGAACGACTCAAGAGGCCTCAAAGGCGTGCGTCCGTCCGTCAAACGGAACCTCCTATCCTTCATTGAGACGGGAGAAGCGATCCGAACTCGCGTCCGTGACGCTATGGCTGCCGCGCAGGACCGACAAAAAGAAAACAGCGACCGCCACGGGCGTGCTAACATGTTCAAAATAGGTGATTTGGTGTTACTTAACGCTAAAAACTTGCCTATACACTCGGTGTCGGCGGTCGGCAGCACCAAGCTGCGACCACGCTTCGTGGGACCTTTCTCGGTCATAGGCGTCCATGGCAATGCCTATACGCTGGATCTGCCATCGGCAATGGCCACGCACCCAACGTTTTACGTCGGCATGCTCAAGCCGTACCATCCGTCGGAGGTGGCTGACTCTGAGAGCTCGACGAGCGAGACATCTGCTGCAGGGCCTGAGCCATCGCGCGCGCCAAGTCGGCCTGATTTAGGACTGGGGCAGCAGGCGCCGCGGGCGCAGTTGCAACAGCCGGAGCAGGCCGAGCCTCTAAGTCGCTTACGCGCGTGTAGAGGTGGCGAATCCACGCCAGATGATCCTGTTGATCGTGACGTTCGCTCGCACGAGCAGGCTCAAGATCCGCGACGAGGTCGTAGAGATGACGCATGTCACGAGCCTGCCGGCCGAGTTCTTCCCGCAGCTCCTGCACCCGACGTTCTAGTCCCTGTTCCTCGTGCCGAGAAGGGCGGTAAGCGGCCACAGTCGCCTCGACGGTTTGCAGGCGGCCACGCAAGGAGGTCAAGTCCAGTCGCTGGGTCTCGAGGAGACGCTGACACCCCTCCACCGCGTCCAGAAGAGGCTCCCGAGCCGAGGCAGAGGCTTGAGTCGCAACGCACGACGCGAGCGTTCCGGTACGATGAGTCGTCCGTTACGACCTCCGCCTCCTTGATCGGAAACGACGGTGACCACTACTTCCACGTGGAGAAGCTCCTGAAGCGCCGTGGGCGTAAGGGCTGCTACCAGTATCTGGTGAAGTGGCGCGGTTATCCCGAGGATCAGAGTACCTGGGAAGACGGTCGTCTCCTCGAGGAGGACTGCGCCGATACCGTGGACGCTTATGAGCGCTCCCGCGGAGCCGGTCGGCGCTAACCGGACCGAGAACGCTCACAGGTTCTACGGGCTGAGACTGTCGCCCCTTTGTCACCTTGGACACCACCTCTTCGAGGATATCATGCGGCAGGGCTGCATATCGCGGATCCCACCGATGTCGATCCCAGACATCATCAGCTTCATCTTCGCCATGCGAAATCGCAAACGAGCCAATCCAGCCGATGCGGCGAGTTCAACAACTTCGGTATCGGATAGCCAAGATGTCGGAGTCAAGTTTCGAACTCAACCTCATTGGTTTGGTGAGCCAAGGCGGTGTTGGTCCGTAGGACGATGGGACACTCGCACAGGCACACCCCGCTGTCGGCTTTGCCGAAGGCTCGCAGCATACTCATCGGGAGTCCAGACTCGCTGCGATAGGAGCTGCTCTCGGTTACGCGGAGCCGGAGGCTCAAGCTCACGCTTCTGCTCGGCAACCCGCTCAGCAGCTGCGTGCTCTTGTAGGTGTTCGCGGTTCGCGGGCAGCAACGACGCAGGGTCCACCCTTCCTCTTCGCCGACATTGGAGATGACCAGAGGCTCTCGGGGCGGAACATCAGACGCGGCTGAAGCAGCCGCAGGCTTTTCTGGCGGCTTCGTCGACGAAGCTGGAGGAGCAGGCGGGACGCTGTCCTCGGCAGCCTTCTTGGCACGGGCCACGGCAGCAAGGCTGCGTGGAGTGGCCGGGCTTCCAGGGTGCAGCGCACGCTGTTGCTCAGTGAGCTGTGGGGACGAGGGAGCCTTCTCCTCATCCGATTCATCGTAGTCGACGGGTATCGAACAATTTCCCGACGAGGAAGAGGCCTCTGAGGCCAAACCCTCCGGCATCTCCACGTCGCTCTGGTGCGGTGAGTTGCCGCTTGGCGACTGGGCCGCGGCGGCCTTGGGCGGCGTCATCGTCGGCGCAGGAGACGTTGTCTCGGACGGGTTGGACATGTGACTCTCGCGGTCACTCTCCTCCCCCGTGATGAGCTCAATATGGAACCCTTCGCTGCCACTCTCGCAGTCGCTGAGATCGTGAGTCGGACCTGGTCAGGTCACTTCGTGCCGCTTGCGGCGTCACGCCGCGGCGATAGCTGCCCTACGGGCCGGGGTTTTCGGGCGCTTGGGTCCCTTGCGCTTCGACTTCCTCGATGTGGCCAAGCTAGCGTGCGAGTGGGCCGGGCTGGCGGGACGCGAGGCGTGTGCTGTCGGCGGAGCCGTTGTGGACGTGGACGTGATGCTTAAGGAGCTACGGGCGTGCGTCGCGTGCGGGCTCAGTGAGCAGCAGGCGTGGCAGGACTTCGCGATGCCCTGTGGGCTGGGGCTTGTGCGGTCGGCGGCTCGTTGAAGAATGAGGCTCGGCCTCGGGGTGCGCACGTGACGTTTGATGGCTGGATTCCCCCTTTCCGATCCTTCTCCGTGGGACAGTGCTTCCCGTTTGGGTGTGGGAGGGTGTAACGGGGCGTGGCCCTTATTAATGGCACCCAACCCGTTAGTGTGTCGTACACACATGGAGTTGTCGCATGTGATGTGCCACACTCACTGTGGTATTTCGTACACTGGCCCTTAAGTGCGGTGTGTACCTAAGAGAGCCCTTAAGTACGGTTTGTACATAGCAAGGTCAACATGGCTTGAGAGCCAACCATTTGGAAACAGGTTACTTCGAAGGTGCATTAATTAGACAGTTTATAGTAAGTAGGACTTGGTGAGCAAAAGTAATAGACGTTCAGTTTAAATCTAACCTAGAAGTTCGCAAGTCGTTTGGTACCCGGTACCAGCAAACGACTAAGAAGGCAGGGCCTCGAACTAAGACAGCAGAGACGCCGGGCGTCTGTTGTGGTTAGCGCGTTACGCTTCCTCAAAGCAAAGGTGCGTGTGACTCCCGTCACAGGTGCAGCGAGGCTAGAGGGTGCTGCAGGGCATGCCCCCTTGTAAGGCAAGTAAGGCCAAGAAGGGAGCTGTCTTACACTGCGCAACTTTCTTTCAAGCGCGCCATAAGGTCTCAAGTTTTCGTCAACTCATGCGACGTCCTGGATATGGCACGGTGCTTATGGTACGTGCCGGCAGCAGGATGGAGATCGGAGGCGCCCCGCAACTTGTATATTTTACGACAACTCATGCGACGTCCTGGATATGATGGCACGGTGCTTATGGTACGTGCAGATCGGAGGCGCCCACAGGTTGTGGGCCACAACCAATGAATATGGTATTAATACATGCACTATCCATATATGGACATCACTAGCATACGATGGGAGTTTACATGTACTATTATATATGGTATTAATACATGTACTATCCATATATGGACATCACTAGCATACGATGGAGTTTACATGTACTAGATATGGCAATTATTGACATCACTAGCATACGATGGGAGTTTGCTGCGCGTCCAATGCTGTTTGTTGCAAGGGCACTAGGCTTCTGTGTCCGCGCAAGCAAGCTAGCTCGACGGATGCCTGCCTATCCAAGATGCATTCAAAAAAGATGAAGTATATTCTACGAGCAATATGCTACGTGTGTGTGTAGCTAACGAGCTGCGATGAGTACGTGGACGGCTCCTCACTCGACCCTCTTTGCCATATCAGCGTCTCCATTCCAGATGGAAAGTCATCCGTGATCAGCCACTGGTCCTTTGCCTCCCCGTCGATCACTTTCCCGTTCATCTTGGAGTTCCGATGGATGTCCACGGCCAACAGTACCGTGCGGTGGTAGATCTGCAGTCGATTCCGCTTTGAAGCGTCCTTCTCCGGCCATTTCATCGACGTCACATCCGGCACAAACAACGTCTCGGGCTGCACGTTATTCAAAATCCCCACGAGCGACAGCAGCACGTCCGATGTGCCAGTCTGGAACGGGATCTCCACGCCCGTGTCGGCCTGGCCGTAGCCTTCGCGCATGTTGAAATATCGGATCCCATGTCGGATGTTGGGCTTGACGCTGAAGTACTCGCAGTTGGTCTTTGCGCAGAGCTTCTGGGCGGCGGCGATGAGTCCTTTGACGTCCTGCTCCTTGGCTCCACGGAAGACCGCCGCTGTTTTGCCACCATCACACCAGGGCCCCGAACTCTCGGTACGAATGGCATCACCGACGTTAACCGGAGCGCTCCCATTGAACGATGGACACGCGTCCAGCTTCGCCAAATAGTCTTCAAGATCACCGACCGTCTCAGCGTATACGAGCGTCTCGATCGGTGCGTCGACATTGACGACCTTGTTGCCGCGTCCAAGCTCGTGATCGAAGATGAACTCGCGGAGGTCAAGCGCTGAGCCCTGCGTGGCCTGGACCTCATTGGGCTTGCGGGGCAGCGTCTTGCCGATGGCAACTCGACCGGCGTACGTGTTCAGGTTAAGGTACTTGCGCATCACGTGCGAGAGGTGCATGTCCTCGGACGTGGCCCAGGACGGCGGCCGCTCCTTCATGAAGTATTCAAGCCACGATTGCTCGAGGAACCACATGCCGCTGAGGTAGTCCTGCTCGGCCATGCTCTCGCCCGTGAAGTTCCGCGGCCAGCTCCTGTAGTCCTTAAACGTGGCCGCTCGACGGTGGCCGTTGTTGCCCCACACTCCCTTCTGGATCTTCATGTACTTGAGGTAGTCGTTCACGGTGTCTCCATCGATGGCCTTGTCGTCGTCCACGATCAACACGTACTTGGTGGTGGCCATGTAGGCCAACAGGAAGCGGCCGTGGAACTTGTAGTTGAAGTCCGACACGGTGAACTTGAGTTGATGCGCTTGCTGCGGGAACTTGCCTTTCACGGCTTCGACAACGTGTCGGTACTTCTTCTCCATGGGCGAGTTGAAGCACATGACCCAGACCTCGGGCGGAGAAACGTGTTTCTGGGTCAAGGCCTTGATGAGCTGCACCGCCAGCGCCTTGGGTCTGCCCTTGAACACGTTGAAGATGATGGTCGTGGACGTGTCGTTCTCGTCGTGTCTGCCAGCGTAGAACTCGTCGCCCATGGGCAGCACCTCCCGACTCGGCTGCACGTCGACTGTCATCTCTTCCTCAAACTGCTCGTGTTCTTCAGCTGGAATCCGGAGCAGAACCTGCTGCAGATCATCCTCAACGCTCTCGCTGCGAATGAAGAAGGGCCGAGTGTTGACAACGCGTTTGCTCAGCCCAGCGAGGGATCCCACGAACCAGCACACGAACAGGATCCACCCGCCACCAAGCAGATAAAGCGCTCGTGGCCGTCGCCGCAGGGCATCCACGCCGTCGAATCCGTGCCTTCTGGACGCCATCGCAAGTTGTTGAGTGAGATCGAGAGAGCTTCTCACCAGGAACACTCAGGTGGATCGAATTGAACATCAAACGCCTGGAAACCACTAGAAAACCACTCGAAACGAACCTGCAGGGTCCCAGATTCGACACGCCCAACCTGCCAGCGTCCACGGACCTTACGCTTGCTAGCCTCCAAGAAACCACGCACTGGTCTACTATATATTTAGTGCCTTCTCCGTTCCTGCGTCGTTCCTCCTGCCGCTGACTTGGCCTCGCTCTGCTTGGCGCTGTCCTCTCTCACTTGCCTCTTGCTGGGAAGTCGAGCTTGGTGCGTTGCTGCGTGACTCGGTCGCTCACTGGAAGGTCTTTCGCTTGCCCATGCGCTCGAACTGGGCCACCATGCTGCACGTGCGCGCCGCGAGGTCGCGCGTCTTGTCGATCACCTGGCGGTGCACCGAGTTTTGCGGCATGCCCATGACGACGCGGCCGTCCTGCGAGTCGATCTTGGCGTCCAGACGCGCGTTGCGGATGAGGTTGACGATCCACTTCTCGGCCTCGCCGTCCTCCTGCATGGCCAGCTTGGCCGACAGCGCCTTCATGTCGATGGTGCGGTGCACGCGGCAGTACATCTCAAAGATGGCCAGTCGCGCGGCCTCCATGAAGTCCGTCGAGTTCTTCTCGTACAGGAAAAAGTCGCTGGCCAGCACCACGTCGCACTCGCGCAGCTTCTCCTGGGCCGACTCGAAGTCGAAGTCGACGAACAGGCAGTCCACGAAGTCCACGATCGGGTCCGCGTAGCTCTTGTCGTCCACGCGCAGCACGCGCAGCAGGTCCTTGATCAGGTTGCGGCGCCGCTTGTGCATGATCACGCCCGCGCACAGGTAGCGCAGCAGCCACGGCGCGTTGCTCTGGATGGCCTCCACAGAGCGCGACTGCAGCATGAAGTCGACGATGGCGTCGCGGCCCTCCTCGTGCCACGCGAACACGAACAGCGACCAGTGCAGCAGCCACGTGCGCTGCTGGAGCTGCTCCACGGGGGTCATGACCGTGCTGCTCTCGATCACGTCGCTGATGCGGGAAATGTCAGCGAGCGCGTCGTCCCATCGGAAGATGAGGATCTCGGCCGCCAGCTTGCCCCACAGAGCGTTCAGGAACTGCTCCGACGAGTTCGGGATGAGCACGCCGTAGTACGTCAGGTACGTGAGGCAGTCCTGGTAGTTGCCGCACTCGTACTGCAGCTTGGCGTACTTGTACAGGCCGTCCAGCACGGCGGGCGTGATCTGTCAGCAAGAAAACGACCTAGTTAGGCCCAGAATCCGCAAGTATCTTAGCAGCGACAGCTCCACGTACGCCCTCGTTCTGCTCCAAGTGGCTGGCGTTGAGCAGGTTCTCGCTCTGCAACTGCATGATCTTCTCCTCGTCCTCAATGAGCTCCAGCATGGGGCTGCACTGGCTCTTGGCGTAGCTGAGCGCGTCCAGGATCTCCCCGCGACGCGTCTCGAACTCCTCGGGCACGTCCTCCGTGCCGTGCAGCGTCTGGTGGATCTCCACGGCAAAGTCCGCCATGTTGGTGGGCTTAAGAAGCGCCAGCTTGGCCGCCATGAGCTGCGGCTCGTCGTACAGCTCGCTGCTGGACAGGAAGTCGATGAGCGGGAACATGAAGTGTAGGTCCATGAAGGGCGCCAGGCTGTTCGTCAGGTCGAACTTGGCGTCGGCAGGCACGCTCACGCCAGCATCCGTCTCCTCGGGGCTGCTCATAGTCGTCTAGGGGGCTCTAAAGAAAGGGGGAAGAGCTGCAGGTGCTGCTTGGGCGCTCGCGAATGAGTGGCGATGGCTGGAAGGACGATGGTACCCGGAAATGGCACTCAAATTGGTGTGACCTACATAGTATACACTGAAGTGAGTGACCATGACGTACGGATGATATTTTTGACTACCACGGTACTTTTGAATTTTGAGACAGGGAGCTAAAGGAGTTCCCAGTAGCGCTGCACGAAGTCGCCGAGGCCCGGACGAATGCGCTGGTGCTCATCCAGCACGGTGTCGACTTGTGCGGTGACAAGGGAGACGTCTGTAAACAAACAGGAAGTGTAAACTCGTGTCAGCCAGAGCTGGGATGGCGCTTGTGCCGTTTGTTGAAGAGGACACGGAAGACTCACCTGGGAAGTGCTGGAAGACGTTCTGCAGCCCCTCGAAGGCGCTAATGACCGTCACGAAGTAAATGTTCTTGGCTGGGATCTGCCGGCCGTGTATGAGATGGTGTAGCACCGCGCACGCCTTCTCGCCAGCCGCGCACTCGATATCGACGAGCAGCACGAACTGCTTGGAGTTAATGGGCGGCAACTGCGAGTAGATGCGCATCAAGGACACATTGTCGCCTATGTCCTCTGTTGATCGCTGCTCCATGGAGACGACTCCAATCGGGGACGTCGGACTGATGTCCGAGAAGGCGCGCAGCAGCACCATGCCCTTGTCCTCCATCGAGACGGCGCAGATGTCGCCTTCATCCAGCGCCTTCATGGTGTGACACAGGTCTCCAAACTTGTTGGTGGCCTCTTCCTCGTCGTGGGGCAAGCACGTCAGCACCTCCTCGACTAGCAACCGTGCCAGCCGTGTGACCCGCTGCTGGAATACGGCCATGTTAATGCGTTCATCCCGCAGCGTGGCGACAAGATTCCGACACGGGTACGAGTAGGCCGAGGCCTCGTGCACTAGAAACCGTCTCGGGCTGTCCGCATCCACGTCAGAGTGGGTCGGTCGATCACGCGGGCTCACCTCATCATGAAGGATACTACGGTGTCGGTGTGGGTCCTGCTGCTGGTCTACTGGAGCACTAGGGAACAGAAGGAAGTCCACTCGATGTGTGTCATCCTGCCGAGGTGGGAATGGGGAAGGCGCTTCCGCACGATCCAAGCCCAGGCTTGCGTTGGCTGGGATGAATATCCTGGATACGTCGGGGTAGCTCGGGGTCAGCGTGGCTGCCACCATGCTTGGCTGCGGTGTTGTCGCTGCTGGAACCTTGTGAAGCGGGCTGATCTTCTTGCGCGACTTCTTCGGGTGCGTCGCTGTCGGATCTCGGACCCCGCGGGTGAGCACTTCCCACCGGTTCTTGTACAGATTGCAGATGGCCGCTCGGCTGACGTTGAACTCTTTGGCGAGTGCCACCTGCTTCTCGCCGGCATCGATCCGCGCGATGATGACTTTGCGGGCGCCTTCGCTCAGGTATCTTGAAGTGCGCTGGCGGGGCGTAGTCGGCGATAGCCCTCCTGCGGAGGATCCCCTGCCAGGGGTGTCATCTCCACTTTGAGATGACAACCTGGACGAGAACGACAAGTGCTCGTAGGTTGTGGGCTGTGCTTTACGCTCCTCGTCGTCTCCTGCTTGTGAGCACTGTTTCCTCTTGTGCAGTTGGCTTTTAAAGTGTTGCGTCAATGCCGAGATGGCGAGCTCCAAGTTGGTGCCTGGCTTGGGCGTCGGCTGCAAGTAGGTTGACAGGTGGGGAAGGGCTGACTCCATGGCTGTTGTTGGCCGTGCGTCGTCGTTGGCACGGCGCAAAAGGAAAAGTGAGCGAGGCTCTTTCACGAGCGCGTGAGAAGGGGCTCTGCGTCTCGTTGCTGGCGGTCGAGATAACCATCCGCGGTTGACTGAAGGCCGCCGCTCTCCTCTTTTGCACCGCAACAGCAGCAAAGCCTTTGCAAGGTAAGCTGCGACTGAGACCAGGTAGAAGCTTTGAGCGGTACAACCTCTGACGTCAGCTGTACTTGCACGCATTTTCAAGCCTTCGGTGAAAGTTTTGATGCAGCAGACACCGACTTCCGTTCGTGCTGGCGAAATGGCTTGAACACGTCTCTGCAGGCGAGGCCGGAGCTGTCTCAACGCCAAAGACCGGCCCGTGGTCATCACAAGTCGGCCTTGATGGCACGTTGAAGTTATTCAACTAACGTGATTGTGTAGGCAGGCACCTTCACAAACAACGCACCATCTTTCACGCACTGGATTCCTGGTTGGTCAGTGCTGAAGGTACAGCAACAGTCAGCAAACTGTCAAGCTCTGGCTGAGTACTGTAGCTCGTGTTGCAGCGGTGGCGCCCTACAACAAGAACAACAAGCCATTTCCCGGTGGTGATCCCTCAACTTGTTAGTCTTTCACCCGAATGGCGGTAGAAACTCGGTTCGTCCGGCCCTCTTTCGCTGCGCGATGCTACTTCCGCTCGCCTACAGCCGGGCCTGGTGCTGCTGCAGGAGATCCGCGAACGGCTGCAGCTTCATGGCCATCTTGAGGTTGCCCTGCAAGCGCAGCTTCTTGCGGATCAGCGCCTGCTGCAGCCGCAGTCGCCCCGCCGCCAGGTCCAGGAAGTCCTGCTCGTCCATGTGGATCTGCAGGTCCGGTGCCAGGCGCAAGTTGCGGCCTTCGATCAACGAGCCCTTGCCACGCAGCAACGAGATCGTCCACACCTCCTTGTTGATGTGCCACTCCAGCACGCCCGAGATCTGCTTGGTGAGAGCGGAGCCCTTCTCCTGCAGCGTGGCTCGCAGCCGGTCGAACACCTCGGCGCACTCGCTCGAGCGCGCCGTGGTCAGCGACTTGGGCGGCGCCGTCACGTTGCGCATCATGGGCTCGAACGAGTCCTGCGTGGACTTGGGGTGCGTCACGCGGCTGAAGTCCACCACGTCGCGCCATTGCTCCGCCACGAGCTCGGGCGTGAACTGCTGCGGGTCGGTGGGGAAGCCCACGCCGTGCGTGCGCTGCACACGCAGAGCGCCCACCCAGCCGCCGCCCAGCTCGAAGAGCTCGCCGTTGCTCTTGCATGACGGGTGGCTCAGGTACACGATGATCGGCGACGTCAGCTCCGGCGTCAGCTTGGCGTACACGTCGTCGGGCCACACCGGCTGCGTGAGCCGCGTGCCGGCCACGGGAGACACGGCATTGACTGCGATGTTGTACTTGACACCTGCCCAAGCAACCAAACAGCAGTCAGTTACGACTCGGACATCTCGTCTTCAGCCAGCCAGCACAGACCTTCGCGGTTGAGCGCCACCGTGAAGCCCACGAGCCCCATCTTCATGGCGGCGTAGTTGACTTGCCCGAAGTTGCCGTAGAGCCCAGCGCCAGACACGCAGTTGAGGATGCGGCCGTACTTTTGGCGGCGCATGATGGGCCACACAGCCTGCGTCACGCTGAACGTGCCCAGCAGACTCGAGCGGTACACGTCGTCCCTGCAGCAGCACTACCAGTCAGCCAGCGCTTCCTCTCTCAGTGCAATCTACCGAGCCAGTACCAGTTCGCCTGCGTCATCTTGCGAAAGGAGCCGTCGCGAATTACCGTCGCATTCTGCAGTAGAGCGACAAGGTGAGCCTCCATCTCCTCTTTATCTACGTTCGAGCTGTACTGCCCCATACATTGATCAAGATGTCCACGCGCTGGAAGCTGTCCATGGCCGTCTTGACCACCGCCGCGCCGTCCGTGACGCTGTTGTAATCGCACACCGCTTCGCCCCCCTTGGCGCGGATCTCGCTCACCACTCCGTCCACCAGCGAGCGGTCGGCGTCGTCGTCGTTCACCACCACGCGCACACCGCGCGCCGCCAGCGCCTTTGCCCACGCACGGCCAAGGCCGCGGCCCGCACCCGTCACGATGGCCACCTGGGCCGAGTCGCCGCTCCCGAACGACAGCATCTTCCCGTCTTCGATACAAAGGCAAGTTGAAGAAGATTCCGACGTGTGCGTCAACCAGTTGGGTGACGCACACATTATTGTGTAGTACACACCTATTTGGCGGGAGAGCTATTTTAGCTCTTCAAGAGGCGGCAAGTACGTCACCACTTTGACGATGGCGACGCAGATCTACGCCGAGTTCGGGGACGACTGCGACCTGTATGTCGTGCTGGGTGTAGAGCGCTCGGCCAGCGACAAGGAGATCACGCGCGCGTACCGCAAGCTGGCGCTGAAATACGTGCGTCTTTCGTTGTCATACGCGCTAAATAGCGGAAACGTTTTGACCAATTGTGGCCTCATTGCAGCACCCGGACAAGCAGCGCGGAGATGAACGCGCGCGCGCTAAGGCGACGGCCAAGTTCCAGGCTGTGAGCGCCATCCACCAGATCCTGAGCAACGCGGAGACGCGCGCCGTGTACGACGAATCCGGCACGATCCTGTCGGACGAACACGACGCCAAGTCGCCGTCCTTCACGATGTGGACGCAGTACTTCGCGCGCGTGTTCCCCAAGGTGACCAAGGAGGACATTACGAGGTTTGAAGGCGAGTACCGCCACTCGGACGAAGAGGAACGCGACGTGCTGGCCGCCTACGAGAAGTACGAGGGCGAGATGCAGCACGTCATGGACTCCATCATGCTGTCTACGGAGGACGACGAGGAGCGCTTCACCGACCTGATCCAGAAGGCTATTGAGGAGAAGAAGGTCGAAGCTTTCCCCACGTGGAAAGAGTACCTCAAGCAACAGACCAAAAAGAAGAAAAATGAGACCCCCGCCGATCAGAAGCGCAAGCAGGCCAAACGAGACAAGGAGGCGCGCGAAGCGGAGGAGCTCTTCAACAAGATCCGGGGCAACCAGCATAAGCGCAGTGAGGGATCCGGCAGCATGGCGTTGAGTACTGAAAGGTGAGGCCCACAGAGGCTTGGAAAGAGATGAAGTTGGGGTCGTTATTGACAGCAGTGATGGTGGTTGAGAGCAGGAAACGCGGGTTTGACTCGCTGCTGGGCAGTTTGGAGGCCAAGTACGCTGAAAAGGGCAAGAAGTCGAAGCGTAAGCCAGCCCCGAGAGACGCTGGTGAACCTAGCGAAGAGGAGTTCCTTGCCGCGCAGAAGCGGCTCAAGCGCAGTCGGAAGAAATAAGCAGAGAGCGGATGAAGGCAGAAAGTATCGACAGCAGCACCGCACTCAACAGCTTCAAGTTAGAGGAATTCCATTGCACATTAAACCAGCTCCTTAGCCCTGCCTTCTTCATATTAAACTTCATGAGACTTATCCCTTAAACTCGCTGAAGCTGGTGGCCGTGGGGGTTCCTGGTGCTACCGTCTCGCTCACTTCCACGGCGACGGGGATCGGCTCTCCGTTCTCCATCGGAACACTCACGTACTGGCCGTTAGACTCGCACGAGGCACCGTCGTAGCCCGCATACACTAGCAGCGCGTCCTCCTCGTGCGAAACCACGTGCTCGTCATAGTCACGGGCCTGGTAGTCGACGTGCACGAAGGCCCGCTCCACCTCGTCCAGGTTCTCCACCTTGAACTGCATCTGAAGAGCGATGTCGTGCGCCATCTTGACGGACATTTCTCCGGGCACCACCACCTCCAGCTCCACGAGATACTTGGATCCGAAGTGGTAGGCGCGCACGATGTCCAGCTCCATGGCCGGGTGGTGGCGTTTGCAGAGCTCTTTGACTTCGTAAATGAACTCTTCGTTGGCACACACGCCGACGAGCTGCGTCACCTGCTCCCACGCCATTTTGCCCCACGACAGCATGATGTAGATGAAGATGAGGAGAGCGCCGGCCGGGTCGACGTACCAGGCCTTGGGCTCCACCGCAGCGACGATGTAGGCGGCCACTGCGATGGAGTTACTGAGCATGTCGTTGAAGTTGTCCTGGTGGATGGCCTCGACGGCGACCGAGACTGTGGACTTGAGGATCCACGCCGAGTAGAACATGAGGCCGATCTTGACGACGACGGCAGTGACGGCGATGGCGATGGCCGCAGCCGAGAGGTTTGGCGCTTCCGGCTCGTCCGACGAGAGTCCGTCGACGAGCTTCGTGACCGCTTCCTGGATGAAGAAGAGCGCGGCCAGCACCATGACACTGGCGGCCACGATGATCGCCACGGGCTCGAACCGCGACGTACC
Organism: Phytophthora crassamura; assembly: GCA_033557995.1. NCBI lineage: Eukaryota > Oomycota > Peronosporomycetes > Peronosporales > Peronosporaceae > Phytophthora > Phytophthora crassamura. The sequence goes on along the minus strand of JAUCED010000002.1, from coordinate 15,044,500 downwards.
GGCCGGGTACTTGGCGTAGTCCTGCTTCTTGCCCGAGCGGGTGCCGGCGTACCAGAGCAAGCCCTGCACGAAGAGATCCACCATGTTTTCCACGAGGGCGGAGATCAGCGCGAGCGAGTTACTAGCGATGGCAACAGACGTCATGATGATGACGATGAGGATGTTCGTCCCGAGAGAAGCTTTCAGCACCACCGCCACGTGATCCAGAGGCTCCTCTCCGCGCAAAATGTGCTGCAGGGTGGCGAACTGCGCGCAAAGAGAGTTGGTCTTTGGAGACGTCGGTCGAGCAGTGGGGCTCTGCATCGTCGGAGGTGACACTGGAGACGCTGCGCTGGACTTGTCGTCTTCAGAGTGAATGGCGCAATGACTCGACGGCAAGCCAAGCTTGGATCGGATCGTTGCACTCGATTAATCGCTGCTGCGCTGCAAAGCGCGTGCCTCGCTCCAATGGTGAGGCGCCGACGGCGGAGGTGGCCGGGTTCTGGTCGGTTCGTTCACTCTAGGCAACGCGTTGAACTGTGCGGTGCTACCGCACACGGATGAGCACGGATGAGCGTCCGTCTTTTTAGCTTTTAATCTTTGCTTGATTTAGCGCTATTTCGCTATGATTTAGCGCGCCCCCGATTCGTGAATTGAGATGAAACCCGGTCATTTTACCGTCTCGGTCTCACCTCACGAATCGGACGTTCGGTTTTACGAATCGGTCGTTCGGTTTTACGAATCCGGTCGGTTTTACAAATCCGGGTTGTCAAACTTGATAATCGAAATTCGAGGCGTGTCAAACTTGATAATCGAGATTCGAGGCGTGTCAAACCTGATAATCGAGATTCGGGAACAATTCTTCCAGGGACCTAATAATTGTATGCTGAAGCGCGGGTGTTTCCCTGCAAGATGTTTCTATTATTTTAGGATTATTTAGCTTTTCTGGATTGGTTTCTAGACTAAAAATGAATTATGCACGCAGGTGCGGGTTTCCTCTAGAATACTTACGCCGGCACATAGTGTGCCCCATTTGAAAGGAATAGTTGATCACCGTAGCCAATTCCTCCACATCCACTGTCGACAGCTCTTCAAGATCTTCATACTCAATAATCCAGTACCGCTTCCCCCACGCGTGAATGGTGGTTTCACTTTGCCGACGTAGTTCTGCTCTCTCTATATCCTCGCCGTCATCGTCTGTTGAAACACACGCCCGCAAGATACTCCAATTGATCACACTTGCTGGTTTCTCCACAAGTCGGTTGACCAACGCGTTCACTTTGTACTGCGACTTGCGAGCGCCATCACGCTCTAGACATCTGGTCTTCTTTCGAGGACGTCCTGGTGGCTTTCGAGCTGGTAGGTCACGGAGCATGACTTCTAGGTCAAGCTCGTCAACGAGGTGAAGACACGCCAATACGTGTGCACAGAGCCACCCGGTTGGTAAAAGGCCTTGCAATCGCACTTGAACTTCTCCAGAATCGTCTCGATTTTTTTTAGGCTTCATGTCGGGTTGTTCCAGTCATGATTAAACGAGACATGTATCATAACTTTCACAACGTGAAGTGATTGGTACCGAAGCTGGGTGTTCTCCACTTTCTCGTTGCGCCTGAGAACTCCGTGAGGAGAACGTTTGTACGTATTCGTTCGATTCGATTAAGGCTGTGCAAATTGTCATCACGAACAGCATAGTAGCTGCTGTTGAAGCAGTATTCCTTGATACCGCGGATGAATCGAACCGACTTGCGCGCATGTGTCGGGTAGTGATTTAAGAACTGCTCTTGAACCGCGCGAGTGTCGTGCGGGAGCGTGCCTTGTGCCTAGCGAGCGAGGGCTTCGGTGGGGAACGCTCGCATGCGAGCGATCTCGGCTGCGGTAAGGCGAGTCGACATGGTGGCTTGCGCGTGGCTTGGAAGATTAAAGAATGGCGGGAGAGAACGAACTCGCGGATTGCCAGGGACGGTGAGATTCTCTGGAACATTCCTGTGACGGAGTGATGGATGTCTCGATGACCTGAGAAAGGAGCACAGCGACCGTTATTGATTGACACGGACCTGTCTCAGTCGCAAGGAGCCAACTGTGGGAACGCATTTCGAATTTGGCTGGGCGAGGTGCAAATGGGCTTCGTTGGATTGGTGCTGTGGTGCTGGGCTTTGGAAGGCGACGTGCTTCGAGCCTTGACGGCGGCCTCAGCATGTGCTATAACTTGCGTCCTGATATGGATCGGCATCTGACGTGGCGATCGGTTTCCTCAAGAGGACACGCAGCAGTTGCGGAACGTTCTGGTTCTTCGTGCAGACTTGCGCCGAGCGCTATCGACAGGCGGCCCGGAACACGAAGACCCTTAGGGGATGTCTCGGGCGGAGTATGCGTGGGCCTGCTGGGATTGTCGTTCCTCGTGCCGATCGCGGTGCTGAAGGAATACGAGTCGAGATTAGGGAGCGTTTGCAAGCTGTGCCTTACGTGGTGCGACGCGTATCACTACGCCGTGTGCGTGTTTACACCGGATGCAGTCCACTCGTCATGGAACTGGTCGTGCCTTGGAACCGAGGGGTGCGTGGACGCGTCGAAGACTGCGGCGGGCCGTGACGGCGACTTCGCGTTTACCATCTATTTGGAAATGCACTAGCTGATCTTGTTGGTGATCTACGTGCCTCGCGTTCTGTACGACCTGTAGGAAGGCGTGGTACAAGGTGGAAGTGAGTGGCATTGGTGCTGCTCGGCTGGAATTGCTGGCCGGGATTCGCTGGCCGTGGCGTGTACGTGTCAGTTGTGATCGTCGGACTAGGAAGCTACAGCCACCTAATGCGGCTGCTGGATCAACGTCTCTCGAAGGCTAAGGTGAAGCCGGGGCAAGTGGTCTACAAAGGATGGAGCAAGCTGCGAGCTCGCGTAAGTGCGTGTGAGGAAGTGGAACGGTCGGACATGGAACACCTGGAACGCGCGATATTGCCTCCGCCCATGATGGAACCGATAACTGCGGTCCCTGACCAAGCTTCTACTCACTCGACACCGGTGGTGAGCATGACGATGGATCCTGAGGATGTGGTGCAGATGAGCGTCGGTGGCGATCGTCCTGCGTTTGCTGAAGGCGAACAGGAGGCTCGTCGAGGACGTCGAGTGGCAGTCGGTGAGGATTTTCACGGTCCTCCGCCAGCCGACGGTCGGACGGTCCTAGCGGACTGTCTGAATCGGATGTTGCGACGGAGATGCAGCGTCGAGTGTCGGACTGTGGTCCGCGAGCGTTCCGGGCCTGAGGGAGCATCCCCATTTAATGATGCCAGGTTAAGGAACGCCGCGGGATGAGTGTCTCGGCACGAGACTCAGGAGGCAGTCACAAGCTGAGGTAAGGTTCAAGTGGGAGTTAGCGAAGTTGAGCGCTGGCGGAGCAAGCACCAGAGCTTCTCAGCCGTAAATTTCCCTCGTAAAGCACAAGCAAACAAGTTTTCAAGTTTTCTATTGTGTCTATGTTCAACTTTACACGTTCTTCTGAGCTGGCCTGAGGTACACGACCCCGGAACGAAGGAAGACCGCGACATTTTGTAAAGTTTGTATTTTCTATATGAGCAGAGTCAAGTTAGCTGAAGCTAAGACCAGCATTAAACTTAGCTGTCGACAATACAATGTAGCCGCATATAATACAATATATCCACCGGTCAGAGAAAGTAGCCGGTGGATGAATGAAAAAACGTTTTTCCCTGTGCATATCGAGTGTTCACACTTGCACCAACAGGTCTTGGTCGGCGCGGTGGCAACCCCGTCGGAGGAGTGTCAGACTGCCACACTTGAAAACACGAGTGCTTTCAGCTGTAGATGGACAACGGGAGCACGAGATCGGCATCCGGTCCTGATCAATAGAAACCACGAAATTTTATTCACGTTCATAGGGAAACCAGTAGTTGCAACTTGCAACACTACTCGAAGCAGCCACTCAAGGCAACCGCCTGCTCTATCTCTTCTGGTGGCTGATGAAGCGCAGCGCCAGCGCCGCCCAGATACGGAACAGCACGATGCAGCCGATCACAATGGCGAAGTTCTAGCCGATCTCGTCGTATTTTGTATTCTTGAAACCAAAGTACGACTCCGTGTACTCCTTCAGCGTCGTGTCGGCGCGTTGGCCATGGGCTGTCTGCCGAGATCCGAGCCGACTTTGACGTACGACTGCGTGGCTTCGTCCCACGTCGGCAGCGTCTCGCACTTGGTGAAGCACAGTGCCACCAAAATGCACACGTCTGCGGCGAGATCGCGTACAGCTACTAGTAGCCCTCGGGGATCGAGGACGCCGGCGGGTTGTAGGCCATGCCATCAATATGGCGTTGAACAACAGCCCAATGATCGCCGCCGCCTCCTCTGTCGACGGTCGTGGATCTGCTTGCGAGGGACGCCGTTGAACGAGATATTGCCTTCCACCGTGATGTTCTTGTCCTCCGGGAACGGGGCGCTGAGCAGCTTCATGAGTGCAGACTTGCCAGCTGGCCAAGCAGCAGCGTGATGGTGCCGGGCATGAAGACGCCGCTGACGTTCTTGAGGATCTCTTTGTCTCTTGGGCCCGGCGAAGGCCTTCTTGACGGTGTTGGGCAGCGTCAGCAGCTCGTGCTTAGACCCATCGCTCTCTACCATCACAACGTCGGCCGTGAGGCTCACATTGCGGAACCGCGAGGCAGGCCGTGGTCTTCTCGACGCTTGAGAGCATGAGGGCGTGCAGTGCTTCTGGCCCGTCTGCCATCAGACCAGCAGTAGAGCACTCAAGGAGGGAGATTCAGGAATGGCCGAGGTCAGGTCGCAGCATCTCGCGGTAGTCGTGGTGGGACCCAAACAAAAATCGAGGGTAATCATTTTGTGGCGCAATCAGACCAATTTAGGCATTTTGGGTCGAAGTGATCTTCAAGTTAGGGTTGAAGTGCCTTCAAGTGCCGTGCAAGGTATGAAACCCTCCTCGTGTGTCTCGGACGTGAATATCAGTGCTTCAGGAACATATACACCATCCCCACATGGTCCGTATCGATCGCTCGCATGAGCGCTTACTGTCCATTCCGGTCGCATGACTCGACTGTTTCCCAAAGTGGCAGTTGAGAGCTTAGGGCTTTCGGGTGTCCACTATTGGCAGCTAACAGCACCGCAGTGTCTACCCATCGTGATGAAAGATGACATGCTTTGCCCTGGGACGGCAAATTTGGGTCGGCGCCAGCCTCCAGCAGACATTGCAGAACTGGACAACATGGCCATTTTCGCCAGCAGCAGAGCTGTCCCGTCTCGAGTCCTCTGGTTCACATCGACACTCAGGTGCACAAGCAACAACTTAACCACATCCCCCTCTCGGCCGCAATATAAAACGCCAACTTGACGTCCGTCTTGTGCCTCAATAGAAACCGCGCTACATCGAGATCGTAGCACGTGTCGGCCTTCATTAGCGCGTCTCCCTCGGTGTAGTCGATATTAACGCTGTGTTGGCCAGGAATACTTTCACGCAGTTCAGCTCCCCAGCCACGGCAGCCTCCGGACGCCCTCCGAGAAGTGTCGATCATCGCTGGTAGTCGTCTAGGAGTCATGGCGAACCGAATCCACCCGCTACCATCATTCACGGTGAAAAGCTGGAGTCGTAGGAGATGAACGACTCCGACGACTCGCTTTCTGTGGGCTCCATTGCGCAGCTCCAGGTTGGACTAGACTTCGCGTTGACAGTCTTCACCGCAACAAGCATCGGTTCATGTTCACCAACCAGGGATGATTAAATCACCTCTTCGACCTCAAAATGAGCCTCTTTGGCCGATCGATCCGATGAACTGCAGGCAATCCGCTGCCATCCTTTTCCTGCAATCTTCACAATGCTGCAGTAAGGGAATGGAAATTCCGTTGACCTCGATTCCCCGGACGCTCAGATGACAAGGCAGCTGGCAGTGAAGCCAACGACAGGCGGGACGCAGGCCCCGAACGGGCAACCGGTTGAAGTACGGGGGGCGAAGATCAGGTGGAAGCAGGCCGCGATCTTCTCGCGAAGTGTCGTGGTTGCTCCCTGAGGGTGAGGGCGACGGAACGAGCGGCGGAGAAGCCACGAGGACGAAGCCAACCAGAGTGCATATTAGGGATAGCCACAGTTACGGATTTGCAGCGAAGCAGACAAGTGCTTAGCGAGCAGTAGCAGCGTACTAGCCAGTACAGCAGCACAAGCGAAATACACAGCAGTTGATCAGTGAAGTGACTCACGAGAGCAGCCTACACGCCTGGAAGGAAAGGGCCCACAGGAGCAAGAGAGAGACGGGTATCTGCAGCCCCGTAGAGTTGTCGGTATCAGCAGCCCGCAAAGCAACGCACGGCAGCCAAGAGAAGGTCGGGTCGACCTCGGTATCGTAGCCCCGGCACTGCGCGTTGAACAACTTGGCACAGAGCTCGTGCGCGGACTCCTTGCGCTACGAGGCACAGGAAATCAGGTATTGTTGCCGTGCGTGTTCAGACTAGGTTAGGTGCGTGTGTAGGGCGACAGCATCAGTGGCCACCGGACACCGTCTCCTAGCTAGGGATAGGACTGGCCGCGGAGTAGCGTGGACACCAGTGCAGTAGGACAGCACTCGCAAGGACAAGGACTCACGTCACTCAAGACGCAGCCAAAAGGATAACCGATTGCTTACTTGGTGGTCATACAGGGGCTTTCCAAAGAGGCTTAGCCCAGCGGCACTAACCTGAGACTGAAGACGGAGACTGAAGACTGAGACTGAAGACTGAGATTGAAGAGACTGAGCAGCACTGAAACAGACGCGGGCTGAAGACCAACAGAGATGACGACTGATCGAGCAATGAGAGCCGACCGACGGGCCAACAACCCACCGGCCGCGAAGAGAACGGGACGACCCAGAGTGCAGATCCCGCTGAGTACACCGGCAGGGACGAGTGCAGCTGCCCACGGGGTGGTGGTGAGCAGTGGCGTGACCATCAGCGCCGCCCCAAGCGATCACGGGAGCGATGCCGACGGTGACAACAATGCTGGTGAAGAAGAACGTGACCGCCGCAGCAACAACGCCGCCGGCGATGAGGAGGAGAAAGACGAGCGCGCCCACGACGGAAACAGCGACGAGGACAACAACCAGAACAGAGATGACGACCATGGACCGCGAAGGAGCACCAGCGCGCCGCGAAGTCCGAGCCGACGCCAGCAGTCGAACCAGGATGTCGACGATGACTTGGAGTCAATGGACTGGTGGGAGGCCTTGACGCCCGGCCAGCAACGAGCGATGATGAAAAGATTCCTGGTGCAGCCACCAGCGCCAGCGGCCGTACCAGCACAGCCAGTGGTGATCCGAGCGCCGGCACCCGAGCAGCAGCGGCGGCACAAGATGAAATACTTGAACCTGGAGGACTTCAAGGGCAAGTCCAGTGAGTCGGTCGAAAGCGTGGCTGGCTACGATTCCGCAGGAAGTCGAACGGCAAGCAGGCCTTGGGGCGACACGTGGACGCCGGAGAAACTGTACTACGGCGCGACCGCACCTGAAGGACGCAGCCAGCAAGTGGTTAATCACGCTGACCGAGAACATGAGAGCAAGACAAGAATCTGACGTACCTGATCCGGATGATGAGGAAGAAGTACGGTCGCAGGGAGAACATGTTCAAGATCCAGCAACGGTTAGCAGCACGGGTACAACAACCGGGTGAGAGACTTGGCGACTTCGCAGCGAGCCTGACGAACATTGGCTTCGGCAAGAGAGTGCCTGCAGAGTCATACGTAGAGGCATTCAGCAACGGCATCAACAACGAGACCACGGCGACCCAAGTGCGTACCTACGAGCCCCAGACGCTGGATGAGGCTGTCCAGTTCGCGGAAGACAAGTGCGGGGAGTTGGGGTAAGGCTTCAAAGTCACCGATTGGCGAGTGGCTAAGCGCCGCTACCGAGAAGACCGACAACACGGCGCCGAGGACGAGACGCAGCCGGCGAAGAAGAAAGCCGCGACGGCGGGCGATACAACGAGTCCGATCGACTGGAAGCGGCTTGGTCTGGGCTTCGGTGGCAGCAAGGACTCACCCCGAGTTTCGATACTGAGGGCAAGGCGATACCCGGACCGGTAGAGACGGCCCAAAAGATCCAGTTTCAGTGGCCTCCCTGCAAACGCTGATGTTGGTGGCTGGACTCGGACGCGCAGAAGGGCAGAGCGGTAAGACAGCGGCCAGCAAATCAAAGGTCGCCCGGGCCCTAGAAGTGAAGACTGAAGCAATCCCCATCAACCAGCAGCCCGGAGTGAGCCAACCCCAGCAGCAACTGCAGCAGCAGCAGCAGTATAGCGGCAACAATGGCGGCGCAACGTGGCAACCGCGTGGCGGAGCCGGCAGAGGAGGACGGGATTTTGGCCGAGGACGCGGCGGCAACGGAATGTACAATTACGGCCCCGTGGATCACCGCACCATCGAGCAGCGCAAGTCGGAGACATCCTGTGCCCACTGCCACGTAAGAGGACACTGGTGGCGCGAGTGCGAGGCTCGCCTCGTCGAAGAAAGGGGGAGTCAGCAGCCCGCGACCGTGACAGGCAACAATGCAGCAGCAAGTTCCGCGGCTCCGACACCAGCAGCGGGAAACGGCCAGCGGCAGTAGAGTAGGGGACTCTGCTGCCCGCGAACCGAGCACACCCCGAGGACGAGATTCAGGTGACTCCGGCCAAGACGAAGAGGGAAAAGCGGAAGCGGCGGTGGCCCCGAGTAACGGCAGCCGCGGAGGAAGATGAGGCGATGACTCGCCAGGGCCCAGCAGCCCCGGCGGAGAGCGACAGCAGAGAAATGACCGTGGGTAGTGGAAGAGCGACAGCCGACGTTGTTCTGCCCAGGGGAAGAGTGACGACTGCTAGCGCCGTGGAAGGAGAGACAGAGGGCAAGAAGATCAGAATGGCGGACGCAACTGGTGATACGGCGACGGTGGAACCCCTGACTGCGGAACCGATCCTTAGCCGCGACAGAGGACCCGAGCCAGCGGATCAGAACGAGAGACGAGAACCAGAAGCAGTGTCGAATCCCCCAAGCATGATCAACCGAGCCAGTGTGATGAGTGGTGGCAGGATCACAGCCAGCAAGCGTCGGCAACGAAGAGCAGAGAGCAGAGAGCGTGGTGGCAGCAGCTCATAAGATCCTGACAACCGAAGTGCGAGAACGAAGAGAAGAACGCGCCCAAGTGCTGAGAGTCATTGAGCGGCAAGTGATCGAAGAAGTCCGAGAAGTGGAGCAACTGCAACAACGGCCACACTCACAGCGAGCCGTGCAGGTTGCAGCGGCCGCGGTGAGGAAAGCGACGCGAGCCACTGCTAAACAGCAGGACCACAGACCAAGGAACAGACGTCATCCGCAACAAAGGAGCACCAGCGGAACAACCAGACGGAGGACGCGTGGCAGAAAGCGGTGCAGCGGTTCGACCAGTACGCACCGGAGGAGCTGCCGGGAGAGGGCACCCTGGCAGACATGAGAGCGACCCGACGGAGAGCACTGAAGGCAGCCAAGCAGTTCCGAGTAGCCCGACGAACACGGCGACTGCAGGAACGGCAACAGAGAGCAGATCGGACCGAGGTGACCGAGGGAAGAAGCGCAGAGCAGACTGAAGCACGCCGATTGAAAGACCGGAAGCAGTACAGCTACCAGAAGCAAGGGTGTTACGGTGACGTGGAGTTACGCCCCGGCGACGGCGGCAGACCGGAGAGCGTAGCGCAGTTGCGAGCGGCCGGAAGTGATGATCCGAGCTACTTACCGACAGCGCTACTCGCCATGACGAGGAAGCATGTCCAGGAGGTGCGGCTAGATACCTGCGCACAGTTCAGCATCGCCGGCATCGAGCTACGGAAGTACGGCCAGTGTGTTACCCGGCACGCCCCGGTCGACGTGGTGGAAGGATTCGGCGGCGGCAGATGCAAAGTGTTGGGCGTGTGGCGATTCCGAGGGACAACGAAGTACCAACAGACAGTCGTGGTGGACGCATTGCTCGTGGACGGCCAAGGGAACGAATTGTTGATCGGCGAAGACTGGATGGGAGCGGCAAGTCAAGATGGACTTCAATACCCGAGAACTGAAGTACCGGGACGCGGCCGGTCAGAAGGTCATACTGCCTTTCACGTGCCACGGAGTTTCGACCCTACGGCAGCTGAGGAACGAACGGAAGGTTGTTGTACGTCTGGCCAAGACGGTGAAGCTGACGTCGAACACGCGGAGTGTTGTGCGCCTGAAGGTAGACGCCGACGAGGGAGCGACGGGCATCTTCCTGCTCAAGCCGACGTCCAGCATTTGATGATGGCGCCGACAGTGACGAAGGTGGAGGACGGCGTGATACGCGTGGCTGTGCTGAATGTAGAGGGCCGGCGAGAGAAGTTGCCCGCCCGCGACGCTTTAGGCACCTGGATCCCGACGAGTGAAGACATGCAGATCCTGGCAGTGAATGGCGAGCTCGAGAGACAGAAGGTGGCCAAGTGGGTTGCGACTCTGAGGAAGGAGGACGCCCCTCCGCTGAAGAACGAGGAGCAGCTCAGCATAGGTGAGATGGAGGCGGCCGATAAAGACCTGGTGATCGCGCTGTTACGGCAATATGCCGAGATCGCAGAGAAGAAAAAGTGATGCCCACCGTTAGCGACCGTGAACGTGGAGCACCACATCAATACCGGCGACGCTGCTCCGATCATGCTCCGAACGAGGCGACACGCGGTATCCGAGAACGCCGTGATAGACACCAATGTGGACGAAATGCTGCAGCACGGAGTGATGGAGCCGGGAGAAGGCGCGTGGGGCTTTCCAGTGGTGATTGTGTGTAAGAATGACGGCAGCGTTCGATTCTGCATCGACTACCGAGCCCTCAACGTAGTCACGGTGAAGGATGTCTATCCACTACCGCGCGTGGATGAGACGCTGGAAGCGCTCTATGGCTCGCAGCGATTCACGAGTCTGGACCTACATGCAGGCTATTGGCAGCTGGGCGTGGCCGAGGAAGACAAACCGAAGACAGCGTTCACAACTCGCAGAGGGCTCTTCCAGTTTCGACGAATGCCTTTTGGGCTCAGCAACGCGCCCAGTACTTTTCAGCGGTTAATGGACTGTGTGTTGCGAGGCTTAACGTGGGTGTTGCCTCGTTTATCTCGATGACGTGGTGATCTTCACCAAAGGAACGGTGGCGCAGCACGTGGTGGAACTAGCAGTGGTACTCGAGCGACTAGCAGAAGCAGGGCTCAGCCTGAAGGCGGCCAAGTGTTCATTCGCGACGACCAAGACGGAGTATCTAGGTCATGACCTGACGCCAGAAGGGATTCAACCAACCGATCGGCTGGTGAAAGCCATCGTGGACTTCCCTCGGCCCCAGGACGACGTGCAAGTGCGACGCTTCGTAGCCCTGGCCGGATACTACCGCAGATTCGTGCCTGATTTCGGAGCTAAGATGGGGCCGATGACTAGTTTACTGCGGAACGACAGCGCGTGGAAATGGGGAGATGCTCAAGAGGAAGCATTCATCTGGGCGAAGGCGTGGTTCAGCCAGAAGCCAGTACTCGTCTACCCCGACTACAGACTCCCGTTCAAACTGACTACCGATGCGTCGAAGACTGGCCTCGGGGCAGTACTCTCGCAGGACCAAGGGCGTGGCGATCAGCCAGTAGTCTACGCCTCGAAAGTTAACAGCCTCACAGTCAGCAAGTACAGCATCTCCGAGCTGGAATGCCTCGCTGTCGTGTGGGCTGTGCGACTCTTTCGACCCATCTGTACGGACGCAGATTCACGATAGTAACGGACCATATCGCACTGAAGTGGTTAATGACGGCGAAAGAACCAGCTAGACGACTGCACCGCTGGGTGTTAACTCTCCAGGAGTACGATTTTGAGATCCAGTACCGGCCGGGCAAGGAGAACCACGTGGCTGATGCTCTGTCACGAGGACCTGCGCGGACAGAGAGGAGCGAGGCAGCTGAAGAGACAGAGCAAGCGGCTAATGACCCTGCTATCGGCGTAAGTAAAGTGTATGGGGCCGAGCCTGGAAGCGAGCGAAGTGCAGCTCTGCGGACAGCCGTGGCAGGTGCTGATAGTGTTAGCCGGCGCTGTGATGAAGTGGAAACTGAGATCGACAGCTCAGCGAGGGATGTGATCCAGACAGCCACAGCCAGACGAGTGGAAGCAGCTGAGATGGGCGTGGTGCAGTTCACAGATGCCGATATTAAGCGGGAACAGAAGAGATCCGTGATGGTGCAATCGCTAAAGCGAAAAGGAGCTTACCGAGGACAGCGTGGGTTCAGTGACAAAGATGGACTAGTGCGAGCTGAAGTCGATAGCGGAGAGAGCCGAATCGTGTTGCCGGCGATCTATTGGGCCTCGCCTTCAAAGAGGCTCTCGACAGTATCTGGGCAGCACACTTACGTGGACGGCAGACGCTGGAGAGACTGCAGAGGATGTATTGGTGGCCGCATACGCGGGACGCCGTGTACAGCTGGCTGGCAGCCTGCCGGGATTGCGGCTCTCGGAAGGCAAAGCCGAAAGCAATGGTTCCACCACTGAGACCGGTGATGTAGGCGAGCGATGGGGTATCGACGTAGCAGGCCCATCGCCCGTGACGGCGAGTAGAAACCGCTACGTCATAGCGGCGGTGGAGTACACCACCCGATACGCTGTCGCAGCAGCTGTGCAGGAACACACGGCCAATCAGTTGCGCGCTTCCTAATGAGAAGGTGGTGCTAGTCTACGGCCCGATGCGCGAAGTGATGATGGACGGAGCGCATGAATTCGGTAGCAAAGCGATAGCTGAGCTGTTGGCCCTGATGCAGGTGAACCAAGCAACACCCGTGCCCTACCGACCCAATTTACTTGGCTTAGTGGAAAGGTTTCACAGAACTTAGAAAGATAGGATCAGCCTGTGTATGTAGACGAAACCCAAGATGACTGGGACGACTTCCTCCCCAGCGCCCTGTACGCCTACAACGGATCGAAGCATGCGACGCACGGCTACCAACCGAACGAGCTGATGCTGGGTCGGAAGCTGAGGACTCCCGCTGAACTGCTGAGGAGAAGCAGATTGGTACACCCGAGAAGCACGCTGCAAGAGTATAACACGGTTCTGATGCAGGACCTGAAGAAGGCCCGGGAACTAGCTGCCCTCGCGTTGCAGAAGGAACAAGCTCGACAGGCGATGTACTACAATCAGCGGAGCGTGAGGAACAAGAGTGAGTTCAGACCTGGACAGCTTGTGTGGATCTACAGACCAGCCCGTGGACCGGGGATTACAAAGTTCGGTCACCGCTGGAGAGGACCGGGTAAGATCGTGGAGGCCGCTGGGTACGACAACTACCGCGTTCTGATGATGGAGTCGGGCGAGGAGTTGGTGATCCACTACTCGTTCCTGTTGAGTTATTATTACCCGACCAACCTACTAGATGCGATGGCCAAAGATATTGCGCGTGACTTGCGCGAGAAAGCCGTTGTAACAGCTGACATTGACTCTGAGGACGAGGACGATGCAGCACCAGAATTAGCCGACCTAGAGGAAATCGAAAATAACCTGACAGTAGTGCCAGACCCGCCCGCCAGCGACGAGGGAGAAGAGCAAGCAGAAGCCGATCAGACACCGGCAGCGCAACCCGAGCCGATTGTGCAACCAGAACGACGAGCGCAAGGCAACCGACGCAGCCGAGAGCGACAAGAAACCCGCGGAGCAACCGAGACCCCAGCTACTACTGAATATGCCCGCCCGGAGGATGCAGCAGAGCCAGAACGACGAACGCGCCGCAAGCGAGCCCGAGCGGCACCCGCAGGAGCAGACGACGCCATTGCAGGACGGACGCGAGCTAAAGCACGACGCGCACCATACGCAGGAACTGAGCACCCCGACGCTACAGCTGGAGCCGACAGCCCGAGCAGAGCCCGAGCAAGTGGAACAGCTCTCGAGGCACCAACAGACCATGAAGATGGCCGACCTGCAGGCAACGAGGTCCGGTACGAGCGGGCAGAACCAGCACCGAGTCGAAGCGGACGCCCCAGAGGAGAGCAACGTGACGATCTGCCCCAAACATGGAGACCCACCCGAAGCCGGACGCCAAGAAGCCGATCAGCCAGACGCCAGCCAAGAGAAAGCAGCGACAGCAGCCGCCCGAGGCCCGAGTAACAACCAACGCACCGATAGAGACCGAGGGGCAGAACAGAAGAATGAGGACAATGAAGAGGCCCCAGCCGAACGCAGCCGAGCAGTGCCGATGCCGGAGAGCCAAGCGAGTCGAAACGAGCAGAGAGACCGACAACATCACAGCGGGTGGCCGATGAAGCGGACCAAGAGGAGCGAATCTACGTCTTCGCCGGACACGGCCGACGGGGCACCGACAGCCTGGTGTCCCGCCAGCCCCGACTCAACCGCATCCAGCCGCATGAAGCCGTGGTGGAGTGCAGACGACGACGATATCGAATGCGGACTGGGCGTTACGTGCTGGAATTCCAAGTACAGCGTGTGGGTGATCGATCTGACCATGCACAACCAGAAAGGATCTGGCTCAACCAACGGGACTACGAACAGCTTTGGCGAGAAGGACGAGTGCGCAGCGAAGCGCTCAACAGCGACGACCCATATTCGAGCGACGACAGGGAGGCGGCAGTAGGATAACGAGCGGCTGAGAGACAACGTGACGTGCAACACGAAGGCGGTGAGCAGCAAGACCAAGCAGGAGAGACAGCGGACGACAGTACGAATCGGGGACGATTCGGGCGGAAGGGGAAGAGAGTAAGGGAATGGAAATTCCGTTGACCTCGATTCCCCGGACGCTCAGATGACAAGGCAGCTGGCAGTGAAGCCAACGACAGGCGGGACGCAGGGACGCAGGCCCCGAACGGGCAACCGGTTGAAGTACGGAGGGCGAAGATCAGGTGGAAGCAGGCCGCGATCTTCTCGCGAAGTGTCGTGGTTGCTCCCTGAGGGTGAGGGCGACGGAACGAGCGGCGGAGAAGCCACGAGGACGAAGCCAACCAGAGTGCATATTAGGGATAGCCACAGTTACGGATTTGCAGCGGAGAAGACAAGTGCTTAGCGAGCAGTAGCAGCGTACTAGCCAGTACAGCAGCACAAGCGAAATACACAGCAGTTGATCAGTGAAGTGACTCACGAGAGCAGCCTACACGCCTGGAAGGAAAGGGCCCACAGGAGCAAGAGAGAGACGGGTATCTGCAGCCCCGTAGAGTTGTCGGTATCAGCAGCCCGCAAAGCAACGCACGGCAGCCAAGAGAAGGTCGGGTCGACCTCGGTATCGTAGCCCCGGCACTGCGCGTTGAACAACTTGGCATAGAGCTCGTGCGCGGACTCCTTGCGCTACGAGGCACAGGAAATCAGGTGTTTTTGCCGTGCGTGTTCAGACTAGGTTAGGTGCGTGTGTAGGGCGACAGCATCAGTGGCCACCGGACACCGTCTCCTAGCTAGGGACAGGACTGACCGCGGAGTAGCGTGGACACCAGTGCAGTAGGACAGCACTCGCGAGGACAAGGACTCACGTCACTCAAGACGCAGCCAAAAGGATAACCGATTGCTTACTCTGCCTGTATATGGCTCGACCTTCATTTCCATCTGTCATCGATCGGTTGCAACTCCAGTGACGATTCCTCGCTCGACGTGGATGCCAGTCGTCTCTCCAACAGCATCATGCCGAGCACGTCTCGACTGGGCGACGGATAGGGTTACATAGAGGTTACGCTGTGGTTATGTTCTCAGTATCCAGCGGCCGCCTCGTGCGTGTTCACAACTGAAAGCGACGTCGCAGCAAGAAGAAGAAGAATCATAACAAGGATGAGTGCTTTCTTCGAGCAAAAAGTCAAGGCGCCCGTGATCAAGCTGCTCAAGTCTGGCGGTGCGTGCTCCTGCTCTGTCTCTAAGCTACACTCATTCCTTCTGACCTCCCAATCCCCTGCAGCCTCGCCCAGCAGCATCGCGCTGGCCATGGCTTTCGGAGTCTCCGGCGGCATCTTCCCCATCCCGGGCGTCACGACGGTGCCCGTGATGGCCGCTATCTTCCTCTTCCGCCTCAACCCTGTGGCCGCCATGCTCACCAACTACCTCGTCACGCCGCTCAACATCGCGTCCGTGCCGGTCTTCATGTAGGTCCACCGTCCTGCCCCTTTGGATAGCTGTACAGCCCCACTGACAGTATTGTGCCTCTTGCAGATACTACGGCAACGTCATGTTCGGCGGCGGCGACGGAGAGGAAGAGTTCGCCATCGGCAGCTTCATGGAGGACATCAAGAAGGACACGATCAACACGCTGCTGCTCTTCCGCTTCACGCTACTGCACGCCATCTACATGTGGCTGCTGGTCATGCCCGTGATCACACTCGTCATCTACGGCGTCCTCACACCCGTACTGAAGCGCGTCATGCCCAAGAGCAAAGACGGCAGCAAGCATGCATAGCTTTTCATTCCTTAATGAAACACAGACCTCGTCGGTGCTGTTTGGAGAACGAAACATAGATCAAATGACTGTGTTCTCTTCTTACAAGTCTCTCTGGCCGGTTAGTCCTGCAGCTGCTCGAAGCTGGCTGAGCGGGGTGTCGTGATGGCAGCACGCTCTGGGGAGATTGGTGGCGACTCGACCCTCACAGCGAGCTCGACAGGCCCCAAGTCGTCGTCTGTAGGCGCGGACGCGTATACTTCGCCGCCGTGAGCCACCTGCTGCTCCATGCTGTACCCCGCGTACACAAGCAGCGCGTCCTCCTCGTGCGAAACCACGTGCTCGTCATAGTCACGGGCCTGGTAGTCGACGTGCACGAAGGCCCGCTCCACCTCGTCCAGGTTCTCCACCTTGAACTGCATCTGAAGAGCGATGTCGTGCGCCATCTTGACGGACATTTCTCCGGGCACCACCACCTCCAGCTCCACGAGATACTTGGATCCGAAGTGGTAGGCGCGCACGATGTCCAGCTCCATGGCCGGGTGGTGGCGTTTGCAGAGCTCTTTGACTTCGTAAATGAACTCTTCGTTGGCACACACGCCGACGAGCTGCGTCACCTGCTCCCACGCCATTTTGCCCCACGACAGCATGATGTAGATGAAGATGAGGAGAGCGCCGGCCGGGTCGACGTACCAGGCCTTGGGCTCCACCGCAGCGACGATGTAGGCGGCCACTGCGATGGAGTTACTGAGCATGTCGTTGAAGTTGTCCTGGTGGATGGCCTCGACGGCGACCGAGACTGTGGACTTGAGGATCCACGCAGAGTAGAACATGAGGCCGATCTTGACGACGACGGCAGTGACGGCGATGGCGATGGCCGCAGCCGAGAGGTTTGGCGCTTCCGGCTCGTCCGACGAGAGTCCGTCGACGAGCTTCGTGACCGCTTCCTGGATGAAGAAGAGCGCGGCCAGCACCATGACACTGGCGGCCACGATGATCGCCACGGGCTCGAACCGCGACGTACCGGCCGGGTACTTGGCGTAGTCCTGCTTCTTGCCCGAGCGGGTGCCGGCGTACCAGAGCAAGCCCTGCACGAAGAGATCCACCATGTTCTCCACGAGGGCGGAGATCAGCGAGAGCGAGTGGCTGGCGACGGCGATGGACGCCATGCTGATGACGATGATGATGTTGGTGCACAGCGAAGCCTTGAGCACCACCGCCACGTGGTCCAGCTGCCGCTCACCGCGCGCGACTCCGAGAAAGAAATGCCAGGGCCTGCGCGACAGAGTCCTGGGGGTCGGCTGGCGAGGCATCCGAGCCACTGCACGGGGAACTAAAGACTCGTTGGCTCATGGTGGAAGAAGAGCAGCACAGAGCAGAAGCTGAAGTGAACGGAGCCCACCGCTTAGCAAGCATTGCACACACTCATCACGCGGAACGTTTTGGTGGTCCGGGCAGATTCAAGCCCCCGTCGGACGACAAATCTAGCGGCATGTTGAAGTGCTTTCTCGTCGTTATTGCTAGTTAAACAACAGGGCTCTCAAGCGCTCTCTGGCGGTGTGCACTCCGTCGGATGCCCCCCGCTGCGCAGGGCCTCGGCCAGACTGCGGACAAACAGCAACAACAACAGCAAATGAGCACCGTCGAATGGAACTTCCGTAAGTCGTTCGCCACGACGTACCAGTAGAAGGGATTGAACTTCTTGACTTTCACACCGCTGGCGTCGTCCGCCTCAGTAAGGTGCACACCTCGAGCTGGCAGCCACTTCTCGGTCATGACGTCCACGGGTGCACCGAGCTTGTTGGCGATTTTCTTGGTGAGGCCAGCAAGAATCCGGCAGGCAGGCGAGTTCGACAGGATCTGCGCAGGAAGAGCGGCCCCAATGCTCTCCAAGCCTCCGTTCACGCACTGGAAGACCAGGACGATGGGAGGGATACCGCGCTCAGTTAATCCGACGTTGGCCCAGTCAGACCCGTGGCGTGTGAGCGTCCTCAAGCAGAGCTTCCACGTCTGGTTCTCGGCATCTGTCAATGTCAGAGTAGTGAGCACTAGACATGGATTCGTATCAAGCTGCTGCTGTTGTTAAAGCGTATCATACCGTAGTTCGACAAGCGTTGGAAGCGAATGCGCTTGGCGGAGAGGAAGATGCGCTGGTCTTCTTCTCCTCTGCGAGTTCGATTGAGTACCGGTTTGCTCCAGCCGCCCTCCATCTCAGCTGTAAACTCCATCGCGCGTGCTCCGCTCCGCTTCATCGTCCACGTATACTCGAATGTATTGTCTCCGTGAAGGATGATCCGGGTCTTGATCCCGTCACCTTCGCCAGTAGCTTCAGTTGTGGCAGCAGGAGGTTGCGATGGTGGCTGTGCGATTGAAGACCGCGAGGACGCTGCAGCCTTCAGTGGCGCTACTTTGGCACCGGTCTCATTATCTTCTTGCTGCTGGGGCTGCGTCGTTGCAGGTTGGGGGGCCACGGACGTGTATACACCGGGTAGAAAAGTATACACGGGATCCTCGGCATGTGTCGGATCCCCGAAGTGCTTCCAGCTGACCCGCTCGTCTGCAGCGCGTAATAAAACCTCCATGGCCGACTCCACCCGGGACTTTAAGCGGTCCACATCCTGCTTCGACAGCATTTGATCTCAAACTTCCTCGCTCTCCCCCCTAAGCGAAAGCTGAACTCGACTTTTGTTGTTGTCCTCAGAAATAGCCCGGAAGGGGCAACGACGTGGGCGAAACAGAACCGAATGAAATGGAGAGCGATGGCGATGATGGAGATGACAGCTATGCGAACACCTACCTCGACGACGACGACGCGGAGGAAAGCGATGATGCCGAACTCGCCGAGATGCTCGCCAAAGTGCAGTCCATTCAGCAGGTGGAAGGGCGACTACAACCGGCGGAACAACCTGCACCCGCACTAGTCACAGAGGTGAAAGACAGCCAAGCGGATGCAGTAAAAGCACTAGGCAAACTCTCACCGAGAGTGTCGACTCTCACAGAATCAAGGAAGTTGCAGTCTCTTGTGAAATCGCCCTCGGCTACGTCGTCTGCAGGAGTTTACAGGAGTCAGGACGGTATTACGACGATTCCACGCAGTGCGTTAAGTGCCAGAGCTGCTGGCGCGGGGGCCTTGTTAGGGATCAAGAAAGCCGCGATATACGAGGAGAGACTTCTTCAGGCCGTGACGACGTCACAAGCCATCGAAAAGCTCAGGCAGAAGGCCGTAGCCGCCCCTCCTGGTGAGATGCTGAGCACCCTTCGCTTTCAATTACATGTAAAAAACTAACCAATCTAACTTGTTCCTGTGGACGTTGAAGCAACAATCAAAGTACGTGAAGGTAACTTGCCATCACCTCTCGACACGAAAAACCACTGACGCGAATCGTTTGGTTATGGTAGAAACGAATTGAAACCCTGTCAGCTCCGCCCAAGAAATCCACAGCTCGCAGATTCGCCACTGACGATGAGGAGCAGCACTGCCGCTTCCAGGTACGCAAGACCCAACGCGCTAAAGCTTCGAGAGACGACTTCGATAGCGCCGGCGATTCCGGCGTCAATTTCGTTTCTCGAATGGAAGCGGCTGAAAGAAATCGCCAGAAAGTGAGTACAGCTGCACGTTTCTGCTTGCTTCCCATTCTCACACTTTGATCTCCCTAGAAACTGGAACTGAGTCGAGGCGAGAACGACTACAACGCTCGTCTGGTACGATACCCTTCAGTCTCTAAACCAGAGAGGAATGTGTGCACTAACGAGTGCCTTCATTCTCGTTACAGGATAAAAAGTCTTGTCCGAGATGTGGCATTGCGCAGTCGTATGCCGAGTTCCGAGACAAGAAGAAGAAGTGCCAGATGTGTGGGGCTGAGTTTCGATTTCTGAACGCGTGGGGTGACATTGAACAGAGTTTCACTTCCCGGATGGCTGATTCCTCACGAGCTCAAGCAGAGAAAAAGGAGCAAATCTACGCCCAAGTGACAGCAAACGAAACGAACCGCCTCAAAGTCACCAAGACGGCGAAGCAGTTGCAGTATGAGAAGCGCATCGCCGTGAAGCATAACAAGCAAACGTTCCTCGACCGGAATTACAAGCCAAGCAGCGATTCCAAAACCAAGAAGGCGCAGTTGGAGCTGGAAGCAGCGCGAAAAGCTGTACAAACTACATCGAAAAAATAAGTAATTGACCCACAAACTGATCCTCGTTAAAGCTGTTGTGGTCATTTATTTATTTTACCTGATAGACTTCGTCTGTCGGGAAATTTCCCTGTGATGTGGCAGTGAAATGAGTAAAATGCGACCAGCTGAAGACACTGGACATCGACTTACTGCGCACGAAGACGAGTTGCAGTCCCCAGAGTAGCAGCAGTTGAGTAGCTCGGAGCCGTGAGCGATGCCCTTGAGTAGGCCTGCGAGTCAGACATCGTTGCGTGAGTGTCTACGGTGGGCCAGAACCAAGTTGTGTCATACCGGAAGAATCGCCTTGTACGAATAGCACTGAGTCGGTTGAATCGGAACAGGCGGTTGCTTCCAAGCTGGAAGTCTGGTCTTGCTCCTGCGCGTACTAGCTTCAACTGTTCGGGGTATTGTTTCCTCGATTGGAGCATCGTCAGTGATTGGGTTGAGTTTTTCTTGATCGCTCGACGTATCTGAATCTGAAGACGACTCTGCGGCGTGACTTATAGACCACACCAGCTCACAGTTTACAGGACTAGGACACCGGGTATCTGCCACAACTACCTCGCATGTGATTGCACTGGTCTCCTCGGATTCAGGAGCAGCAGACTGCAATCGAGTGGGGAATTGTCACGTCAAAACACATTTTTTTCTCATGAGCAAGTACTTACCTCGGTAATTTGAGGGAGCGACGGCTGCTTGCTCAACCCTTTCGCAACACGATCCAGCTCCCTCAGTTTGCTCTTAAACTTCTCAAGGCCTTGCTCGAATTCCTCTTGCGCCTGTCTGGAGTGGTTCATGTTAGGCGATCGAACGAGACAGGCATGGGAGCCAATGAATCGCCACTGACTCCACTCACCGCTTTTGAGTTTCAGCTAGCTGCTTCATTCGGCGCAAGCGCGCTGTCGTTTCCCGCCGCAGCCTTCTCTCCATCATCTTCTGGTCCTCGTCGGTATCTTCATTCTTCTCGTGTGTGTCTACGCGCTCGTCTTGATCACTGCGGGTGGGCTGTTGATTTGACCTACTGACCGATGGCATCACACATTAATGCAAAGGTATCATAAACACTGATTGACACGAATGCATCGCATACACTTGGAGGCGCTTGACCGTCTTCCTGTGGAACGATCGGAGTGCAGTAGTCTCTGCGCGTTCACCACGCGCGGAGCTTGGCGGCGTGGCGTCCGTCTTCTTTTGCTGGCACTTCGCACGTATGCGCTCCTTCGCTCGCAGTCGACTCTCCTGTGCTCTTCTTATCTTATCTGCACCTTGTTGTGCCGCACTCACTTCGTCCTCCCGTTGCAGATCCGCAGAGCGCAGCGTCTGCTGACTCTCGAGCTGGTTCATCCTGGCCACGCGGGCCCTTGCGCGCTCCTGCGCCTGCTTGACATTCTCCAGCTCCCGCTTTCTTCGGTCTTGCTCATGTCGGCGAACCTCCTTCTGGTGTAGTTGTTTCTGACTCGCGTTCTCGCCCTGCTTGACGGACTTGCTGCCCTTCGGAGCCGCGATCAGCGGCAATTTCTCGCTGCTGGCGGTCGCTTCGGCTCGCTCCTTCACCACGACAGGGCTCAGCAGTATTTCCGGCAGCTGGATCTCCCTGGCAGCCTGGCACAGCCGCCTCGCCCTCGCCAGTAGCTCCTCCTCCTCCATTGCGCACGAAGAGGCACTTCAACTTCTGGTCCGCGCTTAATCGTTTCGCCAATTTCGGATTGGTGTAAAGTCCTCCATTTTTCCAATCACAACGAGGCCAACGCCGCGCTGCCATTGGTCAATTCTCCGTCCACGTCACCGGGCACCGTCATTCGCACATCGGCGCCCAAGACCGCAAGAAGGTTGAGACCATGGCCGACGTCGTGACCGCCGAGCAGCTGCGGCTGGAGCGCAAGAAGCTGACGCTGTTGCGTCGCCCCCTTAGCACCCTGTACCACTTCGGCGTCGTGTTCCTGCGCTTCCTCAAGTGGCTGGCGCTCAGCGTGGAGCGCAGCAAGGCCGTCCGCTTCGTGCTGCTTCCTCTGCTGCTTCTCTGGCTGCTAGCCTCGAGCCGCGACGGCCCACACCGCGTGCTACTGGACGAATTCAACGACAGCGTCAAGTTTGTGGCCTGGTGGGTGGGTCTAGGCGTGCTCTCGAGCGTGGGGCTGGGCACGGGCATGCACTCGGGCATCCTGTTCCTGTTCCCGCACATCTTCCTGGTCGTACAGGGCGCGCAGGAGTGCAGGTCGCTGGACTTCGACAGTCGCCACCACATGTGGTTCCACCCGTTTGAAGCCAACTGCAACAACGTGCCTGAAGTCTCCACCGTCACCTTCGCTGCCATCTTCTGGAAGGTTTTCCTGCCCTGCATGCTCTGGGGAGCAGGCACGGCGGCCGGAGAGATCCCGCCCTACGCACTCAGTCGCGCGGCCAAGCTCGCTGGCCAACGTAACGAAGAGTTCGAGGAGATCGCCGAGTCCAAGTCCCAGTACAACCTCATGAACAGCATGAAGGACTGGATGATCCGCTTCCTCGAGAAGCACGGCTTCTTCGGCGTGCTGCTCATGTCGGCCTGGCCCAACATGGCCTTCGACCTGTGCGGCATCTGCTGCGGCCACTTCCTCATGCCCTTCTGGACGTTCTTCGGCGCGACGCTCATCGGCAAGGCACTCATCAAGGTGAACCTGCAAGCCGCCTTCTTCATCACCATCTTCACGGACGCGCACCTCAAGCGCGTCGAGGCCTTGATCGGACGCGTGACGCCCGAGAACTGGGGGATGGGCTCTCGTGTCAGCGAGTTCCTGCTCGAGTGCCGCGAGAAGTTCCACTCAGCGCAGGTCAAGGCCGCGGCAGAACACGCCGGCACAGCCGCTGCTTCCGGCAGCAGTCTGGTCTCCCAGCTGGGCTCGTTGGTCATGGTGGCCTTCATCGCGTACTTCGCCATCTCGTGCATCGAGCAGTTCGCCCAGCAGCACGCGGCCGAGGAGGACGAGAAGAAGCTCAAGAAACAGAAGTAAACGGCCATCCACGGCCAAGATACAACCGTCCGGGCGCGGAACAGCAGACGCAAAGGAGGAACTTGTAAAGCTCCTGCGTCCAACACTGGAAGGGGAGGGGAAGAGTGCGTCTTCGAGCTCGGACAGAACTGGCAATTTGCATACTACGTAGTATTGAGAATAGAGAGCAGAAAGTTTGACGAGCTTGGCTGTGTCTGCCCTAGATACACGATGCCTTCTTGCCAGTCGACTTCTCTTCGCGCAACTTGAGATCTGCGCGCTGCAGAGCCTCGAGCCGCAGCTTCTCGGCCTGCGCCAGGACTTCATCGCCGTTCTGCAGCGCATCAGAAGCAACCAACCGGTTAGGATGCTGTTCTCATCGCTAGCAAAGAGTTGTTCTACCAACCTTCAGAGCGGTGATATCCTCGCGGTAGCGTACGTCAGAAGGAAGCGGGTTCTCGACCGGCAAGTGCTCAAATGCTGGCTCCGACTCGACGTGCCAATAGCTAGCAATGTGACGAGTTAGCTTGGCTGCAGTACCGTCTTGACAATGTGATACAGATCACTTACGTTTTGCCGTCAAACTGGAGGTGTGACAACCACGAGCCGTTCACCGTTGCCAGTGCGTTCTTGGCAGATTTCTGGGAGGAATAAACAGCGTGAAAGTCAGCATCAATCGACAACACCCTAGTGCGTAACACTCTGCTACCTTTGCTGGGTAGATGCAGCCCTTGATGTCATCGCCTTGCGACTTCTTCAAAAAGCTGTTGTTCGCGTCGAATTTGAGTTCGCCAACGAGACGGTTGGTAGCGTCCTCAAACCGCGAGGAGCCTACAATTTCCACCACTCGGTCGCCGAACAAGATGCCGCTCATCTTGATCTGCGGCATCGTGTACGTGATAACCACGCCATCGTGGAAGGAGACGACCGCAGTGCCGTTTTGGTAGTTGACGAGAGAGTTGCGGGCTGAGACGGACTCGAACTCGTAAACTCCCGACATTCGGTACAGTCCCTTGGGGCCTACGACAGTGAACGCAGACTTAACGGGGTGGTGGCTAACGTGCTCCATGAAGACCTGCGTGCCGTCCGGATACGTAGCT
Source organism: Phytophthora crassamura (assembly GCA_033557995.1). Classification (NCBI taxonomy): domain Eukaryota; phylum Oomycota; class Peronosporomycetes; order Peronosporales; family Peronosporaceae; genus Phytophthora; species Phytophthora crassamura. The sequence continues at coordinate 15,019,942 of JAUCED010000002.1, read as the reverse complement.
TCGTAGGTCTCTCCTAAGATGGGGTTGAACGGCTTTAGCTGCCCGACACAAAAGTGCACGCCACCCGCCACAAATGCCATCACAAACTTCATGCGCTCGATCGGATCTGCTCCGCTCAGTGCCGCCTTCTTGAGGACGGTAGGAGCGTAGTTCCACCCGTTTGCCACACGCTCGAGAAGAGAGCGCGGCTCGAAAATACGAATCGGCAAGGAGATTCGTACCGCCAGCTTGCCCGACAGAAGCTGCGACCCGACCTGCATCATGACTTCCTTGAAAACGCCCTGCTGCTTCTTGAGCGTCTCTCGGTCCTGGAAGAGCAAGCCGCCGCGCTTGTTTGGCTTAAAGTGCTCCATCCACTGCATACGGTCCTTGATCTGCAGCTGAGCCCACGAGTCCTGCGCACTGAGCGTTGGACGTTGCTGACTGTTTCCACTTGGCGGCTTGTCATTGGAACTGCTCGTCGAGTCGATGGCAGTGGCAGCTTTCTGGGCCTCACTGGAGCTGATCGAGTCGTGGGGTACGATATTGTCGATGTGCAGGCTCACAGTGGAAAGAACGAGGCCATCGTTGCCGAGCTCACGCGCCGACATTTCGGAAGTTCGGAAAGAGACGGTATTTGACGAGTTGTTCGCACCAAACTTGCACGGGGCCGAGAAACCAAGTCTGGAGCAATGGAACCGCTTCTGCTGCTGGGCGGTGAGCGCTTGCAGATATTCCTGGCGATTCCGCTTGATTGCCTGCCATGCTCTGGCTCCATGGCGGAGACGTTGGGCATCGTGGAAATGCACACGCAACTATTCCTGGGCAACACACACTTTTCCTCGATGTGCGTAACGAATGGTTCATGCTAAGATTTCCACCACGTGGCAGTTCTATCGTATCAAACTTGAGGTCGAGCGTCGCGGCATTTTATCTTTATTTACCAACTTTTCCTCAACTTGACTGAGTTTGTTGTCAGGTGAAAACAAGTCCTCAAATCCGCAGGCTTTCGTTCAGAAGGAACGAAGGTGGTCGATAAAGTTGTCGATACGCATGACTGTCTATTCAGGGATGGTAGTGTATCCTGAAGGCGACCAAGTCGCTCTTTATTGTTGTTCAGCCGGCTTGGGCGCGTATTCCGAGATCAGGGCCGTGATCGCATCGTACGTGTAGAGGGACGAGGTGTGGCCATCACTCCACGTGACTGCGAAAGCATAGTTGCCCTGCACTGTCTAGTTAGTACGCTATTGTCAAGCCAAGCAGACAAAGTGGACGCACCTTTCGCTCGACCGTAGTGGGGTGGATGTCGTCAGGAATGGTAGCTGGGTCCAAAATCTGCAGAGCAAGTTTTGTGATTAACAAAGGGGGAATAGTTCACACGCCGTAGCTAGCACAGTTACCTGTTCTCCAGTGAACTCGTCGATGCATTGAGCACAACGGCACCTGAACGATTCATATAAACACAATCGTCAGACAAAACTTGAACGACAGTGTCAAATGCTGTGCAGGATAGTATCGTACCGTGCACGGAGGTCGCCGGGGTGAAGGACCGCCTCCTTGGCCGCGTTCAGGCTGTATAGGCGAAGGACGATACCACGGTTCTTGTCGTACAGCAGTTCGGGCGCCAGCCGTACGTTGTGCTTTAATACCACCAGCTCCTTTGCAACCTAGCAACAACAGGTTAATCCAACGCCAGCAGCACGTACAAGAATATAAAGCACAATACATACGGTGGTGGCTAGTGCGTCGTACGTCTTCTCTTCATCGGGCGACAGCCCAGACAGAACAAAAGGACTGCGACAAACACACAGACGAAGCAAAGGTTAAGGTTAATTCCTAGCTAGGCAAGTAGTACGCTTCTTCCGAAAAATGTACGCACCGTCCTGAGTCGCCAGACAAGCTGAACTGCTGCGAGATTGGCAGCTTGAACACATTCTTCATGTTGTACTTGTCGACGAGCTCCTGCGTGTGACCCGGGCCTGCAAAGATCAGCATAAGTATCAGGCATTATCCTCTCAACTGGGACCAAAAACCAGCTTACCAAACGGGTAGTGGCGTTCTCCGTGCGAGCAGTCGAAGTAGGACATGTTCTCTACAACCGCCGCAGTTTTCACCTGAAAAAAATACCACAGCAGCGTTACCAAGACGTGAAACTCGACATCACGGCCGATGTTTTCGTCTACCTTGAGGTCGTCGAACATGGAAATCCCTTTCTCGACATCTACGAAGCTAGAGAACGCGTGAAAGCCTGATCAGTGCACTGCAACATAGCGTATGTACCGACAGGACCGTGGGTGTACCTGAGTCTCTGTGGTGTCGCCACGACAACCGCTGCCGAGATCGCCATTTGCTGCGACAGGGAGATGTGGATATCGCCTGTTCCTGGTGGCATGTCCACTACCAGATAGTCAAGGTCGCCCCATTCCGTGCCAAGAACGAGCTGGTCGATGAGCTTCGAGACCATCGCGCCACGCATCACAGCGGCACCGACGCCTAATCGAGTCAATAAACATCGTAAGAGCACATTCGCATGACCCAAGCACATATTTATACGAGAGCAGGCCTCACCTCCAGCACCCGGAGCCGCGCGCTGGTTCACAAAGCCGAACGACATGCACTTGACGCCCTCGTACTCCACAGGCACGACCAAGTTCTTGACTTTTCTCGACTGACGAATCGTCTGGTCTTCAGGCGAGATCATCGTTGGCAAACTCGGTCCGTAAATGTCGGCGTCCAAAATGCCAACCCGAGCGCCGCGCTTCGCCAGACTGCAAAACGGCAGCCACATCACATCACCCCCTCGTTAAGCTAACCACCCTCTTTTCTCTGGCCCTGGAAAAGTTCTGCACACTCACCTGAACGCCAAATTCACCGCCACCGTGGACTTTCCTACTCCGCCCTTGCAGCTCGACACGGCGATGATCTCCGACACATGAGCCAGCGACGAGAAGCGACCGGCACGGGCATTGCGCGGCCGAGACTTGGTGATCTCGAAGTCCGCTGCCTTGACCCAGTCCAGCTCCTTTACGGCCAGCTGCGCCTCCTGCTGCCACTGCGTCAACAGCAACGAACCCAATTAAGTATCCCAAAAACGTGGGGCGGAGAGCGTTTCAAGCACTCAAACCTGCTGCGCCAGCTCCGTCAGCGCCGGTGACGGCGTCTCGATCTTGCAGGAAATGCGTCCGTCCTCGGGCGTCACGCGCAGGTCCTGCAGTAGTCAATTATGCCACGAATTAAGCCACAGATTCGCGAAATGTATCAAGGTGTCAATGGGTCGATCGTGTGACGCACCTTGACGCGGCCCAGAGACACGATGTCGCCCAGCCCCAGGCCGTCCGACACGCCGCGCAGCTTCTCCAGCACCTGCGACTCTAGCTGCGCCGCCTGACGCGTCGATAGCGCGCGCATTGAGCGGCGCGTCAGCAGCGAGCGAGCAGCTCCCCACCGCAGCATTTTGACTGGCAAAAATGTGTTTTAGCAAGTGTTAGGAGATGGGGACTACGGTACTTTTGTTTGATCACGAAAAGACGCGAAAAGGAGATGGCTACACCTACACTTTTGAGCAATGTGCACAGAGATGGCGGAGGTACGTCGATAGGGAGGAATTTAGCTGGGATGTCGGTGGCTGAAATTGGTGTCTTGAGCATTCATAGGATGAGGCGGAGGTGGACGCGTTGCTGGAGCAGATCGCGCTGGCGAAGCGCAAGGAACTGCGGCTTCGAGTCGAGAAGAAGCGGATCCGAGACGAGTTGGGGCAGCTGCAGGCGGTAGGAACCACTTTTGCAATGATACAAGGCGATTATTATTGAATTACAGTGGACCTTCTAACTGTGAGGACAGGGCACGCTTTGGTCGCGCGAGGAGCAGACGCAGAAGCAGCTCCAGGATGTGCGCAGAGCGAAGGAGCAGCTGGAGGCTCAGAGGAAGACGGAGGAGCAGAAGCTCGCCAAACTCAGCGGCAATCTGAAGGAACAGGTACGACTAAGTGTGACAAGAGCCTGGTGTTTTGAGTACATGCTGATGACGTTGTGTTGAGTGCTGTAGGAGCTGAGGTTTCGCAAGGGGATGAACACGAAAGCCAGCCCTTTCCAGCATGCAGCGGCGTCCGTCGTGACAAGCTCGCCTCAGTCAAGTGAGAACTTGAACCAGAAGGAGAATACAAATGTGCAGGCGCATACGGCTGCGAACAACACGGCTTCTGGTGTACCAGACACGAAACCATCGCCGTCACCACCCCGACGTAAGTGCAGTGGCGGGCTCTCGAATATTACCGTCGTTCTACAGATCTAAGCTCTGTACTCTGTGAACACAGCTCGATCTCGTGATGGCGCCCCCATTCCTGGCGGCAATCGATACGCAAGTAGTCAAGAATTTGATGCGCTACAGCATCTCATTCGGAATATCAACTGCGATGAGCAGCAAAAACGGATCGAGAAGCTCCAGGCTGAGCTAGAAAAGGCAAACGCTCGTCGTCAAGACGCCGATTTCGACATGTCATCGGTAAAGCTGGCCAGGCTCTCGACCGAATCGTTAACTACTAACTTGTATGACAAGGACGAGTTCCCAGTGGATTCCCTTCCACCAGGTTGGCATCTACTCATTTCAGTATTGTCATGGCAAAGCTACACGTAGCTAATCCGCATCTGTTCTGTCTTCTGTTTGAATAGGCTCAAGATCCCTTGATGACAGACAAACGGTGGCCGTCAGAAGAGCTGTTAACAAGTTTATTCACCTTAAGCCGCTGGATGGATCTCATTCCAGTCACATCCCAGGAGCAGAATCGCCGCCTGCTAAGCTTGCCCATCCAGTCGAAAATGCACCAGCAACTCCGCTCACTCAACCAGCAATACCCCATAGCGCACCAAGTCCAGCGTATCCTCAACAGTTCGTTCCCCCCGGTTATCCCCAGAACTACCCCACACCGACCGCTCCCTTTGCTGCCTACCCGATTTTTCCGCCCCCAAGGATGCCGATCAATCCGTACGGGATGGGATTTCCTTCGCCTTATTTCCCGGGATGTGGGTACCCAGCCGCATCTCCATGGCTTCCTCCGGGTGTTTCCTATCCTTACCAGGTTGGACATACATTTCCACCAGAACATTCATCGAATCCTGCACTACATCAGCAAGAGGAGGAGATTCGTCGATTGGAGCGTGAACTAGAAATACAGCGAATTGCCAGCGAGCAGCAAGCTGAATCAAAGGAATTTGATCGGCTTCAGAGTCGTCTGAGGGAGCTTCAAGTACGTGATCGCAATATCCTTTTCTTCTTGTTTTTACGTGTACTAATTGGTCTCAAAGTAGTCCAAGATTTCAACGCTGACAGTCCAAGACAAACCCCTGGAGGGCTCCCCCGATGAGATCGCGGGTGACGACAAGGATGATGTGGGCTTCAAAACTCTAAAGGTACTGCGCTAGTCTTTGGGCTGAATACTCAGGCTATTCTACCGTAATTACAAGCATCATTTCGTGTACAGAGGCAGCATCTTGAAAGTCTGGTTAAAGTCCGGAATGAACGGGATCTTCTGGAAGAACAAGAAAAGGTTAGCCACATTTTGAAAAGAGGTTTGCTTGCAGTAGTTTCTAACATATCGTGCGTGTGTTAGCTTGACGAACTGAAGGAGCAAATTCAACGCCGACGGGAGGAGAAAAAACGCGAGCTGGATCATGAGGACTGGGTCGCCAAACAGAAGCGGGAACTGGTCTCTCTTCGACTACAACGTGCCATACAGAACAACGATGGGAAACGACAAATCGACCTTCCAGAAGAATCAAAGGAGCCGTACAGCCCGGACAGTGGCTTTGCTCTCTTCTGGGACTTTGCTGTGGGCATACCTGCCGCAGCAAACGACTTGCAGGTATGGCTTCATTCCATTCCAAACCATCGTGCGAAATTTGCTGACATTCCCCTACTGTTCAGATCACCTACGCTGTATTTGAGGGGAAAATCATACGGACATCGTTCAAAGTCGTTACTGCAAAAGAGACCAAGGCTCTCGGTCCACAGCACAAGCTCTGCTCGTTTCTGTCTTCTCAACATGTTAAGAAAATAGCTGCAACATCAGATTTACGTGTTATCGTGGAGGTACGATGACTGCTGTAGAAAGAGCATCCTTTGGTTGGAGAACTGACATTTGTTGGTTATTGTGAAGGTGGCTTCAGTGGCACAAAGCGGTGCTGGCGGCTCACGGATTCCAACGAGTTTAGGCTGGACAGCATTCGACGTGTTTGGATTGACAACCAAAGGAGACTTGAGCTTAGCGGCAGGAGTTTTCAAGCTTCCAGTGAAGCAGTCGGCGATGCCAGATCCATCAAAGATTCTGGTTCTCCCACCACCAATTGGCGAATGTGGCGACATACGCGTGCATATCCGATTGGTGCATGGTGAACGTGTAGAAGAAGCTTCTCGGGTGCTTGTAGACCCAGAGTTGCATGCAGGTACAACGACGATTGATTGTCCTGCGGCGAAGATGTCTAGTACTAACATCATTATCTGTGTACTTGGCTGCAGCACGATATCAACTGCCAGAGAATGGGAAGACTCTTGCCAGGCCGCAGTCCAAGGGTTCGCAAGCTCGGCGGCCATCATTACCCGGTAGAAGGACCCCCAACGATAAGCCTACAGTCGCAATGCTTCTCGATGACCAGAAGGCAATTTCTCCGCCTGGATCAGTCGAACGCTTGACCGACCCGCCATTGCCAGCTCTTCCTCAGAAGCAAGATTTCCTCGATGTCGACCGCTTCCGTTTACTTTCGGCGACATCATCCCGGCCACCGAGTACGCGCCCACACTCGAATATCCCGCCAACGAGGGACAGATTGCCACCTTTTCGTGAAGATAGCGATGCTGAGGCCGACGAGCCCTGGATCCGCGTGGATAAAACGATGGAGCTGCAAAGACGTCTATTGGGTGGGAATCCATTCCTTCCGGGGGATGGTTTCAATGTGTGTATCGACGGAGGCCGCGGGTTCCCAGATAGTGTCACGATTTCCAAGGTGACAGTCGCAGCACTTCACGCAGATCGGACCCAAGTGATCACGGAAGACGGCAGTGCGTTTGCACCTGCAACATCTGACACTTTTAACCCAGTTTTCGATGCGGTACGTTGTTGTGTGCGATGACTTGGATCCAAACTCACTTGATCTCACCAGTTTTTGAATACTTTGTAGTACGTGGAGTATCGGCAAAGCAGCTTTAACCCGACGCTTACGCTAGTCATTCGTGTCGACACCATCGAGCTGGTTTCGAAGCGACCAGTGATCCTAGGCTACACGGCCTTCCCAGTGTTTCTCGATGCGGAGACGCGGGATCAGCCCAATCGCCCGAGTATTCCCCAGTTCATATTGAATGAAGGGGGATTTCAGCTGCCACTGCACACCCAAGTTCAGTCCGCTGAAGCAAGCCAACCGCTGAGTGCAAAGTCATGTGAGGAGTTCCCTCAAATACCGTGTGCTACGGTATTGCTCCGAGTCACCCGAGCGAAGTTGGTATGGACTTTCACGCTTAGAGGTGCGAATCCACGCGTTGTAAAGCTAACGTGTGCGTGCTGACAGTCAGGGGACGGATTGGCGTTGCTTTCGCGCAAGGATTTCCCACCAAACGAGTGGGCAGCGAAGGGGTTACTGGCACCAGCCCCTCAGTACTACGAACAGACCTACGATTCGCTTCGATGTGTTCCCTCCGGCATCGAAGAGAGAATCTACTCCATTCGGGTGAGTATTGTTTGTGGTGGGATTCGGTGACAAGTTTTTCAAGCTGATTGTTGTGGTTATGACCGAAGCACAAGAACCGAAGGCCGAAAACTGTATCCCAGTGTCTCCAGCAGGTTTCACTCAGTATCAGCGAAGCTCGAGATCTGCTCAAGGTTGACGGTGCTTTCTGGATTCCTCTGGGTTTCCTTAGATGCATCTAACTTAACTTCGTCACGTTTCGTGGTATGACAGGCCAAACCTTTAAGCTATCTCGAGCTCGCATCAGCTCTCCGATACGAGCCTAGCATTGGATTTCGAGTTGCAGTCGACGCGCTGCACAACGTCAAAACAAAAGGAGGGCCGTTCTTCCGAGTTCTCTTCTCAGTTTACCCGCCCGGATCCTTCTACCAAGCGATTCGGCTGACTGGGGATGTGTATTTCACCACCACAACGGACTGGGCAAGTGCGCAGACCTGCCCTGAATTTGCAGACGGGTATATGGTGGGTTTGCGCTGCGTTTAACACTGCTGGAGATACGAGTTGGTCCTAACTCTTTCTGTGTGTCTCAAGACGTTGCGGGACTCACCCAGCGATCAATCGCTCGTGGTGCTCTTTGACGTCCGAAGCGTAACTCGCCACCCAAAAACTGGAGTGATCACATCGCAGCAGTATGGCTGGACGTTCCTCCCGGTGCTTGCCCATGGTCGCTCCGTTCAAGCAGGCGTCACCCAACTTCCCATTTTCCAGGGAGAAGTCAACCTGGTGCGTTGGGTATGAAAGCTGTCGGTCATTTTCCTCGAGTCTAAGCGAACTTGTGCGATTTAGGGAATACTGAGGGGAACAATCGGCGGGCTGAGCGCTTTGGTCGACGATATTGCGAACGACAAGATGAAGCAACTGGTTCCAGTGGCTGAAGAGGGCGCGTCGCTCTTCGTGCGTCTCCAAGACCCTCAACTCCCTCACCTATCGTCGCAACCAATCGTAAGTACTTTGGCATCTCGTTGCAGGTAAACTTGTAGCTAACTTGCGCATGAACATTTATCAGATCAACGCGAGTCTCTCCAAGATGGTTCCTCCTCGACTGAGCACCAAGTACGCCTACGACAGTACCAAGATCGCAGCCTTGAAGAAGAAAGCCCCAGTCAGTAAACTGGTACCCGCAAACGTGCCGGACAAGCAATTTGAGAAGGAGCTGAACCAAGCTTTCGCCCAGGTACACTTAACCTCTTGAAAGTCTTCCAGCTTGCTCTCTCACTCTAAACGTACACATCGTTCACTTTATTGCAGGAAATGGGGATTTACCACCTCATCTTCTAGGCAACTCGGCACGAAGCGTCGGAGACTCTTCATCAAAGATGCCGTCGACAGAGCGCTCGGAGCTGAGCAAGAGGAACAAGTCCAAGCCTCGCTTCCGTCTGCCTCGCCTTCGACTGCGTGGCAAGCAGAAGCAATTACAACTCGAGGACTTTGACGACGTGCGCTACAAGATGGAGATCGTGCGACTGGCGGACGACACCGGCGACTCGACGGAGGATCGCGTTGCCATAGTGGAGTCGTTCTTCCTGGCGTTGCTCTGCGTTCTGCTACTCGGGGGCTGCGTGGCGGTGGGCTTTGCCACGGACCTGATCGAGTACTCGCACGAGGTGCTGAGTTGGCTGCTGCCGATGCTGCTCATGCCAATTGCGTGGGTCGTCGCACTTTTCGTCTGGGAACGTCGCGCCATTGCCATGCAGAGCAAAATCGCGACGCAATGAGCGAGCTTGACCTTCTGCGTCTGCCTTGAAGGCGATATACAATTCGACAATTCGCCCCCACTACAAACAGCGATGCAAAATGAGAACTCAATGAGTTTCGTGCCCAACTTTGAACTTTGATCGTCTTGGCTCTTATGCAATTCAACCAGGAAAGGAAATGTACTCGCCTCTGACGGTCTATCATGTTCGTGTTGCAGTTTTTCCACTTGGCAAGTGTCAAGTTGGCAAAAACTGACAATATTCGCAACTTACCCTTCAATTGTCATTTTTTGCCTGGCCCAAGGACACGAGGCGATGGCGGTGATCACCTTCACGCCGCTGTATGGTGTGCAGTCAAGCGCGCCCTGCTGCGCGTACCTGCTGGAGGTGGACGAGGTTTGCATCCTTCTGGACTGTGGCTGGACGGAAGCGTACGACGTGGAGATGCTCAAGCCGCTGCAGCGCGTGGTGGACCGCATCGACCTGGTGCTCGTGTCTCACTTGGACATGGCTCACATGGGCGCGCTGCCCTACGCCATGGGCAAGCTGGGGCTCAACGCGCCCGTCTACGGCACGCTGCCTGTGCACCGCATGGGGCAGATCGCGCTGTACGACGCGTTCCAGGCCAAGACCAAGCACGACAGCGACTTCTCGCTCTTCTCGCTGGACGACGTGGACCTCGTGTTCGAGCGCTTCAAGCAGCTCAAGTACTCGGAGAAGCTCACGCTCACGAGCTCCGGAGAGGGGATCGTCATCACGCCCCACGTGGCTGGACACCTCATTGGCGGCGCGCTCTGGCGCATCATGAAGGAGACGGACGACATCATTTACGCGGTGGACTACAACCACCGCTCCGAGCATGTGCTGCAGAAGACGATTCTGGACTCGTTCACGTGTGTTTTGTAGCTGCGGGGAGTGGAGAAGAGGCTGTTGCTGACGGTGCCGTTGCTTTTCTTCTGTAGGCGCCCGACGCTGCTGATTACAGACTCGATGAATCTCCATGCAGAGCAGCCCAAGCTCAAGGACCGTGACAGCAAGGTTAGTTCCCTTGTTTTATTTTGTATTGCAGACAAGCCACACGAGTCTGACGTAAAACTTGTTTAATGTGCACAGATCATGATGGAGATCTTGAAGACAGTCCGAAAGGGAGGAAATGTACTAATCCCAACCGATAGTTCGGGTCGTGTGCTTGAGTTGATGCGCGTGCTGGACCAGTATTGGATTCAGAACAAGTAAGCGGTCGCTCGGTGATGAGGACACTGCTATTCAGATCTAATCTCTCCTTTTCTGTTCGACCACAGGCTGCGTGACCCGATTGCACTGCTTCACGACATGAGTTACTACACGCCCAAGGCTGCACAGGCCATGCTGGAGTGGTGTAACGACCGCATCGCGAAAAACTTCGACGTTGGTCGCCAAAACCCGTTCCAATTCTCGTACGTTGCACGCTTACGTCCACGGCGTAAGTGCTTTGTAGCTGACATTTCGTGCTTGACAGCCACATCCATCTGGTTCACACTTTGGAAGAACTCGATGCGCTTCCAAGCCCGAAGGTGCGTCGAGACTGTGCTTCGTTTCTATCCTTCGCAGTCAGTTTGAAGCTGAACTTGAGGCTCATGTTAATTACAGGTGGTTCTGGCAACGTCGCCGAGTCTAGAATGTGGTTTCGCAAAGGACATCTTCATTCGGTGGGCCCCTGACCCCCGAAACAGCATCATTTTCACCACGACCACGCCCGAGGCATCGTTTGCATCCCAGGTGCTGCAGATTACAAAGGACCCATCGGCTCAGAAGGTTATTTCGTGCACAGTGACGCAGAAGGTTTTCCTGGAGGGAGCCGAGCTAGCGCTTTACGAGGTGAAAGAGCGGAAACGTCTTCGGGCAGAGGCTGAAAGCAAGGCGAAGGAGATTGAAGAGGCTGCGATGGAGGATATGATGATGGGAATCGAAGACTTCGAGTCCGAGTCGGAGGAAGAGGAAACGACTCAGCAAGAAGGTGCGTTGCGAACAGAAGACTGTATCTTACATGATGACTAACCAAAGATTGTGGCAGTTCAACTTCGCGGCACCTTCAAGGTCGGCTTGGGACAGTTTGCATCAGTTCGATATCCCATGTTCTTCGCTGTGGAGCCGAAGCTCGAATGGGATGAATATGGAGAGGTGTGTGACTTGTGATGCGATTCCCCCAGACGTATTGTGCTTGTCTGACGCCAACCTGCCGCCCTCGTGCCCAACAGATTATCAACCCGGATGACTACAAGGACGCTGCGCTGTTGGCGAACCGCCAGGCTCGTCGCAACATCATCGAAGATGCGGACGGTGACGAGGACATGGAGAACGCTGACCAAGAAGCTGCCGCCGAGACTCGTCCGACCAAGACTATCACGAACGAAGTCACCATCAACGTAAGGGACCCCGACACTTGCTGTGGCTTTCCAATAATCTTCCGCTCTAACTTCCCTTTTCGCTGTTGTCACAGATCGCTGCTCGTATCACCCAAGTTGACTTTGACGGCATTGCGGATGGCCGAGCTATCCGAAACTGTCTGGGCAACGTGAAGCCGCGCAAGCTCATCCTGGTTCACGGCACGGAGACGACGACGAACGAGCTGAAGAAGTTCGTGGAGTCGTCCATCCCTCTGTGCGAAGCCGTGTTCACACCGAATGTGATGGAGTGTATCGATATCGAGTCCGACACGAATGTGTACAAACTGTCCGTGAAGGAGTCGCTGTACACGTCGGCAGTCTTCCGGAAGGTGCGTGGGCTCGATACAAGGCTAGTTTTCTGATCGACCATTATTGACGAAATGTGTGTGTCGACAGGTCGGCAGCCACGAAGTCGCATACGTCACGGGCCAACTCGTTTTGCCGGAGAACAGCTCGGTGCCGGTGCTGCAGCCGCTGAGCGGGAACGACGGCCAGACGACGCACGAGCCCATTCTGCTGAGCGACGGCAAGATGAAGCTGGACGTGATGAAGCAGGTGCTGGGCAAGGCGGGCTTTCAGGCCAAGTTCCGCGGCGGCATGCTAGTGTGCAACGACGGCGTGGTGCTCAAGCGCGCCATGAACAACGAGATCGTCATGGAAGGCACGCTCTCGCGGAACTACTACCGCATCCGCTCGCTGCTGTACGAGCAGTTCACGCTCGTGTAAGTTGCAGTTGCAGTCTACTGCTCTCGGCAAAATACCATATTCCGTATGTGAATGCTAGTTTTTAGTCCCAACTCTGGGAACGACTCAATTTAAATGCTACTACTTCGGGAAGGGCCAATTTTGATTCTACTGCTTTGGGAACGACTCAATTCTTATTATACTACGTAGTACTTCTTTGGGAACGACTCAATTTTTTAGGCTACGACTCAATTTTTTAGGCTACTGCTTTTGGAAACGACTGAATTGTTATTCTACTTCTTTGGGAACGACTCAATTTTTAGGCTACTTCGTTGGGAACGGCTAGAATTTTATACTACTGCTTTGGGAACGGATCATTTTTATGCTACTTCTTTGGGAATGATTCAATTGTTAGGTACACTGTACCAATAAGCGTTGATTGGTTGAAATTAGATAAAATGGAGTGGTTTACGAATGCACCACACCACAATTACCCATTCTCTCATCTGCGGCTTGTGTGGCTCCGCCATTGCCATTTGCTCTCGAGTTTAAGATGTTGGCGCTCCAGCGGCACGCGGTGCGCTCCAGCGCTCAAGCAGCCCGCAGCTTCTCGGCTGCTGCTGCACAGGAGGTCTCCGAACTGCTGCAACTGCAGGTGGCTGTGCGCGAGGTTGAGGGTTCCCGCGCGTCGCGGCGGCTGCGCAAGCAGGGCCTGCTTCCAGGTGTCCTGTACGGAGAGGGCGAGGACGGACAGCACGAGCGCGTGCTGGTGTCGCTCTCCACGCGTAGCTTCGAGCGCGTGCACCGCAAGCTCTGGACGTCGGTGGAGAACCAGGTTTTCCACGTGCAAGTGGACGATCAGCCGCCCGTCAAGGCCTACATGCGCGACGTGCAGCTGGACCCCGTGACGGACGTGCCCGTAGCCGTCAACTTCCTGCGCTTCAAGCCTGGCCGCACCGTGTCCATCCCCATCACGTATCTGAACGAGGAGGGCAGCCCTGGTCTCAAGCGTGGAGGCTTCATCAACCACATCCACCATGCGCTTGAGTGCACCATCTTCACGGACGAAATCCCCACGACGCTGCAGGTGGACGTCAACGGTCTGCACGTGGGCGACAAGGTGCATATCGAGGCCATCAAGTTCCCGGAAGGAGTGGTGCCCAACGTGCCCGAGGGCTCGCTGGTTGCTAAGATCGCTGGCCGTCGCGGTCTCATCCCGCGTGTGGAAGAGGTGGTTGAGGAAGTGGAGGAGCAGAAGGAGGACGATGGAGAGGAAGAGGAGTTCGACGACTGGAACGACATCTTCTAGGTCATTTTTGCACGTGCAGATGAGCGGGTGTTAAGCGGTGCGACGGACGTGGGGGAGGGAGAGCTGTGCTGCTCTGTGCTGGACGTCGCTGTCGTGGTAGGAGGCCCCTTCTGCAGCAATTAAATAGAGCTCCCGCTTTCCCCATTTCGGCTGCAACGCGGACGTGTTCGCACTGGTACATATGCAGTAGCTTTCTAGTTCTAGTCTTCAGTGGGCGTCTCATTGGTCTCGGCAGTCCTGGGTTTGAAGAAGGCAGCGCTGTCCGGCAGCGGGCCCTTGCCCTTCTTCTCCTGGTCCTTCTTGGCCTTACTCTCGGCGGTCATGTCTGCTCGAGAGGGCTTGACGTCCGGGAAGTCTTCGCGCAGCCAGTCCAGCGACGCCGTCGTCTGGATGGTGCGCGTCACGTCCGACGCCTTGATCTGCCGCTTACTGCGGTACAATGCCTGCTCGTAGCTCTTGGTGCCCAGGAACTGAGCGAAGAGCTCCGAGGCCTTGGCGATGGCCGTGAGCGCGTCCTTGGAGATCTTGTTGATGTCCGGGTCGCTCTGCACGATCTTCCGCACTCTTCCGAGCGGGTAGACGCAGGCGTGGGAGTCCCGCGCAGCCTTCTGCTCGGCCGAGAACTCGTCCTCCACCTGCGGATTGTCCAGAAGCTCCTGCTGGTAGCGCGCCTTGTCCTTGGCGGCCAGCTCCACGTACACGGCCTTCTGCTCGGGCGTGAGCGCCTTCCACTGCACGCTGATGACCTTCTGGATGTCGCCAATTCGCGCGCCTGGGTTCTCATCCATCACCTGCTTGCGCCGCTCATTGCAGAAGAGCAGGTACGAGCTCTGGGGCTTCTTCACGCGCGCCATCGCCGCGTCCTTCAATAATGGAGTCGCTTCCCGCCAAAATGTGTATAATCCGGATAACATCCGGATAATGGTACCGCGTCTGGTCAGTTATTGTCCGTCTGACAAAGTCACCAGTTCACTCTTGCCGGCCTCTCTCTCGACCACAGCTGAACACCCGACGATGGGCGGCAGCGGCAGCAAGAGCGCCGAGGCGTCGGACGGCACCAATACTGGCAGCGACGCCGTGTCCGTGAAGGACGAGGTGCTGGGCATGGTGCTAGACGGAATCATGCTGTACAGTATGTACCAGGCCTCCAAGTACGTGTACAAGCAGCTCAAGCCCATGATGGACGACTGGAGTAAGGGCCAGGACGCGCAGAACAAGTTGCAGGGCCGCCTGCAGCGCACAGGACGCCGCACGTTCAACACGAACTACTTCGAGAACGTCATCGCCGGGGACATCGTGGACCCGCAGGATATCGACGTCGCGTTCGACGATATAGGCGGCTTGGAGCGTCAGAAGCGCGACATCTACGACCTGGTGGTGCTGCCGCTCAAGAGTCCCGAGTTCTTCTCGTCGCGCGGCAAGCTGCTCACCGTACCCAAGGGCATTTTGCTCTACGGCAAGCCTGGCACGGGCAAGACCATGATGGCCAAGGCCATCGCCAAGGAGTCGGGCGCCTTCTTCATCGACCTCAAGATCAGCACCATCATGAGCAAGTGGTTTGGCGAGTCGCAGAAGCTCGTGCGCGCCGCCTTCTCGCTCGCGCGCAAACTGGCGCCCTGCATCATCTTCATCGACGAGGTCGACTCGTTCATGGGCAAGCGCGGCGGCGTGTCAGACCCGACGTTCTCCTCTATGAAGACGGTGAGCGCTGCTCGAGTTCGCTGTGCACGGAAGAGAGTTCTAACGTGCTCTGGTGCTTTTCTGCTGTAGGAATTCCTGGCGTTGTGGGATGGCTTCACCGAGATGAGCAACGAGAACGACGGCGGCTTTGGTGTCATCATCATGGGTGCGACCAACCGGCCGGGCGACGTGGACCCGGCGTTCCTGCGCCGCATGCCGCGTACGTTTGAGATCGGACTGCCGAACAGACCGCAGCGTGAGAAGATCCTGCGGCTCCAGCTCAAGACGGAACGGGTGGACGACGACTTTGATTTCGCCCAGCTCGCCAGTGACACCATGTACTATAGCGGAAGCGATCTGAAGGAGCTGTGTCGCGCGGCACTGATGATTCCGCTTCGAGAGCACATCGACGATTGCCGCAGAGCAGCAGAAGAAGCGGAGAAGAGCCGGCCAGCGGAGGGCGAGAAGCCTCAGATTTACGACGAGGCTGCCGCTCCAAAGGCCCCTACCATGCGCCCGCTGTCGATGGCCGATTTTGACGAAGCACGGACCATGGTACAGGCCACCGGCGCGGCGGCGTATGCGTATGAGAACTCGCAGGAGGAGGAGAAGCCTCGGCCTGCATCTGGCCCCGGAATGTCGATCGACCCAGATATGTTTGCGGCGGTGATGGCTGCGGGACTGCAGAGTTTGATGCAGCAGAACCGCAATGTCGCCCCGCACTTTGAGTAGGTTCTGATGGAAGAGGGAATTACCAAACCTTTTTAGATGAATAAACGCTTCCTGAGGACGAAGTCCTTGTGCTGCGGGTCCACTTGCGCGATTCCGAGGAGTTCGGGGGATGAGGGGTGGTAAACGCGAATGGGGTCGCCACTGGAGAGGTCGTAGCGTCCTCCCCCCACAAACTCAATGTCGGCCAAAGGAACAGTGACAATGCCGCAATGCAACCAATGCTGTGCGGTTCGGAGTGGCAGCTCGGCGAACGGGAGATGCTGGAGCAGACTCTCAATCGGCTGAAGCGGAGACTCCCCTGCCTGGTGCGATCAAGGACACATAATGATACGTCAGATTCAAACAACCATGACGTTCTTACGCAGCGCTGCGTACCTCCACGCTGGCTTGAATCTCATCGAAGTCCAGGCTTTCGTCGATGGTGAAAGCCCCACTGCGAGTCCTTTCCAGCTCCGTGAGTGTTCCTCCAGCACAAAATTCGCCAGCAAGGTTGCGAAGCTCGCATGTTGCGTCCACATGTTCGGGAGGCACAACGAGCGCCTCACCGCATTCGCGCGCGATCGACCGAATGTACGTGCCTCCTCCGCAAACAACGTGGATGTCCACCTACCCCACCAGCAATTGTTAGCTTCCTACAAACCACACAACACTCCAGACAACCAACGCACCTCTGGGAAATCCCCCGGCGTAAACTTGCGGACGTCAATCCGATCAATGTGCACTCGTCTCGGCTTGACCTCAAAGTCCTGCAAGACCCGCACCACGTCAGCCACGCCTGTCGTTCACTTCACCTCCGATCAATAATACCTTCTTCTCCCTCGCCAACTTGTAGAGCCTCACGCCGTCTTTCTTGATGGCGCTGATCCGTGGTGGCACCTGGTCGATATCTCCAATGAACCTGCCGTCATTCCACGTCAGTCCCAGCTCCTCGTCCTCTTCACTTTCTGTCCTCTCACCTCTGCAGCACCGACTGCACTGCCTGCTCCTCAATCCAAGGCGCCGGTCTCTGCGTCAACACGTCGCCCGTGACGTCGTCCGAGTCAGTCGTGACGCCTAGACGGATAGCGCCACTATACTCCTTCCCCGTCGTCAGGAACTGCAGGAAGCGCGTAGCTCGCCCCACCGCCAGCGTCAAGACCCCCGTGGCCATCGGATCCAGCGTCCCGCCATGTCCAACCTGCCGCGTGTCGAACACACGCCGCGCCCGCGCCACGCACTGATGCGACGTCAGCCCCGCGGGCTTCCGCACGTTCAGGAAGCCGCAAGGACCCATTCGGTGGGTTTGAACGTCGCTCTTCAAAGAGTGACGGTCCAAAAGTTGAACCTATTTTCCACCAATCACATATGTCCACCTATTTGATTGGTTGAAAAGGTTCAAACATTAATTTTGTAAAAGAAACAAAAATTATTATTTTACTTTAGTTGAACGTAAAGTTGTGTACCCCGTAGTTGCTGTTAGACGCGGATGCGGGTGCTCAACGTGGCGGAGAAGCCGTCGGTGGCCAAGGAGATCTCCAACATCCTGTCGTCCGGCAGCTCGCAGCGTGTGTGTTTGTGCGTCTATCGTTTGCTGCTTCTCTTCGCGGCCTAACGCTCTGTGTCTTATCTCTCAGCGCGCCGGGCTCTCCAAGTACAATGCGCTTTTCGACTTCCCATACCAGATCCGCGGCCAGCAGGTGCAGATGACCTTCACGTCCGTCATTGGGCACATTATGGAGCTGGACTTCGACATCAGCGTGCGCAGCTGGTACTCGTGCGACCCCGTGGATCTCTTCAACGCCCCAGTGAGCAAGCGCATCCGCAGCGACGAGACGCAGAAGAAGATCGAGAAGACGCTGCTCAAGGAGGCCAAGCGTTGTCAGTGGCTCGTGCTGTGGCTGGATTGTGATCGAGAGGGCGAGAACATCGCCTACGAGGTCAAAAGCATCTGCGAGAAGGTCAACGGACGCCTGCGGGTCTTCCGCGCCCGGTTTTCAGCGCTCATCCCTCGCGACATCGTCCATGCAGTGCAGAACTTGGCGGAGCCCAATGAGAAACTCTCCCTGGCCGTTGACGCTCGGTCGGAGATCGATCTGAGGATCGGAGCTGCGTTCACGAGGTTCCAAACGATGCGCATCCAGCACAGATTCCCGGGCATCAAGGAGGACAAAGGTGTCATCAGCTATGGCCCGTGCCAATTCCCCACGCTTGGCTTCGTGGTGGAACGATTCCTGAAGATCCAGAACTTTGAGCGAGAGGCATTTTACTACATCAGCGTCACGCATCAGCAAACTGACCAGCTGGAGTCGCCAACGACGACGTTCAAGTGGAAACGAGGACATCTCTTTGACCGCATGGCATGCTTGTGCATCTATGAGTGCCTAGTGGAGAGCCAAACGGCAACGATCGAGTCCGTGGACAAGCGGCCATCTTGGAAACGGAAACCGCTGCCTCTTACAACTGTGGAATTGCAAAAGCGAGCGTCGCGTTGGCTGCGGATCTCATCGGAGGCGACCATGAAAGCAGCAGAGAGTTTGTACAACAAGGGTTTGCTTAGCTATCCGCGTACGGAGACCAGCAAATTCAAAGAAGGCACAGACCTCATGGGTTTAGTCCGTCTTCATGAAAGCCACCAGCAGTGGGGGAACTACGTGACGAGGCAGCTGCTCGATGGAGGGAAATACGAAGCTCCTCGCCATGGCAACTCGGACGATCAAGCACACCCTCCGATTCATCCCACCAAGAGCGTTGACATCCGTACGATCTCCGACCCGATCGAAAAGAAGGTGTACGAGTTCGTAGCTCTCCATTTCTTGGCGTGCTGCAGTCGAGATGCGAAAGGCAGCCAGACAAGTGTCGTCATGAGAATGCTGGACGAGAGCTTTACGGCGTCAGGACTGATGGTGGAAGAGCGCAACTACTTGGATATCTACAAGTACGAGAAATGGAATGCGTCGGCAATTCCTGTCTACCAGTGGGGCGATGTGTTCCCCCCGACGTCGGTAGTTATGCAATCCGGAGAAACCAGTCCGCCGCCATTGTTGACGGAGGCTGACTTGATCGCGAAGATGGATTCCAACGGCATCGGCACAGACGCCACTATCGCCGAGCACATCAAGACCATTCTCAAGCGGGAGTACGCTATCAAGGTCAATAACGACACGCAGTTCAAGCCTACAACGTTGGGACTGGCGCTGGTTCTGTCGTACGAGCAGATGGGCCTCGAGCTGGCCAAACCAGTGCTTCGAGCAGCGGTACGTTTAACGATCCATTTGACGATACACTCGTCTTGCCTGAGATCTAACCCTTGATCGTGTGGCAGATGGAAAACGATTGTAAAGCGATATCACTCGGGCAGAAAAATATCCAGCAAGTGGTGCGGTCGTGCATGGATCAGGTATGGATGGAATCTCTCTTCATCTTCAGGCGTGGTATTTTCAAGGCCGCGCTGTTAACGTCCACCTTGATGCGTTTGCTTGTCCGTAGATGAAGAGCATTTTCTTAGAGGTTACGCGCAGCGCTTCTGTGTTGGACCAGACTTTTTCGGAGCAGTTCGGCCAACCAGTCAACCAAACGGCAGCGCCTCGCTTCCCACCCCGTGGAGATGCTAGACCCCCTCACGCAGAGGTGAGACCTCGTGCCTCCAACTCCAATGGTGTGGCATTCGGAGGTCAGGGGCCAGGTGCAAATACTGGCGAGTCGGACCAAGAGCGACGCCGGAAACGGCAGCGAACTCCAGCACAACCTCCCAATCCTCCACAGCTGCAGACTCGACCACCCCCTGCATCAGGCTTGGCTTCAGACATTCCACGATGCGACGAGCATGGCTTGCCTTGCGTGGAGCGAGAAGTCACTCGCGAAGGGCCGAACAAGGGCCGCATGTTTTACGTGTGCCCGCTACCCCAAAGCGACCAATGCGACTTCTTCGCTTGGGTCTCCGAATCCAATGGGGGCCCTGTTGTCAAGTGTCCTGGACACGATGAACCGTGCGCCGAGAGAACAACGAGAAAGGAAGGGCCGAACAAGGGCCGGCAATTCTACGCGTGCCGACGCAGCGTGAACGACAACAACTGCGGTTTTTTCCAGTGGAAGGACGACGGAGTTACGGAGGCGTCAGGCGCAACCACGACGTCGTCCACGGTGAGAGCCACCTCGGGAGGCGGAGCAGGAGACAACGGGGCGCTCGTGTGCGAGTGCGACTTGCCTGCCATCTTGCTCACATGCAGGAACGGAGCCAACAAAGGTCGGACCTTTCATAAGTGCCCGAAGCCGCAGGGGAGCCAATGCGATTTCTTCGAGTGGGCTTCATAGCGCCCCATAGATTCCCTAATAAACAACTCCAGCAGCGCTTGTCTGCCGTTACAATGGCGAGTGGTTCGGTCCGTCGGCGGGATCCATCATGGCCGCCACCACCGGCAGCATGGCGGTCAGTCCTCGCGTCTTAGGCCGCTGCCTGTCACACAGGAAGAAGAAGGCCCCCAGCAGGGCCGCTTCACTGTCCTCGGCGTTGGTCATGCGCTTGGCGCAGTGCAGAAGGTCCTGCACGATGTCCACGTCCTCCTCTTGGCGGGCCTCCTGTTTGAGCGCCAGGTACTCGGCCAACTGCTCTGTTGGATCCGTCAGCTCCAGGATGCGACTCATGGCGTCGATCCGCTGCTGCACCGCATTGTCCGCCTCCCGCATATCCTTCTCGATCGACAGGATGCGCTGCAGGTAGCGCTGGCGCTCCATCTCATCCGACTCGTAGTCGTCCCGGCCGTTCTCGTCTTCGTCCCCCACGGGCCGATAGAGCTGCTCGCCAAAGAGCCCCTCGGCCTGAGTTGACTCGGCGATGTGACGTTGGATCTGCGTCTCCAGGTCCCCCACCACCAGCTCGTCGTACACCAGGTTCGGGTCACCGCCAAGCTGCAGGAAAGTGTCCATCCTCGAGCTCGCACAGTGCTCGGAATCGCCAATTTTTGCTGTTGAAAATCCACAGCCCACTTTGAAGGGTTGGTAAAAAAAAGACTTATCCGCTATAAAGTTATGAAAACAAAATAAATGGATTATGACAAGTCTTTTAGACTTTTAATTTTAGAAAAATACTTGTAAAAATCCTCTGATGCATATATTTTTGAGAGTATTGTGCCTTTCACTCGTTTTGGCGAATCAGGGCTCCAAAAGTATCACTTTTGGTTGAAGGCTAGGGGTTCAGCATAAAATAAGGGCATGTCTTCCAACGATTTGCTCAACCATGCTTTTCGGGGTAAAATAGCTAGCACTTTTCATGCAAAGCCCCCAATGGCGTCCAGCTGGTCGCCATTGGGGCTTTGACCGCAATAGAGGAGTTGAAACTATGCTTTGGTCTGAAAATCGGACCCTACTATCGAATGTGAGGTGAAGCAAAAAACTATACTTTTACCCTTCCTCTTTCAGTTTAACTAGCATTAACCTCAGTTTTAAGAAACTAAAATCGGACTTGAAGTCCGATTTTGGCGTCGGCAAATTAAATGAAAAGGACAATAAATCCATCTGGAAATGGAGGGGTGAATGCACATAAAACGGCGATCTTGTGCGAGGCGCGAAGACGTAGCAAACCCGTCGCGGGGTGCCCGCGAAGCAGGGCCGCGGCGGTATTTGCGGAGGCGGGCCCAGCGCCGGAGCTCAATAGCGAGCCGAGCACTGTAATGACCAGATCTTAAAATCTTTTTACCCGCAGGAGCGCAGGGAGCAAAGATGACACCTGTCCTCGTCAAAAAGTACATTTCGACGTCTTACTTACTGTTTGTATGGGGCGTCCGTCTGGATGGGTGCAGTAACACGTGCCTAATTTTTTTATAACTTTATACAGTAGCGGAATAAACATTTTTGGTCTGACCTACCTACATTACACTTGACTCGTGGATTCGTTGTTAAAGTGTGTTTAACACGCTTTGGCACCGCTGTCATGCCACGGGCCGGCACAGCACCCTGACGCGTGAGCTCGGTTGCACTGTTTAGCGACTATATGCAGCGAAATCGTTGGTATAGAAACACAATATAACGTGGGACTTTCCTTAATTCTTGATTTGTGATTGACATGCGGTCGACTTGGAAGCCCATAAATAAATTACAACTGTGGTACTAAAAGAGCTTTAATGCAAATAAAATAAGGCTAACGGATTTTACATACAAAGCCGCGACATCTCACGGAACAGCTCTGGATTTTACTTTAATGTGTTCACTTGATCACAGGTGTATCATATTTTAGCCATTGAGCGATCATCTCAGCCGAAGCACCCCAGACAGCGTAACTTCCACACATTCAATGCAGCGGGGCTGCAATTGCTTATATCGTAGAGGAAGACACAGACTCGGAGAGTCTTTAGTGTATTTGATAGCTAGCAAGCTCTATACGAGAGCATGTTACGAGTACCTTAAATATCCTATTTAAGGACTCCAGAGATATGCAATACCTTAAACAAAGGCAATGAACGCTAGGCTTCAAAATGTGAACTGAATGTATTGTTGTTTATCGCGGCGGAGCCGCCTGTAGCCTGAATGTATAGGACTCACTATCTATCATAGTAGAGCCTCGTCAAATGCATATTGGGTGGCTGTGAGGCCACCTACTGATATCTGGTTAATTGCCGAGTTGGTGTACACACACAACTGGCGTACACACACAAGTTATGTGTGACACACACGCTGTTATGTAACCCCGTTACACCCTCCCCCACCAGACTGAGGACACCACGTGGCCTCACTCGACTTTTCTTCTCGTCTGCATGTCACTTGACATCAACAGACCTCGATCAAGAACTGTCATAGTTCAAGGGCTCACCGTGACTTGGCCCCCTTGGATGCCTTCAAGCCAAGAGGCTTCGTGGTCTTTCGACCGCACTCCCCAAGTAATGGATTCCCCGGCACGTAGTGCTTCGCCTGTTTCCAGTCCGGAAGCGCCGGCGCGTCCAGCGTCTACGCTCTCTGTGACGGAATATCACTCTGAGCACCGGCGCCGGCACGGCCAAGACGCCACGAGTCAGCCTTCGGATCTACCCGCACAAGTCGCAGGGCGTCAGATCCGTTACGCTCAAGACGAGCTCTTCGAGAAGTTCGACGGAGTTGGACTACGGGCCCGATACCTCCATGCCGACGCACGAGGAGTCACCGCCGCGCTCACCTGAGCCAGAGGAGTCCAAGCCTCGTGCGCCAAACCCGTTTCCCCAGCCAGGGGCGACACCAGCGCTTACTGCGCTGCGCACATCCACTAGCCTGGAGGGCGTCGTGGTCACCAACGACCTCGATGAGGTACAAGCTCGCCAGATTGAAGAGGGAGAGGTGCCGCGCTCCCAGCGCCCAGAGGCGCGCCCCATCGCCAGCTCTCGCCGAGAGTATGTCTTCGAGCCGCGCAATCCTGTTGAGGTCGTGAAGCAGGCCCTTGCCGCGCCATCTCTGGCCTCCTGGTTGCCTGGGCCGGCGGCCTCCACTCCGGACGAGCTCGCAACTCGTGTTGCTCTCCGGGAGAGGTTTCTCACTCCTCAGGAGACGACTCCCGTTGAGTAAGGTACTCGTCTTGTGGACCTGGCACGAGGTGCCTCAGTCCCCGCGATGCGGACGATTCCTATCGTGCTGGCCGAAGGGAATCGGTCCAGGAGGACGACTGTAAGTTCACCGGGTGGGTTGAACATTCTCGACGACTCCCGTCGTTAGATACCCTGCGGACCAGCTTCTCCGAAGCCGATGCGCGTCTCGAGCGTAAGCTCCGTTTCGACTTCGCGAAAGTCAAGGTGAAGCGCAGCGCCCCGGCGTCTGCATCCCGACCCCTTGGGTCCGTCCGTCATGCTCCTATGAGCTCTGTCAGCCTCCACCGAAGTGGGTCAGTGGCTGCAGCAGCCCCGGATCAACGCTTGAGCTCAGCGTTTGATCCATCAGCTCCCCGACCTATTGTCGGGAAGCGGAAGGCGACCGACTGGACGGTCGCGGGCTCAGGGTATACCCTGGACCATGGCGATCAAAAGCGTCCACGGCGTCTGGGCAGTCCTGCCGGAGGGGTACCTCAAACTTCCATGAGTTCTCTGAAGGAGGATACCCGCGCCATTTCACCAGGTACTGGTTTTGGCGATTACGGCGGCACCGCTTTAGAATACGTTCCACAAGTAAGTGGCGATTCCCATACTCGTCTAGCAACGCCGGCGGTGGCCGCACCGGGCCAGGAAGAGGAGCCCGTCGGGGTTAAGGAGTTTGTGCGGCTGCAGGAGACTGCCACTCGTCTTCGAGAAGACGTTGAGCGTAATCAACGGCGGCTTGATCAAGCCTCGGCGGGCTATCACGACAACGTGGATGAGATCCGCCGTCTTCGGGAGCGGATGTAACGGAGTTACATTAAATATTGTGGTACACACCAGTTAGGTGCCACACATAGGTTGGGTTCCATACATATGTTAGGTGAGCCACACCAGATAGCAGTGGGTGGCTCACAGCCAATGGATATGCATTAGACTAGGCTCTACTATGATAGATAGTGAGTCCTATACATTCAGACAATAGGCGGCTCTGCCGCGATAAACAACAATACATTCGGTTCACATTTTGAAGCATAGCGTTCATACCTTTGTACAAGGTATTGTCTATCTCTGGAATCCTTAATTAAGGGTTATTAAGGTATTCGTCCAAACTCTCGTTTAGAGTTTGTAAGCTTTCAGAGAACACTAGAGACTCTCTGAGTCTGTGTCTTCCTCTACCTAAACGCTATTGTAGCCCCGCTGCACTTGGTAGCACATGTAGTCAATCCTACACCTGAGTCTTACGACTGTCCCTCTGTGAGGATGGAGCAATTCGCCCACTTACCGCCGAACCGACAGGAAGGGTTTAAAAAGCTGAAGTTCCTGATCGGTCCGGATGGCGTGGCTCATCTTGCTTCGCAAGGCCCCGACGCGGTGAACGCGCGTCTGGAGGCGTTTTCTGAGTATGAGAGTGCTCTACTGGAGCACGTCCAGCAGAAAATGAATGCGGCCGCCGCGTCTGTGACGCCTAGGCCTGCATCGGACGATGCTCCACGAGCTAAACCGCTCATGGTGAGCGTCAAGACCTTCGAGGGCAAGGAAGGCGAAAGCCTTTTGCTCTGGATCAGAGAGGTCGAAATGGCCATGGCGTCCGCCATGCTCAAGACCGAGCAGCAGCGCGTGGCGCTTGCGATCTCCAAGCTCGGTGGCCGAGCGCGAGAGTGGGCCCTGACGTGTGGCACGTCTGTGGACACTGCGTTCCCTTCTTGGGATCAGCTGAAGGCCCAGCTTTCGCGAGTGTTCTCGCCGCCTAACCAGGCGTATCGCGTGAGGTCACGCTTCCTGTCTACCCGTCAGGGTAATAAGGAATTGTTGGACTTCGTCCAGGAGTTGAGAACTCTTCTCGCCGGCATGGCGGCGGATCCTCTTCCTGAAGTGGTCGCGGTGACCGTCTTCATGGAAGGTCTGCGCACTGGCGTGGCCAGGACGGAGGTCTTCCGTGTTCACCTACCTCTTTTGAAGAGGCTGTGAACGTGGCGTTGAACGCCGAGTTCAACTTTAAGTCGGCCCGACTTGGTTGGATGGCTTCTCAAGCCAGCTCTTCCGGAGCCTCTGACGCGTCCAATGGCGCTGTCCCAATGGACATCAGCTACGCTGAAGATGAAGAAGCTGAGCTTCAGGCTGCGGAGCAGCGCACGGGCATCCGTCGATGCTATGTGTGTGGGAGCACCCAACACCTGCGTCCGGTTGTCCGCTGCGCAAGCAGCGCCAGGCTCCCTCAAGCCGAGGCTCGACCTCTGAGCCGAAGCTGGGCTCGTGGCGGGGAAACGCCAAAACCCAGTAGGCGCGGGGCGCCCTGCTGGGGAAGAACTGGGTTCTGTTGAGCCTCAGGGAGGAGGTCGACAGGGCTTAGCCCCGAAGAGCACGGTGCTCTCTAACAACACGGAACGTGTATGCAAGCCGGGCTTGCTGGTCGTCGAGGCGACCGTGAAGATCCTTATCGACTCAGGAGCGTCGGGCAATTACGCTCGGCGCTCCACGATAGAAGGAAGTCAGCTGAATGCTGAGGCGCTGAAAGCGCGTACGAGTGATGTCATCACGGTCCGTCTTGCAACGGGAACCCGTGTGACGGTGCCCAAGGTTACGGTGAACCTGGGCGTGAAGTTCTTGGACTTCGATAGCGTTGAACGCTGTTTGGTCATCGACCTGGATTCGAGGTATGACCTCATCCTGGGCATGGCTTGGCTTGAACGCCATGAGCCATGGATCGATTGGAGGTCGAAGACCTTAGGCGCTACGCGCTTGTCTCCTAGTAAAGCTGTGGCGAGTCATGAACCCACCTCTGCTAGGAAGCAAAAGCGCTATTGGCGCGGGCACTGGACCGAGTCGGTCAATGTGCTAGACATTGGAGTGTCTGAGTTAATGGACACTGGCGTCGAAGACGCGAGTCCCGAGCACTTCTCGCGGGCTGACCACGTAACCCACTGAGTGAGACTCATCGCGATGAGTCATCGCTGCATGCCGGTCATGGCATGGTCGACAGTTCGTCGAGGCATCTTGGGCATGGCCCTAGTGATGCGCGTGGAGCGGCACGTAACCCGCTGAGCGGTGCTCGTCACGAGAGCGCAGCATCGCTGCATGCCAATGATGGCGTGGTCGGCTGTGAGCCGATGCATCAAGGGGAGGACCCTGACGATGCAGGTGGAGTGGCACGTAACTCACTGGGTGGGGGCTGCGAGCATTGCAGCTCATCGCCGGCTCGGTCTGAGCAACAAGTGGTGGAGACATCTGAAAACACTTTTAGTGTGAACCTGCTGGCCGCTCCGAGGCGTACGGCTTCCGCGCGGAGGCGACAGCGACGCCTGATGGCGAACGCGAGACGCAAAGCGTCATCACTAACACACGATGTGTCTGCTGTGGACGCTGATGGCACACAGCTATATACACTCGTCCACGGAGTGACCGGGGAAGCCGAGGGCAACGTTAGCCTCGAGGCTCTCCCGACGGTGGCTGCTCTGCTAGAGCTGGACGAGATGTCCCTTTCAGACTTCAGTGAAGCCCTCCAATCCGGCGAGCTCGCCGAAATGGTCATGATACGACCCGAAGAGGAGTTGAACTCTTCGTCGCTTATGGCCGTGCTTGAAAATACCAAGCAGGCACTGAGTGCGCGGAGTGGATCGTCGATCCTGAAAGACCCTTCGGATCCCTTCTATCCCTTGGTAAAGGCATACCAGGATGTGGTCTTAAACGAACCACCTAGGGGCTTACCTCCCGACCGAGGCGTTCGTCACGAAATTAACTTGGTTCCTGGAACCAAATACTGCGTGACGCGGCAGTGGCCTTTACCGAAGGAGCAGTGTGACGTCATTGACGCGTTCTTCAGTGCCAAACACGCTGCGGGTATGGTGCGTTAGAGTAAGTCTCCGCGCTCGATGCCAACGTTCTGTGTCAGAAAGCCCAACGGCAAGTGGCGCATCGTTCACGCTTTCAATAAGCTCAACGCCGCCACCATCCCGGCGCAGACGCCAATTCCTCGGAAGGACGTTCTTCAGAACAACATGGTTGGCTGTACGATGTATAGCGCACTAGACTTGGTCGATGGCTACTACCAACTGCTCATGCGAGCGAGCGATGTTCCGCTGACAGTGGTTCGTACTCCGAGCGGTATGCTCTAAGAGTGGCTGGTCATGCCCCAAGGGCTGTCGAACGCACCTGAGACGTTCAATCGTCTGGTGACGCAGCTCTTCAGGCCCCATCGGGCGTATGCACAGACATACTTCGACGACATCTTCGTCCATAGTCGTGCTGCCGATGGCAGGTCGGATGTGGACAACCACATCGACCATTTGCGAGCGGTACTCGAGTGCATGCGCACCAACAAGCTGTACGCTAACGCATCCAAATGCATCTTTGGTGCTGAAGAGATTCCTTTCTTAGGATGCTTTGTTGGAAAGCGGGGCCTTCGAGCAGACCCTGCAAAGGTCAAGGCCATCGTCGACTGGCCTGCTCCCAAGAACCAGAAGGACTTGCGCAAGTGGCTTGGCCTCGCCAACTACTTGCACAAGTACAGCAAGAACTACGCTGACATGGCTCGGCCATTGTCCAATCTCCTTAAGAAGGATGCGGACTGGTGTTGGAACACCGATCATCAAGATGCTTTCGTGGCGGTCAAGGAGAGTCTCCTTCATGCGCCGATCCTGGCGTTGCCAGATCCTGATCGTCCTTTCAGTGTCGTCTGTGACGCATCGGACTTTGCCATCGGCAGTGCTCTGCTCCAAGCAGACGCCGAAGGGCGTGAGCGCGTGATAGCGTTTGAGTCTCGCCAGCTTAAAGCTGCAGAGAAGAACTACCCAGTTCATGACAAAGAGCTACTTGCGATGAAGTATGCTCTCGTCAAATTCAGGGTTCACCTGCTTGGCTGAAAGCCGTTTGTGATCTTCACCGATCATGCGTCACTACGCATTGCGACCCAGTCGTCTCATCTCTCGCAAAGGATGGCCCTTTGGCTGTCCTTCTTCGCGGAGTACAACTCCGAGGTGAAGTACAAGCCTGGCAGGCAGAATGGTCTTGCGGACGCGTTGTCCCGTCGACCGGACTATGAGCTTGCTCATGTCACCATGGTGACCTCGCCCGTACTGGACCTGGTCTGCTCTGCGTATCCGCACGACGACATGTGTTGTAGCCCTGCTACGGGCTCTTGGGAGCAAGGAGTTTGAAAACTCGGACAATACATTGTCGGCGCGCTTGCGCGCAAGCCTGCACCGCTACTCCATCGATAATGGACTGCTGTATTACAGCACGGGTACGGCGGACACTCCTCGTGTCGTGGTCCCTCATGACGAGGATCTGAAGTATCGCATCCTCTTTGAGGCGCATGATACAACGCTTAGCGGCCACCTGGAAGTTTTGGGACGCTGTCTTTAAGGTGCTGGGCACCAAGTTGGACATGTCCACAGCGGACCATCCGCAGACCGACGGTCAGACTGAGCGCGT
This sequence comes from Phytophthora crassamura, assembly GCA_033557995.1. NCBI lineage: Eukaryota > Oomycota > Peronosporomycetes > Peronosporales > Peronosporaceae > Phytophthora > Phytophthora crassamura. The sequence goes on along the minus strand of JAUCED010000002.1, from coordinate 14,990,773 downwards.
GAATCGCGTTGTCGAAGACATTCTTCGTAGCATTTGCGCTGAAACGCCGAAGCGTTGGAGCGCTATGCTTCCACTCGTCGAGTTTGCGTTGAACAACGCTGCGCATGCCTCCACGGGCTACACTCCGTTCTACGTGAACGGCCTCACTCACCCGCGCGTCCCGCTGACGCTGCCACTCCGTGGTCCTGGGCTTGGTGGGGGGAGATAGCCGATCGGCTTGCTGATGTCAGCCCACTCACTGTTCGTAAACAGGTTGACGAGTTCCTGTCAACGCGTCTAAGTGTCCTTCGACACGTACGTGACGCAATGGCTGATAGCCAAGACAAACAGAAAGAACATGCGGATGCTAAAGGCAGAGGCAATGTTGAGAGTTATGAGGTCGGGGACCTAGTGTTGCTTAACGCTAAAAGCCTACCTACACATGCAGTGTCTGCGGTCTTCAAGACCAAGTTGCGCCCGCGCTTTGTGGGACCGTTCACGGTCGTGGCCAAGAAGGGCCTAGCGTATACGCTCAACCTTCCGAAGAAGATGCGCACACACCCCGTGTTTTACGTGGGCTTGCTCAAGCCGTACCGGGACCCGGCCCATGTGGGTTCTCAGGAGCTGGCGCCCAGCGTGGCGGAGCCACAGCGCCCTGCTGAAGTCGCAGCAACAGGTCGACCTGACCTTCCAGCCGCGCGAAACCTTGCTCAAGGCGCGCCAGGCGTTGAGTCGCCGACTCAGCAGCCTCACACCACTGGAGACGTTCCCGGAGATCGCGGATCTCATTCACGGTGGTGTCAGACTCCCTCTCGGCTTGATCAAGCCTCCGCCCGTGGCGCTCCAGGATCTGACGCATGTCGCTCAGCGATCTCTCCAAGCTCTCCAACTCCTCAGGCCGGACAGGTTCCTCACCGTGCGAGGACACGGGCGCCGCCGGCGCTGCTCGACGAGCAGGGGAACCGACACTTTCATGTGGAGCGTATTCTAAAGCGTCGTCGACGCGGCGCTCACAACCAATATTTGGTAAAGTGGCGTGGGTACCCACACTCAGAAAACTCGTGGGAGTTTGAGGTACCCCTCCTGCAAGACTGCCCTGACGTCGTGGACGCTTTTGATCGCCGCGATCGAAGGCGCTCTGCGAGCCCGCGACCGCGAAGTCGGTCGCCTCACGCTTCCCGCCGCTAGGCAGGGGAGCTGAGGGATAATACGCTGAGCTCAAGCGTTGATCCCGGGCTGCTGCAGCCGTCGACTCAACTTGGTGAGTTCCTGCAGCGCTCTTAAGAGCAGATGAGCCGAGTCCGAGGGACTGTAGCGACCTGGAGGCGGCCGCCTGACGCTTCGTCTTCAGCTTCGCGAAATCGAAGCGAAGCCGGCGCTCTAAGCGCACATCAGCTTCGTCGAAGCTAGACTGGAGAGCCTCCAGCGAAGAGAGACGGCGGGTTCGATGAACCCAGCTCGTGAATTAGGCGTCGTCCTCGTGGAGGAGCTCTCCCGGACCGAGCACCACCGGAATAGTCCGCATAGCGGGGACTGAAGCCCCACGGGCTTGATCGGACAGGCGAGTCCCATACTCCTGTGGAGTGGTCTGCTGCGGCGTCAGAAGTCTCTCTCGGAGAGCAGTACGAGTAGCGACCTGATCGCTGGTACTGGCCGCCGGCCCGATTCGCCAATTCTGCAATGGCCCCGAGCCAAACTGCTTCAAGCGCTCCACCGGGTTGAGCGGCACGAAGCCATACTCTCGTCGAGAGCTCACTAGCGGTCGCGCCTCAGGTCGTTGCGAACGAACGGCACTTTGCCCCTCGAGCTGACGCTCTTGAGCCTCGTCGAGGTCGTTAGAGATCTCGTCCGTCTCCAAACCAGACGAAGCACGAGGTGCTGTGGTCTCGCGATCCACGAAAGGGTTGGGAACCCGGCGTTGCTGCTCCGGCGAGCGTGGACGCGCAGGTGGCGGGGAGTCCTCTCGCTGAGGCATCGGTGTGTCGGAGTTGTAGTCCAGCTCCTCGTCCTCCTCCCCCTCCTCGAGGCCCTCAAAGAGGTCATCTGCCGCACGGCGGGCCATGTTCGCGCTGCTGGGGCTCTCGGAGCTAAGAGCACGACGGCGCTGCTGCAGGGCGTGATATTCTCACCGAGAGCGTTGACGCGGGGCGCGGTGAGACCTTACGGTCGGACGTTGGGGCACTAGGTGCCGCGGACGCGGGCGCGCTCTTGTTGTCGAGTGACCAAGACGCCTGCGGACTCCGAGCCATGCGCTCGTTGAACTTGGAAAGTTCTGGAGCGGGCTCTCGCGAGGGCAAGCGACTTGGCCGTTGCCGTCGAGAATTCTCAATCGAGACGATGACGAGTGCGGACACGTGGTGTCCACAGTCTGGCGGGGGAGGGTGTAACGGGGTTACATCGAATAGTGTGATGCACATAAGCTAGGTGCCACACAAAAGTGGCTTCCACACATATGTTACGTGGGTCACCCCAGATAGGAGTGGGTGGCTCACAGCCACTGGATATGCATTTGACTAGGCTCTACTATGATAGATAGTGAGTCCTATACAAACAACAGGCGGCTCTGCCGCGATAAACAACAATACATTCAGTTCACATTTGAAACCTAAGAGTGCACCAGCCTTGTTTAAGGTACTTCTGTCTCTTGGAGTCCTTAATTAGCCATATTAAGGTACTCGAGCAAACTCTCGTATAGAGTTTGCTAGCTATCAATATTACTAGAGACTCTCTGAGTCTGTGTCTTCCTCTGACGCTAAAGCTACGGCAGCCCCGCTGCAGTAGTACCGCTGGATCCTGTATCGCCACCTGCGGGGATCCCCATCCCGGCGCCTGCTGCTACCTAAAGGCAATGTTGCTTCCAGCGTCGTCCGTGGATCCCACCCATGAGCTAGGTAGAACGGCGTGTCGCCTCGGATCCGATCGTGCGCGGTGTTGACAGCGAACGTCAACCGCTCGGCGTACTCGTCCCAGTCACGCTGGTTCTCGTCCTCGACAAACTTCTTGATCGCTCTCGTCACAGTCTGGACCATGCGCTCAGCAGTTCCATTGGCCTGCGGTCGGTAAGCCATCGTGGCTCGCTGTCACTGGCCTACGATCCTGTTAAAGGCTTTGAAGAAGTCCGACATAAAGACGGGCTCTCTGTCATGACGGATCACCTCGCTAGCGCCGAAACGCCGGAATACGCACTCCTCGTAGGATTCCGCGATCGTCTGTGCTGTTCGAGACGCGCCCGCCTTAGCGATGACGTATTCAGTGAACAGATCCACCCAGATCAAGAGTTCGGTGTGCCCTTTGAACGACTTGGGTAACGAGGGATATGATCCATGGCTAGGATCTGGAACGGGTAGGTGGCCTGTATGTTGCCCGGCGACTCTCCGCGGAGGGTGGGTCGCCCCTTGCCCGTCTCGCAATCCACGCACTCGCCCACGAACCGCTGCACGCTCCGAAAAAGTCCACGCCAGTAGAAGTGGTCCCGGATCCGCTGAAAGGTGCGGCTGATCCCTTGGTGACCGCCTTGAATACTCACGTGGTAATGGTGAAGCAGGTCTTCGTGTAGCGTCTCAGGGATGACGAGACGGAGAAGGCCATCTCTCTCCTCTTTCGCCTTCCTCGACGGTGTGCAGTAATACAGCAGATCTTGTTCATCGACTTCGAAGTCCGCGGCGACGTTGCTACATGCGCGCGCTTCATCCTTCTCGAGGTCCTTCGCCTCCCCTCGGAGATACTTCTTGAGGTTTACGATCCACTGTTCTTCGTCTTGTCCTTGCCGGATCCGATCGATCCTCAGCTGGCGAACCGCTTCTTCCTGCAACACACTAGGATTGGTCACGTTTCGGCGGGATCGGGTGGCCATAGCGGAGATCCGGAGTGTGGTTTCGCTCGCTGCTGTGGTTAGGATCTCAGGCAGTCGGTTCAGCGTCACCAGATCCTGCCGCCCCTGGTCTTCGGTCACCACAACACCAGCCTCACGCTGGAGGCAGCGCTTGCCAAGCTGTCTGCACTAGCATTCCACGTCCTCTTGACGTGCAGTAGGTCGTGATCCGGCCAGTCCTTCAGCCGATGCAAGGCTTTCTCGCGTAGCAACGTCAGCGCAGGCGCTTTTTGCAGTCGATCTCGCCCTTCATCTGGCGGATCACCAAGTTAAAGTCGCCGCAGATTACCAGGCGTCCTCGATCCAGATCTTTCAGCAAGTCGAAGCACAGCAGCAGACCGCTGTACTTCGCCTCATTAACCGTCATGTCATTCTTCCAATCTGACGCTGCCTTGACGACTGTCCACCCTGGCAGCTTCCACACGATCGCGCTGAATGCGCCTCCGCCGCGTTTAACTCGGGCGGATCCATCGAAACTGACCACCAAGAGCTTTTTCTCGGATCTCACGGTCGGGATCGGGGTCTCGACTGCTCGGCGTGGCTCCTTCCGGGGTGCGATTGCAACCAATGCCTCATCGACGACGGATCGCGGCGTCACCGACGCAGCAAGCGATCCTAGGATCTCGTCCTCGCCCTTGGTGCACTTCGTGATCTCGAAAGTCCACGGAGATAGCAGTGCAGCCCATTGCCCCAGCCGCCCCTGCAATCCAGCAGCACGGAACAGCCAGGCTAGCGTCGAATGTCGCGCCAAAACTTTAATGGATCGGCCCACCAACAGCGAGTAGCTCAGATCCAGTATGCGTAACAACGCCAGCACTTCTTTCTCCACAGCTCCATAGTTCAACTCGTTCTGCTTCAGCGTGCGGCTCGTGAACATCACTGGCATGTACGTGCCTTCGTGATCCTGCACCAAAGAGGCGGACACCGCCCATTCGCTGGCGTAGACGATCAGCACCGGCTGCTTCTCAGGATCGAAGTGCCGGAGGATCGGCGTCGATGCGATCTTAGTCTTCAACGCTGAGAACGCTGCTTCAGCTCGGACCCACTTAACATCTGCTGCTGGATGATCCTGACCGAAGCGTGGATCCGCACCCGAAACCATGTTAGGATCCGCTTTGCTCATGCAGCCCTCATCGCGCATCGCAGCAAAGTCCACTTCGCGCAGCTCGTACAGCAGGCGTACACGGCCATGTCTTCGATGAAGCGGCCGTAGTAGTTGAGGCTGCCCAAGAAGGACTGCATGGCTCGAAGGTTTCTTGGGGACGGCAGATCCACCAGCGCGCCCAGATCCTTCGGGTGAGCCTCCAATCCTTCGTGGGATACACGGTGTCCGAGGTAATCGACTTTCTTCAGACCCCAAAAGCTCTTCGCAACACTGATTGAGACATTCCACTTGTCACACGCTTCCAGCAGAAGCTTCACACGATCGCATAGTTGATCCCAGGATCCGGCTGTGACCAGGATGTCGTCGATATAAGATCGACGCCCCAGTACGGAAGATCCGCCCAAAGCTCTGGTTCTCCTTCTTCAAAGAGATCCGTGAGCAGGTCCCATCCGACACGGGTGGGATCCGAAGGAAACCATACAACGCGTTGTCGATCAGCCGCTGGTAGATCTGTGGGGCGTTCTTCAGGCCGAACGGCATGCGGTTCCACTCGAACAGGCCAAACGGCGTGATGAACGCCGAGATCGCGCGGGCGCGATCCGTCATGGACACCACCCAGAAGCCGCTCGCCATGTCCAGCGAACAGTACCAAAGTACCTTCTCCAGATCCTCGAGCAGATCATTGATCAGCGGCATCGGGTAGATCATCAGCTTGGTGAGGCCATTGACTAGACAGTAATCAATACACAGTCTTATGTCCACACCGTTCTTCTTGATGATCAGTACGATAGGCGATGCCCACGGCGACGTCGAGTGCTTGATGATCTTCGCTGACAGCAAGCCCTTGAGCAGATCCGACACTTTCTCACGGAATCGCGGCGCGATCTTTCGTACACGCTGAGCGATCGGAGTAGCATTTCCGACATCGATGTCGCAGATCGCACCCACCGCTGCTGGGGGCAACGCATTCCCTTTACCGATCAGCAGATGCCGGTGCTCCCAGATGATGTCCCGTAGCTGGCGGATCTCTTCTTCGGTGTTGTCGTCGGGATCCCCCACTTGGAGATCCTCGATCCGCACCTCGATCGTACTTCCGGCAGCACTGCCAGTTCACCTTCGACTTCTTCGGCATGTAACGTGCCACCCTAGCAGGAGTCCGGATCCTGATCAGGATCCTTCTGGGGCGGGCCACGTGGGATCGGCCGTTCGGGATCCGATCCTGGGGCCCACACCACCGGATCCAACGAGGATCTGATCGGGCGATCTTGGGATCCGGAGACGGTGTCTTGCTCCACATCTGCCAGCCTGCGCTCCTCCGTCACGCCCCCTTCAGCGGGTATGCCAATCAAGGTTTCGAATCCCATGGCTGGATCCTCCACCGGAAGCAACAGGGCTTCGGCCGACGTCTCCGTCGCGTGGTCCACCTTGGGCCGGGCCTTGGACACGTGCACGCCGACGGGCGGCAATAACTCCGCCCCTGAACCTCCGTTGGCCTCCCAGCTTGGACCCTGCGCTTCGTCTTCTTCGTGCGCAGCTTCCTCGCCCGGCCTGAGCGCGCAGCTCTCCTTGGGGCCTTCATAGAGCCGAGCGCCCTCCTTGCAGCCACCTTGGCGCGCATTGCGGGCATCGGGCACTTCTGGCAAAGTGAGATGGGTGTCCCGTCCTTGCTCCGAATCAAGCGACTGGTCGCTGGGGCCCGTCTCATTCCCCACTGAAAAGGCGGAGACACGCGTCGCAATGGCGGCGTCTGGCGGTGGGTCGATCTCGGGATCCACCTCGCGGAATTGGACGTGCCGCACCTCCTTATATCCGCTTCTTCCAAGCGTGTCAGATGCACCATCTTGCGTCGTTGAGGCACCATGCTCGCTCCCACCATTAGCCGTGGAGTCTCTCCAGACTGTCAAATCTGCATGCGTGTCCCTGAGACATGGTGTCAGAGACGGGGCATGTTCACGCCCCAAGCAGACTTCCGGTGTCTCGTCGTCCTATCGTTGACCATCATCCAATATGCTGGACGAGGCCGATCGCAACTCTTGCAGAAGATCGTCTTTGATCGACGCAGCCTCGGGGTTTTCCGGTCGTGTCAGGATCCGGCGCGGCGTCGCGTACTCCACTCGGTCGACTGCTGGGATTAGATCCGGCGCTGGCGGTGCTGCCGCCGCGGCTAGGGCGGCGTCCGTCGTGGCTTCCCACGCCAGGGTCTGCCACTCGGCATAGCGCCGGGATCCGACGGAAACCAACCCGGGCTGGCGGGGTATATGATCTCCCGTCAGCCACAAGCCGACCTGTGCATCCCGGTGCAGGACCAGCCTCGTGTCGCTCAGATTGGTGACGCGCAGGTAACGCAACTTGCCTGGGCCTTCGACCAAAGTCGGTACCCAGCGTTCGCCGCGCGCTAACCATAGCTTCTCATATTCTGATGCACGTAGTCGCAGCGGGAGCTCCAGGGACTCCGCGATCCCCACGGTAAGGTATTCGCCGACGTACACGGGGCGAGCCTTGTCACTGACGATCTGGCGACGTCCATGCAGCATGACGCGTATTTCGTCCGGCAGGCATAGGGATCCGTCACCTAGATCCAACCAGATCCCAAGTCAACGAAAGAAGACATGAAGATTGACGGAGTTACGACATGAAATGCGGATCGCTGTGGCTGACATGCAAGAGACGCTGGAGCTGCGGTAGACTACTCCTGATCCAGACCCGCCGGAGAAAACTTGAGGCGAAGACGATCGACTTGGTGCGACGGGTGAGCGCCAGGATCCGTGCGGTAATGATTGCGCCAAGGCGCGGATCGGTCACAGTCCTCCAACGCGACCTTGAGATCCTTGGGAGGGGCGCGCCCTTCGGCCAAGGCCTCACGCCCAGGAAACCAGGTCGTGTCCTCTGACAGCTGGGGGAAACGGGGAAAGGCGGGATCCAACAAGATGTCCAAGTCACAACATCCCGTCTGACGGATCGTGGCCAAGACTTGGCCCTCCCAGGCTCGGAGTTTCTCTCGAGCGTGCGAGCTTCTGTTCTTGCGCTTGACGTAGAACTTCGAGGCCCACTCCTCTGCCTTCTGTTTCGCCTTCGAGATCGGGAAGGAGTGCGTGGCCTCCCATATCGCTTGGCGGTGATCGCCCACGAAGATCTGGAAGTTGGAGACGATCTTGGCCAAAGGAGGTGATCCAGCGGGATCGAATGTCAAAGGCTTGACAGCATGAAGTCCATGCCGAGGTTCACCTGGTAATCTGGCGGCAGATCATCTCCGACCCAGACGTCGTACAGGTACGCCAAGGATCCCGCCAAGGTAAGCTTGATCCGTGTGCGGCCCGTTGCGACGTACAGCTTCTCACCAATTCCGAGGCACTCTTGACTTTGACTTGTGTCGATGTAGCATCCTACCTTACGAGCAAAGGTGGCGTCGATGATCGACACCTCGGATCCTGAGTCAAGAAACGCCACAGCTTTCACATTGTTGATCTTGCTGTTGGCTTTCGCCTGCTTGAAGTGCTTAGGGACACGGTACTTCCAGTACCCGCGTGACTCGCCTGGCTGCAGATCCAAAGTCATCGCGACTTCGGATCTTTGGTAGTCGTCAACGGGTCGAAGACTCGCGACTGCGGCCGTACGTTTCCCATGAAGTTCACATGTATTACCGAATAGATCCGCTTGCAGCTTGCTAACTTGATCCTTCGACTTCTTCTCCACAAATGCATAGATGAAAGAGCTAGAACGCTCGTCTCGTACCGGGTTCAACACCGGCGAGCGTCCTAGTTTAACATCTTCTCCGCAGCTTCAGGTAGGAGTCCCGGATGCTTGCTGGGGTCGAACCACTGACGGATGAGGTTGTAGAACTCCTCCATCTGGCACTTGCCGTGATCGTGGAGTTGGCCACAGCCACGGCACACGAAGAAGCAGCGATCTGACGGATGCCCTCTCTTGCCACACTTCTGACAGATCAGGCGTTTCCAGCACCCAAGATCCGAGTGCCGGTTGGATCCGCAGTGCGAACAGCGTTGTTGGCCATCCCTGCCGAAGCGTTGACGGCGGTCCTGCTGTTGCGCGTCACCTGGGACATCATTCGGACGTCCAGGATCCGGTGCCCTCGGTGGATCCGTTGCTGGGGGCGCCTGAGGCTGATCGCTCACCGCCGCCCCGTACGCACGGACGAGCTCTCCTTCGGATCCCGACCCGTCAGTGTCGGATCCGTATTCGATCCAGCCTCAGTGGTCTGGATCGCTCGCACGGCACGAGCCGGAGCCGTCGGTGGCGACGGGGTCGGCTTCGGGCGGTACTTGCTGGATCCAGTCGACTTCTTCTGCCGGGTCTTCGCACGTTCACGCGCGCGGAGCACGTCCTCTAGGCGGTCGGTGTCAGACAAGCGTAGCAACGTCAGCTGATCCGCTAGGTCGGGATCCCCGAGCGTCTTAATGAAGTGTTCCACGTGCTCGAGGCGTGCTTTCGCGTCGCCGTCCTTGATCTTCAGGCGAGCGCGCATGCCAGCGACGTTGAGGCGATGGAGGTACTCCAGTGGCGTCTCTTCCGAGCGCTTGCGCGCGTGGTAATACTGCCACGCCACCGAGACGCCCAGTCCGCAGTACTGCGTCTGGAAGTTTCGGAGCAGATCGCTCCACTTCGTCCTGATGGATCGGCTCAGCTGTCGGTACCAGTTCCTCGCGGGACCTGTCAGCAGATCCGCGAAGGTAAGGCACTTCTCTTCATCCGTAGCTTGATCTCTCGTGAATGCAGACTTGACCTTGCTGATCCATCCTCTGGCACGTTCTTCATCGTGATCTTTGCCTGTGAATTCCTTCAGATCCGAGATAGCTGAGATCTGGACGCGTTGGACAGCCGAGGATCCGGTCGGCGCGATCGCCGCCGCCGTCGTTGCCGTAAGTCTCGCGGATCCCATGTCGAGATCGTCCGGGTCGTACTCCCAGTGTTCGGGGTGATCTTGCGATCCCGCCGATTCCATGTCAACGTCTTGCTCTCCAAGGTTAGGAAAAGAGGCAGACGGTCGTGGCGCTTTGATCTCTGGACGCTCGCTCATGAAGCGAGACATAGCGGCTTGGAAGTATGTCTCCAGGCCACTCGTCGGATCCTGAGGCGGGGTTGCCGCAGCGTTCCGTCCCGACTTCGACTTCGACTTCGCCAAGCGTGGGGCGGGGATCTTCTCCTCCAAGTCGTGCGCAGAGCGCTCCTGCAGCATCGCAGCGCCGGACGGGCCAAGCGACATCCGCCGAGATCCCGATGAACTGTTGGATCCGGCCTCCGATGTGGCGGAGGCATACTGGGACGATCCCGTGTGGTACTCCGGCGACTGGGTGTGGGCGGCTTTAGACTCTGGCGCCTTGGCTGCGGGGCGCTCGCCCACGAGGGGCTTCAACAAGTTGAAGAGCGCCGCAGCGGAGATCCGGATCGCGTCGAGCTCCAGACGGAAGAAGCCGTCAGCGTCGAATGCTCCAGCCGTGAAGCCAGTTTCTTCTAGCAGACGCAGCAGATCCATCGCCGCGTCGAGCTTGTTCGTTGTCGACGACGGGGACTGCACCGGTCCAGTGAGGGATCCGATCAGCTCCAGCTGCATGATCCGCATCACTGGGTTCCCGCGTAGGAAATCTCTCAGCTCCGTACGCTGGTACGCCATTTCTAGCTTGGATCGTGACCAGGTAGACTTCAATACAGCACGATCTTCGCCATCCGAGTCTGGTGCCTTGAGTTTCTTGCTTGCGGCCTTCGTCTTCGTAGACGTTGCACCTGAGGCCGCATGGGTGGTGGTGGATGAAGGATCATTCGCTTTTGCGAACGAACCTGCGTCCGGCAGATCCTGACTCGGGTCACGATCTGCGGGGGTCCCCGAAGGGACCTGGGGAGGAAAGCGAGATTTCTCTTCCTGATCCGTTGCCAGATCATCCTCTGTTCCGTCGGCGGAGCTCCTCCCAGGGCTCGGCCGATCCGTGGATCTTGCGTCAGCGACGCCGTCGGCGATCCCATCTCCGTCGGCGCTTCATCTCCCGATCCATGGCTCACTTGCGCATCATCTTGGGACTCACGGTGAAATCCCGCGTCGCCAAGAGATCCGGGCACGCGCACCATTGTGGTGGAGCAGATCTGCTAGAATTCTAGGGATCCCAACTCACACACACTGCGCCCAGACACCGACTAACGGAAGGGGTACTCCGACGGCCGTGTAGTTGCTGAGTGGTTCACCTTGTGTACCCGTCGGCGGGCTGGTACAGCTCTCTCGTTGACACGAGATGCGCACTGGTGAGTCTTGGACGTCCTTGTGGGGACTTGAGAGGGGGGTGGATCCGCGCGGGTATTCCTGCGCACGGGATCCTAGTAGGGTCGGCCTTGAGCTCTTGAGCAGGCCTTGTGGATCATAGAAATACGGGATCCGGAGTTGTCCTTGTGTTCCTTGTTCTTGTTCCCTTGCGGGGTTGTTCCTTGTTCCTTTCCGGGCTTGCCGCTTCCAATAGCGGGATCTTGAGGGGTTGAGAGACCGAAGGGCTCGCGCTGCCTGGCCAAGCTATCCAGGGGGCTGCCACGTGTGCAGGAAGATCGCAGAGTTCACTTGATCTATGTATGGTCCAATAGAAATCCCCTATACTGTAGCCAAGTGAGTCTTCTTGTGCAAATTCGGTTCTGATTTATGATTTAGCCTATCCTATCCCTGGCCTTTAGTTTGGGCTCTCCTGAGCCTCCCATTCTCCCTACACCTTGATCTCTCTATGGATCCCATGCAACTCCGACGATCCTCCAAGTTAAGTACGGATCCCTCATGATCCTCCCAACTAAGTTCGAATCCCCCACTAAGTGCGGATCCCTCGTATCCTGCAGCGGGGCTGCTGTAGCTTTAGCGTCAGAGGAAGACACAGACTCAGAGAGTCTCTAGTAATATTGATAACCTTACGCTCTATACAAGAGCTATACCGAGTACCGTAAGATAACTACTTACGGACTCCAAGAGACAGAAGTGCCTTAAACAAGGCTATGAACTCTTAGGCTTCAAATGTGAACTGAATGTATTGTTGTTTATCGCGGCAGAGCCGCCTGTTGTTTGTATGTATAGGACTTACTATCTATCATAGTAGAGCCTAGTCAAATGCATATCCAGTGGCTGTGAGCCACCCACTCCTATCTGGGGTGACCCACGTAACATATGTGTGGAAGCCACTTATGTGTGGCACCTAGCTTGTGTGCATCACACTATTCGATGTAACCCCGTTACACCCTCCCCCACCAGACTGTGGACACCACGTGTCCGCACTCGTCATCGTCTCGATTGAGAATTCTCGACGGCAACGGACAAGTCGCTTGCCCTCGCGAGAGCCCGCTCCAGAACTTTCCAAGTTCAACGAGCGCATGGCTCGGAGTCCGCAGGCGTCTTGGTCACTCGACAACAAGAGCGCGCCCGCGTCCGCGGCACCTAGTGCCCCAACGTCCGACCGTAAGGTCTCACCGCGCCCCGCGTCAACGCTCTCGGTGAGAATATCACGCTCTGCAGCAGCGCCGTCGTGCTCTTAGCTCCGAGAGCCCCAGCAGCGCGAACATGGCCCGCCGTGCGGCAGATGACCTCTTTGAGGGCCTCGAGGAGGGGGAGGAGGACGAGGAGCTGGACTACAACTCCGACACGCCGATGCCTCAGCGAGAGGACTCCCCGCCACCTGCGCGTTCACGCTCGCCGGAGCAGCAACGCCGGGTTCCCAACCCTTTCGTGGATCGCGAGACCACAGCACTTCGTGCTTCGTCTGGTTTGGAGACGGACGAGATCTCTAACGACCTCGAGGAGGCTCAAGAGCGTCAGCTCGAGGGGCAAAGTGCCGTTCGTTCGCAACGACCTGAGGTGCGACCGCTAGTGAGCTCTCGACGAGAGTATGGCTTCGTGCCGCTCAACCCGGTGGAGCGCTTGAAGCAGTTTGGCTCGGGGCCATTGCAGAATTGGCGAATCGGGCCGGCGGCCAGTACCAGCGATCAGGTCGCTACTCGTACTGCTCTCCGAGAGAGACTTCTGACGCCGCAGCAGACCACTCCACAGGAGTATGGGACTCGCCTGTCCGATCAAGCCCGTGGGGCTTCAGTCCCCGCGATGCGGACTATTCCGGTGGTGCTCGGTCCGGGAGAGCTCCTCCACGAGGACGACGCCTAATTCACGAGCTGGGTTCATCGAACCCGCCGTCTCTCTTCGCTGGAGGCTCTCCAGTCTAGCTTCGACGAAGCTGATGTGCGCTTAGAGCGCCGGCTTCGCTTCGATTTCGCGAAGCTGAAGACGAAGCGTCAGGCGGCCGCCTCCAGGTCGCTACAGTCCCTCGGACTCGGCTCATCTGCTCTTAAGAGCGCTGCAGGAACTCACCAAGTTGAGTCGACGGCTGCAGCAGCCCGGGATCAACGCTTGAGCTCAGCGTATTATCCCTCAGCTCCCCTGCCTAGCGGCGGGAAGCGTGAGGCGACCGACTTCGCGGTCGCGGGCTCGCAGAGCGCCTTCGATCGCGGCGATCAAAAGCGTCCACGACGTCAGGGCAGTCTTGCAGGAGGGGTACCTCAAACTCCCACGAGTTTTCTGAGTGTGGGTACCCACGCCACTTTACCAAATATTGGTTGTGAGCGCCGCGTCGACGACGCTTTAGAATACGCTCCACATGAAAGTGTCGGTTCCCCTGCTCGTCGAGCAGCGCCGGCGGCGCCCGTGTCCTCGCACGGTGAGGAACCTGTCCGGCCTGAGGAGTTGGAGAGCTTGGAGAGATCGCTGAGCGACGTGCGTCAGATCCTGGAGCGCCACGGGCGGAGGCTTGATCAAGCCGAGAGGGAGTCTGACACCACCGTGAATGAGATCCGCGATCTCCGGGAACGTCTCCAGTGGTGTGAGGCTGCTGAGTCGGCGACTCAACGCCTGGCGCGCCTTGAGCAAGGTTTCGCGCGGCTGGAAGGTCAGGTCGACCTGTTGCTGCGACTTCAGCAGGGCGCTGTGGCTCCGCCACGCTGGGCGCCAGCTCCTGAGAACCCACATGGGCCGGGTCCCGGTACGGCTTGAGCAAGCCCACGTAAAACACGGGGTGTGTGCGCATCTTCTTCGGAAGGTTGAGCGTATACGCTAGGCCCTTCTTGGCCACGACCGTGAACGGTCCCACAAAGCGCGGGCGCAACTTGGTCTTGAAGACCGCAGACACTGCATGTGTAGGTAGGCTTTTAGCGTTAAGCAACACTAGGTCCCCGACCTCATAACTCTCAACATTGCCTCTGCCTTTAGCATCCGCATGTTCTTTCTGTTTGTCTTGGCTATCAGCCATTGCGTCACGTACGTGTCGAAGGACACTTAGACGCGTTGACAGGAACTCGTCAACCTGTTTACGAACAGTGAGTGGGCTGACATCAGCAAGCCGATCGGCTATCTCCCCCCACCAAGCCCAGGACCACGGAGTGGCAGCGTCAGCGGGACGCGCGGGTGAGTGAGGCCGTTCACGTAGAACGGAGTGTAGCCCGTGGAGGCATGCGCAGCGTTGTTCAACGCAAACTCGACGAGTGGAAGCATAGCGCTCCAACGCTTCGGCGTTTCAGCGCAAATGCTACGAAGAATGTCTTCGACAACGCGATTCACGCGCTCAGTCTGACCGTCGGTCTGCGGATGGTCCGCTGTGGACATGTCCAACTTGGTGCCAAGCACCTTAAAGACAGCGTCCCAAAACTTCCCAGTGAAGCGGGGTCTCGATCAGAGACAATCGATGCGGGCAGCCCGTGTTGGCGGAAGACCCGATCGAGAAACAGCTTCGCTGTCCCTTCACCGTCTACGGTGTCCGGCACAGCCGCTAGATGAGCCATCTTGCTCAGACGGTCAACGAAGACCATGATGCCCGTGTTACCTTCCGAGTCCTTTGGAAGGCCAAACACAAAGTCCAAACTCATGGACTCCCAACACCCAGAGGGTACAGGCAAGCTTGCCAGCGGCGCGGCCGCATGCGGTGAGGGCTTCACCCTCTGACACGTCTTACACGTGCGCACGTACGTGCTCGTCCACTTGTACAGCTTGGGCCACCAATAGGTCCGGCTCACAGAGCTGTAGGTCTTCTCGCGACCGAGGTGGCCGCCAAGCGGTGTATCATGCGCCTTGTAGAGGATACGATACTTCAAATCCTCATCATGAGGAACCACGACTCGAGGAGTGTCCTCCGCACTCGTGCTGTAGTACAGCAGACCGTCAGCGACGGAGTAACGGTGCAGGCTCGCGCGCAAGCGCGCCGACAATGTCTTGTCCGAGTTTTCAAACTCCTTTCTCTCAAGAGCACCCAGCAGGGCGACACACGTGTCGTCTCGCGCATACGCAGCGCGTATCAAGTCCGTCACCGACGAGGTCACCATCGTGACATGAGCAAGCTCATAGTCCGGTCGCCGTGACAACGCGTCTGCAAGACCATTCTGCCTGCCAGGCTTGTACTTCACCTCGAAGTTGTACTCCGCGAAGAAGGACAGCCAACGGGCCATCCTTTGCGAGAGGTGAGGCGACTGGGTCGCAGTGCGTAGTGACGCATGATCAGTGAAGATCACAAACGGCTTAGAGCCCAGCAGGTGAACCCTGAACTTGACGAGAGCATACTTCATCGCAAGTAGCTCTTTGTCATGAACTGGATAGTTCTTCTCTGCAGCCTTAAGCTGGCGAGACTCAAACGCTATCACGCGTTCACGCCCTTCGGCGTCTGCTTGGAACAGAGCACTGCCGATGGCGAAGTCCGATGCGTCACAGACGACACTGAATGGACGTTCAGGGTCTGGCAACGCCAGGATCGGGGCATGAAGGAGACTCTCCTTGACTGCTTCGAAAGCATCTTGATGCTCGGTGTTCCAACACCAGTCCTCATCCTTCTTAAGGAGATTGGACAATGGCCGAGCCATCTCAGCGTAGTTCGCGCTGTACTTGTGCAAGTAGTTGGCGAGGCCAAGCCACTTGCGTAAGTCCTTTTGGTTCTTGGGAACCGGCCAGTCAACGATGGCCTTAACCTTAGCAGGATCTGCTCGAAGGCCGCGCTTCCCAACGAAGCATCCTAAGAAAGGAATTTCTTCAGCGCCGAAGATGCATTTGGATGCGTTAGCGTACAGCTTGTTGGTGCGCGTGCACTCGAGCACCGCTCGCAAGTGGTCAATGTGGTTCTCCACATCAGACCGACCGTGCTCCGCACGACTGTGGACGAAGATGTCGTCGAAGTACGTTTGAGCAAACGCCCGCAGGGGCCTGAAGAGCTGCGTCACCAGACGATTGAACGTCGCAGGCGCGTTCGACAGCCCTTGGGGCATGACTAGCCACTCCCAGAGCATACCGCTCGGAGTGCTAACCGCTGTCAGCGGAATGTCACTCGCTCGCATGAGCAACTGGTAGTAACCATCGACTAGGTCGAGCGCACTGTACATCGTGCAGCCAACCATATTGTTCTGCAGAACATCCTTCCTAGGAATCGGCGTCTGTGCCGGAATGGTGGCAGCGAGCTTATTGAAATCATGAACGATGCGCCACTTGCCATTAGGCTTTCTGACACAGAACGTAGGCGTCGAGTGCGGAGACTTGCTCTCACGCACCATGCCCGCCGCGTGCTTGGCACTGAAGAACGCGTCAATGACGTCGCACTGCTCCTTCGGTAAGGGCCACTGCCTCGTTACGCAGTATTTGGTTCCAGGAACCAAGTCAATCTCATGACGGACACCTCGATCCGGAGGTAAGCCAGTGGGCGGGTCATTCGAGACCACATCCTGGAACTCCTTAACCAAAGGATAGAACGGATCCGATGGGTCCTTCAGGATCGAAGATCCACTTCGCGCACTGAGTGCCTCCTTCGTGTCCTCAAGGACAGCTTCATCCATAAGCGACGAGGAGTTCAATTCCTCCTCCGGTCGTATCATGACCACTTCGGCGAGCGCGCCAGCCTTTAAGGCATCCCCAAAGTCGGGAATGGACATCTCGTCCAGCTCTAGCAGAGCAGCCATCGTCGGAATAGCCTCGAGGTTGACGTTGCCCTCGGCTTCACCAGTCACTCCATCAATGAGTGTGTATAGCTGCTCGCTATCATCGTCCACGACGGACACGTCCTGTACCAGGACCGACGCCTTGCGTCTCGCAGTCGCCATCTGGCGTCGCTGCCGCCTCCTCGCGGAAGCTGTACGCCTCGGAGAGGCCAGCGTGTTCAGACTGAAAGTCTCGTCAGGTGTCGCCACCTCTTGCTGCTCTGATTGAGCCGGCGTGGAGCCGCAACGCTCACAGCCCTTGCCCAGTGGATTCGGTGCCACTCCACCCGCATCGTCAGGGTCCTCCCCTTGATGCCTCGGCTCACAGCCGACCACGCCATCAGTGGCATGCAGCGATGCTGCGCTCTCGTGACGAGCACCGCTCAGCGGGTTACGTGCCGCTCCACGCGCATCACTAGGGCCATGCCCAAGATGCCTCGACGAACTGTCGACCATGTCATTACCGGCATGCAGCGATGCTGCGCTCAAGCCAC
Organism: Phytophthora crassamura; assembly: GCA_033557995.1. NCBI lineage: Eukaryota > Oomycota > Peronosporomycetes > Peronosporales > Peronosporaceae > Phytophthora > Phytophthora crassamura. Next base: position 14,973,357 of record JAUCED010000002.1, on the reverse strand, counting down.
GAGCATCGCTCAGCGGGTTACGTGCCGCTCCACGCGCATCACTAGGGCCACGCCCAAGATGCCTCGACTCAGTGTCGACCTCGCCATTACCAGCAGGCAGTGATGACTCGCAGTCACTCGGAGTCTCACTCAGTGGGTTACGTGCCACTCCACGTCCAGCCCACGAGCAGTGCTCGGGACTCGCGTCTTCGACGCCAGTGTCCATTAACTCGGACACTCCAATGTCCAGCACATTGACCGACTCGGTCCAGTGCCCGCGCCAATAGCGCTTTTGCTTCCTAGCAGAGGTGGGTTCATGACTCGCCAATGCTCCCCTAGGAGGCAAGCGCGTAGCGCCTAAGGTCTTCGACCGCCAGTCGATCCATGGTTCATGGCACTCCAGCCATGCCATGCCGAGGATGAGGTCGTACCTCGAATCCAGGTCGATGACCAAACAGCGTTCAACGCTATCGAAGTCCAGAAACTTCACGCCCAGGTTCACAGGAACCTTGGGCACCGTGACACGGGTCCCCGTCGCAAGACGGACGGTGACGATGTCACTCGAACGCGCCTTCAGCGCCTCAGCGTACTGCTGACTTCCTTCCATCGTGGAGCGCCGAGCATAGTTGCCCGACGCTCCGGAGTCGATAAGGATCTTCCATGGCTTCTCAAAGCCCTTCACGGTCGCTTCCACGACCAGCAAGCCCGGCTTGCATACACGTTCCGTGTTGTTAGAGAGCACGGTGCTCTTTGGGGCTAAGCCCTGCCGACCTCCTCCCTGAGGCTCAACAGAACTCAGTTCTTCTTCCCCAGCAGGGCGCCCCGCGCCTACTGGGACTTGGCATTTCCCCGCCACGAGCCAGGCTTCTGCTCAGAAGCGGAGGTTCGGCTCGACGGAGCCTGGCGCTGCTTGCGCAGCGGGCAACCCGGACGCAGGTGTTGCGTGCTGCCGCACACATAGCATCGACGGATGCCGATACGCTGCTCAGCAGCCTGAAGCTCGGCTTCCTCATCTTCAGCGTAGCTGAGGTCCATAGGCACTGTGCCATTGGACGCATCAGAAGCTCCGGAAGAGCTGGCTTGGGAAGCCGTCCAACCAAGTCGCGCCGACTTGAAGTTGAACTCGGCGTTCAACGCCACGTTCACGGCTTCCTCAAAAGAGGTCGGGTGAACACGGAAGACTTCCGTCCTGGCCACGCCAGTGCGAAGGCCTTCCATGAAGACGGTCACAGTGACCACCTCGGGAAGAGGGTCCGCCGCCATGCCGGCGAGAAGAGTTCTCAACTCCTGGACGAAGTCCAACAATTCCTTGTCTACCCGTCAGGGTAAGAAGGAATTGTTGGACTTAAGAGGAAGCGTGACCTCACGCGGTACGCCTGGTTAGGCGGCGAGAACACTCGCGAGAGCTGAAGCTTCAGCTCGTCCCAAGAAGGGAACGCGGTATCCACCGACGTGCCGCACGTTAGGGCCCATTCTCTTGCTCGGCCACCGAGCTTCGAGATAGCAAGCGCCACGCGCTGCTGCTCAGTCTTGAGCATGGCGGACGCCATAGCCATATCGGCCTCTCTGACCCAGAGCATAAGGCTTTCGCCTTCTTTGCCCTCAAAGGTCTTGACACTCACCATGAGTGGTTTGGCTCGTGAAGCACTGTCCGATGACGGCCTCGTTCATCTACTGCTGGACGTGCTCCAGTAGAGCATTCTCGTACTGAGAAAACGCCTCCAGACGCGCGTTCACCGCGTCGGGGCCTTGCGAAGCAAGATGAGCCACGCCATCCGGACCGATCAGGGACATCACTATTTAAGCCCTTCCTGTTGGTTCGGCGGTAAGTGGGCGAATTGCTCCATCGTCACAGAGGGACTGTAACGGGCCAGGTATGTCCGTCACTAGCGTACACTATAGAATGCGAGGAAGCGCGGGAGACTCAGCAGACTGAGTCTAAGTATGGGTTTTGTGGCAAATTTAACTCTGTTGTGTTTTTAGTGGCCTTCGGGGCCACTCATATGCAAACTGTCACCTGATTGGTTGAAATGTCTCCTCACTTTCAACCAATGACAGGCTGACACGAAGCACACGCTATCCGTGTGCTTTTGAACCTACTTTTGTCTCTCTGTCTACCTACTTATGTAACTGTAACCAGCCCGTTACAGGGACAGTCGTAAGACTCAGGTGTAGGATTGACTACAAGTGCTACGGTCCGAGTGCTCAGGTGCTTCGAATCGGAAATCTGGCATTGAAGCTGAGGGCTTATTCCGTGAATTCTGCGTTGCTAGCACAAGCGCAAGCAATATGCAGCGTCTACTGACGACGCCCCTTACCCAACTTCCCAAGTGGCGGGCACGGAGCATTCCACGTGGAATACGACGGGGGTCAGCGGGTAAGATACGCCCTATATAGCATCTCGGAGTATATTCTTAGCCGTAGCTTACAGGTAAGTTATGGTCCAATATCTTCCCTGTTCAAACCACATCTATACGATCTCTAAGTGTGTTTTCCTAACTCGGACGATACCGGAACGCCCGAAGGAATCTATTGAGGGTTGCCGGTTTGGGTACTGTGTACCAGTTGTACCCATTAACCGGTTAATCCGAACCGGTCCAATACGATCCCGCGATGATTATGGTACGTTGTTTACGCCACCGATGATTAGACGAGTAGGATGATTAAACGAGTACAGAGTGTTGGTGATTGGATGCACCAAATGATTGGATGGGATAGTGAAGACAGTGTAAGCTCCGATCAATCAATCACTTTCGAATCTTCATTCTACCCCTCAAGTGTCTTCGCTCCGGTCCCGCCGTCTGCGACGTCCCTCTCTCCGCTTCGTCCAAGCTTCGTGTCCAAGATCCATACCTTCCATTAGGTTATGAGCCCAAGCACCATATCCTCTGCCCAAGACGCCTCGACCAAGGTCACCATTGACAAGTTCAACGGGGACAACTACGCGACGTGGAACCGCTACATGCGTGGCGTGTTCCTGACCAAGTCGACGTGGCATGTGGTCAACCGCGAGACGACGCCAAGCTCCACGGACTCGCGGGCCAAGGACGACTATGTCAAGTCGAGCAACATCGCGTTCGGACTGATGTTGCTCCACATGGACGCGGACTACCACCATGTGGTCGACGACTGCGAGGAAGCGTGGGTTGCTTGGTCGCGCCTGAAGACGCTGTACGGTGGTTCGCAGAAGGCTGGACGCATCTACCTGAAGCGCCAACTCTTCAGCATGGAGATGTCGGAAGGCGGCAACGTCTTGCATCATTGCCCAACGAGGTCCTCAACATCAGCGCCAAGCTCAGCAGCATCGGCGCCAAGATGGAGGATGAAGACGTGGCGATCTGCTTGTTGCGCAGCCTCCCCAAGAGCTACGAGAACGTCGTGCTCAACCTGGAGATGAGCAGCGCTGAACTGCGGTCGCAAGACGTTGTGAAGGTGCTCACGAATGAGCACATCAAGCGGCAAGGCGAGAAGACGGCGACGGTGAAGACGGAGAACGCGGCCAAGGCGTTCAACACCGACCGAGAGTCTCGCGAGTGTACGTACTGCGGAAAAGTGGGGCACATAATTGACAAGTGCTGGACCAAGCAGAAGGACGAGAATCGGGGCCCAAGACGCGGCGGCAACGGCCGTGGACGCGGGGCCAACACTGCCCAGTGGCGAAACGACGACAACAACTACGACTACGGCTTTGATCGAGTTGCGTTCGCGGCTTTTCTGGAGTGTGATATTTCGACGAGCAAGGATACGCTCGGGATGTGGGCGATCGACAGCGGCGCAACGCACCACATCTGCAACGACAAGGCCAAGTTCGCCCATTTGATTGAGCGGAACGAAGGCGAACTTTCGGTGGCCGACGGCAACAAGGCGGCCATCATGGGTGTGGGGACCATCGTGGAACAAGTGCTCCTGCCCAACGGCGACGAGCGCGAGATCGAGATCAAGAACGCGCTGTACGTGCCAAGCATGAGCAAGAATCTGCTTTCGGTACCGCAGATCAACAAAAGTGGCAAGTTTCAAGTGGTATTCGACGGCACCAAGATGCAGATTGCGCACAAGGGCTCCAAGCAAGTGGTGGCGACGGCAAACCTCGTGGATGGACTCTACTGGCTGATGACGCCTCAGCGATCGGCGAATGCGGCGACGAGTGGCAAGATTGTCGACCTGCACGCGCGCATGGGTCACTCTCCAGTCGATGTGCTTCGCAAGATGGTCGACAACCACATGATCAAGGACGCGAAGGCACCTTCCAAATCGAGTGGACCAAGTCTGTGTCGCGGATGCCAGCAAGGGAAGATGGTTCAAAAACCGTTTCCAAGCAACCGTGACAAGCGTCGCTACGACACGTTCGAGCTGCTCCACTTCGACATCTGCGGACCCATGGAGGAAAACTCACTTGGTGGCAGCAAGTACCTGCTGCTGATCGTGGACGAAGCCAGCGGATGCATGAAGGGTTTCTGCCTGCGTGCCAAGTCGGAGAGCGAAGATTGCATCAAGACGTACATCATGAAGGTGCAGAAGCAGTTCGGCAAGAAGGCCAAGTTTGTGCGGCACGACGGAGCTCGTGAGTTTGCGACCAACTCGCTCAAGGACTTCTACGAAGACGAAGGCATCGAGCAGCAAACCACGGTTCCGTACGCGCACCAGACGAACGGCACGGCAGAGCGAGCCATCCGGACTATCGTCACGATCGGCCGCAGCATGCTGCATCACGCCAAGCTGGACAAGTGTTTCTGGGCTGAGGCGGCCATGACGGCCATCTACGTGAAGAACCGCCTGCCGTCACCCAAGATCGAGCACAAGACTCCCTTCGAGATCGTGTACAAGTCCAAGCCGAGTGTGAAGCACGTACGTGTGTTCGGCTGTCGGACGTACATCCTGACTCCGAAGGAGAAGCAGCTGAAGTGGGATCCCAAGGCTCGCGCCGGACTGTTCCTCGGTTACGAAGAAGTGTCCAAGGCGTATCGACTTTATGACATCGAGGCGGGGCAGGTGGTTATCAGTCGCGATGTCAATTTCGATGAGTCGACCTTTGGACTTTCTCCGGCGATTTCCGATGAAGATGTCGACGATCTGGACTTCGATTCGCTCGACATCGACGACAACGGTTCGCGCCAGACGGAGTACAAGCAGGCAGGGAAGCGCAAGAATCGCCCAAGAGACGAAGATGAAGCTGCCAGTCGACCGCGCGCTGTGCGTCATCGACCTGGACTGGAAGAAGCAAGTGCGCCGAGCGACTCCTCTTCGCACCAAGCCTACGAAGATGAAGAAGAAAAGTCTGGAGACCAAGATGAAGACGATGATTTGACTCCACCGGTGTTTTGGCGTGCCAGTGCCAACGCCGTCGAAGCAGCAGACTTATCGGAGCCGACGACGTTTCAAGAAGCTGTCAACGGCCCTGATCAAGTGCATTGGCGCAAGGCGATTCGCGCGGAACTCAAGTCGATGCGACTTCGTGGTGTGTTTCGTGCTGCCAAGTTGCCCAACGGACAGCGCGCCATCGGCACCAAGTGGGTGTTCAAGATCAAGCGCAAAGCGGACGGATCGATCGAGAAGTACAAGGCGCGCCTCGTGGCCAAAGGTTTCAAGCAGAAGTACGGCATCGATTACACGGAGACGTTCTCGCCCGTGGATAAGTACGCGACACTGCGCATGATCATCGCGATCGCCAAGTACTTCGGCTGGCCTCTCGACCAACTCGACGTGGTGACTGCGTTCCTATACGGGATAATGAAGGAGCTGGTGTTCTGCGTGGTTCCTGAAGGCGTCGAGCTGGATGGTGACTTTAACTGCCTGGAACTGGTGAAGGCGATCTACGGTCTCAAGCAAGCTTCTCGCGTTTGGAACGAGACGTTCGACGAGTTCGTGTGCTCCATTGGCTTTCAAGTGTCGGCCTTCGACCCATGCCTCTACATCAAGGTTGTCGATGGTTACTGCGTGCTCGTGCTGGTATACGTGGACGATGTGCTGATTACCGGAAGTTCACCCGAGCTGATCGCACGCACGAAGAAGGACCTCAAGACTCGCTTCGAGATGACCGACAGCGGCAAGTGCGCGTTTGTTCTTATTGAGGGTTACCAGTTTGGTATCGGTTATTAACCGTGAACCGGTTAACCCGAACCGGTCCAATCCGAACCCACGTTGATTATGGTGATTACGGTAAGTTGTTTCCGCCACCGATGATTAGACGAGTAGGATGATTGGACGAACACCGGTGAGTGATGGTTGATTAGATGCACTAGGTGATAGGACGCAGAGTCGCGTGTCTATAACAGTAGGGTGTAAGCTGCAACAATTCAATCACTTTCGAATCTTCATTCTACCCCTCAAGTGTCTTCGCTCCGGTCCCGCCGTCTGCGACGTCCCTCCCTCCGCTTCGTCCAAGCCTCGTGTCCAAGATCCATACCTTCCATCAGGTTATGAGCCCAAGCACCATGTCCTCTGCCCAAGACGCCTCGACCAAGGTCTCCATTGACAAGTTCAACGGAGACAACTACGCGACGTGGAACCGCTACATGCGTGGCGTGTTCCTGACCAAGTCGACGTGGCATGTGGTCAACCGCGAGACGACGCCAAGCTTCACGGACTCGCGGGCCAAGGACGACTATGTCAAGTCGAGCAACATCGCGTTCGGACTGATGTTGCTCCACATGGACGCGGACTACCACCATGTGGTCGACGACTGCGAGGAAGCGTGGGTTGCCTGGTCGCGCCTGAAGACGCTGTACGGTGGTTCGCAGAAGGCTGGACGCATCTACCTGAAGCGCCAACTCTTCAGCATGGAGATGTCGGAAGGCGGCAACGTCTTGCATCATTGCAACGAGGTCCTCAACATCAGCGCCAAGCTCAGCAGCATCGGCGCCAAGATGGAGGATGAAGACGTGGCGATCTGCTTGTTGCGCAGCCTCCCTAAGAGCTACGAGAACGTCGTGCTCAACCTGGAGATGAGCAGCGCTGAACTGCGGTCGCAAGACGTCGTGAAGGTGCTCACGAATGAGCACATCAAGCGGCAAGGCGAGAAGACGGCGACGGTGAAGACGGAGAATGCGGCCAAGGCGTTCAACACCGACCGAGAGTCTCGCCAATGCACGTACTGCGGAAAAGTGGGGCACACGATTGACAAGTGCTGGACCAAGCAGAAGGACGAGAATCGGGGCCCAAGACGCGGCGGCAACGGCCGTGGACGCGGGGCCAACAACATCCAGTGGAGAAACGACAGCGACGGCTACGACGACGACTACGATCGGGTGGCGTTCGCGGTTTCACTGGAATGTGGGGTTTCGACGGGCAAGAATGTGTCCGGGATGTGGGCGGTCGACAGCGGCGCAACGCACCACATCTGCAACGACAAGGCCAAGTTCGCCCATTTGATTGAGCGGAACGAAGGCGAACTTTCGGTGGCCGACGGTAACAAGGCGGCCATCATGGGTGTGGGGACCATCGTGGAACAAGTAGTCCTGCCCAACGGCGACGAGCGCGAGATCGAGATCAAGAACGCGCTGTACGTGCCGAGCATGAGCAAGAATCTGCTTTCAGTACCGCAGATCAACAAAAGTGGCAAGTTTCAAGTGGTGTTCGACGGCACCAAGATGCAGATTGCGCACAAGGGCTCCAAGCAAGTGGTGGCGACGGCAAACCTCGTAGATGGACTCTACTGGCTGATGACGCCTCAGCGTTCGGCGAATGCGGCGACGAGTGGCAAGATTGTCGACCTGCACGCGCGCATGGGTCACGCTCCGGTTGAGGTTCTTCGCAAGATGGTCGACAACCACATGATCAAAGACGCGAAGGCACCTTTCAAGTCGAGCGGACCAAGTCTGTGTCGCGGATGCCAGCAAGGGAAGATGGCTCAAAAACCGTTTCCAAGCAACCGTGACAAGCGTCGCTACGACACGTTCGAGCTGCTCCACTTCGACATCTGCGGACCCATGGAGGAAAGCTCACTTGGTGGCAGCAAGTACCTGCTGCTGATCGTGGACGAAGCCAGCGGATGCATGAAGGGTTTCTGTCTGCGTGCCAAGTCGGAAAGCGAAGACTGCATCAAGACGTACATCATGAAGGTGCAGAAGCAGTTCGGCAAGAAGGTCAAGTTTGTGCGGCACGACGGAGCTCGTGAGTTTGCGACCAACTCGCTCAAGGACTTCTACGAAGACGAAGGCATCGAGCAGCAAACCACGGTTCCGTACGCGCACCAGACGAACGGCACGGCAGAGCGAGCCATCCGGACTATCGTCACGATCGGCCGCAGCATGCTGCATCACGCCAAATTGGACAAGAGTTTCTGGGCTGAGGCGGCCATGACGGCCATCTACGTGAAGAATCGCCTGCCGTCACCCAAGATCGAGCACAAGACTCCGTTCGAGATCGTGTACAAGTCCAAGCCGAGTGTGAAGCACATGCGTGTGTTCGGCTGTCGGACATTCATCCTGACTCCGAAGGAGAAGCGGCTCAAGTGGGATCCCAAGGCTCGCGCCGGACTGTTCCTCGGTTACGAAGAAGTGTCCAAGGCGTATCGACTTTATGACATCGAGGCGGGGCAGGTGGTTATCAGTCGCGATGTCAATTTCGATGAGTCGACCTTTGGACTTTCGGCGACTACTTCGGATGAAGACGTCGATGATGCTGCGCTGGACCTGGACGCTCTCGACATCGACGATGATGGTCCACGCCAGACGGAATACACGCAGGCGGGGAAGCGCAAGAACCGACCAAGTGACGACAAGGACACTGCCAGACGATCGCGCCCCGTTCGCCACAGAGCTGGCTTAGAAGAAGCAAGTGCGCCGAACGAATCCTCCTCGCACCGAGCCGAACCCGACGAAGAAGAAAAGTCTGGGGATCAAGGTGAAGACGACGACTCAACTCCTCCCGTGTTTTGGCGTGCCAGTGCCAACGCTGTCGAAGCAGCAGCTGACCTATCGGAGCCGACAACGTTTCAAGAAGCTGTCAACGGCCCTGATCAAGTGCATTGGCGCAAGGCGATTCGCGCGGAACTCAAGTCGATGCGACTTCGTGGTGTGTTTCGTGCTGCCAAGTTGCCCAACGGACAGCGCGCCATCGGCACCAAGTGGGTGTTCAAGATCAAGCGCAGAGCGGACGGATCGATCGAGAAGTACAAGGCGCGCCTCGTGGCCAAAGGTTTCAAGCAGAAGTACGGCATCGACTACACGGAGACGTTCTCGCCCGTGGTCAAGTACGTGACGCTGCGCATGATCATCGCGATCGCCAAGTACTTCGGCTGGCCTCTCGACCAACTCGACGTGGTGACTGCGTTCCTATACGGGATAATGAAGGAGCTGGTGTTCTGCGTGGTTCCTGAAGGCGTCGAGCTGGATGGTGACTTCGACTGCCTGGAACTGGTGAAGGCGATCTACGGTCTCAAGCAAGCTTCTCGCGTTTGGAACGAGACGTTCGACGAGTTCGTGTGCTCCATTGGCTTTCAAGTGTCGGCCTTCGACCCATGCCTCTACATCAAGGTTGTCGATGGTTACTGCGTGCTCGTGCTGGTATACGTGGACGACGTGCTGATTACCGGAAGTTCACCCGAGCTGATCGCACGCACGAAGAAGGACCTCAAGACTCGCTTCGAGATGACCGACAGCGGCAAGTGCGCGTTTGTTCTTGGGATCGAGTTGGTGGACGGCCCGGACGGCAGTGTGACGATGTGCCAGCGGCGCTATGTGGATGACATTCTCAAGCGCTTCGGCATGGACGAGTGCAAGGCCGTGGTGAGTCCCGTCGACATGAGCACTCGACTGGTTCCAAGTGACGCAGCGACCAAGGTGAACGCTCCGTTTCGCGAAGCTGTTGGTGCTCTGATGCACTTGATGACTGCCACGCGCCCGGACATCGCGTACGCCGTTGGCTATGTGTCGCGCTTCATGGAGAACCCTCAAGAAGAACACTGGGTTGCGGTCAAGCGTATCTTTCGCTACCTGCAAGGCACCAAGACGCATGGAATCTGCTTCAAGCCGGGTGACAACATCGACTTTCGTGGATACTCGGACGCGGACTGGGCTGGCGATCTCGCGGACCGCAAGTCGACTTCCGGCTACACGTTCATGCTGATGGGTGCACCAGTGAGCTGGGGCAGCAAGAAGCAATCAAGTGTTTCGCTGTCTACGAGCGAGGCGGAGTACATCGCACTCAGTCTGGCGATCCAAGAGGGCAAGTGGATTCATCGCCTGCTGTGCGAGATTCTGGCGGCCGCTAATGAGACTGGACCCGAGCTCATGATCCGCGAAGACAACCAGTCGTGCATCAAGATGACGAAGAACCCAGTGAACCACGGTCGTGCCAAGCACATCGACATCAAGTACCACCACATCCGCGATGAAGTCAAGCGCGGTGAAGTCAAGCTCGAGTACTGCGAGACTTCTGTGATGCTAGCGGACATCATGACGAAGGCTCTCGCGGGACCACGCCATACGGATCTGACGGCGACTCTCGGCATTCGTGGGACTTCGCATTGAGGGGGCGTATTGAGGGTTACCAGTTTGGTATCGGTTATTAACCGTGAACCGGTTAACCCGAACCGGTCCAATCCGAACCCACGTTGATTATGGTGATTACGGTAAGTTGTTTCCGCCACCGATGATTAGACGAGTAGGATGATTGGACGAACACCGGTGAGTGATGGTTGATTAGATGCACTAGGTGATAGGACGCAGAGTCGCGTGTCTATAACAGTAGGGTGTAAGCTGCAACAATTCAATCACTTTCGAATCTTCATTCTACCCCTCAAGTGTCTTCGCTCCGGTCCCGCCGTCTGCGACGTCCCTCCCTCCGCTTCGTCCAAGCCTCGTGTCCAAGATCCATACCTTCCATCAGTTCTTGGGATCGAGTTGGTGGACGGCCCGGACGGCAGTGTGACGATGTGCCAGCGGCGCTATGTGGATGACATTCTCAAGCGCTTCGGCATGGACGAGTGCAAGGCCGTGGCGAGTCCCGTCGACATGAGCACTCGACTGCTTCCAAGCGACGCAGCGACCAAGGTGAATGCTCCGTTTCGCGAAGCCGTTGGTGCCCTGATGCACCTCATGACTGCCACGCGCCCGGAAATTGCGTACGCTGTTGGCTATGTGTCGCGCTTCATGGAAAACCCTCAAGAGGAACACTGGGTTGCGGTCAAGCGTATCTTTCGCTACCTGCAAGGCACCAAGACGCATGGTATCTGCTTCAAGCCGGGTGACGACGTTGACTTTCGCGGTTACTCCGATGCGGACTGGGATGGCGACCTCGCGGATCGCAAGTCGACTTCCGGCTACACGTTCATGCTGATGGGTGCGCCAGTGAGTTGGGGTAGCAAGAAGCAGTCAAGTGTTTCGCTGTCTACAAGCGAAGCAGAGTACATCGCGCTCAGCCTGGCGATTCAAGAAGGCAAGTGGATTCATCGCCTGCTGTGCGAGATTCTGGTATCTGCCAACGAGACTGGTCCCGAGCTCAAGATTCGCGAAGACAACCAGTCGTGCATCAAGATGACGAAGAATCCAGTGAACCACGGCCGCGCCAAGCACATCGACATCAAGTACCACCACATCCGCGACGAAGTCAAGCGTGGTGAAGTGAAGCTCGAGTATTGCGAGACTTCTGTGATGCTGGCAGACATCATGACGAAGGCACTCCCGGGACTCGCCACACGGACCTGAGGCTGCTCTCGGCATCCACGCGTGTTCGCATTGAGGGGGAGTATTGAGGGTTGCCGGTTTTGGGTACTGTGTACCAGTTGTACCCATTAACCGGTTAATCCGAACCGGTCCAATACGATCCCGCGATGATTATGGTACGTTGTTTACGCCACCGATGATTAGACGAGTAGGATGATTAAACGAGTACAGAGTGTTGGTGATTGGATGCACCAAATGATTGGATGGGATAGTGAAGACAGTGTAAGCTCCGATCAATCAATCACTTCTCGAATCTTCATTCTGCCCCTCAAGTGTCTTCGCTCCGGTCCCGCCGTCTGCGACGTCCCTCTCTCCGCTTCGTCCAAGCTTCGTGTCCAAGATCCATACCTTCCATTAGAATCATAAGCGTAGTATATTAGTGCAACGAATATAACTCTCCTCGCGTCTGCTGCAAACTAAATCTCCTCCTCCTTGGTCTCTTCGGTGGTCTCGATTGTTTCCTCGTCATCGCTCAGATCGGTGCGAACGAAGCGGGCCTCGAGGTCTCGGGCGATCAGCTCTTCCAGGCAATCCTCAGACCAGAGGTTGAGCCGGGCGATCGTCAGCATGCGCGCCTCGCCCGCCGTAATGTAGGCCCAGCCAGCACGGGGATTGTTGTTATCCCCGTGCATGAAGCACCATGCCGGGCCGAAACATGCGCGGACTTGGCGGGGCGAACTCGGGTGGTTGCCCTCGCAGGGCTCGAGCATAAGGCGGGCGAGGTTGGTGAAGAGCTCGACTTCTGGGAGCGGCATCTTATTGGGAAATGCCATGAAATTCATGGATCGGCTAAAATTCAGGATCCAAAATCGGAATTAAGCTGGCGATTTCAGAGCAGTTTCGTACTAGGCTGCGAAATCCAGGCGAATGGTCGCGACCAACAGGCGCGGATCTTATGGGATCTTAGAGGGCGGATCAGGCGATAAAAAAATAAAGGCAAGCGAGAGACACTCTAATCAATCAAATCGACGAAGGGCTGTGAGTGAAAAGTTGCTATAGTGCGGTCAAAAAAATACTATCGACGTCAGAGAGCTACAGACCCAATAGACGCGTTTTTAGCAGGTGAGTGGTGAGTATGCAAAAAACGCCGTGTCAGCCAGCATATAATCAAGTTCAAGGATGGGGCCTACCCCCCTTCTCTTGATATTATATACTACTACTACTTTCATATACTCACAACTCACACATATATATATGATTGATTAGACTGACTAGAACGCTTCTAGATAACGAAACCGATAGAGGCTTGTGAGTATGCGAAAAAATAATCACACAAACTCACCGATCAAAAAGCAACTCACACACGAAACGCGCCGAGAGGGACTACCGACAATAAAAGTACCGAATTGACACATGGACTTATTAGGTATATACCCATAGCAACCAACGCAACCAACCAACCACACCATGAACACCATCGACGACTCTCGCAACTACAGCTACGGCATCGACTGCCACTTCACACAATTCGTGAGTTTCCCAGAGGAGCCAGATGCTGGGTACTTCGTGCGCCAACAGCTCCTAACGGAGATTGTTGATCGGCATGTGAAACTACTTCGAAAGCGTATCTTACCTGAGCTCATCATTGAGGCTATGCATCCGCGTCGCATGATGACGCGTATCAGTTAGTTCGACGACATCGAAAGCTTCTTTGAGTGCTGCTAAGCACCAAGAGTCTTTTTTATCAAAAATTATATACAGTTGCTGGGATCGAGCCACGCAAATAGTACTCTACCTTCGTATAGATGATCGTCTCACAAGCTCAAAGTGAATGATTTGAATATGTAGATTGGCCGATCGGCCGTGTATCACGAGAGCTACGCCATCGGGGGCATCTGTGTTGGATGAGAAGACCAGCACCACATCCGCATCGCTCCAAGCCGAACTGCCGCTCGAGGAACTGACCGATCTCTGTGTCTCCATCATATACGCGTTGGCCTGCTAGCCATCGGCAATAGCTATAGTCGCTCTTGATGACGCTGTAGATGCTTTCGCCTGCGTGCTTGCCGAAATCGATGATCATACTCATTGTTCTATGTGTATGCAAATATTTTTTTGTCCGATTGGTTATTAATCTCCTTTGCATGAGAGCGCTCAATCGATTCTATGAACCTCCCCTGCGAGACGGTCAAGCTCAAGTTTGCGCTCGTATACAACGAATACTAGAAGATCCATACCGGTGGCCGAACCGTTAATGCCGCTGACCTGGATCGCCTGAGGGACGTCCTTCTTGGTGAGACGCGAACAATCGGTGACGAGGTTGCGCGACGCCATGTTCCACTGCATTGAGTCAATCAAACCATTGCTAATCTCGGAACTGAGATCGCCGTTGATAGCGCCGAGCTTGGAGAACTCCGATTTGAACCCCTCCCAATCGTACTCCTGGCTCTTGTCGAATACACTAGCATTACCGGTTGTCACCTGGAAGTTGCGGATGGAAGCACCAGGCATACAGGTCCAAGGAGCCGAATCGAACGGAATCTGGTACTGAGGAACACCATGACCAGTCGCAAAGTGTCCAGCACTAGTCTCAGCGAAGGGATCAGAGCAACGTATTTTACGTTCTTTTTGTATCCGGAAATGTTCAGATCGAACGGAGCATTAAGCTGGCCCGTAGGAATCGTAGGAGAAACGCCAGCGCCCTTGCGGAACATCTGGGCTTGGTACCGAACGGTCTTGACTGGCTTAGAGATGATCTGGGTCGGGTTGCGGAGATGGTAGAATGGTACCATCAAACGACTAGTCGTGAAAGGAAGGAACTCACCGACGGAAGCCGTAGGGGTGAAAGCATTGCCAACGGGGCCGAACGAGAAAGCTAGCTGAGCGCCCGCAGTAAGCACTCCATTCATAGGGTTGCCCGAGGCCGAGGACGCGATCATGATCGGAACCGTCTGACCGCTGGTCATGACTACCGAATCAAGCTGCATCGAGCTAGTCGTGCCGGAAATAGCGACCGTACCAGCATTGACACGCAAGCGGAGCTTTAGCTGTGGATTAGAGCAAAGGTCTAATTCTTTGAACAATGGATGTAGTGATATGAGCGGGATTTTCAGCATGTGGTACCACTGACCACCGGTTTTGGTAGTGGCGACATCGCCGTACGAGTACTTCCGAAGCATCCCTTACCATTTTGCTGACAGATCTGCTTCGTAGCGGTCGTACCAGTCAAAGCCCACGAGTTAGCACCTGTCGCTTGGGTAGAGTCAATGATGGGGGGCGTTAGGAGCAGAAGGTTGAAGAGTCCATTGTTGAAAGGGAGTGGCTCCTGTGCTTGGCTAGAAGTGGCATCAAGCTTAGCCGATGTTTCGAGCGCGTTGTTCGAGTAGCCATCGCCGCTTGAATGACCCGCAGCCGAGAAGTTGATCGAATACCAACGATCAGGATAGAGGTGGAGATCGGCGCCAAGCTTGATCACCTCGTCCTGAGATAGTTCCGTCATCGCCCGGAGATTGTTCCAGAAGCCCTTGTACTCCGTCTCAGTGATCACTTTTTACCGTTCAGTTCAACGCTCAGACTGTCAATGATGTTAGTAGTATTCGTTTTCATAGTGCACGCAAATCGGTTGATGTTTGCTGCGATATCAGTGGTAGCATTCATGATTTTAGCCGTGATTACGTAAGGCAACAGAAGGTATCCGTCCTTGAGAGAGGCGAAGCCCTGCGAGCCCGTTAGCTGCGACGTAGCATCAATGGTGATCAGCCCGGAGTTGTATGAGCCCTGGTTGTTATCATAGATGACCGAGACGCTCTTGCTTTTGCTGACATCGACAACAGGGTCGGCCTTCAAGGCCGACTGAAGTAGGAATGCATCCGTGAGTTGAGTAGTATCGCTCATGGTTGAAAGTATATCCATGTTGATATAGTCCATCTCAAAAATAATTAATGGATTTGGTCAAGGGCATCACCAGCGACCACGATTTGATAGCTTTGGCCGAGCGCATCGGAGTCCGTATCGATGGAATATACGAGCTTCCAGAGCTCAAGCCCCCTGTAACGGGGTTACATCGAATAGTGTGATGCACACAAGCTAGGTGCCACACATAAGTTGAGTTCCACACATATGTTACGTGGGTCACCCCAGATAGGAGTGGGTGGCTCACAGCCACTGGATATGCATTAGACTAGGCTCTACTATGATAGATAGTAAGTCCTATACATACAAACAACAGGCGGCTCTGCCGCGATAAACAACAATACATTCAGTTCACATTTGAAGCCTAAGAGTTCACTAGCCTTGTTTAAGGTACTCTCTGTCTCTTGGAGTCCTTAATTAGCCATATTAAGGTACTCGAGCAAACTCTCGTATAGAGTTTGCTAGCTATCAATATTACTAGAGACTCTCTGAGTCTGTGTCTTCCTCTGACGCTAAAGCTACGGCAGCCCCGCTGCACTTGGTAGCACTTGTAGTCAATCCGACACCTGAGTCTTACGACTGTCCCTCTGTGAGGATGGAGCAATTTGCCCACTTACCCCCGAACCAACAGGACGGGCTTAATAAGCTGATGTCCTTGATCGGCCCGGAAGGTGTGGCCCATCTTGCTTCGCAAGGCCCCGACGCGGTGCACGCGCGTCTGGAGGCGTTTTCTCAGTATGAGAATGCTCTGTTGGAGCACGTCCAGCAGATGACTGCGGCCGCGGCGTCTGTGACGCCTAGGCCTGCATCGGACGATGCTCCACGAGCTAAACCGCTCATGGTGAGTGTCAAGACCTTTGAGGACAAAGAAGGCGAAAGCCTTATACTCTGGGTCAGAGAGGTCGAAATGGCTATGGCGTCCGCCATGCTCAAGACCGAGCAGCAGCGCGTGGCGCTTGCGATCTCCAAGCTCGGTGGCCGAGCGCGAGAGTGGGCCCTGATGTGTGGCACGTCTGTGGACACTGCGTTCCCTTGTTGGGATCAGCTGAAGGCCCAGCTTTCGCGAGTGTTCTCGCCGCCTAACCAGGCGTATCGCGTGAGGTCACGCTTCCTGTCTACCCGTCAGGGTAAGAAGGAATTGTTGGACTTCGTCCAGGAGTTGAGAACTCTTCTCGCCGGCATGGCGGCGGATCGTCTTCCTGAAGTGGTCGCGGTGACCGTCTTCATGGAAGGCCTTCGCACTGGCGTGGCCAGGACGGAAGTCTTCCGTGTTCACCCGACCTCTTTTGAGGAAGTCGTGAACGTGGCGTTGAACGCCGAGTTCAACTTCAAGTCGGCGCGACTTGGTTGGACGGCTTCCCAAGCCAGCTCTTCCGGAGCTTCTGATGCGTCCAATGGCGCAGTGCCTATGGACCTCAGCTACGCTGAAGATGAGGAAGCCGAGCTTCAGGCTGCTGAGCAGCGTATCGGCATCCGTCGATGCTATGTGTGCGGCAGCACGCAACACCTGCGTCCGGGTTGCCCGCTGCGCAAGCAGCGCCAGGCTCCGTCGAGCCGAACCTCCGCTTCTGAGCAGAAGCCTGGCTCGTGGCGGGGAAATGCCAAGTCCCAGTAGGCGCGGGGCGCCCTGCTGGGGAAGAAGAACTGAGTTCTGTTGAGCCTCAGGGAGGAGGTCGGCAGGGCTTAGCCCCAAAGAGCACCGTGCTCTCTAACAACACGGAACGTGTATGCAAGCCGGGCTTGCTGGTCGTGGAAGCGACCGTGAAGGGCTTTGAGAAGCCATGGAAGATCCTTATCGACTCCGGAGCGTCGGGCAACTATGCTCGGCGCTCCACGATGGAAGGAAGTCAGCAGTACGCTGAGGCGCTGAAGGCGCGTTCGAGTGACATCGTCACCGTCCGTCTTGCGACGGGGACCCGTGTCACGGTGCCCAAGGTTCCTGTGAACCTGGGCGTGAAGTTTCTGGACTTCGATAGCGTTGAACGCTGTTTGGTCATCGACCTGGATTCGAGGTACGACCTCATCCTCGGCATGGCATGGCTGGAGTGCCATGAACCATGGATCGACTGGCGGTCGAAGACCTTAGGCGCTACGCGCTTGCCTCCTAGGGGAGCATTGGCGAGTCATGAACCCACCTCTGCTAGGAAGCAAAAGCGCTATTGGCGCGGGCACTGGACCGAGTCGGTCAATGTGCTGGACATTGGAGTGTCCGAGTTAATGGACACTGGCGTCGAAGACGCGAGTCCCGAGCACTGCTCGTGGGCTGGACGTGGAGTGGCACGTAACCCACTGAGTGAGACTCCGAGTGACTGCGAGTCATCACTGCCTGCCGGTAATGGCGGGGTCGACACTGAGTCGAGGCATCTTGGGCGTGGCCCTAGTGATGCGCGTGGAGCGGCACGTAACCCGCTGAGCGATGCTCGTGGCTTGAGCGCAGCATCGCTGCATGCCGATGATGGCGTGGTCGGCTGTGAGCCGAGGCATCAAAGGGGGGACCCTGACGATGCGGGTGGAGTGGCACCGAATCCACTGGGCGAGGGCTGTGAACGTTGCGGCTCCACGCCGGCTCAATCAGAGCAGCAAGAGGTGGCGACACGTGACGAGACTTTCAGTCTGAACACGCTGGTCTCTCCGAGGCGTACAGCTTCCGCGAGGAGGCGGCAGTGACGCCAGATGGCGACTGCGAGACGCATGGCGTCGGTCCTGGTATAGGACGTGTCCGTCGTGGACGATGATAGCGAGCAGCTATACACACTCGTTGATGGAGTGACTGGTGAAGCCGAGGGCAACGTCAGCCTCGAGGCTATTCCGACGGTGGCTGCTCTGCTAGAGCTGGACGAGATGTCCATTCCCGACTTTGGGGATGCCTTAAAGGCTGGCGCGCTCGCCGAAGTGGTCATGATACGACCGGAGGAGGAATTGAACTCCTCGTCGCTTATGGATGAAGCTGTCCTTGAGGACACGAAGGAGGCACTCAGTGCGCGAAGTGGATCTTCGATCCTGAAGGACCCATCGGATCCGTTCTATCCTTTGGTTAAGGAGTTCCAGGATGTGGTCTCGAATGACCCTGCCACTGGCTTACCTCCGGATCGAGGAGTCCGTCATGAGGTTGACTTGGTTCCTGGAACCAAATACTGCGTAACGAGGCAGTGGCCCTTACCGAAGGAGCAGTGCAACGTCATTGACGCGTTCTTCAGTGCCAAGCACGCGGCGGGCATGGTGCGTGAGAGCAAGTCTCCGCACTCGACGCCTACGTTCTGTGTCAGAAAGCCTAATGGCAAGTGGCGCATCGTTCATGCTTTCAATAAGCTCAACGCTGCCACCATTCCGGCACAGACGCCGATTCCTAGGAAGGATGTTCTGCAGAACAATATGGTTGGCTGCACGATGTACAGTGCGCTCGACTTGGTCGATGGTTATTACCAGTTGCTCATGCGAGCGAGTGACATTCCGCTGACAGCGGTTAGCACTCCGAGCGGTATGCTCTGGGAGTGGCTGGTCATGCCCCAAGGGCTGTCGAACGCGCCTGCGACGTTCAATCGTCTGGTGACGCAGCTCTTCAGGCCCCTGCGGGCGTTCGCTCAAACGTACTTCGACGACATCATCGTCCACAGTCGTGCGGAGCACGGTCGGTCTGACGTGGAGAACCACATTGACCACTTGCGAGCAGTGCTCGAGTGCATGCGCACCAACAAGCTGTACGCTAACGCATCAAAATGCATCTTCGGCGCTGAAGAAATTCCTTTCTTAGGATGCTTCGTTGGGAAGCGCGGCCTTCGAGCAGATCCTGCTAAGGTTAAGGCCATCGTTGACTGGCCGGTTCCCAAGAACCAAAAGGACTTACGCAAGTGGCTTGGCCTCGCCAACTACTTGCACAAGTACAGCGCGAACTACGCTGAGATGGCTCGGCCATTGTCCAATCTCCTTAATAAGGATGAGGATTGGTGTTGGAACACCGAGCATCAAGATGCTTTCGAAGCAGTCAAGGAGAGTCTCCTTCATGCACCGATCCTGGCATTGCCAGACCCTGAACGTCCATTCAGTGTCGTCTGTGACGCATCGGACTTTGCCATCGGCTGCGCACTGCTGCAAGCAGACACCGAAGGGCGTGAACGCGTGATTGCGTTTGAGTCTCGCCAGCTCAAGTGTAACGGCGTTACATCGAATAGTGTGATACACACAAGCTAGGTGCCACACATAAGTGGGTTCCGCACATATGTTACGTGGGTCACCCCAGATAGGAGTGGGTGGCTCACAGCCACTGGATATGCATTAACTAGGCTCTACTATGATAGATAGTGAGTCCTATACATACAAACAACAGGCGGCTCTGCCGCGATAAACAACAATACATTCAGTTCACATTTGAAGCCTAAGAGTTCACTAGCCTTGTTTAAGGTACTCTCTGTCTCTTGGAGTCCGTAAGTAGTTATCTTACGGTACTCGGTATAGCTCTTGTATAGAGCGTAAGGTTATCAATAGTACTAGAGACTCTCTGAGTCTGTGTCTTCCTCTACGCTAAAGCAACTGCAGCCCCGCTGCAATCTCCCACTCGACCTCACCTTGGGCGTCACCAATTGTCGTGATCATCAAGAAGAATGGAGTCGATATCCGGCTCTGTATCGATTACCGACTGGTGAATGGCCTGACGAGCTAAGTCACCAGTCCAGCCACGGTCTTGGCTGTCCGGATGACTGTCGCGATCGTCGTGATGATCTCGAAGATCGTTTTGAAGATCGACTTCTCGCCCTTACTGTCAACGTTCTCCTTCTTGTCAATGCCATCGAGCACGTTGGCGACCTTCTTCCAGCACTCGAGACTGCTCGTCTCCTTGCACTCGCTGATCGTGCCCACCATCGCGTCAAACTTGTCTAACTCCGCTTGATGCCGTCGATGGAGACGGCGGTCTTGTTCAGGTCATTTACCATCGCCGAATTGACGGCGGCTTCGCTGCTTAAAGCGGTGGCTGCAATGTTGGCAGGGGCGATGGCGAGAAGAGCGGCAAGGACGAGGAGTACTGAGAAGCGCATGTTGTGAGGAGGAGTGGTGAATCGGAAAGTGATACGAGAGAGGTAGCAATACTGCGTCGCTGAGGGCTGGAGAGATGCAGTAGGAGGTGGTGCCTGACTGTTGTCCAAGCCGCCATTTGGTAGGTGGTCAGGAATGCGACGGTACGCCGTATATAGCGGAATGGGTTGTATGAGGTCCTATCCATGCTGTGTTAGGTGCTTTGATAGGCTGCAAGTTGGATAAGTCGAAGACGAGCAATTGCACTCCACCGTGTTGATTCGGCTCGGTGATTAATGAAGACGACCTGGAGGTCGTGCGGGATAAACTGGGCAGCGAGCTGCCGGAGAAACGCTACTCCGTCATGTCCACTACAACGAGTTGCAGACGTCGCAGGAGTTCGCGACGGCGCTCTATCGCAGTTTTGAGTGATCATAATGCGAGTGTCGACAGTAGCGAATGGTGTCAAAGCGGATTCCAGTTCAAGCCACAAATGCTCCCCCGAATCTACGATCTGTCGCCCTTGTTCGAAGAAGTGGGGGTCGCCTCTCACGGATGAGAGCCTCGAGTGGAGCGCTGTTTCGAGGTGACGCGGAGGCCGTCGAAGTTGCGATGCTCGTGCAAAGTGATGGTGTACCCATGCCGTTAATCAACGACCTGTTGGATGATCTGGACAAGGTACTCTGGTACTGCTCGTTGGATATGGCGAGTGGCTTCTGGGTAGTCTCCATGACGGAACGCGCTAGGTTGATATCCGCGTTCATCACGCCCTTCGGACTCTTCGAGTGGAATCGCATGCCCTTCGGCTTGAAGAACGCGCCGCAGATATATCAGCGACTGCTTGACAAAGCGCTGTACGGACATCTTCGGATCAAGGTTGATCACGATCCCTCGCGACTAGTCGACGTGTTCAAGGATGGAGAACCTGAACCCGAACTGAAGCCGTCAGTGCTGGGCAGACGTTCGTACATCGACGACATCTTGATAACAAGCTCCACTTGGGAGGACCTCTGCGAGAAAGTCGAGAGGCTCCTGGACGCTTGCGACCAGTGGAATCTGTCGATCAGCGTGGTCAAGCGTTTCTGGGGATGCCGCAAGGTCGACTACTTGGGACATCGGGTGTCCGCTGAGGGTCTCGAGGCAAAGCCAAAAGATCTTGAGGCGTTGGGCAACTTGTCTTTCCCAACCTCGCTCCGGTCGATGCAGTCCTTCCTCGGAAGCCTGAACTATTACAGTCGATTCATCGAGGATTTCGCGATCTACGCAGCGGTCTTGTACGAGTTGCGAGAAGTGGATTTCCATGAGTTCCGACAGAGAAGTGAAAGACGCGAGAGACTTCCAACCGGGGGAGATGAATCGCCCATTGAAAAAGAAGATCGATGGGCGAGAGCTATCAGCGCCTTCACCTTGTTGAAAGCTAAGGTCATCGCCACACCGATTCTCCGCCACTTTGATCCCGATCGAGTTCCCGTAGTCGTGCTCTATGCGAGTCAGTGGGCGATTTCCGCTGCGCTCATGCAGGAACACGATGGCGTGTACTGGCCAGTGACTTTCACCAGTCGAACCTTGAAGTCCAACGAACTGAATTACAGCACGGTCGACAAGGAGGTATTGGCCTTGCTGCGGATCCTGGATGTATGCTACACCCAACTGGTGACCCGATCGATCAAGGTACTGTCCCAGCATTCCACGCTAGCGTGGTTATTCAGTTCGTCAAGTTTCGATGGTCCACTGGGCAAGTAGGCAGTCTTGTTGTCAGGATGGACGCTGGAGATCGTCAAGTGCGCCAAGGGCGAAGACGAAATCTTGGGTACACTTGCGGCAAGCATCACGCCTCGGACAGACATGGACGAAGCGCTGGTCGCGATCGCGCCGAGGAAACAGCCACGCAAAGTCGTCGTCACACTGCCGCCTACGGTGGAAGTGAACGAGGAGCTGTTGGTCGTTAGCTTCGACAGATCTGCTAGCGTGAAACGGAAGGTCGGTGCATTCAGCGCTGTGATCTGGAAGCTACCAGAGTGGACGATCGTAACCGCAGCGTCTGGATATTTGCTGGAGATCACCGTGAACGAAGCCGAGTATCACGGTATGCTGTTTGGACTCGATCAGCTCCCGACTTTGGACCGGGGGCGGATCGTGATCTGCGGTGATTCGAACTTGATCATCCGCCAGGTGCGAGGCGAGATCGACTGCAAAGCTCCGAAGCTGCAGCTGTTGCGACAGAAGGCGTTGGACCGACTGAAGCCGTGGCCGAAGCACGAACTTCTCCATGTCAAGAGAGAGTGCGGACAAGTTCGCCAACGCAGCCTTGAAAGAGGAAGCCGGTACAAAGGTTACCTCCGAAGCTGACCGACAATACTTGATCACACTCAATCGTCTAGACGAAATTCTGCTGCCGAAGATCGAAGCCCCGGTCTGCATGGCGATTACCACGCGTAGAGCAGTCGACGCCGTCCCCTGAGGCCCGAAATCTGGAAGAATATGTGGTACAACGGATGAGGATCGAGAGAGTCTTGCAGGCCCAAGATGAGGAAGAGTGGATCGTACACGTGAAGGCTTACCTGCAGGGCGACGTGGCGAACTTGTCAGCAGAAAATGCGAAATCCTGTGCCAAGATCGCTGCTGAGTATGACTTGGATGAGAGCAGATTGCTCTTGAACTGCTCAGCGGATCGAAGCTGGACGCCGACCGAGACTCGATCGTGCGAGTAGTCGTCCCCGAGACGCTGCAACAAGACTTCCTCCACCATTACCATGCGAGCCTGGAAGGTGGACATCAGGGGATCGGGAGGGCGTTTGCGCGGATCAGGAAGCACTTTCACTGGCGTGGCCTGTTTCGAAGTGTGCAGAAATATGTGGGTGGATGCGTGGACTGTGAAACCGGGAAGGGGCGCCCGCTACTTCAAGGAGAGTCGCCTGGGAACATACTGGCGACGTACCCATTCCAGGTGATAGCGATGGATCACATCCCGTCGCTCCCGACGGGATGTGATCCATCGCTATCGTCGTTCAAAGGGAACACCGAGTTGCTGATCTGGGTCGACCTCTTCACGGGCTACGTGATCGCGAAGGCGAACAGCTCCCGAACGGCTCAGACGATCGCAGAGAACTACGAAGAATGCGTCTTCAGGCGTTTCGGCGCCAGTGAGGTTATTCGGCACGACCGAGAGCCGGGGTTCATGTCTGATTTTTTCCGCGCTTTTAACCGGATTGTGGGACAGAGGCAGAGCCCACTATGGCTTATCACCCGCAAAGCAACGGATCAGCAGAGAGGATGGTACAGACGGTGACACGCTCGTTCAAGATGTAAGTAGCGGACGTCGACCAGCGAGACTGGGACGAGTACGCGGAGCGGCTCACATTTGCTCTGAACACGGCTCAAGACCGCACACGTGGCGACACTCCGTTCTTCTTAGCCCACGGCTGGGATCCACGGTCAACGTTGGAAGCTGCCCTGTCTGTAGGCACGACGCGGCGCCGAGACCGAGACGCCCGCCGATGGAGGAATCATATCCAGGAGCACTACCAGCGCGCACGGGAACACGTGAATGAACGGCTGCGAGAAGCCATCCAGGATCGCGCCGAGCGACATAACGAAGAAGTTCAACCGCACAAGATCGAGACTGGATCACAGGTGTGGTTATACCTGGATCGAGTGAAGCCTGGCTACGCGAGGAAGCTCGCACACATGTGGCACGGCCCATTCCGTGTCGCCGAGCTGGTCGACAATCACGCTGCTCGTCTCGAAGTTGCTGGAACGGATTACAACATCTTCCCGATCGTACACCTGTCCGAGTCAAAGCTGGTGAGAAGTTTCCCTGATCGACCGAAGGTACAGCTGGTGGACCCTGGAGCAGATCGATTCGACTTCGACGAAGCGATGCTGCCGGAGGACAGCTGGGAGACTATGCTGGACGACGATGAGTACGAGGTGGAGCGGATTGCAGACATTCGATCTGGCCGGAGAACCCGTTACGGCCGCGTGCATCGTGAGTTCTTGGTCCACTCGAAGGGCTACGAGGAGCCCACGCGGGTGGATGAGGCGGATCTGAATTGTGGAGCCCTGCTACGAGAGTTCAAAAGAAAAAGATGGCGAATCGCAGTCGCTTCAACGTGATGCAGTCTTACGAAGAAGGTGGTGAGAGCTCTTCGCAGTAGGCTGGCTGCTGTGAATAGGGAGTGTGAGGAGAAGGGAGTGCGGGGAGGCCGCATATCCGGAGGATGCTTTTTTTGTGAAGAAACTGCGTTGGATCGAAGGGGCCATCCCCGACGATCGAGCTGAACAAGCTCATGATACAAGAGAAGAAGGCTCAACGAAATCATTGAAAAAGGACCTACATCATGACGACCTACTCCTGATCATCTTCAGCGTCAGACGCTACCGGTCGAAACTTGCCGTCGAGCCGCGCAATCTGCATACCAGGATGATCACGAGGAGTTGCACGAAATTGGTTGCGCCAAGGCTCGGCAGCGTCCGTGATCTTCAGCGCAGCGCCTAGATCGTTTGGGGCGTTCTGCTGCCCGAGGCTAGGGAGCCAAATGCCAGGCTCACTCTTCCGCGGAAAGTGAAGGGAGAACGGGCCCAAGAAGATATCCAGATCGCAATAGCCCCGTCGCATGCCGTCGAGTATCCATGCGAGAACTTTCTTCCACTTGGGGCCCGCACGCGAACGACGTTGTTTGCGGCGTGTGTACAGCGTGAGCCAGTAGGTGCTGGCCTTGCGCATGTCTTCGGAGATGGGGAACGAATGCGTGGACTCCCAGAAGGCCTGCTGACTCTCTTCTTCGAAGGCCAAGTATCGCTGGCAGAGTTCGTCAAACCAATCATCCGGATCGAAAGAGCGTGGCACTATGGGCTTCCGGAGGTCTTTCCAGGGGTTTGTGTCATAGAGTGCCTGAACACTCGCCTCGTGATCAAGTCGAGGTGCTAGACCGATTGAGCAGGAGAAGGAGTATCTGATCTGGGCGGGAACAGCCCGAAGTCGGGACAGCTCCATTCGTGAAAGAGATCATCCACTTGCAGGGTGCGGACACAAATGTCCCTGATCAGCACGGCGGAACACGGATCAACTTGGAGGGTGGAGAACCGACGAGAACGCCGATAACCAGGGATCCAGGCATATCGACCTACTCGGGTATCAGGTAGTTGATTGAGAACGGTGTCGGAGAGCAGATCGTCAGCGCTGGAGGAGGAGTCATCACTTGAGTTGGGGCTGGAATCGCTGCCACCTCCACCGCCACCTGCAGGAGCCGATTTCGACTTGCGCCGAGGCCTTTTCTTCTTCTTTCCGGATCTCTTAGCTTTCGACTTGGCTTTTGGAAGGCTTGGCGTTGGATTGTTCAGCGTTGGATGAACCGGAGTCGTCATGCGACCCGGATCTTGGATCATCACGTGATACTCCCGAAGATCGGCGTTTCTTGTGCTTCGGTTTAGAAGCAGACTGCTCGATGAAGATCGACGAGATTGACGCTTGTTCGAAAGGAAAGACGTGGGAGGAGTAGACTGGGGAGGCGCAGCAAGACTGGTGGCCGGAAGACTCACGATCGATGACAAGGCAGCAATTTGACTTTGGATGCTGGCCCGTTCTGCCAACAAGCGCTCGCGATCGTGCTTGACCTCGTCAGCAGACTTGTTCGCCGCCGCCAGCTCCCTCTGCAACTTTTCGTTCTCTGCACGGAGCTGGTAGCTTCCGCCATCAACTGTAACGGGGCGTGGCCCTTATTAATGGCACCCAACCCGTTAGTGTGTCGTACACACATGGAGTTGTCACATAGTGATGTGCCACACTCACATGTGGTGTTTCGTACACTGGCCCTTAAGTGCGGTGCGTACCTATATAGCCCTTAAGTACATTTGTACTTAGCAAGGTCGACATGGCTTGAGAGCCAACCATTTGGAAACAGGTTACTTCGAAGGTGCATTAATTAGACAGTTTATAGTAAGTAGGACTTGGTGAACAAAACTAATAGACGCTCAGTTTAAATCTAACCTAGAAGTTCGCAAGTCGTTTGGTACTCGGTACCAGCAAACGACTAAGAAGGCATGGCCTCGAGCTAAGACAGCAGAGACGCCGGGCGTCTGTTGTGGCTAGCGCGTTACGCTTCCTCAAAGCAAAGGTGCGTGTGACTCCCGTCACACCTGGTAGCACTTGTAGTCAATCCCGCGACCGGCGCGGTTGTCTACAATCAAGGTCCCTCTGAGCATGGATGACTCAGGGAGCATGTTGCCGTCTCGGCAGGATTTCCCTCATCTCTCGGACGCCCACTGGGCAACGCTGGAGAAGATGGTGAGCCTCCTGGGCGAGACAGCGTTCACTGTATTCCCCTCGCTTCCTGTGGAGCAACAAAAGGCACGCGTGGAACGCTTCGACAAGTACGAGTCGTCGTTGATCGCCCACGTGAGCGCTGCCGCGCAGGATACTGCTCGCTCTGCGATGCGTGCTGAAGCACAGGGTGCGGCACAGCCAGCAGCGCGCGAGTCGGGTACCTTCGCATCGCGACAAGGATCGATCAAGGCAGTCAAGATGACGGTTCCCAAGTTTGATGGGAAGGAGTCGGACAGCCTGGTCTTCTGGATCCGTGAGATCGAGATTGCGCTGAGCGCGGGACAGATCTATGATCCGAGATCCCAGGTCGCCTTCGCCCTGTCCAACCTCGGAGGTCGGGCTCGGGCTTGGGCCATGGCTCGTGAGACGTCGTCTCCAGGCTTCTTCACCTCGTGGTCGTTCATGGAACAAGAGCTGCGCAAGAACTTCTTGCTCGCCAATGTGGCGTACCGCCATCGCTCCCTCTTCTTGCGTTGCAAGCAAGGGAAGCGCTCTCTTCAAGACTATGTCATGGAGCTGCAGAATCTGGAAGCAGCTATGGCCGGAGCTCCTCTCTCGGAGGACGTGAAGGTCACGGTATTCATGGACGGCGTTCGTACTGGTCCAGTGCGGACCGAGCTCTTCCGCCGTCAGCCGAAGACCTTCAACGATGCAGTGCATCTCGCGCTACTCAAGGATCACTATGTACGATCCGCGCAGGGACCCGCGGGTCCGACCGACACGTCAGAAGGCCCCACTCCCATGGAGATCTCGGCGGCTGATTCTGTTCGGGCCGGCGCGAAAAAGCTTCGTGCGAGTGGTCGCTGCTTTGGGTGCAACGAGTTGGGCCATTTCCGTCGGAAATGCCCGACCAACCCATGGAGAACAGCTCGTGGCAAAGCCACTTCGGCGTCGTCGTCACTCAATATGATTGAGTCCGCGGCGTCGGAAAACGGCGACTCCCAGTAGGCGCGGGACGCCCTGCTGGGAGGCTTCGCTCTTCCCGGACGGCGGTGGCTTCGCCACCTCCCCGCCCAGGAGAGCAAGTCCCAGGGACGACACTGTTGTGTCTCTCGGTGGCCGCCGCGCGGTCTAACCTCGTGGTTGTCACCGCCAGCGTCAAGGGATACGAAGAACCAATGACCATTCGGGTGCGTCGTATAACTTCGCAACGAAGGCCAGTGTGACTAGGAACAGCATACTGTATGCTCAAGCTTTAGAAGACTCTAAGAGTAATAGCAACGTATCTGTTCGCCTAGCGACTGGGTCGATCGTATCGACGCGGAAGGTCCTTCTCCCCTTGACGGTCAAATTTGACGACTTTAATTCGGTCGAACCGTTCATTGTCCTTGCCATGGATGATCGATACGATCTGATCCTCGGCATGCCCTGGCTTGTGAAGCACGAGCCGTGGATCGACTGGCGGAGTCGCACCATAGGTGCTAGTCACAGACCCTTAGCGGATCGAGCTTTGGCGGGTCATGTCCCCTCCTCATCCCGCGACGGGTTCGTGCACGAGCACCGGGTGCCACGCGGGGAACGACACTTTGCCGGCTCGGCCGAACAAGTGTGTGTTTCCAACAAGGGTTTCGCTTCGCGCTTCCTACGGTCTGGAGACTGGTGAGGTCACCAATCCCCTCGACGAGGTACAAGAGCAACAGCTCGAGGAAGGGGAAGTCCAGCGCTCCCAGCGGCCTGCGGCGCGACCCTTGCTTAGCTCTCGTCGAGACTATCACTTCGCGCCACGCGGATCCCGCCGAAATGGTAAAGGACGCCATGACGTAGCGCTCGCTGCGCACGTGGATCGTTGGGCCCGCGGCCACTGCTGCCGTTGAGTTTCAAACTCGGGCTGCTCTCCGAGAGAGGCTGTTGACTCCACAAGAGACAACTCCGGCTGAGTATGGTACTCGTCTAGCCGATCAAGCACGTCGTGCTTCGGTGCCGCAGATGCGGACTTACCCCGTCATGCTCCTTGCAGGAGAGTCCATTCAGGAGGACGATGCCCAGTTCAGCAACTGGGTAGAGCATGCGAAGCAGCTCACCTCGCTGGAGGCTCTGCGAACCAACTTCGCTGAAGCCGATGTGCGACTCGAACGCAGACTCCATATAGCGAACGTGGTGTTGAACGGGTGTTCGGCGGGAACATCGAACCAGTCGTTCCGCCAAGGCTCCCGCGCGTTTAGTTCAGCCACCTCTGAAACCCAGTCAGCGGTCCTCGGAGCCCACTCCAGAACCTCAAACGAGTACTGGAGATAGATCGGCTCCAACAGAGCCTCCGTGTTGAACGACCGAGGCTTCTCAGCGGCGTGGAGGCACCATTGCCACAAACGTCTGACCACTTGCTGGCGGGGTCGATCTGCCCGGAGATTCCTCGTGGAATTGAGAGCGGACCAGGCTGCACGGAGAGCGACCCACGACCGGATCTTGGTCACCGCGTTCTGCCGCGAGAGCTCGGAGGAAAATCTCCACAGCCGAAAACTTGATCCAGTGGCGACGCTCCCATAAAGCCAAGCTGAGATCAGCTTTCTCCGGTGGAGCTGTAGGACTGACCTTGGAACTGACGCCACATCCTGATCATTCCAGCCAAACCGGTCGAGCGGGACGAGATCGTGACCCCTGGACCGTAACACCCAAGCTGAAAGGTGCAGGGCTCGTCGGGGAACTTGGTCTGCAGACTGGACCACGGGTGCTCGGTGGCTCCCCAGTCACCATACGCATGATCCCTTCCACCGACCAAGGGGTGACCGAGTCATGCGGGATCACGCGGGGCACACTCTGGTTCAGGATCTGGCTCCAACCCTTCTGGGGCACCAGGGCATTCAAACCCAGGAGCCAACATCTCGACGGCGATACCGGAGAGTTTCTTGGACTAATACGACGCATACGCGTCGCCCGCCAATCGATCAAAAGCCGTCGGAGTGGCTACAGGGACCGAATACACGGTCGCTGTAATCGTGGAGATTGGAACGAAAGCGGCCGAGACGTCGGTGACAGATCCCGAAGCACCCTGAGAACTTGGAACGGCTGGAGGGACAGGCCGAGATTCCCGTGGCCGGTGCTTGAGCGTGTGCCTGACTCGGGTTGGAAGTGTCTGTCGACCCTGGCACAACTGTCGGTGAAGAGGGAGACGCCGGCGAAGCTCCGCTCCTCGGCGTGAAGACAGATCAGGGCTTGCGGTGAGCGGTAGGAGGCGACGACGGAGAAGTATCGGTCTCGTCGAACCCAAGAACGAGCTCATCCGGAGCGTCCTCGAGTTCTTGGGTGCTCATGGATCGGAGACGGCAAGACACTGATGCAGCCCTCTGAGAGCGACCATCTCGGCGAGCTGGCAACACCAAAGGCGTCGAGAACACGCCATGATCGCCATTGTCATCTCCAGAATCAGTCTCGCGGTCATCCTCCCCAGCGATGGAGACTTCGGTGGGTTGAGAGACTTCGGTGGGTTGGAAGCCCCCAGAGAGATCAACCACATTGGCCGGCGTAGCCGAAGAACCACCGGTATCGTGGCGCGACGAGACTGTGGCGGGAAGTGGAGCCGATGCAGACTCGACAGGCGAAGTCGGCGACCCTCCGAAGCCACCATAGTCGGGAGATTGTGGAGGCGATGGCGCCGGGGACGAAGATGGGGAGGACGACACGTAGTCGCCCATCTGTAGGAGTTTGGCGGGAAGCGGACGCCGCGGTGGAAGTCGAAGCGGAGGAGGAGAACCTCCTGATGCCACCGTTGCTTGCATAGCCTTGGCCTTCAAGTCGACCGACGGACGGCCGAGACGTTTCGACGGCGGAAGTTGCGACCGATAATTCGGTGAAGGTTCAGCGGACGGAGACAACCCACGCTTCCTCTTGGTCGACGGCGCTTCGAGTAGATATGTCACACCGAGAGCAGACGAAGTTTCTGCAGGACTTTCCATCTCGACGTCGCCACTGGACGGAGAATTGCCGCCACTCTCAGAGCTCTTGAGGTCGGCGCCCTGCCCGTAGGTACACGAGGCGGCTCGAAATCGAGAAGCCACGCGCCGTCGTCATCAAAGAACACCGGCGAAGTTTCATCTTGAAGTTTTTATGTGGAGATTGGAGAGAAGAAATGGCCGCACCCGTGCGACATGGGTCTCGACAGGGACAAGACGTGATCTGTGGAAAGTTCGGTCGTCTGAATGCAGATGGACCCAACCGGCTGGAAGTGTAAACTCTGACGGTGCACACTCAAAGTTCTGAGTACGCCTCCGTCCAGCCACCGAACTTCCCTTACAGCGAGCAGTCTAAATCCTGACGTCAAAGTGGTCAGAGGAACGTATCCCTGACCACCTCGCCTTGCTGTATTACGGACGACAACCACGAACCAAGAATTAAGTTCGCATACGCCCCTGCACCCCAAGTATCGTGCCCCGGACGCCTACACTACCAACATCCCCGTGTACAAGTTGCTCAAGTCGAGCACAAATCCCAGACGTCTGAGTTCAGTATCCAGACGTCAGGATATCACAAATCCAGACGTCTGGATATCTGACTATCGGACTATACTGAAACCAAGTCAACGATTCCCAGACAACTCAACCAGCGTAATCAGATGATGCGCAAGTTGAACTACCGCCAAGGATCCAGCAAGAATCCAGCAAGAGTGTCGAGTCAACCCATCGACAGCCTGCTGCCGAAGATCGCATCAATACTCAAACCAAGATTCACATATCCAGATTGAGACGTTCATACTTAGGTCAGGGCGTCCATACTCCGACCAAGTGTACCCACCAAGACCAGACCTGTAGAAGGATCTACCACTCAAGGCCAACATCTCAGACCGAGAGGCGTTCGAGGAGTCAAGCTCTGAGTTCATCAAGAAGGCTCTCGTCAAGCTCGACAGCGAGCGCGTACCAGCGTATGATCCAGCCTCTATGGATCTATATGCTAACACGCCACGTCGCAACTACCTATGGGTCGCTCGTACAGCACCAAGCCACTGCCCCGAATGCGATCGTATGCACGACAACGCGGACACACTGCTGCTGATCTTCAACGAGAAGCAAGGGGTCGCCCTCTGGAAGTGCGCTCACAACGAGGAGATGAAGGCTAAGAAATGGTTTGGCAACTCGGGACAGAAGGAGTACGAGATCGCTACCGTCAGTGATGATGAGATCGAGGCATTCGCCCGGAGCGCCAAGCCCGCACCCGCCAAGAAAGTGTCGAAGGCTGACAAAGACGATCAAATGGACCCGGACACTGCGCTCATGCAACTGCCATCATGGAACATCGAACTCAAGAAGGATGTTATCCCGCCTGTGCACGATATCCACAACCCATGCTGCTACTCTGACTATCTGAAGCTCTCGCAGAAGCCCATCTTAGGTCATGAAGCGATGAAATACATTTTCAACAAAATCGCTCTCATCCTCAACGGAGGTAGTGCGTTCTACATCACTAAGAACTTCAGTCATCGCTCTGATGGCACGTGCGTTATCTCATATCAGTGTCTCAAGTACAAATCGATTTCTGATATTCCCGGATATCTGTCGGTCAAGCTGGTCAACCCGGAGTCGGGGCACGCTGAGGTTCATGGATTCGCTATCTCCACACTTCTCAAAGTTTGGCAAAGCAGCATTGCCTATGGCGAGATGCGGTTCTCACCATTTGGCGCCAAAATGGAGTATGACTGATAAGAAGATCTTTAACACTTTCACCGGGTTCATCAACCAATACGATCCCGAGTTCGTGATTGATAAGAGCAAGTTTGCTCGATTCTTCGAGCACATCCGTGGTGCGTGGTGCAATGACGATGTCAAGCTGTTTGAGTTCACGGTCAAGCTATTTGCGTTCATGATCCAGTTCCCCCACCTCAAGACTGCGGTTGCAATGATCGTGATGGGTCCCGAGGGCCTCGGAAAGAACTTCGTCATGGAGTTGTGGCGCGATTACGTTATCGGCAGGTGCTACTTCCTCGAGACGTCTTCGATCGAGTCCATCACTAACAAATTCAATGCGGGCTTGGAAGGCAACCTCATGGTAGTGCTCAACGAGGCCGCTAAGGTCAACAAGTCGGTTGAAGCGAACAAGGCTCAGGAGGTAGTCAAGGACCTCATCACGGAGAAGCACCGCCGGTACGAGCGGAAGGGGCAGGAGGCCTATATGGGAGATTGCTTCAACAATGTAATCATGTTTTCTAACAATGACTACGTCGTGCGTGCCAGCACGGAGATGCGCCGCTTTGTCTTCTACAAGGGATCAGGCCGCTTCATCGGCAAGGAGCTGGAGCACTTTGCCCCAATCGAGAAAGACTTCGTGGAGAACGATGCTGGCAAGCACCTATATCACTATCTGATGAACATCGATCTCACGGGCTTTCACCCGCAGCGTAGCGCGCCGACCACGGACACTAAGGAGGAGTTGAAGAAAGCGGCTATCGAGAAGCCTATCCAGTGGATCATTGCATGCGTTAACAATGAGACGAAGCACACATTCATCAACCTGTATGACAAGCACTCAGAAGAGACCTTCTTCCCGTCCAAGAACCTCCTCACCACGTTCAATATGTGGATGGAGTCGTGTGGAGAGCGTACAGATACATCTGAGAAGATGTTCGTCAAGAATCTGATGAAGTACCTTGAGCCAGCCGCGGGCCGCAAGAAGATCGGATCTATCCGTAGTCGCGGGTTTGACCTGTCTATCGATAATATCAAGTCCATGATTGCCAAGGCAGCTCGCCGTGATGACCTGTTCGATGATGAGTAAGCTGATCATATATATTTTTTTTAAATTGAAGCATCGCTCATGTAATATATACCACTGTCCGTATTACCATGCTTACCCAAGACGATTTCGTGAAGGTGCTCTCGAATGGCAAGAAGCTCGCTGCTTCCACTATCAAGAACCGCGTGAGCTACTTGTTCAAGCAATATCGCCACATCGGTGGTAATGCTAACGATCTGAGCTATCTCAACAGCTACAGCAAACTTATTCGTCATATCAATGAGTCATCGAAGAGCGACGAGGGACGCAAGACCTACATCTTTCACGTCATCAGCCTGATCGGCACCAAGGCGGGCAAGATCGTGAGTGATGATGCGAGACAGAAGTATCAATCGGCGGCTCAGCGCGCGCGAGAGAAATCCAAGAAGCAATCGCTAGAGAATGTAGCGACGGACAAGCAACAGCTGAACTACGTCAGCATTGATGGATTGACGCGCCAGTTGGAGACCAAGATTCACGAGCTATTCGCTGAGTATGAGATGCCTCATTCAGCCGCTAAGATTGGCGATGCCGATTTCGCGAAATGGAACATCGAGAGTGATCGCAAGAACGTCATAACCTTCGCGAGAGAGCTACAGAGATGCGTTATGCTCGCATGCTATTGCTACCAACCAGCGCTGCGTTCGGATTGGAGTACTCTCAAGATCACATCAGCTGCGATCAATCGACTGGATGCTAAGCAAAATTGGATCCAGATCCTACGAGGCGGGCGGATCAGATTGATTATGAACGATTTCAAGAATGTGAAGACGTTCGGGAAGCACATTGTCGAGGTAGATAGTCCTCATCTCAAGAGGTATCTGAAGTACTGGATCAACCTACTCGAGCGACTTCTCGGTGGCAAGCCTGAATATTTATTCATATACCAACTGAGTCCAATCAAGGAGGTCAAGCTGATCTCGAACACGAGAGAGGCGTTCAGCAAGGCTATCGCTCGCAACAGTGAGAAGCTCTTCAACAAGCCACAGACGGTTAATACTCTCAGGCACGCATGGGAGAAGAAGATCCAAGAGGATCCAGCGTATCAAAGCATGACTCAGGCTGAACGTCAAGCTCTTCATCACAAGCTGTTGCACGGTGTCTTCACTGGTCAGCTTACAACTGGCAACGCCGTGGATACTCGGATGGGCAATAATAAAAAAGATCTTTTTTTTCATAGGGTGATCGACTTAAGGTCGTCATATGACAACTTCACTGGTCTCGGGGGGTCCGACCGCTCGAGCTTGAACATCTCAACATCTGGCGTTTTCTTTTTTTTAATGATTCTCTCGGCCTCGGCTGCGTCCCGGGCGTTGTCGAACGGCTTGATGCGACTCAGGATGTCTTCATCGACATATTCGATATCCATGGCAAACAATATTTCATTCATATATAGATAAAGACATATTTCGCAAATGAGTAACTGCCAAGCAACCACTCAGAACAACTCCCCATGCTCCCGCAACGCCCTCAAATCCGGCTACTGTGCTCAGCACGATAAAGACCAAAAGATTAAGATGTATCGCAAAGAGTTAGCGAAGATGCACCAGCGTGTGAGACGATATATAGAGATCAGTAATGATCTGAAATCAAAGATTGATGACATCCAACGATTGGATTATATCAAGCACAAGCTGATTGAGCTATGCCCTGATCGACCGTTTCGGGCGATTCTCGATAATATCCATTTCAAGGATCAGATCGAGGAGTTATTTGATATGTCAATGGTCGAGGCGATGGATGAGTACAACCGATTACTCGATAAGAGAAACGGATTGGTGCATCCATTCACTCAAGATGGGTGGAATTGCAAAAAGAAATCCGTAGGATTTCTTCGAAAAAGTGCTTTTGGGGAAATATTTCCAAGAGGACAATCAAGATTCTGAAAAAATATTTTTGAAAACATGTCTGATTTGCTGAATTTTAAATAATGCGTTCTATTTGGCAAAAGTTGCCCGATATCGGCGTTATTTTTCAAAAAATGCACTCTATATGAAAAACACGATTTCGCGGAAATATTCTCAGAGGTTGATCTAGATTCTGAAAAATATTTTTGAAAACATGCTCCAAACCGCGTTTTTCAAATAAGGAAATCTGTAGGATTTCCTCGCATTTGTAGAATTTCTTGCAAAATAACTGAGACCTCAGCAAATATTAATATTTTTCAGATGAGATCATCTCTGATATCCTATAATCAACGATGTTTCCATCATTCACATCCCTGAGTCAGCGTGAGCGCAAACGTCAAGAGCTACTTCGCGAGGCGGAGAAGGAGCTTGCTATCGAGCGGCAAGCTAGCGGGCCAACGCGTATATGATGGAGACTCAGAGATCGGTCAGTTCCTCGAGCGGCAGTTCGGACTGGAACGATGCGGATGTGGCGCTGGTCTTCTCATCCAACACAGATGCCCCCGATGGCGTAGCTCTCGTGATACACGGCCGATCGGCCAATCTACATATTCAAATCATTCACCTGAGCTTGTGAGACCATCATCTACACGAGGGTAGAGTACCAATAGCGTGGCTCGATCCCAGCAACTGTATATTTTTTTGATAAAAAAGTGCTGAGATAGTATTTTTTATCGTTTATGATTCCCCTGCCCGTTTGCTGCATCGTCTGCCCGCCTCCCTCAGCTCCTCTGTTAGCGTGTCATGGCTTGTGCCCGGATGCGGAAGTTGTGCCCGGATGGTGGCCGGATAGTGTGGCCGGATCCATTTGCACGAGAATGCAACGAGAGAGTCTCTTGTATGATTGTTATAGTCTGTGCCCACGTACCCACTTCTTCTTTAAATCATAAGAGAATATATAAGCATATACTACTACTAGCAATATATATAGCAGTAGTATATATACGTATATACTGTACCGTTTCAGATTATATCCGGCCACCGGGCACAAGTGGGCGCGTTTGATATAACACTATTCACGTACCTTGTGCGCGTCTCTAATGCTCTGCCAGGTGTGGCCAGATACGTGGCCATTCCGGACACACCGCATGAGACGCGACTACAGTACCTCTCGTTGAAATCGTATGTGGGCACAGCCTCTCTTTTTTATATCGCTGTTAGAGCGCCTCTCAGATCCCATAAGATCTCGCGCCTGTTGGATCTCTGAAATTCACAGTCTAAGTACGAATCAGCTCTGAAATTCACAGTCTAAGTACGATTTCGCCTGAAATTCACAGCTTAGGTACGAATCCGTCTGAAATTCAGAGCATTTCCCTATTTCCCTATCATCAGCCACGCCACCATGCCGCTTCCCCACGTCGAGCTGTTCCTGAACGTCAGCCAGCTTCCGACGGTCCATTGCCCGGGCAACCATCCCGCCAGCCCCCGGAACGTCAAGGCTGTGTTCCCGCCTGCGTACTGTTGGGCGCACGCCAACAACCAAGACCCGGGCGCTGGTTGGGCCTACGTCACGCGCGCCGAGGCCGCCATGCTCACGATCCTGCGTCGCCACGAGTGGTTCGAGGAGGCGATGGACGAGCTTCAAGCGCGCGATATGGAAGAGAGCATGGGACGCGTCGAGCTCACGGACGAAGAGGAAGACGCGTTCGTCGAGGAGACCAAGGAGGAGGAGAAGACCAAGGAGACGACCTAGGGCTTAAGGATTGAGTATAGCAGCAGACGTAAGGAAACTCGTGTTTGTTGCACTAATATACTACGCTTATGATTCTACCATCCGCTCCGGTATTGTCCGAGTTGGGAAGACACACTTAGAGATCGTATAGATGTGGTTTGAACAGGGAAGATATTGGACCATAACTTACATGTAAGCTACGGCTAAGAATATACTTAGAGTGGCTATAGAGGGCGTATCTTACCGCGATGACCCCGTCGTATTCCTAGACGAAGGCGAGGTCTCAGTCGACGACACGAATGCAGACTCAAACTTCGAACCTCCAACGAACGAGGTGTACAGCTCGACTTCTGAGGGTGAGGGTGACGACGACGTCACCATGATCGAATCTCCAACGATCAAACCGTCTTCCAAGCGCCCTCTCAGCAGTTCCGATGAGGATAGCGAAGACAATGCTCTGCTCACGGCGTCTGCGAGCGCCCGCAAGCACCAGAAGTCCAACTCAGGGTATCGTCGTCAGAGTTCAAGTGATCAGGGACGTACCCAGACATCCGCACAGTCCCGCAGCTCTCGGCGGCACCCCTCTGCGCTGGCGTCCAAGGAGTACCTTCATCTCACAGTTCAAGAACTTCAGATCATTGAGACTCCGGAGGACGACGAGGCGTCGTGATTACACTCTGGCATTAAAGTCCAACGAGTGAGTGCCACCAAGTCGTCGCCCAGCCAGACGCCCGGATTCCCAACGTACGAGCCCCACAAGCATGCCAGCAAGCAAATGAAGGATCGCTGGAATGTGGTCCTCTACATGGAGCTCTGGATAAGAAACCCTGGGAAGTGATGGCTCGACGTCGGGTTCTGGTGCTGTATTTTCACCGTCGCAACGATCTGTCTTCCGCTGCTCTGAGAATGCTGGAGCGGATTGTGGACGCCATGCTCAAGTACGCTCGTGAGCTCTGGGAACGCGGACATTGGGTTATCATCGACAAAAACGCCGGCGAGGATTCCAGCAAGGAGTACGCCGATCGGGCTTCCCGACGTAACGCCGCCTTGCGTGACTATCATGCCATCCTGGATAGAGCGTTCAAGACCCCTGGATTTCCTGAGACCATGATGTACGAGCCTGGGATCTGGAAGGTGCCTACGAAATGTTGTCCCTGGATCTGGCAAGACCCTCGCGTTGAAGAACTTGGCGGTCCAGCGTGTGACACTCTGGATATGCAGCTTGCTGCTGTTGACGAACGTGAGCCGGCACGCATCCAATGGGGTGGAGGCTGCGAGGAGTCCAAGTGGCTGAAGCTCGTGCCCACGCGCCTGCAAAATTCGGAGCGCATGCTGACTCAGGACGAGCGTCGACGCAACCCCATTTCCCTCAAGGACATGCGCAGAACCCTGAACCCGTGAGCGCATCTGTCGAAGTCCTGGATGTAGTAGTCAGAATTCCCTTAGCCATTCATATCATAGCATAAGTTCCTTCATAATTGATCCAGGATTCTGAGTTCATTGATTGTACACTTGTCATTGTCTCGCTCGGTCTGAGTTCCTTGACTTTTCACCACAGCACCTCATCTCCACATTCCATCTCCATCAACAATCAAACGTCTAAGAAATCAAAATCTCAGACGTCTCAGCCCAGAACTTCGGTCGTCAGAATGTCATATTCAGACGTCCAGAATTCTGGGCGAGGCCCCAGAGTTGTTACACTCCAGGGTGATCGTCTCCAGCCTGAATAGCCTGGAAACGGGCTCTTGAGCGCGCACCTTGGTTGAACTCATAGAGCAACGCTCCACAGTTCAGCTTAGACACGGGCAACCACTCAGTCTCGTCGTAGCCTTTCCACCTCACGAGATATTCACGAGCGCGTCGGGCAGTTCGAGTCTTCTTGGACCAGCGTGTATCCAGGATCTTCTCCACTTCATACTCGCCACTTTCTTCGTCCGGTTACCAGCTATCCTCAGGTAGCAACGCGGTATCGAAGCCGTCCTCATCATCCATGTCAATTTCTTCAGATGGTCGCTTCGGGAACAATGCCCTTGGATTCAGATGACTAACATGAGCTCAGGGATTCACTCGGTATCCAGTGTTCTCAACTCTGAGTTTCACACGGAAGTCGTCGTGAGTTTCCTGAATCCTGAAAGGACCATGCCATAGGTGAGCGAGTTTGCGACTGAGGCCAGTCTGCACCTTGGGGATGTATAGCCAGACGGCGTCTCCTTCCGCGAATCCAGACTTCAGACGTTCTGAGAGGTCCTTCCACTTCCTGGTCTGTTCTGCAGAGCAAGCTCTTTTCGCTTTCTTCTGAAGATCCTCGGCGCGGGCTTGGGCGTAGCCATAATCTCGTTGCATCTTGCGTCGCCAGTCGTACGCGGTAATTTCTTGAACGCTCGATGGCTTCGGTCCCAGCATGGCTGATACCGTTCCTTGTGCGTCCCAACCGTGCACTAGGTAGAAAGGCGTATCCAGACGCGTGGCGTCGAACGACGTATTCAGGGCGAACATTAGGCGTTCCGCATGGTCGTCCCAATCGCTTTGGTCGGCCTCCGCGATGTACGCTCGGATGCTACGCATCACGGTCTGAACAGACCTCTCCTGCTGGCCATTAGCCTGCGGACGATACGCCAAAGTGGCACGCTGCTTGCTCCCGAGCAACTCTCTGAATCGCGTAAAGACTTCACTCATGAACCTTGGGTCTTGGTCATGGCGCATCATGGAGCTTGCTCCAAAGCGTCTGAAAACACACTCCTCGTAGACTTCTGCGACATCCTGAGCCGTCGTAGAACTCATGGGCTTGCACATCACGAACCCTGAGACTGAATCCTAAAACAGGAGCAGGAACGTGTTGCCACGGTTAGACTTGGGCATGTGCGTCACGAAATCCATGGACACGAGCTCGAACGGGCGCCTGGGTTCGATGTTCCCAGGCGAAGGCCCAGGGTTCGGAGGTCGCCCTTTGCCGCTGGCGCAGTCAAGGCACTCCTTCACGAACACTTCCACAGCAGCATACATGCCCTTCCAGTAGAATTCAGAGCGCAACTTTTCGAATGTCCGAGTGATGCCATGATGACCGCCCTGAATGTCTTCATGTGCGTAATGCAACATGTCTGTACAGAGTCTTGGGAACCACGAGTCTGAGTTCATCAACCATATCCAGAGGACGACCCCTGGTGGAACCACTCAAGCGATACAGGACGTCTCGTGAATCCAGAGCAAAATCGTCAGCAACCTTTGCGAGCTTCCTGACTTGAGCGTGTGATAGATCTCTCACATCCCTCTTCAGAAATTTCTTCAGGCACCGTAGGTACGCATCCTTATCTTAATGGACTTTGATGCGTCGCCAGCATTCTGCCTGAAACTCTACACGTCCCATCGGCTCTCTCTCCTCCGTTTCGTCTTGGGTCTGGGCACGAGTAATGGCTGCGAAAACCTTGGCTGCTATCGGTAAAGGCGCACATTCAGACCCTGGATCTTCAGAGTCAGAATTCTGAGGCTGAGCTCCTAGCGCACTTGTCGTCAGAATTTCACGTGGCTTCATGAGCTTCTCGTGAATCTTGGACATTAGTTGCAGGTGCGTCATCTCGTCTAAATCTTCTACAGTCCAGGACTCTCCGAGTGCGAGGGTCTTGAATGTCAGGTAGTCAGCGGCTTGGTTAAACTCACGTTTCACGTGCACTAACCTCACCAGTACAAACTTGTCTTTCAACACCTCATACTCCGCG
Source organism: Phytophthora crassamura (assembly GCA_033557995.1). Taxonomy (NCBI): domain Eukaryota; phylum Oomycota; class Peronosporomycetes; order Peronosporales; family Peronosporaceae; genus Phytophthora; species Phytophthora crassamura. The sequence goes on along the minus strand of JAUCED010000002.1, from coordinate 14,932,543 downwards.
AGCTGGATATTGGGCTGATTACAGTTGATAGACCTTGAGCTTGTTGAATGGCGATCCGAGAATCTCCAACGACCACGATATCCCGAATGCCTCGAGTGAGTGCCATTTGCAACCCGTTCAGGAGGCCGGAATACTCAGCGTCATTCACCGTGACGTCCGTCAGGATGTATCCCCGAGCTTCGATGACGTTCCATCCTGTTTGCTTGTTTGGAAGTGAGGTACATTAATGTCATTCAGCTAAAGCTAACGCCACCTAAAGCCCTTTACTTGCTCATGCCAGTACTACAATCAGCAAGTTTGCGGTCTCCTTCGTGCTAGACACCGGTGGGAGCCGCCCCCCGTGTGGTTACACCGCGCCTCCGGTGGTCCCGTCCAGCTGCACATTCTCGTTTCCGTGCTGCCAATGTAGCGTTCTTCTGCGGCGAAAGCTAAGACAGCCGCCCATCTTGCTTCTCCACGGGAGTCTGCGTGGGCTATCCATTCCAGCCCTGTAGAGGTTGTTGCCACCACCTGGGTGATCGCGTGTACCGTCCTGAGGCGATCTCGCGGGTGCACCACCCAACTGGACACGCCGACCACGTCCGCTGTCCTGCGTGTTGCCCAGTAAGGCGTTTTGAGGTCCACCGCTCTTGGCGTTGTCCTCGTTTCGTGTTACCTGCTGACGACCTGATTGCCGCCTACCACGTGTACCGGTCCCCAGTCATTTCTCTGACATACCTTCAGACCTTTGAGCAACCCCAGGTGCTGCGCTCTGTGACCGCTCTTCATGGTCCCCGCGTAAGTTTGTCCACCAATATACTGAACTTGAAACAGCCCCGTCACCGTGTGCAGGCGCACCACCATTACCCCGGATACTCCAGTCGCCGTCGACTCGCAGATCCGTCCGCTGTGAAATACGATGTAAACCTGGTCCGCCTTCGTGGTTGTCCCTGGCGTGGCCGTCCATGCCCCGCCTAGTACTGCGCATATGACCCGTCCAGCCGTCGCGATAGCCTGGCCGTGTGTCCCTTTGGCGTGTTTTCTCACTATGTGCGCATGTCCATCGATGCAAACTTGGCCTCATGATGCTCTTTCGTGAGCACATTATGCTCGTCAAAGTGAGTTACTCTCCACCGCCACACACTGTGGAAGTATAGAGCTGCCCCGAGACTCCAACATTGAGCGGTGATCCGCTCCACAACACCCCCGATTCCGTCAATTGTATCATCGAGACATTCCACGATGTACTGGCCCGTTGCCTCAAGATGTCGTTGGGTACCGCTTCCAAGGTAAGGGAGAAGAAAGCTTTCTCAGGATTGGCGATCCTCATCCCAGCCGACCTCCACCGAGAGAGAAAAAGAGTCCTGAGCGTCTTCCCGCAGGGCAGTCCCAAAACACATGAAACAAGTTGACCCGGCCCCTCCGAGCACAGGTGTCGTGCGGGCAGTGAAGCCCCGGAGGCCGTTTCATCCTGGGAGCTGCCAGATAATACATCCGCAGCTGCCTAACCGCGTGGAGGTCTTCGCAGCGCCATCGAAACTCAGGATGTATCCTTCGTAGTCAGCTTCCAGCATCTCAACACTGATCGGTACAGGTGGCTTGATGCGCCCCTTGGCCGGAATCAGATTTTCGGCCACTCATCCAGGTGTTCTCTTGGCGTGATGCCAGCACCCAGAATCGCGGCCAATCCATCTTCATCTCGCTGCACTCTGCGGATCTCCAGGTTTCAGTGTGATAAATTCAGACCCCACTTCACATTTCTGCCATCCGCAGACTGAGAAGTCAGGAGCCACTTCAAGACTGAGTATATGGTGTACACCACGATCATGGGGCTTGACTCGATCAGAGTTCGGAACGATTCCAAAACTCTGAGAATCGCAATAACCTCTTTCTCCGCGATGTGGTACCTGACTTCAGAGTTGTTCAGCACGCGGCCAGTGAAACGAACAGGGTGAATGACACCGTCGTATTCCTGACCGAGGACTGCTGACGCAGCCCGCGTGAGGGATGATCACAAAAGGTCTCGTGCGATCCGGATGTCTGAGTAACGGTGTTGAGACGATCTTGAGCTTCAGAATTTCAAAGGCTTCCTTGGCTCTGGATAAATCTCTTCCAGCGCGGATCTGCTCGTCCGTCAACTCGTACAGCACAGCGGCGAGTACAGGGAGGTCCTCGATAAACTTGTTGTAATAATTCAGACACCCCATGAAACTCTGCACTCCCTTGAGCGTGGTTGGGAATGGCAGATCCTTGACACCCTTCGCGATTTTCGGAACGGCACGGATGCCTTTAGCACTGATCTCGTGATAGAGGTAAGGGATGACTCGCTTACCGAACTCGCTCTTGGGCAGGCTCACCGTGATATTCCAATATCGCGGTCTGAATAACAACGCGTGCAGGTCTTCACAGAGCCTGTCCCAGATGGGCGCCCCATACACAATGTCGTCGATATAGGAACTTTGACCTAGAACTGGATCCATCTGCGATGGAGCAGGTATATTCCTCTGGAACACAGTCATCTCTTGCGTCAGGATCGAAATTCCAGAAGCCGAGTTGTCAGGGTTTCGAGGTTCCGCATGATCCAGCTTCAGAAACTTCAGCACTTCTGGGTCCACTTCAGCTTCTTCCTCAGGCGGTAATCGCACGAGTCCCCAGAGACAGTTGTCAACCACTGATTGGTAAACCAGTGGTGCGTTCTTGAGGCCGAACGGCATTCTGACCCACTGGAAGTGACCAAATGGGCATGTGAACGCAGAGATCAGTTTGGCTCGCTCGGTCATTCTGACAGCCCAAAAGCCACTCGCCATATCCAGACTCATAAACCACATTGCTGCTTCAAATCCAATAAGGAGATCGTCAATGAGCAGCAGTGGATAGTGTGACAGCTTGATGAAAGTGTTTACTCTCCTGTAGTCGATACACATCCGAATGTCGATACCGTTCTTCTACAGGACGATGACGATCGGCGAAGCCCAAGGGGAATCTGAGTACTCGATGAGTCCAGTCTCCAGGAGCTTTTCAGAAGTTCGTACACCTTAACCAACAAGTGAGGGGCGACAGATCTCGGACGTTGAGCCACTGGTTTAGCGTCTCCAACATCTAAGTCACACACCACTCCACGAGCTGGCGCAGCATTGCCGTCTCCTAGGAAGATACACCTAGGATGCTTCAGGATCCGTCTGAGTTTCTTCTCCATTTCTGGAGTCGTTTCCCCAGGGACTCCGACGTCGGCTTCCTCGATCTTGCATTCAGGGATCAGATCGCGTAACTCCGGGAGCGTCACAACTTGATCTCGCATCTGCGAAAGCAACTCGCTTCCTTCATGCATGTAAACAGCTGGCTCCAAGTTCAAGTCCTCGGCTGTGATCTTCATGACACGGTCGTATTCCTGCGCAAGTTTCTCCATCGGAGCCCCAGGCATCCCTCGAAGGGGGATTTCCCAGTACTTGTCCATCAGGCATCGAAAGTCTTCACTGTCATCATCTGAGTCCCACGGATTCTCGGACTCTGCATCCGAGCCATGAGTCGTTCCAACAGCAACTTCCATCGAGCTCGTGCTTTCTGGATCTGGGTCGACATGGTCGTCAACTTCCGCGGTTTCTCCTTCGCGGGAATTTCCTAGATCACTAGTGGCCGCTCTCGCATCGACGGGAGTCACGGTGTCCTTCTCCTCCGTCCGAGTTCTGATATCCGGGGCGAAGCGGACATGGTGCACATGTGGGTCTGGTTGTAGACTCACTGTGTGCACTTGTTCCGATTCGTATTTCGGGCGCAGTAGAAGTTGAGAAGGCCACTCGTACTCAGGGGTCTGAGCGCAGGGTGGCTCTGGTTCACTCTGAGATTCGGCCAGCTTCATCATGCGCTGTCTCAATTCCGAGGATGGAGTTTTCTCGTACGCGAGAGTCTGCCATTCACGATACGTGGACGATCCTGGGCGTATAAATCTGCCGAACGTCGGAAAGAAACCGTACTCCACTATCCGGTCGACGGCAGTCTGATTGTCGATCCAGACACTTTGTCTGGAGATATTAATCACTCGTACAGCTGTCGGCCAGGAATGTGCAGCGTACAGAATCTGCGTGACCCACCGATCACCACGTCCCGCCCGCACCACTTCTCGCTGTGGGTTTGTCCGTCCATACCGAATTCTGCCGACTGCGTTCTCGCCGGGTCTCAGATCGAGACTCCGCGGCAGCTCCACAGATACGTTAACTCCCAGACGATCCTCAGGTGACTATCCGCATATGACCACTGTTTCTTCGTCCGGCAGTGTCACCAACCCCTCACGAACGCTGATCCTCAGACCCGCGGGGAACCTGAAACTCATTCCCAGAATATCATCGATGCCTTCGCAACCTAGACATCCAGGATATACACCACTCTCGGACCGAGAGTGATCTTCACCTGAGCGCTGGCGTTAATGTATGTCGGAACTTCCCCCATCCCGGATACTCGTGTTTGCTTGTGCGACTTGAGTGTGAGTCCTTTCTTACGCGCGAAGTCGAAACTCACAATATTCACAGTCGCTCCGATATCCAGGACGATCTTCGTCCGACAGTCATTGACGGCACCATCGCAACATCACGCTTCTTCGGATCAGAATTGCGATCCACCCACCAACCATAGCGTTCTCCATTCTGCAGCTTGTACTCGACAAGGTTGTCAGCGTTCACTGCGTCTGAATCTTGAATGTCTAGGAATAGAGCTGAATCTTGGTTCAAAGTTGTCATGCATTGATGATTATTCTGGGTCCTCGTCTCGGCTCCGGGCCTACATACACTAGAACACATAACTCTGGGGTCTTACCAAGTCTGGCGCGTACCGGATCCCCATCCGGCGGGCTTATTGGTTTGACGGCTTCCCAGAGTTTGCTTCACCACCACCCAGAAGTTGGTCTAGGAGGTCGTTTGGCATGTCCTTGAGTGCACCTTGGCGGGCGAGTTTCTTCATGTTTTCCAGGATCTTCCAGTTGTCACACAGCTTTCCGAGGTGTAACTTGCCACAGTTCTCGCATGGCTGAGCATGACACATGTGTGTCGGGTGGCCTAGCTCCAAACAACGGCCGCACTTGATGTCCTTCCAGCAGTCTTCCTCGACGTGGCCCCAGCGGAGACACTTCTCGCAGAACTTGTCCCAATTCGGGTTGTCCCGGCGTGGCTGCTGGAATCCAGGATTCGGTCTTGGATCTCTGGGTGGCGGTTGTCTGGGATCTCTGGGAGCCGGCGGACGCCAACCCATGTTGTCCACGACACGGTAAACCTCGCCGGTAACAGTTGCGTCCAGTCGGCTCCTTGCGAATCGTAGGCACAGACACAGCGGGCTGAAGCGTCTCAGTTTCACGGATAACGTCTGAGTCGTAACCGGAATTCTGACATCCTCGATGGTGTCCTGAGTCTCATCCAGCGCTTCCTCAGAGTCTTCAACGGCATCCTCATCTCTCGCGACGTACATGCGACCAGTGCGCTTCGGCGGAGGGCGGAACCTTCCTTGCGGGATGTTATCACGCTTCGGCGTCACAGAGTCTATGTTGCTGCGACTCCAAACTTCTTCATTCTGTTCCAAAGCAAACTCCAGATCAGCAACAGTCGAGAAGCGTTGTCCCTGAAGGGACGTCTTCAGATGAGTGTCCCTGAGTTTCGTGATGAATCTTCGGACGTGCTTCTCCAGACGCTTGGATGACTTCCTGAAGTTGATGTCAGCCTTGCCGGCTGCAGTATTCAGACGATAGAAGAAGTCCGGAGGACTCTCAGACGCCTTCATCTCCATCGTGAAGTAACTCTCAGAGTACGATGTTCGTCCGTTGCAGTAATTCTTCCGAAACGCAGCCGACAGCTCCTTCCAGTCACGTTGTGTGTGTTTGGGCAGTTGGCTGAGCCAGTCTCGCGCGGGCGAGGGCATCTTCAGCTTGAGCTCCTGGATTCGCATCTTCGTCGTCCATGCACCCTGAGATGCCATGCTCGTGAATTTCTCCCATCATCAGACACCTTCTGAGAGTTGAGCGTCTGGATCAAACTCCGTCAGCGCGTTCGAGCTGATGAACGGCCTGAACGTCAGGAGCGAGGTTCCAGACTCCGTCGTGGACATAGTCGTCTGGTTGGCGCTCATGTCCTCGTTGTTATCCCAGTCATCGTCCGAGATCTCGTCCGAGTCCGATCCCCCATCGTTTGGGTCATCTTCTGGGTCGGGGTCCGGCGGAGAAGTTCCATCGCGACGCTTATCCTTGTCTTTGGCCTTGCGAGGGGGCTTCTTCCTGTCGTCCGAGCGCCTCGAGTCCGAGTTATTGGGCTGCTCCGGCTTGGACGCTGCGGGCGCACTGGCTGCAGGCGCCTTGGTCGTAGTCGTGGTCGTCTGCGTAGCGGTAGCACTCGCGACACCATGCGCTTCCTTCACTCGCTTGGTGTCGGCCGAATGAGCTGAAGAAGTGACCTGCGGCAAAGTCACGCGGAATTGGGCCCTGGCGACATCGGAGAGGTTCGGCTTATCTTCAACCCTAAACCCACTTGCGACATTCCTGATTTCTGATTCAGGAGTTACAGATTCAGGAGTCTGGGAATTCGACGTCTGAGTTTCAGTTGCTGAATTAGGGTCGGTGACCCCTCGTCGAGCTTGAACCTGAGCCAATGTCGTGCGAAGGTTGCGCAACTGAGCGGCAGTGAAACGTTGAACGTTCGCCTGGAAGCTTCCTTCTGGCGATCACGATCTGTTTCGGCCGCTTCGGCGCGCTTCTGCAATGCCGTCATTTGCTCATTCACAACCCGTTGGACTTCGGCAGCCTGACGGGCCAACTCGGCTGCAGCTTCTGCCTCACGCTGTTGCCAACGTGCGGCGTACTCTGCTTCTAGGCGTTCCGCTCAAGGCGTTCCAGCTCCGCACGTTCTGAATCCAGTCGTTCGACCCGCTGACGCTCGCATCAAGGTGATCTCAGACTCCTGGCTCTGAGACTCAGAATTCTTGGACTCCAGGATTCGGCGAGTTTCCAGATCCTGCGCGCGCCGTTCGGCCTCCAGTCTTGCTGTCTCCGCTTGGACTAGCTGGTCCGTGAGTTCTTGGACATGGCGTCGCGCTTCCAGATCACGTTGTTCGCGTCTGCGCTCTCGTTCCATGGCATCAAGACGTTCTCGAGCCAAAACCTCCTGCTGTGTCTGTTCCATTCGAGCCTGCCACTCTTGCTGTTGTCGCATGACGTTCAGCTCGATTTGGGCGGGTCCCGTTGAAGCCGACGAGCGTCGGGATGAAGCACGACTTGAGGCGACAGAGTGGCGGGACTTCGAAGATCTGTGTGAACGCCCCTCACTCTTGTGGCTCCGGTGTCGGCTCCGTACGTCTGAGTTTCGGTTGTCGTCGTCTGAATATCCAGGCGACGAACCCAGATGCGAGCGTCTGGATCTGGACCGAGGGACTCTGGTAAAGTGCTCCGACTTCACGCTTCTGGTTGCCTCACGTCGCTCAGATTCGGTCATCTCGACGTCTTCCTGCGGGGGCTCCATCTTCGGCGGCAGCATTGTCTGGGTCACGTGGAACCCCATCATCCCTCCGGTGGCGATGGCCGCTCCAGCACTCTGAACAATCAGGGCCAGACCTCCGGGGCCAGCGTACGGCATGTGCGAGGACGCACCGCCACCGAGCGACATCATCGATGAAGATGAGGAGCTATCTCGGGACGTCCGAGTTCCAGACGTCGCACTCTCAGCCGAGCTTCGGGAGGTGCCGACAACAGCGGGGAGCGTCGCAGGTACAATATCCATGACTTCATGCGTCTGGGAATCGGCACTCTTCATCTCTGACGTCAGAGTAGCCGATCCCTGACGTGAGTTCTCAGACACATACAGCGGCAGCGAAGACAGAGACGGAGTCGACGGCGGTTGAGGGCGCGTACGCTTGCGTTGGCGTCCACTTTCGCTTGGCCCGCGAGGGCTTCGCGCTGGCTTCAGTCCAGTCAGCCGTAGCTTATCCAGGAACTGTAGCCCCAGTAGATCCAGGTCATCTTCCGAATACATGTATTCGTCTGCAGTTCCACGTTCTTGGCTTGGTCCTTGTTGTGTTCTGGATTCAGGATCCGTCTTCACAGGAGCCAGGTCACCTTGCACGCCATCCGTCACCAACTGCCATCCCATCAGTTCCAGCGTCAGGGAAACTCTGAAGTTCATCCGTCACGGAGCGTATGAGCTCGTCTGCCACCTTGGAGGTGTGAGTCTCAGACCACCTTGGGATGAGGTTTGAGAACTCAAAGCCAGCCTCGTACAGCAGCGTCTGCAACATTGCGACACATTCGCGCGGAGTTAGCATGCTCACTAGAATCTCGATGGCAGTGAGGTCTTGAGCCATCCCGAAGCCCCACCGTTTAAGGCAAAACTCAGAGACCCAGGCCTCGTCCTGGCTGGGTAGGGACGTACGCCACTCCAGGTAGCTTCCCGTGGAGGACGCAGACTCGAAGTATGCGTCGGCATCCGGCCTTGGTGTTGGCCAGGCAAACTCCACATTAGGTGGAGTGATGCGTTCACGTATCGCATCCTGCCAGCGCCTGAGTTCACGTCGCACGTACACCACTGCGGCCTCGGCAGGTTGGACTTGAGCCTGCGCTACAGCAGCTCCAGAACGCTGGGAGCTTTGACTCGTCGCCCTTTGAACAACGCTCGGGGGCGTCACCACAGGTGTGGGGTCACGGCTTGGTCCCTGAACACTGGGCTTGGACGCAGACACGCCGGAACTCTGGGCCTTGGATTCTTCCTTGACTGGCGCAGATTCAGGCTTGATCTCCACGACTGACTTGTCTGAAGACGATAACTCAGAGACTAAGTCGATCGTCTCCGGGGGCTCAACCACATCGGTACCTCCCACAGGCACCTCATCGCCGCTAGTGTGTGCGGCGGGGTCTTGGACGTCAGAGTCCACAGTGTTAGACTTGGGCGCCGCCTTGCCTTCCTCCCCGGGAACCGCGAGGTTATCCTGGGATTCAGGTTCAGCAGCAGGCTGGCCTTCGACTGCATCTTCAACAGCGACGTCACTCTCTTGGACGGCCTCACTCTCACGAGCTGCCTTCCTCGCCATCCGAGCTTCCCGGTTCACAGTGTCCAAGTCCTTGTGCTCTTCAGGCGGCAAACCTTGATGGCGACGTGATGAACGTGTCGGTCCTCCCCGACCACCGTCTCCACGACCGCCAGCCTTCGCACCTCGTGCATGCATCTTGAGCAGTACTTGTTCTTGACAGGCACGCGACTCTTCTTCAACACTTGGTCCCGGTGAAATCCTCGACAATCGAATCCGGGCACGCGCACCAGCTGACGCGAGGCCGATGAAACCTTGACCGCTCAGGGGGTGTATAGCGCAGCCCAGGTCTGAGAACTCGGAGCGCAAACTCTGAGTTCCTGACTTGAGAGTCAACAGGAGAGCGTCAGGGAATTCGCTTTGGCCGCGAAGCGTAAACAAATCCCAGAAGACTCCCTCGAGTTGTGGCGTGAGTACCTTGTGGAATCCCTATCGACTCGTTTGTCTTCGACGGAACGGCACTTCACTGGGATGTAGCCTTGAAGCGGGGTCGAGTACACGCCTAGTACAAGCGGCACCCTAAATACCCAAAGGCAAAAGACCAGAACTTCAGAGATTTAGAAGTTAGAGGTCAGAATATAGGATCTCTGAGAATCGGGTGTCTGAATATCGCAATTCAGACTCCAATCCCTAGACACACAACCAACAATATACAGAGTTATACGCAAATATATACAGCCCTTCCTTATTCTTTTGGACCCTGGAAAGGGGGGGTCACCACTCTAGGTCAACGCGGGTTAACGATCCAGACGCCTAGTCCGTCAGGATCCCCGTACAATCGCGCACCACCCTCTACTTCAGAGGGAACACAGCAAATACAGTCGCTTCACACAGCACTCAGCAATCGGAACTCAGGGGTAGCTGCTTCTCAGTCTCCCCGAGGGTTAGTTAATATGAAATGGGCAAAACAACAGCAGAACACTGATGACCCAACTAGGATATGGAATAGGTGGGTCACTTCAGGGTATCGAAGACGCCTCTGGTCACCACCTAAATGGACTGGATGTTTTTGTTGGTGCAGCCTTCACAGACGACCTGTCCTGGTCGAAGTGTCCTTGCGTAGCGTAGTAGCAGTCTCGGTCCGGTCTTCCGGAATCTTTCGTCGGCAAGTCTCGCCGAAGTCGCTTGCGCTCTACAAGGCAAAAAGGACCTCAGTTGTTGGTTTAATTATCTTCTCTCTCTCTTCCTTCTCCGGTTGGGGAAGGGTGCTGCATGCTGAACGCGACGCATGCCGATGTATCATCGTCGAAGAGACGGACTGACCAGGCGCCGGATTCTGGTCCGTTCTGGTCGGAGATTGTATCGGTTCTATGGGTTGCTGGGAAGCCCGCAGACGGCTGCAATGGCTTGCACGTGGTCTGCCACGGCTGACGCGAGGCTCGCAGCGCATTGGCACCGCTTGATCATGTCCCACGCGCCACGGTCAAAGATCCACTGCGGGGCAAGGCGATCTTCGCCGTTGACATGCTGCGCACCGCCACAGCAGAAGGAGTGCGAGGGCAAGTCTGTCGTGGCTTCGCCACGCGTTTTAGCAGCCGGTTGACGTACGCTCGTACGCCGTCTCCGCCATGTGTCTTCTCGCCGGAGCGAGGCGTTGATGCGGCTGTCGTACTACTCATCTGTTCTAGTGCTCTTGTAGGCTCCAAGCTCGGTGGTGCGACGACTGCAAGGTGCGAGGTGGATGCTGGCGCAGCAGGTGAAGAATCCATCAGCGCGATGCTCAGTGACCCAGGGTCTGCAACTAGCCGGTCGTGCAGCGGCACACCGGACTGGAGTGGCGCTGTCGTTGTAGTGACCGGCTCCGGCAGCTGACTCAGCAAGTCCGCGCGTGGTGCAGTCTGCATGGCCAGCGCCACAGCGAGCGCGTGCAGCGGGCAGGTGGCGGAGTCCTCCCAGTCAGGTACGAGCGTGAGTCCTTGCTCTTCTGCCGTTTCACTCGAAGAAGCCGCAAGTAGAAGACGCCGTCCGCTGATACTGACACGTGCTGTTTGCGCAGGAAGCCTAGGTCGGATGAGCGCCCAAAGCAGTGCCACATGAGGCACGCCAGTGCAGCGTCCTGGTAGTCACTGGCAGCGCGAGCTGTGATGTAGACATAGCGAATTAAAGAACTTAAGTCCTCTTTAGTACATGGCGGTGCCTTATTAACGAGCCCTCCCTCCTCCCTTTTTAGCAGTGCTTGTCCAGTGTTTTGCCTTGTTTCAACAAGTTCATTTCCGTTGGCAAACGAAGATGGGGGAACTCGTCAAACAGCCACAGCTGCCCGTTTCTCTATTAAGACACCGCATATTGCGAACTAGCTTACCTTTCTTACCTTAGTAGTTGTTGCTGCCGTCGTCCATCCGCTGCGGGAGGTGGGTCCATGTTGTGGCTCGACGTAACCCCAGCCCGACAGATGCCGGTCCTTAGGCGCCCCACCCACAGGCGGTCGACCTGAGACGGTGGTGAAGGGACTCAGCCAGCTCCGCATGAGGGCCCAGGCGGCCACACATGGGCGCCACCGGCAGACCAGTCGGCTGCCTACCCGACGCACCACCGCTGTAGTCACAGAGCTAGGTTGTTGTCGTCATAAAGCTCAATGTATTTACTCACTTCGTACGGCTTGTCTTCGTCTCTGCTAACTCTGCACTGATCCATACTTGTGACCGTCCACCCGGTCACCCGGTAACCCGCTCGCCCCTCAGCCGCCAACCCGGCTTCGGCGCCTCTTCGTTCTGGATCTTAACTCCTCCTGGCTTCCTAGCCGTACGTTCCTGCTCTGCGGTTTCTCACATCGTGTGAGTCCTTCGCCCTGCCGCCTGCTGACGGCACCTCACTTCGGGTGATCCCATCGCCGAGCAGCTGCACCTGGCCCCACTGCCTTGGCCGCCACTCCATAGCTGTTACCCCTCCACTTGGTCGTCCTATGCTGTTGTCTGCCGCTGTCCCGCTTGATCGTCCGGTGTCGCCATCCTCCGTTGCTCGTTGTCTCGTCCGCCTTCTTCTTCTCGTTGCCTTCCCTAAGTCTTGTCCGTCAGGTTCGCCAGTCCTTCAGCCCTTTGATCCGCTCCCTGCCTACTCCTTCATTAGTCGCGAGATAGTAACCAAAGCGGTCCATGGTGGCAGCCAGACGTTTACCAGAGGGGTCTGTACGAAGGCTAGCACGGAATAGCGCCATGCTAACACCCTCGTCCTCTAGCATTCGAACGAACGCGCTGATGGCCGTCGTGCGAACCTTCTGCGTGTTCGCTGGTACAAACGCGGAGAGACTCGTGCTGGCTGTCACTTGTGCTTTTGTTTAATAAGGACCAGCCTGCGTCCATAACCTAGAATCACCATGGGTATAAAGGGTGGACAGGTGTCGGAACCGCGAAGATATCTGAAAAAATATGCTTTTGACTTGATTTTTGTTTTGGCATATCCATAGTTCTCTTGCATTCCGACAAAAATATTTGTCAGAATAGTCGAAAAAAAGTCTTGTCTGAGTGCACACGATTGGCTAAAACTGGCAAATGGCGAGCTCTGATTGGATAATAAAGCTGTATTAATGTCCAGCCCACAATCTGTCAGCTCTATCTGTCGGAAAGACGTGCATATTCATCCATATATCGGGACGGTTCCGACTTCCAAACGCTTTCCGACAGTAAAAAAGTGCAGCAAAAAACCGGTAGTGAGCCAAAATGAACACCAGTATATTGGGTTTAGGTCTTCTCTGATTGGCCTATGCATTCGCTTCAATTTCCAAACGGCGCTTCCAGCACGAGGAAATTGTCTGCATATGCCTCTAGGCCAAGCAATTCGAATTTTCATATGCATGCGTTTTGAGCCCTGCAGCAATGCGGGGCAGGGCCGGCAAATTCATGAATGAGCTCGCTCCCGCGCATGGGAGGCATAATACCCCCCCCCCCCTTGCGCAGGAGCACAATTGGGAGCAGTCTTGCGACAGCGAGCCTTTAGAAAGTCATTTATTGGTTGATTTAGTGGCGAATGAGAGGCAAGCAGCCCTAAATATTATTGGCAGTTGCATAATCCAATCGTAACACGCCACTTGGCTCAGGCATAGACACGCGCTGAGTTTGTGGTTCAGCCACTGGGAAGACTGAGCCGTCGTCGACACAGGCTTCGAGAAGTCACTCTTCCTTTTTTCAAGCTTACTGTGCAAGTCTCCGGACAAAAATTCGTTCGAGGCCGTATAACCCCGACGCGAAACAGGCTCCTGACTGTCTCCGACCCCCCCCCTCCAGCACTGTAGCTCAATTAATAGAGCGGAGGGCTTCGACCCTTAGATGTTCGTTCGAATCGAACCAGTGCATTCGATGAAGACAGAACGGTTGGACGTCAGCGTCGGGTGCTGGTACGGCGTGTGCACTGGTGGTGTGCGTTCAGGGTGCTGGCTGCGCGTTTGCTGTTTTGTGTGGTCCTGCTACGTGCTTGCTGTGTTGTTGTGCTTACGGTATTGTTGTGCTTACGGTGTTGTGTGTTGCTGCGTGTGTTGTGCGTAGTGCGTCCTGCTGCGTGCTGCTGATGTAATGCGTGTCTGGGAGCTGCTGTGTGATACTGCTGGTAAATTAATCATGTATAATATACATATTATGAACTTGTATAATATACAAGTTATTATTATTAGTTATTATATTTGTTATATATTATGTGCATACTAACTCCTTAGACGTGGCCTGCTAGTGCGAGAATGTCTTGGCTGTCTGCAGGCGATGGATCCCCGATGCGACCGATGGCGAGCAGGAGCTTGTACGCGACGATACGTTCGTCCATGGCGCCAAACTTGTGAAGCGGGCGCAGCGCACTTCAACGCAAAAGAAGCCGGCAGCAATACGCTGCCGGCTTCTTTTTGTGGCGAAGCGGGTGAACGCCTTTTGGTCGCCCAGGTGTATAGCGGCACGTGCGAAGTCCGGACGGAAGTGTCGTTCGAGAACTTACTTCCGGGATGGACAAATCTCGGACGTAAAATCCCAGACGGAAAGTCCCAGCCGAGATTAGCGTGTGTCCCTCGTGTCAACCCCTGTTGGCCCGTTTACCTTCGGGTTCTGGAGATGCACCGAGAACGAGTTGTCGTTCGAGTTTAGGTCTTGAGCGGGAGTCTGGACGTAATTAACCTTAGACGTAGCCTCCGCAACCCAGAAAACCAATATACAATACAGAGTTATATGCAACCGTCGCTTATTCTTATAGACCCTTGGACGGTAGGTCTGAACACCAGTCTACTTGGATCGCACTTCCGGGATACTGGTCAATCCCGGCCGATCCTTCTCACACGCACCACCCCCAAAGATGAGGGAGGAGTTCGATCAATACACACTCTTATCACACAATAGCAATCTTGGTCAACCTTCCAGGTTGTGGCTACTCAAACCAACCTAAAATACAAGTAATATGAAATGCGGGACCCCGAACGGAAGTACAGCCTCAACTAGGACACGATACAGGGAGAACCCTGACTCGGCTTGAATGTATGTGGGAGTTCCTCGCTCGGGCGTAACTCCGAGAGGCCTTCACGCGTGCGTCGCTCTTGCGGTCTTCTGCCGGGGGACTTGCGCAGTGGATGGGAAAACGAACTCTGTTTGGTTTTATGTTTGCTATCTGCTTTGTGGGTGCACGGGTCTGCTAAAGTCACGCGCACCTGATTTATCTTGATCTTTGTATGACTTGGTTGCTGTCCACGTTCTGTGTCGCACGCTGCATACAAACTCTTAGTGAGAGTCAATGGGTTGATAGTTGTTCGTCGAAGTTCCTGGAACTTTCCATGGAATCTTGGAAGATCTTGGACGGTCGACTTGGTCGGTCGGTTTTGACTTGGCTTCAGTATACTTGGATATTGCCATCCGGGATTGTGTCATCTCGGACGGAAATCCCATCTGGGATCTCACGTCCGAGGTTCCACGTCCGGGATATCTGTATTTGGGCACCATCTTGGCGCAACTTGGGGAACTTGGTCGAGCTTGTACACGTTCTACAGCACGTCAAGGCGGGTGGCTCTACCGGCATGGTTCATCGGGAGCACTTGTACGGCACCAGGGCCTCACCCACTGTCAGGAACTTGACTCCATCCGGGAAAGTCCCGTTTGGGATGTTGTCGTCCGGAATATGGGATCAGGGATCGACGTCGTCCGGGAATATCAAGCCTTTACGTGCTCCAACGGGAGCACTGCCGAGTTCCAATCCATGTGCACTCCATGTGGCGCGCCCACAGTGATCCGATGACTGTCGCATTTGTCTCACTTGTCGACCAATCATTGGAAGCGGCTCAGGCGGTCTGGGAAAATCCAGGACCACCTCGGTCATTTTGCGTTGATCCGTCGCGACTTCAAGAACTGGAGGACAGCTTCCTCAGCGCGCGTGCCGACAGCGAGGACGTCGTCCTTGTAGCAATTTGACCTGTCCTCGTGGATCAAGCCGTCGGGAATGAAGAGCTTCATGAAGGCGACGGCGTAGCGGGACTCCGACTTCTTCTGCCTGTCGGAACAGTCCCAGACACGAGGCACGCGTGCAGCGGGGCTGCAATAGCGTTTACGTAAAGGAAGACACAGACTCAGAGAGTCTCTAGCGTTCTTTGAAAGCTTACAAACTCTATACGAGAGTTTGAACGAATACCTTAATAAACCTTAATTAAGGATTCCAGAGATAGACAATACCTTATACAAAGGTATGAACGCTATGCTTTAAAATGTGAACTGAATGTATTGTTGTTTATCGCGGCCAGAGCCGCCTATTGTCTGAATGTATCGGACTCACTATCTATCATAGTAGAGCCTAGTCTAATGCATATCCATTGGCTGTGAGCCACCCACTGCTATCTGGTGTGGCTCACATAACATATGTATGGAACCCAATTTATGTATGGCACATAACTTGTGTGCACCTCACTATTTGATGTAATCCCGTTACACCCTCCCCCACCAAGACGCCGGATACGGAGGGTCGTATCCGGACGAAGAAAACACTGAACGCCACAAATCAGCCGAGGCTGCGGCGGAGAGGCAAGCGCGGACTGCGCGGCGCCTCTAGCGTGCTACACGCATCGGCAGGCACTGCCACCGCTCGCCAACAGGGGCCTCATGCATATCAAGCAGGTGGGGCCACTCATTTTCCGCCTAGGGCGCCGTGAGAGCTTGTCGGTGCCGGCTCGTGCAGTCCCAGACTGTATTACGTGCGTGGCACCGCCTCTCCAGCATGTTCTACGATTTGCCCAACGCCGCCAAGGTATCCATACCTGGCACAGAGGCTTACGAAGCCGAAGGGGGTTTTGTTTCTGCGCTCCGCGATCTGGAACACCGCGTAGCGGCTATTGGTTTGAAGTTGATCCCGGCAGGGCAGGGCGGCATGCCGTCCGATACTACAGCTGACGCTGCAGCCTTCGCAGCATACCGTCACGCTGTTGCAGCTCGTGCACGACGTGTGCAGCTGGCCAACAGACTCGTGGTCCTAGACCAATGAACTGATGGGGCTGTCAAAGCCCATAACCATAGACGCCGCGCGTCATAGGTGTTGGCTCTGCGAGCCGGGTGTGGTGTGGCTTCCGCGTAGATGGCCACGGCCACGGCGCTTTACTAAGCATAAGCAGGAGCATTGCGCACGCTCTTACTGCATGGACAGCTAATGAACTAGGTGCTGGCTGCCATAACAGTCCTAGGTCAGGACTTGAGCTCGGTCACTGACCCATGAGCTCCTCCACCTAGTGGGAAGAGCTGTTTGACCGCCCACGCGGCCGGAGGCCCTGCCTTGGCTGGTGATCATGGCGATCAAAAGCGTCGACGACGTCGAGGCAGTCTTGCCGTAGAGGTACCTCAAACTCCCACGAGTTCTCTGAGTGGGGGTACCCTCTCCACTCACCAGATACTGGTATTGCCCCTGGTAGTGGCGTCGGGCTAGCAGCCTTTCCACATGGTAGTGGAGATCACCTTGCTCGTCGAGCAGCGCAGCGGGTGGTCGACCCTGAGCCCGGCCACGCTCCGACGGCGTCGAGCTCTCTTCGAGAGAAGGCTGCGTTGCCTCAGGCACAGCCAAGTCTTGGCGTTGTTGCACTCGCGGTGCCAGTTCGTCTAAGCTCACATGACTTGGGTCGTGGTACGGCTTGAGCAAGCCCACGTAGAACACAGGGTGTGTACGCATCTTCTTCGGAAGGTTGAGCGTGTACGCTAGGCCCTTCTTGGCCACGACCTTGAAAGGTCCGACGAAGCGAGGATGCAGCTTAGTCTTGAAAACCGCAGACACAGCATGTGTGGGGAGGTTCTTTGCATTCAACATTGCCTCTGCCCCTGGCATCAGCCTGTTCCTTCTGCTTGCCCCTTGGCTCTCAGCCATAGCGTCACGCACGTATCGAAGGACACTCAGTCGCGTTGATAGAAACTCATCAACCTGTTTACGAACAGTGAGTGGGCTGACATCAGCAAGCCGATCAGCTAACTCTCCCCCACCAAGCCCAGAACCACGTAGTGGTAGCGTCAGCGGGACGCGCGGGTGAGTGAGGCCGTTCACGTAGAACGGGGTGCAGCCTGTAGAGGCATGTACGCGTTGTTCAACGCAAACTCGACGAGGGGAAGCATAGCACTCCAACGCTTCGGCGTTTCAGCGCAAATGCTACGGAGAATGTCTTCGACAACGCGGTTCACGCGCTCAGTCTGACCATCGGTATGCGGATGGTCCGCCGTGGACATGTCCAACTTGGTGCCGAGCACCTTAAGACAGCGTCCCAAAACTTCCCAGTGAAGCGGGGATCTAGATCCGAGACAATCGAAACGGGCAGGCCATGCTGGTGGAAGACCCGATCGAGAAACAGCTTTGCTGTCCCTTCACCGTCAACGGTGTCCGGCACTGCCGCTAGATGAGCCATCTTGCTCAGATGGTCAACGAAGACCACAATCCCAGTGTTGCCTTCCGAATCCTTCGGAAGGCCGAACACAAAGTCCAAACTCATGGACTCCCAGCACCCAGCGGGTACAGGCAAACTTGCCAGCGGCGCAGCCGCATGCGGGGAGGGCTTCACCCTCTGACACGTCTCACACGTGCGCACATACGTGCTCGTTCATTTATACAGCTTGGGCCACCAATAGGTCCGGCTCACAGAGCTGTAGGTCTTCTCGCGACCAAGGTGGCCGCTAAGCGCCGTATCATGCACCTTAAAGAGGATACGATACTTCAGATCCTCGTCATGAGGGACCACGACACGAGGAGTGTCCGCTGTACCCGTGCTGTAATACAGCATCCCATCAGCAATGGAGTAGCGGTGCAGGCTCGCGCGCAAGCGCGCCGACAATTTCTTGTCCGAGTTTTCAAACTCCTTGCTCCCAAGAGCACGTAACAGGGCGACACACATGTCATCGCGCGCATACGCGGCGCGGACCAGGTGCAGGACTGGAGAGGTCACCATGGTGACATGAGCAAGCTCATAGTCTGGTCGACGGGATAACGCGTCCGCAAGACCATACTGCCTGCCAGGCTTGTACGTCACCTCGAAGTTGTACTCCGCGAAGAAGGACAGCCAACGGGCCATCCTTTGCGAGAGGTGAGGCGACTGGGTCGCAGTGCGTAGTGATGCATGATCAGTGAAGATCACAAACGGCTTAGAGCCCAGCAGGTGAACCCTGAACTTGACGAGAGCATACTTCATCGCAAGTAGCTCTTTGTCATGAACTGGATAGTTCTTCTCTGCAGCCTTAAGCTGGCGAGACTCAAACGCTATCACGCGTTCACGCCCTTCGGCGTCTGCTTGGAGCAGAGCACTGCCGATGGCGAAGTCCGATGCGTCACAGACGACACTGAATGGACGTTCAGGGTCTGGCAACGCGAGGATCGGCGCATGAAGGAGACTCTCCTTGACCGCCACGAAAGCATCTTGATGTTCGGTGTTCCAACACCAGTCCGCGTTCTTCTTTAGGAGATTGGACAATGGCCGAGCCATGTCAGCGTAGTTATCGCTGTACTTGTGCAAGTAGTTGGCGAGGCCAAGCCACTTACGTAAGTCCTTCTGGTTCTTTGGAACCGGCCAGTCGACGATGGCTTTAACCTTAGCAGGATCTGCTCGAAGGCCTCGCTTTCCAACAAAGCATCCTAAGAAAGGAATCTCTTCAGCACCGAAGATGCATTTGTATGCGTTAGCGTACAGCTTGTTGGTGCATGCACTCGAGCACCGCTCGCAAGTGGTCAATGTGGTTGTCCACATCCGACCTGCCATCGGCAGCACGACTATGGACGAAGATGTCGTCGAAGTATGTCTGTGCATACGCCCGATGGGGGATAAAGAGCTGTGTCACCAGACGGTTGAACGTCGCAGGTGCATTCGACAGCCCTTGGGGCATGACCAGCCACTCCCAGAGCATCCTGCTCGGAGTACTAACCGCTGTCAGCTGAACATCGCTCGCTCGCATGAGCAGTTGGTAATAACCGCCGACAAGGTCAAGCGCGCTGTACATGGTACAGCCGACCATGTTATTCTGCATAACATCCTTTCTAGGAATCGGCGTTTGCGCCGGAATGGTGGCCGCATTGAGCTTATTGAAAGCGTGAACGATGCGCCACTTGCCATTAGGCTTATTGACACAGAATGTCGGCGTTGAGTGCGGAGACTTGCTCTCACGCACCATGCCCGAAGCGTGCTTGGCACTAAAGAACGCGTCAATGACGTCACACTGCTCTTTCGGTAAGGGCCACTGCCGTGTTACGCAGTATTTGGTTCCGGGAACCAGGTCAATCTCATGGCGAACGCCTCGATCAGGAGGCAAGCCAGTCGGCGGGTCATTGGAGACCACGTCCTGGTACTCCTTAACCATAGGATAGAAGGGATCCGAAGGGTCCTTCAGGATCGAAGCTCCGCTTCGCGCACTGATTGCCTCCTTCGTGTCCTCAAGGACAGCTTCATCCATAAGCGATGAGGAGTTCAACTCCTCCTCCGGTCGTATCATGACCACCTCGGCTAACTCGCCGGCCTTCAAGGCGTTCCCGAACTCGGGAATGGACATCTCGTCTGCTCAAGCAGAGCATTCAGCGCCGGGATAGCATTGAGGCTAGCATTGCCCTCGGCTTCACGGGTCACTCCATTAACGAGTGTATATAGCTGCTCGCTATCGTCGTCAACGACAGACACCTCATGTGTCAGAACAGACGCTTTGCGTCTCGCAGTCGCCATCTGGCGTCGCTGCCGCCTCCTTGCGGAAGCTGTACGCCTCGGAGAGGCCAGCAGGCTCACACTAAAAGTGTCCTCAGGTGTTTCCACCTCTTGTTGCTCGGATTGAGCCGGCGAGGAGCTGCAATGCTCGCGGCCCTCACCCAGTGGGTTAGGTGCCACTCCACCCGCATCGTCAGGGTCCTCCCCTTGATGCCTCGGCTCACAGCCGACCACGCCATCAGTGGCATGCAGCGATGCTGCGCTCTCGTGACGAGCACCGCTCAGCGGGTTACGTGTCGCTCCACGCGCATCACTAGGGCCATGCCCAAGATGCCTCGACGAACTGTCGACCATGCCATTACCGGCATGCAGCGATGACTCATCGCGATGAGTCTCACTCAGTGGGTTACGTGCCACTCCACGGTCAGCCCGCGAGCAGTGCTCGGGACTCGCGTCTTCGACGCCAGTGTCCATTAACTCAGACACTCCAATGTCTAGCGATTGACCGACTCGGTCCAGTGCCCGCGCCAATAGCGCTTTTGCTTCCTAGCAGAGGTGGGTTCATGACTCGCCAAAGCTCCACTAGGAGACAAGCGCGTAGCGTCTAAGGTCTTCGACCTCCAATCGATCCATGGCTCATGGCGTTCAAGCCATGCCATGCCCAGGATGAGGTCGTACCTCGAATCCAGGTCGATGACCAAACAGCGTTCAACGCTATCGAAGTCCAAGAACTTCACGCCCAGGTTCACCGTAACCTTGGGCACCGTGACACGGGTTCCCGTTGCAAGACGGACAGTGATGACAGCACTCGTACGCGCTTTCAGCGCCTCAGCATACAGCTGACTTCCTTTCATCGTGGAGCGCCGAGCGTAATTGCCGACGCTCCTGAGTCGATAAGGATCTTCCACGGCTTGTTAACCCTTTCGCGGTGCAAGGGCGCATTTCTCGCCCTTTTAGAAGGTTTGCAAAACACGGTACTAAAGCGTCTCCTAAAAAGGGCGAAAAAATCGCCCTTTTACACAAGTTCAAGTAGACACATACCGTATTTTAAAACAAAACATAAACAGTGCAAGCAGTAATCAAGTAAGCATACAAAAAGCAAGCTAGATGATTACAACAGATCCCTTCTACAAATCCTTAAAGATGCTATGTTACACGAGACATGCAAAAAGAGTACAGTGATTATCTTAAAGGGCGAATTTTGCGCCCTTTAAGATGCTAATGACTTAACTTTGTATACTATAGTTAAGGAGAGATTATAAATGCTCCTCGCGAAAGGATTAAAGCCCTTCACGGTCGCTTCGACGACCAGCAAGCCCGGCTTGCATACACGTTCCGTGTTGTTAGAGAGCACGGTGCTCTTCGGGGCTAAGCCCTGTCGACCTCCTCCCTGAGGCTCAACAGAACCCAGTTCTTCCCCAGTAGGCCGCCCCGCGCCTACTAAGTTTTGGCGTTTCCCCGCCACGAGCCCAGTTTCGGCTCAGAGTCGAGCCTCGGCTCGAGGGAGCCTGGCGCTGCTTGCGCAGCGGACAACTTGGACGCAGGTGTTGGGTGCTCCCACACACATAGCATCGACGGATGCCCGTGCGCTGATCCGCAACGTGAAGCTCAGCTTCTTCATCTTCAGCGTAGCTGAGGTCCATCGGGACAGCGCCATTGGACGCGTCAGAGGCTCCGGAAGAGCTGGCTTGAGGAGCCGTCCAACCAAGTCGGGCCGACTTGAAGTTGAACTCGGCGTTCAACGCCACGTTCACAGCCTCTTCAAAAGAGGTAGGGTGAACACGGAAGACCTCCGTCCTGGCCACGCCAGTGCGCAGACCTTCCATGAAGACGGTCACAGTGACCACCTCGGGAAGAGGGTCCACCGCCATACCGGCGATTAGAGTTCGCAACTCTTGGACGAATTCCACCAACTCATTCTTACCCAGGCGGATAGAAAGGAAGCGTGACCTCACGCGATATGCCTGGTTAGGCGGCGAGAACACTCGCGAGAGCTGAAGCTTCAGCTCGTCCCAAGAAGGGAACGCGGTATCCAGTGACGTGCTGGACGTCAGGGCCCATTCTCGCGCTCGGCCACCGATCTTCGAGATAGCAAGCGCCACGCGCTGCTGCTCAGTCTTGAGCATGGCGGACACCATAGCCATCTCGACCTCTTTGACCCAGAGCATAAGGCTTTCGCCTTCTTTGCCCTTAAAGGTCTTGACACTCACCATGAGTGGTTTGGCTCGTGAAGCACTGTCCGATGACGGCCTGGGCGTCACAGATGCGGCGGCCTCATTCCTTCTGCTGGACGTGCTCCAGTAGAGCATTATCGTACTGAGTAAACGCCTCCAGACGCGCGTTCACCGCGTCGGGGCCTTGCGAAGCAAGATGAGCCACGCCATCCGCTTTTTAAGCCCTTCCTGTTGGTTCGGCGGTAGGTGGGCGAATTGCTCCATCCTCACAGAGGGACAGTCGTAAGACTCAGGTGTAACCCCGTTACACCCGTGCAGGTGCTGAACACCAAGCTACGCAAGTGTGCTAGCCGCTCGTGAGCACCATGATCCAGCGCAGCAACGTCAAGGACGACGGGAGCGGCATCGGCTTCCCAGCCACTTAGCACACGCGCAACCTTCCTGTCTTCCCGTGGCGTGTTGGACACGTATCCGAAGCCTTTGTTGCGCTTGATCATGTCCCACGCGACACAATTCGTTGCGGGGCGAGGCGGTCGTCGCCGTTGGCATGCTGCGCACTGCCACGGCGGAAGGAGTGCGAGGGCAAGACTGTCGTGGCTCCAGCAGGCTTCGCCATGCGCTTTAGCAGCCGGTTGACGTACGCTTGTACTCCGTCTCCGCTGCGTGTGGTTCTCACCGGAGCGAGGGATTGACGAGACCCTTTGTACTACTCACTTGTTCGTCTGCTCTTGTGGGTGCCAAGCTTGGTGGCGCGACGACTGCGGGCTGGGAGGTGGATGCTGGGACAGCAGGTGACGAAGTTGTCAGCGCGATGTTCAGAGACGCAGGATCTGCAGCTAGCATGTCGTTTAGCGCCCCATCGGGCTGGAGCTGCTCAACGATTACATCGGACAGGTCCGGGAGCTGACTTAGCAAGGCTGCGCATGGAGCAGCCTGCATCGCCAGCGCCGCCGCTAGCGAGTGCAGCGGGCAGGTGGCGAAGTCCCCCTTTTCATGTACGAGCGTGATGCCTTGTTCTTCTGCCGTTATCACTTGAAGAAGCTGCAGGTAGAAGATGCTGTCCGCTGATACTGATACGTACTGTTTGTGCAGTTGGATGAGCGCCCAAAACTGTGCCACACGAGGCACGCCGGTGCAGCGTCCTCGTAGTCACTGGCGGCGCGAGCTGTGCTGTAGCCATAGCGAATTAGAGAGCTTCAGTCCTCTTTAGTACATGGCGGTGCCTTATAACGAGCCCCCCCCTCCTCCCTTTTCAAGCAGTGCTTGTCCAGTGTTTTCCATTGTTTTAATAAGTTAAAAAAGGTTAATAAGTTAAAACAAGGCAACACACTGGACAAGCAGTGCTCATCAACAAGGGAAAACACTGGACAAGCACTGCTCATCTCGTTTAGTAAGACACCGCAGTATTGCGAACTAGCTTACCTTTCTTACCTTCATTAGTCGCGAGATAGTAACCAAGGCGGTCCATGGTGGCAGCCAGACGTTTGCCAGAGGGGTCTGTACGGGTCTGTACGAAGGCTAGCACGGAATAGCTCCATGCTAACACCCTCGTCCTCTAGCATTCGAACGAACGCGCTGATGGCCGTCGTGCGAACCTTCTGCGTGTTCGCTGGTACAAACGCGGAGAGACTCATGCTGTCTGTCACTTGTGCTTTTGTTTAATAAGGACCAGCCTGCGTCCATAACCTAGAATTACCATGGGTATAAAGGGTGGACAGGTGTCGGAACCGCGAAGATATCTGAAAAATATGCTTTTGACTTGATTTTTGTTTTGGCATATCCATAGTTCTCTTGCATTCCGACAAAAATATTTGTCAGAATAGTCGAAAAAAAGTCTTGTCTGAGTGCACACGATTGGCTAAAATTGGCAAATGGCGAGCTCTGATTGGATAATAAAGCTGTATTAATGTCCAGCCCACAATCTGTCAGCTCTATGCGTCGGAAAGATGTGTATATTTCTCCATATAAAGAGATACTCAACGCATTGTTGCTGCCGCTGTAGCACTCGCAACCACGACGACAAGACAACGCAAGATCTGGCTTCACTTGGGTTGTGGTCTTTCCCATGTGGCGGGTGTGTTTGAAGTCTTGCATGACCACGCGGAACGTGAACAGGCGCCCTGATTTCTTGAAGTAATAGTTGCCCTGATCGGGGATAAAACGCAGCCTCGAGGTCAGACGCAGCGTTCCCCAATCCGCCCGAAGATCCGGTTGTAGGGTGTAGCACGCCACTAGAGCGATGCGCTGTCGTTCTTTGGCGAAGAGGGTTGAGTTCAGCTTCTTCCCCACGTGACCATCAGTTGTGTGAGGCTAGCGTCGGGCGGTGGCTGCAGCGGGAAACTGTATCTCACGGGCACGCGTTCCATCGCCTCGGATACCACGCCCTCCAACTCAGCAAGCGATAGGCACCGCTCCCTCTGCTCCTCCGTTAGGCGGCTATCCACTGGATTTATATGCATAGCCGCACTGAGACGTTCGATCTTTCGCCCGAACGTGCGGCGCGTGGCGTCTGTTACCACATCACCCGCTGCTTCCACTAGCTCAATCACGTGACACCAGCGTGAGTACTGGGTGCTAAGGTTGTCCGTATCTTCGACGCGCCTGACCACCGCCCTAATTCGGTTGAGAAAAATCAAGTCGCGTGCGTTGCGCACCACATCACGAACTGATGCAAGGAGGCCAACGCGCGCATGCAGTAATACCTGGCTCTTGGTAGAGGGCGCCAGCGCCTGCTTGATGATTGCCTACATCTTCGTAATATTTTTTATATATATATATTTTTTAGCGTATAAAAAAACTAAGAGCTGCCTAAATCGGCATACCCGTCAGTGCACTTGGACACTTACGGACGCCGATCACGGACTCTCGCCTCTTCAACAGCCCGGACACGCGGCACGCATGGTCGAGTATCGCCTCAGGAACCAAGAGCCGCTGCTGGACTTGACGCACGCGCGCGAGGAGCAGGTGGTCGACAGCATGGTCACAGAGCATATGCTCAACATGAAGCTATCCCAGTTCGCTACGTTGCTCCCCGAGGCTGTCGCCGCGCCCTCCCCCACCTGCGTCCACAAGCGGCAAGCGGCCCCGTGCAGATGGGGCTCCTGCCGAAGCCAAGCGTGCTCGCCGCGAGACAGTGGACACTGACGAGGTGATGAACGTGTTCTCCATCAGTGGTGACGAGGACGACGAGACGGCAGTGACATAGGTGGCATCGGCAGCAGTGACTATGGCGGTGACTGCAACGACGCCCGCGCCAAAGCCGCCACGCAACCAGCGCCCGCCACAGCCACGGAAAGCGACGAGAGCAGCTCTTCCAGCAGTGAACTGAAAGAGGCTCTTCCAACAGTGAAGATGAAGTCGCCTCTCGGAGTGATGTCTACGAGCCGACCACACAGGCTCCAGCAGTGCCAGCGGTGCCTGCCACGCAGACAATGAACAACGAGAACAATGCGCCTAGACCCCACACAAGAAGCAAGGACACCTGAGCAGACGAGGACGGCGAATTGACGCGAGGTCGATGAAACCTTGATCGCTCAGGGGGTGTACAGCGCAGCCCAGGTCTGAGAACTCGGAGCGCAAACTCTGAGTTCCTGACTTGAGAGTCAACAGGAGAGCGTCAGGGAATTCGCTTTGGCCGCGAAGCGTAAGCAAACCCCAGAAGACTCCCTCGAGTGTGGCGTGAGTACCTTGTGGAATCCCTATCGACTCGTTTGTCTTCGACGGAACGGCACTTGACTGGGATGTAGCCTTGAAGCGGGGTCGAGTACACGCCTAGTACAAGCGGCACCCTAAATACCCAAAGACAAAATACCAGAACTTCAGAGATTTAGAAGTTAAAGGTCAGAATATAGGATCTCTGAGAATCGGGTGTCTGAATATCGCAAATTCAGACTCCAATCCCCAGACACACAACCAACAATATACAGAGTTATACGCAAATATATACAGCCCTTCCTTATTCTTTTGGACCCTGGAAAGGGGGGTCACCACTCTAGGTCAACGCGAGTTAACAATCCAGACGCCTAGTCCGTCAGGATCCCCGTACAATCGCGCACCACCCTCTACTTCAGAGGGAACACAGCAAATACAGTCGCTTCACACAGCAGTCAGCAATCGGAACTCAGGGGTAGCTGCTTCTCAGTCTCCCCGAGGGTTAGTTGATATGAAATGGGCAAAACAACAGCAGAACACTGATGACCCAACTAGGATATGGAATAGGTGGGTCACTCCAGGGTATCGAAGACGCCTCTGGTCACCACCTAAATGGACTTGAGATTTTTGGTGGAGCCTTCACAGACGACCTGTCCTGGTCGAAGTGTCCTTGCGTAGCGTAGTAGCAGTCTCGGTCCGGTCTTCCGGAATCTTTCGTCGGCAAGTCTCGCCGAAGTCGCTTGCGCTCTACAAGGCAAAAAGAACTCTGTTGTTGGTTTAACTATCTTCTCTCTCTCTTCCTTCTCTCTCTTCTACAGGTCTGGTCTTAGTGGGTACACTTGGTCGGAGTATGGACGTCCTGACCTGAGTATGAACGTCTTGATCTGGATATGTGAATCTTGGTTTGAGTATTGATGCGATCTTCGGCAGCAGGTTGTCAAAGGGTTGACTCGACACTCTCGCTGGATTCTTGGCGGTAGTTCAACTTGCGCATCATCTGATTACGTTGGTTGAGTCGTCTGGGAATCGTTGACTTGGTTTCAGTATAGTCCGAAAGTCATATATCCAGACGTCTGGATTTGTAATATCCTGACGTCTGGATTTGTGATATCCTGACGTCTGGATTTGTGATATCCTGACGTCTGGATACTGAACTCAGACTTCTGGGATTTGTGCTCGACTTGAGCAACTTGTACATGGGGATGTTGGTAGTGTAGGCGTCCGGCGCACGATACTTGGGGTGCAGGGGCGTAGCGAACTTAATTCTTGGTTCGTGGTTGTCGTCCGTAATACAGCAAGGCGAGGTGGTCAGGGATACGTTCCTCTGACCACTTTGACGTCAGGATTTAGACTGCTCGCTGTAAGGGAAGTCCGGTGGCTGTACGGAGTGCGTTCTCGGAACTCTGAGTGTGCACCGTCAGAGTTTACACTTCCAGCCGGTTGGGCCCATCTGCATTCAGACGACCGAACTTTCCACAGATCACGTCTTGTCCCTGTCGACACCCATGTCGCACGGGTGCGGCAATTTCTTCTCTCCAATCTCCACATACAAACTTCCAGATGAAACTTCGCCGATGTTCTTTGATGACGACGGCGCGTGGCTTCTCGATTTCGAGCCGCCTCGTGTCAGAATAGTAACGCCGTGATCATGCACTGTGCTAGACGGCTCAAGATCGCCGCAACGGATTTGCCGGCGCTTCAAAACGCGCCCGCCTGCCATGTGGCGGAGACGAGGAGGTTGAAAAGATTGTTCGAGGCCTGTCTAGCGCTCCCACGTTTCCGTTAGAGAGCGAGTGCAAGCAAGTGCCGCCAGCTCATGCCAGAGTAACGTCAAGGTGATGGCGGAAGGAAGCCGCCGCGAGGTCGTCCTGCGCGAGGGGGCAGATTGCGTTGCAGCTCCTTGAGAAGGTGAGGGGCCAAGGACGAGATGAACGAGTTGGCGGCGGACCGAAGTCGCTGCAGTCGGCAGCAAAGAAGATGATGCCCAAAGAGGACACGGCACTCAAGGCAGCAAGACACGCAGAAGCACAGCTCCTGGAGGACATGGTTGATCGTTGGAGAAGATGTTCTAGCGTCGGCAACTACAGGCCGATCGCACCGCTGCTGAGGTGGACGCCGCTGTAGTTAACAGTGGGACAGCTCCAAGGAAGAAGACAAACAGAATCTCCGAGGGGCTCTACCAAGCTGCGGAGAAGTCGCGCGACGAGGGCAGAGCACTCCTGGCGAAGTGGTCTGCTGGTGTACCGCACGTCACATCCGTACCAGCCGCTGTCACACAGCAATCGTATTGAAGAAAGCATAACGAGATCTCTTGTAATACATCTATTTATACTTGTACCATTGTACCAACCATGACATTAGTAAAATAAAGAATACAAAAGAAGATTATGTTTTCTTCTTCTCTTCTTCTCTTGTTAGCTAGCTTTCAATAATTACTTCTTCTGGTTGCTGTGTACCGCGTGGCACATAACAAAGTGCTGTCGAACCATGATCTCTGTAGCTGTCAGCAGCAGCAGCGGCACGTGATGTACCGCGGTACAAGCCTGCACCCCTTCATGACCAACATATTTTAAGATCGCGGTAATAGTGGCCACCAAAGCGCCAACCCGCAGCGCCCCTTCGCGAAAGCAACACTGGGAAACACCCCTTAGCCAGCGACATCTTCACCCTGACTGTGCAACCCGAAACAGGGGCCAACAAAAGCCAACACGTGGCGGCACCCCTAACCAGCAACACTATCACACATACATGTGCAACCAGAAGCGATTGCAAACAGAAAATATGTTTAGGGATTTCTAAAGACCTATAAACGAGTTTGAAAAATATGCCAAATTAATTCTGGTTGCCTGAGATGATGATACAAAACACGGGATTTTCCGGCCTGCAAGAAATCTAAAATATCAGAAAGAGCTCGTTAGGCGATGCGTCTAATATTCTGATAAAAGGAGTATATTCTAAGCAGAATGAGGGAGCCCGCATGCTCCAAGCATCTTTGGTTGCCGAGATATGTGCTGCCACGTGTTGGCTTTTGTTGGCCCCTGTTTCGGGTTGCACAGTCAGGGTGAAGATGTCGCTGGCTAAGGGGTGTTTCCCAGTGTTGCTTTCGCGAAGGGGCGCTGCGGGTTGGCGCTTTGGTGGCCACTATTACCGCGATCTTAAAATATGTTGGTCATGAAGGGGTGCAGGCTTGTACCGCGGTACATCACGTGCCGCTGCTGCTGCTGACAGCTACAGAGATCATGGTTCGACAGCACTTTGTTATGTGCCACGCGGTACACAGCAACCAGAAGAAGTAATTATTGAAAGCTAGCTAACAAGAGAAGAAGAGAAGAAGAAAACATAATCTTCTTTTGTATTCTTTATTTTACTAATGTCATGGTTGGTACAATGGTACAAGTATAAATAGATGTATTACAAGAAATCTCGTTATGCTTTCTTCAATACGATTGCTGTGTGACAGCGGCTGGTACGGATGTGACGTGCGGTACACCAGCAGACCACTTCGCCAGGAGTGCTCTGCCCTCGTCGCGCGACTTCTCCGCAGCTTGGTAGAGCCCCTCGGAGATTCTGTTTGTCTTCTTCCTTGGAGCTGTCCCACTGTTAACTACAGCGGCGTCCACCTCAGCAGCGGTGCGATCGGCCTGTAGTTGCCGACGCTAGAACATCTTCTCCAACGATCAACCATGTCCTCCAGGAGCTGTGCTTCTGCGTGTCTTGCTGCCTTGAGTGCCGTGTCCTCTTTGGGCATCATCTTCTTTGCTGCCGACTGCAGCGACTTCGGTCCGCCGCCAACTCGTTCATCTCGTCCTTGGCCCCTCACCTTCTCAAGGAGCTGCAACGCAATCTGCCCCCTCGCGCAGGACGACCTCGCGGCGGCTTCCTTCCGCCATCACCTTGACGTTACTCTGGCATGAGCTGGCGGCACTTGCTTGCACTCGCTCCCTAACGGAAACGTGGGAGCGCTAGACAGGCCTCGAACAATCTTTTCAACCTCCTCGTCTCCGCCACATGGCAGGCGGGCGCGTTTTGAAGCGCCGGCAAATCCGTTGCGGCGATCTTGAGCCGTCTAGCACAGTGCATGATCACGGCGTTACTATTCTGACACGAGGCGGCTCGAAATCGAGAAGCCACGCGCCGTCGTCATCAAAGAACATCGGCGAAGTTTCATCTGGAAGTTTGTATGTGGAGATTGGAGAGAAGAAATTGCCGCACCCGTGCGACATGGGTGTCGACAGGGACAAGACGTGATCTGTGGAAAGTTCGGTCGTCTGAATGCAGATGGGCCCAACCGGCTGGAAGTGTAAACTCTGACGGTGCACACTCAGAGTTCTGAGAACGCACTCCGTATAGCCACCGGACTTCCCTTACAGCGAGCAGTCTAAATCCTGACGTCAAAGTGGTCAGAGGAACGTATCCCTGACCACCTCGCCTTGCTGTATTACGGACGACAACCACGAACCAAGAATTAAGTTCGCGTACGCCCCTGCACCCCAAGTATCGTGCGCCGGACGCCTACACTACCAACATCCCCATGAACAAGTTGCTCAAGTCGAGCACAAATCCCAGAAGTCTGAGTTCAGTATCCAGACGTCAGGATATCACAAATCCAGACGTCAGGATATCACAAATCCAGACGTCAGGATATTACAAATCCAGACGTCTGGATATATGACTTTCGGACTATACTGAAACCAAGTCAACGATTCCCAGACGACTCAACCAACGTAATCAGATGATGCGCAAGTTGAACTACCGCCAAGAATCCAGCGAGAGTGTCGAGTCAACCCTTCGACAGCCTGCTGCCGAAGATCGCATCAATACTCAAACCAAGATTCACATATCCAGATCAAGACGTTCATACTCAGGTCAGGACGTCCATACTCCGACCAAGTGTACCCACTAAGACCAGACCTGTAGAAGAGAGAGAAGGAAGAGAGAGAGAAGATAGTTAAACCAACAACAGAGTTCTTTTTGCCTTGTAGAGCGCAAGCAACTTCGGCGAGACTTGCCGACGAAAGATTCCGGAAGACCGGACCGAGACTGCTACTACGCTACGCAAGGACACTTCGACCAGGACAGGTCGTCTGTGAAGGCTCCACCAAAAAAATCTCAAGTCCATTTAGGTTGTAACG
The DNA here is from genome assembly GCA_033557995.1 of Phytophthora crassamura. Taxonomy (NCBI): domain Eukaryota; phylum Oomycota; class Peronosporomycetes; order Peronosporales; family Peronosporaceae; genus Phytophthora; species Phytophthora crassamura. The sequence continues at coordinate 14,901,467 of JAUCED010000002.1, read as the reverse complement.
GGGTTACATCGAATAGTGTGATGCACACAAGCTAGGTGCCACACATAAGTGGCTTCCACACATATGTTACGTGGGTCACCCCAGATAGGAGTGGGTGGCTCACAGCCACTGGATATGCATTTGACTAGGCTCTACTATGATAGATAGTGGTCCTATACATACAAACAACAGGCGGCTCTGCCGCGATAAACAACAATACATTCAGTTCACATTTGAAGCCTAAGAGTTCACTAGCCTTGTTTAAGGTACTTCTGTCTCTTGGAGTCCTTAATTAGCTATATTAAGGTACTCGTGCAAACTCTCGTATAGAGTTTGCTAGCTATCAATACTACTAGAGACTCTCTGAGTCTGTGTCTTCCTCTGACGCTAAAGCTACGGCAGCCCCGCTGCACTTGGTAGCACTTGTAGTCAATCCGACACCTGAGTCTTACGACTGTCCCTCTGTGAGGATGGAGCAATTTGCCCACTTACCCCCGAACCAACAGGACGGGCTTAAGAAGCTGATGTCCTTGATCGGCCCGGAAGGTGTGGCCCATCTTGCTTCGCAAGGCCCCGACGCGGTGCACGCGCGTCTGGAGGCGTTTTCTCAGTATGAGAATGCTCTGTTGGAGCACGTCCAGCAGAAGATGACTGCGGCCGCGGCGTCTGTGACGCCTAGGCCTGCATCGGACGATGCTCCACGAGCTAAACCGCTCATGGTGAGCGTCAAGACCTTCGAGGGCAAGGAAGGCGAAAGCCTTTTGCTCTGGATCAGAGAGGTCGAAATGGCCATGGCGTCCGCCATGCTCAAGACCGAGCAGCAGCGCGTGGCGCTTGCGATCTCCAAGCTCGGTGGCCGAGCGCGAGAGTGGGCCCTGACGTGTGGCACGTCTGTGGACACTGCGTTCCCTTCTTGGGATCAGCTGAAGCTTCAGCTTTCGCGAGTGTTCTCGCCGCCTAACCAGGCGTATCGCGTGAGGTCACGCTTCCTGTCTACCCGTCAGGGTAAGAAGGAATTGTTGGACTTCGTCCAGGAGTTGAGAACTCTTCTCGCCGGCATGGCGGCGGATCCTCTTCCTGAAGTGGTCGCGGTGACCGTCTTCATGGAAGGCCTTCGCACTGGCGTGGCCAGGACGGAAGTCTTCCGTGTTCACCCGACCTCTTTTGAGGAAGCCGTGAACGTGGCGTTGAACGCCGAGTTCAACTTCAAGTCGGCGCGACTTGGTTGGACGGCTTCCCAAGCCAGCTCTTCCGGAGTTTCTGATGCGTCCAATGGCGCAGTGCCTATGGACCTCAGCTACGCTGAAGATGAGGAAGCCGAGCTTCAGGCTGCTGAGCAGCGTATCGGCATCCGTCGATGCTATGTGTGCGGCAGCACGCAACACCTGCGTCCGGGTTGCCCGCTGCGCAAGCAGCGCCAGGCTCCGTCGAGCCGAAGCTGGGCTCGTGGCGGGGAAACGCCAAGTCCCAGTAGGCGTGGGGCGCCCTGCTGGGGAAGAAGAACTGAGTTCTGTTGAGTCTCAGGGAGGAGGTCGGCAGGGCTTAGCCCCAAAGAGCACCGTGCTCTCTAACAACACGGAACGTGTATGCAAGCCGGGCTTGCTGGTCGTGGAAGCGACCGTGAAGGGCTTTGAGAAGCCATGGAAGATCCTTATCGACTCCGGAGCGTCGGGCAACTATGCTCGGCGCTCCACGATGGAAGGAAGTCAGCAGTACGCTGAGGCGCTGAAGGCGCGTTCGAGTGACATCGTCACCGTCCGTCTTGCGACGGGGACCCGTGTCACGGTGCCCAAGGTTCCTGTGAACCTGGGCGTGAAATTTCTGGACTTCGATAGCGTTGAACGCTGTTTGGTCATCGACCTGGATTCGAGGGTACGACCTCATCCTCGGCATGGCATGGCTGGAGTGCCATGAACCATGGATCGACTGGCGGTCGAAGACCTTAGGCGCTACGCGCTTGCCTCCTAGGGGAACATTGGCGAGTCATGAACCCACCTCTGCTAGGAAGCAAAAGCGCTATTGGCGCGGGCACTGGACCGAGTCGGTCAATGTGCTGGATATTGGAGTGTCCGAGTTAATGGACACTGGCGTCGAAGACGCGAGTCCCGAGCACTGCTCGTGGGCTGGACGTGGAGTGGCACGTAACCCACTGAGTGAGACTCCGAGTGACTGCGAGTCATCACTGCCTGCCGGTAATGGCGGGGTCGACACTGAGTCGAGGCATCTTGGGCGTGGCCCTAGTGATGCGCGTGGAGCGGCACGTAACCCGCTGAGCGATGCTCGTGGCTTGAGCGCAGCATCGCTGCATGCCGGTAATGGCATGGTCGACAGTTCGTCGAGGCATCTTGGGCATGGCCCTAGTGATGCGCGTGGAGCGGCACGTAACCCGCTGAGCGGTGCTCGTCACGAGAGCGCAGCATCGCTGCATGCCACTGATGGCGTGGTCGGCTGTGAGCCGAGGCATCAAGGGGAGGACCCTGACGATGCGGGTGGAGTGGCACCTAACCCACTGGGTGAGGGCCGCGAGCATTGCGGCTCCTCGCCGGCTCAATCCGAGCAACAAGAGGTGGCGACACCTGACGAGACTTTCAGTCTGAACACGCTGGCCTCTCCGAGGCGTACAGCTTCCGCAAGGAGGCGGCAGCGACGCCAGATGGCGACTGCGAGACGCAAGGCGTCGGTCCTGGTACAGGACGTGTCCGTCGTGGACGATGATAGCGAGCAGCTATACACACTCGTTGATGGAGTGACTGGTGAAGCCGAGGGCAACGTCAACCTCGAGGCTATTCCGACGGTGGCTGCTCTGCTGGAGCTGGACGAGATGTCCATTCCCGACTTTGGGGATGCCTTAAAGGCTGGCGCGCTCGCCGGAGTGGTCATGATACGACCGGAGGAGGAATTGAACTCCTCGTCGCTTATGGATGAAACTGTCCTTGAGGACACGAAGGAGGCACTCAGTGCGCGAAGTGGATCTTCGATCCTGAAGGACCCATCGGATCCGTTCTATCCTTTGGTTAAGGAGTTCCAGGATGTGGTCTCGAATGACCCGCCCACTGGCTTACCTCCGGATCGAGGGGTCCGTCATGAGATTGACTTGGTTCCTGGAACCAAATACTGCGTAACGAGGCAGTGGCCCTTACCGAAGGAGCAGTGCGACGTCATTGACGCATTCTTCAGTGCCAAGCACGCGGCGGGCATGGTGCGTGAGAGCAAGTCTCCGCACTCGACGCCTACGTTCTGTGTCAGAAAGCCTAATGGCAAGTGGCGCATCGTTCATGCTTTCAATAAGCTCAACGCTGCCACCATTCCGGCACAGACGCCGATTCCTAGGAAGGATGTTCTGCAGAACAATATGGTTGGCTGCACGATGTACAGTGCGCTCGACTTGGTCGATGGTTACTACCAGTTGCTCATGCGAGCGAGTGACATTCCGCTGACAGCGGTTAGCACTCCGAGCGGTATGCTCTGGGAGTGGCTAGTCATGCCCCAAGGGCTGTCAAACGCGCCTGCGACGTTCAATCGTCTGGTGACGCAGCTCTTCAGGCCCCTGCGGGTGTTTGCTCAAACGTACTTCGACGACATCTTCGTCCACAGTCGTGCGGAGCACGGTCGGTCTGACGTGGAGAACCACATTGACCACTTGCGAGCAGTGCTAAGGCCATCGTTGACTGGCCGGTTCCCAAGAACCAAAAGGACTTACGCAAGTGGCTTGGCCTCGCCAACTACTTGCACAAGTACAGCGCGAACTACGCTGAGATGGCTCGGCCATTGTCCAATCTCCTTAAGAAGGATGAGGACTGGTGTTGGAACACCGAGCATCAAGATGCTTTCGAAGCAGTCAAGGAGAGTCTCCTTCATGCCCCGATCCTGGCGTTGCCAGACCCTGAACGTCCATTCAGTGTCGTCTGTGACGCATCGGACTTCGCCATCGGCAGTGCTCTGCTCCAAGCAGACGCCGAAGGGCGTGAACGCGTGATAGCGTTTGAGTCTCGCCAGCTTAAGGCTGCAGAGAAGAACTATCCAGTTCATGACAAAGAGCTACTTGCGATGAAGTATGCTCTCGTCAAGTTCAGGGTTCACCTGCTGGGCTCTAAGCCGTTTGTGATCTTCACTGATCATGCGTCACTACGCACTGCGACCCAGTCGCCTCACCTCTCGCAAAGGATGGCCCGTTGGCTGTCCTTCTTCGCGGAGTACAACTTCGAGGTGAAGTACAAGCCTGGCAGGCAGAATGGTCTTGCAGACGCGTTGTCACGGCGACCGGACTATGAGCTTGCTCATGTCACGATGGTGACCTCGTCGGTGACGGACTTGATACGCGCTGCGTATGCGCGAGACGACATGTGTGTCGCCCTGCTGCGTGCTCTTGGGAGCAAGGAGTTTGAAAACTCGGACAAGACATTGTCGGCGCGCTTGCGCGCGAGCCTGCACCGTTACTCCGTCGCTGACGGTCTGCTGTACTACAGCACGAGTGCGGAGGACACTCCTCGAGTCGTGGTTCCTCATGACGAGGATTTGAAGTATCGTATCCTCTACGAGGCGCATGATACACCGCTTGGCGGCCACCTCGGTCGCGAGAAGACCTACAGCTCTGTGAGCCGGACCTATTGGTGGCCCAAGCTGTACAAGTGGACGAGCACGTACGTGCGCACGTGTGAGACGTGTCAGAGGGTGAAGCCCTCACCGCATGCGGCCGCGCCGCTGGCAAGCTTGCCTGTACCCTTTGGGTGTTGGGAGTCCATGAGTTTGGACTTTGTGTTTGGCCTTCCAAAGGACTCGGAAGGTAACACGGGCATCGTGGTTTTCGTTGACCGTCTGAGCAAGATGGCTCATCTAGCGGCTGTGCCGGACACCGTGGACGGTGAAGGGACAGCGAAGCTGTTTCTCGATCGGGTCTTCCGCCAACACGGGCTGCCCGCATCGATTGTCTCTGATCGAGACCCCCGCTTCACTGGGAAGTTTTGGGACGCTGTCTTTAAGGTGCTTGGCACCAAGTTGGACATGTCCACAGCGGACCATCCGCAGACCGACGGTCAGACTGAGCGCGTGAATCGCGTTGTCGAAGACATTCTTCGTAGCATTTGCGCTGAAACGCCGAAGCGTTGGAGCGCTATGCTTCCACTCGTCGAGTTTGCGTTGAACAACGCTGTGCATGCCTCCACGGGCTACACTCCGTTCTACGTGAACGGCCTTACTCACCCGCGCGTCCCGCTGACGCTGCCACTCCGTGGTCCTGTGCTTGGTGGGGGAGAGATAGCCGATCGGCTTGCTGATGTCAGCCCACTCACTGTTCGTAAACAGGTTGACGAGTTCCTGTCAACGCGTCTAAGTGTCCTTCGACACGTACGTGACGCAATGGCTGATAGCCAAGACAAACAGAAAGAACATGCGGATGCTAAAGGCAGAGGCAATGTTGAGAGTTATGAGGTCGGGGACCTAGTGTTGCTTAACGCTAAAAACCTACCTACACATGCAGTGTCTGCGGTCTTCAAGACCAAGTTGCGCCCGCGCTTCGTGGGACCGTTCACGGTCGTGGCCAAGAAGGGCCTAGCGTATACGCTCAACCTTCCGAAGAAGATGCGCACACACCCCGTGTTTTACGTGGGCTTGCTCAAGCCGTACCGGGACCCGGCCCATGTGGGTTCTCAGGAGCTGGCGCCCAGCGTGGCGGAGCCACAGCGCCCTGCTGAAGTCGCAGCAACAGGTCGACCTGACCTTCCAGCCGCGCGAAACCTTGCTCAAGGCGCGCCAGGCGTTGAGTCGCCGACTCAGCAGCCTCACACCACTGGAGACGTTCCCGGAGATCGCGGATCTCATTCACGGTGGTGTCAGACTCCCTCTCGGCTTGATCAAGCCTCCGCCCGTGGCGCTCCAGGATCTGACGCACGTCGCTCAGCGATCTCTCCAAGCTCTCCAGCTCCTCAGGCCGGACAGGCTCCTCACCGTGCGAGGACACGGGCGCCGCCGGCGCTGCTCGACGAGCAGGGGAACCACCACTTTCATGTGGAGCGTATTCTAAAGCGTCGTCGACGCGGCGCTCATAACCAATATTTGGTAAAGTGGCGTGGGTACCCGCACTCAGAAAACTCGTGGGAGTTTGAGGTACCCCTCCGGCAAGACTGCCCTGACGTCGTGGACGCTTTTGATCGCCGCGATCGAAGGCGCTCTGCGAGCCCGCGACCGCGAAGTCGGTCGCCTCACGCTTCCCACCGCTAGGCAGGGGAGCTGAGGGATCATACGCTGAGCTCAAGCATTGATCCCGGGCTGCTGCAGCCGTCGACTCACCTTGGTGAGTTTCTGCAGCGCTCTTAAGAGCAGATGAGCCGAGTCCGAGGGACTGTAGCGACTTGGAGGCAGCCGCCTGACGTTTCGTCTTCAGCTTCGCAAAATCGAAGCGAAGCCGGCGCTCTAAGCGCACATCAGCTTCGTCGAAGCTAGACTGGAGAGCCTCCAGCGAAGAGAGATGGCGGGTTCGATGAAGCCAGTTCGTGAATTGGGCGTCGTCCTCGTGGAGGTGCTCTCCCGGACCGAGCACCACCGGAATAGTCCGCATCGCGGGGACTGAAGCCCCACGGGCTTGATCGGACAGGTGAGTCCCATACTCCTGTGGAGTGGTCTGCTGCGGCGTCAGAAGCCTCTCTCGGAGAGCAGTACGAGTAGCGACCTGGTCGCTGGTACTGGCCGCCGGCCCGATTCGCCAATTCTGCAATGGCCCCGAGCCAAACTGCTTCAAGCGCTCCACCGGGTTGAGCGGCACGAAGCCATACTCTCGTCGAGAGCTCACTAGCGGTCGCGCCTCAGGTCGTTGCGAACGAACGGCAATTTGCCCCTCGAGCTGACGCTCTTGAGCCTCGTCGAGGTCGTTAGAGATCTCGCCCGTCTCCAAACCAGACGAAGCACGAAGTGCTGTGGTCTCGCGATCCACGAAAGGGTTGGGAACCCGGCGTTGCTGCTCCGGCGAGCGTGGACGCGCAGGTGGCGGGGAGTCCTCTCGCTGAGGCATCGGCGTGTCGGAGTTGTAGTCCAGCTCCTCGTCCTCCTCCCCCTCCTCGAGGCCCTCAAAGAGGTCATCTGCCGCACGGCGGGCCATGTTCGCGCTGCTGGGGCTCTCGGAGCTAAGAGCACGACGGCGCTGCTGCAGGGCGTGATACTCTCTCACCGAGAGCGTTGACGCGGGGCGCGGTGAGACCTTACGGTCGGACGTTGTGGCACTAGGTGCCGGAGACGCGGGCGCGCTCTTGTTGTCGAGTGACCAAGACGCTTGCGGACTCCGAGCTATGTGCTCGTTGAACTTGGAAAGTTCTGGAGCGGGCTCTCGCGAGGGCAAGCGACTTGGCCGTTGCCGTCGAGATTTCTCAATCGAGACGATGACGAGTGCGGACACGTGGTGTCCACAGTCTGGTGGGGGAGGGTGTAACGGGGTTACATCGAATAGTGTGATGCACACAAGCTAGGTGCCACACATAAGTGGCTTCCACACATATGTTACGTGGGTCACCCCAGATAGGAGTGGGTGGCTCACAGCCACTGGATATGCATTTGACTAGGCTCTACTATGATAGATAGTGGTCCTATACATACAAACAACAGGCGGCTCTGCCGCGATAAATAACAATACATTCAGTTCACATTTGAAGCCTAAGAGTTCACTAGCCTTGTTTAAGGTACTTCTGTCTCTTGGAGTCCTTAATTAGCTATATTAAGGTACTCGTGCAAACTCTCGTATAGAGTTTGCTAGCTATCAATACTACTAGAGACTCTCTGAGTCTGTGTCTTCCTCTGACGCTAAAGCTACGGCAGCCCCGCTGCATAGTTGGTGACCAGAGGCGTCTTCGATACCCTGGAGTGACCCACCTATTCCATATCCTAGTTGGGTCATCAGTGTTCTGCTGTTGTTTTGCCCATTTCATATTAACTAACCCTCGGGGAGACTGAGAAGCAGCTACCCCTGAGTTCCGATTGCTGACTGCTGTGTGAAGCGACTGTATTTGCTGTGTTCCCTCTGAAGTAGAGGGTGGTGCGCGATTGTACGGGGATCCTGACGGACTAGGCGTCTGGATTGTTAACTCGCGTTGACCTAGAGTGGTGACCCCCCTTTCCAGGGTCCAAAAGAATAAGGAAGGGCTGTATATATTTGCGTATAACTCTATATATTGTTGGTTGTGTGTCTGGGGATTGGAGTCTGAATTTGCGATATTCAGACACCCGATTCTCAGAGATCCTATATTCTGACCTTTAACTTCTAAATCTCTGAAGTTCTGGTATTTTGTCTTTGGGTATTTAGGGTGCCGCTTGTACTAGGCGTGTACTCGACCCCGCTTCAAGGCTACATCCCAGTCAAGTGCCGTTCCGTCGAAGACAAACGAGTCGATAGGGATTCCACAAGGTACTCACGCCACACTCGAGGGAGTCTTCTGGGGTTTGCTTACGCTTCGCGGCCAAAGCGAATTCCCTGACGCTCTCCTGTTGACTCTCAAGTCAGGAACTCAGAGTTTGCGCTCCGAGTTCTCAGACCTGGGCTGCGCTGTGCACCCCCTGAGCGATCAAGGTTTCATCGACCTCGCGTCAATTCGCCGCCCTCGTCTGCTCAGGTGTCCTTGCTTCTTGTGTGGGGGTCTAGGCGCATTGTTCTCGTTGTTCATTGTCTGCGTGGCAGGCACCGCTGGCACTGCTGGAGCCTGTGTGGTCGGCCCGTAGACATCACTCCGAGAGGCGACTTTGTGGCGAAGCGGGATCGCAAAGGTTGATGATGTGATCCAGGCCTGCCGTCTGGGTGCCCGAACTGCCGACTGTTGGAGGGGGTACTCCGTTGATCGGGTGTGATCTCCTTCTTCCTTGCTCACCTTGTGTACCCGACGGCTAGGCGGGTTACGCTCTTCTGTTGGACTCGAGAAGGCGCCAGTGGTGATCTGGGTAGAGGTGGGAGCTGGACTGCTCCTTCCTGGGTTCAGGGGTGACGGTCGCGCAGATATCCTTCACGCGAGCGTCGAGTGCTGCCGATGTAGGCCTTGCGCGGTTTGATCGGCGGAGGGTGTCCTTGGGTGTGCTAGTTAAAGCCCTTTTACTTGCTTGCCGCCTCCTGTGGCGGGGTCTTTGGGGGTCGAGAGGACGGTAGCGAACGTCCCTGGCCAAGCTATCCAGGTGACGATCGCGCGCTTCCGTAGACTTAGCAGATCCTTCGTCGGGTTGGGCCAATATACTTCCTTCCCCGGAAATGGCGGACGCTACTTGTCTTTGCAAGGCAAATCTGACTCCGTTATGTATGGTAGCTTTCTACCTCTGCCTTCTACTGGATTCCTTCTGTAGATCCTTTCCCTTCACGACTGGCTCTCACCGAACTTCAAATGTACCCAACTATTGGTACCTGATCTGAGTTGGATCGCGATCGCGATCATGATCGGGATACAGATCGGATCAGGTCGTAATCAGGGTTGGTGGTCCCGATGATGATGATGCCCGATCGCAATTATTCCTCAGGAAACTTCCGGGAAACTTTCAGGAACCTTCTGAGACTGATATGTTCTCCGCCCCTTCGCTCGTAGTCGCGACCTGTCCGGTCGCGAAAATCGTCCACGCTTCACCACAACCGCCCCCTGTGCCCGTACGGGCTGCACAACGGTCTGAGCGGGCACACCACTCTGCAATCCGCCTTCGGTCTCGCACCAGGCTCGTCATATGTCCAGACATCGTTCCCGGTGGTCCGCTTAGTGGCGCAGGCTCCAGATCGCGCTCCTCGTCACCACTTCAGCTGGTCCTGTCGCAAGCCAAGCTCCTTCGGCACCTCCGACTGCAGATCAAGTCCCGCCTGCGTCCCCGGTGTTCCCACAGCCGCGGATCAGGTTCCTGCATCGTCGTCCATGCTTCCAGCCGTTCCACCTCTCCGTCTTGAAAGAGTTCCTGGATGACAGCTCGGGAAACACTGCCCCATGATCGCGTCTCGGGTGGGAGCAGTGACGATCACACGTATATCCGGAAACACGTCCTATCGGGCATGATCGCGTCTCGGTGGAAGCATCGACGATCGCACGTGGGTTCGCTCTGGAAACTCCTGAAACACGTCCTATTGGGCATGAGGGTCACGGGTCACTGTGATCTCGATCTTCTCCTGGATCTGTTCTTTCTCCACTTCACTCGCACGACTGGGCAAGGCTTCTGATATCCTGATCTCGGTATTCATCGCGACCCGGTTGACTTGAACGCCGCATACATCGCCGTGGACGGCAATCCCAGGCGGAACCAATTCCGCGCCTACCTTGGCGATCACCCCGGTAACCCCATCGATCGTCTTGACGGTAAGTTCCAGCCGGTGGTTAACTCCGATTAGGTGTAGCGTAAGGCGGCTGTGATCCACCAAAATACAGTCCGTCATTGTCGTTGATCCCTTTGCAGGTCATCCTCGACCTTGGGATCAGGAGAGTCGGCTCTCCCGATCGTAACTCACAGTTTGTTGACAAACAACCTTCTTCCTCCTTGGTAGTGCGGCCAACTCGCACTCTTTCACCAACTTACCCCACACTGCACCAACTGCTGCGTAGAATCCCCGTCCTCCTAACGTGCGGCCATCCCGCACGCTCTTTCACCAACTTACCCCACACTGCACCAACTGCTGCGTAGAATCCCCGTCCTCCTAACGTGCGGCCAACCCGCACGCTCTTTCACCAACTTACCCCACACTGCACCAACTGCTGCGTAGAATCCCCGTCCTCCTAACGTGCGGCCATCCCGCACGCTCCTTCACCCACTCCCTCCACACAGTACCGACTACTGCGCAGAGTCTCCAGCATCCTCTTCATGAGACTGCATGACTTCGAAACGGCTTCGATTGGCTTCCTCCCGCTCGAACTCTCGCAGAAGAGCGCCGCAATTTAGATCAGCCTCGTCGACCCACGTGGGGTCGGGGTAGCCCTTCCAGTTAACCAAGAAGTCGCGGTGGACACGCCCATAACGCGTGCGTCGACCAGTCCTGACGTCCGCGATCTTCTCCACTTCAAACTCATCTTCTCCTAGTGGCCCTTCCCAGCTATCCTCCGGGAGCAGGGCTTCGTCGAAGTCCACCCGATCCGACTCATCGACCACGATCGTGTTGTCCGGTCGATCGGGAAAACTGCGGACCAACTTCAGCTTGGATACATGCACGACGGGGAAGATGTGATACTCCGAACCGGCAAAGCTGTTGATCATCTCCACCACGCGAAAGGGGCCATGCCACTGATGTGCAAGCTTGCGCGCGTAGCCCTCCTTCACACGATCGAGATATAGCCAAACTTGAGATCCCTCTTCGATCGCGTGCGGACGCAAGTCTTGATTGTGGCGGTCGGCCCGATCGCGAATAGCTTCACGGAGCCGCTCATTGACCTGCTCACGTGCTCGCCTGTAGTGCCCCTGCACGTGGTATCTCCAGCGTCGAGGTTTCCGATCGCGACGTCGCGTGCTCCCTAGCGGCAGCGAGGCTTCCAACGTCGATCGCGCATCCCACTCGCGGGCCAAATAGAAGGGCGTATCACCACGCACTCGATCTTGCGCCGTGTTCAACGCGAAAGTGAGCCTTTCAGCATACTCATCCCAATCCTTCTGGTTTACATCGGCCACGTACATCTTGAGCGCGCGTGCGAGTGTCTGCACCATCCTCTCAGCCGTCCCGTTGGCTTGTGTGCGATAGGCTATGGTTGCCTTCTGTAGCTGTCCCACGATCCGGTTAAAGGCCTTGAAAAAGTCAGCCATAAACCCGGGTTCACGGTCGTGCCTGATAACTTCACTTGCACCAAAACGTTGGAAGACGCATTCCTCGTAATTATCAGCGATGGTCTGGGCGGTGCGGTACGCGCTAGCCTTGGATATCACATACCCAGTGAACAGGTCCACCCAGATCAGCAGCTCCGTGTTGCCTTCGTAGGACTTCGGCAACGACGGGGTGTGGTCCATGCAGATCATCTGAAGTGGGTACGTAGCCTGTACATTCCCAGGCGACTCTCCCTCAATGAGGGGGCGCCCCTTCCCAGTCTCACAATCCACGCATCCGCCCACAAATTTCTGCACACTTCTTAACAGCCCCCGCCAGTGGAAACGCATCCTGATCCGGTTGAAAGTCCGGCCGATCCCCTGATGCCCGCCCTCCAGGCTGCGTGGTAGTGCCGCAGGAAATCCTGTTGCAGCGTCTCCGGGACGACCACTCGCGCGACGGAGTCACGATCTTCGTCCGCCCGAGTAGACGGCGGGCAGTAGAGCAGCTAACCGCTCTCGTCCACCTCGTAGTCGCTCGCGATCCTCGAGCAGAGCTTGGCATCTCTCGCCGGCAGCTCGTCTACGTCTCCCCGCAGGTAAGTCTTCAGATCAGTGATCCACTTCTCCTCGTTCTGCGCTTGGACGATTCGCTCACACCGCATGCGTTGTACAATCTCTTCTCGCAGCGCTTCGGGGGCTGATCGTTGACGTCGGGCCGATCGTGTCACTGTAACGGGGCCAAAGGCAACCGATACGTAAGCTTTCGCTGTTGTGTTGAGGAAGCAATGTCTTGGACGTTAGGCCAAGACACGCGGAATTATAAGCAAAATTGACTCGCGGTGATATTAAAGTACGGTCGCAAAACCGTACTTAAGCCGAGCTTAGCTGCTAGTCACCGGTTGAGGTGCTGCACGCTAACTGGCCAATATGCATACTAAAGGGCGACTTCTGTCCAGTGACAGAGTGCCAAGTCACAGCCTATTTGGACTGTGACTTCTACCTACTTTTGTAACGGGAGATCGTCCCGTTACATCACCCCCCACTTGAGGTAGCAGACACCCGTCTGCTAAAGAGAACACGCAAGGGAAAAGAAAGACAAGAGGAGGCTACGACTACGGATCCCGGGACGATACGACGGGACACGGGGGCAGTGATGGCTGAACGTCGGCACCAACAACTTCTCGAACGTGCGCCTGCGCACGTTCTCACAGCGACGAGAGCCTTCGATGCGAGCGAGGCCTCGCGACGCGCAAGCAACGGAGATGGCGACGGAGAGGAACACGGCAAGCGCCCTCGAGGGCATCCAGACCGAGTTGGCGCGCTGGGAGCTCTACGACATCAGCGGCGCGGTGAACCCCGCGCCAGAGCAGGAGATGCGCGAGAAGTTTCGCCGCTTCCGCGCCTCGCGCGGCAAGCCAGTCGAAGGAGCCCGCGAAGACTCGCTGCGGCTGTCGTGGAACGCCTTCATCCGCCACTGGAACGTCGAGCCGGACTTCGCCGCAGTCTTGAGACAGCGCGAGTCAGCGCACAGTCGATATGGTCTGGGCACACCGCGCCAGGACCTTCACACTACGTGCTGGGACGAAGACCGGTACTACTTCGTGAACATGATGGAGAAGTGCCCGCACTGTTGGCCGGGCACGCGTCGACCGTCGGCTGAAGATTGGAGAGACGATGTCGCAGTTGCTCCTCTTGGAGACGAGATCCGTCGTCTCATCGGCTGGTACGAGCGTGCGCTCGACCAGGCTAGGCACGCAGGTGATGAACCCGCGCCTGCGCGTGCGGCGGATCCGATCAAAGCGCCGCGGGAGTGGATGACGCTGCGTGCGCCGGAGCCTGAGTAAGCGCAGCCTCGTATGCAGCCACGATATCCGGAACGTCAAGCTGCAGGTTGGTCCGAGGCTTCCATGTATCATCACTGGGAGCGAAGCCAAGCCAGCGGACGCGATACTCGCGGGAGTTCGGAGTGGTACTGGCGCGGTGATGAGCGCCGCGCCTACTCGGAGTGGGATCGCGGTGCTCCACGAGATGATCCACGATCCAGCGCTGCGTTCCAGCGCTATCCGTCAGCGGCGGAGGGCCGTCGCGTTGAAAACCGCTCGTCGTGGGAGCCGCGCCGTCGTCACACCGACGACTATTCGTAATGGGAGCCGCGCCATGACGCTCGGGGAGCTGGTGATGACCGGGATATGCCAGCGCCGACGCCGGTGGCCGATCCGCAGACGCCGCCGCGTGCTCAAGAACGTCAGGAGCCGAATATCGACCCGACGCAGACGCCTCTGCGTGCTGCTGTGGCGAACGAGGCGCCGGACAATCTCGGGCGCCTGACTCTTCTGACGACCGAGGTTGACAACGCGAAGGATCGCGCTCTGGATGCCGAGCAGGAGGCTGAACGCCTTCGAGATGAAGTCGCGCGACAGGAGCAGCGACTGCTGAAGATTGAGCAGTCGCACGACGAGTACAAACGTCAGTTCGTCGCGATGCGCAAGGCCGTGGGAGCCGGAGCAGCCGGCGCCGAAGAAAGCGCGAACGGCGTCGCGCTATGAGCCGAGGTCGACGCAGGATGAGCCGGACGAGCAGGAAGAGAAGGCTCCCGCTCCGTCGCGGTCGGACGCTGCGACTCCTCGTTCGGGATCGTCGCCAGGTGGTACCACTTGAGCCGGCCGACATAGAACGTAGGATGGAGTCGCATAGCCGTAGGTATGTCGAGCGTGTATGCGTCGCCGAGAGCGGCGACGATTTTGAACGGACCAATGTAGCGCAGAAGCAGCTTGTTTGCTCCCAAGTTCGTCACGGCGTGTGCTGTAATGCCCCTAACCGAGAGTAGTACACGCTCACCAACCTTGAACGTTTCCATGTTCTTTCGGCCGCGCTTGTCCGCGTTCTCCTTCTGCTTGTCGACAGCCATGGCGATGGCGTCGCGTACGTAGCGGACAACCGACTGCCGCTGCAATACGAAGTCCGGGAACGCAGCGGGTGTGTCCGCTGCTGGCAGCTCGTTGGGCTCGAAGTTCGCCACTCGAGAAGCCGAGCCAGTCACTGGGTCTCGCGGCACGGGGAATGACGTCGCCCGTGACGATCCCGATGGAGCTTCCGACCCTGGGATATCAGTCGGACCTGAGATATCAGTCCGACCTGAAGGATGAGTCAGCGTGTTGATGCTTGGGTCGTCACTTGAACCGAAGCCACTTGAACCGAAGACCTCCTTCGACGCCGCCATAGGCGCGGTCCCTCCCCACCAGACTGAGAATCACGCGCTACTCTGGGTGCTACCACAGCCAGGAAGCCGGAACGCGCGGATGTCGCGCGTTGTTGACGAAGAACGGCGTCAACCCCATGGACGCGTGCACTGAATTGTTCAGTGCGAACTCGACCATGGGCAGAAACTCGCTCCATGATGGGTACGACGTGGCGTAGCTGCGGAGCACGTCTTCGACCACGCGATTCGCGCGTTCTGTCTGGCCGTCGGTCTCTGGATGGGCGGCTGTGGACATACGCAGCCGCGTGCCGAGTAGCTGGAATAGACGAGTCCAGAAGGCCGAAGTGAAGCGCGGGTCGCGATCCGACACGATGTCGGATGGCAATCCATGATGTCGAAAAACGATGTCGACGAAGATCGCGGCGGACTCTTCCGCCGTCACAGTTGCGGTGACCGGAGCAAGATGCACCATCTTGCTGAAGCGGGCGACGAACACGAGAACGCCCGTGTGATTGCGGGCGTCGGCTGGCAGCCCGAAGATGAAGTCCATGCTGACGGATGACCACGCGTCAGCAGCCACAGGAAGGGGTCGCAGGGGAGCCTGCGACGAGGATGCCGGCTTCACGCGCTGGCACACCTCGCAGGGACGGACCCACTTGCGGACCCACTTGTACATGTGGGGCCAGTAGAAGTCGCGCGACAGCGCGACGTAGGTCTTCTCGCGGCCGAGGTGGCCGCCGCTTGGGCTGTCATGATACTCGTGGAGGAGCTGCGCGCGTACATCGTCGTCGCATGGCACGACGACTCTTGGAGCGTCCTCGCGATCGACGCTGTAAGACAGTACCGCGCCGTCGAGGCTGTAGCGTGCGATAGACGCGCGCATTGGAGCCGTCAGACGACGCAGCGCCTTATCGGACGGGTCGCGGAGATTTTGATGACGCCGGAGTAAAACGCGTCCACGTCGTACGCGGCAGCGATCTGCTGTCGCAATGAACCGACAGCGCGCACCGAAACCGTGTTGACGCCCGACGCAACACAGACTGCGCAAGCTTCGTCATCATCAACGTCGACCACCGGAAACGACCCCGAACGCGGGTCGTAGTCAGGCCGGCGCGAGAGCGCGTCGGCGAGAATGTTCGACTTGCCAGGCTTGTAATGTACGACGAAGTTGTACTCGGCAAAGAACGATAACCACCGCGCCATGCGCTGTGACAGATGCGGGCTCTTCGTGGCCGTCCGCAGCGAGGCATGATCAGTATACAGAGCGAACGTCTGTTCGCTCAGGAGGTAAGACACGGAAATTGATCAAGGCATAGCGCATGGCTAGCAACCCCTTGTCATGGACCGGGTAATTCCGCTCTGCAGGCTTCAGCTGTCGTGACTGGAAGCTCACGACGCGTTCGCGACCTTCGTCGTCGAACTGCATGAGCGCGCTGCCGATGGCGAAGTCGCTCGCATTGCACACGACGTGGAAGGCCTTGCCGTGGTTCGGGAGCGCCAACACTGGCGCTGAAGCCATGCTCTTCTTGACGGCGTCGAACGCCGTCTGTTCCACCGAAGTCCAGGACCATTCAGCGTCCTTCTTGAGTAGCTGAGAGAGGGATCGCACTATCGCCGCGAAGTTCTTCGTGTACTTGTGCAGATAACTGGCAAGCCCGAGCCATTGTCGGACCTCCTTAACGTTTCTGGGTATCGGCCAGGAACAGATCGACGAGATCTTTTCAGGGTCAGCACGGACACCAGCCTTGCTGACGTAGCAGCCGAGCACCGGAATCTCGGGTGCGACGAACACATACTTGCGCAGGTTCGCGTACAACTTGTTTGTACGCATTGTCTCGAAGACGAGTCGGAGTTGGCCCAGATGAACGTCGACGGCAGAGCGACCTGGCTCTGCCTTGCTGTGCACGAAGATGTCGTCGAAGTAGCTTGGAGCGAAGTCTCGAAGCGGCCGGAGTACCTGCGACACCATTCGGTTGAAGGTGGCTGGTGCGTTCTTCAGCCCTTGCGGCATGACTAGCCATTCCCATAGCATGCCGCTTGGCGTGCTCACCGCTGTGAGAGGCACGTCGCTCTCACGCAAGAGGATCTGGTAGAAGCCATCGGTCAGGTCGATGGCGCTGTAGACCTCGCTGCCTGCCATCGAGTCGAGGATGATGTCCTTGCGCGGGATCGGGGTCTGAGCTGGAATCGTCGCGTCGTACAGCTTGTTGAAGGCGTGGACGATCCGCCACCCCCCTGTGGCCTACTTCACGCAGAAGGTCGGACTCGAGTGCGGGGAGATGCTCTCCCGCACGTGTCCAGCTTGACGTCGGCCTTCGAAGAAGTCATCAATAGCCTGGACCTGATCCCGAGGAAGCGGCCACTGCCGCGTCACGCTGTACTTCGCGCCGGCACGAGGTCGATCTCGTGCTTCAGGCCTCGATCAGCGGGAAGCGTGGCCGGGATCTTGTCCGGAAACACGTCCTCGTACTCGCGAGCCAGCGAGTACACGGGATTGTCCGAGGCCTGCAGCGCCTCCCAGGACTGGGATGCAAAGCGCTCTGCGCGTGCTGACTTTGGTTCAGCACCTTCAGGCCGTTCGTGCTTGCCCGGCGTGTCTGCGACTGAAGAAGCGATGGCGTTGACTGTGGCCTCAGGTGGTGCAGCGCCGAGGACACCCTCGACTGTGAGACGCTGACCTGTTCGATCTCACCGCGTTTGAGATCCTTCAGGAACCGCTTCCAGGACATGCTTGGGAGCTTGGTGAGCGCCGCAGCTGCCGTGGGAGGGTTGGCAACGCGGAGCTGGCGCCGGTGGTACTCGGTGCTCGAGTGTTCGATGACGTTGAGCACCTCAACGTCGAGCTCCTCATCTTCACTGTCTGAAGCATGGTTGGAGCGGGGACCGAGACGACCGCGCCAGTTCTTCTGCTTGCGCCGCGTGGTCTTCACCTGTCGTGGGGCCACTGCTCTACCACGACGTCAGGATGCGGGAGCCCCTGCTCAACCGCCTCGTTCGCATGCGGGAGCCCCTGCTCGACCGCGTTGTCGTCATGCGGGAGCCCCTGCTCTTCCGCTATTCTCGGATCCAGCTGCCGCTGCAGGCTGGAATCGGCACACGTGGCGTTGTTACACGCCGCGCACGAAGGGCCATCGCTCTCTTCGTGCACCGCGAGTGTCATGGAGTCGGGATCCATGACGGCCACGTGCGGCCAAGGGTTGTTGTTGGTTGACGACTGGAGGAATGCAAGCACCCCATCGACGTCGATGTCGCGAGGGCGGACCGTGCGGTTCAGCAAGTCGACGTTCGGCTGATGCCGTGACAGCCACGGCATCCCGAAGACGCAGTCGAAGGATCCGCTCAAGTCGATCACGAGGAAGTCGTCGTCCCCGTAGAAGTCGTCGAAGGAGTACGCGAACTTGACGCTGCGTCGCGGCAGCTGCCGCGGCTTGCCGTCAGCGTACTTGACGACCATTGAGCCGGGACCTTCCCGCCTTGACTTGCAGATCTCTCGGGAGCACCGAAATACTCTCGGCGCGAACGAAGTTGTTCGTCGCGCCGGAATCCAGCAGGGCGCGGATGGGACGCTGAGCGCCCGAACGTGGAGACTGAGGATGATCAGTCTCTTGTCGCTGCTGGATGTGGTGGCGTATAGCTGTGCATGTAGCACAGCGGGGCTGGGAGGAGGTTCCGCCACCAAGGAACTCAGATCCTCCGTCTGCCCAGTAGGGCGCCCCGTGCCTACTGGTCGTCTCTGTTTTTTTACTGTCCGGAGGAGACAGAGCCGTCGATGGCATCGACGGCGGCGAGCACGGGAGCCGGCGCGCGGCAGACCGCCGCGCGATGACCAGGCTTGCGGCAACGAAAGCAGAGCATCGCTCGTTGTCCATTGGAAGCGCCTCGGCCTCGGCCGCGGCTCTGGGACGGGTCGTAGCGACGCGTCGGGTTTGACTCGATCGCGTCGATCTCCATCGGCACGGCTTCGTTGACGTCCGGTGCTCGCATTAACCGGAACGCGCGGGAGGCCGTGACGCTGTAGTCTTCACGGAGCGCCGTAGCAAAGGCCTCTTCCAGCGTCGCGGCGGGCTTCCGCGTCAGATAGAAACGCTGGTAGCCAGCGTTCATTCCGGTCACAAAGACATGAACTTGGGTCGTCATGTCGATCGGATTTTCGACGATGCACGACACCAAATGGCGGGCATGCTGGATGTAGTCTCTCATCGACAGCTTGCCCTGCTTCAAGTTCAGGAAGGTCATCCGCTGTTGGACCTCATCTTGAGGCGGCTCGAACGCGAGCCGCAGGTCGTCCTTGACCTCGTCCATCGTCATGAAGCATGACGGATCAGCGACACGGCGGCCGAGTGCCCATTCTTTGGCCTTGCCTGTCAGCTTGTACATCAGGAAATTCGTCCGGGCGAACTCGGTCGTGAGCTGTCGCGCCGCGACAGCCATGTCGATCTCGCAGAACCAGCGGTTCAGCGCCATCCGCTTGGCGCCTTCGCCGTTGTAGCTCGAGACATCGAGCTTGACGATGTCGGACTTGTTCATCTTGGGCTGCGCGGGAGTCAGCGCTTGCCGACGTGCGTCCGCAAGCTCGCGCGCCATGAACTCTTGAGCTGCAAGGCGGTGTTGTTGTTCCGTCCCCGTGGACAGCAGTGCGGTGATCACTGCTTCGCCGGAGACTTGTGAGAGGCGGTGAAGCCCCTCCCACTCGAATTGCGTCAGGTGGGCGAACTGCTCGTGTTCCAGTCGCGCACCCGACATCCCTTCGATCGTTGACGCGCTCATCGTTCGTGGTCATTGGAAGGACTACGAAGTGCTACCAGGTGTAACGGGGCCAAAGGCAACCGATACGTAAGCTTTCGCTGTTGTGTTGAGGAAGCAATGCCTTGGACGTTAGGCCAAGACACGTGGAATTATAAGCAAAATTGACTCTGGGTGATATTAAAGTACGGTCGCAAAACCGTACTTAAGCCGAGCTTAGCTGCTAGTCACCGGTTGAGGTGCTGCACGCTAACTGGCCAATATGCATACTATAGGGCGACTTCTGTCCAATGACAGAGTGCCAAGTCACAGCCTATTTGGACTGTGACTTCTACCTACTTTTGTAACGGGAGATCGTCCCGTTACACATGTGACGTCTCGCAGAAGCGTAGGGAGTATCTCCGAAGGCCCGCTGCAGTCCGCGTCTCCGGTCTTGGGCTCTGCTCTCAAGCGACACAAAATAGACACCGCCATGATTAACTAAATGGTTCCTTAGCTTCTACAGTCCCCTTTCACTGAGTCACCAACT
Source organism: Phytophthora crassamura (assembly GCA_033557995.1). Taxonomy (NCBI): domain Eukaryota; phylum Oomycota; class Peronosporomycetes; order Peronosporales; family Peronosporaceae; genus Phytophthora; species Phytophthora crassamura. The sequence goes on along the minus strand of JAUCED010000002.1, from coordinate 14,881,296 downwards.
CAGTCATTTACTCAGTCAGTCACTCACTCATTTTACTCACGCTATATATATAATATATATTCATGTTACTGGCAAATTTATCTCAAGAACTAGATCGTCTGCGACTTAGGCTGGGAACACGCAGGTTTTTTGCTGTTGCAATTGTGGTCTGCCGAAGCAATGCCGACATGTTACGCGAACGTTGACCCAGGTTACGCTTACGCAGTACCGTGGAATTAATCTTGGGTGGGTTGTCTACAACCTCTGACGAGGTGTTCCCAGTATATTGCGAGTTCTACTCGAACGCTCCGAGCACGATTGATCCAATCAATCAAGCGAGATCGCCCAGCGAATCGACCGAAAACTGGGAAGCACTTGGCATCACTATTGACCCTATTAAGTACGAACACGGACTTTGAAGCGTGGTTTTCGGACCATATGTTGTGCTTTTGGTCGATTGCCTTTTGACTTGGGTTTTGTATGTGGTGGCTCAGAACACGCTAGCAAACCGCAAATTTGGTCGGAATTGGCAATAAGCATAGTAATCCACCTGCATGACAAACACGGAAGCGTGATTGATTGCTTTTATATAAATTTTAGCTTCAAAGTTAACCGTGATCAGCGTAGTGTAGTGGTTATCACGTCTGCTTTACACGCAGAAGGTCGCCGGTTCGAACCCGGCCGTTGATACGTTTTCTTTGCGCATTTGAGACCTCTCAAACTATTTGTCAAAAAAGTGCACGCAGCACAGATTCCAGTTGTAGAGGCTGTTCACAAGTATAGACGAATACAAACAGCAAAAGTAAGTTGTGCAATTTCTGGGTTCTCCGAATTCAGACACCTCTTGATTAGATCAATCAGCGCACCCTTCTAAAAGCATTGACTACGAACAACACGACCGAGCTCGTTGTGTCCAGCGTAGTGGAGGAGGAGGCGACCACAATGCTCTTGAGCGTGTTGTAATGCCCTGTTTATCTACCTCGATCGGCTTTTGGTCCCCGATTTTCGCCTTCACATCCTCACGAGGAAGCCAATCGGCCACGATTTCATCATATGTCATTGCGCGCATTTGGAATTACTTCATGAAAAGGCAGTATTGCTAGAGTATCTGTCAGCAGGAGCATAGTTGAACGATGTACATTGAGGGCCTTCAAAAAATGACCTAAAGGGTACCAAGTGTTTTACTTGGCACGTCGATAGTTCTGCTTTGGTATTCACATGTTGGAACGTGCTCATCAAAAACGGACAAAACTATACCGCTCTCAACTTCTCTTCCGATTGCAGTTTCATTGGTACTGCTTGCGACCACCAGCGCGACACTGTGCAATGACTCCCTTCACCTCCCATTCGGCGACGGTTGCTGTTGCCCTTGCCCGACACTCTCAGCAGAGACGCAGATGCCAATTATACAAGCTTCTAGCATTGGTGCGAGCTCGAATGTCTCTTCGTGAACGCAACTGCATCACTTCCAAGTCTCTCATCCACCTGAGAAGAGACGGTAATGTACAGCGTGCGACCCCGAAAGTCTTTATTAACACGGTATCGGTCGCACCGAACGATTTTGATCGCTTGCTCGTGGCATTCTCTCAACATTACGTTGTCAAGTCCGGTCCTGGAAAACGTGGGCGTCCATGTCGAAGAACAATGTATTGGCGTGACTGCTCCACTTTTATACAGCCGAAGTAGAAGCCAAAACGCTATGCGAACTATTTGGCGTCCGGCCACCAACACTGAGTCGAGTACTTGGCAACGCTGAGTCTGCACTTGCTAAAGCGTTGCACGACATTCTAGAGGCTTCAGTTCGATGGTCAGCGAAGGAACAGCAACATCAGTGGGCAGTGGCAGTAGAGAGGCTCGTGAGTTTCTGATCCCTGGATGCTTCTGTGTTGCTGACGGGAAAACTACAACGTTCAAAGTCCAATCGATAGTGACACACAGGACGCCTACTACAACGGTACATATCTACTGTATATTATTTTGTATTTTTCTCGTTCTAATGACCACTTTGTCAGGATGGCTGCACTGTGTAAAAATTACAGGGGTTCTCGTGCTGCTTAATCAATGGTACTCTGATTTGGTGGAAACATAACTTTCCAGGTTCCTGGAATTATGGCGAGAGGAGCTACAAGCTACAGGTATAACAGCGGTTGGGTGATTCATCAAAAACAGTGGAGGTGCTGCTGACTCCGCATTCCCTGTGACTGCTGCCATGTCAAATCGAAAAAAAAATTACGCCTCTGAAAGATGGAGACTTGGAGAGGGCAAGTCCGCAATGCCGGACAGGGTTGCTCGCAATGAGCTCAGTCATCACTTCAATTCTGCAAGGTGTCGAATGGGATATTGGCAGTGTATCCAAGTGCTACAGACAACCCTTGTTGACGCTTCCCTACAATCCAGCTACAAGCACCGTACGACTTGAAATATTCGTCGTCTGTAGATTTTTCGCGTACGAACAACAGGCATTAATCAGATTCGATCTGTATTTATGGGTTAGCGAGTTGCAGAGCCTTACGAGTCTGGCGACTATGCCAGACGAAATCGTAGGGAGCGAAGGACTGGTCGAATCCAGATAAACCCGGATTTGTGGAGACGCCGCTGGCGATCCCGTCTGCTGGCGACTAATTCGAGGTGCTTGCAATCGCCGAAGCACTCTGAGGTTACGGTGGGTTACTTCGAGATGGTACTATTCGGGTAGAGGGTATTATTCGGGCATTTCGTTATCAGATTGGCTCCACTCTCTTCACTAGCTTTGTAGATCGTATTCAGCTTGCTAATGAATGAATCCCACATTTCCCTTTTTACGTCTGTAAGATCGGCCATTTTTCACTAGGAAGTGGTGAAAAGTAATTTAACCCACTTATTGATAGGTCTAAGTGAGCTGTTTCATACAGCTCACTTAATCAGATGTCAGAAGATGTATCCGACCCGTCGTTTACGTTGTGCTGGAAGCCAGCGCTCGCCATCGTGCGTTCCTCTCGGTGCGTACTCTCCATGAACCTTCACGTAACCTCTCTAGTTGTAGCCATTCTAACCACCAACCATCTTACCATAGGCAGACCCGCTAATCAAACCTGCTACGGCCAACCGTAAATGTAACCTGCATCCTCTTTGAAAAGCTTGGTGCTTCCGCATTCATCGAAATGCCAACAAGAATCCCCATCAGCATCTGGCGCAAGCAAGAGGTCCTTCGGTGGATCGAGCAAGAACGCGATGGCGTACCCATGCGAGCCATCAAGCACTTCAGCGCGAAGGGCTGGAAGTTGGATGGTGGGAGCGTGCGACGGTGGTGGCGCGACCGTGAAAAGCTGTTAGCTGCTGATCCGTTCAGCAGACGTGTTGCTGTATGAGGACGCCGTCCTCTTTCCGGCGCAATGGAGGAGGCACTCTACGATGAGGTTGTGGCGAAGCAGCTCAAGAAGGAGGAGGTCACGTGTGCGTGGATTAGCCTCACGGCCAGGATGATTTTCGCCTGTCAAGCGACTACGAACTCCAGTCCTGGCGGTTTCACTGCCTCCCCACACTGGATCACGGCTTTATGCGGCGTTATGGTCTGTCGCTGTGGCGCCGCCCCAACCTCACAACGCTCAGTGATGACAAGCTCATCGATCGCGCCGTTTCGTACATGACGTTCCTACACAATGCGAAGTCCACCATGGACCTGGATCGCACGATATTGATGGATGAAACTGCCGTCTATTTCGAAGACGTCCGGAAAATCAGACCGTCGACATCATCGGCAGTCGTCACGTTGTGGTCCGAGCAACGGGGTTCTCATCGATGCGGATTACGGCGGTACTGGCAGCAGCGAGGAAAAAGCTTCCGCCACTTCTGATATGGAAGGGCAACGCTTCGCTCTCGTTGGACAAAAGAGCCGGCGTTGATGTGGCCCACCAGCCTCGTTCATGGGTTGACAGCAAGCTGTTGAAGCGCTGAATCGATCTCGCCTCCCCGTTGGTTGATACGAGCGATATAAAGCACCAGGTTTGGGACTCTATGCGCGCGCACATCTCCAAGGAGGTGAAGGCGAAGTGCGCAGCTCGGAACGTGAGCATGTGCGTTATTCCTGGCGGGCTCACGCCGTATCTACAAGCGGGCGACATCGGCATCTACAAGACGTTCAATAGTCCTCTAAACTAGATAATGACATTTCGGGTTTCTGCTGCACTGCTGGTAGATATCAACGCTCTTTTATTTAGCAATGGTGATGTGCGCACTTGCAGAGCGGCATTGTGATATCTGAGAGATATTCGATTGCAGATCGGCAGAGGACGAGCTGGAATGATCATACTGAAGAAGCTCACTATCTGGTTGGACAGCGAGCTTCTGACTTTGGTGCACGTCCATCTACTAACTGCTACTCCTAGTAAGCTGTGCTTAATTGCGTTTCTGCTTCCTCGTTCTCGCTGCTTGGCACTTCCTCCTCATTAGCAGCATCCACAGGAGGAACCGCTGTCGCAAGGCGCAGTTGTCGTCGTTCTCGAGCGCGTCGATTCGACTCTCGTCTTCTGGCGAGCCGCGTTGTCCCTATGTGGTTCAAACGGCGCAAGTAGTCTCGGTAGTTTTCTCCTTCACTGGAACGAAGCGGATGTGCTCGAACCTGGACGTTGGTCAAAGCCACGCAAGCGCGGAAGTACATCTCGTACTTCTCCTCCTTCCAACGGTACTTGTCGCTGCACAGGGCCCATAGTGTACAGAGCCTACCGAAGTAGTTCTCGACTATGATTCGATCTGATGCAATACTGCGGTTCTTAGACTCCTCTTCGAGCGTGAGGGGCGCTGTTGGAAGACGTCGTTTTGGGTGAACGACGCGATAAGTTTCTGCTAGCCCTTGGTACCCTTTATCAGCAAGAATAATCCAAGACGACGGGTATTCTTCGTGGAGGGGTCCATCATCGAACAGTGTTCCTTCCGACGCGGGTTTGGTTGCAGCAGCTTGATGAAACGCCTTGTTGTTGCGGAATATGGTGATATCAGCCACCGAACCGCGATAGTGCGAGGAGCAGTTGATAGCAATGCCGATCGGAGTCACCGAGAGCTCGGTCTTGTACCCATGCAGCTTATGCTTCGCACTATAAAACACAGCACGCTCCTCTTGCGAGCCGCTCTTCATCGTGGACTGTTGAAAGGTCACATCGACCGCGTACCGAGCGGCCGGGTAGTGACGAAAAGCATGGCCGCTTACAACCATCTTCTTCATTGAGTCGGTCTTGGCCGCGTCCTCCACGTACAACGCGTACAGGTGAGGTGAAAGCAGATCTAGGAAGTGCACTATCATTTTCTCGAAAGCCGCGGGCTTGACCCCAAACGACGTTGCCAAGACAGCCCAGTCCCCACCGTGCTTTAGGACGCTCAACGTCATGAAGAACACGTCGATAGCAGTCTTGGCACACCGCTTCCCCCTTCCCACGTTCCACCGCGTCGACATGAAGTCGATGACGAACCCGTAGAGACGTACGATCTCTGACGGCGTGAAATTTGTCATGCGGAGAACGCCTTCATTGCCTATGCTATCGCGAAACGTGTCAAGCACCGGGTGCGGCGAATCCTCGTCGTCATCACTGCTAGGCAACGGGTCCAGGTGGTGACGAGCACGCTTGCTCACTCGGTCCGCCTCTCGTTCCTGAAGCTGCAGGTAAGCGCGCCGAGCATCGCGACCGTCAAACTCTCGGCGAGAAGCCCTTGAAGAAGGTCGTGAGCCCCGGCCACCTGACCTAGAACTTGTGCGAGTCGTCGTGAGGGGTGGAGTTGGGGTTGCGCAGGTCGTAGGGCGACTTGAGCGCGGGGTAGCGGAGGTGGAACTGGTGCGAGGCATGTTGCGTAGTTGGCAGAAGGGGATTTGCGAAATGAGCTGCGCTTCCTGAAGAAACCGCACTCGTTCTCGAGGGATCTAGAAGTGCAGCAGCCATCCCTGCTTCCTGGCAGCTCGCTGCAAAATATAGGTAGGTACGTAGCTGAGAAATTCACGCGATTGTGCTCACTAGCTGTCGCCAATTGCATATCGCAGGGGAAGCTTGTTGTCTGACCTTTATCCGACTGGGCCACGATTATCTAACGAAGAGGACTAATGACCTGCTATACCTGGAGATTAATGCGTGGAAGGAGAGCGACAAGGTAGAGTACACGCGTTTCGGTAACCCTCGCATGCCATCGGTAGGATTTGTTCGTGGGTGGGTCAGGAAATCGTGGCGCGACACCGACTGCGGCACCGTGGCGAATTCAGTCGCCGCAGGTTTTGCTGACCACTACAGGGATTGGCAGGTTGCGCGGCACGACGTCTACGGAGAGCGGTTTCGCGAGAAATGAGGTTCTTCGATGGAAGACGAGCAGAGCGAGGATGACTTCAACCTCGATCTGATTGACGAGTAAGCACTGCAGGAGCAAATTGTAACCACACATAATACAGAGTAACCCTTGGTGATCAGGAGGGGGTTCGAATAAATAGCACCGGGGTATTATTCGGGCATTTCCGTTATTTGAAACATTGATATCCACCTAGTCCCGCAAATTGAGGACAAGTTGCTTGCATTTCAGCAGCCAGGTTCTGCTGGCTCCGCAAAAAAAACGTATCACTGTCAGCGTGGATATATACGACTCATTGAGCGCCTCCGCGAAGATTAGTTCCATTTTCAAATCTAGCTGGTGAAGACCGCACCACACGAACTACAGGTACACTGCCTCATCTTCCATGAAAGACCTATCACCCTGACAACCATTGTCAGTTCTCCGTCAGTGCCCCCCCAGAAGTCGGCTGCTCCAGTTACTACGAGGATCTGCATTTGTAAAAGAGGCATTTATACCCCTGCCACGAGCACGGAGAGAAAGCAAGGTCTGCCACCAAGGTCGAGCTGTTGCTCGTCTTGAGTTCATCAACCAGCGAGTTGCGCTTCTAACTTGCAGGCTCGCTTTGTGGAGTATTATGCAACCACGCGTCAATAAAATATGAGCGTAATTGGCTTAAATTCAACTATAGCGAAATCATTTCATACTTAAACGAATATGAATATATAAAATTATATATCAATGTGATATTTTAAGATTTTGTGTCATGTTGAATGTGAAAAATGATACTAGAGGATTGGGCTGGTAGCGCCGGCAGAAAGCGCGAGTATATTCAACTTGTATGCTGTGCATCCTGCTTCTGCAGCCAGTTCCAAGAATGGCGCCGCGTGGGACATGCAGTCCGCCACGCTTGCACCCGACCGGTTCATACTTTCTGATAAATATCGATCGCCAATCTCAAATATTTTATTATTCCTGACAAAATTAGAATACGCTAGTCTACGACGAAGAAACTTCCAGCCGAGGAAAATCCGGCGATCTACACCGCGACTAGTTCTATGAGACTAAGAAATAATAGGACCACGCGAAGATCGGCTCGAGACCAGCTTCCATCCTCTCAGTTCGGCTTTTTCGGTCGCCGCAGCAGCCCCCCCTTAGCTAGGGTAAAAATTCTGCTGCTGCGGTGCTGATTAAGCTGGAAATCACCGCTGCTACCACGCCAACCACTTCGCTGCTGCTTCCAGTCTCACATCACCGCTACCTATATGTGCGGATCTTACCGATGAACTTAACTATGCTAATTGATGTAAAACTTAGGTATGTTAGTTGATGTACCAGCCCAACTGTAGCATGAGCACTCACGAAATACTTAGTATCAGCCCCATAGCGTCATGAAACTACACGCACTGAATGCGTGCATTCCAAAGCCAAGGGCTCTCGAACTAAATCAATGTTGGCCTTCGGCCGTCGTACTTAGCGCGTTCCGGTAAACTCTGTCAACTAATATCCGACCCAAAACGTTGGCTACCCCACCGAAAAACCGTCTACCTTTTCGTAACTTTCGAGAATCCATGCGATTTCTGAAATTATTAAAATCTTCACTTGATTAATGTATACTTTGGATTCGTGAGTGCCACACATGGCAGTCCTCGAATTAATCCCTGTTGGTGTACGTACTACGTAAACGAAGCACTACCAGGATAATGTTTTCAATATTAGAAAAATATCGGGTATTGTATTCGTATCAATATCATGGACCTGGGCACCGGCTCGGCTAACACCTTCACATCAAGTGCTTCGCAGCTTGAGCTCGAGTTGGTGAATTTGAGACTGAATGATTTGAAAGTTAACAAGCTCGTGATCGAGATCTACACAAGCATGCTGCTGTGGGGCCTGCAGCCCCCGACAGCCAGCCATTCCAGCTAGTTCAACGGGGACTCGGTCGCAGCTTGAACCGCAGGCTCCCAGTCTGCGCCAAGGCTCACTTGGTCCACCGGCCAAGTTGAACCTCAACTTAACACCCGCCCTCCGAGGACGCGTGCAATGCTCCTCGGAACTTAGTCCTTGATGCCCAGTTTCTTCCGCTCGCCGTCGCGACGCTGCTGTCGCTCGTCTTGATAACGCGCGCGTTGCTGTTCACGGTGAGTCGGCTGCAAGTCGGGCTTCATGCCGATCAGCGATTTCAGCTTCGCCAGGCGCGGGAATCCGAGCGGCTTGGTTAGCAGGTCCGCTGGGTTCAAGTCACCGGCGATTTTCCAGACCTTGACTGCCTTCTCCTTGACTTGCTCGCGCACGTAGTGGAAGCGCAGCTCGATGTGTCGGGTCTTCCGGCTGTAAGTCGGGTTCGAAGCCAAAGCAATGGCGGCTGGGTTGTCAACTCCAAGCGTAAACCACCGGCTGTTCTGGTATAGCCTCCGTCAGGACATTCAGCAGCGACTCGCCTTCCATGCATGCCTCGCACGAGGCAACGTACTCCGCCTCAGCGGTGCTCTGAGCAACGACACTCTGTCGCCGAGCTGCCCACGCAACTGGCCCACCCGCCATCATCATGGTGTAGCCGGTGATGCTCTTCCGGGTCTCTGGGCAGTTGCCCCAATCCGAGTCCCAGTAACCATCAATCGTGATGGTCTTCGGTTTGGTGTCAGGGCGCTTGAAGAAAATACCGTTCTCTGCAAACACATACAGGCACGGCTCCGTGGTGCACCGATGCCATCGACGTCCAGTCAGCCAAGAGTCCAATTCCTCGTACCATTCTCGACCGCTCTGATGTAGGCCATAGATCGCGTGCTTGACCTTGTACACCCAGCCTTTCTGAATCGGGAAACCGGCGATGCGACGGATAAAGTGCATGATCTTCAGCCGGGCGTTGACCGTGTTCACATCGCACGAGAACGGATCCAATCTCAGTAAGACACATAGCGCCACGAAGAGCCTGAATGAAGCCATCCGTGCCACCGGCGAGAAAGTCTCCATGACCAAGAAGTCCACACCGGGCTCTTGCTTACCACCTCGCGCACACAGTCGAGGGCGGAAGCGGACAACATTTCCGTTCTTGTCCGTCTTGATCTGAAAACGCCACATTGTCTGCAGGGCTCGCTTACCAGCGGGCATCTCATCTTCGGGCACCAGCTCAAACACGTCCTTCTCCTCCATTGCGGCCAGTTCTTTCTCCATGCCTTTCCGCCACTCCTTGTGCTGCGGTGAGGCCATCGCCTGCTTGAACGTGCGAGGCAGGCGGACTTCTGACTCGTGCCACAGACGTTCTCTGGTTCCGTCTCCATCATGGCCGCCGCTGCCACTGCGGCGTACACTGCGAACTCGTCGAGAGCGTCTTGCTCATCGTCATCCGTGACTGCTACCAGACCGGTCCTGTTGCGCTTCCGCTCAGCTTCGCCGCTCAGTACAGACTCTTCATCTTCTCGTGCGCGGCGATGTCCGGTGAGGATCGGCGGCGTGCTGTCAGGGGCGGTGTCCTCGCTTTCGTCGCAGGAGCTTTCCACGCCTTCATCCTGCGAGCCAAATGATTGCTGGCTCTGGGCATCTTCGACATCACTCGGGCTGGAGTCCTCGGAGCTGCTACTGAAAGTTTCTTCTTCTCCAGTGTCCGAGGAGTCACCTTCAGCTTCGTTGTCGGCCCGCGCACCTCTTTCTTCAGCCATCGTGGCGTCGAAGTCGCGCTCGACATCGTAGTCAACGTCGACAGCGTTGTCCTCGTCCGGTCCGCTTGCGTCGGCTCTGGATCACCTTGAGGTTCTTGATCTTCGGTACTAGTTTCTTCCGGCCCACCAGCCTTTCGACTACTGGGCTGTACTGGGTTGGTGAAGACGATGTCGTCGTTGAACACAGGTGGCTCCCTGTCCATCCAGCTAGCACGAGGTGCTCCTGCGGCCCGTTGAAGTTCACCGAGGGTGTCTTCATCGTCCTCAAGTCCTTGATCATCGTCCGACACGTCATGGTGCACTCCGGCATCATTATCTCGCCCCCTACGGCCGGCAGGTCGTAATCTCGTCGCCCTGCGCTGGTGAGGTCCGGGTAGGCATCCACTGCCCACTGTCGAACGTTGTCCTCGAACGCTGGTCCCCGGCGGTCTTTGTAGAGCACTTGCTCTTTCACCGTGACTTGGCCACCAAAAAGCACCGAGCCTTCAGTGCGGAAGTAGACCTTGCAGCCTAGCGCGTTCTCGCGGTACCCCAACGTAAAGCCAACACGACAGTTGTCAGCGAACTTGTGGCGAGAGGGCCCAACCTTCGAGTGGACGTACGCGAGTGCTCCGAACCTTCGCACATGGTGAATGTCAGGCTTACAGCCCCACATCGCTTCGTACGGTATCTGCTCGATCGGCGTCGAGTAGGAGCGGTTCTTCAGGTAGGCTGCGTAGTGGAGTGCGTCCACCCAGAATGAAGTCGGCAATTCCGCCTCCTTTTTTATCATTGATTTCATCATGCCGACGAGTGTCTGGTGGGTTCGCTCCACCATGTTCAGCCTCGATGAGTTGCGCGGCGTTGTCGTGTGGATGATGCCATGGCTCTGGTACCAGTTGGTGATCTCGTCATTGACGAACTCGCCTCCTCCGTCCGAGAAGATAGTCCGCACTTTGCAGCCTGGGCACTGGCGCTCCGCCCATGCCACGTAGCGCCGGATCAGCGGGTTCACCTCCTCCTTCGTCTTGTCCTTCACAGGGAAAGCCGTGACGAATCTCGTGTGAGCGTCCATAATAACGAGGACTGCCTTGAACCGCGTGCAGTTGAAGTTCCTTGGTGGGAATAGGAAATCCGCGAACACAAGCTCGTTCCGCTCCCGTGACTCCTCGGTCGACATGCTTCATAGCCGCCTTCGACCTTTGCTTGCCGAGTTGACAAGCTTCACACATGTCGAACTGGCGTCGACGAAGCATCATGCCTTCGACCAATCCCTCGTCGGCCATCTTGCGGATGTACTGGGGGTTCAGGTGTCCGAGTCGCTCGTGCCAGCACTGTAGATCCGCGACACCATCACGCAGCGCGAAGTTGACCATGGCCTCCGGCACAAGAGGATCGCGCTCCCCCGGCAAGAATTCGTTGTGCGCCGTGAACATCCACAGGCCGCATGCCGTCCTGAGCGGCGCTTGCAGCGCTGTGGCCTCGTTCTTTGACAGCGTGTAGACAGCCGTCGGGTTGTCGTAGTCAATCTTGAAGCCCTGTTGGCGTGCCACCGACTGGGAGAACAGGTTCGGTCGCTCTGGCGAGTAGTAGACCTCCTCAAGTCGCAGCGTGACGTGTCCTCCAATGACAACCACCCACAGGTCGATGGTACCGACACCAACGGGAGCCGACGTGCCGTTGTAGCCTTGGACTGTCTCCTTCTTCCTCTCGGCTTCAGCGAGGCTGCGATACTCCACGAAGTACCGCTTGTCGCCGACTAGGTGACGATTGGCTCCGCAGTCGAAGACCCACGCTTCAGAACGATACGTGGCCTTCGGTGCCTTATTTGGCGACGTTCGGCGGCCCTTGGCAGCTTTTTCACCTGCGCCTTGGACTGCACCAACAGCAGGCCCGCTCTTCTGACCAGCTCGCCCACTTCGACCGTCCCGTTGCTCTTGGTGCTCTTGCTTCGAGTCCGGCCCAGTGAATCCTGAGCCCACCGAAAACAACCCCGTAGCTTGTCCACCACTGCCGCCACTTCCACCACTGGCGTTGGGGCATTCTCGCTTAGCGTGGCTCGGTTTGTGACAGCCGTAGCAGCTGCCTAGCCGCCGGTCCTCCTCGCGTTGCTGCTGCGCTTCCTCGCGCTAGGGGTTCTTGTTCTCGGACCTCTTGCCTCCTCCTCCACCACTGCTCTGTGGTTTGGACTGCTAGGCCGGTCCAGATGACTGCTTCCCGCCGCCAAATGACCGATGCAGCTGGCTGTCAGCCTTATTGGCTTTGTCGAACGTGATGGACATCGCCACCACCTTGTCCGGTGTGTCAACGGAGCTCATGCCCGTGTCCACGTAGCCTCGCAGGCGATCGAACCGTTCGTTGGAGGGAAGCGACGACACAAGACGGTCGGGATGACCCTTGACGACGCCGTTTTCAGCGGGAGTCTTGAGTGCAGCCGGCACATGTAGTTGAGGTGGCTCTCAACGCTACCGTTCTGCTTGCACCGTGCGGCCTCGAGCTGAGCGTAGAGCTGGCGCTTCGTCATCGCCTTGCCTTCAAACCGCTCGCAGAGATACTTCCACATGGCCGATCCGTCCTCCAGCTCCATTAGCTGCTGGCCCATGTCGGTGCCAACGGACGAGAAGATCAGCTCCTGCAGGTCCAGCTGGTAGCCATCTCACGCGCTCTTCTGCAGGCTGGTGGCGTTCTCCTCCAGCTTCTTCTGACCCTTCATGATCTTGAAGGGGTCGGCGGCCTTCTTGCGCGCGGCGATCTCCATCAGCTTCTTGTAGTACTGGAAGTTCTGGCCGTTCCAGCGGATAGGTCGCCCCGTCTTCTTGGAGACCTCGACCTCCCAGGTCGCGTCCGTCGTCGGCTTGGGCATCCTTGCACTTCAGCGACGGCGTGACTTGGGCTCAATAACCCTGTTAAGCTGCGAAGCACTTGAGCTCGAGTTATTGAGCCCAAGTCACGCCTTTCGGAAGTACCGGTTAACCAGCTAATCTGCTAGCCGGTTTCTGCAAAATGTAGCCGGTTAACCGACGGCTAACCGGAAAGCTAAAAGTGATATCAATGACGAGAAGGTTTGCAAAGAATCGTTCCCTTCATTCGTGAAAAGAAGACACATCTGTGGTATTGCAGTTTCCGAGAATTTCCCGAAGTGAAGGATCCTGACTAGGCGACACGCGGGATCCCATATGGGGCGGATCCTCAGAGCCGTCCCGTAAGGAGTGAGGATCGGATCCGGAGGGATCTGTACTTAGCGGGGATCCGCACTTAGTGGAGGGATCCGTACTTAACTGGGAGGATCGTCGAAGTTGTATGGGATCCATAGAGATATTAAGGTGTAGGGAGAATGGGAGGCTCAGGAGAGCCCAAGGTAAAGGCCAGGGATAGGATAGGCTAAAGCATAAATCAGAACCGAATTTGCACAAGAAGACTCACTTGGCTATAGTATAGGGGATTTCTATTGGCCCCATACATAGATCAAGTGAACTCTGCGATCTTCCTGCACACGTGGCAGCCCCCTGGATAGCTTGGCCAGGCAGTGCGAGCCCTTCGGTCTCACAACCCCCTCAAGATCCCGCTATTGGAAGCGGCAAGCCCCGGAAAGGAACAAGGAACAACCCCGCAAGGGAACAAGAACAAGGAACACAAGGACAACTCCGGATCCCGTATTTATATTACGGATCCACAAGGCCTGCTCAAGAGCTCAAGGCCGACCCTACTAGGACCCCGTGCGCAGGAATACCCGCGCGGATCCACCCCCTCTCAAGTCCCCACAAGGACGTCCAAGACTCACCAGTGCGCATCTCGTGTCAACGAGAGAGCTGTACCAGCCCGCCGACGGGTACACAAGGTGAACCACTCAGCAACTACACGGCCGTCGGAGTACCCCCTCCGTTAGTCGGTGTCTGGGCGCAGTGTGTGTGAGTTGGGATCCCTAGAATTCTAGCGAATCTGCTCCACCACAATGGTGCGCGTGCCCGGATCTCTTGGCGACGCGGGATTTCACCGTGAGTCCCAAGCTGATGCGCAAGTGAGTCATGGATCGGGAGATGAAACGCCGACGGAGACAGGATCGCCGACGGCGTCGCTGAACGCAAGATCCACGGATCGGCCGAGCCCTGGGAGGAGCTCCGCCGACGGAACAGAGGATGGTCTGGCAACGGATCAGGAAGAGAAACCTCGCTTTCCTCCCCAGGTCCCTTCGGGGACCCCCGCAGATCGTGACGCGAGTCAGGATCTGCCGGACGAAGGTTCGTTCGCGAAAGCGAATGATCCTTCATCCACCACCACCCATGCGGCCTCAGGTGCAACGTCTACGAAGACGAAGGCCGCAAGGAAGAAACTCAAGGCACCAGACTCGGATGGCGAAGATCGTGCTGTATTGAAGTCTACCTGGTCACGATCCAAGCTAGAAATGGCGTACCCGCGTACGGAGCTGAGGAATTTCCTACGCGGGAACCCAGTGATGCGAATCATGCAGCTGGAGCTGATCGGATCCCTCACTGGACCGCTGCAGGCCCCGTCGTCGACAACGAACAAGCTCGACGCGGCGATGGATCTGCTGCGTCTGCTAGAAGAAGCCGGCTTCACGGCTGGAGCCTTCGACGCTGACGACTTCTTCCGTTTGGAGCTCGACGCGATCCGGATCTCCGCTGCGACGCTCTTCAACTTGTTGAAGCCCCTCGTGGGCGAGCGTCCAGCAGCAAAGACGCCAGAGCCCAAAGCCGCCCACACCCAGTCGCCAGAGTACCACACGGGATCGTCCCAGTATGCCTCCGCCACATCGGAGGCCGGATCCAACAGTTCGTCGGGATCTCGACGGATGTCGCTTGGCCCGTCCGGTGCTGCGATGGTGCAGGAGCGCTCTGTGCACGACTTGAAAGAGAAGATCCCCGCCCCACGCTTGGCGAAGTCGAAGTCGAAGTCGGGGTGGAACGCTGCGGCAACCCCACCTCAGGATCCGAAGAGCGGTCTGGAGACGTACTTCCAAGCCGCTATGTCTCGTTTCCTGAGCGAGCGTCCAGCGATCAGAGCGCCACGACCGTCTGCCTCTCCTCCTAATCTTGGAGAGCAAGACATCGACATGGAATCGGCGGGATCGCAAGATCACCCCGAACACTGGGAGTATGACCCGGACGAGCTCGACATGGGATCCGCGAGACGAACGGCAACGACGGCGGCGGCAATCGCGCCGACAGGATCCTCAGCTGTCCAACGCGTCAAGATCTCAGCTATCTCGGATCCGAAGGAATTCACGGGCAAAGATCACGATGAAGAACGTGCCAGAGGATGGATCAGCAAGGTCAAGTCTGCATTCACGAGAGATCAAGCTACGGAGAGAAGTGCCTTACCTTCGCGGATCTGCTGACAGGTCCCGCGAGGAACTGGTACCGACAGCTGAGCCGATCCACCAGGACGAAGTGGAGCGATCTGCTCCGGAACATCCAGACGCAGTACTGCGGACTGGGCGTCTCGGTGGCGTGGCAGTATTACCACGCGCGCAAGCGCTCGGAAGAGACGCTACTGGAGTACCTCCATCGCCTCAACGTCGCTGGCATGCGCGCTCGCCTGAAGATCAAGGACGGCGACGCGAAAGCACGCCTCGAGCACGTGGAACACTTCATTGAGACGCTCGGGGATCCCGAACTAGCGGATCAGCTGACGTTGCTACGCTTGTCTGACGCCGACCGCCTAGAGGACGTGCTCCGCGCGCGTGAACGTGCGAAGACCCGGCAGAAGAAATCGACTGGATCCAGCAAGGTACCGCCCGAAGCCGACCCCGTCGCCACCGACGGCTCCGGCTCGTGCCGTGCGAGCGATCCAGACCACTGAGGCTGGATCCGAATACGGATCCGACACTGACGGGTCGGGATCCGAAGGAGAGCTCGTCCGCACGTACGTGGCGGCTGTGAGCGATCAGCCTCAGGCGCCCCCAGCAGCGGATCCACCGAGGGCGCCGGATCCTGGCCGTCCGAACGATGCGCCAGGTGACGCGCAACAGCAGGACCGCCGTCAGCGCTTCGGCAGGAATGGCCAACAACGCTGCTCGCACTGCGGATCCAACCGGCACTCGGATCTTGGGTGCTGGAAACGCCTGATCTGTCAGAAGTGTGGCAAGAGAGGACATCCGTCAGATCGCTGCCTCTTCGTGTGTCGCGGCTGTGGCCAACGCCATGATCACGGCAGTGCCAGATGGAGGAGTTCTACAACCTCATCCGTCAGTGGTTCGACCCCAGCAAGCATCCGGGACTCCTACCTGAAGCTGCGGAGAAGATGTTAAACTAGGACGCTCGCCGGTGTTGAACCCGGTACGAGACGAGCGTTCTAGCTCTTTCATCTATGCATTTGTGGAGAAGAAGCCGAAGGATCAAGTTAGCAAGCTGCAAGCAGATCTATTCGGTAATACATGTGAACTTCATGGGAAACGTACGGCCGCGGTCGCGAGCCTTCGACCCGTTGACGACTACCACAGATCCGAAGTCGCGATGACTTTGGATCTGCGGCCAGGCGAGTCACGCGGGTACTGGAAGTACCATGTCCCCGGCAAGCACTTCAAGCAGGCGAAAGCCAACAGCAAGATCAACAATGTGAAAGCTGTGGCGCTTCTTGACTCAGGATCCGAGGTGTCGATCATCGACGCCACCTTTGCTCGTAAGGTAGGATGCTACATCGACACAAGTCAAAGTCAAGAATGCCTCGGAATTGGTGAGAAGCTGTACGTGCGCAACGGGCCGCACACGGATCAAGCTTACCTTAGCAGGATCCTTGGTGTACCTGTTCGACGTCTGGGTCGGAGACGATCTGCCTCCAGACTACCAAGTGATCCTTGGCATGGACTTCATGGTCCCGGTTGGGATCCGGTTGGATCTGGGTGACGGATCCCTATGCCTGCCGGACGAAATACGCGTCATGCTGCATGGACGTCGTCAGATCTTCAGTGACAAGGCTCGCCCCGGGTACGTCGGTGAATATCTTACCGTGGGGATCGCGGAGTCCCTGGAGCTCCAGCTGCGACTACGTGCATCAGATCATGAGAAGCTGTGGTTAGCGCGCGGCGAACGCTGGGTACCGACCTTAGTCGAAGGCCCAGGCAAGCTACGTTACCTGCACGTCACCAACCTGAGCGACACGAGGCTGATCCTGCACCGGGACGTACAGATCGGCTTGTGGCTGACAGGGGATCATGTACCCGCCAGCCCGGGTTGGTTTCCGTCGGATCCCGGCGCTATGCCGAGTGGCAGACCCTGGCGTGGGAAGCCACGACGGACGCCGCCCTAGCCGCGGCGGCAGCGCCGCCAGCGCCGGATCTAGTCCCAGCAGTCGACCGAGTGGAGTACACGATGCCGTGCCGGATCCTGACACGACCGGAAAGCCCCGAGGCTGCGCCGAGCAAGGGCGATCTTCTGCAAGAGTTGCGATCGGCCTCGTCCCGCATCCTGAGCGATGGTCAACGACAGGACGACGAGACACCGGAAGTCAGCTTGGGGCGTAAACATGCCCCGTCTCTGACACCATATCTCAGGGACATGCATGCACACTTGACAGTCTGGAGAGATCCCACGGCTAACGGCGGGAGCGAGCATGGTGCCTCAACGACGCAAGATGGTGCGTCTGACGCGCCTGGAAGAAGCGGTCATAAGGAGGTGCGGCACGTCCAATTCCGCGACGTGGATCCCGGGATCGACCCACCGCCAGACGTCGCCATTGCGACGCGTGTCTCTGCCGTTTCAGTGGGAAATGAGACGGGCCCCAGCGACCAGTCGCTTGATTCTGGGCAGGGACGGGACACCAATCTCACTTTGCCGGAAGTGCCCGATGCGCGCAATGCGCGCCAAGACGGCTGCGAGGAGGGTACATGGCCCCATGAAGGCCCCAAGGAGAGCTACGCGCTCAGACCGGGCGGAAAAGCTGCGCATGGAGAAGACGAAGCGCAGGGTCCAAGCCGTGAGGCCGACAGAAGTTCAGGGGCGGAGCTATCGCCGCCCGTCGGCGTGTACGTGTCCAAGGCCCGGCCCAACGTGGACCACGCGACGGAGGCATCGGCCGAAGCCCCGCCGTTTCCGGTGAAGGATCCGACCATTGATCCGAAACCGTGATTGGCGATCCCGTTAGGGGAGCGTGACGGAGGAGCGCAGGCTGGCAGACGTGGAGCAAGACGCCGCCGCTGGATCCCAAGATCGCCCGATCGGATCCTCGTTGGATCCGATGGTTCTAGTCCCAGGTTCGGATCCCGCAACCGGATCTGATGCTCCAGCCGACGACCTCGTCACGCGGACTTGTCAGAAGCATGCAAGCTGACGGAGACGGAACCGGACGACGTCATCGAGGTCCAAGATAGCCCGATTGAAACCGTGGAGGATCCAGTACAAGCGCCGATCCAAGGATCGGATCCCAAACGGCCGATCGGACGTGGCCCACCCCTGAAGGATCCTGATCAGGATCCAGACGCCTGCTATCGTGACGGTGGCACGCTGAACGCCGAAGAGGTCGAAGGCGAACTGGCAGTGCTGACGGAGGTGGCGCCTGGCACGATCGAGGTGCGGACCGAGGATCTCCAACTGGGGGATCCCTACGACAACACCGAAGAAGAGATCCGCCAGCTACAGGACATCATCTGGGAGCACCGGCACCTGCTGATCGGCAAAGGGAATGCGTTGCCCCCAGCAGCCGTGGGTGCGATCTGCGACATCGATGTTGGAAATGCTTCTCCGATCGCGCAACGTGTACGAAAGATCGCGCCGCGATTCCGTGAGAAAGTGTCGGATCTGATCAAGGGCTTGCTGTCGGCAAAGATCATCAAGCACTCGACGTCGCCGTGGGCATCGCCTATCGTAGTGATCATCAAGAAGAACGGTGTGGACATAAGACTGTGTATTGATTACCGTTTAGTCAATGGTCTCACCAAGCTGATGATCTACCCGATGCCGCTGATCACCGATCTGCTCGAGGATCTGGAGAAGGTACTTTGGTACTGTTCGCTGGACATGGCGAGCGGCTTGTGGGTGGTGTCCATGACGGATCGCGCCCGCGCGATCTCGGCGTTCATCACGCCGTTTGGCCTGTTCGAGTGGAACCGCATGCCGATCGGCCTGAAGAACGCTCCACAGATCTCTAGCGGCTGATCGACAACGCGTTGTACGGGTTCCTTCGGATCCCGCCCGCGTCGGATGGGAGCCTGCTCACGGATCTCTTCGAAGGAGGAGAACCAGAAGCTTTAGGCGGATCCTCCGTACTGGGGCGCCGATCCTATATCGACGACATCCTGGTCACGGCCGGATCCTGGGATCAGCTATGCGATCGTGTAAAGCTTCTGCTGGAAGCGTGTGACAAGTGGAATATCTCAATCAACGTGGCGAAGAGCTTTTGGGGTCTGAAGAAAGTCGATTACCTCGGACACCGTGTATCCCACGAAGGATTGGAGGCTCACCCGAAGGATCTGAGCGCGCTGGTGAATTTGCCGTTCCCGAGAAACCTTCGGGCCATGCAGTCGTTCTTGGGCAGCCTCAACTACTACGGCCGATTCATAGAAGACATGGCCGTGTACGCCTCGGTGTTGTACGAGCTGCGCGAAGTGGACTTTGCTGCGATGCGCGATGAGGGCCGCATGAACAAAGCGGATCCTAACATGGTTTCGGCTGCGGATCCACGCTCCGGTCAGGATCCTCCAGCAGCAGATGCCAAGTGAGTCCGAGCTGAAGCAGCGTTCTCAGCGTTGAAGACTAAGATCGCATCGACGCCGATCCTCCGGCACTTCGATCCTGAGAAGCAGCCGGTGCTGATCGTCTACGCCAGCGAATGGGCGGTGTCCGCCTCTTTGGTACAGGATCACGAAGGCACGTACATGCGAGTGATGTTCACGAGCCGCACGCTGAAGCAGAACGAGCTGAACTATGGCGTTGTGGAGAAAGAAGTGCTGGCGTTGTTACGCATACTGGATCTGAGCTACTCGCTGTTGGTGGGCCGATCCATCAAAGTTTTGGCGCGACATTCGACGCTAGCCTGGCTGTTCCGTGCTGCTGGATTGCAGGGGCGGCTGGGGCAATGGGCTGCACTGCTATCTCCGTGGACTTTGGAGATTACGAAGTGCACCAAGGGCGAGGACGAGATCCTAGGATCGCTTGCTGCATCGGTGACGCCGCGATTCGTCGTCGATGAGGCATTGGTTGCAATCACACCCCGGAAGGAGCCACGCCGAGCAGTCGAGACCCCGATCCCGACCGTGAGATCCGAGGAAGAGCTCTTGGTGGTCAGTTTCGACGGATCCGCCCGAGTTAAACGCGGCGGAGGCGCATTCAGCGCGATCGTGTGGAAGCTGCCAGGGTGACAGTCGTCAAGGCAGCGTCAGAGTGGAAGGATGACATGATCGTTAATGAGGCGGAGTACAGTGGTCTGCTGCTTTGCTTCGACTTGCTGAAAGATCTGGATCGAGGACGCCTGATAATCTGCGGCGACTCCAACTTGGTGATCCGCCAGATGAAGGGCGAGATCGACTGCAAAGCGCCTGCGCTGACGTTGCTACGCGAGAAAGCCTGGCATCGGCTGAAGGACTGGCAGAATCACGACCTACTCCACGTCAAGAGGACGTGGAATGCTAGTGCAGAGAGCTTGGCAAGCGCTGCCCTCCAACGTGAGGCTGGTGTTGTGGTGACCGAAGCCCAGGGGCGACAGGATCTGGTGACGCTGAACCGACTGCCTGAGATCCTAACCACAGCAGCGAGCGAAACCACACTCCGGATCTCCGCTATGGCCACCCGATCCCGCCGAAACGTGACCAATCCTAGTGTGCTGCAGGAAGAAGCGGTTCGCCAGCTGAGGATCGAGCGGATCCGGCAAGGACAAGACGAAGAACAGTGGATTGTGAACCTCAAGAAGTATCTCCGGGGGATGTGAAGGATCTCGAGAAGGACGAAGCGCGCGCATGTAGCAATGTCGCCGCTGACTTCGAAGTGGATGAACAAGATCTGCTGTATTACTGCACACCGTCGAGGAAGGCGGAAGAGGAGAGATATGGCTTTCTCCGTCTCGTCATCCCTGAGACGCTACACGAAGACCTGCTCCACCATTACCACGTGAGTATTGAAGGCGGTCACCAAGGGATCAGCCGCACCTTTCAGCGGATCCGGGACCACTTCTACTGGCGTGGACTTTTTCGGAGCGTACAGCGGTTCGTGGGCGAGTGCGTGGATTGCGAGACGGGCAAGGGGCGACCCACCCTCCGTGGAGAGTCGCCGGGCAACATACAGGCCACCTACCCGTTCCAGATCCTAGCCATGGATCATATCCCCTCGCTGCCCAAGTCGTTCAAGGGGTACACCGAACTCTTGATATGGGTGGATCTGTTCACTGGATACGTCATCACTAAGGCGAGCGCGTCTCGAACGGTACAGACGATCGCGGAGTCCTACGAGGAGTGCGTATTCCGACGTTTCGGCGCTAGCGAGGTGATCCGTCATGACAGAGAGCCCGGCTTTATGTCGGATTTCTTCAATGCTTTCAACAGGATCCTAGGCCAGCGACAGCGAGTCACGATGGCTCACCGACCGCAGGCCAATGGAACTGCTGAGCGCATGGTCCAGACTGTGACGAGAGCGATCAAGATGTATGTCGAGGACGAGAACCAGTGCGACTGGGACGAGTACGCCGAGCGGTTGACGTTCGCCGTCAACACCGCGCACGATCGGATCGAGGTGACACGCCGTTCTACCTAGCTCATGGGTGGGATCCACGGACGACGCTGGAAGCAACGTTGCCTTTAGGCAGCACCACGCGCCGGGATCGGGATCCCCGCAGGTGGCGATACCGGATCCAGCGGTACTACCGACAAGCGAGAGCCGACGTGAACGAGAAGTTGAAGAAGGCGATCGCTGGTCGAGCTGAGCAACACAACGAAGATGTGGATCCGCACTCGATAGTGGAGGGATCCCGTGTATGGCTGTACCTGAATCGGGTCAAGGAGGGCTACGCGCGAAAGCTGGAACATATGTGGCATGGGCCGTTCCGTGTGGTGGAAATGGTGAGCGCTTTCGCCGCTCGTCTAGAGACCGCCGGCACAGATTACCGCCTTTTCCCGGTGATCCACGTGTCCAAGCTCAAGCCCGTGAGGACGTTCCCTGATCGGCCGACAGTGTCATTAACAGTGGATGATGCGGACCGTTTCGACTTCGATGAAGCGCTTCTCCCTGAAGACAGTTGGGATCGCACGCTAGAGGAAGGTGAGTACGAAGTCGAGAAGATCAGCGGTGTAAGGACAGGCCGCGAACGCGGTACGGCCGAGCACTACGCGAGTTCAAGGTGCATTGGCGTGGTTATGAGGATCCTACCTGGGTCGATGAGGCGGATCTCAACTGCGGCGCGCTGCTGCGCGAGTTCTTGAAAGATCGGGCGAAGCGGAGCCGTTTTCAGGTGATGCAGTCGCATGAGGAGGCATAAGTGGTGGAAGCCGCTACGACAAGTTGGTTGTCGCAAGCGGTATCGAAGGTTGAAGATCTGCAGGGAGGCTGCAGATGGGAAGGAGGCGGATCCACGCTCACAGGACGGTTGGGGACGTGAAGAAGTTGGTTGGAGACTCTGCGGAAAGGCCGTAGAGGAAGAAGGAGGAGGTTGCCCGCCTCGACAAGTTGGTTGACGAGGTGGATGAAGCGCGAGAGAGGATGCGAGAAAGGCCGCGTACCTAGAGGAGGATGGTGGAGTGCGTGTACGTTCCGGTTTTGGTGGAGATCCGGCTGGACCAGATCCGCGGAAGGGACCTTGGATGAGATCCGCTGTGGGGGTCCTGGACCGGATCCGCTGTAGGGATCCTAGATGAGATCCGCTGTGAGGATCCTGGACCGGATCAGCTGTGGAGATTACGAACCGAACACGAGGATGACAAAGATGGCGGATCATGGTAAACGCAGTAAGTCAACGAAAGAAGATATGAAGATTGACTGAGTTACGACATGAGATGCGGATCGCTGTGGCTGACATGCAAGAGACGCTGGAGCTGCGGTAGACTACTCCGGATCCAGACCCGCCGGAGAAAACTTGAGGCGAAGACGATCGACTTGGTGCGACGGGTGAGCGCCAGGATCCGTGCGGTATGATTGCGCCAAGGCGCAGATCGGTCACAGTCCTCCAACGCGACTTTGAGATCCTTGGGAGGGGCGCGCCCTTCGGCCAAGGCCTCACGCCCAGGAAACCAGGTCGTGTCCTCTGACAGCTGGGGGAAGCGGAGAAAAGCGGGATCCAACAAGATGTCCAAGTCACAACATCCCGTCTGACGGATCGTGGCCAAGACTTGGCCCTCACAGGCCCGGAGCTTCTCTCGTGCGTGCGAGCTTCTGTTCTTGCGCTTGACGTAGAACTTCGAGGCCCACTCCTCTGCCTTCTGTTTCGCCTTCGAGATCCGGAAGGAGTGCGTGGCCTCCCATATGGCTTGACGGTGATCGCCCACGAAGATCTGGAAGTTGGAGACGATCTTGGCCAAAGGAGGTGATCCAGCGGGATCGAATGTCAAAGGCTTGACAGAAGACAGGTCCAGATCCTCCCACGGTTACCCATCATACAGAGCGTCGACGTTATCTTCTGTGATCAGCCCAGGATCGTACAAGGCCGGATCAAGCTGGCCCACACGACCTATACGCTTGGGGAACAACCAGCCAGCCGTAAGCACCTTGCGCTCGGTAAGGATCCGAGGTGTGACGGTGTCGAGAGTCAGCGCGCTGAGCGTTTTCGGATCCCAAGGCGCTACGTCGACCTCAGCAACGCGTCGGGACTGATGGAGGACTGGGATGAAGTTCTCTACCGGACCGTAAGGCTGGAAGGTGGATCCTGAAAGGGTGGACGCTGTCGGATTTTCGACTTCGGCTTCACTCGCGTCCCCGTCATCATCAACTTCACCTTGAACTGCCTCTTGATCCAACTCATCGGGGCCGTGACGGATCCACTACCGGTGGGAGCGTCACCCGAAGAACCCCGGCGGCGGACATCAGCGCGAGAACGAGCAAGGGCCATTCGAACTTGGTCATCGTCAGACTCGTCAGAGTTGGGCTCTGGATCGTCCGGCGCGACTTCAGAATTACTTGACGCGGTCGACTTCGCCTTTTCTCGATCCACAACCCCGTGAGAAGCATCGGATCCTGCATCATTTGGGGCTGCGACGGATTCTGCAGGACTGGAGACCGCCGCCGATCCGATGGGCAATCCTGAAGCGAGCCTGCTTGGTCATGGACGGGACCCGGGTCGGCAGATCCTGCGTCGGAGCGGTTTTCACTGGACTCAGACTGATAGTCTTCATCATCAGCCTCCGCTGGCAGGTTGGCGAAGGGATCAGGCCGGGAAGGGATCGGACGACCAGTCTTGCCCGAATCAGATCCAGAGCCGCCGAAGAGGCTGAAGACGACGAGCGAGGGATCTTCCGGGGGCGGTCTTGATCGGACTGGCGAGAAGCCGGAAAAGGGCTGAGGGATCGACGTGTCGCGGAGGCCGAGCGCTCACTGCGCGCGGTCGGCGCCTCACGAAGAGCAGCAGAAGCGAGGGACGCCAAGCTGTCGAACGCGCTGTCTCTCTCCTCGGCTACCAAGTGGTGATCCGCGAGGAGATCTTGGTGATCCTTCTGCAACCTCTCGTGGCGATCTTGAAGCCGGTCATGATCTAGACGGACAAGCTGGTACGCCCGTTGCATGTCGGAGATCTGCGATAGGAGACCTTGTTGAGACTCCAGAACGATCCGGTCCCGACCCCGCGTCACGCGAGCGAGATCCTGCACCGCGAATTCCCGATCATCGTCAGCTTGGACCAGCTCCGCCTTGAGCTGCTTCACCTGGGCTTCCGCGGCGTCGCGAGCCTGACGGATCCGCCCGATGTTGGCGATCTCGTGAGAAGCTTCACCGCGCTCACGATCGCGTCATCGCTCGGCTCACGGCTGCCGATCAAGAGACCGCCAGTTTGAGACGCCAGCTGAGCTCCGCTTTCCGTCAGCATGCCCGCGCCGAAGACACTCTCCAGGGTAAGCAAGACTCGCTGCGTGCGCTCAAGGTCGATCATGCCAAACTCTCCAAGGCTAAAGATGCCGTCGACGAAGAACTCAAGGTGGCCAGATCGCAACTCGAGGACGCAACTGGCGAATTGCGTGCAAGCCGGAAGGACTGCCATGAGCTCGACAGTCGCTTGGAGCAAAGCGTCCAGGATCGGCAACAGCTTCAGCGCAGAATATCGCAGGCTGAGGCTCGACGCGAATCCGACTTGGACAGGAGCCTCTCCAGCTCAATAATCCGCTGCCCGCGTACATGGACCTCGATCTGCGACGCGTGTAGATCTGCCGCCGGCACGGACTCGTCGAGTCTCTTGCGCAACCGTCGGTTTTCCTGGTTCAATCCCTCGCCATAAACCTTCCACTGCTCATAGTGGCGGCGAAGGTCGGCATGATCCTTCTGGAGCTGGAAGAGGTCCCGGAGGGCGACGTCACGACTTGAGTCAGCCGTCTGAAGGCTCCGCTCAAGATCCGCGGATCGTTCCTTCAGCCGCGCGTTCTCCTCTCGGAGATCCCGCAGATCCTGGGCGAGCAGAGACGAGCGATCCGTCGACTGGGGGTCTGGACTACTGGTGAGACGCTGCTCCAAGCCGATCGCGTAGTCCTGCAGCCGAGTGTATGCCTCCGAGGCAACCTCTTCGGCCAAGGCATGGCGCGCGCGGAGATCGCCGAAGCCCTGCAGCTCGATCCGAAGCTTCTCGTTTTCCTGCACCGTTTCAGCTTCATGCTAGATCGCTTGACGCAGCCGGCCTTGGGAGACGTCGTACCGATGCTGCGCGAAGTCAACGAAGGCGCGCACGGTCTCCCAGTTGGGGCGCCCTCGCGCGTGCAGCTCTTCATTGTGGCGGCGAGCGGCGGTCAGGTCGCGCATCGCCTGCTGATGCTTGTCGAGGCCATCCAGATCCGGCACCACGGGAGTCGCGGCAGCCGAAGGATCGGACGGCGCGTGGTCGCAGTGGGCGCAAGGAGAAGGGGCGTCGGGAGAGCGACCTTGCCCGGCGATCACCGCGGGGCGCGACTAAGCGTTGACGTTTGGTAGTCGGCCTGATTCAGGACTGGGGCAGCCGGAGCGGCAGGCGCAGCAGGCGCCGCGGGTGCATTGCAACAGCCGGAGCAGGCCGAGCCTCTAAGTCGCTTACGCGCGTGTAGAGGTGGCGAATCCACTCGAGATGATCCTGCTGATCGTGACGTTCGCTCGCATGAGCACGCTCAAGATCCGCGACGCGGTCATAGAGATGACGCATGTCACGAGCCTGCCAGCCGAGTTCTTCCCGCAGCTCCTGCACCCGACGTTCTAGTCCCTCTTCCTCGTGCCGAGAACGGCGGTAAGCGGCCACAGTCGCCTCGACGGTTTGCAGGCGGCCACGCAAGGAGGTCAAGTCCAGTCGCTGGGTCTCGAGGAGACGCTGACACCCCTCCACCGCGTCCAGAAGAGGCTCCCGAGCCGAGGCAGAGGCTTGAGTCGCCAACGCACGACGCGGAGCGTTCCGGTACGATGAGTCGTCCGTTATGACCTCCGCCTCCGTTGATCGGAAACGACGGTGATCGCTACTTCCACGTGGAGAAGCTCCTAAAGCGCCGTGGGCGTAAGGGCTACTATCAGTATCTGGTGAAGTGGCGCGGTTATCCCGAGGATCAGAGTACCTGGGAAGACGGTCGTCTCTCGAGGAGCACTGCGCCGATACCGTGGACGCTTATGAGCGCTCCCGCGGAGCCGGTCGGCGCTAACCGGCCCGAGAACGCTCACAGGTTCTACGGGCTGAGACTGTCGCCCCTTTGTCACCTTGGACACCACCTCTTCGAGGATATCATGCGGCAGGGCCGCATATCGCGGATCCCACCGATGTCGATCCCAGACATCATCAGCTTTCATCTTCGCCATGCGAAATCGCAAACGCCGAAGGGCGAGCCAATCCAGCCGATGCGGCGAGTTCAACAACTCCGGTATCGGATAGCCAAGATGGCGGAGCCAAGTTTCGAACTCAACCTCATTGGTTTGGCGAGCCAAGGCGGTGTTGGTCCGTAGGACGATGGGACAGTCGTCGTTGTCGGCCACAGGCACACCCCGCTGTCGGCTTTGCCGAAGGCTCGCAGCATACTCCTCGGGAGCCCAGACTCGCTGCGATAGGAGCTGCTCTCGGTTACGCGGAGCCGGAGGCTCAAGCACACGCTTCTGCTTCCCGCTCAGCGGCAGTGCGCCGGGCGGCTGCGCGCTCTTGTAGGTGTTCGCGGTTCGTGGGCAGCAAAGAAGCAGAGTCCACCCCTCCTCTTCGCCCACATTGGAGATGACCGGAGGCTCTCGGGGCGGAACATCAGACGCGGCTAAAGCAGCCGCAGGCTTTTCTGGCGGCTTCGTCGACGAAGCTGAGCAGCAGGCGGGACGCTGTCCTCGGCAGCCTTCTTGGCACGGGCCACGACAGCAAAGCTGCGTGGAGTGGCCGGGCTTCCAGCGTGCAGCGCACACTGTTGCTCAGTGAGCTGTGGGGACAAAGGAGTCTTCTCCCTCATCCGACTCATCGTAGTCGACGGGTATCGAACAATTTCCCGACGAGGCAGAGGCCTCTGAGGCCGAATCCTCCGGCACGTCGTGCATCTCCGCGTCGCTCTGGTGCGGTGAGTTGCCGCTTGGCTGCTGGGCCGCGGCGGCCTTCGGCGGCGTCGTCGGCGGCGCAGGAGACGTTGTCTCGGACGGGTTGGACATGTGACTCTCGCGGTCACTCTCCTCCCCCGTGATGATCTCAATATGGAACCCTTCGCTGCCACTCTCGGAGTCGCTGATATCGTGAGCCGGACCTGGCCAGGTCACTGCGTGCCGCTTGCGGCGTCGCGCCGCGGCGATAGCTGCCCTACGGGCCGGGGTGTTCGGGCGCTTGGGTCCCTTGCGCTTCGGCTTCCTCGATGTGGCCAAGCTGGCGTGCGAGTGGGCCGGGCTGGCGGGACGCGAGGCGTGTGCTGTCGGCGGAGCCGTCGTGGGCGTGGACGTGATGCTCAAGGAGCTACGGGCGTGCGTCGCGTGCGGGCTCAGTGAGCAGCAGGCGTCGCAGGACTTCGCGATGCCCTGTGGGCTGGGGCTTGTGCGGTCGGCGGCTCCTTGAAGAATGAGGCTCGGCCTCGGGGTGCGCACGTGACGTTTGATGGCTGGATTCCCCCTTTCCGATCCTTCTCCGTGGGATGGTGCTTCCCGTTTGGGTGTGGGAGAGTGTAACGGGGTGTGGCCCTTATTAATGGCACCCAACCCGTTAGTATGTCGTACACACATGGAGTTGTCACATAGTGATGTGCCACACTCACACGTGGTGTTTCGTACACTGGCCCTAAGTGCGGTGTCCCATAAGTACGGTTTGTACTTAGCAAGGTCGACATGGCTTGAGAGCCAACCATTTGGAAACAAGTTACTTCGAAGGTGCATCACTTAGACAGTTTATAGTAAGTAGGACTTGGTGAGCAAAAGTAATAAACGTTCAGTTTAAATCTAACCTAGAAGTTCGCAAGTCGTTTGGTACTCGGTACCAGCAAACGACTGAGAAGGCAGGGCCTCGAACTAAGACAGCAGAGACGCCGGGCGTCTGTTGTGGTTAGCGCGTTACGCTTCCTCAAAGCAAAGGTGCGTGTGACTCCCGTCACACTACCAGTCCTCACACCCATAATATGGCGCATGTACTCGCGCAGCCGCGAGTACTGCCGCTCCGCGTATACCAGCAAGTTGACCAATCCATTCAGCTGCTGCTTCTGCCAACCGTTGAACCCGTAGTCCTTTGACGCTATCTGCTCGCGCAAATATTTCAACACGTGAAACTGACACAACAGCAACGTCGCGTCCGGGAAAGCTTTCTTCAGCACGCCGATCTCGCCGAAATCTTTGTCGATCAATATGCATTTGATGCGCGTCCAAGTCGGATTATAGCGCTTGAACTGCTCCAGGGCCGTCAGAAGCGTTGGATTTCGCTCGTTCTGGACAACAGAACGTTGTACGAACTGGCCTTTGCCGAACGCGTCGTGAGCCATGATCGAAAAAACCTTGTACTTTGACAAGTTTGTCCCGTGCGTGGTGAGGCGAGGCCGATGAACCTTTTTCGCCCAGGTGTATAGCGCAACCCAACTAGACTTCCTAGAAGTACAGTTGTATTCCTGAACGTAGAAGTACGTCCAGGATGGCGGTGTTACCTTGTGTAATCCCTCTGGGTGTCGTTTGTCTTCGATGTTGGACTTGCACCGTATGAGTTGTCGTACACGTGTAGATCGAGAGCGTGGGGCAGACGTAACCTTCTTAGACGTAGCTTCCACGGCTCAGGATAACCAATATACAGAACAGAGTTAAATGTAGATATATAGCCGTCACTTATTCTTTGAGACCCTTAGACGGTGGGTCTTTTCTCCAGTCCACTAAGCCACTTCCAGGACACTGGTCAGTCCTGGATGGCTGTTCGCACACGCACCACCCTCAAAAATGAGGGAGATTATACAATCACGTACAATCCTAACACTTGTAGTCTAAACAGAACTTCCTGAACGTAGACTACTTTCACGTCCAGAAATACAATCGGTAATATGAAATGCGGGAGTCAACCGTTAAGGATGTTCGCCACAATGGGGATATGGAATAAACGGATCACTCCGGACGGGCTACGTCCAGTCCTCGTCTAACTTGGCTTGACTTACGTTGAGAGTTCACACACACCTGGTCGTCGCAAAGCCAGGGTGTCCTTAGTAGTCGCTGTCTTGGCCGGTCCTCCGGGAAATGGGGCCTCCGGCAGGTTTCTCCAGCATTTGCGGGGTACAAGGAAAATAAAAATCTGTTTGTTGTTATCTGTTTGTCGGCTTCCTGCCGCTAGCTACAGTTCATGCACTTCTGTCGCCAATCTTGATCTTTGTATGGGATCTGAACCCACGACTGCGTAACGTAATCATGGCGATCGTCTGGCGCTGGTCAGGCATGGGGTCAGGCAGGGTGCACTCTTGTTGGGTACTTCAAGGTGTCTCAGCGAGCGCATCACCTGATTTGTTCTTGGTCGGACGACTTGGTCGGTCGTTAATCACTTGGCTTTTGTATACCGGGATCGTACGTCCAGACAGACAAGTACGTCCAGACAAATGGTTACGTCCAGACATTTCTCCATTCGGGACTTGTGTCGTTCAGGAGTCTGGAAGTCCAGCAGGTTGGTCGGACAGGATTATGGATCAATCTTGGTGGTTCTTGGTCAGGCTCATCCGCGGCTATGGCTGTGTCAGGGCAGGTGGCACTCTAAATTAGAGGCTCTTGTAGGCTCCCTTGGGCTTTACCTTGTTGTCGGGTCTTGGTAGCAGTAAGCTCAGTACGTCCAGACATCTACGTCCAGGGCTACCAGCCCATCCACAGCAGACGCGAGCTCTGCCGCTCTCCACAGTCGGTCCATTATATCCACATGTCACACTCCAAAGTCAAATTGGCTCCGGCGTCCAGCCAATCACAACGAGGAACGAATAGCTGTCACGGGCCTCGAAGAAAAATCCTTGGCCACATCGTGTCAGTGGCGTCAATCATCACCACATCTTGGAATCTGTCGAAGTGCTATCGCATGTGATTCGTCTGAGGTGTTATACACGTGGCAACAGTCTAACATCGACAAATGACATCAAGTTAAACAAAGAGTAGTTACACAGCAACGACAATAGCGTTTCATACCTTATCGTGGACGGTGTCGACGAAAACGCCTCCACATTCCCTGACTCTTGCGTGAACTCGGCCATCCATCGCTTCAATTTTTGCCGATGTCTGAGCTGTATGAGTCTGTTTCTTCAGCTTGCGCACCAAATTGTGTACGTCCTGGCTCGTTGGGTTGCAGCTTGAATTCTTGTGGATGAACTGCAGGATGCGTTTCTTCTTGGCTCCAGCTTTGACAAGCTCGGTAACAGTCCCCGCTAGATCGGGCTCGTAAGCTGTCCGGTTGTGCGGATAGTGGTCAAAGGTATGTCTAGAGAGTGAATGGTTGTGCTCCAAACGGGCAGCAGTGATTCGCAGCACAAACGAAGGAATGGGTCCCGCCGAATCAACCACTTGAACACATGCATTGATCTAAAAAAACGATACAAATTGAACGTGAGCCCATGCACGACCAACAGGCACCCAACTGTACATCATTGGAGCACATTTGAACTCAACCGAACTCAACCGAACCCAACTGAGCCCAACTGAGCACCACAGATACCTGCACGTCACACTCGAGAGCTCTCGACTCCTGCCGCTTACGATTGCCTTGTCCACGCGGCTTGTACTTCCCTGCGTGTGTGCAGACGAACGTCTTCGAGTAGTTAACCCACTCCTCGGGCACAAGCGGCTTCGTCGACCCGGAGTCTTGAATCTTCTTGTTTCTGGTCGCGACCTTGTTGTTAGTGCGAACGCGGAAGCTCTGCACGCAGCCATTGTATAAATAAACAGGTTAGATCATGCGAAACCGCCTCGGATGCCATATTCAGTATAGCAAACGATACCTGGTATGTCTCGGCTGAATACTCCTTGAGATACGCGTCCAAGGCGCCCCATGAATCAAACGCGGTCTTCTCGGGTGGCGACGCCACAACCACCGCCTGTTCGACTCTCTGGGTTGTTTGAAGGCGGTCAGAAGCATCCGAGCGACGCTGCTTCGACGTGGAGCTGCCGCTACCAGACGACTCCGCCGACGAGTCGACCCACTCCTCATCACTGTCCACTGCCTCCTCCCCGTCGCTCTGCTCCCCCTGTCGTGGCGGCCGCGCCGCCGCTCTAACGCGCAGGTCCGACGCCATGGCTACCTGACTGCTGCTACTCTGGCGACTGGGTGTGGGCGGCTTTGGGCTCTGGCGTCTTTGCTGCTGGACGCTCGCCCACGAGGGGCTTCAACAAGTTGAAGAGCGTCGCAGCGGAGATCCGGATCGCGTCGAGCTCCAAACGGAAGAAGTCGTCAGCGTCGAAGGCTCCAGCCGTGAAGCCGGCTTCTTCTAGCAGACGCAGCAGATCCATCGCCGCGTCGAGCTTGTTCGTTGTCGACGACGGGGCCTGCAGCGGTCCAGTGAGGGATCCGATCAGCTCCAGCTGCATGATTCGCATCACTGGGTTCCCGCGTAGGAAATTCCTCAGCTCCGTACGCGGGTACGCCATTTCTAGCTTGGATCGTGACCAGGTAGACTTCAATACAGCACGATCTTCGCCATCCGAGTCTGGTGCCTTGAGTTTCTTCCTTGCGGCCTTCGTCTTCGTAGACGTTGCACCTGAGGCCGCATGGGTGGTGGTGGATGAAGGATCATTCGCTTTCGCGAACGAACCTTCGTCCGGCAGATCCTGACTCGCGTCACGATCTGCGGGGGTCCCCGAAGGGACCTGGGGAGGAAAGCGAGGTTTCTCTTCCTGATCCGTTGCCAGACCATCCTCTGTTCCGTCGGCGGAGCTCCTCCCAGGGCTCGGCCGATCCGTGGATCTTGCGTTCAGCGACGCCGTCGGCGATCCTGTCTCCGTCGGCGTTTCATCTCCCGATCCATGACTCACTTGCGCATCAGCTTGGGACTCACGGTGAAATCCCGCGTCGCCAAGAGATCCGGGCACGCGCACCATTGTGGTGGAGCAGATTCGCTAGAATTCTAGGGATCCCAACTCACACACACTGCGCCCAGACACCGACTAACGGAGGGGGTACTCCGACGGCCGTGTAGTTGCTGAGTGGTTCACCTTGTGTACCCGTCGGCGGGCTGGTACAGCTCTCTCGTTGACACGAGATGCGCACTGGTGAGTCTTGGACGTCCTTGTGGGGACTTGAGAGGGGGTGGATCCGCGCGGGTATTCCTGCGCACGGGGTCCTAGTAGGGTCGGCCTTGAGCTCTTGAGCAGGCCTTGTGGATCCGTAATATAAATACGGGATCCGGAGTTGTCCTTGTGTTCCTTGTTCTTGTTCCCTTGCGGGGTTGTTCCTTGTTCCTTTCCGGGGCTTGCCGCTTCCAATAGCGGGATCTTGAGGGGGTTGTGAGACCGAAGGGCTCGCACTGCCTGGCCAAGCTATCCAGGGGGCTGCCACGTGTGCAGGAAGATCGCAGAGTTCACTTGATCTATGTATGGGGCCAATAGAAATCCCCTATACTATAGCCAAGTGAGTCTTCTTGTGCAAATTCGGTTCTGATTTATGCTTTAGCCTATCCTATCCCTGGCCTTTACCTTGGGCTCTCCTGAGCCTCCCATTCTCCCTACACCTTAATATCTCTATGGATCCCATACAACTTCGACGATCCTCCCAGTTAAGTACGGATCCCTCCACTAAGTGCGGATCCCCGCTAAGTACAGATCCCTCCGGATCCGATCCTCACTCCTTACGGGACGGCTCTTAGGATCCGCCCCACATGGGATCCCGCGTGTCGCGTAGTCAGATCCTTCACTTCGGGAAATTCTCGGAAACTGCAGTACCACAGGAACGATACGGGCTCTGATGGCGTGGAGTTCGGCTTTGGTGGTGACGGGACGAGCTCTGGTGGCGAGGAGGTGGGTTGGGTGGTGACGACTTGGAAGCAGAAGCGGCAGAGGTTGTCGCGAGAGCGGATGAAGTCAGCATTCAAAGCAACACACCTCACGAGAATAACAACTGTTCGACACTTACTCTTGCAACACTGACAGAAGATTTCCAGATCATGAGTCCTCCATAGGCCAAGGGGCGCCCAAAGCAAAAGCCAAGGGCTGTCAAAGCAAAGCGGAACCGGGCTATCGCAATGGTTCAGGAAGACTTGGACATGCACGAGCGCCAACTGAGTCTACTCACAGTTTACAAACTACTGGAAGGTGAACCCAACTACAAGTCAACACACGAGAAGCTGCTGCAGTTCAAAGAGTTCGTGTTCACGAACAAACCTAAGCCCCCCCATCGCGCACGAGATAGACAAGCTCCCCCCCACGAAACCACTGATGCGACCGGAAGAGGTGGTGCGGATATTTTCCATGCTCTTCATCAGCAAATGCACAGCTAAGGTCACGGCCTACCAAGCGAGAAAGCGGGGAACGTTGGAGATGCAGCTGGCGCTGGAGATTGTTGGCGTTGGAGTGTTCGCAAACTCTACAATAGCGCTCATGCGAAAGTGGCACACAGCAGTAAGATCCGTCAAGAAAATCAAAAGAGCACTGACCTGGATTGATCGATTGGACTTCACGAGAAACAGGAACTCTAATTTCTATGTGGAGGAGGACCCCACTATACCTACGCTGCTGGAAGGTCTGCCAATTCTGTCGAGCGAGTACGCAGACATGGTGGACCTGGCTGCGAAGGAAACCCTTAGTGCCCAAGTCATGCAGATGATCCTACACAAACTATTTGGTGCAGACCCTAGTGTCCGAGTGATCGACCCGTCCAACCTGGTGGGATTTCGAATGGAGCTATAACGACAGACAGTGGACATTTTAAACGGGCGTTGGCTGGAGTCACGAAGAAGATAAAAGTGCTGTTTTCAATCAACTGCAACAACAACCGCTGGTGCGCTGTGCTGACGGATCTAGAGAAGGGCAGAGTGTACGTCTACGACTCGATGGCGTCCTCCTACGCTGCCAGTGTCCGCGCCGTGGCCTGTCCCGTCCCATGTGCATGAGGTGGGTGCAGCAACGAGTGCCAAACCTCATTGAAATATTTGATCAGGAAAAAACATTACGGCTGTGTGAACTCGGTGACCGATCCCAGTTGGTTAGCAATGCAGCGAGGAGGTTGATTTCTTGCTGGCGAGGAGAGCAGAAGCGCCGAAATGATCTGTAGGGGCGTTCCTAACCGGGATCGCGATCCCAAACTCAGGCTCTGATTGGTCCGTCGGTCTCGATTATTTCCGATTTTGTACCCCGCGTAACCCCCTTGCGATCCTTACAACCCGATTATTGGATTGCGACTGGATCGTCGGATCGCGGAGGGTTACACCCTATCCACGGGCGGGATGAACCGAGCGCGGACCTTTCTGAAGGGAGCCCGAATTTTGAGGGAATCGAAACCGAGACCAGATTTATCAAAATCAGGGCTTCAATTTAGCACGAGCCCGATAATAATGGGCGAATTAAGCTGGGAGCCGTTCGAAAACAGTTGGAGAGCCCCGTTTTACGGAGAGCCTGGAGCACTAAATCAGGGAGCCCACTTCAAAGGCTCCCCAAGAAAAACTGAGCCCGAAAAAGTGGATTTTGCCGTGGCCCTATCCCTCCGGGTCGCGATCCCGGTTAGGAACGCCCCGTATGGTCACCTCTTTCTTTAAATCGAACTCTACACATGTGCAAAATCTTAGACTCGTTAGACGTTAGTGAATATTGGTCAGCGGAATTGCTATTTTGTCTCGACTCGTGGTGAATCTGTTGAACTTGCCTCTTCGAGTTAAAAAAAACTCGAACAGGCAAGTTCGAACAGGCAAGTTAAAGTTACCGTCTCAGTGAGGCGGTTCTGTAAATCTTTCATCAAATGTTCGTTCTCGTAAAACCTCACGTTGCTTATGTACTCTGCTCGCCGCGATGCCTACTCGACTTTGGGGGCTTTCTTGCGCTGTCGCACCTTGTGCTCCTTCTCGTCGTTGTCCGCAGCCTTGGCATCCTCCTCGCTCTCGTCCTCCGCTCCGCTGTCCGTCTTCTTGTCTTCTGCCTTCGGCTTGGATGCTCCCGACGCGCAGCAGAGGAAGAAGAAGCCCAGAGTCACCAGCACCGTAACGCCAGCGACCGATCCGAGAGCGACGACAGGGTTGGCGTTCGCGTACTCGGCGAAGTCTCCAGCCAGCGTTTCAAGCGTCTTCATGATGCCACCCTCGTCGCCGTCCTTCTTTGCCTTCTTGGCCTTCTCCTTGGCCTCGACTTCCACCGCGTGCTTGGGCGCCCACGTGAGCTCGGCAAACGCCTGCGCCTTCTCCAGGTCGTTGCCCAGCCAGAAATTGTCGAACGTGATGCCGTCCGTCATGGTCCACACCTCCACGGCCAGAGCGCCGATGGGGTCCATACGCGCCGGGTGGTCCTCCTCGAAGTAGACGGGGTTCGGGATCTTGCGTGGCTTCCACTCGCCCTTGTAGGCCGGGTTGGGGATGTAAGGCGCGTAGAACTTGCCCTTGTACGCCGGGTTGGCCTTGGTCGGACGCCTCCACTCGCCACAGCCAGACGCCTCGACGCACTTGGGGTTGGGGATCTGCGGCACCACGAACTCGCCGTCGTCCTCGTCGTCCCAGTCCTCGGGCTTGACCACGGCCGGGTCGTTGATCATCGCCGGCTCGTCGTCCAGCCAGTCGTCCGGCTTGACCGCGTCCTCGTCCGGGACGAGCGCCGGGGCGTCTTCGTCCCAGTCCTCGGGCTTGACGACGCTCGGGTCGCGGATCTTCTTGGTGTCCACCCAGTCCTCGGGCTTCGTGTCCTCCGGGTCGTCGATCTCCTTCTCCGGGATCACAGACGGCAGGAAGTTCTCGAGCAGACTGCCGCTCTTGACGGAAACCTGGTCCACGAACACCTCGAACGTGTTGTCGTCGCGGATCACAGCCGTGTACAGGTGGGTGTCCTTGTCGCTCTTGATGCCGGGCGCCTCCATCATGTGCTTCTCCTCGTACTCGCCCGACACGGGGTTCTTGTGCTGGAAGATCAGGTGCAGCTTGTCGCTCTTGCCGCACTTGTCGGGCCCGAACATGAGCACGAAGGGCGTCGCGTCGCTGAAGGCCGAGAAGTCCTGGCCCTCCTGGTCCTGGCGCAGCAGCTTCACGTAGGCGCCGCCGCAGTCCAGGCCCTTCTGCAGCTTCACCTCGTACTGCACCACCATTTCCTTGCGGGCGTCGCTGCCGTCCACGCGCAGCGGCTCGTCCAGCTTGACGGCCAGGCCGTAATGACGCGCGGGCGTGTCCAGCACGAGGCCGCGGTCGGGCGTCAGGTGGGCCGCCTCCACCTTGACCTCCTCCAGGACCACGTCCTGACTCGAGTACTTTTCGTGCGAGCTCTTGAACCAGCGCGAGCCGTCGAAAAGCTCTTCGGCCTCGAACGTCTCGGCGAAGAGCGCGCTCTTGGTCAGCTCCTGCACCTTCTGCTGGCGCTCCGCCTGCTCGGCCGTGTCCTGCTCAGTTGCGACCTGCTCCTCGGCCAGCGCCGCCATGGGCAGGAGCAGCGCTGACAGCAGCGCCACGATGGTCTTGACCTTCATTCTTCGTCGAGTGCTTGGGCGTCCAAATCACGAATGACCTTGAAGCGCCACGTAAGTCAACCGCCCGATCCTCCGCCTTCTAGAAGTTTGCGTGCGTGAATGACAGCGTCGTTTGAAACAGGCTTGGTCAATCCGAACTTTGTAATCATATCAATACGGCAAATACCGTAGACTTGATATCGCTGTACTCAGCAATGTGATTGGATAAATACTGCTGAGGTCGAAGGGGGAGCTTTTCAAAGATCGCTGGGAGGAAGAAGGATCATTCGACCAAGCAGGCAGCGGAGCATGGACACTCGACAGCGCACGCAGTCGCCGATCGTGACGGGCACGTCGGTGATCGCGCTCAAGTACAAGGGCGGCGTGATGATGGCGGCCGACACGCTGGGCTCGTACGGCTCGCTGGCGCGCTTCACGGACCAGCGCCGACTGACGGCCGTGCACAACACGACGCTGCTTGGCGCGGGCGGCGACTTCAGCGACTTCCAGTTCATCAAGGACAAGATGGACGAACTGGAGGTGTACGACTTCAACCAGGACGACGGCTGCGATATGACGGCGCCCGAGATCTACCACTACCTGCAGCGTCTGCTCTACCACCGCCGCAACAAGTTCGACCCGCTGTGGAACACTGTGGTCGTGGGCGGCCTCGACCCGGAGACCAACAAGCCCTTCCTGGGACAGGTCACCATGATCGGCCTGGCCTTCGAGGGCGACTACATCGCCACGGGCTTCGGCCACCACCTGGGCATCCCGCTGATGCGCAAGCACTGGCGGCCCGATATGGAGGAGGCCGACGCGCGCAAGCTGCTGGAGGACTGCATGCGCGTCTGCTTCTACCGCGACTGCCGCTCGATCAACCGCGTGCAGTTCGCCAAGGTCGCGGCCGACGGCGTCTCCATCCCGGAGCCCGTCAAGATGGACACCAAGTGGGACTACTCGCTGTTCGTTAAGACCAAGTCGGAGTTCGGCGCCTCATGGTAAGCGCTGAGAGACCGAAGGCAAGCAACAGCGTGCCGGAGGAGAAGAGCTCAGGACAACGAGCAGCAGGGGCTTAATACTGAAGGTGGAGGAGTTTCGCTGCGGTGGAGCTCTTTGCTGAAGTGCTAGGACGTTCGGGGTGAGGCGCTCTTCTGCTCCTGCGGAGGACAGACAGGATTTACTGCAGTTTTGCATGCACGTGAGCGTCCGCTTCACCAGTAGGCTCATTAACAATAAAAAGCAAGAAGAAAAACGAAGAAAACCATCGCTTCATGTCCTGACACGAGCTTCGAGATCTTCCGGTAGCTACGAATGCCGGATCTAATCCCTGCGTCGACGCTTGGAGCTGTGCCTTCTTCGCGAGCTGCGGTCGCTTCCTGAAGAGGACGAGGAGCTGTCGCTCTCGCTGTCGGACGAATCCGAGCCGGACGACGAAGAACTGTCACTCGATCCGGACGAGGAGTCCGAGTCCGAAGAGGAAGACTCGCTGCTGCTGCTGCTGACACTGCGGCGTCGCTTGCGTCTCGAGCGAGAGGAGCTGCTCTTCGTCGTCTTCTTCTTGGCGTCCTTCTCCTTGCGCTTGTGCTTCTTGCTCTTGGCCGCTAGCGCCTTCTCCTCGTCCTCCTGTTCCTGCAGCTCCGGAGGTTTGTCCTTGTTGAAGGGCTGACGCAGCTTGGGGTTCTTCAGCTGCTGCGAGCGCGACGGTCGCTGCACATACACAGCCTCGTTCTTGCATTCGTAGGTCCAGTGGCCCGGCTTAAGGCACTTCTGGCACATGGCGGCGGCGCTGGAGGCACACCCAGAGCCGAGTCCGCGACGGTGCACCCGCACCTGCTCCGTGCTGGTCGCATACATGTTGCGCCGCGCCTCCTTGCGCTGCGCCCACTTGCCCAGCGGCGCGTCGCCATCGTCGCCCATGCCCATGCTGGATGCAAGTCTCGGTCTACACCTTTTGACTGGAAGTGGCTATGTGTATTTTCGACCAATCTAAACCTCCCTGCTCTTCGATTGGCTGAAAGGGCGCACTTTACACTTCAACTCGAAGTTGAAGCGGAGCTCCTCATTCCGCAGCTTGCGGTGGCGCTGCAAGGCCGAAGCCAGCGTGGGTGGCGTTATCGGCGGCGTTGTGGGCTGGATGTCGGCTGCCAGCGCCACGAACTGCGCCGTGCTCTGGTCCATCTCGGGCGCCGCCTCGGCCGCCTCCATGACGTGCTGGGCCACGTCGCTCCAGCGCACGCGGGTCAGCGCCAGCGAGTAGCTGCCCACCTTGAACAGCTCCATGCTAAGTACGCCCACCCAGAGCGCCGGGAAGCCGTAGCCCAGTGTGATGCCGCCCACGTAGGCGACCGGCAGGTTGATAAGCCACGTGGCGATGGCGCTGGTCCACAGCACGGTGTGCACCTGGCTCATTCCAGTCAGAGCTCCAGCCTCGAGGATCTCCACGGCCTCGAATATGCAGGCGGCGATGAAGACGGGCAGCACGAGCCGACACGTCGTGAGCAGATCCTTGTCGGTCGTGTACAGTGCGATGATTTGCTGGTCCATGACGCTGGTCGCCGTCACGATGGCCACGACAACGACCATCGTGCAGATCAAGCCTAGGCCGGTGACGCGGCGAGCCAGGTCGGGCTTGCCTGCGCCCAGGTAGTTGGCAACGCGAATCTGTGTGGCGCAGCCGTAACCCCAGAAGAGCGCCCAGAGCAGCCCCCACAGACCGGAAATCACGGCGTTCGCGGCGATCACGCGCGCGCCCAGCCTCGCTGCAACGAGGGCCACCAGCGCACTGGCCGAGTTGGACACGAAGCTGTTGCTGGAAATGGGTCCAGCCACTCGGAGAAACGACCGGAGCCGACTCAGCGTGAGTGCGTGGGTGTTCCAGCCATACCACGCGCGATGGTGGTATTTCTTGTACAGGATGGCGTAGCTGAAGAGCGCAAGCGGCTGGAACCAGGACGCTATGACCGTGGCGATCGGAGACCCGATGAAGCCGAGTCCGTGCCACGGACCGATGCCGTAGATGAGAACGTAGTTGCTGCCGGCGGCCACGAAGATTGAGACCATTCCCACGATTGTCGTGGGCACCAAGACACCCATCGCTTGCAAATACTGCCTGGATGATGAACCAACGCCACGAGTCAGTCAAACGTATAGCGATAAACAGCACACACTCACTAGGAGAAACAAACCTGAGGCAACAGTAGAGAAGTGAGGGAAGGATCGATCCGGAGACCACGCGTGAAAAGGTGGTGGCGAGCTCGATGACCTCCTGATCGCTTGTCGAGTACTCGAGGATGTAACCAACACACCAGTACCACATCGTGACCGGCACTGAGAGCAGCGTCGTGATCATGAGCCCGAATTGCAGCCAGATGCCAGTGAGTTCTCGGTTGCCGGCACCCCACGACTGACCGCACAGCTATCGAGACATTGCGAAGCGCGTTAGTCTTGTTTGAATGACTATCCGAAGTGAAAGAGGCGATCGAACCGTGTTGAGAGCTGAGGCGGACGCCCACACACAGTAAAGCGCAGGACTCGTCCATAGCTGGGCTAGCGAGGCGGCTGCTAGCTCCTTGACGCCAAGGTGGCCCAGAAACATCGAGTCGATGGTGAGGAGAGCTGCTCGAGCCAGCGTGGCCATGCTCACTTGCGCTGCCATCGAAGAGAGGTCGACGAAGTCATGCCAGACCGTTTGCTGCTTCGGCCGGGAGAAGGTCTTTTCCAGAAGCGGGCTGGTCTCCATGCCGGCCAGGGGCAATGCGAAATGACTGCCAGAGACAGGAACGCACTGCGCCCTTGGCTCTGCAATTAACGTTGAAGTTACGACTCTGTTGCCACCAAGGATAGCACGAAACACCCGCCCGAAACTTCCTCGTTCGAGTCATGGGCGCTGCTTTGGCCTCTCACGATGCCTCGAATCCGCAACACCAGCACTTGCTGAGTGAGTACCTGGGCCATTCGAGGAAGACGGCCGATGAGTGCGCCCACATCTTCCGGGGCTCCTTGGGCGTGTACGACGACGAGCAGAGTGACGTGCCTCCCTCGAGCTTCGGCGCCCGGAAGCCGTCATATCCTCGGCATATTCAACTTTCTCAGTTTGAAGAAATCTTCGGGATGCTGGTAGCGGACCCGGAGCCCCACTTTCGATTCTTCCACCACGGGAAAACAACACCCGCAGACGCCAAACTCAAAGTAGACGCCACCGTCTGTGCGCATCGCGTCTTCTGCGCAGTGGCGTTGCTCATGAGAGCCGACTTACACTCAAAAGTTGACTTCGTGCTGCGGCTGTACGCGGACATTGCTGGAGCTCTCACGCCCGAGGCGAAGAGCTCGTTGCTTAAGGATTTCGTCACTTGTGTCGAAGAAGTTCTGCAGCTCTCCGATCCCATTCCGGGCAGCGTGGTATCGAGCGTAGAGGTACGTGGTCTGTTGATCTGCATCTTGGTAGTTGGTACTTCGATGTACTTGGTGGACTGACGTAGTTTTGAGCAGAAAGCGTTCTGGAGCGACGAACCTGCCAAATTGATGACCGTGCGCGAGCTTTACGACGTTTGCCTCACGAATCCACAGATCAGTGGAATACTACACAGTATTCACACGCTGATCGAAGGTAAGGTGTTGAGCGGTGCTTGGGGGGATGGAGACGTTACCAACTCGCTTCGTGTGCTGCTTTTCAGAGTTTTCGACTTCACAGCGCCAGGAGAAACTGCGGCAGCGTGAGAGTAAAGCACAAGCGCAGCAAGTGTCCATGCGCCACGGAGGAGACAGCAAGTTGGCCCGGATGAAGTCGATGGTGCGCACCATGTCTTCAGCTGCTCTACCCCGCGCTTCACTGCTGTGGGACTTGAAGGTAAAAAAACAATATTAGGTCCTGTTCTGGTACATACTTGAAGTAACTTTCATGCAATGTGAACTCTTAGGCTGGCGATTATGGCAAATTCTGGCTGAAACCAGAGCTTCTCCACGTACGGGCAAGCGAAACGTGCGCTCATGCACTCGAAAAAATGTGTCGAACTGATGCCCAAAGCATCCTGGTAGTTGAAGCTGCTGCAGACACGACGCAACCAGAGGCTTCCCAGTTGCTTGGACTTGTTTCCGCCGACAAACTTCTGTTGTACGTACAGCAGAAGCCTTGCTTCGATACTGCTGAAAATGAAGGTTTGGATTGACATGTACACTTTCGCTTTCTCAGGCATTTTCTTCACTGCCTGGTGCCCAATTTCCAGTCACCAACCGCCAAGCCGTACGAGCACACTCGAGCGCGCGCAGAAGAAGCAATTCAGCAATTCGGTGCAGTCCCGCTGCGCGACGTGGTGCGTTTTTACTTCTCGGAGCGAGCCCCACTGCTGAGTACCATCCGCGACGATGAAGCGTTTTTCAGCATCTTGCTGCGTTTTGCATGCGGCGAATGCTCCGTGGCAGTGGCTCAAAACTACAGCTCCAATCCTCAAGCCGTCCTCGGATGCCTAACCGTCTTTGATATGCTGGCCTGGCTCGATGAGGACTTGGCTATGCTGAGTAAGGTTGCATGCGGATATTTTGCTTTCATTTTGAGACTGATGCCGATGTCTTTGTGTAAGTACAGAAGGAAAAGAGCGCTGCGCGGTCGCTGCCTTTCCCCAGTTCTTTTACGCACCGGCAAAGCTTGACCTGGTTTCCGCTTCTGCGTCGGTGTGCGAGGGCTTAGTGGAGATGGCGTCACGGAAGCTGTCCGGGATATTGGTCGAGTCTATTGCTGACGACGTGGACAAGAAACTACTCAGGTATGAACAGTACTATCAAAGTTTGAAAAGTTTCAAGTGTGCTTCCTCGAGCTGACCACTCGTTTTCCCGTCACAGCGCCAACGTGTTCCGCGACCTGTTCCCAGCCTCCTTCTCCGCTTTAAGCGGCAATGGCGAGCCAGGTCCCCTGCTTCGAGCAGTGACTGCCAATGCAACGACAATGCCATCTGCACGTACCGTCGCCCCTGATGCTTCCATAGCGAAAGTGATTCGACAAATGGTCGACCACCGGGCAAGACGCGTTGTAATTCAATGGCAAGACGGCGCGATCGTCGGATCTGTGCGCGCTTCGGACATCTTCCTGATGCTTCTTCGCGCGCAGCACACCTCACTGCGGTAATTCCACGTTCAATCCAACATCCGAGCTGACAGACAAGGTCGAGCTCTAAGTTCCTTATCATCGTTACACTTTCATCTGAAGCCATTCACTTGGAGCGACTGAGTGCTCACGGAAGTTCTATTGCACTTGTACAATGAAGTTGTTCCGTCGACCGATGCGAACTACCAACACCTTGTCATCGAGCAGATTCGACGCGTCCAACCGCAGAGTGTCCGACTCGACGCGCTCGTTGTTCAAGTAAACGCCGCCACCCTTGATCAGGCGCCGGCATTCAGCTGCAAAAGAGTGAAGAAGAAGACAAGTCAGGATACCAAACACCCTTCAAGGAAAGTTACCATCAGCTCCGTACCTTTTGACTTCGACGCGCCAACACGCACAGCCAGATCCACCAGAGACTGGTCGATCACGTCCGCGCGAGAGAGAGCAGTCATGGGAGCGTCTCCGGCCATGCGCAGCATTTCTTCCGCGGTCAGTGGGCCCCTTTTCTTTCCGAAGAGCAGTTCGGTCGCATCTAACGCAGCCTTCAGCCCCTCTTGACCGTGCATCATCACCGTCATGTCTTCTGCGAGCACCTTCTGGGCAGCGCGCTTTTCCGGGGCCTTTTCATGCTCAGCCACGATGTCGCGGATGTCGGCCACTTCTCGAAACGTGAAACTCTTGAGCAGCTTCTCCACGTCGCGGTCGTCCGAGCGAAGGAAGAACTGGTAAAAGTCGAACTGGAACGGGCGAGCAGAAGCAACACAAGACGATCATAGAATTGACGTTAGTGACAGACCAGTACCGTCCCCCCGAAAGCACGAAAGCCACGTACGACAGAAGTCTTGTCCGCGTCCAACCAAATGGCATTGCCGGCAGACTTGCCGTATTTCTCTCCGGTCGCCGTCGTCAGGAGAGCCAACGTCGCGCCGAACACTTCCTGTTTGTAGCCATCATCACAAGCGGCCAGACCTTCGTGAGCACTGGAATGGGTCAGCACAACGATAAAAAACATATTGCCCACCTCTCCCGTGCTCTTCCGAACAAGCTCGATGCCCGAGGCAATGTTGCCCCACTGGTCGCTGCCTCCGATCTGCGCGACGCAGCCGTAGTTCTTGTACAGGTGCAGGAAGTCGTAGGCCTGGAAGAGCTGGTACGAAAACTCGAGGAAGCTGATGCCCTGGTCCGTCTCCAGTCGCTTCTTGACGCTGTCGCGTTGCAGCATGGCGTTCACGCGGAAGTGGCTGCATCAATACACGTCATCACTTAACTACGCAGCCCTCTCGTCCTCTAACCCAGTTGAGCCGCAACGCACCGGCCGATGTCTCGCATCCACGCGACGGCCGACATCTGCGTGTGCC
This sequence comes from Phytophthora crassamura, assembly GCA_033557995.1. Taxonomy (NCBI): domain Eukaryota; phylum Oomycota; class Peronosporomycetes; order Peronosporales; family Peronosporaceae; genus Phytophthora; species Phytophthora crassamura. The sequence goes on along the minus strand of JAUCED010000002.1, from coordinate 14,836,852 downwards.
ACTCGGCGTTGTTGCAGATAACGGCGCCCGTCTTGGGGTCGTCGAAGTCCAGCACGGCCGCCAACCCCTTCGCGATCAGCTGCGCGTTGCGCTGCACCGTCTCGTCCGTCAGCAGCACGCGCTCCTCCGACTTGCCGCTCGGATCGCCGATCATGCCCGTGGCGCCACCCACCAGCAGAATGGGGCGCACACCCGCGCGTTGGAAGTGGCGAAGAGCGATGCCCTGCAGCAGGTTCCCCAGGTGCAGCGAGTCCGCCGTCGGATCGAAGCCGCAGTACACGGCGGGCGCACGAGAGCTCAGCAGCAGCTTGTCTATACTAGCGCCTGCGTCCTGGTGCGTCACAGCGGCCAGCATGTCGCGCCCGCGCAGCGCTGCGAATGCCCTGCTCATGCTTGATCCGATTTGATATGAGCGGTGGTAAGTGAGCGATGTCGCACGAACTCGTGCGACCTTCCGAGTTCGTGCGACATCGCTCATGTCAGTACTTAAGATATGGAGGGCACTGAAAATATCCTATCCTGTGCCAACAGACGAGGGTGCAATCCCCGCCCTCTCCTGTTATATGCACGTTTGCATGTGGTCTGGCTATGGGTTCGCTTGTCAAGCTACCTGGGGCCATCGAGCCCCAGACCCTCTCCATCCACCATCAGTTGTGTGTTGCGTCACTGCCCGCCTCTCATGAACGCTGTAGCCCGTCCAAAGTTCTGAAAGTACCCCTTCATCAGTTCGCGCATGTTCCGCGCGGCGTTGACGTCCCGGTTCCAGAAGTTGGCCTCGCATCGGCTGTTCGTGCAGCGCAAGACGTTCCGGTTGCTCTTCAGGACGATCTTCCAGTCCGCGAGCTTCGGGTTTTTCATTCTTTCCGTCTCCTTCTTCTCCAAGGCCTCCCGTTGAGCCTTCTTCTTCAGATCCTTGGCAGACAGCTTGGGCTTCTTCTTGACAACCTTCTTCTTCCTCGCTTCCTCCTCTCCATCCTTGGGTTTGCGGACTTTGGTGAGCAATGGCGTTTCCTTCATCCGCTTGTGGCAGCACGAGCAGGTGATGCTGGTCCGGAACTCGTCCATCGGAAGCACGGTCGCTCGCTTCTTCAACGTCTTGGCGAAGCCCTTGACAGGCCCCGAATCGTGGCCCTTGATGCCATCTCGGCGACTCCAATCTCCGTACGCGATGCAGACCTGTCGGCACGATCCGCTTGGCCAATGCGTCCAGCGCCTTCGCCTTCAGCCGCTCCCGCGTGAAACGCCACTTCAGGAACGGGTTCTCAGCAGTAAATGCTAGCAGGAAGCGCACGTGCATGAAGAAGAACCGGAGACCCTTCGTGTACGTGGTGTAGCTCGCTTCTTGAACGACGGCATCGCGCGAATCACGCCTGCATACCACGGCTCACGCTTCTTCAAACGCTCGTTCCATGCGCGGAAATGGTTCATCTTGGACATGTGCCGGTACTCCCTCGTACTGATCTCGATGATCTTCTGACCGCGTCGGTACTGACGATTGAGGCGTCTCCGCTTCCTCTTATTGCGCTGCTGTAGCCACTTCCGTCGAACACGCCGACGAGGGAGACGGCCGACACTGACAGCGGTGCACCACGTCCGCATCCCAGGATCGATTCCTATCGTGACGTCGGGAAAGTAGTCGATCGGAAGACGTCTACGCGCAATCACAAACGGGTCTCGGTCGTCAAGTAGCGTTTTATCCGTTGCCGCCTTCTCCGGGATCTCGCTGGCGTCCTTCGGGTGGGTGAGCAGCACACTCGCCCCGTAGCCATTCGATGAGAACTGGTCTGCGAAGTACCGACTCGCGTTCGGCTTCTCGCTTCGTGGTCCATTGCGTCAAACGCAGCTCTCGGCACAGCGCAGTCAGCCACCCTCGTCTCGAACTGGGTCACGTTGAAAATCTCCCGCAGTAACTGTGATCGGTTGTCTTGAAAAAAAGACTTTTGAGCCAATCCACCTAGCGGGGCAAGAGGGACCGAATCCAGCTTCCACCCTGTTCGCTTGAAGATCCTTGCGCAGATACCGTGCAGAGTTGACCCGTTGACCGTGATGTAGCAGCTCGCGTAGGAAGAAGAGTACGGCAGCAAAGAGTACAAGCGCGTGCCCTTTGTCTTGGGGTGTTTCTCGGTGAACTTCTCCATCCATATCAGCATGTCGTGCAGCTTGGGAACGAAGTGCGCTAAGTTCTTCTTGATGTTCCAGTCCCAAGGCACCATACCCAGCCACGCGCGCAACTCAAGCTCGGTCGGGTCCTCGGTGTCGTCCCACTCGTCCCATCTTCTGCATCTTCGGCTTTTTTGGTTTCTTCTGCTTCGTCGCAGCCGGTGTAGATGACTCGGTATCATCACAGGGAACTGGGATCTCCTTGACTCGGTAGCAGCTCGCTACAAGGCGTTTCGTGTCATTGATGTCCAACTGCAGCTCGTCCTCTTTGGAACCGGATGTATTGGTGGAGGCGACGGCGACACTGGAGAGCGATCATGTTAATCGTGTTCACCATCTGCGCATTTGCGCGACTTCTCCGCGAATCGCGCCGCTGAACTCTAGCGACGGAGGTTCGTACGCAGGATTGCTGGCGCGCTGTCCCCAAAACAGTCGAAACGTGTTGATCAGCTCGGCGTCTTCCACGTGCGCTCTGGCGTTCTTGCGCTGGGTATCGTCACGAGCCTCCACCTCCTCCTCCGCGGCCACGACCGATTGCGTTGCCATGGTCTTCTGCTGCTTCCGCGGTTTGGAATACTCGGTGGTTGGGCGCGCTTCTCGTGATCTATGTCCTCCGCCTCTTTCATCACGCCAGCACAGCACCGATTGAAGAAGGTCTTGTCGAACGATGGCAGCGGTAGCTTCTCGACCAGACAGCGCAGGACGTGGACGTTGGCGACATGCCACGCTTCCAGCTGGCACTGCTTGAGCTCTCTCGCCGAGCGCTGGATCTCGTCCACGATGGGTTCGTACTTGCAGACGCGAGACAGCTTGCAGATCACGCTTCCGTGGACTCGGTTCTTGAGGAAGGCCTTCTCTTCGTCAGTCTTCTTGCGCTTGGGGGCCATGGTGGTAAATGGCAAGTGAGCAGACCAGGGTCGGCGACAAAAGCCCCGCTTTGGATAACAGGCATCTAACAGACATGGTGGAAAATGCCAAGTGAGCAAATCTGGCGGCAGCAAAGGACCCACCATATCCAAACTGACTGGGGCTGGCGGCGTCACCGGTGCGAAAGCCACTTGATATCGGCGATGAATGCGGCCTCGCTATCAGCCAGGACCTTCCCAAGGGGTTAACCAGAATGTACTGACCAAGTGGAAGCTGAAAGCTGTCGGCAACTACGCTCAAGCAAGGAAGGGAGCAGGCAAGGCAAACATTACGCCAACTCAGCGCGCATGGAGTAGATTTGGAAGGATCAGCACTGCTAGCAACTCTTCAGCATGAATACCTGTATTATCGCTTCCAGCACTCGCCGTCCTTCATCGTGCCTACAGAATGCGCCGCACCTCGAGCGTGCGCCGCAAAAAGGAGATCTGAGCCGCCGAAACAACCGCGAGGACGAGCATCTCGACGAGCGTCCACCACATCACCCGACTGTGCGTGCTCATGATCACTGCAACAATGCAAAGCAATATAGACAACGTCAGAAAAAATTGAAAGCAATAGACGCCTGCGAGTAAGTAGTGCACTAGCGCCACCGTCCGCCTCACGTGCACCGCTACGTACAGTCGTTGTGGTGGTTCGTGATCGCCTTCATGAATGCCTGAGTGTCCTTGACGGTGTCGAGGTTGACGCTGAGCTCGTACACAATGTCCTCCAGCTCCTGCACTTGCTCTACAGTGCGCCACATGAAGCAGCAACAGCAGCACTTTGTTAGAACCGTTCACCCGACAGAAGCCACATACGCAGACTCAACTGATCTTGGTGGCGTCCGCGTTGGACAGCACCTCGTGACTCGGGTCGTCCGCGTGGAAGGAGAAGCCCACGACGACGTCCCCCACAGGCGCGCGCTCATTCTTGAAGCACACCGAGTGCTCACCACCCTCTCCAATAGGCCCAATGTAGCGCCCCGACGGGCCCGTGCGCGCATATACGACCTGCTGCTGGCCGTCCGTCAGCTCCGTCTCCAGCTCGTCCGCCACGCCGCGCAGCACCTCGTAGTTGAGCGAGATGCCGTGCTTGAAGCTCTCGGCGTCCACGGCGAAGCACTCGCTCGAACCTCTCGATACCGTCACGTGCATGGTGGCGGCCAGCGGCGTCAGGACGGCCACGCACAGCGCCAATACCGGCAGCCACGTACGCGTCATTTCCGGATTTCCGGATCGATTGCGCTTTTAGGAGTGGCACGTTACGGTACTGCTCGAAATCGCACTTCAAATCAATCGATCAAAAAAACTTGCAGCTCCCGACCCAAGCGCTAGATGATGCAGACCGTGCGACGCCAGCTGGACCGCCTCTTCGCCGTGCACATGGTCATCGCGGTGGCGACGGGCGCGCTCTGTTTCCTCACGCCGCACTCGCTCATGTCTCCGATGCTGGGCGAGGCCAGCAACACGCACTTGGCGCACGAGTTCGTGCGGCTTTACGGTACGCCTACTACTGCTGCTGCTGGGGGGTTGAGAGGGCTGAACTGCCCCTTTCGGCTTGTGCATTGCATTGCTTCTTAGGCGCACTGACGCTGGCGCAGGGCTGGATGGTATGGCGCACTAGGCTCGTCAGTGACGCGCTGATCCGCCGCACATTCTGCCAGGCCTACTGCATCTGCTTCCTGCTGCAGGCCGTGGCGCTGCTGCGTGCACAGTTGGCGTCGCCAGAGAGCCACTCGATGCTGCACTGGGTCAACCTCCTGCTGCTCACGGGCCTGGGCTGCGCCTACGGTTACTTCCTCGTCTTCAAGACCATCAAGGCGTTCGAGCTGCCGGGCATGGAGAAGGGGCTGCTATGACCTGGCATCAAGTACGACAACGGCCCCACACTTACGTGTCCAAACACAGCAACGCATTGTCTCGTGGAACTTACTTGTATCATGTAACTTGCACCTCAAGTGCTTCAGATGTCGAGTGGGTCGTCAAATGTACCGGCAGTCGGTTGAGCGGCAGTCGGTTGGGCTTCCGTCGGCCGTGTTTCAGTAGGAACAGAAGAAGAGGAAGAGGTTCCACTCAGATCGACCACTGCAGCTGCTGGAGCACTGGCGGCTGCCGCAGTCGTGGCTGGAGTGCTGCTGGCAGGCTCCGGAGCGTGCGGCCCAGCGGAAGATGCTGCCGGGGCGGTCGCAGGCTGCACCAGCGTCAAAGAAATCTTGCGCTTCTTCCGCACCTGCAGCAGGTTAACAGGCTTGGCAGCGCTGCTTCCTTCCGAGTTCTGAAAGGCGCGCTTGATGGGGTCTGACGGATGCGGCTTGTGCTTGGCCGCGGGGTTCTTGGTCGGCGTTTGCTCCTTTGGAGCAGCTGCAGTCTGCGTCTGACTTCGAGGCTTCTTGCGCGTCTTCTTGGGCGTCGCGAACATTCGCCGCATATTGTCCTCATTCAGCGCAGTTTGGTCTACAGCGGCAGAGCAGCAAGAGCGATCAGCAATTCCGTCCGACAATCGCACCCAGACAAAGCCTTCGCACCTTTGCTCGACACGCGCGCACCGAAGAAACCAGCTTGGAATTGAATGAGCGAGATGTAGCCGTCCGTGGACGAAATGCTCAGCGTCTGGCCGTCCGCCGTCCAGCTTGCATCCGTCAGGTCGGCGTAGTGGAGACCCTTGACCGTGCAGATCGGGTGCGCTTGCTGTTGTCCGAGCATGAAACATGGTCGGTTAATGCCGCTGGGGTTAACCGATCTAAGCAAGAGAGGAGAGGTACCTGCGTGTCGTGAATGACGACTGCGTCCAGAGTAACTATAGCGAAGACGGACCGGAACTTGGTCTTGAAGAAGTTGGGGGTCGCCGAGTCGTCTTCCTGGCCCTCTTGACGTCGCAATTCGTAGATGATTGGACTGCAGCGGACACCGAGAGAAGCCTTCTCCTGGCCGGGCAAGTGCAGCGTCGGATGGCTGAGGTTGCCACGCGAGAACGCGTACACTGTGTTCACTGGAGACGCCGACTCACTCGCACGGAAGGTCCCGGTGGGGGCCAAAAAGTAGCTTCCGTCCGGTGTCCACGCAGGGCGACGAGCAAACGCGGGACACGTGTCGTCGAGAAACATCCTGTGCTTCGGCGCCGGTGGGGGTTTAGCTGCCGTGTCCGCTGGGGTGGCGTCGGCACTTGCGGTCTTGGTGCTGTCCTTGTCGTCCTTGTCTTCCGTGGATGTTGCTGTAGCAGAGGAGGAGTTCACCGCGCTCTGTTTCGAAGGAAATTCGCGCGTCTTGAGCGTCTGGATGCACATGAACTTGCGGTTCTGCTTCTTCCCGTTCGGCCGCGTGGCCGCCCCGAAGCCGCTGAGCGAGTAGACTCTGCACGTGCGGTCGTTGCCCTCCGTGACCAGGAACTCGTTGAGCGGATCCCAGGCCACGCCCTGCACGTACTGCGTGTGGTCCTTGCGGCGCTCGGCCACGTCGCCCTTCTCGACGTCCCAGATGACGCAGCGGTTGTCCACGGACGAGGAGCAGAGGAAGGCCGAGTCGGGCGACCACGACAGGTCGGTGATGTCGCCCTTGTGGCCCAGCGACAGGATTTTGCGCCCCACGTCGCTGAGCGACGAGATCTGGTCCCAGCGCCAGTCGTCGCCCGCCGTCTTGGGCTTGGACCACAGGATGATGGACGTGTCGTCGCTGGCCGATGCCAGGTATGCGCCGTTGGGCGAGAACCGCACGCAGTTGACGCTGCGGTCGTGGCCCGACAGGCTGAAGACGAACTCAAGCGCGGCGTCTTCGCCCACGCGCCAGAGCTTGATCTCCTTGTCGGCGCCGCCCGTGGCCAGCAGCGGCTTGTCCGTGGCATCTCCTTCTTCTCCTGCTGCAGGCCGTAAGAAGTCCAGCGACAGCACGGCCTCGTTCAGCCCCGTGGGGCCGCAGTGCAGCCGGATCTCGGGCGTCGCCACGCGCACCGCCGCCGTCGTCGCCGCCATCTTCGATCTTCGATTGATAATTTCCCGCCAAAAAATACGGCGGCAGGCAAATGGCCTCTCGACTAAGTACGATTGCGTCACCGGTAATTCGGGTGTGACACGTCAAATAGACAGGCCATGGATGGATACATGCAAGGAGCGGAGCCACATTGCCCGAGTCACCGCGCCGCCTTAGCCAAGGGCTCCAACCGGCACTGCATGTACCTGTGACCGCCGAGCAAGCGCGTTAAATGCGCTGTCTGGTCGTCACTGCGTCCTGGAGCGGAGCCCTGCTTATTTTTGCTCCTGCCAGCGTGGTGGTACGTGGCGCCAAATGTGCCCACAACGGGCGGCATACTGGACACAAGTGGTTTAACGCCTACCCCGCCAGCTGGCGATTCAACTCGAAGACGAGCGATCGCCCGATCGGGGCGGCACTGCAAGCTCCTCGCGCCTTGGCTTGGCTCCCCCTCACTCCTGCTTCGTCGATATGGAGACCTGGACGGACTACTTCACGTCGCACTTCTACGCCATGAAGGCGCGGCCCGTGTCGGCCTTCGACCCGTCGGGCTTCATCATCGTCATCTCCTTCTTCCTGCTGCTCGTGGGCGTCGTGGCCGCCACGGCGCGCGCGCTCGTGTCCAGTCACGGGCTGCTGCTGCGTTTGCGCGTGGAGAAGAACCTGCAGGAAATGTCGGACTACGTGTCGGACCAGCGCAGCCGCGTGGGCGAGAACCTGCAGTACATCAAGGGCCGAGCCATTGACCACTCGGGCCGCCAAGGCTTCATCGCCGAGATGCTCAGCTACGCCTACCTATCACGGCTCGCCTTCTCGCTCTCCGTCTTCGCTATTGCATCGTATCTCAACACGCTGGCTGCTGTCATCGCGGGGTGGGCATTGGCTCGTCAAGTGACTGGATTGGGTGGACGGCGTTGCTGACGTTGCTCTTTGTGTGACTGTAGGTGGCGCACGCCCAACGTGGTGATCCTCAATCTCGCCAAGGAGAGCACCAACCTCAAGACGCTCCCGGACCTCGGCCACGACCTGTTCAAGTTCGTCATGACCAAGATCTACGGCCACACGACGTACATCGAGTGGTTCGACTTGCCCGACGAGTTCCTCGCTGCTGTCGGCACGCTCACGTCATTTATTCTCATCGTGCACCCACGCGTACGTTTATCTTCAGCGGCTGAATCTGCGGCAATGAGGACTGGACTAACATGGTGACGTCGGACGTTTACCCTTTTGCAGCGTCTGCTGATCCTTCGCCGCTTCTGCTTCATCTTCGCTGTTATCAATCTCATGCGCGCGTGCTGCGTGGCAGTCACGTCGCTGCCCGACGCCAGCCCCATGTGCATCTCCCAGTTCGACAGCGAGCGTGGGAACTACAAGTCTGTTCCCATTTTCCCAAAGTACGTGGACCTGTCTCGCTGCTGCGCTGATTGCCTGCCTCTCTGCTGCGATGATTGTCTGGATAGAGTAAGAAAGCTAACGAAGGTCTGCTTGTGTTGGTCACTTGCAGGGCGTTCTTCCGCGCCTGGAAGGTGTTGATCCGCCCGTCACAGCACATCACGTGCGGGGACATGATCTTCAGTGGCCACGCTGTCTTCCTCATTCTGTGCAGCATGTTCGCGAGAACGGTACGCTCCGCTGTTACGTCGCTTGACTTGGTTAGCTTTGCTCACACGACCTGTGTGTTGATGCTTTGCAGTACTGTGTGCGCTCCGAGCTTAACACTCCCTTCACGCGGCGCTTCCCGTTTGTGCTGTGGATGATCCGCTACTATAACTACATCCTGTCGGCTTGCGGCCTCTTTGCGATTGTGGGCACGCGGTTGCACTACACGCTGGACGTCCTCATCGCCATCTACATCACGTTCCAGGTCTGGTTCACGTACCACTGGCTCATGAACCACCCGGAGAACAGTTTTGCTGTCATCAAGTGGCTCGAACACGAAGAAGTGCACCTCGTTGACCACAACGCCTACCGGAAAGCGCGGCGGTCCGGCAGCCTTCACAACTGTATCGAGAAGATTGACTAGTAGACTTTTTGTAGAGAAAAACCTCACACAAATTTAATCTCTTGAGGACGAATTCGCGATTAAAAAATCGTATTATTATCTACCGCGTTTTCTTCGTCTCGCCAGCTAAAGCGGCAGCTGCAGCACTCGTTTCTGCCTGCTGCAGAGCCTGTCGAAGCTTGTGCTGCAAATGCTCCTCAAGGACCCCCCACTCGCTGTTGATCGCAGCAAACACGACCGTGTCGCAGTTGCACTTCTTGACGATACGGTGTTTCCGCATGACGCCTTCGAACGTGAAACCCAGCGAGTGCGCAGCTCTTCGAGCCCGTACGTTGTGTCCATCACACCTCCACTCCACTCGACGGTACCCGCTAGCGAATACATACTCCAATAGTAGCAGAACCACGTCCGTCAGGGCTGTGGTGCCCTGGAACGCCGGAGCCAGCCACAAGTCCATGAGCTCCACGCGCAGATTCCGCGGCGAATGCGCGCCCAGCGTCACCATGCCTACAGGCTGCTTGCTCTCCTTGTCCACCAGAACAAAGCGACGGGCGTCTTCTTTCTCCGCAGAGTAAAAGTCTTTGAATTCCGACACAGACGCAAAGGGTCCATGCGGCAGATACCTCCAGATCATCTCGTCGGCGTCGAACTTGAGATCTCGGAAGATGCCACCGCGCGGTTGCCCGCAGGAGACGGCGAAAAGGTCAGCGGCATCTTCGGCTGCGAAGTCCCTCACGCAGATGATCTTCCCTTCCAGCGTCTTATTCTGCCCGAGCGGCGGCGGGCGAGCGTCCAGCGTCTGTGCCTTTACCAGCAGCTCGTCGTACAGCAGCGGCTTCTCCTCACCCAGCGCGGCCGGCAGCCCCACCGCCTCCTGCGTCATGCGCTCGAAGGATCCTCCTTGACGCAGCAGCAGGAACACCGCCAGCAGCGAGCCTACGAACACCAGCGCACCGGCCGCGATGCCGATCAGGACGACGGGCGTCAGCATCTCGGTAGTAGGTACTTCGAAGTAGACCTTTTGTCAAGGAGTATCTTGCGGCTATATTATGTGTACCTTGTGTGTAATGCATGGATAGTAGTGCAGCAAAACACTCGAATGTTTACTAAGCAATACAGCTTCCAGGTGTGAAACAGAGGCTGTATTTGCAATTAACGTGCGGCGCTGCTGACGCTGGTCAAGTTCAGCATTTGACAAGGGCAGGATGAACGCGACGCAGGCGCCTTCGCAGAGCAAGCGGCCGCCCGAGAAGGGCTCGTTCCCGCTGGACCACTACGGCGAGTGCAAGCCCGCCATGAAGGACTTCCTGGCCTGCATGCGCGAGCACGGAAACAGTCACATCGACTGCAAGAAGCTGTCGGCCGCGTATCTGCAGTGCCGGATGGACAAGTGCGTGGCTTGAGAGCTACTTAGTATGTGGAGTGATGGTCTCACCTCTGTTGTGGCACCTTTTGCAGGAATCTCATGAAGCCTGAGGAGCTCGAGAGGTTGGGCTTCCATGAGAAAGGCATGACGAAGACGTGGACAGAGACGACCAACGAGGGCCGCAAGGAGAGCGAGGGCTTCGTGGCAGGGATGGGCGTCAAGTCGTCGCGCTACGACAAGAAGAAGTAACAGGAACCTGCGCCGTACTGTGCAGTAAATGCGGCTGCAGCAGCCTCTCCTTAGATATCTAACCAGACCAAATCAAAACGCTGCTCTATTTCCCAGTACGGCGGCTCTCCGCCGTCTCCAGTTCCAAGATGCGCATGCGCAGCGCACTCATCTCGGCTGCAGCTTCGCGTGCGTTGGTCTGCAGCTGCTGCTCTAGCACCTGGACGCGCACACGCAGTAGCGCCTCCCGCGTCTCACTGCCGCCGCTGTCTTCACCGGCTGCGTCGGGCTGCTCGGCACCAAGTGCGTGTGCATACTGGCGCGTTGGCGAGCGCTGTGACGCCTCCGCTGACTGCTGTGCGACCGCCTGCTCGAATTGGCGGATCACTTTCTCCTGCATGCGCACCGCTTTCTAACAGACCACGACGCGAGTGAGTTACCTACCGACTTGTATCGCTTTGAAGCCTCACTGATCCTCCTCACCTTGAGAGCGACTGCGTGCTGCTTTTCTCGCTGTAATCGCTGCACCAGGGCCGCCTGCACCATGTGAGCCTCCTGCAGCGTAGCGTGGCGTGTTTCCAGGGCGGCGAACGAGCTCCGAGATCGCTGGGCATCTGCAAGCTGCTGCTTCACAGTTTGGTACTCGTGGTCTAGCTCCTTGTACTTGGAGGCCAGCAGTGCAAACCGATGTGAGGCTGCTTGGTGGATGGGGAACGAGCTCCCGTTTCCGTTGGTCGATGCGAGCAGCTCCGCCAGCTGCTGCTGCTCTCGTCGCTGCGCAGCGTCCACCTGCTCCTTGAGTTTCTGGAGCTGCTCATCTTTCAAGCGTGCCTCTCGCTGTGGAAAACACAGTCAACGACGTCAGGAAGCGACAAACGGCAGCGTTTCAGGCTCAATACAACTCACGCGCAAGGCCACGAGCTCCAGCCCACACGTCTTGATCGCAGCTAAACGCGTGTCCAGCTCATTCTCAAGCTGAAAGGCGGAGAAAGACAAGTGAGTCTCACCTTGACCAGGACAGCAAGGACGACCAAGCAACGTACTCTTTCAATCTGACGGCGTTGGGCGGTTCCTTCCGCCTGCAGGTGAACAAGCTGCTCTTCCAGCAGCGCACTGGTATCGCCAGTCGCTTTGCTGTTGACTTGAGTGGACTGCGGCTGCTGAACAAGCAGAACGTCTTGCGGGTTCTGCTTGTCTTGATCTCCAGACGAAGACGGCGCAAGTAGCTCGGCAAGCACACCAGACACGCCTCCAGCGTCGCAGATCGAAGCGACTGGGTGTCGGTTGAGGCCACGCAAGAGAGCGCCCATCCAAGCAAGTGTCGGCCGGGGAGAGCGCTTCCATCGGTTCGTGCAGATAACTCGTCGAGCAGGGATGGCCTCGATAAAGGCGCTCCAAGCGGCAGCATCCCACCAGCGCAGACGTAAAGCAATGTGGCCAAGGAGGCGGGAGTTGTCACCGTCAAGCGCGATAGGGATCACAGTGTGCCGAAGTGGCAAGCCATCTTTCGTCACACGGGACGTGAGCTGTAGGTGACCACGACCGACGAGTTGCTGGGGTGCAGACGAAGCGTTGAAGAGCGCGACCGCCACAGCAGCGACACAAGCGTCTTGGTTGGTGCCAGCTGACAAGGCAAAGCTAAACGGGAAGAACCAGTCGTAGATCCCCGAAGCGCTTCCCGTGGTGGAGGTGGACGAAGGCGTAAGGCCAACTTGCTTGCTGCTTGTCGTGGCATTGGGGAGTACTTGGCCGTCCTGGATGTGCGTGAAGAGATTCTCGATCTCCACTGGATCAGAGGTGGACGAACTGGCGCCGTCGTCCGTGTGGAGGTGGATCAGCGCGGCGAGGCTTGCGCACTCGAGTGGCTGCCCCTCGTCTTCGCTTCCAGTGACGACAACAGGCGTGAACGACTCCACCGTGATTTCCACCTGCTCGAAAGCACCAGCGCCGGAGACTCGACTTCGAGGCATTGCGTACAAGGACACGTAAATGCAAGCTTGGGTTAACGTGTCGTCTGATGGGAAGGCAAGCGCAAGGCGTCTCTGCTGCACTTGGCATCCGGTTTTGGCTAGTGGGATCACGCACGTCGCGAGTAGGAAGTCTTCCTGGTGGCTGGCTCCACGCTCCACTAGCTCGAGTTTCAACGCTAGCGACGTGCTGGCTTCTAAGTCGCCTTGGTCGGGCTGTTCCTTCGGAGCTTCCAACCATCGTGCAGGCAACGGAATGGCGAGCATCTCGTTCCACGACGGTGAAGCGCTGCCTTCGACAACGCGCGTGGCGGCGTACGGCGAGCATTTCTGCTCGTACAGCACTCTGCCTTCTAGAGCCGGCGACGACGGGACTTGCGCTCGGAGGTCGCCTCCTCGGTGGCATTGAACGCGGTCTGGTAGTCCAGCAAACGCTCCAACTGCAGCCACCACGTACGTGTTGAGCCTCTCGCCGTTGGGGTCCGGACCGTCGAGCTCTGCATCTCCTTCCCCTTTGACAAGAACATCCAGGCGCCTCCCGAAGTGCACGAGGACGGTCAAGAGGTCTCCACCGCGCGCGTCCGACGCTGTGAAGGGGCTGGACACAACACACTCGGTCAGTCACAATGGACAGGAACAGCTTCAACTTGAATACACACCGCGTGCTTTGACGGAAGGCGGCCGGTTCTTCGGGCTGCAGCGGCGCGTGCGGAGAGGACATGCATTCCCCTCCTCCTCTGGTCGGCGTCCCGTCGGGTCAAGCTTGAGCGTGAGCTCGAAACGCCGTTGTCGCGTGGTGATCTAATTGCGAAGATTCGCTTCATGTCGTACGAGTCGGTGGCGCTGGGCATCGCCAGCCCCGGGGCCTCGCCGCGCGGCGAGCATCCGCGCGAGGTCTTCTTCTACACGCTCGTGTTCCCGGTCTCATCGGCTCGGGAGCTCCCGCGCGTCAGCTACGGCGACGTGAGCGAGATGCTGCGTGGAGTGACGGCCGGAGGCTCCGCGCGGGAGGCGCGCGCTGTCGACGAGCTGCGTGTGGCGTGGGAGGCCAAGTTCCGCTCTGGCGCGCCAATGAATCAGGACCTCATCCCCTTCTCGGCGCTGCAGGAGCTCGTGCGGGACGTGATGATCGCCCGCTTCGCTGCTTTACCAGGGATGACCGTGCGCTCACGGACGGAGAGCAGAGGCTGCGGCCGGATCCTGTTGAGCTTTCGGCCATCGCCGGCACTGCTGAGGGCCACAGCGGATCGACTCCAGGTGCGGGTGCCAGCTTCCAGCGCTCTTGATATCGGAGAGACGAAGCTGTGGGGCCAGAGCGAAGCGCAGGAGGAGATCTACCGCCTCTTCCTGGCAGGCAAGATCAACGGTGAAGACGCGCAGATCTTCGACTACGAGGACAGCGGCATGTGGTCCCGAAGGCTGCGTGCTCTGCAGCGCTTATCCGCCTCCAAGACCGGTGAGGACGAGGTGGTGTATCTCCCGTTCCGGGATCTGGCGGCGCTGCGCTACGTGTACAGACAGATCGACGACGAGGGAGACGGCGGAGGCGACGTGGACGGCAGCACCTTGTCGCCGTTCCGCGTGGTGGACAAGATCCGCCTCACCAAGGCGCTGATCGACGCCGAGTTTGACTGCGACGCGCTCCTGGAGCGCGGACTGCTGGAACATCATTTGTGTCCACACACACACCGAACGACCGATGTGGATACGTCTCTAGACGTGCTCCAAGCGCAGTGGGGGTGTTTGCCCAGCATCTGGCGCGTCTTTTGCGGCTTGTTCCGGTGCTTCCACAGCGCGACAGACCCTCTCCTCCACGTGCGGAACTACTTTGGCGAGCAACTCGCACTCTGTACGTGTGCAGGCTACTGTTTCCACGTGCTTGGGGCTGGTGAACTAACTTGTCTTGGGTTTCAGACTTCGCGTTTGCCGGTTTCCACGCTGGTGCGTTGAGCACGCTCGGCTTCCTGGCGCTCGTGCTTGCAGTCGTAGCGACGAAGACTTCAAGGCCTCGAGAAGCAGAAGCAGTCTTCTGCTTGTGCTCGTGTGCGTTCCTTGGCGTCTTCGTGCGCAAGTGGGAGCTGCACGAGGCGCGTCTTGCCGCCCGATGGTCTGGCGGCACCCCCAGGGACGGAGACATCGCGGTGAACCCGCTGCTGCAACTGCCACGACCGCAGTTCCGTGGCGAAATGCGACGCAGCCCCGTCACTCTGCGCTTGGAGCCGTACTCACCCGTGGGGAACGAGCTTGTCCGTCACGTCGTATCGACTGTCGTGCTCGTGGCTGTGACGTTGGAGCTCGGAGCAGGAAACGCTGTTCTGGTGGCGAGCAACCGCTTCCAAGCGCTCTCAACTGAGTCCTCGTGCAGATTCAACGTGGCTTTAGGCGTCCTCGCGCTCATTGGCAAGTGTGCGACGCCGCATCTCGCTCGCTGCAGCAGAGCGCTCACCAACTGGGAGAACCACCGACTGCAGCGCGACTACGACTCGCATCTGACGTTCAAGTTCGCCGTGCTGCAAAGTGCCAATTGCTTTAGCGCTCTGTGGGGGCTGCTGTTCCTGCGACCGCTACGCTGCAGGCTGGACCAGTGTCGGGATCCAAAGCACGTTCAAGCGACCGTTTCCAGTCATGATCAAGCCGCGCGCTTCCTGTTGATCCTGCTGGGCCTGGACGTTGCCATCGCGCTGTGGGGTCTCCGCTGGGCTGTCTGGCGGTTGATTCTTGCAAGCTGTGGCTTGCACACGCAGACAACCAGGCCAGCGCGCGTGCAAGGCGGAAGAATGGGCCCGACAGCAACGCTCTTGGCGTCCACCCCACCAATGTCTTTGCCTATGGGTTTAAGTATCGAAAACGACCTCGAGTTGGCGCCGTACGAGGGAGTTCTCTTCGACTACGCGCAAGTGCTGGTGCCGCTGGGGTTTGTGGCATGGTTCGCACCCTTGGCCCCTCTACCAAGCTGTGTACTGGCCTGGCTGGTTGCAGCCTTGCAGATACGCGTGGATGCACACAGCTTGTGCTTCGATACGCAGCGCCCGTTTCCGACCCAGGCGCTGTCTCTAGGCCCGTGGCTCGGGTACTTACACGTGCTGCGGATTGGCGCTGTTGTCCACTCCACAGTCTTCGTGCTGATGATCCTGGTGGACTCAAGTGATGCCGACCTGGACAACAAGACGTTCGAGCAACGCGCCGTGGCGACGGGGGCTCTGTTCGCTTTCGTGGGCTGGGTGTCGTACGCGCTGAAAGATCATCGCGACCTCGTTGAAGAGCGTCGTGTCCTGGCGTTGCGAGTGAGGCAAACGGCGCTCGAAAGCAAGTATCTCGGCCATTTGGGCACACACCTGGCAGCAAGTGCCAAGGTGGCGCTGCCTGCCGGCCGCGT
This sequence comes from Phytophthora crassamura, assembly GCA_033557995.1. NCBI lineage: Eukaryota > Oomycota > Peronosporomycetes > Peronosporales > Peronosporaceae > Phytophthora > Phytophthora crassamura. The sequence continues at coordinate 14,820,885 of JAUCED010000002.1, read as the reverse complement.
CTTCCTCAATGGGGTGCCGCGCTACGTCGTCACTGGCGATAAGGGCGAGGAAGACGCGGCTGAAGAACTCCGAGACCAATGGCGACAACAGCAACTGCACATGTTAACACTTGAGAAGAGAATGGCGGAGCTTCGTGACGCCGAGGACGACACGACCAGCGTGGGTCTGCTGTACGTGGAAGTGCAGGGCGTGAGTCTCCTCCCGATCGACTCGCCCATCCACTCGTTCGTGCAGTTTGGCGTGCAATCGGGGGCCATTGGAGCTGGCGGTGGAAACGTACGAGGCGATTCCAAGGCGTCGGACGCCTCCAAAGCTGCGGCAAAGGGACCTTTGGCCACACCAACGGCCAATACGTCGGTGAGCAAGAAAAGTCGTTCGCCCTTGTGGCACGAGAGCTTTGAGTTGCCAGTGTCAGCGCTGGGCGACGTGCTCGCTCTCCGAGTGTATGATGGTAGTCCCATGCTATCCACTGTGAGGCAACGCCGGGTTCTGGGGCGAGCGCAGCTCGGGATTGAAGATGTCATTACGCGCACAGGTACCAATACGTTCGCTGCCGTGCCGGTGCCAGCGGCAGGGCTGACTGCTGCAATGGCTAGTGCAGTTGAGGCAACGCCAAAGGCTCCGTCTTCTTCTGCGTCCTCGTCCGAGGAAAGCGAAGCTGGAGACACGACTTCCCCGCGGCCGTCCCTTCCGAGCTTTCGAGCTTCAGTACAGGCGGTGGAAGTCCCCATGGCCACGTACGAGTTGCCACTGGAAGTTCCCGAGTCGCTGCGGCGCACGAAACAGCCGGAACTTGCCAAGCATGGGCCCCCACGACTGGCACTGCGCTGCGGCGTTCGTCTGAACGAGTTAGGCTCACACCTCGTGCAGCAGCGTCGGCTGCGCGAGAAGCTTGCGCTCTTGCGCGCACAAGAGGTTCAGCTCTCGAGCTGGGGAGGCGATGAGCAGGAAAGACAGCTTGGTGAATAACTTAAGACGTCCATTTTGCACTGGTTAGACTCGCTCAGCGGAGCTCCGTCGACTCGCGGAGCCAGCAGAAGCTCGGAGACTCCTGCTCTTCCCTCGCGCTCTGGATCTGCTCGTCCAGGTAGAGCTGCTCCTGCGCGTGCAGTTCCCACTGCGCCCTGACGAGCGCGTCCTCGTCGTACGCTCGCCCTGCACTGTCACTGCCTGTGCTGTCTCTGCTGCCGTCCGAGTCCGCCTCCGTCATGTACTTGGATAGCGTGGCTTCGCGCCGGCACTTGCCGCCGAGTCCCTTCATGTGGCTCACGCCCACGTCGCTGCCGCCACTGCCCGTGATCCTCCTCATGAGGTACAGCATGCAGATGGTTGGGAAGACGTTGGGGATGATGTTGTACAGGATCAGGTACACGATCATGGGCATCGCGGCGCTCGACTCGTTGAGCAGCAGCGCCAGTAAGCGCACCACGTCCGACACGATGAAGATGAAGATGGCGAGCATGAGCTGGCTGAGCGACTTCTCCACGCTGCCGGCGGGCACGGTGCCGCGCGCGAGCACCAGGCGACGACGCAGACGAAAGCCCTGATAGCCCAGCAACACGCCGTAGGCCAGCACGATAACGACGCCCGAGTAGGTCAGCACGCCACGCAGCGTGCTGCTCATAAAGCTGTACTGGCCGTACACGTTGTCGCTGTAGCTAGAGAGCAGGATGGGCACGAGCACGCCCCAGAGCACCAGCAGCGCGTTAAGCGCCGTGACGAGTTTGGCCATGCGCCTTCGCGCCAGGCGCTGGCCGGCCGAGACGACGCCGGCCCAGCAGATAGCCAGATACGACTTGCAGAAGGACAGCAGCAACAGCGAGTAGAGGCGGCAGACATACATGGCCTCCCATTTCTGCGACGTGGGGTACCAGATCCACTCGACGGCCTCGGGCAGCTGCAGCAGCATGGACACCAGCAGCGTCACGTGGAAAACCTTCTTGGCGCCGCGGCTCGAGTGCAGGAAGTGCAGCGACGTGCGCCACGCCACGGCGAGCGACAGCGCCACGTACAGCATCATCGACAGCCAGCCGCACACACGCAGCGCCGCTAGTTGCCGCTGCAGCAGCGTCGCCTTGGAATCGTCGTCATCATCTGCGGCGAAGTTGGTCGTCGTGGAGTCGAAGCTCGTCTCGGAGGCTGTAGAGGTGTGTGAGACGTCGGTCCCGGTCTGTTCGCTGCTGGTATTGAAGGCGACGGCGCCTGGCACCGCCACCGCTAGCAGAAGCACCAGCGGCAGCACCAAGTGACAGCGCTGCAGCCCGCGCATCGATCGATCCCGGTCAGCCTGTAGGTAAAGTAGGGAATGCGGACCTCTGAACTCTTTTCTAGTAGTCGGAGGGCGCCACACCAACTATACACCACATTCACATACAAAAAACAAGGTCAACAGCTGGAAGTCCCATCCTGCGCTAATAACTCGTATGCACAGGCGATCCCAGCTCAGAACTAATGCCGCTGTGGAGGAACTTGAAAAAGGCGGCGAGGAGCACGCGGAGAAGAAGGAGACGAGATTGGGGCGGCGAGAAGTTGATGGATCGTTTTGCCCTCTGCGTGCGATGGTCGTCAGGCCGAGAAGGCATGTACTACCGAATTTTGAGGAAAGCTGTACCCGTGTTGCACTTCCTCAAAGGGTACAGCTTTCCCCAACATCTAATTTAACCAAGCTGTCACCAGCGTTTTATTTGCTCTTGACGATCGTCGCTCACTTGCAAAAAAGCCAACAAAGCTCCCTATTGGTAGATAATCGTAGGGGGGGGGGTACAGATTTCCTCCACACAGCAGAATAAAGTTGCCCATCACTTTATCTAGATAAACCGAAAGGGGGGTACAGCGTTCACCAGCACTTTGACGGTATAGCTTTCCTCAAAATTCGGTAGTACAGTGTAATGGCCGCTTGTATAGACGGGCTCCATCAGCGGTGCCGGCGGCAAGACGACGCTGTGGCTAAATCGCTCGCGCGAGATCGATGCCGGCGGCAAGACGACGCTGTGGCTAAATCGCTCGCGCGAGATCTCGAGCTGCCACTCGACTAAAAGTATACTGACATTTAACCTAACTTCTTAACGTCATTAGAACATTGCTTTTCAAGAAGAGAAATCTGCTTCTTAACCACAAACTAGATCGTCAGCGACTTAAGCTGGGAACACGCAGGTTTTTTTGTGCTGATAATTGCCGAAGCAATGCCGACATGTTACGCGAATGTTGACCCAGGTTACGCTTACGCAGTAAGTACCGTGTAATTAATCTTGGGTGGGCTGTCTACAGCCTCTAACGAGGTGTTCCCAGTATAAAGAAGTACTACGTAGTAGTTTTAGTTACGCATATTGTATTGTAAACGCGTTTCGCGAGCCGTCTTGTCACCGTAGTGGTTCGACTTCCGCATGCGTCGGGTTATCTCTCAGTCTCTATATCTCTCGCTGTTCTCGGCCAGAGGCCATCAAGCGGTGCGTACTGTACATGCATAACCACAGAAAAGGTTGACTCAACTCATTCCGCTGCCCCATGCAAAATCGACAATAGGCGATTTAGAAGACTGACTTCGACGTTACAAAGAATGCCCTGGTCAATTTTGCTCACTGAACAGGCTTTGGGAACGCGTTCCGAGTTTATACCGTTCTATGGGGTTCTCAGAATACCCCCTCCGGACGAATTCCGAAGTCGGAACGAGAGTTTGTTGCCTCTGCCGGTGAATATTCCGAGATTGTGTAGAAACATTTTGCGTTTTGCTTCGTTTGGTATACCGAAAGCTTGGAAATTCAACTTCCTTCCACAGGGAATGCTTTCTTCATTCATTGTCGTCCGAGGATGAACTGAGCCACAAACAAGGGCTGTCTATATGGAGCATCTTTGAGCAGGTTAAAATGCAGATGGAGACGTGCGGCGTGGCGGCGCACGCGTTCGACGACTACAGCTTCGACGTGATGGACATGATGCCGAGAACGTCGCCGTGCTCAGCGCTGCGGCGCAGGCTTTCTTGCCGGACCATCTCGAGCCGCAGCAGCTCGCCCAAGTCCAGCGGCTCTGTGACGGACTCGAGTGCAGCCACGTCGGTGAACTCGCCCATCAATCTGACGATCGTGGTGTTCACGTGCTGGCCGCGCAGGGGGTTCAGCAGCAAGGAGATAGTGACCTGCTTTCAAAACGCTGCATTGCAGCTTCCGAACTTAAACACGATCCTCACAAGAACTTGTTCTGACCTGGATGTTGTATCGGAAACAACTTCAGAATAGACGACCTCTGACCTGAAAGTCGTTCTGGCTCAATCCCTTCGGAATGAGTTTACTTAGATCAGGGTCTTAGCCAGGTTGGCAACGCCGGTGTCATGACCACAATGCGATACGATTGCTTTGTCTTGCCAGGAGACCTACGTATATTGTGCCTTCAAGACTTTTATGTGTCTTTGTTTTCCCCAATGGCCGGAACCCGAGTGCTGAGTCGAGTAAGTTTTGCCGCGGACACTCAAACAGTGCTCCACCTACTCTGCTATGCATTCGCTTTGAGCAAGCTTGGCACACCCTCACCCTTCATTCACCCCACGAGCTTCACTTTTGCGCACCCTGGGAAACTACACTGGGATTGCTGCTGCTTCTTCCGCTGGCACACCGATGGCAACTGACGGCAACTAACATCTGAGCAGCCTTCTTGAAGCGACAGAGCTTGAGGCCTTCAATCCTAGCTTCTGGCCATATCTGTGTATCTTACAAAAATGACATCTTCTCGCGGAGCCATATTAGAAATCACTCGAAGCAGACGCCGAGATCGGGATCGCCCTCGATGCTGCCGCCCACCTCGCACGGGCGCCGCAGCAGCGCGCTGAGCGCCGCGGCCAGCGACGTCTTCGCGCGCGCATCTGTCTTGTCCACTGCATCAGCTGAGCGTGCCGAGCGCCAGCCGCTGTTGGCGGGCGCGCCGCCGCCGCAGGTCTTCGCGCATCCCGTCGAGTGCGCGTCGCTCACGAGCCGCCTGCTGCTGCAGTGGGTCACGCCGTCCGTGACACTGGCCAACCGTCCGCAGACGCAGACTTCACAGCCCCAGTACCCACCAGCCCCCTTCCACCAGCAGCAGCGCAGAGGCCGAGCCTCCAAGCGAGGCCTAAAGCAGGCCGACGTCTGGGAGCTGCCTCCCCACGCGCGCGCCGAACCGGGCGCTAACGCGCTGCAGCGCGCCTGGATCGCCAGTGGCTCCCTGTCTCTGGCCTTCTTCAAGGCGCACGGGCTGCTGTTCGCGGGGCTGGGCGTGCTACATGCCGTGGTGCAGCTGTGCGAGCTGCTGGGACCTTACGCGCTGTTCCGCGGCGTACTGCTACTGCAGGAACAAGGACAAGAAGGTCAAGATGAGAGTGAGACGAGACGCAGCCTGCTCTTCTGGTTGGGGGCGCTACTGCTTTCCCGATTGCTGCGCGCGCTGCTGTCGGCCTTCGTCCGGGCCGAGCTGCAGACGTCCACACTGCGGCTCACGGCGGCGCTGCAGAGTTTGGTGTTCCAGAAGGCGCTGCGACTCTCCAACGCCGCTGCGCGGGACGCGGACGCGCTCTACGCTGCAGACGTCACGCAGCTGCTGCAGGGCGCGGCGTGTCTCCACGAACTGTGGGCGGCGCCGCTCACGCTGGCGCTGATCCTGGCGCTAATCGAGACGTTCATCGGCGTGGCAGCATGCGGAGCAACGGTGGGGGCGGTGGTCATCGCGCTGGTCGCCTCCCAGGTGCTGAATCAACTGCAGTTTCGCTCGCTGGATCGGCTGCAACGCACGCGCGAGGACCGACAAAGCTCAACGCGCGATATGGTGCACGCCATGCCTGCTGTGAAGCTGCACGCGTGGGAGCCCGCAGCACGAGCGCGTGTAAACGCCACGCGTGGACGCGAGCTGGCCGCTTTGTGGCGCTTCCAGGTGCGAGGGGCTGCTGAGGCGGCGTTCAACTTCGCCACGCCAGCCTTGGTGACCACAGCGGCGCTTGCAGTGGGCTACCATTCGACCACCCGCGCGCTGACCCCCGCATCAGCATTCGCCACACTGGCGCTTGTCCGTCTCATGCAGACTCCGCTGCGAACGCTGCCTCAGGCCGTGCTAGGCGCTCGGGCGGCGTGGCAATCGCTGCGCAACTTGTCCCACTTCATGGACCAAGAGGAATTAAATCCATACGCCGTCGCGCGGCGTGACAGTCTGGGTTTGGTGGCCAAGTACGACCCGCAAGACGTCGTGGTGGCTGTTGAAGACGCCACGCTGGGGTGGGCTTCGAACGGCCCAGTAGTCTTTCAGCATCTGGACGTGACTGTGGGCGCTGGCGAGCTGCTGGTGGTTCACGGACGGCCTGGCAGCGGCAAGTCTTCTTTCCTGTCAGCTTTGTTGGGGGAGATGCAAGCGCGCGACGGAAGCGACGGAGCTGGCGGGCGTGTCTACGTCGGTGGATCCGTGGCGTATTGTCCTCAACAGCCTTGGCTGCAGCAAACACTGTCGGTGCGTGAAATCGTCATGTTCGGCCTCCCTTTCGACCGCCGCAAGTACCAGCGTGTGCTTGACGCATGCGCCCTCCTCGATGATCTTGCTCTGCTGTCGGGCGGTGATCACACGCTCATCCAGGACTGGAGCCCAACCCCAGGACAGCAAGCGCTGGTGAGTCTAGCGCGTGCCTGCTACAGTGACGCGGACGTGTATCTGCTGGACGAGCCGCTTGCACGCGTCCACCCTCGATCCGCCGCTCGCGAGATCTTCTCCCGGTGCTTACTGGGGCTCTTGCGCAACAAGACGCGGGTTGTCGTTACGACTCGAGCCGAGTTTATTAACTCGGAGTTCGTGGACGACGCCATTCGCTTTGAAGACGGCGGTCGGCTGGTCCACACGCGCGATATTTATGAGATCAAGGGACGGAAAGAGGAGGACGGAGACGAGGACAGCGCTGACGAACCGGAAGAAGCCGCAGAGGATAGCTGGGTCCAGTATTCCGCGTCAGGCGTCGACGTCGTGACCACGAACGAGCCGCCGTATTATCCGTCGGAGGAGCCACCGGAGATCGAGCAGCTCTCGATGGAGAATCTCGTCAGCACAAGTCGCAACTCCTTGAGTGACCGACCGCTGCGCGAATACCTTTCGTGTGAAACTACGACCGACGCTGAGTGGGGCGAAGGCGAGTGGCTGCACAAGTCGATCCGAGCCTACGCGCAGGCCGTCGGAGGCTTGCGCATAACGTTGGTGGTCTTCATCTTGCTGTTCTTGTGGCAAGCCTTGCAACTGCTGAGTGAGCTGTGGGTCGCCTACTGGGTGCGTTCCAGCAGTCACGCGAACTTGGCGGCGGATCAACTCATTTACGCGTCCTTGGCGTTGGGCGCCGGGCTCCTGGCCCTTGGATATGCTGTGGGTATCGCGGTGGCAGCAGTGGCGGGATCGCGTCGTGCTTTCCTGTCATTATCGTCAGCTTTCCTGCGTGCTCCTCTGGTTTTCTTCGATGCCTTCGGTGCTGGGAGCGGTAGAGCTCGATCTAAGAGACTCAGCCTGGCCAGAAGACGCGCGCTCGAACGATCCTTCACGGCCACCGACCTCACGGACATGGATGCGAGGCTTCCTCTTGCAGTGGGCGCAGTGCTAGCGCTTGGAGCCTCGACGTTGACAGCGCTACTGACTGCCGCTGCAGTGACGCGTTACTTCGCCGTGCTGCTGGCTCCTGTGGTCTACATGTACGTGCACGCCGCAAGGCTGTATCTTCGACCAGCCCGCGACTTGCTTCACTTGGAGCGCGCAGCTCGACAGGCGGCGCGCATGCACGCGGCAGAATCGCTTGAAGGCGCCCGAGTGGTTCGGGCCTTTGGGGTGGCGCATGTGCACCGCGTGCTGGGCCACCACTTCTGGCTGCTGGATGTCGCCGCTCGAGACGCGCATCTCGGTGTTCACATCGACCAGTGGCTTGCGTTGCGGGTCCAACTGTACGGCGCAGTAGTTGTGGGGATTGTGGCCGCTTCGTGCTTCTTGGGGCTACGACACACGCTGGGCGCTGGGTTGCTAGCGTTGGCTCTCTACGAAGCGCTGGCAGTCGACAGCGGCGCGCTTGAGTCGCTGGTGCGCGTGTGGGCCTGGCTGAGTCCAGTTCTGCCGGCCGCTGCTCGAACCCAAGCGGCAGTGCGAGGAGCGGAGGTGATCACGGAAAGCGCGGCCTACTCCACTGCCGCAGCACGACGCGCTTCGGCACCCATCACCCCTGCTCAGAGTGAAGTCAACCCTTCCTTGTCGTGGCCTACCAAGGGGGACCTGCGCTTCGACGCGGTGAGTTTCCGCGACCCGGCTGCTGCCATCGTGGACGAGCTAGCCGACATGTTCGAGATCGGCGACGGCGGCGCGCCACCGCTCGCGCTTAAGGCCGTGTCGTTCCGTCTTCAGGCTGGAGAGAAAGTGGCGATACTCGAGTCGTCCGCTGCCTCTTCAGTGTCGTCGGTGGGTCGCGCGCTGTTGCGCGTGCACGAACTGACCGCAGGACGAATCGTGGTGGACGGCGTGGACGTCGCCACGTTAGGTCTTCGTACACTGCGCTCACGCGTGGCGTGCGTGTCGGCTGCGGCGCCCAGTGCGGCGTTATATGACGGCTCAGTGCGCACGCAACTGGACCCGAGTGGCGCTGACATCGAGGACGGAAGACTGTGGAGTGCGCTGCGTGCCGTGGGTCTCGCCGACAATGTGGCTACGCTGGATGGGCCTCTGCCGGGCGTATCGGGTCTCCAGCAGAACCCAACGAAGCGCTTCCTGCTGAGTCTTGCTCGCGCCTTGCTGAGCGAGCCATCGGTCGTTGCGCTAGCGTTGACGCCTGTGCTGGTTGTGCCGCCCGAGGACGAAGTGCAACTGCAGCCGGAGTCGCCACTCGCTCTGGACGATGCGACGCTGGAGATTCTGCAGCGCGTGGTGCACGAGGAGCTCCGTGACGCGACCGTGCTGTTGCTACTGCCGTCGGCTACGTCTTCGCCTCACCAAGACCAACCCCAGAGAGCAGCGTTGCTGAAGGACGTGGACCGCGTGCTGGTCGTGGTGGACGGCGAAATGGCCGAGCTGGGGGAACCCGTGGAGCTGGCGACTTCGGATCCTGAGCGACTGGAGACGCTGACGGAGGTGCCGAGTCGACTGGAGTTGTCCGACCTGGAGCACCCCAGCGAGGACACCGTCGCCACGGAAGTGCAGGAGGGGGACGAAGAGCAAGAGCGCCATGAAAGTGACGCCGAGTCTGCCACGAGCGGCGAGTTCCAGTTGGATACGACGGACAGCGCAGTGGAGTTCGATACGGACAGTGCAGTTGAAACGGAGTGAGGTGCGAGTTGCATGTGAATAGGAAAAACTATCTTATAAGCTTTGTCCGTGAAGACGCTTGTCCATGGGCAATCGCCTCTCCAGGAAGAAGCGCGCGGCTGCCGCGCAAGCAGCTCCGAGTCAGGAAGTTGTTGTCGCCAGCTCTGCAGCTCCGGTGAACGTGGAGGCTCGAAAGGATGAAGACCGACCGAAGCACAATGAGGCCGAGCAACCGCCGCTGTCGGCGCGTCAAGTGCCACCAACAGCGCGTGACGACGGCGACGAGGATCCTCTCGAGTTCTTTCGACGGTGCGACGCCATGGAAGCCGATCCGTTCATGCTGTACACGCAGGCGCTGTTGCTTAAAGATCGGCGAGAGTTTGCTGCTGCCAGGTACGTCCGAGCGGAGATGTGACGAGGTGATGCGGAAGCTCTGGAAGCTCACTTCGCTTGCTTAGTGAACTGCTACGGGTGTTGCTGCCGAATGCCAGTCTGACCCTGGAAACTCGTCATCACCTCGCGCAATGCCTCATCGCGCAGGATCCAGCATTAAGTTGGTGTCACGAAGAGGCTACGCAGTGCCTGGAGGACGTGGTGGCGGCGACGAAAGCGTCGTCGAACAACGCAGATGCATACATCGCCGTCATGCATCGTGAAGGCCTGGTAGGACACCGCTATTGCTAGGAGCTCCTGCGACTGAAGCGGGTACTGACCGTCTGCACTTGCAGGAGCTGCTCGCCCACCTGATGATCGCAGGTAGGCGCTTTGATCGCGCGCTGCAACTACTCGACTCGCTGGTATTGCCTTGAACTCGTTTTGCTCCCAACTCAAGCGACAGCGTGCTGACAGCCATCGTGTGCTTCTCACAGCAGGCCGAGATCAACGTGGACGGCGCCGTGCCTCCCTCGGAGCTTGCAGCTCGTCGACAGCAGCAGACACTCGTGAGCTTCCAGCGCGCCTTCTGCCGCTACGCGCGCGGAGACTCACCCGAGGCTGTGTCGTCCGAGCTGCAGCTAAGCTTACCCACACTCGACCAACACACAGAGCAAGAGCCCGAGACGTCCGACCCGCTCGAGGGCATCGAACTATTGCTGCACGCGGACGCCGCGGGGCTACGCGAAGGATTGGCGCTGCTGGCGGCCACGAGTCATTAGCCATCTCACGCATAGTTGATAATATCCACACATTGTGACTTTGACATGGTGCTGCTACGCTTCTCGGCGTCCAAGGTGGCGCTGGTGACGGGGTTGCACGACTTCGGAGACGCAGCTGAGGAACTGCTCGACTGCGTGTACCAGGACCGCGAGGAGCTGCTGGCGCGCGACGCCGCTCGCTTGCAGCTGCGTATAGTGTCAAAGGACGAGGAGCTGGAGCTGCTCGTGAGCAAGAGCGGCGCAGCAGCGGCTCCGCAGCTACGCGCAGCGATCCGCTGGGCGAAGGACCGAGCGGCGCCTGCCCACGTGGAAGCGGCGCAGAGGCTGCTGGCAGGCGTGGACAAGAGGCTGGTGGAGGCGCAGAAGGGCAGGAAGCTCTCGCGCGACGAGGCGCGGGAGGCGCGCGAGCTGCTGTCCGAGAAGATCCATACGAGCGTCGGTACGCGCAACGAAGCGCTGGCGCTCGAGGCCTACGAACGGCAGACTGGAGCCAAGGTGCGGCTCACGAACGAGCATTTCTACTTCCTCACGTTCCCAGCTCCAGGGGAAGCGGCTGCTGTTGACTACACGCTGCTGGCAGAGCAGTGCCAGCCCTCGGTGGTGCTCAAGAAGCAGATCAAATGTCCTACCGAGTCTGGTACCGTGGATTTGACGGTGAAGGACGATCAAGAGGAGAAGGAGGAGACTCCCGATGGCTACTTCTCCATCTGCGGCATGGTGGACGGCGTGGCGGACGCGCTAACCATCTCCGCCGACGACGAGTGGGGGCTCACGCCTGTCGTCGTGGAAGTCAAGAACCGAGTGCGCGGCTTCCGGAACCCGCCGCCGCTGTACGACCACATCCAGCTCGCTGTGTACATGAAGATGCTGGGGGTCGAGCACGGCGACCTGGTGCAGTGCGTCTACGGAGCGGACTCGCGTCCTGCAATCCACGTGTCTCGCGTGTCCCTGGGCGTTGCCCCCCTGTGTCTGCCTGTGTCTTCTACCGATCAAGCGCGAGATATTTGGACGCAAGTGATCGTGCCCAGACTGTATAGCTTCACGGCGGCGGTACAGAAGATCCGAGACAACGAGTTGCTGCGCCTTTCGTTCCTCAGTGGGACGGAGGAAGAGCGACTCGCAATGCTACGAGCGGAGTGCGATTTCCTGTGAAGGTTAGCTCGTCAATACAACCTCAAGACTGTGTGGTCTTCTACATGAGGAGGCACCGATGCTGCGTCATCTTGCGAGCCTTGCGCGCCTCGTTGGCTCTGTCCTCCGCCTCGATCTCGTCCGCCATCGCAGTACGCGCCTCCTGCTCCGCTTCGGCTCGGTTGGCTGCGTCGGGTATCACGGCGCGCACTACCTTATCGCAGAAGGAGAGCTCGAACTCGGACACCGTGATGTTCGCGGCGGCCGCCGAGATGCGGTACACGGTCTTGAGGACGTTGTCGCCGCTCTGCGCTGACACGAGGAAGCCGCCGAGCATCCCGTGCTGGCGAATGAAGGCTTCGTGCTTGTCGTTCGAGATGACGCGGTGGGCGACCAGGTCCGTCTTGTTGCCCACGAGGTACAACTTCATCTTCTTGTCGCCGTCTTCACGAGCCACGCGCAGCCAGTCCTCGACGTCGCTGAACGACTGGGCGTCCGTGACGTCGTAGCACAGCAGCGCCACGTGCACCCCGAAGAGATACTTGCTCAGCATCTTGCTGTTGATCGTCTGACCGCCGATATCCCACACCTGCAGCACAATGCGTTGGTCTCTTGGAAGCTGCAGCTTCTTCTCGAAGAAGTCCAAGCCGATGGTCTGCTTGTACACGCGGGCGAAGCCGTCATCGATGAACCGCGCAATGAGGCTGGACTTGCCCACGGAGCCATTCCCGAGCAGCACGAGCTTGATCGCTGGGTCTCCTCGCGCCTGCATTGATCTCATCACCCCCGCAGCAGGGAAAACAGCAAGACAGAGACAAAGTGAAGGAGAGAGAACAACCGCTGCATTGCTGCCTTCCTGAAATAGTCCCGCCACGCGATGGCCACTTGCTTGTCGGCTGTCGAGCGCTTTGATCCCTGCTCGGCTCTTTCGTCACCATTCGGAACACCCGTCAGTGTCGGCGCAGGGTCTTGGTCGAAGCCATGACAGTGCCTTGAGAACGTCCAAGTAGTCTGGATGCTGCTCGTTCGTGTCTGTTTAGGGCCAGCTTTTGACCACCAAGTGCTGCAACCGGATCATGCGGATGCGGACCGCCACGACCTCACCCTGCTCACCCATCTTCTCTCGAATGCCTTCATACTCCACTGCGAACCTGCTGTGTCTTGTGCGGTCTGCTATTTGCACACTCAACGAGCAGCTCGCTGGGGTTGGAGATCAGAGCAATCAGCTCTTGGAAGGCGTGCCTTGCGCTGTGGCATCCTTGGGCGCAAACACTTTCTTCTTCTGTGGAGAATACGCGCAATACACCCACGCGTTAGACCAAATCCAACATCCCGAGAACAAGCTCTATCCACTCACCCGCTCGCCTCTGTTGTTGGGCTCCTTCTTGCCCGCATTTCCGCTTTTACGGCGAGGATACGGCTTTGAGTCGGGCTTGCCAAGTCCCTCAGCACCAGTTCCATCACCGTCTTTCCCCCTTTTCGGATTGTTGCGTCCACGGCCGCCATTCTTCTTCCCACCTTTCGGGCCCCGCTTCTCCGCGCCGTGCTCCGACTGAGCGTCGGCAGATGGTGCAGTTCCATTCGACGTGGCAGCAGGAGCAGGAGCAGAAGCCGAAGCTTCAGCTGTAACAGAAGACTTTGGGGGCATGATCCGTAGCACTCCAGGCTGGGCGGGCTCTGCCTTCGTTGACTCCTGCTTCGCCGATTCCTTCTTCAAGGAAGTTCTTCCACGCTGTTTCCGGTTCTTAGGATCTACGACCAGATTCAACGCGCGACGTTAAGAGAACGCAAAGCAACTAATACTGCGGATCTGTAAGGACACCGCACCTTGAGCAGTAGCCGGATCGCTACTGTTTTTCTTCTTCGTCGCCTTCGACTTGTCTTTCGTCGATTTCTGCTTCAAGCCCTGAGGAGTTTACAGCAGGTTCAGTAAGCCAGGAAGTCGAGCACCGTATACAAAAGGCCCCAACACTTACCTCCTTCTTGCCCTTCTGACGACGCGCGCTGTTCTTGTCAAGCGACTTGGCCGATTTCCCCTGACAGCAAAGACACCGACAACAATTAGCGAATATCAGCGTCAAGGAAGGCAAATCGTTCCACTCACTTTGCCCTTGTCACGACTGTGAACCTTCCGCTCGTTCAGGTACTTGACCAGCGCCGCCACCGGCTTCTCCACCGTTTCGCCCTCCGCCATGTCAGCCACAGCTTCAGCACTCGGAAGTTTCTGTCCTCACAAGACACAGGGCGTCCCTTGTCAGCATCTCGCCCACTGACTCAAGTTATGCGCTTCCACTCACGTCTTTGGGCTTGGCCAGCTCCTCCAGGAAGGCCACGTACTCCGGGTCGCGGTCGATCGTGCCCACCTTGGCGTCCTTGCGCTGCTTCTCGCGCGGGACCTTCTGGAACGGAGCGAACTCGACATCCAGCGGCTTGACGTCTTCATTGTCTGTCCAGTAAAATGCACAGCATCAGTATCTCCCCCTTCCTCCTTCTTCCCCCCTCCTTCTCCAACCTTTGGCGTCCGGGTAAAACATCTGCCCATGCAGCGAGGCGATGAGTTTTCGCGCCTTCTCCGGCTCCTTCTTCATGTCCAAATAGAGCCTGGCCGGCGTCGGCGCGCGGTTGTTGCTGCGCTGGCGGCCAGGCACGAAGCGCCACACGAACGCGCCGCCCACGCCGTGCGCCTGCAGCAGCTCGCGCGCCTCCTGCTCCGTGGCTGTCGACGGGATGTTGCGCACTACCAGCTTCTTGAGTACCGTCGTCACTGCGCGCGTGGGCCGCGCAGACGTCGCAGCGGACGAGGACGCAGAGGAGCCTCCGCCCCCGCGTCCGCCGCGCTTGCTGCCGCTGTTGCCTCTCTCTCGCTTCTTGGGTGGGTTGACGTCATTGCTGCCGATGCTACTGCGGTCCCCACTGGGGCGACGCTCTCCTCCACGTCCCCCGCGGCCGCGGCCTTTGCCAGAGCTACGGCGAGGCGGCGGCGACATGGCTGGAGCTTGAAAATGGGCAGAGCCAAGGAAGGGGCAAAAGGGCATGTTGGCGTGGCGCACACAAACTACGCACTTCAAAACAATTGAAGTTGTGCTTTTCAATTTGACCTCTGTGTGTTGCCTTTGTTGCTGCTACTTCTTAGTACGCTACGAATTCGATACCAGTGGATGTGATGTTTGGCCTCATGGGAGGCTTGTCGAAAATGTCGTTAAGAGAGCCAAACTCGTCCAGGTGGGCGTCTCGGCACCACGTGCATTGCCAGTGGTGCGTCGCGTAGGTTTTGTTGGTGAACTCGCCCTCGGGGAACCGTTGGAGCCACTCGCAGGCATCCTTTGCAGCTCTATCGTGGCGCTTACGACAGGCTTTCTCCATGGACTCCATGTTCCAGTAGGCCACCTCCGGGTAGAAGTACTGGGACGAGAACACCACCATATCGGAGCTTTCCTTGTTGGCCGTCCATTCAGGCGACTCGTACGTCTTCTTCACCATCCGCGGACCTGTGAGCGCCACTGCGTCGCTCTTAAGCCGCTCCCGGTCAAACTTTTCCTTGATGTTGTCCAGTACCCGCAGCCAGAACGGATGCCCTGGCGCGGACGCCATCAGCGCGTTGCACAACGCAGCCGACGTCGACTTCTCCAGCAGCACAGTGTGAACGAGAGGCTCGGAGCTCAAGAACAGCTTATTGTCTCGGTGCAGGTCGTCAAAGGGCTGTAGACACTCAAAGTCTGCGTCCACGTACAAGCCCCCGACGTGGTGCAGCAGCGCGTAACGCGCCATGTCCGATAGACTCACTTTCTTGACCGCCTTGGCGACATGGAGATACTGCGGATAGAGGAGCTCGAACAGGCGGAGGTTGTCTTCGTCCGTCCAAAACACGTAGCTCCACGCCGGGTGGAAGTCCGCCCAGCTCTTCATCCACGGATGGAACCGAGTGGGGATCCGGTCTGCGTTTTTCCAGGACTGGTGGATGATGCGAGGGATGACGGTCTCCCTTGCTGTCGACTCCACGGGGCTTTTACTGGCCCCTGAGCTCCTCATGTGCAGCGTCGGAAAGGTCTTGAGGCGCGAGGCCACCGCCATGCGCGACGAGACGGCGATGACTCCGAACAGGGATAGCAAGACAAGCGCGACGAAGAAGCATCGGAGGCGCGTGCGCGTGCTGGTTGCAGGCGTGTGGGGCGCGCGTGCCGGTCCTGTGTGGTGCGGCATTGCGATGATAGTCTCCGCTAAGCTCTGCATGCATCATGTCCTGTTTATTTATTAGATCAGGCCGGCCTGGGCGCTCAGGATTTGGTGGGCGAGCCCAGGTTGAACTCTTCAAGGCGCCGCATCATGGGCAGCGAGCCGCCGTCGTTCTCGAAGCTCGTGTTGGTGATCTCGATGCGCTCGCGCATCTTGTCCAGCGTCTCTTTCAGCATGTCGCCGAACTCCTGCGCCATCTCCTCCATCTTGGCCTTGAGCTCCTGGATCTCGAGGTTCTTGGCTGCGATGATGCGGTCCTTGTCGTGCTTCATCTCCTCAAAGTTGACTCGAGCCAGCTCTGCCGCGGAGGGCAAGAAACAAGCAAGCAAACTGAGTTCTTACGAACAAGAGCATCAAGCGTCAAGTATTAGCAGACGCACCAAGCTGGTCGCGGAGCTCCGTGTTGGTGTTCTCGAGCGTGTTGACTCGGTTGAGCAGCTCCTCCTGCATGCTCTTGTACTGCCGCGTCATGTCCTGCGTGATGCCGAACGTCTCCTTCCGCTCGCGCTCAAAGTCCTTTTGCAGGTCGGAGACGCGCTCCTGCAGCTCTCGCTTGGACTCGAGCGTCTTGACTGCGATCTCATGGCGCTCGGCCAGTTGCATCTGCAGCGACCGGTTCGCGGACTGGAACAGCTTGGCCTGCTCCTCGGCAGACAGCACACCTCCATTCTCAGCGCCATCATCTGTAGGGCCATTGCAAGGGCACAAGACACATGAGGACAACAACTCAAGCGGATCTTGCCAGCCACAAGAGTGAGGCCCACCCCACCTTTCTTCTCCTTCGCCTTCTTCGCCTTCTTCTCCTTCTTAGGCCCCATAACGACGATGAAGAGGAAGAATTGCCGTTCGAGACGAAACCACTTTGACAACGCTCTACATTGATAAAAATATGGGCATTGAACAGCACGCGTGACTTATAATAATTCTAAGCGCAGGCCGACTGGCTCACGGCTTCCTGGACTTGATTTGGCGCTTCGGTTTGCCGAGTTCGCACTGGTTCACCTGCTTGGCGAACCGCAACGAGCACAGACTCTCGTTCGCCGACTCGACCGTGGGCGATAGGTTGACCATCATGAGCGTCTTGCCGTCACCCGACAGGCTGCTCTGGAGCAAGTACGTCAGCTTGGAGTTCCGGAAAGGGATCTAAGCACAGCCAAGTCAGCAAATTGAGTGAGTTGCAAACAAGCCAACTAACTACCAACAGCACTTACATGCGAGGCCTTGTTTCCGATCGCGTTGAAAACGTCCGCCAAGCAGCTGAGACTCTTGTTGATGGCTTGCGTCTCCTTCAAGCGGTCCCCAGACACATTCGACCGCGACGCACGCTCACTACCCGCCAGGTCGACCAGATTGAGCTTGCCATTCAGCATCACCCCGTCCTTGTCGTTCACTCCTTGCAGATGCAGCGTGAAGACGCTATGAGACCGCGACGACTGCGCGTTCATGTCTGTACAGGCCACGCTTCGTGCGCGACTTGCCCGCTCCATCAGCACGTCCACTTGCTCCGTGGCAGTCACGTCCACCAACGTCAGACTGGGCACGTACACGCCTCCCTTTGCGTCCTTCTTGATACTGAGCTTGTCGTCGCTGCTGTGCTTCGTGGCCAGCAAGTCCTTCAACGTCTCGTTGTAGATTTCCAGGAAGGACACTTTCGTCACGTAGTTCCAGCCTTGGCGCTTGAGCGTCTCGCATTCCTGGAGAATCATCTCGATTGCCCTCGGAATGATGCCACGCATCTGCCCGTTGCCGCTGCCTTGCATCTGTCAGGGCAAACACACATTAGTACCAAGTCGATAGGCCTAACACAAGGACGACTTACTGTGTGCGTTTTCCCAGAGCCTGTCTGGCCATACGAGAACAGACACACGTGATACCCGTCCAGCGAGGACTGCACAAACTCGGACACCTGCTCAAACACGGCGTCTTGGCCCGAAGAAGGAGCGAAGACCTTGTCGAACGTAAACGCAAAGGTATCCGGCTCGGCAGGGGTTTTACCCGGCCGAAGTAGCTTCAGGCTTTCTCCGTCAAAGTCGCACGAGATCACCGGCACTGCTGTATTCGGATCGCAACGGTCCGAAGGCAGGAATGGCCGCGTTCTCGCATAGACTCGAACGTTTCCGCGCAGTTCCTACAACAACAGTTGAACCCTCGTGAGCTCGTCATTCTCCACCATTTGAGAGCGAACCCAAGCGCCCCTTACCTGGATCTTGTTGTGCATTGCCCTTCTCAACTTGTCGCCCTGCTTGACCTTCTCTTCCAGCTCCAAAATCTTACTGTCCTTTTGAGCGATCGACTGGACACCCTGGCTCGCCAGCTCATTGAGACGTCGGCGTAGAACGTCAGCTTCGCGCGTGACCTTGCACAGCTCCTCGACGTCTCCGTCACGCACAGAAGTGGCCCGCATCCTCAGAGTCTGCACTTCGCTTTCCAGACTCACTTTCTCCTCCTGCAACTTGTCGATTTGGCTCCGAAAGCTGGCCCTTTCCTGCTGGAACCTTGCCTCGAGAGCGTCCACCTGCTTGTTGTGCTGTTCCTTGGAGTCAACATTCGCAAACTGCAGACGCTTCATTTCTGCCTTCACCGCTTCCATCTGGGCATTCACAGCGATGTGTTCTGTCCGCAGTTCACGGACTTGGTCCTCCAGCATCTGCCGAACTCCCCCTTCGACGCCCACCTTCTGCAGATTTTCTTGCAACTCAGCCTCTAACCTTTTCATTTGGGCACAAACGTCCTGTTCACCTTGTTCGGCCTCCTTCCGGCACTTGACTTCGGACTGCAGGGCACCAGCATGGACCAGTTAACAAGGAAGAAAATGCACACACGTACAAGGAACGACAGGCAGTATCACCACACACCTCTAGCTGGAGACGAAGGTCTCGCACGGTGGTAGAGCTGGACGATTCCTGCCGCTCGAGGCTGCGGATGGTTGTTTGCAGACGCTCGACCTTCTCCGCCAGTTCTTTCTTGTCCGCTTCGACCTTCGAGCTGGCGGAGGCGTTGAATTTCTGGATTTCCGTCAAGCTTTTCACGAGGTTTGAAACCTCTTCGTCCTTGTGCTGAAGCCTCTCCTTCAGCTCTGCGACCTCGCTCACCGCACTGTCCACACGAGCCTCCAAGGACTGATTCTTCGCTTCGAGCGTGCACTTGTCCATTTCAGACTTGGTTCGCCGTTCGCGCTCGTCGTTCAGGCTGTTTGCAGCTTCAACGGCCTTGTCCTTGTAGCTGTCTAGCTCTTTGTGCACCGACGAGAGCTCTTCCCGAGTCTTGCCGAGTTGCTCTTGTCGCTTCTCCAGTTCGACTTGTTTGCGCCTGTCTTCGTCCAGTCGCTTCTTCTCGAAAAACTGCTCCAGTTCATTCTTCTTCTCCTCAAAGCGCCGAGCTTCGTCCTCCTGGCGCGTCTCGTGCGCCTTTAAGTCGAGTTTCAGCTGCTCGTTCTCCTTCTGCGTCTCTTCAAGCTGGATCTCCAGCTTCGCCGCCTTGTCTCGAAGAGCTGCGTTGCTGCGTACGACCTCCTGCTCCGACGCTCGGACCCGCGTGATGGTTTTCTGCATCACGCCGTGTTGCTCGCGCAGCTGCCTCAGCTCGGTTTCCGACTGGTCCTTGCTCCTCGCTGCCTGCTGTAACACCGCCAGCCTCCGCTCGAGCGTGGCCTTCTCCGCCGTCAGCGTGTCGTCCATCTCCGCTGAGCGTCGGCTAAACTCTTGGATCTACAATACACAGCAGTTAAGACGCCATTCCTCCCTCCAATTACTTCTCTCTCCACCGACCTTGGCCACGACGTCGCGCACGCCCGCCTTGAGCTGCTTAATGTAGTTGATCTGCTCCTCCTTCCTGGCCTTGACCGCGAACTTGTTGGTCTTGTGGCGGAACGCCAGCAGCTGCTCCAGCGTGGCCAGCGTCTCCTGCCCGAAGCTCGCGTGGAACTTGTCCAGCACGTGGACGTCCAGCTCGATGGGCTCGGCCACCGCTCTGCCGTTCAGTGGCACCTCCCCATGCGTCACCGATACCAGCGAATCGCCCGCTGCTGAGCGCGCAAGGCTCTTGGCGGCCACAGTCGGCAGCTGCGAGATGGACGGCCCTTTGAAGCCGAAGCGGCGTGCGCTGGACGGCGGAGCGCTGGTTGTTGCTGTCCGCGGGGCCTTCGCCGGCGGTTGGCGCTCCGTGGGCGCGTACGAGAGACTCGAGACGCCGTCGCTGGCCGTGGGCAGCTCGCCTCCCTTCCTGCGCTTGGTGCCCATGACGCTTTTCGTTCGCTTTTTGTCAAAAAGGGTTTGAAATTTTAAACTGACGGTTTGTATTGGAAATAAGCGACAAGAAGGGGTATTGTTCCCGCTCCCGCATTTTTCAAAAGTGAAAAAAAAACTTGGCTTCAAGGTCCATACTTCTTGTCAAATAACCCATCTGCGGTGCCGACTCAATGCAGATCCCAGCGCCACACCGTCGCGTCGTCCGAGCACGTGATGATAGTGCGACCGCTCTTGCTGAAGCACACCTGACGCACCGTGCTCTTGCAGCTGCTGTGCGTCAACTTGCAGACCGCGCGCTCCTGCTCGGCGTCCAGGTCGAAGACGCTCACGACGCCCTTCTTGTTGCCCACGGCCATGACCTCCAGCTGCGCGTCCAACCCGAACTTCATGAACCACAGCTCCGCGTCCTTGTAGTGGTACTCGCGCAGCACCGTCACGGCGTCCTTGCCTCGCGACGGGTTGGGCTTCCAGAAGATCACCTTGTTGCCCGTCGACTTGGACAGGATCAGGTCGCCCACCATGCGTACGCAGTCCACGTAGTCAGCGTGCACTTTGCTCGTGCAGAACGCCGGGAACTGGATAAACTTGGTGTCGAACGGCCGGTCCTTGGGGCGAGGGTCCGTGTACGACTGCTTGATCGCCGTCTGCACGACCTCGTCCTCCAGGTCCCAGATCTTGACCGTGTTGTCCATACCGGACGACACAAAGCACGAGCCCTTCAAGTGGATGTCCAGACTCAGTACGTCGTCGCGGTGACCCACGTGGCCTGCGAAGATGGCGACGCACACGCCCGTGAGCGAGTTCCAGAGGCGGATGGACTCGTCCTTGCCAGCCGAGAACAGCAGACTGGGGTCCACC